>JBBEEQ010000015.1:10000553-12400553 GCA_037950945.1 Hypolimnas misippus | reverse complement strand
TCGTTACATTATAACAAAGAAAGCAATTCCACGACACCGTTAGTGAAGGGATAGTAATGAGGGTGTAGGTATGGGATTCAGTTTACGTATTTTGTTCTGTATAAAAAGATTTTGCCGTTTTAACACATCGTTTAAATTCACAAGAGACCTTCGGTGGTTGGTACAAGTTGATAAGACTTTTAAAAAACTATATATTTTTTTTATACTGACTTTGAAAAGGTGGAGGTTTTATATTCGGAGTATATATTTTTTTTTTAATATTTGTTCACCGATTGTGTAGCGATTTTGAATTTTTTTATGTCCGAAAGTATATATTTCTAAATGGCCCCATTGTAATCAGGTCAGGATCTGATGCTGGGATCCTGGAGAAATCGAGGAAACCTTTCAAATATTGTAGGCATACTTCTACTGATTTTAGTATTTTTATAATAACTCGTGCATTTATCTTGGAAAGCCACTTTATGCCACATTGCCGAAAGTTAACAAAACTATAACGCGACTACGTAAATCAGTAACGAATTCTTCATTGTATTTTGTATAAGGAAATAAAAATTATATTATAAACGCTATCGCTTGTAATTTGGGTCGTATCCTAAAATGTCTTAGGCGTAAAAACAACATTAACCCTAATTTACTCTTCATTGGTTATGCATACTAAAGCCTTTGGAAGTAATCTTGTTACGCGTTATACTTTATTCTTTAGCAAAATATATTTATACAATGAACGCATAATTGCTTCAAGAAAGTGACTGTATATATAGACTTGGGTACAAATTTGTAATGTCAAGTAATGGGCGTAACATATCTGGACGCTGATAAGCAAAACTATGTTAAGTCACACTGTCTTTATATTCAGACAATGACGTCTAAAGTTATACATAATAATTTTAGTAGAGAAAGTTAAGGATAAAAACTAAGCGACTACAACTAAGCTTTAGATTTTTCAGCACCTAATCTGTCAATCGGACGAACTCTTAAAAAACGAAAAAACGTTAAATGATATACGCGTTAAGGTTAGATTACAAAAGTTCATTTGTCATTACTTTTCTAATTTTCAGTACATTTCATTTTTTTCGTACGAATACATTGAAGGATGGTGTTTTACCGTTATTTTTAATTGTAATCATCACGAAATCTCAGAAACTACGAGCGTATCAAGTTTCAAATTTTGCGTGGGAGTTTTTTTTTAAGACGTAGGTACTCTAAGATGGGATTTTGCAAAATCCGACATCTGAGGGGGTGAAACGGTGCTTGGAACTTTGTATGAAAGTCCTTTAAGTGAAACCGCCGGGGACCGCTACTACATTATAAATTTAAATATTCAATTAAATATCAAGTATTCTGAGTACGGAACAGTGAAATATTTTCGCATTTATTCATCCAAAGGTGCATCGATATTGCCTTGTTTTGTTACAAGCCACTCCATGACACGGAGCTGTGTGTGACAGCTAAAAAATACACAAAAAGCTACGATAAATGTCATGACGTGACGTTTAAATTCTGAGATTTTTATTCAATTTCTGATAGAAAATGGTACTTGAAACGGTTCGCTGTTGAATATTGAACGAATTCACAGCGAACGAATGATATTTGTGTGGAGTTATGTACAATGAATGATTGGAATTTATTGTTTTCAAAATTAATCGGAACTATATCATATTAAATGATTTCGGTTTGAATTTCTGGTGACCTCAATTTAGGTTAACAAATATATAACACTAGCTATCTGCCCTGGCTTCGCATGGGTACATTGCACAATTTTGGCGACGTCATATTAAAACAAAAAGGGGTGCATTAGTACAACTCCACATCATCTGTAGAGCACACATCTTAAATATCAAATCTTTTACTTAAAAAACATAGGACTTTCATATTAACTTCTAAATCCCGTTCTACCCCTTTAGGGGTGGAGTTCGTAAAATCTCAGCGGATTTCTTCACCTTATAAGCAACTTACGTACCAAATTTTAAGTTTGTAGGTTTATTTATTTATTTATTCATTTATTTATTTAGGTGTTATAGTTTCTGAGATTTCGTGATTCATCAGTGTGTGGTATTTCGTTTTTATATGGATGCTGATAAGCAATAATGTGTCAACCCACAAAAACTCAACTTCTGAGATATCGATGTATTTTGATACTGCATCACCTATTTAAGATTATTCAAAAATATTTAAAGTCATATAAACTAAAAAAGTACGGAAAAAGTTTCATAACTAATTGTTTCGAATTTCAAGTGCGTTTCATATTTTGCAATTTATACAATAATCTTAAATATTTAAAAAGCTTTTTATTAGATAATATATTAAATATATCAATCTGCTTTTAATTCATTATACCTTTTGTCAAAAAATAAAAGAAAGGGATAAATACTTCTTCAAACATATTTGTTAAAAAAAGGTTTGACATCTTTAGACGCCATTTTCTCAAAATGAAGTCCGTGTGGCTTGACACAGTATTGCATATCAGCGTCCATATATGTATATAGAAGAAATAAATTTAAAATAACTTACATATAATATATCTAAATGTTATTTTAAACATAAAATACAGACACAAATAAAAAAGTTAAAGCTTCCAATATATTTTTAATTAAAATCTCTTTCGTTATAATAATATTTCTTTTAACCGTAGAACATACATCGATAGAGTTTCGTCGTAGACTCGAAACCGTAGCTAATTTCGTAGCACTGTATGAATTATCGTAGCGCCGTATTTATATAGACCCTTGTAGGTAACACTCGTTATTAATAAGTGTTTTTATATGTAAATGAACTATTATTGTAGTACGTCGAATGCGTTTTTGTTATTTTTGTATAATTATTATGTATATTTCAAATTGAATAATGGTATTATTAAAATCATTTGCTTTTCCGTTGATTTTTACAACATATAAAAACCTTATTTTGACAATAACGTAGATATTTGTACTAAGTTGTGGTCGCCTAGCGGTCGGAATTGGACAGGTGTTCATTAAATTTTTAACCGCTTTTGAAATTGACCACAGGTAATTTATTCTCAATTTGTCCTCAGACTTCAACCATAAACAAATGAGTATATATGTATGTGCGCGTGTGTATGTGTGTGTGTGTGTTTTAGCAAATATTAGCATTCTGCACTCGTATAAACTATAAGTGTTTGAAATTTTTTTTAATTTATACAAATAAATAAAATTGGAGCGTCTGTTCGTTATTTCAAATTAACAGCTTTTATTTAAATGCATATAAAAGTTTATTCTGTACTTACATCAAAAACACATTTTTTTTTAATTTTTGTCTGTCGCTCTGTTTGTTCCGGCTAATCTCTGACACGGCTGGACCGATTTTGACGGGATTTTTACTCGCAGATAGCTAATGTTATAAGGAGTAACTTAGGCTATTTTTTTTAAAATATCTTCGATTTCTCTTTTTTTATTGGTTGATAATATTATCAGAAACACCGGCGTTGTATTCACTGTGTAAGTAATTAATTATGTCAAATTATATGTTGTTTGATATATTATTGAATTATTTCTGTATGAAATAGGTTACAATTTGTGAAACTAAACATTGTGGTCAGCGCTTTGTAAACCCTTCCATAAATACAAATGAAGCTATAACATAGAAATACCGATATAATTAAAATGTACAAACAAACGAACTGATCTATATATGATTTATAAACAAATTTGTTTTGAAAATGCAAATATTATATTTATTATATGTATTGATTAAATTTTTTATAAAAGTAACTATCGAATCTCTTGCCGGTTCTTCTCAGTAGAAGTATTCCGTACTGATGTAGCTTTATTAATTAAAATATTTTTTGTTTCTGTTTTAAAAGTTCTTATGAAAGTCTACTTGGCGCAGTGGTCACTGCAACTGACACAAGCGCTAACGGTGCTAAAATGGAGCAGGAGCTCACGGCAAATGTGTATATTGGCCATACGGATGTTTGTCGTGGTCTGGGTGTTTGTGTTAGTGTTATGTTTCCGGACCCCCGACACAAGGTCACGCGATTTTAATGGGTGTCGTTGTGTGTGATGCGTTTATTATGTTTAAGTAGTCCACTTCGTTGATAAAGAATGTGCAGGTACTTTATACAAATTTTCATCATCTAGTACACCCTCTTCAAGTTATTTTTTGCGACAAAACTTAGCCTATATCCTTCTCCAAGATTGAATCTCTAATTACGTTAAAATTATCAAAATTGGTTAACCGGCTCAGACGTGAAAAGGTTTCAAGCAAACAAATCTACAGAATGACTTTTACACGTATTAGCATGGTTGAAAATGACTTAATAATTCGATTAGGATTGACTTTTTCTTAATTTATAACACGGAGGAGTCATTGAATACATCTGATTGAATGATCTCTAGTTAGTAGGTATTAGTAAGAATCAAATAAGGTATTTCCATTTCAAACAAAAATTAAAAAAAAATCGCGAATTCTTTTACTTAGAAGAAGTACACAATCGGAGAGAAACCGGTGGACAAACAAAAAAATGTATGTATGTATACGTGCTCAATTATTTAACTGGGCGTAGTAAACTGAAAAACTGAAAACTTTCAGAAATACCAAAAAAAAAACCCCAAGGTTGATTTTGATGAAAGCTAAAACTGCATTATTAGTTTTTTCAAAAAAGAATTTTCCTATCCAGGAATAGTACCCGCTAATTTTGAGAAAAAAAAACACTCATATTATTGCATCATCTCATAATGTAAATGCTGAATTTCGTACAGGATAAATAATCAATTTGTAATTATAAACTGTGTTGTATTGACAATATTTTAAAAGAGTTACTATCGAGTTTCTTGCCGGTTCTTCTCGGTAGAATCTGCGTTCCGAACCGGCGGTAGTTTCATTATTGATGTAATTTTTTTTCATGTATGACGATTCAAAAGTGTTCGTGAGAGCCTACTTGAATAAAGTATTTTTTTATTTTGATTTTGTTACTTAAAATGAAAAATTTCTGGTACGTAATAGAATACGACAAATCAAAGAAATAACCTTATTAAAAAAATTATAATAAATTAATTAAGCCTTAAGTAGTCAATTCTTCAATCAAACGATCAAGCGCCTAGTTAAAAAAAAAAACACTGTATATACAGCCGAACATACAACACCCTCCTTATTATCGTCGGTTAAAAACAATGAATCACACAGCAAAGAATCCTTCGCAGAACGTAAAACATTCCATCCAATATTGTCACACGCAGTCCGTCTCAAAAACTTATTTCACTGAGGGCCCTCGAAGATGGCAGCAATCGTCGAGAATGATAACATTGAGATTCAAATAAAGGGACGATATTTTGCGGGGCCTCGTAAAGCACACGCGCCTGGGTGTCGAGTCAGCGTGGAAAGTGATGTTTACATCTTGCGATACGGATACGATACGATTTGGAACTTTTTTTCTGTTTTGGTGTTATTTAGGTATCCATACTAATATTATAAATGGTAAAGTAACTCTGTCTGTCTGTCTGTTTGTCTGTTGTTCTTTCTCTCTTAAACCTCTCAACCGATTTTGATGAAATTTGGCACAGACAATCTTTAGACCCTGAGAAAGGACTTTTTTTAAATAGAACGAGAAACGAAAAAAGCGAAAGGCACTCACTCACTCATCACGAAATCTCTAAAACTACAAACGTAGCAATAAAAAGTTAGAAGTTTGTATGAAAGTCCTATATTAAGGGCGAGTGACACCGCGAGGGCCGCTAGTACAAAATAATTTTATTATAGTATTTTAATATTATTAGTAGGCATTTGTTGTATTTTTTTAGAGCGTTAGCAGAGTCGATATTTAAAAGAAAAAAACTAAGCTTTTTTTTAATGGTAAGCCTATACGCATCTATACGAGCCTACATGAACCAACGTTTCCTCAAAAACACCATTTATAAGGGTTGTTTATTCGTAAATTTCGTAGTCAACTGGCTGAGATAGACTAGTACCTACAATCAAAGGACTATTATAACGAGTTGACTGCGGCATGTATGTTTATTCTATTTATTTTCTACCTTCAAAAAAGATGGTTCTCAATTCGTAGCCTATGTTTTTTATGATGTAGTAAGTTTGTTTTATTTAAAATACGATACAGTACGTAGATTGTACAGTTTTGGTTATTTTAAAACGTTTTAATTAACGTATCTTCAATGTTTACATTTCGGTCAGGGTAGATTTCCTGTAAACAGGAATTCGAAATAGAAATTAAAATTTTTATCTTACTACAACGATTTAGAATTTCTGTTCATATAATTATTGGTAAAGGAAATACTTTACCTATAGTTATTATTAATGAAATATAAAATAGAAAATTGTATGGAGAAAATGTATTTTTCTGAACGATTATCCTTAAATCCAGAATTTCAAAATTATCCCTAAAAATGACGCTAGGGGGTAATAAATCCTGGAATGGTCACAATTTCGCTGGTAAATTTATTTAGCTGAAATTCCAAAATATACGCGCGGGCGTAGCCGCGAGCAACTACTAGAATATACATACATAAAAATCCAAACTGACTGGCTGACATATTCACTGACCCATCGATCGACGCAGATCTGCTGCGTCTAGAAACATGAAATTTTGCACACACATTCCTTTAAGATTTCGTAAGGGATTAAAAGAGAGAGTGAAAGTTAGGTATAAAAAAAACGGCGGGGAACTGCTAGTACGTTATACCTACCAGGAGGGCTATTATGCGAAACTATCTCTGTTGCAACGCGATACATTTTGACAGTCGATTTGTTTTATTTGAGTACCAAAATCAGAACTCAACTGTAAAAATTTACCACGTCGCGATATCGTACCTCAATGTATTAATTAGCCATTACTACACAGGTTATACTATACAGGTTTTTATTTAATAGGTAATAACGCTTTAATGTCTACAAAACCAACAATTTCACATCTTTTGATTTCAATAACCACTTTTTTAATTATGTATACTATAGTGTATAATGAAAATTTGAAATGAAAGTTGTGTTTATGCCAAATTATAGGCCTACCATTACTTTCACTTATGCTTTTCCTACCAGTCGTAATCAAATCAAAAACTATATTTGAATGCTATTCCACTAACAGAGATATCAGATGATTACTTCGCAGAAAACTTGTTGTATTTGTTTGTTATTAAAACGTTCATCGTATTCGGAAATAGTGAAATTACGTTTTATAACCATCGTTAAGCTTAAATTATTATTTATTCCACCCTGATTTATTTTATAACGAAAGTAAATTAATATAATGTTATAATGTTCATATTAACGTAACTGACTAATGACCACAGGATAATAGCGTTTTTTGTGATCACCGGTGTTCCAAATAATTACTGCTGCTGCCATCTAGTTTCATTCTAGGTTAAACTTTTATCCTTCTAGATAAAATTTTATTTTTTGGTGTTGTATACCTTTACAAAGATTTTTTTAATATTATAAAATTTTGGTCGCGGCTTCGTTCGCTTTTGTGTAGAATACATTTATCAGTGCGATACGAGCGCAACGTAATGTAAGTTAACTATACCTTTATACAAAGTTTTCTCGAAATCAGACAAACTTTATGACCAAACATAAGATATGAGCAACCAAATAAATATTTATTATTTAATAAGAAAATATACATATTATAATATGCATAATATAATTTAATAAAATATATTTGACCACAGAAGCAAAAAAAATTACAAAGAGTTGTCCTCTTGCCTCATCGAAACTACAGGTGACCGAGGAGCTGGCTGTTACATTGATCAGCATATAAGTCTGGCCATTCAAAGAGGTAATTTCGCCAGTGTTTTGAGCATCATGCCTCACGGTAACGTCGATATTAACTTAGTCTTAATATAGTTATTTTTAATTTATTCTTTTTATTTTTAAAATAATTATTTGTATATATTAATACTTAAGTTTTATTTTATGTGTTAAAATTAGTAATTAAAATATAATATATCTCTGAAAATGATATTAAATAGATCAAAATAAAATTAATCCATCCGATACGACAAAAAATCGTATACTATAAATTTTTTTAGTAACGCGATAAGCGAATCGTGATTGAGCATATGTGTTGAAACACGAGTGAGATCACGTTTTTCCCGTTTATTTATAATATGACAAATATACGAAGAAAAAAAAAATAAAAAGCCTTGTTTATTGAGACTAACTTTTCACTTACCTGATGTCATAGACATTCTTTATATTTTAGATGCTCAGAAACACAATCGAGTATGATGATTAGAGTTAATAGAATACAATGACTTAGTACATATACAAAAAAGACCAAAAATAAAGATCAAATTTCTTACTTTATGCATAAGGATTAAAAAAATTAAAAACAATAAAAATAATGGTAATGAGAAAAATAAATAAATAACATCGAATTTAAACATCTGTTAGTTGAAAGTTGAATCCTCAGTGCAGTAACCAAAGTGGTGCAGCTAACGTGTTGTAGCAGCTAATGGCTGCTATTTTTTTTAATTAGCAGGCAAAGACAGCAGTCTGACATGACAAAATAAAAAAAAAACAAATTAACAGTCGTAATTGAATTTAATATTAACCTTTATGTACTAATATGTTAAATATTATAGTTTTACATATTTAACTAAATTTTAACTTGCTCGAGTATATTATATTGTCTGTGGCTAGCATTGTGTGGTTAACATGATTGGTAAACATTAAATATTGGTGCAAAAGCCTTTCGCCATACATATCAAATCAAATCAAACATTTTTATTCTTTAGGTTTTTATCTATGAATCCCCGCCTCTCGTTATGTAGTACTGTATTACCGTATATCGTAAATCTGAAACTAATATAAGACAAATACTTAGTTAATCAGTATTTTTTATTTCTTTTTATAACAAAAGTATGAGGTAACGATAGAACTAAAATTGTCAATGAATTCTAATGCACATTGTAATGAAGTGTCGATGTGAAATTACATTTCGTTGATGCTGTAACTCTCCGGTGAAAGGAACAGTCACGTTCAGGTTCACGTGACCCAAAGGTACCCATTATTCGTAAGGTTTCATTATTCGTGACTTATTCAAATAGCACAATTGTAATACCCTGTGGTTTTACATTACATCGTTCTCATGAATATTATTACTGAAATATGTCACATACATAAGCCCGCGGCTTCGTCTATGTTAAATAATACACTTTATCAATACAAATATTAAATAGAATTAAAATTTGCTTGTAAGTTTGTTTGTAGGGGTAAAATCTCAAACTATTAATCCGATTTGAAAAATGATTTTTGCTTTGAATACCAGATTTATTGTGGAAGCTTAAAGGATATATGTACGTTAATAAGCAATACTACGTCAAGCCACACGGACTTTATTTCGAGAAAATGGTGTTTAAAGATATTAAGTCTATTCTTAACTATTTTATTTGAAGACGTATACATCTTTCTTTTATATTCTGATAAAAGATATAATGAATAAAAGCAGATTGATACAATAGTTAGGTTTTGTCTAATAATAAGTTTTTCAAATATATTACATTTTTGCATATCGTAAAATATCAAGCGCACTGCAATATTCGCTACCTTAAATGTAAATTTTTTTTTGCCTACTTCTTTAGTTTAGATAACTTGAACATTTTTGAATAATGTTAAATACATGACGTATTCAGACTACATCATTATCTCAGAATTCGACTCTTTGTGGGTTGACACATTATTGCTTATCAGCATCCATACATCAAGGCTCGTAGGAGCGAGGCAGTTATTAACGTAAGTGAAACCACGAGGGGTAGCTAGTCTATAGATAGACAGGTTTCTAAGGGAAACAAATTTATATGAAACGGGTATTAGATTTAAAAATAGACTTTAAATAATACAACATTAAATATCACAACCGTAAAGTTACTGAATGATATTTTATGTACAAAAATTGTCTAGTTACTATTTTTAACCCAATAAGAGAGGTGTTATAAGTTTGATTAGTGTGTGTGTGTGTCTGTCTGTGGCATTGGCATTGGCATGGCATTGTGATTTTTTTTGTTTGAAACCTTATATATTTGAGATTCTTATCTATAATTTATGAAGACCAATTCGAACTTTTGAAGGCTATTTCTCATTTTTAGGAAGTAGAATAAAATAAACTCTATTGAAAACGTTGTCAATTTTAGAATTAATGTGTTATTTTAATTTCCACAAGTCAAGTTAAACCTTACCCATTTAGCGGACTTTGTTTCGGCAGTAAAGTTTAAGCGGTTCGGATGTTTGTTACCGACAATAAAGGGTCCCTAAATGTTATGGGAATTGTTTTGTTACTTATATAACTCAATATTTCATAACTTGAGGTTTTTTGTACTTCGCGGAGCGTGTGAAACGAATCGTGTATTTAGGTATACAGATGTTAAATATATGGACGCTGATAAGCAATTCTATGTCACACGGACTTCATTTTGAGAAAATTGCGTCTAATTATTATGTCAAACCTATTCTTAATAAGTTTGTTTCATGAAATTTATATCTATCTTTTCTTATTTCATTTGATAAAATATATAATGATATAAAGGAAAATTGGGATAATAAAACGTTTTATCTTATAAGTTTTCAAAAATATTATTGTATATTGCAAAATTCGAAACAGACTTCAACATTCGAAACTTTAAATTAAGATAGTTCTTTGCGTACTAAATGTTCAGATGTATTTTTTTTTTTGATAATGTAAAATACGCGACGGATTATCAGAATGCAGTAATATCTTCGGAAATGACTTTTTGTGGTTTGACACATTATTGCTTATCAGCAAACATATGTAAGCAGCAATTGAAAGGTTACTGATCTAATGATTGTTGTAATTAATAAAAAAAAACTAATATATAAAAATCAAAATTAGTTTCTTTGTATTTTATGCGCTATTTTGTTGCATATAGAAGATTAGTTACTCCTCGCAGCTTATGGTTTACTGTCGCTCCTGTGTCGTAGCGAGATGTAACATAGCCTGTAACTTTCTTCAATAAACGTGCTTACCAACACAAAATATTTTTCAAATTTGTCTAGTAGCTACGGAGCCTATTCAAGGCAAACAAACAATCAAATCTATCCTCTTTATAATATTAGTGTATATAAGATAGCAACGTTACCTACAGAACTCAATTGTGAATCGAAAGCATCTAGACCCACTAACACATAATTTCATGAAAATCAGTTTATCCGTTTAGTCCAGAATTTAGTGAATTACATACAGACAGAAGAAATATATAAATATATGCGCTTAAATAAATAAGAAATCCTTATTAATTTTAGACTCAAAGTTGTGTAAACTTTTATAACTTGATTGAAATAAATTTTCATTTGATATTATTCTTTTAAGTTTTAATATTAATAAAGAGATTTTGTATTTTTATATTCTTGTTGAGCTGTGTATGATATTAGAAACACTAAAAACCAACTGCCTTACTACAAAATATTTAAACATGTGTTAAACGCGTGTTTAAAAAACCGTACTACAAATCCATGTCTATCCAGTTTTGAGTTTGACGTGCTTTAGATGTAGCTTAACGTACGCTTAACCGATGTCTAAAACTTATATTAGCTGTCAAATGTAACGTGTGACATTATATTAATAAGTTCTTCATGATTTTATTATCTGTTAAGCAATTTTTATACAGTAGACTTTGCTAGACATGGTTATATTGCGTCTTTTGTAATATGGTAGATAAAGTTTATGATGAACGTGAATACTAAAAAAGTTTTTCGACTGCTTGTCCGTCTGTTTGAATTATATTCCCTTAAAGTTACAATATCACAAAGGGTTTCTTTGATGCATATAAATGACATTATTATATCCATTGATTTAAGATAAAATTGTATAATTTTGCCATTATTTATTGTAGTTAAAAGCTTTACATATTCCATTTTTTTTTTATTAAAATATATTACGAAAGCGCTTTAAAAATATAACTGTTGTAAGATTTTTGTCTTTTTATTATAACTACTGCCCGTGACTTCGTCTGCGCAGTCTTCGTCTAAGTTTTGGCGTTAATCACTTATAAAAGATAGATATACGCTGTCGCGGGCTTTTTTGTAGGACTATTTAATGTTTAACACATTTCGATTAAACATTATATACGTGTAACTCTTAACGGTTTTTACAATGCACGCTAAACTAGCTCGCAGATGGCAGGAGTTTTTTTCTAGTTACTTAACATTTATCGTTATAATTTTGACAATTCACACAATATCTTTATAAATTGTAGCCTATGTGTTATTCTGATGTATTATTGTAAAGTTTCGTTAAAATCCATTTAGTAGTTTTTGCGTGAAGGAGTAACAAACATTCATTCACATATACAAACTTTCGCGTTTAAAATACTATTTAGGAATTATTATATCTAGTTTTAGGACAATTACACAACAATATACATATAAAGACATTTAATAATTAGACATTTTAATATTAGGTCTATTTAAATAATCTGAAGAACAAGACAATTAAAAAAAATCTTGATTTTTTTTAACGAGGAACTGAATTCAAGAGAATTTATTCCGCTTAAGTATATAGCTATTCAATGAAAAAAATTGAATCTGTCAATAAGTGACGGAGCTTTCGGATAAAAATGATTAAAACGAACTACATTACAAATTGACAATCTCGTCCTTTTATGAATTCGGTTGAAAAAAACAAGTTTTATATTGTTCATTAGAACTAATAGGAATAAAAATAGAAGGATGAGAACGGGATAAATTATAAAATATATCTACAACAAAACACCTATTAAAAATACCCCAAAACAGAAACAATTGTTTTTAAAAACGACAATATTAAACGACAATTAAGTAAAAAAATTCGGTCATTATCGGATTCGCATTAAAAGCCGGCGTTAAAAGGCATTGCCCCTCAATCGCTGTAAAGACATTACGGAGTCGTTCCAAACAGGGCGCTATCACAGAACTACAACCGCAGATAATAGCGATAGCAAGTGTCAATGTCATTTATACTTTTATATTAGGTACTAACTTGTGTCTGCGATTTTGTCTAAGTAGTGTGTTGATAAAAAGTATTTGTTTTATTGGAAACCTACAATATTATATTATTACATACAAAAAAAATTGATCAAAAAATAAATCGACTTCAAAAACAAATTTAATATATACAATAAATTAAAAAACAAAAAATATCTTTTTCTACAACGATTATTTTTCTACTAATTAAGTAGACGTAATTTTCATAAAACGTAGGCCTCCAAGAACAAGCAATTTTTTAAAAGTGTGAAAAACTTTCAAATGAGTGAAAAGGGGTAAAAACGCTTGTATACAATAGAATAATATTTACAAATTGATGACTAATAATTATAGAGTCGATGTCTATGACTTGGTCTGTTTGTTCTCCTTTGTCAAAAGCATCTATTTTCTAACATTTCGTTCTGTTGCTGTGCTAGTCCATGTCTTTTCTAGTCGTGCCTTTATACTCTTCTCACCCTCAAAACTTTCTTCTTCTATTTATGGGACACCAGACTACAAAAATAATATTTAATTTATCCTATACCTCTTATAATGTAGCTCGTCTATTTCTTTTTTAGTTTCTTTAAAAAATATATTTTTAGTATTTGCGACGAAAATCTGCGAGTCAATATCAATTCCCACAACATTTCTTATAACTGTACATACACAATTATACATTTTTTTATTATTATATCTATACTAATATTATAAAATTGAAGAGTTTGTTTGTTTGAACGCGCTAATCTCTGGAACTACTGGTTCGAGTTGATTTTTTTACGTTAGATAGTTAATTTATTGAGGAAGGCTATAGGCAATAATACATCACGCTACGACTCATAGAAGCGAAGCAGTAACTATAAACGTGCGTGAAACCGCAAGGGACAGCTAGTTACAGTAAACGATTATACCTATAGTATACATCTTATGGATAAACTCAAACTCAAACTCAAAATATACTTTATTCAAATAGGCCTTTACAAGCTCTTTCGAATCGTCAATTAACAAATTTGTGATGTCAGTTCTACGTGAAGCTACCACCGGCTCGGAGTGTGGACTCTACTGAGAAGAGCCGGCGAGAAACTCAGTAGTTACTCTTTTAAAAATATTTTTGTACAATATTGTTTGATACAATTAGCTACAGTTATCCTGCGAGAATATCAACGCCCTATTATTCCACGCGGTTTTATCATTAATGTAGTCATATACTGAATAGTATGCTTTTTCTATTAATGATTTTTGTATGTAAACTTTAAATTTGAGAAGTGGCAAATTTAATATTGTTTCCGGGATTTTATTATAGAAGCGTATACTTTGTCGTGTCGTTAAGCGTGTAATATTACAATACGTGAGTATAATTTCCATATATTTCTTTAAAATAAATCGATTAATGTCTATGGGAGTTCCACGATAGCGCCATTATGACGGACACGACTGAACCGTTTAATTAAGTCGCAACCCTTATTTTGATGGACTACAAATTATTTATCGCCGCGAGGACCTTTTTTGGGATTCCGCAACATTTTAAACACCGTCCGTTCGAATAAAAACGATAAACAGATTAAGTTAATGGAACGATGTACTTAATTAAACATATAAGTAAATAAAACGAATATTTTAATATAAATAGTAGAAATATCTTATATTTTTTTGTATATACATTATAATATAATTATACTTTATTTTATTTGGTTTGGACATTTGACACAAGGAAATAAGTAATACTTATAGCTTTATTAATTAAACAAAATAAAACATAGGAATATGACGTTTGTCCTACCTCGTGCAAGCAATTCCGGTTAGTTTGCATTCAGATATTGACTTTCCTACCGCCATAAAGTGCATATTGATTTATTGAGCTGTAATATCGCTTATTAAGTGGGCTTTATAACGCCAGTTATAGAAGATATCCTTTTATTTATAAATAACAAGAAATTTGGCTATTTTGTTCAGAATCGAAACTAAATAACTTAAGCTTTTTTCCTAGCATTGAAGTCCATTAATTTACGGACATTATATTGTGGACGTCTAAAAAACTCTAACTTTACGATGTCAAAACTCGCTTTCTACGAATGTCATATTGTTTCTCTACAAATAGTTTGAATGATATCATCTAAAGATATAATCCAGCCGCTAAATTACAGATAACGTCAACGTCCAACAACTTGCTATAAAGGATAAATTAATACGTTAAGAAGCTAATCATTAAACACTTTCCTTATCAAAATAAGGTGCATCCTAAAAGTGATGGTTTAGTACTTAAAATGATTAAGAGTCAGAATGAAGCATTTTGTGATATACTTTTCAATAATTAATCCCCTGACCGTTAAAAAAGGTGTGTAAGTGCAATCAAATATCAGTTTTGATCGAGATAGTTTTAAAAAATTAACCCTTAAAAAAAACTTTAGTAACATTTACCACTTTAGTAATGTTTTATATTACACTAAATTTTAAACCAAATTCTTCTAAACACAATTCAGTATTAAACTTATCTCGTAATGGTCTTCGTAAAAATAATTTAAACACATCATTTGGAAAGATAAAAGCGCTTTTTAAAAAATATAAGTGAATATTATGTTAAATATCAAGCTGCTACAAAGCGCTTTAAAAACTTATCATAAATCCCACACCATTAAACTATCGTAGACTACATGGTACAGTCGCAGAGAAAAAATACGTTGAGTATCTTTAGCTGTATATTAAGGCTTATTGTCCACTAAAAAGCTTTAATATAGCCTATAGCTTATGTCTTTTAGAAATAACTCATGACTATAATAAAACTAAATATATTAAATGTATTATCAGTTTTTTCTCGTGTCTTCGTTTATGTTCATGTTGATTTTTTCAATCAATTCAGATTATCATGCTATTTATTGACAATTTGTACGTTTCTGGATAAAAATACAGTTTTCCCTGTGGTAGAGCTTAGCTTTCGACCGAGGAAGTATCTCACTCTCACAAAAGATCAGTGTAAAGTAGTTATACGGCTGTGTTTCGCAAACAGTGAGAAACCCGGAAGCCGAACTCCTCCCCTATTCATTTTTTACTTACTCTCCCCTCCCTTTTTGTCCTCTTAAGCCGGTTGCTTATCCTTTTGAATGCACATATACATGGCTGGTGGTCACATAAAATCAGGTTAGCCTGCTTGTTTGTCAGCTAATATATAAAAAAATACTTAATAAGAATATTTTTACCTGTATTAATATTTGCTTAGTCTTAAATCGAAATGGAAGTATAGCTAAAGGACTGAGATGGCCTAGTGCTTAGAGCGTGTCAATTTAAACCGATGATCGCGAGTTCAAACCCCGGCTAGCACCATTGTGTTTTCAAGTGCTAAATGTATATAAATTTATCTCGAGCTCGACGTTGAAGGAAAACTTCGCGAGGAAACCTACATCTATGACGTATATACGCCAATCCGCAGTGGCTTCTCCTTAATATTAGAGACTTTGCCCAGCATTGAAACATTTACTGGCTGTTACTTTATTTACCTTAAGTATAGCTAACGCTACGCAACGCAACGTTTTCAGTGGACACATACCTTGCATTCAGTCTTCCTTACATTAAGATATTCCTGAAAACAGTGTGCAGATGTCTGCTGTAGCACGGAGCGCAGTCACAACGAAATACTGTTTTGTTTTAAACAAAGAGAAATTCGAATTAAAAGTCGCGTGGAAATGAAGGCTTTTCGGGTATTTTCTTTTAGTGTTGCTTCAGCGTTTTATCCCGGGATGTCTCTGTCTTTTATTTTACTCTGGACTATCCCGGGTAATTTGTATGTGTCCTAGGTTTTGTGTTGTTTTTGAAAATTGTTTTTTTTTATTAGTGAAATTTTTCGTAATCCTAATAGTCATTTGACTGAATATGAAAATATATACATATTTAGAGTAAGGTAATTATTCATTATAAGAAGAATAAAATGAATTATAATTACTATTAATTTGAATTTTTTGTATTTCATAAAGTAAGAGATGACGGTAAAAGATGTACCTATATCAACTCATCGCTAGGAAGTTTACTATTTAAAATTCTGGATTAATGTATATATATATGTTTTAGCAATTATTTGTGTATCAGTTATGTCACGATATATTAACAAACGACGTTTAGAAGTTCAAAGTTGAAACTAACATAATTTTTCATTACCAACAAAAAATCTGAAACACAAAACAAGAAATAAACAAATAAGAAACATCGACCAACAATACCCCAACACTATTCCATATCGCAGATGTCCCGCAGCGAATAGTGACGCGCCATAAAATCGCTAAATCGCTCGTCGGCGCCATTTGCATAAATACGAAACAAAGATGGCGGAGCGTAAATGATAACGTCCCACTATCGATAAAAATAAACGAAGCAGAAGTTTTACGTCGATAAACGTATTTCGCGACAAATGGGCTTTGCCTCCGTCCCGATTAATTCAATTTTTTAAGTAAGAGAGCTTTTTTATAAAGTTATGGGAGAAATTTCAACGCTTTGTATCGTAACTTTTGAATATTAAATCTGCGATGTTACTCGTTTTAATTAATCGTTTTTATGAGTTCCATTTCTGTGTTTCCAGATTTAAATTGGACTTTTTGTGATTTTTGTTTTTTTTTTTGTTTCTTGAAGTTTTGTATTTTAGGATTGTAGTACCTTTGCTGGGGCATATGTAGGTATGTTAGTCACGTTTGAAAATATTTGTATAATTGAATTTAAAACTTGTTTCTGAATTTAAAAGCTCATACCTAATTTCGTTTACTTTGATAACATTAAGTATGTTCTAGTTTTTTCTTATATACAAACGATACTTCAGAACTGATTTGGATAAAAATTCTTTGATACCAATATCACAGTATATCTTTTTAAAATACACGTACAATACGAATATTAAACCTGTTCCTTTTTTTTAAGTCGGTAGATAAATAAATTCACCCATTTCACAATAAGGGGAAACATTGATTGTCCAAGGAAAATACATTTGAGTTAATAGTGTTTGTTTCGTAAACATTATTAACTCAAATGAAATAAAACGAAAACAAATGAAACACGATAACATGAAAATTAAATATTCGATATTCAAAATACTGCTCTATCAAACAAAACAAATATTTGCAACCGAAATGATGACGGTGTATTTTTCTATTTTAATTATATTTATACGAATATATATTTTTTTTTATTTTACGCTCCTCCGAGCGCTATATTTCCCCGTTGCAATTTGAATTTCAAATTAAGAACAAATCCTGTTCTACGGTTATTCAAATTTATATTCGTTTGAGGGCCAATGACGCGGAAATATGAGCGGGATCTTTCATTTAGCTCGACCAATTTTTAATAACACTTTCGTATGCGATTACACATTTGTTATTTAATTTAAAATTCGAATTCGATTTTTAAATGTGAATACATTTCATTTAATCCCATTTTTCATACTGTAATGGACTTGCTTTTTTACTTGTACTTAACTCATTCGAGTTTGATATTTACATATAATATAATTTACTATATTAACAATTATGTTATTTTGTAGCTAATGTAGTGGTTAGTGAGTGTATTGACTTTAATAACTCTATATAAACCATTATAAATAGATGACTGAATATCAATTCTTAAAAATGACTTTGTCTGTCCGTTTGTCTGCTTCTTTTACCCGTTAATACCTATATTTGGTAACTGATTCATGATGTAAAAATAGAAATAGAATTAATAAGTAATATATTATTTTATTAATTTATTAAAGATACTGCTTTATTTAAGAAATCTTTTCTCAATTATTTGTGTCGGTACTGAACCCTTGTTAGAGTTCTAGTTAAATTTGACTAGTTTTTGATCCTCAGACGAAATTAAGTACAGTAACCCGGAAGTAACATGAGAGGTCAAATTTATACTGTATGTCCTTATCGTTGTAAGTAATCGTATAGTTTATTGAGACATTTGAAACAGATCCTAAACATTCCTGTCCGAACAACGATGTATAAGGACGCCCGCAGACTAAAGACTTGTTATTGACCGACTGTCTATAACAGGTATTATACTTGTAAATTTTAGTCTCGTAACTGATATAAACTCTGTAGCCTGGTAACTGTTAATTAGGTAAGCATATGTAAGCTGTGAGTTTAAATAAATATGTCACTGGCAGTAAATTATTTTAAGTGTAAAACTAATGATGAATAATTTATGTAAATCCTATAACAACTTGTAAACCAAAAATTATAAGTGTAATTCTCGCCTAATCATCTGTCATAAGCTGGCCTATTAGTTTACGCTATACTAATTGTTACATTTAGCATGAACTCTAAATATTAAGATCAACTTCTTATGTTCATTACTCTCCAGCTTACAAAGAGTGCGGTAAGTGCAATTACGTCACTCATACACCATAATATCAGTCAACTTTGACATCCCATATTCTTAGACTGTATTGGTCGATTTTAATAAAATGAATCCGTAACTTAGAAACAGATACGGTGTAAGTAGCTACGAAAGTCGGGAATGTCAAAATATAAAAGCACCGACTGTTAATTCTTTAAGTGTAATGCTATAAGAAATAACTTATGTAAATCTTTATGAAAGATTGAGAGCAAAACTTATAAGTATACTGCTTGTTCAAGATATACCTTAAGCATATATCATGCTTAAGATTGCCTAAAAGTTTCATTTAAAAACGCTTTAGCGGTTTTGTAGTCCACAGGAGACAAACATCAATTTATATATTAGTATTTATGATTATATTGACAATACTGTTCGACAATGACATCACTGAATAAACTATGGAACGTCTGTTGTCTGTGGGGGCCTTTAGGGTACAGTTAGACGAGCATTCCTTTGACGAGTTTAATTGCAAGCGAGTCAATACGAGGAAGCTCATTACGTCATGGAACGACGCCCTCAGGGGATGGATATTTACGTAAGGTTATAAAGGTTTGTGATAATTTGTACAGATAATTTTTTAAAAGTTAAAAAGTGATTTTACTGAAGTTGGATTGCTAAGGTAAGCAAAGAAAGGCGATGCAATTTTCTGTCTAGTTTTTCAAGATCAGATGATCATCATTGTGTCTTGGAAAAACATCATTCTGAAGACATTAATAATAATAATTATCATTTTTGATTACAAAATATACTTTCTATTTGAGTAAGATTTCGAAACGAAAAAAAATGTTTTTCTGTTAGATAGTTTATTTGTTGAAGACGGCTATAGGCTATAATATAGCCTATGGCCATCACGCTATGACTCATAGGAGCGAAGCAGTAACCATAAACGCGAGTGAGGCCGCAAGAGACAGTTATACTATGTAATTTAAACACGCACACTTTAATCAAACAGCGTAATTTCAAATATATTAATTACGTCATCAACAAAAACAATAAAATAAAACAAAAATTAATTCAACACAGTTATCGTGTAAAGTGTAACAACCATTATTTTGTAATTACGGTATAAATAACATAATATAATATTTTGTACCACGAAAGCGGGTAGTATCGCGAGAAATATCACACCTTATTCGTTTCGCTTTAATTAAACTTTCGATGGGTGTTCTACGTCTGGGACGCTGTGTGGTATGTAGCTGTGAAACAATTATATTTTATTAGCTGTCCATTGTGGTCTCACTCGTATTTATGGTTGCTGATTTGCTCCTATGAGTCATAGCGTGATGTAATACAGGCTTTAGCCTTCATCAATAAATAAACTATCAAACTCAAAATTTTTCAATTCGAACCAGTAGTTCCTGAGATAAGTGCGTTTAAACAATCAAACTCTGCAGCTTTATAATATTAGTATAGATTGTAATCACGGTCGCTGAGGTGTTTATTAGAACCAGCTTAAAAGTCAAATACGTAATTTCGTTTAATTGAATGACATATCATTTTTCCCGGTTATACTAATGTCTGCTTTCTATTCTAGTCCAGATATTGACGAGTTGCTGATGAGCGACTGCCATCTGACCTCCGCAACCTCTGAAGGCAAGCCAGTAAACATTTAGACTAATTTCCCTACTACGAGTAACGATCCGGTGATTGTGATAACAACCGGGACCGACAGCTTTACGTGCTCTCCGAGGCACGGTGGGGAGACCCACAAGGACAAACATCCAAACCTAGGAACAAATATTTATACAAATATAAATATCAGCCCCGAGCGGAATCGAACCCGCAACCGTCGGCATTATGAACTGTATGAATGTACCTAACATTCAGCACCAATACACCAGACCGGTCGTCCATTTATTATTAATTGAGTATGTCATTCAATTATATATTCGTTATTATGATTTTAAAACTACTCAACCGATTTTTATCAAACTTTGATGGTACTTATAAGAAAGAATACTCTTTCAAACCAAGAAAGAATTAACAAAATCGGTTAGCCGTTTTTTGAGTAATCGGTGCACATACAAAAAAAGTCCCAGACTAATTGAGAACCTCTTCGTTTTTTTGGAAGAACGACTTTGCATTGTGAAAATTTGCGACATTCGCCGCAAGATTTTTCATTTAAATTAAAAAAATAAAGAAATTAAAGAAAAATCAACCAGTAAAGGGGTGAAATGGGGAATAAAAGTTTGTATGAAGAAATAAAACCACGAGCAAAAGCCAGTTCAATTATATAATAGATTTATATATTAAAGGGACCTATTTGTCTGTCTGTGGCATCATAGCTATAAAACGACTCGTGTTTTTTGTCTTTTAGTTTGATTGGAACCTTTTATATCAAGTTCAAATTGTAGCATTTTGATTATAAAATGAATTTAATATTACATGATTACAAATGAAATATTTAAAAACTCATTACTCAGAAACGTTATTTATGAATAACATTTTATACTTTAGAAGTAAATATGACTAATATTTAATTATTCATCACTTGACCCTTCGTCTTGTCATGTCCTCTCTGAGGTCAGAAGTTCTGAGACCTCTTCATATGATTAAATGTATTGTGCTCAAGTGTCGCTCTTTACTTATTATACCTTAGAGTTACATTTTTTGAAAATGCTGAAAAAATTTATACATATTTTTCAACCGACTTCAAATTAATTAATCATTATTCTGTCATTTCTTAACCTATAAAAATTATATTTTATTTTCTTTGAAATGATTTTCTCCCTGATTGGTTCTATAAAAATTTTATCGAAATCATTTCAGTAATGGCTTAAAAATAACTGGTATATGTGTGTCGTTCATATAAACGAAATTACGTATTTTGTTTTTAAAGTCAGTTTTTCAAGTCTTTGTTATTACTTTTTGTGTTACTTAAGACTAAATCAAAAAATCTTTATATTTATACTATTTGTGTTTTATTAAATAAATAGTAGGTTAATTGTATAAACCTATTTCCCTCAAAACTTGTAACATTTTGACGGTTAAAGTAAGTATTTTATTAATAAAATCAGAAATCAAATGTCAGGATGCTGTTTGCTTTGATCGACGACCGCTCTGGTGTTGTGGTACTGTATGTACCTTTAAAGCTAACGGTTATGAATTTGATCCCCGCACGAGGCAGATATTTATATTTTACCAATATTTCTCCCCAGTTGTTCCTAGTCTCCCCAGTGTACTCAGAGAGCATCTACAGTTGTCGGTGTCGGCTGTTATCACAATCACCTGATAATATCACAAACACAATCAGCAGATGTCACTTCTAAATATTCTATTCTAAGAAACACAATATTTGACCTCTCTCATATCTTTTTTAAACTCATCTCACTACTCTAAGATGATCAAAGAAGAAAATTTTTTTCTTTCATTTTTTTCTGTTTCACTTGAATTTTAATATACTCTATATTTTTATTTTCAATGAGATGAAAAGATGGCTTAATGGTCGGTTATTAATTATTTTTTAAAAATCATATTCATTATCTAAACCTTAATTTTATTCATGTAATTTGTTATCAATTTAAAGTTGTATTTAACACTTAGAAGTTTCCATTCCTAAAATGATTTTAATTAAATTAAATGAAGTTGTAAGTTATAAAAAACAATTAATATTGAAAAGTAAATATTTTAGTAAATAAAATCATTTTCTAAAGATTTTCATTTCTTAATGTCAATTTGTGTGTAGTGGTCGGAATTCGACCGTAGTTTATTAAATTATTAACCGACTTCAAGATTGACCGTAGATAAGCTATTCTCGATTTAACCACAGACTTTAACAATATACAAAGGAGAATATTCGTGTGTGTGTCAAATATGTGGAAGTGAATGTAATGGTTTTTTTGTTGATTTAATGTATTTTTTATGCATAATTAAAAATATATTAGCATTCTACACTTCTTCTCTATATAAGTGTGAAATTTCAAACTCCTTTATTTGCGCATTTTCGGTGAAAGGTGTACAAAGTTTTTGCTTTACGTAAATATGTAATTAAATATAAAAATTATTGTATTTATAACTTTTTGCTAATTCGTCTCGCTAGAATCCACATTCCGAACCAGCGGCGGTTCACTTCACCTAAAACTGATATAACAAACTTGTAAATTAAATTAAAAAGTATATGATGAGTTTCAGTTTTTTATTTGTCTGTTCAAGTGCTTAAAAATTACTGTATACACGACTCAGGCAAATTAAAATTACAAGTAAAACGAGACGATTTTATAAAAATTTCAAAAATACTCAATTTTACTTGACAACTACATACGTCACCGCTGCATGATGAAAGCAACCAGGGCCGAAGCTGAAGCGTTTAATAACTGCGCTGATCAATTACAGTTCTCAAACGTTGAGCGCGGTCTTGTGTGTTTTTCATTATTTCTAATAATATTTTAACCATAAAGTACACTATACGATGTATAATTTGACGATTGCCGCAGTGGTCACTGCAGCTGACTGAAGCGCTAACGGTCGTAGGTTCGATCCCCGCTCACGGTAAACATCTTGTTTTGGTCATACGGGTGTTTGTCGCGGTCTGGGTTTCGTTGGGCTTGTGTAGTTTCCGGACACAAGATCATGAGATCCTAGCATGAGATCGAGTGTAAAGCGTAATTTATTTATTTACTATTTTTGTTAACGTATGTTTTTGAAAATAACAGCAAAGGCAGAAACGAGACTCGAAAAGGTAGGTGATTACCAATTGAAATATCTGCTGTGTCTCGCTTTTTAAATGGGAGCGATAAAGAGGGGGAAATAGGAATCAAAAGAAGGGGGCTGTAAGGCTTTCGGCTACCTCATTCACCATACAGAACACAAAATATTGGTGAGTGTGTCTGTAAAAATAAGACCATCCCGTTGATTTTGAGAAAAAAGACATCATCAGAAGTAATGACTGGTTAGAAATAACCAGATATTATTTTTTGATATTACTTAAAAACCATATAATTTAACACATACATTTTAAAATAAAAATGAACTCTGACACTCTATTCATTGAGACTATTCTGCTAATTATTTCTATTTCTGATAATTCTGCTGTCAGTTGGTAAGGAGTTGTGTATAGCGCTGATTCCAGACGATGCGGCAGCATCAGGTCAAGGTTACGCAACAATGTTCAATATCATTCATAACAAAGTCAATTTCGATTCGATTAGACCACTAGAATTACTGAGATCCTTACGACTAAGAACTGATAATCTCCGAACCCCTGAACAGATTTTCATAAATTATAGCTCGATTAGATCAAACAAAAAAAAAACATATCAAAATTGGTCCATTCGTTAGGGACGATACTACAGATAGACACGTTAAACTTATAAGACCCTTCTTTTTTGGTCAAGGTTTGCAAAGCTATAGTAATGCTTTTTCAATTCTCGTAATAATCTAGACACCTTTGAATATTTTTCGCTATTCCCTATAGTTTTTAATTTACCCACGCTGTATACATAACTTACGTGAAAAATAAAGAGCACAATATTCCCTCTGGTTCCGCTTAACACTTGAAAGTCATTAAAAAATACACCTCGCGTAATTCAAAAGGGACAACTCCCCGAGTAATTTGCCCCGCGTTTAACCCTTCCGCCGCTGAATTTATACCGGATATTATTTTTTAGCTTCTGTTTGTTTGTATAAAAAATAAGTTTATAGTCTATTGCATGTATATTATAATGTTTTGATAATTTAAGTTGAATAAATAATTTGTATATAATTGTAAGGGAACTAAATGACTAATTATACAAAAAAATATATACAGGTTTTAAATATTAGTGGCAAATAAAAAGAAATGTACTAAGGGACTTTCCTCTAAATTTTATGCTAATTTAGCTGTAGACTACAAGAAGGCATGTTTCATACAATCTTAGGCTGTACTCTATGGTGACTTCCTTATTATTATCTTTTTAAATACATCCCGAAGGGAGTCTTGAGCTCCGAGACTATATTGCTCGAATAGCTCTTTTTTGTAAGACAAATACAGTTTCAATGTCTGTGGCATTACCCCAAAGTAATTTACCATAAGACATGACACTGAAAGTAATTAAAATATACTAAACGAGCAGTATCAATATCAGTCAAAATTTTTAACTTTTCTAACAGCATAAGCTGCGGAGCTAAGTCTTTCTGCAAGGGTAATATTAATATAGATAGATTCTTAGAATTTATCTTGAAAAAAACCTATCTTAAACCAAGATTTAACCTCAAGTTATCCCCCCCCCCTCCCTCAGCCCCTTGTATCCACCACTGTAAATAGCCCATTAATATAAAAATACGCGGGTAAATGTTTTGTTTATGACCGTCTCATCCAATTACTAGCTTTCACGCAGGTATTTGTACACTCTGAAGTGAAACCGGTGTGATGACTGCCCGTTTAATTGTGACCGCACCTCACACCGTACACGCTTTATTTATCCACGCTGATAAATAAAATTTAAGTGTCTATTTGAAATTTTAAATTAACAACTTTTAACAGAATGCATATGAAAGTATATACGGTACTCACATTAAAAAATCAATTTATTCCGGCTAATCTTTGGAAAGGCTGGACCGATTTTAACGAGACTTTCACAACAGATAGCCAATGTTATACGGTGTACCTAAGGCTGCCTTTTTAGAAATTTTCTTTATTTTAATTTTTCGCAGTCGGCAGTTTCATAATATTAATCGGTATCCCCATGCTGAGTTGAAATAACTTTCGATTCGATTTTTAGACCAATTTTGCTCATATTAACTGGCAGCGCTTCTAGAAATATCGCAAGATACGCGGCTGGTCAATGCATGTACATAAAAAAATCTATATATATGTCCCGAAAGTCAACGATTAAATAGAAATGGGATATAGGCCAGGTTATAACGAGTCTGTAGACAAAAAATCGTCTCTATAAAAGTCCCTTGAAGTTTCTGAGACAGGAGCCATTATGTGAAAAGTACGAAAAATGACTTCTTTAGTAGGTTTTTTCACTGCCATGGCTACAAATTTAAACCTTTCTCAATCATTGTTACTGTTTCTTAAAGGTGAATAATGTATTTATCAAATAAATAAAATTCTCTTTAAGTCTCTAAGTCTAGGGCTCTAAGTCCATCATGTGCGAAAAAAAGTCACTTGAATTTCAATTTAAAGGTTTTTGTCTTTTGCATCACTTAACTTTGAGAACTCACACTAAAAAAATGTTCTACACAGAATCTGCAAGTTATCTCAAAAATTGGCGCATTTAATGTATTCTACATTCCAAAATGCTACAAAAAAGACCACATTGAATCATTGAAAAAAAAGATATTGGTAATTGATTACAAAAGGTACCGATTTCTGTGAAATATAGTGTTCATTTTTAAATTTTCGTAAAAAAAAAACTATAAAAAAAACTGATTAAATAATTATTTTCCGATTAAAATTCGGATTTATAAAATAAGGAATTGTCGGTCGGCTCTCACTTTTTAATCTAAACAAGCAGGTGGTACGTGTGATGTAGAGTGTGATATTTTTTTGGTCCAATCAAATCGTATATGAGCTAAAGTCAGTGAATTAACTAGGCTACTGCATAAAAAAAATATGATGACCAACCTTACCTGGTAATTAAAAATTTATTAGAGGAGAAAAAGGAAATAAAGATATTGATCGTAATATTGTTTAAACAATAATATTTTTAGTCACTCTACAACAATTTCGATTGATTACAGTAGATGCTCGAATTGACGACCACCCGCTCTAATACATGCCCGGCATCTTCGTATAAATCCTCGAGTCACGTTTTTTGATACGTTTTTTTTCATTGGTGTGACGGGCGGTCGCTACGACATTCAAGTGAGCTCTCAGGCGAGTGTTTGCGAACGTCGCGACACAGAAGCTTCGAAGAAAATGATGATCTCGAGGAGTACATGTTGACGTTGATAAAACATCGTAACTATTTGCTTTGAAAGACTTTTCTAGAATAACTAATAGAATTTTATGTATCTTGTTTCGTTCTGCTTAATTTTTTTTAGATATAATGTTGCTTGTTCCATAAGTCGATTTATATATATTTTTATGTATATAATGTACTATAAATATCGATAAGTATGTATATAAATATCAAATTTTGTATCATAAAGACAGATAAGTTGATTTTTTATACAATTTTAACAGAAATAATATCACGAATAAGATTAATTAAATTATTTTTTTTTTCGATTTTTTTTTGTCAAAATAAATAATTTGTTTCTTATTTATCTAAATAAAAAATGTGGTGAATATCTACTATAGACTATTATTTTCATGAATGCGAAAGTAACTCTGTCTGTGTGTTCCGGAATCATACTTAAACTTCTGAACCGATTTGAATGAAACTTGGTACAGGCTTAGTGTAGAGCCTAAGAAAGGACATAGGTTACTGTTTACTAAAAAAATAGAGCTATAAGGGGTTGAAATAGAAGCAAAATTATAATAATAATAAGATAGTGATAAATAATTCAGCGCAGACGCAGACGACGGCACTATCTAGTATAAAGATAAAAGATAGAAAGCATATCAAAACCTTTTAAACAAATCGTCACAATTTCGGAAAAATATTGAAAATCTCAATACACGGGATGTTCGGCACTTTTCACGGAGACGATTCTCACGTAAACAATAGGGTGCATTCACATTGAGAGAATTATCTTTAAGATGAAAATTTATTTTTGCTCTTATCTATATCTTGTCTTTGTATCTCTTTGTTACTATTAACACAACACAACTAAACCATTAAACTAATTTTTATGACTTTTTTCATACAAATATGAAATGATTGAAAAATATTGAATCTTGGATCAGGAAATTGTGTCTCATAAATAAAACGTGAAAGGGATATACATGGGATGAAAGTTTCTACGCAGACGAAGTCAGAGGGAACAACTAGTTCTAATTTGCAGCTAAAGATTTTGAACGCGTTAAACTTTGGACGTACCAGATTTTGAGAAAACTTTGTGCGTTTTCATTGGAAGGAAGAAGGAGAAAGACGCATGTAACATCATGCTAGGATCATAAGATGCGGACCTGCTATAAGACGACTTCTTTTAATGAAACTTAGTAATATTTTATGAGCAAAGTATGTTAATATTTACGTATTGATGTCATTGTAGCTTTAATGAATTAAAGAATACAGTAACCATTTATATCAGGGAATAAAAATCAATTTCTGCGTGTACTTAAGTGCATTGCTTCAGAACGATTTTTCTGATTTTCGTTTCGTTACGTTCATTATCGTCTGGATAATATTTGTATGAGAGAAATGATTTTAAAAACTATACAGCTAAGTAAAAAATTTAGGAAAGTATCTTCATTAAAAGAAAGGGAATAACTCCTAATTAAAATACCAGTTATTAATAATTAAATTATTTCGAGTTGAATTTCTCCAAAAATTGAAGGAGCACACATATTGTGTTAAGTAATATTGTTTTTGTTATGGATGCTGATAAACAATACTTTGTCAAACCACACGAATTTTATTTTAAGAAAATGGGGTCTAAAGATGTCAAACCTATTCTTAACAAATTTGTTTGAAAACGTATATATTCATAATCTCTTTTCTATTTTAAGAAAAGTTAAATTTCGAAAAATTTTAAATTTTTACCGTTCTTTTAATGACTTGACAAATTTTTTAAAAATAAAATATATAATGCATTATCAGAATAAAGTTTATCAGCATCAAAATAGAAATAGTCTATATCTTTTGTTGGAGATAAATAAAATAAAATAAAAATTTACAGTCCAATGTGAATACATCTTTACCAATAAATCACATGCTTCTGAGACCGAAATAAATTTTTCGGTCAAGAAATTGGTCGGACCTGATATACGGGGCTCGTCAGCGGGGTACGTGGGTTTGAATTTATAGCAAGCAATATTCGACTTGATGAAACCGTGGGAGCACCGGCATGTACATGCATGCAATAATGCACCTTACCACCTGGAATATAAGTGCGAATACACCTTAAGTATCGGCCGGTCCATACGCAAATTGAATAGTGAAGTTTTTCCAGGAATTAAGAATATTAATGTAGGGATTTAGTGTTTCTAGGAAAGTTCGTCCGCTTTATGGGGTAGTAATAATATTCATTAAAATATATAATGAAACATAAAACCTTTTTTTTATTTTTGTATTTTTTTACTCGCGTTTGTGATTATTGCTTCGCTCGTATGAATCGTAGTGTGATGTTATATAGCCTATAACCTTCTTCAATAAACAGGCTATCCAGCGCAAAGAAAATTTCAAATCGCATGTAATTTGTGAGATTATACCCTACATACGAACTGACCTCAAATATTATCTCTTTATAATATTAACAAAGATAATTTGAACATGCGAGAAGGCCACAGGCATAGTTCAATTAACTTTCCGTATCCGTAGATATGCGAGGGAGAAGAAGATCTGTATCCGTATCCGTTAATTTTTTGACCAATCTTTAACATTATTAATGTTCAATACATCCATCAAAAATTTCTATATATAGATGATTAGGATAGCAATGAATAATTTTAAAATTTGCACACATCATTTTTGATTTCTTCAAATCAAATATTAGGCACATTTATAGCGCAAATATTTATTGTAGTGTGTTACCATATCAATAGTATATAACTGAAAGGTACTAAATCAACTATCTTTATAATGAGATTAATCACAAATTTTGATAAGCGGACAGGATAAAGCGTAAACGATTCCGAGTTTCCACTTTAGGGTTGGTTTACGAAATTATTCAAAATAATGAAATATTTAAATATCCGTATACGTATCCGAATCCGGGGATCTTGAAATATCTGTATTCAGATCCGAATCACGAATAAGTATATAATATATTAGGACTTCGAAATCTACTTCGCACATCTCCAAGGAATCATAAGCAAGTTCGCTTCACCGAATTCCGGAAGTTTTTCAATTATACAAAACTTGGAGCGCACGAAAACATTTTCCACATAATATTTTCAGAAATTTGAAATCGGTACGCGCAATAACTCAGTGTTGAAATATATGACCAGTGAACAAAGTTTATCTTGTAACGGTTTGGTGTGAGTGATAAGAGGTTTATTTTAAACTGGGTGACCGTCGTATGGTTACTACTCCAATCATTCATAGAGTGAAGTAATATAGCCTAAGTAAGCAAATAACCAAGTCACCGACAAACTGAAAACCGCCTAATTTTTTTGGTAGTCGGATTAAATTAGTTTTGGTTCGCGCAGTGTCACTGCAACTGACTGAAGCGCTAACGGTCACTGGTTCGATCTCCGCTGACGGCAAACGTCTCTATTAGCCATACAGATATTTTTCGTGGTATGTGTTCGTGTTCGTATTATGTGTTTCCGGATCCCCGACACTGGATTATGACACTCTAATGGGGGCCGTTGAGTGTTGAGCGTTTATTTATTTTTTTAAATAGTATGGTCTCTTTTGGTCGTCTTTGTGAACAAAATAGATTAAAATAATTTATTCGCGAACACATCGCGTGCCCGCCTTGTGTGTTATCTCCTATAAGCTTAGTAGTTCACAACGCACGTGCACGTAGAATGCAACGCGACCAAAGAAATTCGAAGCGCATTGTATGCACGCTTCGTGCAGATGCGCAGTTTCCACGCGCCTTAAGATTTTCACAATCTATACTAATATTATGAAGAGGTAAAATTTGTTTATACGTTTGTATGTGGAGGGTAATCTCTGAACTTACTGATCCGATTTGAAAATTTTTTTTTGCGTTTGATAGCCCGTTTATTGAGGAAAGTCGTAGGCTATATCACATCACGCTTCGTCTGATAGGAGTAGAGCAGTGACCATAAACGCGAGTCAAACCGCGAAGTGCAGTTGGTTATAAATCTCTTTCCGCTTTATCTCGCTACTCGCACTGCACTATACGTCGGTTCCCGGCTAGCATCGCTATTTGCATACAAATTGCTCGTACTCCCCGCTTCGGACCACTTGCGATTATGAAACGTCGATTATCCATACTTGCATAGCTATTCGCAGTTTTTTGTTTAACCTTTTAACTGTATCGACTTGAAATTACGCTATCCGAAGGCTCCATTTATTCATAGTTTGAGATGTTTAAAAGTTTTACTGCCTGTTGCTCGTTCTCGTCTTTTTCGATTACTTTTTCTTTGTTTTTTGTTTTAATCGTTTAGCTAACTTGTTCGGCTATTGCTTATTTATTCTTTTGTTTAGTGTTTTATAGTGACTATTACTACATCGATTAACTATCGAGTTTCTTGCCAGTTCTTCTCGGTATAATTTACATTCCGAACCGGAGGTAGCTTTACTATTGATGTATTTTTTTGTATTGACGATTCAAAGAGCTCGTGAGAGCTTACTTGAATAAAGTATATTTGAATTTTACTGTGGTACTATAATTTATAGTTACCGCTTCGCTCCCGTAAGTAGTGTGACGTAATATAGCCTGTAACCTTCTTCAAAAAACCGGCTATAAAAATGGAATGGGATGGGATGGGATGAATCTCTTTATAAAATTAGTATAGATTTATTTATCCAATGATTTAATATTATAGATATAAAAATCCCTCTATGTGTTATAGTATTCTGTTTTACTGACTTAGATTATTAAACGGAAAGATTTCTTAAGCCCTTAGAAATGACTAAGGCGCTGCGCAAATGGAGACAGATTTAGTGTCGTGAGTCGGATACAAGACACAAGTCAATAATTTATTTTCAAATAATCAATATTAACTGAACTACTCCCTACATCGACGTAGTCACTATTTGTGTCCAGTTGTGTCCTCTTGACACAAATGGATTGTCCATCATACAGTTGCAATGTGCCTACATTGCTGCAACTGAAAACAAAAAGTATCTACGTTTTTGCAGCGCTTAGGTGGTATGTAAGACTTCAATAGTTTTATAAATTTTAAAATATCATCATGTGGTTCTTTACCTCAATCCTTCTTCCTTTATATCAATGGGTATACTTTAAGATTGGATTCACAGAATATTCATCAAAATCAGTTCAGTATTTTCGTTCTAAATTTAAAATAATTGGTACAAGTATCTCACACCAGTGAAATAAATAGCGTATTATGCTTTTAAAGTTGGTGCCTTTTTTAAAGTCATAGTTATTCAGTTTAAATTCAAATTTAACACTCTCAAACATGAATCTAATCTGAAACAACTCTAAAAGAGAAAACTCGAACAAGTTCACCAAAGAAGCGATACAGAAGCACTTGTTGAAACAAGTTGAAACAAGATAAATGGATTAATTAAATTTCACTACGTACATAGTAACGCAATCACGTAGTAAACGGGACTATTACGCGGAGTCACGTGATATAAGCGATTATGACATCATCTCAAGGGTTCATTCGAGCGGTGTTGCCTGATAGCGCGCGTGTACACAGGGGAGGATGGAATTGATGGTGGGTATTTAGATCGGATAAATAATATAGGATGCTCACTCCCATTTCTAGCAGTAAAGTTTATTTATAGAATAAGCTCTATTAGACTGCAAGGTTTGAGGCACTGAATAAAGTTGATCGATCTGTTACTAATTCTACTAAGAACTGGTATTTTTGAATAAATTAATTAAAAATAGTTTAATCAAGTCACACAAATTTATAAAAAATAAATAAACACATCAAACACAACACACGTAGAACACCCAGACGATGATCATCATCCGTATGGCTAATACAAGCCTTTGCATGAGCGGAGATAAAACCTGCAGTCGTTAGCGATTCAGTCAGTCGCAGTGACCACTGCGCCAACCTGTCTATTATCAATCAAAATATAGTGTAATCATAAGATAACGGTAGTCCATGTCAAAAGTTTTTAGTGTAATAATCTATACTTATAATAAATCTGTAGAGAGGTCAATTCTGTACATGAAATATATTTTCAAAATAACTATCAGGGGGTAATTAGTGATCGATACTGATGCCAAAAATGCAATCAGTAAAATTTTTGTCTGTCTGTCTGTCTGTCTGTATGTATGTTCCTTATAGAAACAAAAACTACTCGACGGATTTTAACGAATCTTAGTACAATTATTCTTCATATTCCTGGGCAGGTTATAGTATACTTTTCATCACGTTACAATCAATAGGAGCAGAGTAATAAAGGGAAAACGGGAGACGTTACTTCAATTTTTAAGCTTCCGTCGCGTATGCAGCCTTAATGGTTAAAGTTACATAGAAATTATGTATGACGGAAATATTCTACATAAAATTTTCTAAAAAATATCCCGCAACAGCATATGTCTATCTTCTATGGTTGACTCACAATAACACGTGTAACTCCTGATAGGTTAGCAGTTCGGAGAATTCTGATTATATTTGTTTACTCTTACGTTTATAATACTCTCACTAATCACGAATTTAAAAAAGTTAACATTATTAACTATTTAATAAAAAAATCATAGAAATCAAGTATTGTGGATTAACATATTATATTTCCCTATTAAATTACGATAGTTAATCAGTCTGTCACATCAAAACCACTGAACCCTGAGGAAGGACACACGCTACTTTTTTTTCGAAAAACGACGAAAACGCGGACGAAGTCGCAGGCAAAAGCTAGTGTTAAATATGTAACGCATTATTAGAATACATTAATATCTCCGAATTTAACTTTTTGTGGGTTAACACATTTTTGCTTATTAAGTACTAAATTATCTCCATTATAATTACAGCAGTACTGTTTATATGAACCGAGATGGGCTAGTGGTTAGAACACGTGTATCTCAACTGATGATCGCGGGTCCAAACCCCGGCTAGCACCGCTGGTTTTTCAGGTGCTAAATTTGTGTTTAAATTCATCTTGACGAAACCTGCATGTGTCGAGAAAAGTTCTGACACATGTATATCCGCCAACCCGCAGTGGAGCAGCGTGGTGGATTAAGCTCTAAACCTTCTCCTTAATAGGAGAGGAGGCCTTTGCCCAGCTGTGGGACATTTACAGGCTGTTACTACTTACTGTTTATATTCTTATTCATCATCAATATCATGAAAACTACAAAATGGCTGGCAGGATATCAACGCGTATGTTTCAAGAAGCATATGATGGGTGAACGACGCCATGTGTAAACGCTCTCACAATGGAAAATCTCTTATGATTCTGTAACGTTCCCATCATTTATGGTAACTGCTCCTCTTATGGGTAGATTTCGAAATTTATTATAACAATTCCGTTGGGTATGTTTTTCTAATTACCATAGTTTTGTTGTTGTTATATAACTATGGTAAATATGGTCATATGACCATGGTTATGATTTTCAAACTTAATCGTAAGTTATTTAAATACCTTATGTTACAATATATTAAAAAATTAAACATAAAATGCATGAATATTTTTAAATTGGTGCTTTAAATGCCTTTTTATTGACACTTAAACAATTATTTTTAATTTAAATTAATCTGAATCGAAAATTTAAAATTAGAACTTGCCGGCTAAGTGTGAAAAACTATTGTTTTTAAATCATGTTATATTCTTACAGTTGCTTTCTAATTTCTGTACGAAAGCGCTTCTTATAACTGTCAATATTCGTAAATCAAATGTCAGTTGGTTTCTACACAATTAGTTCTGAGATGTCTGTATTTATTCAATGCTATATTAACAACTAGCTATTTCATTCGCGCTTATGGTTAATGCTTTACTCCTATGAGCCATATCGTAATATAATATTGAATATAAAACACCTCAATAAACGGACTATCCAAGACAAAAATATTTTTCACATCTTATCTTATAATTAATCCTGCATACAAACTAATAGACAGAATCAAATTTTACTTCTTCATAATATTAGTATAGATAATTAAAAATAGAATTTTACAAAATTAAAATAATTTACGTGAAATGGTCATGAAAAAAAAAACCCGTGTTACACAGATATCAAAGCGTTTCAATAAATGTTAAACTTCAACACAGAATACTAAAGATAAGATTTACAAGCAAAATTGATTTTCAATGTTTATAAAATTCTAAAGCACACCAAAGCGCGTTGTACTCGAGCAAAATATGAATTTTATATCTATATATATAAAATCACTTGTCCTGACTGATTCATCAACGCAGAGCCTAAGCCGCTCGGGCTACGAACTAGAAATTTTGGCAGTAGGTAGCTTTTAGATTATAGGCATCCACTAAGAGAGGAGTTTTCGATTATTCACCCCTAAGAGGGTGAAAAGGGGTAAAAACGTTTATATGCAAAATCTTATTCCGTTGTCGTATTAACTTAAAACTTAGTACACATACTTGTGGGTGATAGTAATGAAATATGATAGAAAACGGGGTACTATTATTTCACACTGGGGTGCAAGGGGGTAGTAAAGTTTGTATGGAGAAAATGTTTTTTTTTTTGACAAATTATCCTTAAATTCAGCACAAACATTGCCTAGGGAGAGTAATTAAATATATGTATCCCAGGCTTTCAAAAACATCCCTTAAAATGACGCTAGAGGGTAAAAAATCCTGGAAAGGTTACAATTTCACTGGTAGATTTATTTAGCTGAAATTCCAAAATAAACGCAGAAGTAGCCGCGAGCAACTGCTAGTTTAATATAAACACGAGGTGTGTAAACAAATGTTTTATGAAACAATTTGCGATCAGGATCTCCTCAGAAAACAAAGCCGTTCCAACGTCGATTGCTCGGAATTTATTTTTAAATTCACGAGAGCTAGGAGCGGTTAATTTACGTGGTATCGATAGAAAATTAATTACGTACATAATATTTCTCTTATATAAAATAATATTTACGGGTTAGAAAATTGCTATCGTAATTGTTATTAGAGAATCAAGAAAGAAGAGGAGTTGTTATATAGATATTAATTGTACATACTATACATTATAAATATTATTTAACGATTTTGTCCATTGTGTTTTTGGTTACTACTTCACTTCTTACTTAATAAATCCTTTGTATCTTCCCCAATAGATCCTCTTTTTTAATATTTAGACAGACGCGTTGGCGCAATGGTCACTGCAACTGACTAAAGCGCTAACGGTCGCGGGTTCGATCCCCGCTCACGGCAAACGTGTGTATTGGCCATACGGATGTTTGTCGTGGTCTGGGTGTTTGTGTTAGTGTTGTGAGTGTTTCCGGACCCCCGACACAAGGTCATGAGGTCTTAATGGGGGCCGTTCAGTGTGATGCGTTATTTATTTATTTATATTTAGATTATTGCATTAAAATAAACAGCGGTAAAATAAAAAAAATAGAACATATATTTATGTATGAATCCAAAATGAAACACAATGGAATCATATTTCTCAAATAAGAGGGCGGACATTCCGAAGTCTTATGTGCATTGCAAAGGTGCGATAAGAAAATGTTTCCGCTCTAATATTAAAATATATCTTAATTTAATTCTTATTTTGGAAATAGGGAACTCTATTCTAAGCCTCGTTAGTACTACTTCATTGAGCATCGTTACTTAGGCTTTTATAAACGCGATGCAACGTCGTGTTATTTTTTCGATGCACGTCGACGCGATATCGCAAAATTTCATAACGTTGTAATGCACGGATTCCTAACCAATGATGCGTGCTCTTTTGGGGGGCGTTGGATGATGTAAGTAGGCGGCAGATGCAGCCTCAGTGCTCTCACTAACTGTATCTTTTAGTTTAATTATTTTTGTTTACCTTCTAGTCATCTAAATAAAAATATTCATCGTTTGTTTCATTATCTCCTTTTAACTTCTAGGAGGTACGTGGTGGATGTTTTAGTTTAACGTTGGGTTAGGGGCATGGTATAGAAGAATGGGAATCCTTGTCGCAAAGTGTCAGACGCGGCGTTAAAGACCGTGTTCGCATACGCGAACAGTGAGCGCCTTGCTTTAAACCTTTCTTTAATTTTAAATGGAGTGTCTATGTAGCGTGTTATTTGAGAAGTTTGTGGCGTTTCATTTTATTCGATGAGCGTCTGAGGTCAGTGAACGATCCGCGCGGTCGGCAACACTATTTAGATGTTTGCTGGCATTGCCTGCATGCTTGCTAATACTTTTCCATCCCGAGAGTTCGCCAGATCGTCGCTAACTCGACATTGAATTAACCAGATTTAGCCTGCGGACAATAAGGCTCTGGGCGCTTCGCTTCTTCGCTTTCCTATAATTTTTAAATGGAGTGTCCATCCAGCGCGTAATTTTATAATTTTCGCTAACGCACTCGGTGAAATAGGCATTTGCAGTGAACTGATCGGCGTAATGCTTGCTCGCGACCTTCCACTTTTCTCCCTCCCAAGTGTTCGCAAGATCGCCGCTAACTTAATATTGAGTTAGCGTCCGGTACGCCGCTCAGATTCATCCAGCGGACAGTCAGCCGCTCACAGCTTGCCTAATGGGAACACGGATTTAGACTGTGCTTTGCCCGTTATTGACACTTTACATCGACGCAGTATTGCACTAGTTGACGTCTTGTTAGACGAAAGTAACACTATTTTTTGAGTTTAAACAACTCTGGACTGTAGTAACAGATACGTCGTTATTAGTTTCGTCGTCCCAAGTGGTCGGCAGTCTGGGTGCCAAAATCCATGAGCTTATAACATATCGATGCCATCAAAAACATACCTTATAAAAAAACCAAGTCTAGCAAATCAATTTTTCTACCGTAAAAGGTTGTTAGATCCATGTAATACCAAGACAGTTAATTTATTCAGTCCCTTCTTAAGTACCTACTGTCTTAAGTTATTACGTAATTAGCTAACCTAACAACATCGTATATCAATATTAAAAATCTTTTATGTTTAAAATAATAAAGATTTAGTCAAATATATAATATTACTTGAGCCTAGATGGCTCAGTGGTTAGAACACGTCGATCTTTACCGATGATCACGGGTTCAAACGCCGGCTAGCACCGCTGATTTTTCAAGAGCTAAATTTCTGTTTAAATTTCTCGAGCTCGGCGGTGAAGGAAAACGTCGTGAGGAAACCTACATGTGTCGGGAGACATTCTGACACATGTATATCCGCCAACCCGCAGTGGAGCAGCGTGGTGGATTGAGCTCTAAAACACTCTCCTTACTAGGAGAGGAGGCCTTAGCCCAGCAGTGGGACATATACAGGCTGTTACTTTACTTTACTTTTATAATATTACTTGTAAGGTTTTCATTGTGTTTTCATGCGATGGCCACGTCAATCTGTAAATTCCGGTTCGTATATTAACGTCAGGTGCAGGCGGACGCAGTGTTTATTTGACACAAATTATATTTATTTTAAATCGTAAAAAAAACATAAGTCAGTTTGCGATCGGTTACCAATCGCGCCGCGTGTTCTTAAATCAGTAACCTGATACCATTTACCAGATGATTTATAATCATTATTAAAAACCATAAACATTTAATTATGAAAACCATATTAAAATATTTACGTTAATTTTCATGGAATACATCTAGACTAATATTATAAAGCTGAAGAGTTTGTTTGTTTGAACTCGCTAATCTCAGGAATTACTTTTCGAATTAAAAATTATTTTTGTGTTACATAATTTATTTATTGAGGAAGACTATATGCTATAATACATCACGCTACGACTCATAGGAGAAAAGCAGGAACCATAAACGCGAGTAAAACCGCGAGGAGCAGCTTGTCAATAATAAAACACACAGTCCTGGCAAAATTTTTTACCTTATTTCTCATTTTATACTAGGTTGTATTTTACCTATCGTAGTAAAGCGGAACTTTAAATTAATAACACAACATACTGTGTACCAGCTGCAACACTTCCCGAAGTAAATTAAGAAGGAGCACGCAATCATTAACATACAACTATTAACCGTATGGTGCATAATTACGCTGAAATTACTTGTTATTTTTTGTGTATAATAATTTATTTTGTATATATGCCCCAGTCAAAACTCTTAGCCAATCAAAAGTACTTTTTAGTGACAAAATCAGTCCAGACTAGTTTGGACCACGGGTTTTCAACAAAAGTACTTTTTATATGTAATGGTAACTTGTAAACAAGTTAGTTAGGTGTTTTTTTTGGAAATTTGGATGAATTATAGACATTTATTGAATCTTAGAGAAGTACATAAGCTTTTTCTTGTCGTGAAAATAAAACGTCAAGGAACGGAAAGTGTGTACGTAGACGAAGTCGTGCGTACAATTTTAGTATAATTGAAAGATTGTCTTTGTAAAGTATATCTATTCTAAATCCAAAAAATTGCGATTTTTAAAATCTTTGTCCATTTATACTATAATACTGGACGTGGATAAGCAATTCTGTGTCTATCCGCACTGACTTTAATTTGAGAAAATGGCGTCTAAAGATGTCAAACCTATTCTTAATAAATCTTTTTGAAGAAGTATATGTATATCCATTTTTCCTTTTCTATGTTGATAAAAGGTATAATTATCTAATAATAAGTTTTTCAAATAACTATATGAAATAATTGCATAATTCAAAATATGGAACAAATTTTAATGTCCTAAACATTTTACAACAGATTAAGAATCTTTTCTTTACTTATTTAGTTCAGATGACTTGAATTTTTTAAATAATGTAAAATACATAATGCATTATCAGAAAACATCAACATTCCTTTTTGTGGGTTGACACATTGTTGCTTATCAGCGTCCAATTATATTACAATGTTTCAAATTTCGTAAATTATAAGGTGTGCACTCACTATTGTGTGTGCGAGTCGCCAGCCTCCCACGAGCGGAACGCGGTGCTCGCGAACCGAAGGTATATAGGTTTTCGTCGCTATTCAAAGCATGCTGTAATGAAAATCGCTCAACTCACCGTAAAGCCTTGTACGAGATTTTTCTGGTGTAAGTGTTTTGTAACATTTTACATTCTTGTAGTATAATGTAACATTTTACATATTTTTGTACGGATTGCGATTAGACTAAATGGATGCTGATAAGGAATAATGTGTCAACTCACAAAAATTTAAATTCGGAGATATTGATGTATTCTGATAATGCGTTATGTAATGAAAATTATTCAAAAACTTTTAATGTCATAAATTAAATAAGTACGGAAATAAGTTCCTTAATTTAATGATACGTTTTCGAAGTGTGTTTCATATTACGAAATATTCAATTATATATAAATATATATATATATATATATATATATATATATATATATATATATATATATATATTTATATATAATTGAATATATATATATATATATATATATATATATATATATATATATATATATATATATATATATATATATATATATATATATATATATATATATATATATATATATATATTATACATTTTTTTTAAATTGAAAAGAAAAAATGAATGAATACTTCTTCAAACAAATGTATTTAAAATAGGACTTGACTTCTTTAGACGCCTAAAAATGAAGTCCTTCAAGGCTTGACACTGTATTGATTATCAGCGTTCAAATGTGAGGTAAAGCAATTTATGAGCCATTTTGTCGTCTAGATACGTATGTACGTACCCGTTGACGTGGGTCAATAATCAGTCAATAAATCTAAGTGTGCGAGTGGAAGTGCGAGTGCGAAATCACGAACGAGTTAAACACGCACTATCACTATACTATATTGTAGCTGCAACACTTATACCCACAGTGAGTACGTACCTTTACAATATAACGTAGAAAGTGGAACCGCATCCTTACCAATTCACCACAATAATTTTCGTTATCACATCAATTATCAAAAACGAAAATCTTTTTAAAGATCCATTTTTAAAAGAATAGATCATTTTAACAAGCTTTTATACTTAGACAATGCCTGTTGAATCTATCTGTTCGAACTATCATTGTTCAATGATTGATGGTTCTATCGCGAACCAGTGAGTTGCATATGATGGATATGTCCATAGAATTCAATGGTATACAGTAAAATATAATTTATTTCGAATAGGCTTAGACGATATGCGCATAAGGATTAATGAGCATGTCAGTCGGATTACTGCAACATTACGTTTTAGCTATTAATATTGAATCGTTAATGGATTAGATTGTTTGTATTGCAATGCTACTGCAGCTTAAAATGTTATGTGCTCTCGTGTTTTATGTCAAACTACAGCCGTGCTCGATGTGTCATGGGCAGTATCTGATCTATTGAATGTAACAGATGTAGTATATAAATTATATTCGACATCGATTAAATTCGCGTGTCATCGTTTCGCATTCGCTTTGAATCACCTACGTGGGACCGCACCCTACGATAATAACCAATGTACTATAAATCTCATTAATAAAAAAATATAGTATTGTATTTTTATTTTGTTTTCTATAAAATAGGGTTAAACCTACTGACAGTTTCACCTGATGTTAAATGGTTACTGTCGCTCGGACATTTGCAATATTTGAGACGTTGCGGGTGCGTTACCGGCGTTTTAAAATAAGTCTATTATGCACTAGTCCGTTTTTAGTTTACAACTTTCTTTGTGAAGGGTCGTCTGTAAGAGATGACTATTATATACTAACATTACGAAATGCCGGTCGCCAATGGCGCTTCTGTTTTGTAAAGCCAAATTTTGTTTTATTCATTATAGTCTTTTGTAATACTGTATTTGCAATTCAGTTATTTATTATTATTATATATATTAGGTTTCTAGTCAGTAACTTCTGCAAGTTCTTCTATAGTGTCAATCAGTGCAAAATTCAAATTATATTTTATTACAAATAAAACCCTCACAAGAGATTAGAAAAAAAACCAAAGCCACAACAGATTCACTTAGCAGAACCATCATGCCATTCTATATTCAAAACTTCCCAACTTAGTGCCCAACGAGATTTCACCGCGAAGGTCCATTACCAATGCCACGAAATGTTACATCACAGCGGAACTTTTTCAACAGAATTGTTCATGCGAGTATACGCCGTATTGTGTTCACTGAAATGTCAAAATTGGGTCACTGGATTTTGTTAACAAAGGCGTGCGGTGGACGTAGCTGAGAATCATGTTGTCCCGTAAACTCGCTAACCATGTTAGTAACTTGCTAAAGAGCATATAACGTGTGACCGAGATGGAATAGCGTCTCTCGGCTAACAAATACTGGCTAATTCGATTCGGCTACGTTCACCGCTCACGAAAAACGACTTCGTCACAGGGTCCTCGGGAGTTTTGAAAGTTATGGCGTGTCTTCAGTTTGCATTTTCGTTACTCGTGGTTATGAGGGAAGTTTTAACTTGAATTCCCGGATAACGTAAAGTCATACAGTGTAATGTTGCTATTTAATTTAATTGAACTATTTACAAATAAGATTATAATGGACTAGCATTTTCCTTACGACTTCATCCGCGTGGAATTAAATTCAATCGCGGTCTCGTTTTCATTGTATTCACACAAGGACCGTACATTTTTTTGGAATTAAAAGTAGCCTATGTACTTTTAAGGGACGTAAATTTTACCCCTGAAAAATGTTATTGCAATCGATCTAATAGTTTTTGACTTTATTCCTTCCTTTACTTGAATGAGGTTTTAGTTTGTCTTTTGCTGGTTTATTATTAGAATTATATATAAAGTGATTTTTGAAGTAAAAATTCTTGATCCGGGGGTAAAGGACCAAAATCACTAAAAAAAATAATTTACCCTTTTTAATGATTTGTGTTCCAATTCATTATATACATGCCAAAAGAAAATAAACATAATAATATTTTTAAAACCCATGTGTATATAAATCTTTTAGAAGCTCACTTTAGAATAGCTTACAGATGGTAATATATTTTTCTACTTGACACATTTATCGTTATATTTTAGACAATTCACATAATATTTTTATAAATTATAACCTATGTGTTTTTCTGATGTATAAGCTATATTATTGTAAAGTTTCATTAAAATCCCTTCAGTACGTTTGTGCGAAAGAATAACAAATGCGTTAATATTAGTATGAATTGATTACGAACTGTGCGAAATATTCGGACAGGCCACCTAAATACAGAATATAGATAATATATAAATACTGGGACATCTTTAAATTAGCAGGAACCGGGATAAACTTAGACGGACAACAGCACAGACCAAAGCTAGAAATTCGTCAACAAACACGAACTGATACTGGTTTATTTCATTTAAGTTAAGATGTTGGGTAACTCTCGAAGCGTTAAGATTGTTAGAAATTCTCAGATGAAACTCGGCGCTAACGTAGTGAAATGCTCTTATGTATGACACAGGGGTCTGGATCGTTAGGAAGGAGCAATTTCCTTGTTAATTTACATTTTACTCAACGTATAGATGTTTAATAAGCTCGTGGAAGTTAGTTTCAGCGCTCTGTAATCTTAGTTTGTACTAAACGGAGCTGGTGTAAACTGGTTTCAACTAGTTCAATGGTATTGTAACAATTCGTTTTATTTTAGCACTTGCTAACATAGATGTAGTGGTTATATTACTTACTTCATTACATTAATTGGATGCTGATAAGCAATAATGTGTCAACCCACAAGAAGTCAAATTTAAAGATATTGATGTATTCTGATAATTCAACATGTGTATCATTATTCAAAAAAAGTCATCGAAATTAAGTCAGTACGGAAAAATGTTTTGTTAGATAAAACTCTTTACTATCCCCATCTCCTTTTAATTCATTATACATTTTAACAATATAGAAAAAGAACAGAGGCAGTACTTCTTCAAATAAAATTATTAAAAATAGGCTTGACATCTTTAGATGCCATTTTTTTTAAATGAAGTCCATGTGGCTTGACTTTACTATTGCTTATCAGCGTCCAATCATAACGTGATTTTAAATAAAATTTATATACATGAAGATATATAAAATTATGTGCAATTATTATACACAACAATAATTCAATAACTATCATTATTTAATTAAAATGCAGCCTTTTCATAGAATGATTTTCAATTTAAAATAGAACAATAGGCACACCTTTTATTTTCCATTTAAATTTAAATATGATCGTATTATCTTCACAAACCAAGACATAAATAAAATTTGTGCTACCAGCGCTGTCCAATTAAGGTTTCAATCTAAACGTATTATGCCGTAACAAGGTTAAAGCGTACGCCGCTAGATGGCGTTAGTAGTAAATTTATTATTGATACTCTGTTGTGGAAAATTTTTCACAATTAGAAATATAGTAGCTTGTTGTAATAAATAGATGGAGACTTCATCTACGAAACATTTTAAAAGTATTAGAATCCTTGCCGAATCCATTAAAACGTAAAATTTTTCATGAAACAAAATATTTATATATTTTGTTTCATGAAAAATCCATTTTCCTCAATAAGATCACAGTCTCATAATTGTATTAAAATATTCGCAAAATGAAGCACAACATTTTAACTAAACCGAAAATATGCGAATCGTCTCTTATAAGTTTTTAAGTCGATATCTTGACATTGAAGGACTAAACCCAAAACAAGCCCTCTTGAACCGAACAAACCCTACTCGTTATCTTCGAAACAGTAAATTCAGCGAGTTTTAAAGAGAAAAAAAGCCATTTTCCAACTCGATTCGTGCTATGTTAAAAGGTCTTTCTACCAATCAAAACCACAGACTAAAAATATACCAACTCCCATCATTGTTGGACCGCCATAATAAGAATTCTTTGAACGGATACTAGTGAAGATTTCATAGTCTGTGGCGCAGTTCCGGGCTTATTATGACACGGTCCCAATCCGGGGCTAAACGAGCGGGCATTTGTAACTAATTACGACTTTTTCTTTTTTATGTCGGATTTAACAGCACTGCTGAGGGCTTTTCAAGATAATGTACTGACATTTTATTGGTTTTGGCGCGTACGAAAAATTAGTTCGTGGCTTGAATCTGTATATCTAGTAATGAGGCTTCCGTTTTGTGGACCATTCAGTGTCTTATGTGAAACTAATATAATTGTTAATAATAATGTTAATTAAGATCGATCGTTTAGCTTATAATGAATTTTAGAGTCTAGACTTTTGTTTTTAAACCCCCGGCAGAAGAAGAGGTATGAGTTTAACAATATTTTCGAATTTAATTTTTGTGGGTTGGCACATTATTTCTTATCAACATCCATAAATATATGGATACAATAGATAGTACAGATCTTGCTCACTCTCTAAATTTAAAATCACATCATTAACTAAAATAATTTAATTCTTTATTTACTCATTTCAAACTGCATTTTGAAATTCGGTTTCAATGCGAGCTAATTCTGTGGCCATCGCAGTCTGTTTGATTCCACTTGGGACGAGTTTAACCCACTTTGCTCGGTAGTTGCTTAATTTAATAACTATCTGTCGCCTTAAAGAAAATTAAACAGACGAACTTACCGTCGGTGCTTATTTTGTATTCGCTTGATTCATCTTCGACTTCTGAAATTGTTAAATTTGTCAGAACTTTGTAATTTCTATTGCATATTTTGAGTTAACTAGTCGACCTCCTTGGCGACAAAGTTTATTGTTGCTATTTATAATCAACTGCGTTGTTCGTTAAGTTGACTAGTTATGTATATTTGGATGCTGATAAGCAATTATGTGTCAACCCACAAAAGTCAAATTCGAAGATATTGATGTTTTCTGAAAAAGTTTGTTTAAACTCAAACTCAAAATATACATATATGTAAAATATACTTCATTCAAATAGGCTTTTAAAGCACTTTCACAACAATAATGTTTATTAGAAGTCGCTGAACTGATTTAATAGTAACGGGTAAACGCGGTGACATTGTTGTGAGTCAGGTGATCATAGTCTTGTTGGATAGTGGGGTTATAGTTATACATAATGTATTTTTATTATATTTTAATTATGTTATCTGGATAGAAAATCAATGCGTATCAAATCCACACTTTTTGTCGTCAAAATATTCTTGTATGGTATAATACATGGATTGCGTAAAAGGTGACATGAGTAAGAAAGGAGTGAGTGTTGAGATGACGGCTGATAGGAAGGAATGGAAGAGAAGAACATGTGCCGATCCACATAAAGTAGGACCAGGGAAAGAAGACAAAGAGAGGTATAATATGCTGTATTTATTAAACATTTTTAATGTAGGCTCTAAACTTATTAAGCGACAAATGTAAAACTGTTTATTTCATGTTTCGAATACTGAAGTGTGGTTAATATTTTGCCATATGCAATAATCTCATATATTATTAAAACTTATTATTACATCAATTATTTATATATATTAATATTATTACACCAATCTGCTTTTGGTTCAGTATTCTTTTTATCAAAACAGAAAAGAAAAGATTGGTATATACGTCTACAAACAAATTTATTAAGAATAGGTTTGCACGTTAAGACGCCATCTTTTCAAAATGTAGTCCGTCTGGCTTGACATAGTATTGCTTATCAGCGTCCATTTATAGGTGTTAGGACATTCACCTGCTAATAATGATTACTTTTGATAGGGAATTAATTTTAGTCTAAATGGTTACGAGCTTACTTAGTTTAGTCATAAGGCAATCGCACCGTGCGTAACCCTGAACTAAAAAAATAACAGATGCTAATTTTTTCGGGATAAATGTTAGATAGAAGAAGTATTGATGACTCTTTGTTTTTGTTCACCATTCAAAAATACCACGAGTAAAAGATTAAAGTTATCCACTAGTCTGCTTTGAAGTAGTTTAGCGTATTCAGCTTCTAACGATCTCCTTAACAGGTAAGGAGGACTGCCTGGCTACGGGATATTCACGGGCTGTTATACAGTAAAAATTTACAATACAAACAATTGCAATAAACTCTATAGTTACAAATTTTATAAATAACTAGCGACATACCGTTGCTAAAAAGTCAATAAAAAAAATTGGCGACCCGATCATTACTAAATTTTAGAGCATCTATATTCTCTGTAGAAAATATTTATTTTTTGCTTTTTAGTTTACTTCGTTTTGTTTTCGAAGGTGGTTTATTTTTTTAAAAGTTTATATATACTTTATTACCGAACTTCTGAAGGTAGTTGTATGTGTGTGCGTGCGTGCGTGCGTGTGTGTGTATTATTAAATAACCAATGCCATTTAATAACTAATGAATTAGATAGCTAATTCAATTTTTTTTTATCTGACTGTTAGTTTTTTAGACTAGATCCCTAAGATAAACATTTCAACTGTATCTATTAGTACAGATAAAATATATAAGAATATTATACAACACGAAAGCGTTTTTCATTTTTCACTACGTATAAAAATGGCGACCGATTTAAAGCAAGAATGTATCCGTGGAACTGTCCGGGCGTGTTGAAAATTTGAAGAATCTTCATACATATTTTATTTCTACTCTATCACGTCCGTCCGTTGAAAACTGCCGATTTGTATATAACAATGTTCTTATGTTTGTTTATTTTATGAGTTTATTTAGTAGTCTCGATAAATTTTTATCATTTTTGTTACCATTTATAATTTTTTTGTGATTTTTAATGATCCGTTTTATAGAATTTTAATTTTAAAACATCAGAGCACTAAGGTAACCACTTGGATGTCTTTCTGTTAATCAAAGATGTTATATTTTGTGTTTTTTTAAACAATTACATTTCAGAACTATTAAAACATCAAAAATGATCGTAGTTATTTAAAATACATTTTTTAATATATATGTCAAAAAATCAAGAAAAAATAATGTTATCAGAATTGTAATACTTATCGTATTAATGTAACTATAATTTAACAAATGGCACAAAACATTAATTTTGCAAAAGTAAAATAACAATAAACAATAATTAAAAAAAAAATACTACATGTAAATACTGTTCGTTTTAGGATTACAAGAAACTTTGTCTGGAAGTTTCTATACTTCCAATATAAGTTTGAAAGGTGTACATAATTTATAATTATTCCCTTGAAATACATAATACGAACGCCGGTAAAATTAAATAAGTAAGCTTACAGCTGGAACGGTTAAAATTATTTCCGTCTTAAAGTTGACTACTTGGAAATAGTGACGTGAAATTTTGATAAAAAAAATTGATTATCGATAAATTTGGAATCGATATTACAATGTTTAATTATGTCAACTTAAATATATATTGTTAGTAAATTCTTTTTAACATGGTGTTTGGGATGTGAATATTTAATATTTTAAATTTTTTTTATCAAAATTAATTATGTACATACATTCCACCCGATATGGATTCACTGACAATACGATTTTCAATTTAATAAATCGACAATCTACTTTTCAATCCACACGTTCTGCTACACCGCCAATCTTCATTTCATTTTGCCTCGGACAGACACGTGTCATGATGGCTCCCATATTACCAAGAAGCAAAAAATAGATATGACAAATTTAGTATCGAGACTTACCGATTCGATCCGTCACAATCCTTCGATATACCAATTTTTCTATTAATTTATCGTTCAGTTTTATCTATACTAATATTATAAAAAGGTTAAAATTTGTTTGCAAGTTTAAAGATTTATTTTGAAAAATACATTTTACGTTGGATAGCCTGTGTATTGGGGACGGTTATGGGCCGTATTACATCACGCTACGTGTCAAGGGAGTAAAGCAATAACCATAAACGCGAGTGAAACTGCGTGGGGCACCTAGTTTGCAAATAACTTCATACGATATAATTTAATTGCTTTAGCCAAAATGTAAATATAAATTGTGTTGGAATGGAAAGAGTTTAAGTTTGACATTTAAACATATATTTTGAAATATTAATGAATTAATGAGTCAAGGAATTGTTAAATATATATATATATATATATATATATATATATATATATATATATATATATATATATATATATATATATATATATATATATATATATATATATATATATATATATAAATAAATCGTTATTTATTTTTTAATTTATATAGAATTATCTGGCAAACGAACAGTCATGAGCAACTGTTCCTTTGTGACCGCTGCCACCTATGACCATTTTCAACGCCAGAATTAAAGAAAATAGAAAGCAAGGAAAGAAATGAGGAAGAGAGAAAGAAGGTTAAGTTTATGGCTCTTCACTCACCGTGCGAAAAGCAGTTATATGTAATTGTTATATTTTATTATGTACTGCACGCCGATCTTTTTCTCTAAGAATGAGGTACTGCCCCGGTTGAGCTCGCACGTACCGGTACATTGTTATTAGTCATTAGGCTAAGCTTTACCTCAATAAAATTATATAAATAGGATGATTCCGTTTATCCACCCTAAAGTATCCACCCTAAAAGGGAGAATTGGAATCGAAACAGACACACGATTCCGATTATTGTTCTTAGATACCTTAGGGTGGATCATCTTATAAAATTTCATAAATAGTTTATACTAGCTGTCCCTTGCGGTTTCACTCGCATTTATGGTTGCTACTTCGCTCCTATGAGTCGTAGAGTGATTTAATATAGCCTATAGACTTCCTCAATAAATAAACTATCTAACACAAAAATATTTTTTCAATTAGTATCGAATTTCTGTCAACAAAACACGATTGAAAATTCGAAGTGATAGAAGCATAATCTGCTATCTTTTAAGATTTTGACTCGATATTAATTTCGATTATCGTTCAAATCGATTCATAAAAAAAATCATTTCCCGTCCCTATGTGGAATCAAGTTAGTTCTGTAAATAGCGTCTGCCGTCCACTTAAACCAGTTACGAACTGAACAATTATCAAATTAGGTTTAAGACGCGTTCCAGAATAAGTCTTAAACGGAATATTCCGTAGGATAACTTCTGATTCAATTTTTTTAGCTTATTCGTGAATTATGTTATTAAGAAATTTTGTATAATTATATTACATCTTAATTGCCAGAGGAGTTTTCGTGAAATCTTTTAAGAACTCATTCTTATAATAAATTAAATTAAAGAGTTATAAATTCAAACTATATTCTCTGTTCGAAATTTAATTTATTTTAGATCGTTGCTGGGTCTAAGATAAGGAATTTGAAGAATTAATGATTTCATCAATTAATGGGTGATAACTAAATCGAATAGATCACCAAATCACCAAACAACTATGCCGCTACACCATAATAAAAAAACCATCCGGTCACCAAATCGTTTTTGTTTTCCAATCGAGATTCGTCATAATTTGTACATTTTTTTTCTCAATTTTCTTTATAACTAAAATATAATGCTTAAACGTTTAATCACAAATACAATTTATAACGTAATTAAGATCCATAGATTTCAATGTCCATTATACTTACAAGAGTTTTGAAAAGTTACTAACCGATTTCGTAAGATTTTCTTTGATGAAATTGTATTATGCTGAATTGTTCGTAATAACTTCTTAGCCACTAATTAAAATAATTCTCGGTTTATATTGTTTGGGCTTAATATATTAATTGTTTGTAAGATCTTTCGCTTTATGTTATGGGATTTATTGATGATTATTATTATTATATAATATATTTTTTTAATAAGACTTTTTTACAAAGAAAAGAGTCCCCGACGAATTGAAAATCTCCTTCTTTTTTGGAAGTCTGTTTAAAAGTAAACCAAGTTCAAAAGCAAAATACGTAATTTTCTTTTAAGCTATTTTAAGTTTTAAAATCAAAGTATTGAATCGATTTTGATGAATATTTGACCATATAAAATTTAACCATTGGTACCCTTTCAAACAAAAAACTTATTAACCAAATCGGTCCAGCCATTTTGGAGTAATCGGTGAACATAAAAAAAAAATCTTGAAAATAAATTCATTTAGAGTATGTCTTTTCAATGTCTTTTTTTTAAATTTTATGTTGTTATATGGTAATTTCTTTACAGGTTTTAAAATTTTTATGTGCATTAATATATTTGCTATAGAGTCAAAATACGAATTAGTTAGGTTAATCCCGTGGCGCTGGGTTTTGTGGGTAGTTTGGTACATCTGTCATCAGGAATCCCACATACCCATCCGAGTTATTGAATGGGATGCATTCCTATATAGCCCAGCGAGGAAAAAAACGTTAGATTAGGTCCACCTTTAGAAAAACATCAACGGGTTTGAGCGTTTTTCTTAAATCTTAAAGCATTTCTTGACAAACTTCACCTCCCAGTCGTCATCATCTACTTAACATACCAGGGTCTGCCTACTATTCTAATCCAAATATTAACGAGTTACTGATTTTTACATAAAGCGATTGCCATCTGACCTCCGCAACCCCTGAAGGCAAGGCAGTAACCATTTAGACTAGAATAATTTCTCTACTAAGAGTAACGATCATTATCAGGTGATTATGATAACAACCGGGACCAACAGCTTTATGTGCTCTCCGAGGCATGGGAGGAGATCCACAAGACCCAGACCGGAACAAATATTTATACAAATATAAATATTTGCCCCGAGCGGGGATCGAATCCTCGGCGTAGAGGTACATTCAGCACCACTACACTAGCGTTGACCTCCCACTATATTACCATATTTTATCTAAATATATAGATCCTTTCTAACACGGCTCCATTCCATAAAAAGTCCAACAAAACCTTAGTCGAGTTCACTGGCAATATCAATGTCGTTTGTCTCTATCCCACATCCCAAAACCGACATACAATGTATAATCAAAAACTATATTTTGAACCTTAACCCTCAGAACATAAGGTTGGAAAATTTTTTGGTCCGTGTCAATAAATTCTGGTTCAGCGTCCAATAACCGGTTTTTCGGAGTGACATTTGTTTTGAGTGTAGCATTTTATGCATCTAATTGTGTTAGAGACGTATTTTTTGTCATCCATTCTGTTTGTTCGTAAAAGCTTATGAAAGAAAATGGTTTTCGTTTCGATAGTGTGATGAAAGCCTTGTTGATATAGATAAATTGGTAATTTTAAGGCGAGTATTAATTTATTTTATTTATTCTATTTCTTTGGCGCAGTGGCAATATATACATATCAGTCATATTTTAATATTACTAGTTTACATTTAGATGTTACTGAAGTAGTTAATTAAAACTGTAACCTACAGATATGACGAAAGTAGATACATTAGCTGTGGCTGTGAAAAATAAGACACTGACAGTAAATTCGTTCAGGTATAAATGAATGACAAATAGCTTATGTCTTTATGAAAGTTTAAAATAAAAGCCATTAACCAAAGAATGAAAGTCTGAGAGCAAAACATAGTAATGTAATTATTCCCTATTATTATTAGTAGTGTGAGATTTCACTTATAAGATATCGTTTAATGTCAAAAGACGTTGACAACGTAAACGATTTTTGAAACATGTTTTATTTTAATATTAATTTCAAAAATCAGTTCTTATTTTAAACATCTCTTTACATTAGTCATTATAGTTCATGTACAAAATTTGTTTCGCTTATAACATGCAATTCGTTATTTTATACGAATTTCGTCTTTGAGCCACAAAGAAATTAATCTAAGTCATATTTTCACTTGTTAACAATAAAAACACGTTGTTTCATCAATAATTGATAACTGGCAGTCAAGGTCAAACCCCATTTAGCTAAATTTGTAAACGGTAATGTGTTAATTCATTTCGTGTCTGGTGGTTAAGAAAACGTAAATATCAGGAAACTATCTGCAATGTGTACAATGAGTATCTGTTAATTCACATTGGAATAGTGCTAGATTAAGCCCCTGATCTTGTCCTATCAAAGGTTTTATTTTTATGGTCGATATTCTAGCGCTTGGCACACAAGCCTGACGCAATGCAATGACGACGTGTAAGATAACCTTATAGTTGGTCTGCCTAGACAAGCCTACGTTAGGAGCTAGCTATCTTTTACATTTGCTACTTAATAAGTTTAAAGCCTTCATTAAGAAATATTTAATAGATAAAGCATATTATACAAAAACATTTTGACGACAAAGAGGCGTGGATTTTCTAACAGGATGCCAAAATTAAAATGTAAAAAATTATACATTATGTTTAAATGATTTCAAATGTGTTGCTATCGAGTTTTTTGCCGGTTTTTCTCGATAGAGACTACATTCTGAGTCGGTGGGAGCTTTATAAAAATCTAAAAAAAAATGACATGTAACTTGACGATTCGAAAGTGCTTTTGCCCATTTTAATAAAGTATATCTTAAGTTTGAGTTTATGCCAAGCAGGATATTCAAAGCAAACCATATCATGTAAAGTTGTCGAAATCATATTTTTTAAATTGAATAAAAAAAATACATTCAAACATGAATGAATATTTTATCGAAACCATTCAACGTTCATAATGAACGGCCGAATGGAAACTTCGTTTGTGAAGCGACCGGTCATTTCGTTCTTGTTTTATTTATGGATACCACAGACCGCCTGCCATTGACTGGTTGTCACAGCGCCCCCAGACCGCGGCGTTGAACGACTGAACGATTGGGGAGTCGATAAATGAATGATTGATTGATGCGCGTTTAATTGAAATATTTTCGTTCATTTGTATCGATGATATTTTTGTTACGTTAAAAATCTGTATTTCTTTTAAAATTTGACTAGCTTATCGATTGATTGAAAAGGAGAGGCCCAAAACGTCGCAAAAGCAATGTCGTCCAAAGCGATCGGCATTCTGTATGCCAAAAGCCATTACTTTATAACGTAGTCCTGTATATACTTACTGTCATTTATTTATGTATATTCCATTAATATGTTATGTAGCTCTAGTTTTTTACCGATAATGAGATATTGAGGACATGGTATATATAGGTGGGAGGGGGGGGGGGGGTGTTTCGAGATAAAGGTTGAGTGGGATTCGAGCCCATGTACACCAAATATGTGTCAATGTATTGGACACACATGGTTCTTTTGTTTATTGTCTGTGATCATATCGAGAATAGATCAAGGTCGTGGGCAATCTTGAAATCGATTGAATATTTAATGAACTACGGTCGAATTCCGACCGCTATCGACCACTATCTTATCCATATATGTATTTATAAAGTGTAAATAAAATTATTGTATGAGATATACCCGATAAAGCCTTATTGCAGATGTCTGTCTCTAATATAATAAATAAGAGTGAAGTAAAGTAACAGACTGTAAATGTCCCACTGCTGGGCAAAGGCCTCCTCTCCTATTAAGCAGAAGATTTAGAGGTTAATCCACCACGTTGCTAACCTGCAATTCAGCGGATATACATTTGTCAGAATTTCTCCGGGCACATGTAGATTTCCTCACAATGTTTTCCTTCACCGAACTCAAGATGAATTTAAATATTAATTTGAGGGCATGAAAACTCTGCGGTGCTAGTAGGGGTTGAACTTGAGATCATCACTAGGCCATGTTGACTCAATATATAAATAAAAATGTGTATTTATTTATAAAAGCCACTTAAATAACTACAATTTACAATTAATCCTATTATAGTTACTATAAATTTAGATGATAATCCAAAATAAACTTACAATTAGACCTCGAGCTGCAATAAAATACTATTAGAGCTGGAAACGTGTTCCCTTCACCGAAATGGCTCATTAAAATGAGTTATGTATGTTGTTCCGTCTAATTATGTATTGTCATATAGCATTCATGACGCTCTCGTTGTTCGTTTGGTTCTCGGTTTCCATTGTCTATCGAACAACTGAAAATAAACAGAAGTAGTAGTTTTACTATTTAAAAAACTGTTATTTGGACGCTGATAAGCAATACTGTGTCAAGCCACGCGTACTTCATTTTGAGAAAATTTCGTCCTTTATATTTTATATCAAACCTATTCTTAGATTTCTTTGAAAACGTATATAAAAGTTACATTTTCTTTTTCTATTGCAATTATTTTTAATGAAAAAATATTTTTGCGTTAAGATAGCCAGTGTATTAAGGTTATAGGCTATATTACCTCAAGCTACGACTCATAGGAAGCAGTAACCATAAACTCGACGCAGCGACGTAGCGTGTTTACTGGGAGCTAGTATATAATAAATACAAACACTCGAGATACGTTATCTTCTTAAGCGGCCGCCTATAAAAGGATCACACAGTTTTTGTTTTATATGATAATGTGCGAGAACGAGCCAGCGGTCATCTGATGTTAAGTGATCAAAGCGGCCAATGAATATTTCAACACCATAGGTCCTACAAATTCGTTGCCTTCAAAAGGGAATAAGAGATGGAGGGGAATACGAAAGTAACTCTCTCACTCACTGTACGAGACTATAATTTACGCTGATTTTCAACCAATTTCAAAATAGGAGGTTTTAGGAGGTTTTCAAATCATAGATGTTTTTTTAATAACTAGTTTGGAAAAAATCATCATAATTAGGTCACTATTGTGATTTTTTTAAATTAAAATAACTGTTATAGGATAGATAGTAGGACCGCTTCTCAGTAAACGAAATCATTAGTTATGCTGTCTTGTGACTTATTGCTTTTAAATAATAAGTAATATTTTTTGTGTGTATGTATAAAAGAATTTTCATTCTATTGTGACTTTCAGTATCATATGGGTTGAGCGGTCATGAAGTGTAGATATATAAGTGCATATGGTCTTGTATACTCCCTCAGCGTGTCATAAGTCATGTGACGTCAGCAAATATCTACATAGTGGACGAAAACTCTAAAAACTTGCGAATATATTTTATAGAAAAAATGTGAATAAATTCTGGTAAATTGATAATGGTGGTCAAAAAAAGGGTTTCTTTAATGAGCCGGAGGGGAAGGGGGGAGGTACAATTCCTCCTTTTGCTCACCCTCCTTCTCCCGGGATCCGCGCCTGGGATACACAACTCCTCACAAACTTACTAAGATGCTGAGACTAGTTAAAATGCTCTCAATGCATAGAATGTAAGGATTTTTTTATTGTGTATTCAAAATAGTTTTACCGTGTGAAAGTGTGGTTCTACCCCAATTGAGCTAGTTTGCTATAGGCTACAGCTTAGCTTAACCATACTACTTACGTCACGATTTTTTTGACGGAATAAATAATAATGAAAACACGTTAGAGCTGAACGCTGAAATATAGTTTGTGCTTTATATCAAATGTTTTCATGTGACGTTTTATTTGAATATAATTATGTACAATACATTTGAAAATATTTTAATTAATTGGAGATAAACTTTTGCTTCCGAAATAGGCTACCTTAAAATCTAAAGGAAACTAAGGCTGAATGATTTTATAATAATAATTCCGTTTTCAAACTACATAAAAATGATATCAATTCCACCTAAGAACCCCTTTATTTATTGATCGATTTTAAATTCTTTTTACTCAGTTTTTATTTCAATTATTCTTTTAAGAAAATTGGCGTAAAGAAGTTAGCCAGAAAACTCAAGTCCTTCCTTCTCTTCTATTTCATCCCTTATTTATTTATAAGCTGCCAAACCATTTGTAGCTCCTCTGGTGCTGCAACTGTCCATGGGCAGCTGTGACTACTTGCCTGCTCGCTTCTCCGCTATTTAAAAAAAAAAACAAATTTCTTGTTGTTGAATGCTTATTTAGATTTACGCAATAATTACACATTAAAATAAAAGTATATAAAACGGATTTCAATCTATATCAAACGCGTATGTTAATTGGATGCTGATAAGCAATAATATGTCAACCCACAAAAAGTCAGCTTCCGAGGTATTGATGTTTTCAGATTCTGCGTCATCAATTTAACATTATTCAAAAAAAATCAAGTGATTTAAACAAAATAAATAGAAAAAAAAGTTTCTTGAATTAATGTTTCCAATTTGAAGTGCCTTCTTTATTTTGCAATTTATACAATAATCTCAGATATTTGCGAAATTTTTTATTAGATAATACATTAAACACATCAATCTGCTTTCAATTCATAATATATTTTATCAAAATAGAAAAGAAAAGATGGACATATACTTCTTTAAACAAAATAATTAAGAATAGATTTGACATCTTAAAACGCCATTTTCTCAAAATGGAGTCCGTGTGGTTTGACACAGAATTGCTTATCACCGTCCAATTATTGTTATCATCCTGACGTTTCGAACTCTTTATGACAAAGGTCAGTTACCCGTGACTGCTAAAATAATATAAGAGGTAAATCAGTTTAAAATAGTCGTTTCACCCCGTTGCTAAGCAAATCCAGGTTACATGCACATCAGTCCCATTAACTATATATATCTATATATATATATATATATATATATATATATATATACGGGTCTTATCGCGATAATCAATGGTAGTAATACCAGTATCTAACTACGTCATTTCATGATCACGAAGAATGCAACTTGATCGAAGCGTCGGGTAATAAAAAAGGTATTACTACCATTAGTTATCGCGTTAAGACCCGTTATATTAAATATGAATAGTATAAGTCGCGAAAGCTTAAAATATATAAAGGCTATCGTTATAATTGTAATGAACTTTAAACAATGTGTAAATCACCACGCACCGCGCCACGCCGGCTGATTTATGTAGCAATTTGTCGTCGACCGGAAGCACCTACGATTCGCAGTCTTTGTCCCATTAAATGGTAAATTTACTCCCCATTCTCTAGTTTTATTGTGCGATCAATTAAAACGTAGAATATCATCCGGTTTTTGCTAGACATTAGTGATACTTAATTTGATACAACAAGTTTCCGTTAAATAGAGGACGTAAGGAAAACAAAACAAATACTATTTCAAGCATAATTGGATGCTGATAAGCAATAATGTGTTAACCCACAAAAAGTCAAATTTGGAGATATTGATGTATTTTGATACTACGTCACCTATATAACAATATTTAAAAAAAATTCAACTCATCTAAACTAAATAAGTATGGAAAAAAGTTTCTTAACTCAGTGTTTGAAATTTGACATTGTGCAATTTAAACAAAATAATCTCAAATATTTAAAAACTTATTATAAGATAACATATTAAATAAATCTGTTTTTGATTCAATATACATTTTATCAAAATAGAAAAGAAAAGATGAATATATACGTCTTCAAACAAATTTATTAAGATTAGGTTTGACATCTTTAGACGCCATTTGCTCAAAACGAAGTCCGTGTGGCTTGACACAGTATTGCTTATCAGCGTCCAATTGTTATTGTAGACGAATCAATTTGACAAAGGCGATATGTCGCAAATCTATTTTTTAAATATAAAATTGTTTGTATATTCACCCTTATCTAAGTGTTATGTGTATACAAACCTTAATCCTAAAAACAAACGAATTTCTGGCTATTTAAGAATAATACTATGTGACGAAACGAACCTGCTAAAGGGGGCTCGGTAACGTCACTCTGGGTCAGAACACGAATAAGAAATGGAAATTGTTCTGTCGATATAAAAACGATGTTTGAGGTTCAAGACTTTAACTATACGCGACGGTCTGGTCAACAACAAGCACGTACCTGTAGTATCTTGGGACACCAGACCGGGCACCTGATTAAACACTGGATGCCGTATTTCCGTTGTGGGTAGAGAGCACGTGGCGGCCTAATACATCTTGAATAGTTCTAGATATCCGTGTACACTGACTTGATTCAAACACTTTGGAGTATCGAAGGGTTCCTTGTGGACGCACAATGTTAATAATTTGGTTTTACAACTCCTGAATATGAAACCAGCAACGGTCTCGACTTCGAATCTTTTTTTTTCTAATAATGAAGATATTCTTCCAGTCGCGCTCTCGCTTGTTGTATCGGTCACCCGGTCCAAACCACTTGGATGCGATACCACGGTATGCTCTTAAAGAGCCATGCTATTGGCCAGACCAAAATGGCGCGCGATTTTAAATCGAATAAAACGGATACATTTGAATAACGACTTAACTGAACGACGAGTGAACATACTACGTGATAAGGGTGTTATTTGTTGTAACTTTAAATGTTTAAGGAATTTTTAAACTCAATTTTCTTGAAATTACAATTCATTCAATCTATATATGTCTTCAACTGTAATTAGAAATTCCACAAATATCAAATCAAATGTGGCAAATTAATACCAATAATTAACGTAGCTCTGTTGCTTATTGCTCTATATATATATATATATATATATATATATATATATATATATATATATATATATATATAAATGACTTAAGAACATAGATAGAATCTCGAAGAATAACATAAGCTACTAAGGGAATGAAATTCGTTTTAATAAGCCATTTCATAAAGAAAAAGCGCTTTAAAATTAATGAATCTAGACAGACACAGTCGGGGTAATCAACTAGTAAGTATCTTTGCAGATTTTGCATTTTAAGAATTTATAGATGGAACCACGGTCACACAAATCGACAAATTTGACCTGTAACTTAGGTTCCTTTATTTTAGTAATTTTATTTACTTTAATTAATAAAATTACATTGCTTTGCAGACATACCAATCCTGAACACGAAATCGCAGGGGTAATTGGTTAATAAATAAAAATAAACATAGTAAATGCCTAAGCATAGTATGTAATTTTTCTTTTAAACCCATATCTAAGTATTTGTACGTTAAGATATTTTATGCAAATAGTAAATAAATAGTACGACAGTATTCAACTAGGGTTAAATCGTGCACACGTCGCGATATGCCGTCTGATTTACACCACTATTTGTAACTCGCTTACTCGTCTTTGATTCAGTACTTGCTTTATCAAATTCAAATTGAAATTCAAGACGTTTTATTGAATTTTCTTTTAGATTAAAGAAAAACAAAACAGACTTATTAGAAAGCTGTAATGAAAACGATAAACTTATATATAACGCTCGGAGATGCAGGTTCGATCCCCGCTTGTGGCAGATATTTCTAAAAATATTTGTTCCTAGGTCAGGGTCTTTGTCCTTGTGAGAATTTGAACAGGGAAAATGATTGCAAAAAATAATTATTGATTGATGAACGCTGACTTAAAATCTAATTATTTTATTGTTTATTTTTATATAGAAAATATCAACAAACTTAGCTTACAAAAAGTGGTAAATCTATCGCTCGTAGAATACAACATTTACATGCCAATGACCTGGCGAAAAAAAAAATAAAAGTTTTATTTCAATGTTATCTCTCGTGCGAAAATATATTTGTGTATATTTTTTATAACACAGCCTTTCCCGTGTTCATACGTTTTATATATGAGTAGTATTCGTCGCTCACGGCCGTCGTAAAACAGCGCGTGACCGCTAAAACGGGGTTAACATTGTTGTTCTCGTGTTTTTGCTGTAAAGTTTAATTGTAAATTTCCTATTAAACAATAAAGTGAGCAAATTGACTTTATACTGTACATAATTGTGACTTTGTACCTGGAGTTTACTTTAAAAAAAAATAGAAAATTAATAAATACTTGAGAATAATGATCTAGGGTTCCGTTCCAGAAGATGTGACTTCGTACCAATGTAACCGTTACTAAGCCTTCATTATTCGTCTGTTATAAATATTCTTGGAAAAGAATCAAGAAAGTCTATACACATATATAGTCTACATATATAGAATTAATCTTAAAAATGTTACATAAATAACGTAAATGGGCACTACGAAAGGATTTTTGAAAATTCATCCCTTAAGGGGTTAAAAAGAAGGTGGATTTTATTGTTAGTATTTGTTAGCAATTGAATTCCTAAGTAAACGCAGACGAAAAGGCGAAAGATCACCTTTGACAGGATTAGCCATGGTTTATATCTTGTGGGTGCAATCGGAGAACAAAATAGCACTTCAAAATTAATTGCATAATTAATTCACTTTAGTATTACAAATCAATCGTAATTAACAAGAACATAACACGGAACAAAAGCGATTCCTGGAATTCGTGGCATGCGCACGATGACGGTTACAAGTTGAATTCCGCCAATATGGCCGCGTTAACCATCGACACGACGCCGCACTAGTGTTAACTGTTATAAGTCGTTGTCAAATCTAGTTCTGACGTAGTCTGACGTAAGTCATATAAATTCCGACGATTGTTTGCTATTTATCATTTGTTGTCATCACGGCAATTTAAATACAAACTTTGTAAAAAATTTTACTCTGTCTATACTGGTTTATGAGATACAGCCCTCTGACGGACAGACAGACAGACAGATAGACAAACAGATGGACGTTGGAGGTTTAGTGATACCAAACTTTAAAAAGAGTAATGAAAACATGTTATATGATACAGAGATCGCTACGCCCAGTTTAAAACCTGTATAACTTCAGACTTGTTAAAAGTATGACATATTAAGTAGTTAGCTTCTGGGACTTAGATAGTCCCAGAAGCTGGTTGTTAATACGTCACACTTGAGTAGCTTGACATTATCATGGTATCAACTTACTAATTTGATTACATATTATGCATATTGATATAGCAATAATTGGATTATCGAAAGCGATAATACATTTGATATCAAAGCAAAACCGACTTGAATCAACATATTCATGCTTAATTGTCTCAAAGATCTTCCGTTTCTCTGAAATAACTATACAAGACGTGGGAAATTAATGTCGAGATAGTTATATTACAAGTTTGTATAGCAAGCCTTTGTTGGTTTACATACATATATACGTGTTAAACGTTTTTATATACTTTTTTACCCGACTGCGCCCTTTGTGTACTTTTGAAGGACTATTTAGACTAAACGAATAGGTCGATTTTGATGTCACGTCGTTTGATTCGTTATAAATGCGCAAATGTTAAATAAAGTATATTAAATCAAAATGGCCGATGTCGGACGTTCATTGTGTGAAAAAAAAAATTAAATTGACGAACTGTGTTAAGTGATATCGTTGAATGGATATTTAAAAATCATTTAGATTTAGTATAACATTTTTCAATCTGAATTACCGTTTAGAGTTTATAGCAATTTGAAATTGTTTATTTGCGATTCTCTGTGGTCTTGTTATGCAGCCGGGTTTTTTTTTTTTTCAATTAATTACTTTTTTTTGTTTTAGTTATTATTGAATATATTATCTTTTGAACGGCGCTTTGATGTTATTCCTTTGCCGGACGAATGTATAATACTTATCTGTCTATCTCGCTAGTAGTCAGTTAGTTAAGTGAGGTAGGTCTTAGCTGCAGTATATTGGCTTTTTTATAGGACTCTATCTATAGAGCTCGTATAACGGCTGTCTCGATCGGGACAGTACCACACTCTCATAGAATATCAGCGTGAAGTAGGTCATATAGTTGCGTTCCTTACGGTGAGTGAGAGACTTCGAAGCCTATTCCCTTTCTTATTCCTTTTTAAGCTGACTAAATACATTTGTTGCTCCTCTGATGCTGCTAATATCAAGGGACGGCTGTAATCACTTAGCATCATATGTCCAGGCTGTTCATTTGCCAGCTATTCTTGTATAAAATAAAACATGGGCACCAGCTTGTAGATATAATTTGTGCTCTGTCTATACCTTTCTCGCAGTCTGGTGAACAGTATGACAGTGTATATACGAACAAATAAACAAGCATTAATTTTTATATATTAGGTTAGTATATGATTATATCGTGTGGCATATCAACGCGTTAATATCTATATTTAAACGTAATCATCTAAATGAAAATACTAAAAAGCTATTACATTAAAACATTAATTAAAAACAAAACAGGCGAGGAAAAAATATTTCACGGTCCCACGTCGGGCGCCAGTATCAAAATAAATAAATAATCCTTGTACATTTTTCATACTAATATTTCCAACATAAACTATGCATGTGTTCCGTGAAAAATGAAGGTTGTGTTACATAAATATATCTCTTTACATCTCACGACATTTGTAACGATGTCAGTTTGTCACAAGATGATATTACCTTCGAGGCCACATAGCTACTAACTAACACAAATTATTTAGCTCGACGATAGTGGAAGTTTTACGTTAATCTAGAGGACTTTGAATTGTTAACAAATTGATGTTATGAGTTCAGTTGATGAGTCTTTGTTTTTAGGAAAGTAAGACTATTTTTTATTCTCAAAATTAATTGTGAAAACGAAGAAGTATATTATTTTAAATATGCGAAAGAAATGTGTAAAACGTTTTTCCAATTTTGATATTTAAAAACGGATATCCTATGTAATGTCCGCGATACGCGGAGCCGGGATGTACCGAAAATAAATAATAATATACATACGGTTGTAGGGAAGAGATTGAGTGTATCTTGGAGGCGCAGTGGAATCTTCCGGGGTACCCCAATCCTCTTCACCGCAATTTGAGTTTTCTTTATTCCGGTTGTGTGATGTATTGTTTTGTGTGCTGGCGTATATAATTCGATATATCCCAACTTAAATACTTTATCGTATCGACCGCAATTTAAACTTATTGATCACAACAATGGCGCGCAGCCGCCGACCGAACCGAAAACCGAACACCAAGTGACGAGTGTCAAAATCAAAAATGACATTAGTGTAAAATGACCATAGATAAAACCGAACATACCCCCGCCCAAGCAGTCACCGCGACTGCTTCTAAAAGAACCGAAACCGAATTATACTAATCTATAGGTAGGCGCGAGAGTTTGCATACTGCCCGCTTTAAGACCGTACCTTGCGCCAACCGAACGTCCGCAACCCTGACCACACCATCTGAACCTGGATATAATTTAACAATCCGACCTCTATGCCAATTAATGGGAGGGACCGAATCCTCCTTTATAAGTACTAAATCCCCTTCTTTGGGTGGAACTGTTTCATCAGTCCACTTAAGCCGCTGTTGAAGGGTATGCAAATATTCTAAATGCCACCGATGCCAAAACCGTTGAGAGAGCTGTTGTAACAATTGAAATCTACTCAATTTATACGTCTTGACTTCTTGTAAAGGATATTCAGGTAGAGCGTTCAACGGTTGCCCGATTAAAAAATGACCAGGTGTTAATACTTCAATATCGTTCGGATCGGTTGAAAGAGGGCAGAGAGGCCTAGAATTCAAAATAGCCTCTATTTTGCAAAAGATCGTCGCTAATTCCTCAAACGTGAGTATTGTTTCCCCGATAACCCGTTTCAGATGAGTCTTAGCTGACTTGACAGCCGCTTCAAACAAACCTCCCCAAGCTGGGCAAGCTGGTGGGTCAAATATCCAATTAATACCTTTTCGAGACAGGTCTTGTCCAATAGTATCTTTATTACCTTCAAGAAAATCATAAATTTCCCGCAAATACCTATTAGCTCCCTTAAAATTTGTACCACAGTCTGACCGTAAAATAGCAGGTAGACCGCGTCGAGAAACAAACCGCGACAGGGCTGCTATGAAAGCTTCCGTGGATAGATCCGAAACAACCTCCAAATGAACAGATTTTGTGGCCAGGCAAACGAAAACACATAAATATGCTTTGGTGATTTTTGGGTTCCGAAATTTATGCGCCTTAACAAAAAATGGGCCTGCAAAGTCGGTGCCGACACCGTTGAAAGGTCTGGAGGCAACTATTCTATCCCGGGGCAAATCCCCCATAAACGGTTGTTTGGTAATTCCCTTCAATTTATAACACGATATACATTTAAACGTTATATTACGAATAACTCTTCGCGCTGATAAAATCCAAAACTCCCTTTGAATTATAGCTAGTAACGTATTAGGTCCTACATGGGCATTCTTTATATGTAAGTATGTAATCAGCATATTAACAAAATGTCCAGACTTAGGCAAAAGCAATGGATAACGAGCACCGTAACGTAAATCCGAATGTTTCAACCTACCACCAACGCGCAGTAATCCGTCCTCATCTATAAATGGGTTTAATCGCCTTAAATTCCCCTTAATGAATCCTCCGTTTCGTAAAATCCTCATCTCCTCAGAGAAATATTCTTGTTGTATAATCCGTATCCACATTAACATAGCTTTTCTACGTTCCGATGAAGTTATATATTTTTTACAAATCCGATCCTTTTTACGTTTACAATTATCCGCAAATCTCCGAATCCAAGACGTCACCGCTATAAGTTTATCGTAAGAACTGTATCGATTAAGCAAAAATTCTGCACTAAGTGGGACTTTAGAAATAACCGCCAAGCATCGTATACCGGGCATACTCGTAGGCACATGAACTGAACTCTTGGGCCACGCGGACTCTGGCTCTCGTAACCACATTGGTCCCCACCAAAGCGGATGTCGTACTAAGTGTGAAGCCGAACAACCCCTAGAAGCGCAATCCGCAGGGTTTAAATCTCCTGAGATGTGTCGCCATGTGATTGGTACCGCAGAATTTTGAATTTGTGAAACGCGATTCGCCTCAAATACCTGCAGCATGTGAGGTGAAGTGTTGATCCATGACAACGCAATGGAACTGTCAGTCCAACCAACAATCTCCTGTAATCCAACGGTCCTTTGAAAACAAAGGAACACGTGATTAAGAAGTTTCATTAACAATAAGGCTCCGCATAATTCCAGTTTAGGAATGGTAAGGCGAGACCTTATAGGAGCGACCTTACTCTTGGCTATAACTAAGTACACCGAAACCTCTCGATCCGAAATAGCCCGAAGATACACAGCAGCCGCATAACCAGACTCGGAAGCATCGCAAAACCCATGTAAGGAAAAGTACCGAGCTGTTTTCGGTATCAGACATCTAGGAATTTCAACCTCTTGTGTATTTATTAAATCCGCTTTAAACCGCAACCACTCTACCTTTAAGTCATCATTTATATCTTCATCCCAAGAAACCTCTGCTAACCATAACCGTTGAAATAGACATTTGGCCCAAAAGATAATGGGACAAATCCAACCACTGGGATCGTACATTCTAGCAATAGTAGATAATATAGTCCGCTTAGTTATCTTGTTATCCGAACCAATAGCTGTGCGGTAAGTAAAACTATCACGCACAGGATTATAGAGAACCCCGAGAACTGAAATAAAATCCTGCCCGTCCGCTTTAAGAAATAAGTGTGGCAACTGAAGGTGCTCCTCTGGTAAATCTCTTAAAAGAGCTGGACTGTTTGAAATCCATTTCCGTAACTCATATCCACCCGCACTCATAATATCTATTAATTCATTTCTTAGTTGTATTGCACTTTCTAACGTATCCGCACCCGAAAGGATATCATCAACATATATATCGTGCTGAAGAACTTCAGCGGCACGAGGAAATCGTGATTTCTCCTGTTCCGCTAATGCAAGTAGCGACCGTATAGCTATAAATGGACTTGACCGCAAACCGTACGTATTTGTGTTAAGTTCATACACAAGTAATGGTTCGTCGGGAGACTCTCGCCATAAGATCAATTGGTACCGCCTATCTGATTCTGCTATAACGGTCTGACGAAACATCATTTTGATATCAGTCACGAACACAATTTGATGACGACGAAAATTAATTATTATGTCCGTTATATCTTTATGTAATTTGGGACCCGTATGCAGGCACTGATTCAGAGAGATTCCATTAGAAGTGGCACAACTGCCATCGAAAACCACCCTGATTTTTGCCGTAGCACCTGTACCTTTTAGAACCGCATGATGAGGAATAACATAATGCTCTTGACCCGAATGAAAGTTAAATTTAGAAACCGACATATGTCCCAGAGCACAATATTCTCTCATAAATTCAACATACTTAGAATATAGTAACTCGTTTTTCTTAAACCTCCGCTCTAAATAATAAAATCGTTTTTCAGCAATAGACTTAGACTCTCCGAGAATAGGTCGCGCAAACAGAAAGGGTAATTTTGTTACGAACCTCCCGTTCCTTAACCTCGTAGTATTATCACAATAGAATTTTTCGCATTCATCATCGAGGGGCGCCGAAAAATGCGCCTTTGGCGCCTCTTCAATTTCCCAAAATTTTTGTAACAAATCCGTCACCGCAACCCCGAGGAAATCTCTGTCCTCTAACACTTGTACCGAATCTTGAAATTGTACTGGACCCAATAACATATATCCGAAAACCGTTTTATACGCTGTCAAACCACCCGATTGTAGACTTATTTTGTCACCACCTACAAGAGTACCAAATATGTCAGACCCTAATAAAATATCTATAGTTCTAGGCAAATAAAACTCTGGATCCGCTAAATCTAAACCCGCAGTAAGATCTACAACCGATTTATCCAATTCCAATGTAGGTTGAATACCGACAATATTATCCATACAAAGAGCGTGAACCGTAAAGCTTTGATAATCCTTAGAAACCGAGCTTATAGTAACCGAAACCCGACCGAAAACATTTGAGGCCTCATAACCCCCAATACCTTTAACCCGATCATTACAATTTCTTAACGAGTATCCCAACCTGCTCACCAAACTTCTTGTAATTAAAGAACGTTGCGAACCTGCATCCAGTAAAGCCCGAACCGTAAACCCAGTGTTTTTATTTATATTCCTTATCTTTACTAGTGCAGTCGGTAAAAGCACGGGTGTAGACGTGGTACCCGTGTTCGCGGAGCAGGTGGGTGCCGTATCCTATAGTGGGTTACGTGATGGACTTGAAGAATTAAGTCGACCACGCCCCTTACCCCTATAATCAGTGTTTTGGCGCTGTCTCGCTTCACAACTTACTGTGGTTGGCCTAGTGCGGTAACCAATAGGACGGTGAGGAGAACCGCGACGAGAATTCCTCGGCGAGTTACTAGGGGGAGTTCTCGATTCTCCACCCACATACGGCCCATGAGAATGTCCACCGTCCCTCCGAAGAGTCCCCGCGTGTCTAGATCTATTGAAACACAACATGGGGTGATGCTTTGTGCTTCCACAATCGCAATGCTGCTCGCGACGGCAGTCCCTATAACTATGTTCCCCAAAACAATAGTAACAAAGTCTATTCCGTTCCACATAGTCCTTCCGTTCGTATGGGGTAAGTCTTTTAAACGCATCACATCTGGTAAATACCCAATGACCTTCATCTCCACAAAAGTTGCAGGATCGTGCAACAGCGGCTGCAATATAATTAGGCTTTCGCGAATGCCTAAAAGAACCGGATGACGCTTCACGTTGTGAAATATTAGAACCCGTATCTACTTTAGCACATTCAATTAGTCTACATTCAGTTTCTAAAAATTCAATGAGTTCCGAAAAGGTAGGTATGATATCCGTATCACTCCCAAATTTTTGCTCAAACCGAGATTTTAATGCGGTAGGTAACTTACTCAAACAAATATGCAATAAGAGAAAGGACCACTCAAAGACTGGTAACCCTAGTCGTTCCAAAGAATTGACCGACATTACTAAAGGATTCAAAAATTGTGACCGCAATCCATTCAGCCGAGGTGAAATTATTGGCAAGTTTAATATGTGGTCAACATGAACATCCGCCAACCTGCGGGTATTTTGATACCTTTTTATTAGTAGGTCGCGAGCCACCCTATAACCCTCGTCTGATATTTTAATATGCTGCACTAAGCCACGTGCCTCTCCTGAGAGACAGGACATCAAGTATGCCAATTTCTGAGCCGCCGATAAATCCGTGCGTGAATCTACTAAACTGTCAAATAAATTATTAAAACCAACCCACTGATCCATTTCTCCGGAGAACGAAGGCAACCTAAGTGTCGGTAACCGCGAGAGTAAAGTGTCTGAATCACGTCCCTGATCCGTCTTTACTTCAGTACTAGGATCCGTAGCAACCGATGGTTGCTCGAGCTTAACCATCATTAGCTTATCATATGCCTCTAAAGCCCGCTTATAATCCCCACGTGAACACGTCAAAATATCCGCATTAGAATCTTCTTCGGCCATCTCGAGAATCCGTAAATAAGCATCTTCCAAAAAACCGAACTCCGTATTCACCGTAAGTAGCCGAATATTCAAGCGGCCGCTCAAATCCGGACGCCCGATTAAATCGGCACTATCCAAAAGCCATTGCAACTTTAACTTAAAACTGGACAAATGTTTCCGTAAAGACATATTGAAATACCCAGAGAAAAAAAATTAATAATAAAAAAAAAAAAAAAAAACAAAATAAAATAAACTTCAAATGCCCATTAATACTTAGAATCCAAAAAAAAAAAAATTATAAATAAAAATTTAAAATTAAAAATAAAAAATAAAAAGAAAGAAAAAGAAACAATAATAATTAACACAACAAATATTTCCTACTTATATATATTTCGCATTTAATAAGATAAATATTTATTGAAACAACGCCCACAAATAACCCATACACTAAAAGGAATAACACGTACTAAGGAATAATTCGTACTCAATACCGATAACAATATGAATAAAAATCGTAAGTCCGAAAATCACCAATATATAAACAAAATAAAAAATAACCTAAGTTAAGAAATAGGCAGATTAATATTTTTATACTGACAACACTACGCAGACCGACAACATGCCCAACGAACAATGTCAAAGTCAAATGACACTCGTCAACTCGTCAACGTAAATTTTCATATACCGGCAAAACAAAAATAATTCAAATCATACCCGTCACTATTAACCGAAAAGATGATGCAATATTTACTTTTATTACAAAACCACGCTCTGCTACCAAAATTTATGTAATGTCCGCGATACGCGGAGCCGGGATGTACCGAAAATAAATAATAATATACATACGGTTGTAGGGAAGAGATTGAGTGTATCTTGGAGGCGCAGTGGAATCTTCCGGGGTACCCCAATCCTCTTCACCGCAATTTGAGTTTTCTTTATTCCGGTTGTGTGATGTATTGTTTTGTGTGCTGGCGTATATAATTCGATATATCCCAACTTAAATACTTTATCGTATCGACCGCAATTTAAACTTATTGATCACAACAATGGCGCGCAGCCGCCGACCGAACCGAAAACCGAACACCAAGTGACGAGTGTCAAAATCAAAAATGACATTAGTGTAAAATGACCATAGATAAAACCGAACATCCTAAGTTCTAAAAAAAATTATCTTTATCTACCTTTTCAAAACTTAGCTTAATTTTTTTTTTAATATTAATTTTTGAGATCGTGGAGTGACGGTTAAATAAAATTGAAAACTCAATAACTATTATTTACTGCTATACCACAAAATATAACATAAAACCACTTCAACACTAGCTAAACTGTGTTTAAAAATTAATCGATACTTAAAACCTAATCTAAATTGCCTTTATGCGAATAAAATCATAAAAGGCTTATTAATAATATGATACACGTTACATTTGACAGTTAAAATAAGTTTTAGACATCTATTAAACTTACGTAAGCGTTGTTTATACACAGCTTTCTTGAGGACATCTAGATACTAGATACTTTTACCAGGTTACAGAGTTGTTTTATAAGCACGAGTTTTATGTCACTTACGAAAGTAAAACGTACAAGGGTAATTCTTGCCTTTTAAATACTATATATTACAGTCAAATTTTGATTAAACTATAATTATTAAATCAAATCTTAACTAACAAAAAATTGTTTTCGAGGTGAGAGGCAGTAAAATTTATTTTATTATTCTCTTTATTTTAATTTTAAAAAAAATATCGGTTCGGCGGAGAAGAGAAACATCATGAGGAAATCTGTATGTGGAAATTCAGACACATGTATAACCTGCAGCAGCAACGTGATAGATTAAGGCTCTAAACTTTTTTCTTACTAGGAGAAGAGGCTTTTGCCTAGCAGTGGGATATAGGCTGTTACTTTACTTTGTAGTTTATAAAAAATTAGAATTAATAACATAAATCGTAAACGCATTCTTCTATTTCGTAAAAATGAAAAAAAAAATCGCATCGTATGATGTAAAGTCAACTGTATTTATGATGCAGTACAAGTGCACATGGCGCCGACCGCGGTCTAGTGATTAATAGTCGAATTACCCACGACACCTCGTGCGCCGCTTAGTTGAGACCAACGCCGTACACAGGCTCTTGATTTAGTTTCCGGTGAAGACATTTTTATAGGAGATAAACTTTAATTAACATTTTTTGTTACAATACAGAACGGATAACTATAACATGTGCACTTTAAATAACAAAGGAAAACAAGGATGAATTGAAGTTATATAGAAATCTAGCTGCCCTAATATTGTTATACGATTTAAGTCACGTTAAATCTATAAGCCCTAAATTCTTTCGGACCTAGAAACCAGATCGATCTTTTTAAAACTCACGAAACGAAAAATATCTCTTAAATCTACGCGTCTTAAATTCAATGAATCCAAAGAATAAGATAGCTTTTATATTCGTATAATGCCAAAAACTTTAAACAACACAGAAATCAACGAGCCCTAAAACCCTACAAATCTTCCGATCCTAAAGGTGAATTTTAAACAGAAAAACCTTATTTTAATTAAAGTATCCAACGTTAGAACAGTCAACCACACAAAACTCAATTCGAATTCGCCTCTCACGTTATTGAGAGCTCAGAACTTATTACATTAGACCGTAAAATAATTTATAATGCATACGTACAGCGTGTCGCAATTAATCTAGATAATCCTACGGGATGCGCTCCGTATAAAATATATGCATCCACGCGAGTATTACAGTTGAAAACTGTTTGGAGACTATAATAAATTTGAAACTTCGTATATTTTAGAGGTAAAAAAGTCTGGTAATTAAAATTGTCGGTTATTTATTTAATGTAGCGAAATACTTCGAAATGGATTAATACAAATTCTACTTGAATTAATCCTGCATGAAAATATAGTCGCGGCCTAGCTAAAATTTATTTTTCTGTCGGATCATTACTATGTGAGTTACACCACTTTGTCGCTGAGAATTGCTTTTATTTTTCCAGCCCGACGTAGTTCTGGCGGGTATCTGGGACTCCTGGTAGCGAATGTACCAGAATACCCACTAAAACCCAGCGGCGCCCTAATCCCCCACGTTGGACGTCACGGGATCGCTTATGTATTCTGCCGCAATGCCTTAAGAGTTGGCCCGCCTATGCAGATCTTCTTCATCTAATAAAAAGCTAAAAAACACTGAAGGTACTCTCCAGCCCAGATGATGTGTGAAAATTGATCCCCACACAAATTCCTTTATGGCAGAGGGACAAAGTGCGCTCATATGAGCACCCTCTAGTGGAAGTTAATTTTAGTATATTCTTTTACACCATCAAAATGTTTTCAAGAAGAAAGAGCATAAAAAATAGAATAAACAAGAGGCGAACTTTACGGCGTCAAAATACGTTTTCTATGAAATCAAAATAAAAATATTCTTTATTCAAGTAGGCTCTCACGAGCACTTTTGAATCCTCAATACAAAAAAAAAATCATAATGAAGCTACCACCGGATTGGAATGTAGATTCTATCGAGAAGAACCGATAAGAAACTCGATCGAGTTACTCTTTTAAAATTTTGTTAATACAAATCGTTTATGATTTACAAATGATTAAACATTCTGTATGCAATTCAGCATATACTAAATTCACGCATCTTTATCGTCAACGTAATCTTTAAGTGATATGCTTTAGCTATTAGAGACTTTTTAACATATCACTTAAATGTATTCAACGGAAACTGAAAACATTTCGGAGGGATTTTAGTGTAGAAAGAATACCTTACCCCAGAAAGGAAACATTTACTTTGTGAAGTCGAAAACATGGTGTTATAAGTTACCTCCGAAACTGTGCCATACTATTTCCATAGTACAAGATTTACAGATATCATCTAAAGACATGAAGCGGCCGCTAAATGGCAGTCCACGTCTTCTTAGGAAACCAAAGCATAAGACAGCAATTTCTTCCAGGTAATTTAGACGAGAATTACATTTCTAAGTTTTTACGAAAGTCGCGTTTGTCAAAAATTGGGCACTGACCATAAATTCTTTCATGTGTAAAGCAATGACAAACTTATGAAAGTCTGAGAGCTAAACTTATAAGTGCAATTTTTGCCTTAGGTAAAAGTAAAGTAAGTAAGTAACAGCCTGTATATGTCCCACTGCTGGGCTGAGAAGGTTTAGAGCTTAATCCACCACGCTGCTCCGCTGCGGGTTGGCGGATATACATGTGTCAGAATTTCTCCCGGCACATGCAGGTTTCCTCACGATGTTTTCCTTCACCACCGAGCTCGAGATAAATTTAAACACAAATTTTGTGTTTGTAACCTTATGAAATAAGTGCAAATAATGAATTTTCGAATTTTTATCGTAATTTGATAATCTGCATGGCAGCTCGTATGATACAAACAAACAAACAAATATGTGTTTTAGATATTAAATTTAACATTTTTAGTGAATAAACATTTAAAATTATTCGAAACTGATTTTTTCTAATATCGTCAAATTTTTAGTTTGATTTTAATATTAAAGTGTTTGTAATGATTCTGAAATATTTACTTTTTTGATTAAATAAACACTAAACTAAACACTTTTTTATTTTTCTTTTATCCTATATAATAGTCGACCTTAAAAAAAAAACTAGATCGTATTTCTAAAGTGTTAAAGGTTTCAAAAGGCTATACTTTAAGCATTGAAAAGATTAAGAGTACTCATAAACGTCGTTACGGACATAAGACTTACTGAACCGATTTTGATGAAACAATAGGACATAATAGGCATTTATTTTCAAACAGAAATAACTTTCAAAATAAATGGGAATGAAAATAGGGATATAATAGGCATTTATTTTCAAACAGAAATAACTTTCAAAAGTTATGAGGTAATAAAAACGTTAAATAAAAACACGCACATCGAGAATCGACATCATTTTCGAAGTTAGTTGTAAATAACTTGTTTTAATTCAAGCTAAAATTAGTAAAGAGAACCACAGGTATTACCTAGTTAATGACAGAAGTGCAAGAGTCAACAGTTCATAACGTCATCAATAAGCCGTCATGGCGGCGTGACGCGTCATCGTTGACAGATAGACGCATTAATCAGACGCACCTGCACCTGGGACAAGCTACAAATATTGTCCCAATCAATTAGATCGAGATATAGGACTGTAACACATCTATATATCCAAGCGAGGCGAAAGGTAAGCAGATTTTTTTAAACTCAAACTCAAAATATACTTTCTTCAAATGGGCTTTTAAAGCATTTTCCACTTTTAACATGATTCTGTAAAAATGCACACAAAATATAGCTAGTCAAAGATAAATGTACGAATTACAAGACCAAAATGTTATTAATAAGGTTTTATGACACATCATCGTAGACAGATAAGCTACAAATTTTGCTCCAATCAATTAGTTCGAGATATAGGACTGTAAAACATCTATATATCCAAGCGAGGCGAAAGGTAAGCAGATTTTTTTAACAAAATTCTGTAAAAATGCGCATAATAGTCAATGATAAATATGCGAATGTCAAGACCTGTAAAAATGCGCACAAAATATAGGCAGTCAATGGTAAAAATGTGAATGTCAAGATTATAATGTTATTAATAAGATGTTACAACGGCATGACGCATAGCCGTTAACATATAAGCTAGAAATACTGTTCCAATCAATTATATCGAGATATGATTGTAACACATCTATATAACCAAGCGAGGCGAAATGTGAGCAGATTTCTGTTTGATAAGATGTTATGAAAAATATTCTAAGTGTAGATAGTCAAAGACAAAAGTGCTAGTGTCATTAAATAGTTCATAACGTCATCATAAAGCGTCATGACGGCGTGACGCGTCATTTGTTGACGGATAGACGTATTAATCAGACGCTTCTGTACCTGGCTCTAGCAACTAATGTTGCTCCAATCAATTAAGATTGAGAAAGAGGATTGTAATGCATTTACATAAACAAGCCAGGCGAAAGATAAGCAGATTTTTATTTGAAATGAAATAAATTAAAAAATATTGTTACAATACGCGTCATTACAATGGTATCGTGTACACTGAATGATCAAAAGCGTGTGTCTTTTGTTTGAAAAGATTTCATGAAACTCGTGCACAAAATATCAATTAAGTGTGAATGTTAAGGTCATAACGTCATTAATAGGGTGTCATAACGCCGTGACGCGTCATTTGTTAACATAAAGATACATTAATAAAATACACTCCATCTAGAACAAACAAGATTGAAATATATGCATAGGGTTTTGACACACCAATAATAAAAAAAAAGGTAAAAAAAAAATTATAAGGTTACGATTATTTCGTTCTGGTACGGTATCTGGTGGCCTACTAACTGGACACTGATAAGCAATACTGTGTCAACCCACATGGAGTACATTTTAAGAAACTGGCGTCTAAAGATGTCAAACCTATTCTTAATTAATATGTTGGAAGAAGTATATATCCATCTTTTCTTTTCTATTTTGGTAAAAGGTATAATGATTAAAAGCAGATTGATATATTTAACGTATTATCTAATAAAAAAATTTCAAATATCTAAAATTACTGTATAAATTGCAGAATATGGAATGCACTTGAAATTCGAAACATTAAATTAAAAAACTTTTTCCGTAATTATTTAGTTTATATGACTTAAAATTTTTAATAGTGTTAAATACTGTACGCAGTATTAAATTACATCAATATCTCCGAATTTGACTTTTTGTGGGTTGACACATTATTGCTTATCAGCATCCAACTATAGACATGGACTTACAACGCGTTTGTGGTGCTTCTGGTTCTGCATATGTCTATTGGCAGTGATCCCTTGAACATAATTTTATCCGCCTGCAAACGGCTTCATAGTTTTCGATCGTATAGGTATGAATGTAGATTTCCTGTTTAATAACTAAAGAGTTTCGATATTATTATAACACTAGCTATGCCCTGTGGTTTCACCCAGGGCAATTAATAATCAATTTCAATATTAAAAGTGAAATTTCCGTCAAAATCGGCCCGACTATTTCAGATATTAGCCGAAACAAAAAGACAGACAAACAAGAATTTCAAAAATTATATTTTTAACATAAATACCGTATATACTTTCGTAACAAACAGATAGTTCAATTTTATTTATTTGTATAGTTTAGACTGTGTATCATCTAGTTTTCTACCGTACGAAAAATCTCATGTTCACATAAAATAAAACAAAAATAAAAAGCAAAAAACTCTATATAGTTTCGAGTCGAATAAATCATTCGAATAGAAACACATGTAGGCTTTTAAACCCCATACATCACGTGTATTGTTTTTTAATGCAATAAAACTGTCATTAATTTCTCTCGGCGGCAATATATCATTTTCTGCTTCGGATATTCCACTATCTCTTCGCGTTTATTAATAACATGTAAATAAAGGTTATTGCGAGTCGCTATTTGTGTGTGCGGTTCCGTATATTTTTGGATTTATGCGAATGTTATTTTTATACGTTGGCGTAGTGGTCACTGCAACTGACTGAAGCCCTAACGGTCGCTGGTTCGATCCCAGCTGACGGCAAACGTATGTATAAGCCAGATTCATGTTTTTCGTGGTCTGGGCGTTTGTTTGTGTTGTATGTGTTTCCAGACCACATGTGATTATGATACCTTAATGGAACCCGTCGAGTGTGGAACGTTTATTAATATAATGAGGTAAGATTTGTATGTAAGATTGTATTGTATGTATGGGATAATCTTTGAATCTACTGATTCGATTTGAAAAAATATTTTTTTTGGATTGCCTGTTTATTAAGGTTATAGACATTACACTACGATTTAGAAGCAGTAATTATAAACGTGAGTGAAATCGCGAGTGGAAGCTAGTAGCTTTTTTTAAGTAGTGTTTACGGTACAGTTGGGTACATTATACTATTACTATTACAAATGCTACGTTAAGTGGCAAAATTTGGCAGGCTTTGATAGCGATAATTTAATACAATTAGGTCCCAGACATACACATGACTAAGAAATTGCCTAGAGTTGTTGATATGATGTAAAACCATGACCATATATTATCACAAGAGTTGGAAAATAAATAAATAAATAATGGGTAATGTATCTAATACCTTATTTTATTCACTTGTGAACCATTTAAAGGTAGAAATACATGCATGCATGCATGTATATTAAAATATACTAAATACCTACAAATTTTAAATATTCATTATTTTTTTATACGCAGACATTTTGGACAAAAATAATATAGAACGAAAGTAGACCATATAAATCCTAACATTACCTCGTTGCTCCTTAATAATAATCTACCAAAAACGCTTCGAACATTTATAATCGAATAAAAAAAAATACATTCTACAAAATACAATAACACTACATAAAGAACTCCAGCACAATCTTAAAAAGCAGCTAGCAGAATAATACGAATTTATAAAAACACACAAAACTCCGACGGAACCCTATAAACGGAATCCGTCTATTTGTCAGGACGGGTTATCTGCTCGCTAAGAGGAAATTGTGACTGTACCGCCGTCACTGATAACCGGACCGGCGTATTTTATCCGCATTGAAAGTATTATAAGTATTATAGTATTTAATTTTAATACGATTTTTCGAACAATGAACATTTCCATCGATTGACGAAGTTATTAATGCAATTGTTGATTATAGCCGGTTTTTAAGAGTGGGAAATATTACCAGTGACTATATTAGTTTGAGTCCTTGTAGAAAATCATGTACATATAATTGTGACAGGAAAAAATACCTGTCTTTTGCATTCATTGTCATTCAATTGTCATGTTTCAGGTTTAACGCTTAATTTTATTTAATTTTACGAAAATAATAAATTAACAAAAAAATATAAATAAACAATAAAATAAAAAAATAAATAAATAAACAGACTAACCAGTAGATATATGGAAAAATAGTAAAAAAATCAGTATGTAATATAAGTATAAACATACAGTTAAATTAGACCTTTAGTAAAATTTTTAGCACTATGCAGTTATGGGTCAAGCATAATTTAGGCCTTAAAACCAGTCAACAGTAAAACAGCATAAGGGATTACTAATATCATTAACAAGAAATGTTTTTTTTTTTAATAATAAATTAGCGTGCAAACGAGCACGTAGGCCACTATGGTAAACAATAAGCACTTTACATACACAACTTCAAAAGGCCACAAATGCGTTACTGGCTTAAAAGGGTGTGATGAAAAAGGAAAGGAAGTAAGGAAATTATAGGGGGTGGGGGTTGAGGTGAAGCTATGTTAGCTGCTTCAGCCAATTTTCTGTAAGACTGTGGCTCTCCCTTTAACCAATCCTTATATGATCTGTAGTCATTAGAACACAGCTAGACTCTATTACATTAAGAAGACATCAATCCAGGAATGTAATATTCATAAGTTATTTATTTCTTTGCAATGTAAGCCAAGACTTTGTGGTTAGAACACTTCGATCTCGATGATCACGGGTTCAAACCCCAGCTAACACCGCTGAGTTTTCAAGTGCAAAATAGTGTTTAAATTCCTCTCATGCTCGGTGGTGAAGGTAAACATCGTGAGGCAACCTTAATGTGCCGGAAGAAATTTTGACACATCTATATCGCCAACCTGCAGTGGAGCAGCGTAGTGGATTAAGTTTCTAATCCTTCTCTTTAATAGAAGAGGAGACCTTTACCCAGCAGTGGGACAACCACAGGCTAATATCTTACTAACTTTACTTAATCCTTTATTTTTGCTCCTGAACCACTTCAAGCATTTATTCAGGTCCACATACTGTATATAACGTTGTATTCCGATTCTATAGTTCATTAAATAACAACATTAAACGAAGTTCATCGAAACCATGTAAATGAACTTGGCACCGCTGATCAGACCATAAGGAACTCCGGATCCAGGATATTTATGTCCAAAGGATAATCTACTGTCCCGTTAAAAGTGGCATGTGTAAAGTATGCGAGTTGAATGCACGCCATAAATTCCACAGACTGCTACAGCCGCATTGGCAACGCTTCGGCTGAGACATACGGCTGCTGGGTTGGTGGGACTTTTAATGTTTAAGATTTTATCGTGAATATTAATTGTATGAACTCTATGTTGGCGTTGGCGATTTATATCAGTCATATTTTATATATCGGGATAACTAATCGTAATAACATATATTTTTTTCCCGACGTTTCGACGAAGTTGCATTCGTCGTGGTCACGAGCTGGCTGGTGTAATCATAAATTTAACAAAATTGAAATACCTCAAATAAAGTAGTTTGCGCCTATCGTTATAATAACGGTAAAGACAATGTTAATGCTGTGAGGGTAGAAAAAACTCGCGCACTCGCCGCCGGAGGCACACCAGTCAGCTCGTGAACACGAAGGATGCAACTTCGTCGAAACGTCGAATAATAAAAATGTATTACGACTAGTTATCGCGATAACACTCATTATAAAAAATGAGTTTTAAATTCTCGTGTATCCGAGTGACCCAGAACGAGGCAGTAATGCGCGCGATTCATAATCTGGAAAGGTAAGTATGTCCATTCAATTATTTCTTCCTGCAGCCTAAATGACTTAACAAATTTTAAAGTGTACAGTATACTCTATTCTGATTAGGTTAATTCTAGTTCAAAAGGATTATGGTTCCTTATAAAGGTTTTAGAGAAGTAAGTAAAATTAGAAATATATATCAAAGAATTTAGATGAAAGTTGGCTACCTTTTCACCTTTACACGCAATCTAGAATAGCCTTTCTATAAGTTGGTGAATTTTCAACAATCGTAAACAAAGAACACCTTTTCGAATCTTGTTATTTTTAAAATCTTTTTTTTTTTCTAATAAAAATTAGCTTAGTATCATGCTTAAGGTGGCCACTCATTTGTGGCTCCTGGTGCTGCAAATGTCCATGGGCGGCAGTAATCACTGAACATTAGGTGTTTTTATATAAAAAAAAGTAAATTTTTTGATATAATCAGGAACTTGAAAATATTATTGTTTATTTAAATTTACCTACTTAGGTAAAAAACCTTTTTAACGGTTTTCGTAACCGTAATTGTTACCTTTTCTTGTTTGCACTGCTCTTATTTGTGAAGTATTTTTAAGTGGAAACTTTATTGGTTTGTGTTGTACTAATGATGGTTTAATTCCATGTGTTATGTACACTGTTTGTTTCCAAAATAAGATAAGACAAAATAAAATAATGTAATATAATATATAAATAATATGATATGATATGATATGATATGATATGATATGATATGATATGATATGATATGATATGATATGATATGATATGATATGATATGATATGATACGATATGATATAAAATAAATTAGTTTTAAATGATTTCTTCACACATAACAATGTTTATCAAGCCGTATGTCCGTAGAGATATCAAGTAATACAAAATGTGGATTGTGTTGTGGTAATTAATGTAAAACGCTACTGGTTCAAGGCGGGAAACGGGGCGTTATATTTTGAACCCTTTTGTTCTCTAACTTAACTTGTATGGTATTTGCGCCTCGTTAACGCAAACTATACAAATGGACAGCAACGTCACACGACGTTGCTAACGCACAATGAACGTCCGTGTGTTATTGTATACCTACAGGAGCGTCTTTAAGCTATTGGAGGGCCTGGACACGTTAAGAAATTAGGGCCTCTATGATAATACAATAATACAAATAAATAAATAAACAAATTAATAATAAAATTTTCATCAAAATTAGTCCAGCTGTTAAGAAGAATTTTGTTATATACAAACGGAGAGGATAAATATGTATTTTTAAAGAGGCTTCGCGTCTAACCTGTATAAATATTATGTTATTATTGTGTTTTTCATTAAAGTTTTTTTAAAGATGCTGTTCTTAGGATATGTGTTATTGCGTATTTCGAGGAAGGAACTCTAGAAGGTAATGGGTTTCCATTATTTTTTAAGAGTGTTGCTAAAATCGTGAGAAGTTTCACCCTTAAATATTTCTACTATCGCTACAGCCGGAATACAAAACTACATAAGAACAATTTAAAGTTTAAATGGTACAAAAAATGAATAACTAAAACTTAATACACTAAACGATTTCAAAACCAACGTACACAATTTCGTTTACTTGTATTACATACATTACTTTTATTGTAAAATAAAATAAAACCTGAGTGTAAATTCTCTTAAATAAAAAAATCATAAATAAAATATAGGTAAATTAACGATGAAGAGAAAATTGAGGATCTCCTCCTTATTTGAACTTGGTTCAAAAACATATATAATAAATATTAAAAAACAAACATACGAATGTCAAGCTTATTTAAAGAAAAATAAGAAAAATTTAATAAGTACGTGTATCATTAAAGCAACAACATATTTTTCTAAATATTACCGAGCTAATGTTACTTAGTATAATGTAAACATTTTTGTTATACGGTATATCTAGTAGGATAAGTTTTACCTAACATTATATATATTAAAAAATAAATTATAATATAATGTATACAAAAAAAGGGAAACTTAACTATTTACAAATCATAATAATTGATGAACATATCATCATGTACGTATCATGACCCGAGATTGGCTAGAGGGTTCGAACTCGCCGATTTTTACCGATGATCGCGGGTTTGACCCCGGCTGATTTTTCAAGTGCTAAATTTAAACATATTAAATTCATCTCGAGCTCGGCGGTGAAGGAAAACTTCGTGAAGAAACCTGCATGTGCCAGGAGAAATTCTGACACATGTATATCCGCCAATCAGCAGTGGAGCAGCGTGGTAGAGTAAGCTCTATACCTTCTCCTTAATAGGAGAGAAGGCCTTAGTCCTGCAGTGGGACGTATACAGGCTGTTACTTTACTTTACTTTATATCACGTCCGCGTGGAATGGTGGCAAGAATGCTAGCAGCGTTTCTCCTTTGAATCTCAATTCCGATTCTTTGGACGAAAAGTGCACCAGCTCTCCTGTAACCAGTGGAGGCGATAAGACGAGAAGTAATGTTTTAGAAATTTTTAGTTAACTATCTTTTAGAAATAAATATACTTTAAATCTATATATTAATACGTGAAGCCAAAACTTTGTAACCCTTTTTACGAAAATTTCGCGGATACAGTAGTATGAGATTTCGCACACTTATAGATTATATAGAGTAGAGAGGAATGCTCATTTTTTTTTTAAATAATGCGTAATAAATACATTTAATCAATACAAAAAAAAAATAACATATTACCATGTATTTGACACACACGTGCCTATATGCTTTTTAGCTTATTGTTAATGTCTGTGGTCAAATTGAGAATAAATTATATCTGGAAATCTTGAAGTCGGTTGGAAATTTAATGATCAACAGTCAAATTTTGACCACTAGGTGACCAGTAATAATTATAAATGTCTGTAGTATACTTTATGCCCACGATATTATAGTTTAAAATTATTACTACATATATTTAAATCTATTGATACATATAAGCCTGAAGATGTAAATAAACAATAACAACCTTATATTATTAATGAGATCGTAATTTTTTGTATGTTTGTTTGTTACGCTTCAACTACTTAACAAATAATCAAAAAACTTTACAAGCACATTACCAACCCTTTCCTCATCATTATCATCTACTTAGCATTTTTCCCGGTTATACCAGGATTTGCTTTCTATTCTAGTCCAGATATTGACAAGTTACTGATTTTTACACAGAGCGATTGCCATCTGACCTCCGCAACCTCTGAAGGCAAGCCAGTAACCAGTAAGCCTAGAATAATCTCCCTACTAAGAGTAACGATCATTATCAGATGAGTGTGATAACAACCGGGAGCGACAGCTTTACGTGCTCTTGGAGGCACGGTGGGGAGACCCACAGAGACAAACATCCAGACCTAGGAACAATTATTTATATAAATTTAAATATCTCTCCCGAGCGGGGTCGATCCCGCAACCGTTTGCGTTATAGGTCAATTCATCACCACTACACCAGAGTAGTCGTCTGGTACAGGCCTTTCCTATAACCAATACTTTAGTAATTAATGTCCTTACATAAATTACCTATTACATAGCAATTAACCAATCGAAAGAATTCATTAAATTATATTTGAAAATATTATTTCTAATAACAGAATTATTTTCAAAATCATTTAAGTAATGACGAAGTTCCAAGCTAACAAACATAAAAAATCATACACGAATTAATAAACTTCTCGTTTTCGATGTCGGTTGAACGCCGTGAATAACCTTTCAAAATAAACGTTTCTTGTCAAGAAGAAGGATACGTAGCTTAATCCACTACATACGTCAGAGAAAATACATTTCTTGGTATTTTCACCGATACACGTTGTATTCTTTACTATTTTCTTCGCCGTTGGGTATTTGATGAATTGTGAAATAAAAGCGATGTAGTTTTATTGAAACGGCTATTTTAATGTTATCTTTTCTTGTTACGAATGCAAATGTTTGTGGATGGATTGATGATTAGATGGATTTTGATGAAACTTTGCTGTAATCAAAATAACACAAAGGCTACTTTTTATCAATGAATTAAAAAAAAATTATATAGTAGACCATAAAAGATCAAGGGTAGACCACTGAAAATACGAAAAACGAAAACATAAAAATGTCATGACAATGTCTTTTTTATTATTTAAAATTTAAAAAACTTTAACTTCATAATATGTAAAATCAAAAAGTATTTCTCCTATAGAATCGATTTTAAAATATATATAACTTTTAAATAAAAAATAATAATAATAAATTTCAGAATCGGTTAAGTAAAAACTTCTGAAGTAGCAAACGTTTTTCTTTTTGCAGTCATTTGAAAACATCATACAACTAACAATATCGACTACACAATACTATAATTATAAAAAAAAACGGTTACCTAAAATAATATCACTCTGAACTAACCTAGGAAAAGAAAACAACTTAATACGTTAATGTCCGTGACTTCGCTCGCCTGGACTACAGGATGCTTGGTGACTCCTACAAAGTGATTGTATGAATTTAATGTAATATTCAAAAGAATTTTTCCTTCTGTTTTTCGTATACTATTACTTTCTAGAAATTGATCCTTATATTTAACACTATTAGACGGTGCAATTATACAGAATATGTCATATTTGTCAAAATCATCGGATTCGATTCCTACGGATTAAATTTCTTAAATAAAAGTTGCCAAGTTACTCCTTATAACATTAGCAATCTGCGACTGAGAGTGCTCTCAAAATTGGTCCAGCTGTTTCAGAGATTAGCCGGAACAAACAGACAGACAGACAAAATTTTTAAAAAGTATTTTTTGTATGTAAATTAATTTTATAATACAAACGGACACTTTAATTTGATTCATTTGTATAATTTTGGTAAAATTCCTTTTTTTAGATTAAAAGTCATATGAATCAGATGAATTACTTAGTCTCCGCAGACAATTTAGTTTCATTGCTAATTTAAATTCTTGCTAAAACTAATATTAAGATTATCTAGTAAAACTCGGCATACCTTCACTCGAGCCTTAAACTCCTTCACATGGAAACAGATTTCAGAATAAAATGGGCGCTTACTTTGGGTTTCTTGGGATTTTATAAGGTCTATCCCACATACCTTTATTAAAAATAAGGGATAAGAAAAGTTTTTTTTTTTTTTAATTTAAATTAAATACTTACAGAAGTGTATAACAAACTACTGCTTACACTGATACACAATTATGATACTTTCTAAGGCTAAATATCACCTATCAAAGTTTACACAATGTTTACTGTTTCTCGTTACATCAGATTATTAATCGACTAAAAACATGTCGATACCTCCCACGTAAGTTATTGTAAGCCACAAAATTGCCATTAGCGTTTTTACTGAATACTACACGAATTTGCATTGCTTAATGCATTCAAAGTGAAAAAATACCAAAAATCTTTTTTTTTTCAAGGAAAGTTTTTTCGCCTTTTTTCAGGCGTATTTTGTTGTAACTTTCAAACTAAAACGGATTAAAAGTGCTCTACTGTAAAATTGTAATTTTGGGGTTACAACAACTTACGTGGGAGGTATCGATATAATAATTTGATACATTGTGACCTGTTTTTTTCTAGAATCACTTATTACTTAAAGAGAGGTAGATGAAAAATATAACATTACGTATTCGGTATAATAGTAATAAACATACTAAGCGACCAGTTTATTAGGATAAGAAAAGTAAAGAGAAAAATAAGGTACAAAAAATATTGCAAATAGAATTTAACCTTTTCAACACGTACTAGCTATTATCTGGGGCAACACCCGCGTTAATTTAAGAAAAAAATATATAAAAATAAATTATTTACCCTTCGTACTTGAACCGGATATCGTTCACTAATCACTTACATTGGTTTTACTTTTGGTTTTCTCTTTTTAAACATAAATAAGATAATTATAAAAAGAAACCAAGGCCTCTTCCCAATTGCTTTCCTTACTTCCCTGTTCTCTTTTATACCTCATTCTTAGGAGACTTTATTCTGGTGTAGCGTCGGTGGTGATCAATTAACATTCGGTGTCCTATTCATATTTAATATAACGGGTCTTATCGCGATAGCTAATAGTAGTAATATCTTTTTATTGCCCGACGTTTCGACATAGTTACATTCGCCGTGGTCACGGGCTGACTGGTGTACCGCGCGCCCTCCGGCGACGAGTGCGCGAGTTTTCTTCGCCTACCCTCACAATATTAATATTGTCTTTACCGTTATTATAATGCTGGGAGCACACTACACTAACACAATCGGTTCGCGCGAACATTGTTCGAGTTCGAAACATTGAACATTTGAATTAAAATATATAATTCGGTGTCCTGTTCGTTTGCGAACTATTTAAGATAAAACAAGCTATCCACCACGATAAATTCGTTACTTAACAACCAATTCTCAACATTCTAACAATGACTCAAACTCAAGAAGTGATAAATGTATTACTTTAACGAGTATTATACGAGACTTCAACACTATGGTCACAGCTTTACCAATCCACACAATTTGTTTTACCCAAGCAACAAACAAATAAATTCCAATTGAACGATTAAGGTACATTTCGATCGTCGGGATCTAGACGAATGGAGGGATTACGGAGGGCAGACGATGGTTTCATTTGCCGGAGGATTGGCGCTCGGAAGCGCCCGGCATACGAAAGATCGGTGGTGCAGAGTAGAAAATGCCGTAGGACTATGATACAGGTATTGAGTTGGGATGGGAAGGTTTTTTATTGAAACTAGCATTTTTTTTCCTTTCGAACTATAACACCTCGCAACTCTTTCAAAGGTATGATTTAAAAAAACTTATTAACAGATATTTAGTTACCCCTAAGGATAATTTATGCTTTTATTGTTAAATGGGTAATTTCTATTATTTTTTTTCTATACGAACTTCATCTCATATGTATCCGTTTTGTATTTTAAATTTCTTTATTAAAAAGTATATTAAGTTTTAAGTAAATATGACCGTGGAATAAGATTATTCATACAAACCTTTTTAACCCTTTTCAGTCCTTTAGATATAAAAAAATCTCTTCTGAAATATTATGAAAGAAATACGTCCACCAAGTTTTAAATAGCTACATTCGGTTTAGGCTGTACATCGATCCGTCAGTCCGTCAGGTATTTCACGACAAAGCATTTTATATAATCAGATAATTGATTTATACCTGAGATCTAAGTCTGTCAAAACATTCTACATTTTGAGTATTTAGTAGTTTTTCGTATTAAAAAGCTCATTTAACTGTCGAGATGTGGCAGGTCGTGATAAATAAATTATATTAGTTTTCAGATTATTGAAATATCGTTACTATTTCGCAATTGCTTGGGATCAATTTACTGTTGTACTTTCAATTAAGGTCTACTAGTCTTAAATCGGATGGTGGGTAAGAAAAAGCGGATCATTTAAACTGACCAGTAGCAATTAGTGGTATTTTGGTTAGTAACGACAACTTAAATCGACGACTTAGTCTAAGCCACCGTTTGACGCTGTTAGTTCTGATCAGTATACTAGACTTTATTTCGTTTTTTTTTAGAACGAATTTTAATTATAACGAACTGCTTCTTGCGGTCTCACTCGCGTTTATGGTTACCGCTTCGCTCCTATGAGTCGTAGCCTGATGTAAGATAGCCTATAGCCTTCACCAATAAATAAACTATCTAACAAAAAAATAATTTGTCAATTGAAATTAGTAGTTCCTGAGATTATCGCGTTCAAACAAACAAACTCTTCAGCTTTATAATATTAGTAAAGATTAGGGAGTGCTTGTGGCTTCGCCAATAAATGTAGATTTTGTTTGAAACTATTACGTATACATATATACATAAAATATAGTCTCTACGACCGTCTAGAATAATAAACCTCGAAATTCGAACCATAATTTTTAGCAAAGGTTTTTTGATACCGGAGTTTACTTCACAGATGCAAAATTCGTTCTCTCTTTAAGTATAGATCAGTATTACTATAGAATAGTTCTGTTACGTATTTCAAAATCGTAGGTAATATTGAAATAAAAAATACTTTTGACTACTGATCTTTTCCTTAACATCCGCGGCAACAGATAAGCAATCTTTTATCACAATTTGATGTATGTAGGATGTAATACTCGCGGGCGAGCGGGTACGAAATGCCATTATGCTTAAGCCCGAAATTGATTAGTATCGAGAAAACATTTCCGTGGGCTCAGCTTGAAAATAAGCCTGTCAGGAGGATAAGGATCTATGATGTAACATAAATTTGTTACGGAAATATCGAGAATGCGTATGTTATATTAATCATATTTCTCTTTCTACTTAAGCATGAAGTCGGGTGTTACTGGATATCAATGCTGAGTCCTCACAACAGAGGGGTTGATGGTTGGTTGGAGGTGGGCATGACTTTTTAGAGCGATTTAATATGAGAATATAGGCAATGCAACGGTTTAATCATTGCAATTGTAAAAAAATCCTGACTTTGACATTTTTTTTTTGTTTTCTTAGGTTTGTCAGCTACTAGTGCTAAATCATTCATTGCCTTTCTGAAGCGAAGAAAACAATTTAGTTACAATTCAAACGTTTGGTATAAAACGAATAGTGAGGAACGAGTAAGTCTCTATTATGTTGAAATAAGAGTTGAAGTCGTCGGCGATTAGCGTCGACCCAAGCCACCGAACCGATTTGATGGGATACTATGGGAACAATCGGAATATACCCTTTAAAAAAATTACAAAATCAGTCCAGCCGGTTTCGAATAATCGTTAAACAAACCTAAAAAATATATATTTTTTAATGTATCATTTTACACAGTCATTGTGGGGCCACAAGGAGCTGAAAATGGTTCTTAGAACGGTCTCTTTTCGAACACGAGGCTAATAGTTCTTTTATTTTAAGTTTTTTTTTTTTTTATATTATTAATTTATTTTTTTATTTCTTTTCTTTTTTCTTGCATTAGCTTTGCGTTTAATTTTGTTTGCGTAGACCGTGCGTTTGTCTAGAAAGTTTTTCTTTCTTGAATAAGTTCCTGACAAATTAAGAACCTCCTCCTTTTTAGAATCGGTTAAAATATCTTATAACCAGCCCTAAAATGTAGATATTAACATCAAAAAATCACCCCGCACCCTTGCAAACGTGTCATCGTTAGACTGTTATACTTTTTATACACTCTGAGGGTATTCAGTAAATAATACTGGATCGTGAAACCCCGCGATCACGTCGGCCCCTCGTTAGGGACCTTTAGGCGTCACGTGTTGCACAGATTAAAATGCCACAGATAAACTTTATTATATTTTTATGAGTACTCGTGTGTTTGGTTAAAAAAAAGTTAATATGTTTATAGAAGGTATTTAGTCAGAAAAAAACAAAAACACCAAAAAAATTGGATGGTTAAAAATTGCATGGTTGAGATTTTTACATCAGTCGTGGAAAACGCGTAACTGAACAGATTATTCTCCAAGCTAATAACCGTCTCGCTTAAACTAAGCTTTAAAAAAGAAAAATTGGTATCCGTTCAACTGTTTGAAAATTCCATAAATACAACGCGAGACTTAGGGTCAAACATACATATCCATGACGCGTCATCGCGCCGTGGCACGTTATGACGTCACGAAACATATCGTCCTCCCGTCGCATCGTGAAAACGTACAACGCACATTCAGTGCAAGTAATTAATTAAACAAACCAAATTGCGTAACAAGAGCATAGAAAAACGTTACTAACCAACTTTAAACCGTTATAAATTCTAACATCTGTGCGCGCCATATACTAATGTGTATGGCTAAGTATAGGCATATATATGGTACACTATACTATGATTTAGGCAACCAATCGAACGACGGTGATGTGTGAGGTGGACCAATGGGACAGGCCCGGACTTCGCCCGTCAGCGCGCCCGCCATTCGGATGCACGCGGCGGCACGGCCGCATCGTTACATACTTAGATTAGCCCGTAGTCCAGCTAGGTGCATTGTGTGAACACCATGAATAAATAATTTGTTTTAAAATGTGTTTCTCTTATTATACATAAGAGAAGTTTGGCGACCGTGACAGGACCTGCAGTCAAGATACATATAATATACAGCACGCGCCAGTCTTCTACGCTGCGGCAGCGTCGGCCATTCAGCTAAGTGTCCTTCCATTTCTATCCCTAATTACCAATATTCCAGAGTTTAGCCCCACAATGTGTTTAAGAGTAATAGTGAAACGTACGTAAAATCATATTCACAAAATTATTAATCCCAAAGTAAAACGTTCGCGTCATCACGCAATCGGTTTAGGCATACGAGCATACCTACCCGTCTTTATAACTCAAGTTAAAGTAAGTTAACTACGCAACCACAATTACATTAATTATAGGTTTTTTCATTATTGCTTATGCCTAACATATTTATAAAACGACGTTTTACTCTAAAATACATTTAAATTAATTATAATCCTAAGCTAATATTTCGTAAGTTAAGTCCCAAGTAAATTATTGCGCTTTTAATTATCCCAAGTAAAATTTTACATATAGGTACATACAGTATTTCTACATCTACAATAAATACTTAACGTTTCTATAACATTCGTACTTGCCTATCTACTGCTTATATACTATACTATTTACAAGTTTCAAAGTTTTAAATATCATTCTTCGCCTAATACCCTTATCAGCCTCTCGCTATTCCTGCTTGATTCATAGCTATCTCTTTATATAGAATTTCAGGTGGAGTGTTTGGCTGACTTGAAAACCGGTTCCCTATTGTCCACGGCCGCGAGGTACCTTGAGTTCCGCGCGCGCCGACTGTTCAGGTGTTATGATAAGAATTCAACGGGAGCGTAAGATACAATAATTAGTTTATTTACATAGCATTAGAGTTGTTTTGATTATTTTTCCTAACAGTATCTTATCAAATATTTAATTGTCGAGTTTGTATAATTATTTACAATTATGTCTGAAAAGTTAAAAGAGTTATTAGCTAAACGTAGCTCGGTTAAAGGTCGTTTAACGAAATTCAAAAACTACTTAAGTAATTTAGATGACTTAAAGTCCTTTAATGATATAGAAATATCTAAATTAAATATTCAATTGTCTAAGATTGAAAATCTATCTTCTGCATTCGAAGATTTGCAAACTCAGATAGAAGTTTTGAATTCTTCTTCGTTGGACGGGGAGATCGACGAGCGTGACAATATTGAGCTTGAATTTGCTAGCCTCATCGCGACCGCGCAGCGTTACCAGTCTAAATATAATGAGGCCACCTCAACCAACGCCGTCGATGTTCACAGCAACTCATCGTGTTGTCATGACCAATCGGGAATAGGTTTCAAGCCCCCTACTTTGCATATAGGAAAGTTTGATGGTAGCTACTTTAAGTGGCTTGAGTTTCGCGACTTGTTTTGTTCACTTGTACACGACAACAAGCGCATTTCGCCGACCATCAAATTTTGCTATCTTAATTCATACTTGGAGGGGGAGGCCGCACGAGTTATTAGTAATTTAGAGGTAACCGAGTCTAATTATAATAAAGCTTGGGAGTTGTTGCGCGAGCGATATGATAATAAAACACTTTTAATTAAAACTCATATGGATGCTCTTTTCGAATTTGACAATATATCACGCGAAGGTGAAAGTGCAAAGGGACTTAGGTCAATTGTAGACAACATAAATAAAAATTTACGTGCACTTTCTAGCTTAGACGAACCTACTTCACATTGGGATAGTATAATTATACATTTAGTTTCCAAACGACTATGGAATTACACTAGCATTAAGTGGGAGGAATATAAACAAACCCTTTCTTCTAGACCTACTTTAGAACAATTTAATAAATTTCTTAGGGACAGAGCGGACATTTTGGAAAATCACAGCCATAGCAGGTCAAAGAATGATTATTTGTCTCACCCTAATACGAATAAGTCTAATAAATCACATCAAGGGAGACATACTAAAACTTTTTCTACTCAAATTGTTAGTCAAAATAACATCTCTAAAAACTGTTTAGTTTGTAATGGTCAACATCGCATTTATGAATGTCCTAATTATAAATCTAAGACGATTTTGCAACGACAGGAGCTCATTTCCAAGTTTAAGCTATGTCGCAATTGCTTGCGTCCGGGACATACAAGCTACACATGTCGACTCGGTTCGTGTCGTAAGTGCCGAGGGCGACACAATACTTCACTTTGCAATACGGGTGCCCAACCATCAGAGGCTACGACCCCTATCACATCTAGCGCTTCGACTTCGCTTGCAACACAAGACCTCAACGTAAACTTTGCAGGTAACGATTTTAATAAACTAACTTTGTTGTCGACAGCCCTAGTCAAGGCAGTGAACCCTATCAACAATAAAATTGAGCTAGTACGTGTGCTACTCGACAGCGGTAGTCAATCTAGTTTGATTTCAGATAGACTAAGAGATAGGCTATGTTTACAGTCTACTTCTGTGGAGCCTGTTCAAGTTATAGGTATCGGAAATGCCAGTGCTCACTGTGTACAAGATATTTGCACACTTCAATTACAATCTTTACACAGTGAATTCTTCATCAATTTAACATGTCCGGTACTACCAGAACTAACAGGCAATATTCCTAGGTCTTTCATAAATACTAAGGTTCTAAATATACCTACGGATGTTCAGCTAGCCGATCCAACATTTTACAAGCCATCACCAATAGATGTGCTCGTCGGCGCTGACCTATTTTGGCACATCGTAGGTACAGAGCGCAAGCCACTAGGTTCTAATAAACCACAATTAATAAGCACTGAGTTCGGCTGGATTTTATCTGGTTCACTATTTTTAAACTCTCGTATATCTAATATTAATTGCAATTTTCAATCTTTAAATACACAAACCGATGATCTCAATAAACTACTTAGTCGATTTTTTGAGTTAGAAGAGCTACCACAAAACCAAATATTAAGCGAGAGCGAGAAAGCATGTGAGCAACATTTTAAGACTCACACTTCTCGTGATTCTTTGGGTAGATTTTGCGTTCGTTTACCACTCAAAGATTTACCAGACTCTTTAGGTAACTCATACATTCAAGCTAGAAATAGATTTTTTAAACTTGAAAAGCGTTTCAAATCACACCCAGAGTTTAAACTACAATATGTTGAATTCATTAATGAATATATCAAATTAGGTCATTGCTCCATTTTAGAAAATATAAGGCCAGATCCGTGCTATTATTTATGTCATCATGCGGTATTAAAGCAGAACAGCGAGTCAACTAAATTAAGAGTAGTGTTTGACGGATCTGCTCGCACTTCTTCTGGTATTTCTATAAACGATTTACAACTTGTAGGCCCTACGGTTCAGGATTCTCTTTTCTCCATTTTACTGCGTTTCCGACAACACAAATACGTGCTAACTGGTGACATCGAAAAGATGTTCCGTCAAATTAATGTACACGAAATGGATCGTAATCTTCAATTAATTTTATGGAGAACTGACGAGTCGCAACCTATTCAAACTCTTAGACTAAATACGGTTACTTACGGCTTCGCAAGTGCCAGTTATCTTAGTACTAAATGTATCTGGCAGTTAGGAGAAGAGTGCGAAGATAATTTAATTAAAACAATAATTCAACATGATTTCTATATTGACGATTTGTTAACAGGTGCCGATTCAATTACACAATTACAATATATTTTAAATTCAGTTGTTTCTACTTTGCGTTCCGGTTGTTTTCCACTTAGAAAATTTAAATCTAATGTGCCTTCAATTTTTAAAGATTCTCTAATAAACACATTAGATCCATTGACTTTAAGTGAATCTACGAGCGCTTTAGGTTTACAATGGCAGCCGGACTCTGACACGTTACTTGTTTTAACAAACATACCTGACAATTTAAATGGTCAAATCACAAAGCGGATTATTTTAGCACATTCCTTTAAAATTTTCGACCCTTTAGGCCTCATCACTCCATGCACAATTCGACCCAAGCTGCTCATGCAAGAGCTATGGCTACGTAAAATCGATTGGGACGAGCCGGTTCCTCTAGATTTACAGCGCACATGGGACGAATTAAAACATGATTTTGTAACATTAGAATCCGTCCAGATACCACGATTTGTTTTATGCAATTCACCCGAACTAATTGAGCTACATTCATTTAGCGACGCCTCTGGCTCAGCTCACGGAGCGTGCGTATATTTAAGATCTATCGATACTAACGGTTGCGTAGTAGTAAAATTGCTTTGCTCTAAGTCTAAGGTAAACCCTAGCAAGCCCACCACCATACCGCGTTTGGAGCTGTTAGGAGCGTTGCTTGCTGCTCGGCTATGTAAATCGGTATTAGAGTCGTTACGATGCAGCATTTCGAAGATTGTACATTGGTGTGATTCTAGTGTTGTGCTTGGGTGGTTAAATACTAGTCCAAATAAATTAAAAATATTCGTAGCTAACAGAGTCGTAGAAATCTGCGAAATTACTTCACCTGCCAATTGGAGACACGTACCAACGAATGATAATCCGGCTGATCTAATTTCTAGAGGCACCAAGGCTAGTGTATTATTAGAATCTACATTATGGTGGTCAGGTCCAAGTTTTTTAACTAATAACGAATCAGAGTGGCCATCGTTACATAAACAAATCGACAGAGATTTGCCCGAAATAAAGGTTTGTGTAGCTCAAATTTCAGATAAATGTCTTAATTTCGAAAGGTTTTCTAGTTTCATACGATTAAAGCGATCATTTGCTTATGTTTTAAGATTTATTCAGAACTTAAGGTCTAAATGTAAAGTTAAAGGAATTTTAACAGTTGACGAGTTACAAAGTTCATTTTATCATCTTTGCAAGTTTTCTCAAAACCAGTCTTTCGCAGATGAGTATAGTGCTCTAAGTAAAAATAAGCCGATTTCAATTAAAAGCAACCTACTTCCATTAAATGTGTTTTTAGACAAAGTAGGCGTTATTCGTGTAGGCGGCAGGTTAGAAAACTCTAATTATGACTATGAAAAGAAGCATCCTATAGTTTTGCATTCTAAACACCATTTAACAACTCTAATTTTTCAGTATGAGCATATAAAGCAAATGCACGCAGGACCGCAGCTCTTACTATATACGGTGCGAAACTACGTATGGCCGCTAGGAGGTAGGAATCTTGCGCGTCGCACTGTACGTAACTGTGTACAATGTAGGCGTTTACAAGGACGCACGTTAGCACCTATAATGGGTCACTTGCCATCGCAACGTTCAGAGCCAGCCTTTCCTTTTCTTACTACAGGTGTAGATTTTGCAGGTCCGTTTACTATCCTAAATAGGAAGGGTCGCGGCGCAAAAACTTCCAAGTGTTACCTGTGCCTCTTTATATGTTTCCGATACAAGTGCGTACATTTGGAAGCAGTCACAGAGTTGTCCAAGGATGCCTTTGTCATGACTTTACGGAGATTTATTGCCCGACGCGGTAAACCACTTGAAATCTATTCTGACAACGGTCGAAATTTCGTTGCCGCGGCTAAAGAGATCGGTAGTTTTCTAAAAGAGAATTCAGTTTCTTTATCTGAGTATGCAGCTACCGAGCATATTAAATTTAATTTTATTCCCTCTTACGCTTCACATTTTGGAGGACTTTGGGAGGCGTCCATCAAGTCGGCCAAGCACCATATTAAAAGGGTTATGGGCAATTTGAATTTAACGTACGAGGAGCTATCAACACTGTTTGCACAAGTGGAGGCTATCCTCAATAGCCGCCCCCTGTCTCCTCTCTCTTCCTCACCTCATGACCTTCTCTCTCTTACTCCAGGGCACTTCCTGATTGGTCGAGCATTATCTTCGCTGCCAGATCCAGTCCTGGAGGAAGAAAATATCTCTCGGCTGCAACGTTACCATCGCGTGGAGCAAGCTCGTCAACATTTTTGGAAAAGATGGCAAAATGAATATGTCAGCGAGTTGCAGCAGCGTACAAAGTGGCGGACCCAAAAATGCAAGCCCCTCGACATAGGCGACTTAGTACTCCTTCAAGAGGACCACAGTCCACCGTTACACTGGCGACTTGGAAGGGTGATAAAGTTATACCCCGGCGTCGACGGTGTGAGCAGGGTCGCCGATGTGAAAACTCAAAGAGGCAACGTGCGACGGCCCTTTGCAAGACTGTGCCCCTTACCAATCTCAGAAATCTAGAATACCCGAAGGTATTCCAGGGGGGGAGTTTATGTGCGCGCCATATACTAATGTGTATGGCTAAGTATAGGCATATATATGGTACACTATACTATGATTTAGGCAACCAATCGAACGACGGTGATGTGTGAGGTGGACCAATGGGACAGGCCCGGACTTCGCCCGTCAGCGCGCCCGCCATTCGGATGCACGCGGCGGCACGGCCGCATCGTTACATACTTAGATTAGCCCGTAGTCCAGCTAGGTGCATTGTGTGAACACCATGAATAAATAATTTGTTTTAAAATGTGTTTCTCTTATTATACACATCTTAAAAGAAACCTAAAAATGATTTTTAAATACGTATTCCAATTTTGTTCTTTTCTATTTTACATTATGGTGACCATAATCGTCCATTTTGAATTTTTTTCAAATTATTTCACTTTCTATGACAATCGCGCTGTTATGACGAATCAAACAACGCATTATTTATCAAAATCGGCTCACGCGTTTCGTCTAAATAGTGCCACAAAGGTACAAACCCACATATATACATACATACAAACATACATACGTAGACTGATTAACACATTATCCTCAGTTGCGTCGAGCAGGCGGGTAAAAAACGTCATTTCGGCGGCGCGAAATAGTAACAGTCAAATTCACCTAGGAGTTGCCCCCTGCCTACAGCTCGTATAGGAGTTGTCTCGAACGGAACAGTAACTCCCAAGCACAGAAGGTCGGCATGAAGTAGCCAATATAGCTGTATTTCATATGGGGGGAGAGCCAGAAACCAAATCCTTCCCCCCCATTCCTTTCCTTACTTCCTATTTCCTCTTATCTCGTATTCATTATTAAGCTATCGCATTCGTGGCTCCTCTGGTGCTGCAAATGTCCATTTGATGACTACTTAGCACCAGGTGTCGCGCCTGCTTGTTTGCCAACTATTTCTTTAAAAAAAAACGTTCCACGACGTAACATGCCACGGCGAGACGTCGCAAGTCATACACAACTAGCCTTCACCCTAAGTTTTAATCTCATTAATGTTAATTTTGTTATATTTAACAACTTTCTAGCTGTTTTCCTATCTCTCGAGAACAATACTTTTTTTCTGATTCGTCACTCTTCGTCCTCTTCTGTGTCCCTGATAACGAGAAAAATTTCTTCATAATCGGTTTAGTAATTGAAGCGTAAAATCGTAATCAAAAAACTTTAAATTATAAATATTATCAATTGGCAATTTTAAATAATGAAATTAACTCTATAAATAAATACGTTTTCCAGGTATAAAAGTAATCTGTATCTTTGTTCAGTGAGAAAACAGTCACGTGACAACAAAGATGACTCACGTTACGTGATGAGTCCGCGCCGTCAGGCCTTATTGTGATAACCGAATAGTTTCCTACCCTTTATGATGCCCTGGTACTTCTAATGTTCATACTTTATCTATACAACGTGTTTCCGACTAAATCCGTGTATCCTCTCAGCTTGCGTATATATACGTATTAGCCTACCACTTATGAAAAAAAAAAAATAATAAGTTTAACTCAGTTTTTTACTTTTAGATATTAATTCTGCTAACGCTGGTAAAATATCCAATATATGCCCAGTTGACAACTTGTATATACATACATTAAGGTACTTCGTTATGTAGTTCATAATTGAACAAAGATGACTCATATGACGTGAAGAGTCCGCGCTGTCAGGGTTTTTATTGTGATAATCGAATACTTTTCTACCGTATATGATGCCCTGGTACTTCTAGTCTATTTACTTTATTTGTTATATCATAATTCTGTTTATGTTACACAATCACACCTAAACTACTAACCAGATTTTAATGAAATTTGGTATAGTGATAGTCTAAAGCTCAGTTGAAGACATAGGCTACTTTTAATCCCGAAAAAATGCACGGTTCCTGTGGGAATGCAAAACAAACAGAAAAGCGATCTAATCGAATTCCACGCGGATGAAGTCGCAAGCAAAGCTAGTTTATATATAAATTAAGGTTATTATATTATTGTTTATAATAGAAATGCATGGAAAATAAAAAAATACCACAACTCTGTGTGTATAGATATAGATAGCTTGACCTCTAGGCGGCGCGGTGCACTGAGATGAAACAGCTACCAGATTTTAAGTTAGACCTGTAACAACACAACTGTAAACCATATTCAATTACGTGCAGTAACGTGAAACATTGACCAAAATTTGGTTCGTATGGTATATTAAAAAAGTAACCTATGTGTTATTTTGACGTATAAATTATATTATGTAAAGTTTCTGGATGACTGGATAGATGTCCGTACAAACTTTCCTATATATATTAGCAGTAGGAACTGTAAGATAAGATTCTATCTTATTATACAGAAAACTGAATAAGATCTATTTTATTCAGTTTTCTGTATAGATGCTGATAAGCCTATTATACGTCAACTAACAAAAAGTCAAATTCGGAGAGATTGATGTATTCTAATAATGCGTCACGTATTAAAAAATGTTTCAAGTCATCAAAACTAAATAAGTACGAAAAAAGATGTTTCTAACGTCTTCTAAAATCTCATATTTTTGAAAAATTTATTTGATGAGGAGATTATGAGATAACTTATTATTATTTATTTTTTTATTATACTAATCGGCTTATAATCCGTTATACCTTTTAACAAAACAGAAAAGAAAAGAAAATTAAGAATAGGTGTAATATTTTTAATAAAATCCGTATGGATTCACATTGTATTGCTTATGAGCGTCCATTCATCATTGACCTGATATACCCCATTGGGTAGTAGGTATATGTGGATTTCGGCCCATAGTAAGCTTACTACATCATTCTATATATCTTCAAACAAAAATAGACGCCATTTTCTCAAAATGTCGTCCGTAAATTATTATCTATGTACATAAAAATCAAGATCTACTGGCTGGCATATTTTTCGACTAATCGTTCCACGCAGAATTTTACACAAACGTTCCTTAAATTCCGTGAATTAAGAAATAATTTAAAAAAAATATATCTATTTAGGGGTTAAAAAGAGGGTTGAAGGTTTTTAGGTATCCAATTCCTAAGTACGCGGGCGAAGCGGCGGTTAACTGCTAGAGTAAAATAGAATCTATCAATTATAAAACTCTCATATAAATATTCGAATAAACGTCATTATAATAAAACGATACAAAATTCCCGACGTTAATTTGACTTGAGCTCTCGCGAACACTTAATCGTAACGCGTGTTGTTAATTAGAATTTTCAAAGACTTCTCCTAAATGTGCACTGTTTGTGAAATTGGAATGTTTGTTTGAATTAATTAAATGGCTTTTTCATTTTTATTTTAAGTTTTGATGAAGATTATCAATTAATTTATGCCTTTAATTTTAATTATATCTGTTGTCACTGTAGAAACAATGATATAAATACTTCAAATAATATAACCAGTATTCATTTAAGGTAGAGTCTGATTGTACCCTAATGACTACAGCTCCTTTACGGGCTCGCTCGACCGGGGCCGTACCTCACTCTCACAGATGATCGTGGAGTAGCTCATGTAGCTGCGTTTTGTACAGTGACTGAGAGAGCCGGAAGCCTAATTCTTTCCTCACTTCCTGTTTTCTTTTACCCCTTATTCCGTTTTAGTTGCCAACTTATACATATGGACGCTGATAAGCAATACTGTGTCAAGCCACACGGACTTCGTTTTGAATGGCGTCTAAATCAAAAGCAGATAGATTTATTGAATATGTTATCTAATAATAGGTTTTTAAATATTTAAGATTATTTTATAAATTGCAAAATATAAAACGCATCTGAAATTCGAAGCATTGATTTAGGAAATTTTTTTCATACTTATTTAGTTTAGATGACTTGATTTTTTTTTGAATAATGTTGAATAGGTGACGTAGTATCAAATTATATCAATATCTTCAAATTTGACTTTTTGTGGGTTGACACATTATTACTTATCAGCATCCATATGTGGTTCATCTGAGTTGCAAATGTTCATGTAAAGTGATAAACACTTAATTTTCGATATCCTGCATGCCGTTTGCCAGCTCATTTTCAATAAAAAAAAAACAATCAAATTTCAGATATTAAAAAACGAATGTCACACACTTCACTTATATAATAGTGTGCGTATATTTTAATTGCACTATTTATCGCAGTATGTTGTTTTACAGTACAATAGAGACTTATTTATGTTTTAACGTATAAAATAAATTCAATTTAATTAAATTAGTTTGCCCTATTTAATAATTGAATAACACAGTATAGAATTTGATGAAATATCGAGATAAAATTTCCATTGTTTTATTTAAACGTATTTAATTTGTGCTGCAAATGTTTTGATCTATTGTGTTTTATGTATTTATGTAAATATCTATGTTTATATATAAGGTAAATTTTTAAAGATAATATAAATGTCTAAATCCAACATCATAAAAAACATGTCACAAACCCAAAAATATTGTTAAGCGAGAATTACGCTTATAAGTTCTCTCGAGAGTAATCGTAAGATACGCGGTCGTAGCAACGAAAGCTTTGAATGTCAACAATAAGTTAACAGTAAATTCATTCAAGTGTAAAGCGATGACAAGGTACTTATGTAAATCCTTATGAAAGTCGGAGAGCAAAACTTATAAGTAAAATTCTCACTTAACACTTTTATAAAGTAGTACCTTTTCTAGTGTCCGACGTTTAAACGAATCCGAATCGTTGCATCCGTCATGGTCACGAGCTGACGATATATACTGACTATTAGTTCGTGACCACGACGCAACTTCGTCGAAACGTCGGGCAATAAAAAAGGTATTACTACCATTAGTTATTGCGATAAGACCCGTTATATTAAATATGAATAGTATAAATCGCGAAAGTTTAAAATAAATAACTTTCATAAAGATTTACGTAAGTTGTTTGCCATTGCTTCACACCTGAAAGACACTTACTGTCTGTGACATATTTCGCTGAGGGACGTTACACTTCACTTTTACGTTCAACAATTAAAAAGCTATGAAAATTAAAAAAAAATGACCCACTCACAACTAGTTCCGTAAAGTAACATAAACAATTAACTAAACAAAACCATTAGCGAGACAAAAACATCCCCCTCGTACAAATGAACGCTATTTATCGTCGCCTTGCACAATATAATGTAAAAGTGCATATTTTTCGTTTGCGGTATTATGTTGAAATTTAGCGCGTAACTGGCTGTGGAGTGGGCTTGAAACGCAGCGGTGATTACGCTCAAGAACCCTCGCGGGTCGCGGTTCGTTCCCATTGGACGACGACTGGTAAATGTCAATATCCATACTTATATGTATATGGATGATGATAAGCAATAATGTGTCAACCCACAAAAAGTAAAATTTGAAAATTTTGGATGTATTCTGGTAATGCGTCACTTAACTCTGGTAAACTTCATTTAATGTATCAAATTTTTAAGTGCGTTCCTTATTTTGTAATATGTAATGAATTCCGATATTGCGTCATGTATTTTACATTATTCAAAAAAAATTAGTTATCTGAACTAAATAAGTACGACAAAAAGTACTTATTAATTTAATGTTTCGAATATTGAAGTGTGTTCTGTATTTTATAATATACAATAATCTCATATATTTGCAAGGCTTATTATTAGATAAAACTTTCTATAATACCAATTTGCTTTGAAATAGAAAATAAAAGATGGATGTATTACTCTTGAAATAAATTCATTAAGAATAGATTGAGATCTTTAGACGCCATTTCCTTATAATCAATTTCGTTTGGCATAGTATTGCCTTTCAGCGTCCATATGTAATTATCCGTAACTAATAATTTTATCGGCTGCAGTCGAATAAGTTGTTTTTAAAATGTCGAACGACTCGATCACAATCTTTGCTGCACTTTGATGTTTTAAATTAAACCAAGTGTGTTGTAAGGTTAATCAGTATTGTAGTCTCTGGGTGTCGTATACATTATTATTGCTTTATAAATTTTCTTTACTAAGAGTACAACTTATTTTTTATTATGTGAGACTCCTAAGACAACAACAAAGTTGAGTGACTTTCCTATTTGTGTTACCATGATGTTGCTTGTAGGCAGCAATTGTGTTTTGTTTTGCTTTATATATTAACTTATGCTAGTATATTTTACTTTATTGTATTTTGTGTTATTACTGTCTCGCTCAGTTGATCGGCTACAAATAAAGCCTTTTTTTTCTTTCTTAATGTAATGCTCATTTCTTCTCTCTCGCTGAAGTGAAATGAACTGAACTGTCACATTACAGGGGAATATTCGCGATGAGCTACAACCAACAATTTCGTCGGTACGAGACAATGGAAACTGGCTATCATTGTTGAGGCTGTTGACACGGCAGCCAGTTCAGTAATTATGAAATGTTATGGCGTAAACTGCTTTGTTTTAACTTTCGAGCTAGATGTAATTGTCGCGAACAATGCACTTTAAAATGATATTAAATGAAAATAAATTGTCGAGCAAAACGTGAAATATAACGCGGGGTTGCATGTAGCGTCTGTTTTGCTGTGTACGATATTTATGTGGAAACAAGATGGAAAGATAAATAAGAGTAACTCTTATGTACAGACATATATATGTAATTTTAAACCACTAGATAAATCTAAGCATGTACATTAAATATATTGCTAGCTCAAATTAAACAAAATAATATGAACGAACAACATTCCGTAACAAAGGTTTCTTATTTCCTATTCTCGGATTTCATGGACATTGTTAACCAGAAAAAAATATATTAAATCGGAAAAAAATTACACATTTTTGGTATAGTTTTATTAATAAAAATTCTATTGTATTTCAAGTAAATATTCATAAATCAAACTATTTATTAATGATTGCTTCATTTATAACGATTTCATCACACAATTTTCCAGCTCTTTCTGATACTGTAAACAAAAACATCGGATATGATATTTTCAAAAAATATTTCTTCAATATGAATTGTATGTTCACTTCAATAATTACAAATATGCCAGATAGATTTATCCAGTTCTGTGCTGATGGAAAACACCGTGAAGAAATTTGCAGTATCGGTAGAAATTTTGACGCATATATGGACGCTGATAAGCAATACTGTGTCAACCCACACAGACTTCATTTTGAGAAAATGGCGTCTAAAGATGTCAAAACTATTCTTAATAAATGTGTTTGAAGACGTATATATCCATCTTTTCTTTTCTTTTTTGATAAAATGTATAATTAATTGAAGCTGATTGGTGTAATGAAAAGTTGTATCTAAAAATAAGTTTTTCAAACAGATAAGATCATTGCATAAATTACAAAATATTGGAACGCACTCGAAACTCTGCTATAAATTAAGAAATATTTTTCATACTTATGTAGTTTAGATAACTTAAATTTTTTTTTGAATAATGTTTAATAGTTAACCAAGTATCAAAATACATCAAAATCTCCGAATTTGACTTTATGTGGATTGACACATTATTGCTTATCAGCATCCATATATCAATCAGTTGTAGTGAAGACAGATGATAAATTGCGTATGATGAAAAGCAATAATGTATTAACACACAAAAAGTCAAATTTGGGGATATTGATATATTCTGGTAATGCGTCACTTAACTCTGGTAAACTTCATTTAATGTTTCAAATTTTTTAATTGTGTTTAATATTTTGTAATATTTGAAAAAATACTAATAGATAAAACTTTTTATTATAATGTTTTTAATTCATTATAACTATTATTAAAACTTAAAAAAAAAATAAAACTTCTTTGAAAAAAAATATTAACAATAGGTTTGACGCAAATTCGTTTGACTTTTTCTCAAAATGAAGTCCGTGAGGCTTGACATAGTATTGCATATCAGCGTCTAATTCAGCTCATAACCTTTTCCTTCCTAGCTGTTATTAAGGCCTAAGAAGACCAGCGGTGGGACATTTACACGCTGATACTGTACAATACAGAATAGTAAACCTTATTATGGTATGCTATAACATTTCGCATATTGATTTAGGGATCTAGTATAGTCAGAGATTAATTATCATAAAGTGGACTATCGTGACACCATGGGCTAAATGTATGCCTATAACCAACATGACACAACACGATACCAGTGTGATTCCAGCTTTAAACCCAAAACGAGATTCCTCATTTCAATAACTAGCTAGGCAGGTGACGGTTGGCTTGTCAGTTCCAAGTAATTAGTTAAGATTCCCAAATTACCACAATAACTCGAACCGGACGGGTTAAGTTGTGACCGACCGTGACAGCGTGTGCCGCAAACATAAGGGAATTGCAAACTTCGAAATGCACTGAAGTTAGGTAACAGTTCCGTAGTGGGAATAAATTCAAATCGAGCGAGAAGCAGCCATGAACCTAGAATGGAAATATAGAAGGGGTACATTTGATTATTTCTTTATTTTACTTTTAATTTTTGAAATTGTTAGTTCTTTCTTGTCTAGTAGGGAATAATTTTTTTGCATTTGAGTTTCAATTTATGATTATTAGATATTTTTAGTTTGAATGCTATAACAATTGTTAGATTTATTTATTTTCTACAGTAGGGTTAGTAAGATCGAACGGTTTTTTTTATAGAGATATATAGAGTAAAACAAAATGTATTCGTACTAAAAATATTTTGTATGAGTAAAGAATAAAGAGTATACTTTTCTACAATGTTGATCACGTTCTGCTGAATGTGTTCAAAAACAGAAACAAAATTAAGAAAAATGTTGAATCGATGAGAAAAACACAGGGGAAAGATGGAAAGGTGACATGGAAAGATCTAAATATTTTCTAAAATCTTTCTGATGAGTCTTAGACGTTGTTGAAGGTCACTATGATACAACTTCATCACTTGACCACAACGTGGTATAACTTCATCACTGTCTCTCCGTCACTCTTCTTTTTCGTAAATTGTTGTTACAATTTGTTTCCTATCACTAAAACTTTATACCATTTCCTCTATATATTTGTTCTAAGTACTCACGCAGCACTTTGTACCTGCACTACGGGAAACGCGAGAATTTTATTTGCCACCATCTGCACCCGGGTGGATTGCTCGAGACGGTAGGTGCAATAGAAAGTCGGCAGCTGTAAACCCAGTTATGACCGTGCATAGCCGGATATTTTATTTGTTTCGAAAATTTATAGCGAGTTGTATAAATTATTACTTTATATTAAAACTGGTGATGACAATAAATTGGTAGATTATATTCCTGTTGGTGATAAATTTCTGGAAGATTCGCTTGTGTGTGTATTGGACTGAAGTAACTAAAGATCCATTTTGTATTTGTACTATATACAATCTTAGACATAATTGTCAAAAAAATATCTTTATTTATTTTATAAGAACACTACGGTTTGAAACTTAAAGGTTTCAGTTAAAAAAAAATCAAGAATCATCTATTGGAAAAGTCAGAACTGTATCATTACAGGAGTAGTTTTTAACAATTTTGGCTTTAAATTTATGTCTACGTACAAAGACATTGTTGTATCAGTACAAATACGAAATCTAAAAGCCTTATCAAAACGTAAATTATATAAAAAAAATGTTAATAACCAGAAAATCATTATAAAACTATATTATGACATACAAATAATAGGAAAGTTATACGACGAATTATAACGAAACGTTTTTTCAATACGCACTTTCATATTTATCTGCATTGCAGTAAAACGTGTATTAACAAATACAGTGACGTGAAACCTTGAGAATGTTTTATTTGAAGATAAAATATTTAAATATCCTGTTTAAATATTTCTTTAAAAAATACTTGAATTTGATATCAGATAGTAAATCTTCTGAACACAGCTCTACTCATCAGTTAAGGTGACTAATAATGTAAAATGATGTCTATCAAACCATGCCAGATTTTAACATTTAAGAATTTTAGTTAAAAAATAACGGTTCGGAGACAGTTTTTAGGAAATAGGTCTAAGATTTACGTGTTCATTCCACTGGAACATCTGGGCTCAAATATTCTAATGCTGCTACCAATATTCTAGACTATTCTAGTTTAAATGTTAAGAAAACAATAAAAAGTATTAAAATGTCAATTAAAAAAAAACTCAACAGAAATAAAAACGTATAAATGTAGTTTTACTTTTGGCTTTTAAATTACACTAAGTTATTCCCGAAAGCGCCATTTTGCAGTGGATTTTAACAGCCATAAAGTTACTGAGGCTTTATGCTTTGGTAGGAATGGCTTCTTCATGGTTTTAAAGTGATTCAGTTTCGTTGCATTCACCGCTGCATCGTGCTAACGTTTTTAATTGTTGCCATTCTTTATTTAATTAATGTTCTTATTTCGGGCTGTGGGTTTTAAGCTATGCGTTATAATGTGGGTGAAATAAGAAGGAATATTTATTTTTTCAATTATTTTTGTATTTTGTTTTTATCTATTTCAGTATTTTGTTTTTAAATATTCTGGCTACTTTTTCTCTGTAACGTTTTCTATACTAATATTATAAAGAGGAAAGATTTGTTTGTTTGTAATGAATAGGCTCCGAAACTATTGGACCGATTTCAAAAATTCTTTCACCTTTGGAAAGCTACATTATCCCCGAGTAACATAGGCTATATTATATTTTTTTAAAAATTAGGGATCCTTACTAAAACTCTAATAATGTAACCCAATCGTCACTGGGGTACGGGGGGAGTCAATGTAAATAAATGTAAAAAAATAAAGTGCCGCGAGTAAATTAATAAAAACTGTGAATAAAAAAAATTCATTAAAAAAAATTCAAACTTCCTTTATAATTTTACTTTTTTTTGAAACCCAACGCAAAAAAGAAGGATGTATGTGTGTGTGCGTGCGTGCGTGCGTGCGTGCCTGCGTGTGTGTGTATGTATGTACCCGTGCGAAGCTGGAGCGGGGCGCTAGTTCTAAATAATTTCGTTTGTATTTTAATTCGTCTCATGCTCTGCGGTTAAGGAACACATCGTAACCTGCAAGTGCCGGGAGAAATTTTGACATATCTATATCCATCAATCCGCAGCAAAGCAGCGTGGTGGATAAGGCTCTAAACCTTCTCTTAAATATACAAGAAGCCTCTTTACCTACCATTGATAAGTCATTTACAATCTCTTACTTTACTTCTTCTTATAGATGCGTGTATAAGTAAAATACGTTTATTTCCTTATGTATAGCTAACTTCAAAAAGGTATGTAATATGTACATTATACGTACATAAATAATATATTGTTTTTGATTCATTAAACATACTTTTGGTATCAATGAAATTAAGAAAATAGCAATTTTATGTACCCAATTTACTAAGAAAGATATATAGGTAAGTATGAAACTTCATACTTAATTCAATTCATTCTATACAACTCAATATATTTTTTCTAAATATTTAATTTAGCAAAAACTAATGAAAGATAATCTCAGAAGGAAATCGTGTCAAATTATACAAATCACTCTAATCACAAATTAAAGTTTATTTATAAACTCCTTTACAGTTTACAATTTAAAAATACATCAACATTATATTTATAATCGTCTTTCAAATCATATTCCCTTCCGCCATATTGTTTTTTCTTTTCTTTTTTTTTTTAATCCAGAAAAATATAGTACTGTGGCCAGCATTCCAAACCGCTGTTACACTAAGTACAAAAATATATTAAAAATAACACAAAAACAAGACATTATGTTTTATTAATCGAATATTGTGAACTAATATGAAACATTTATGTGTTGAAATGATTTAGTAAAAGTAAATCTAAAAATACCAGGTGACAATGAATACAGTCGACACCGAAAAAGTCAGTAACTTTTGACCTATCTCTCAGTGAATTGTTCCTCTTAACTCCAGTTATTCGTGATAAAAGGCGACGCTCATGGGACCCATAACGGTGGGAAGGTGTCACGCGCACTGCAGTCCGAGAAATACGGATTTTTGTAATGTATGAAATTCAAATTGACTTTCAAATAGTATTTTGAATTTTTTTTATTATTAGTGTAAACTGATTGTGTCATAATAAAATTTATTTATTATAATCTATTCCTTTTATTTCTGCAACAAGCAGTAAAAAATTAGACAAAAATTTGATCAACTTCAAAAAAAGAGGATGAATATAGACCACCTATATATATATTTTAATTGTTTATTAACCGATTTATCCGGCGATTGTGGACCGATTTTGATTTTTTTTTAACGTTTGAAAGGGTATCCTACCAAAATTGGTCCCATTCTCATCAGCATCTGATGCTAGAATCCTAAAGAAATCGAGCGAACTCTTCAAATAATATAGGCACGCCTATATCGATTAGGTATTTTTTTTTATAGTAACGCGTGCATTTGCTCTCAGAAAGTATTTCATGAGTTGCGATTCGACAACTTCAATATAATTGCTAATCAATTTATGCTCGTCATAATACATATGAAAGGTGAAGCTGATGGTGAAATAACAGGAGAACTTCTCAAAATTTAACGTTCCTGTATCGGGAAAATCAACATATTGCTAATAGTGATAAGCAGTTGACATTAGGCTATTGTAACTTCATCCGAAACTATCCCTTACTTACCGCCTTACTGAATTTGTAAAATAAATGTCAAAATAAAACTGACTTCAAGAACTAATTTAATACAAGTTAACTAAAAAGCAATAAATATTTTTTACCACATATTGAAGTAAATAACACGTAAAAAGTTTTACTTGGCACCAACTTCGAATGTTTTACTTGACTTATTTTTTGTTTAAGTTTTTTAACTTGTAAATCGATAACCATTAAAGAACCATTCCTTTTAATAAATTTCTCTTGCTTTCAAAGTTTCAGATTTCTCGTTACTGACCCCTCTAAATGAATCTTGTATATGGTACTTAATAACTGTATCCTACTAGCTATGCACCGCGGTTTACCGCCGTTAATTGAAAGAAAATTATATGTATACGATGTTTACCGTCCCTACTATTTTACACTTAGAAATAATTTAATATTTCCTTACTTAAATCGGATATTTTTTAATTATTAATTAAAATAAATATTTTTATTTAAATAAAGTAACCTAAGTTACTCCTTATTACATTAGCTATCTGTGAGTAAAAATCCAGAGACAGACAAGCAGATAGACAGACAGACAGACAAAAAATGCAAATACACTGTATATAATTTCATATGCATTTAGTTAACAGCTGTTCACTTAAAATAACAAACACACATTTCAATTTTATTTATTTGTATAAATTTATAGATTTGTTTGTATTTAGGTAGTTTATTTGTCTGCATATAATATGTCAAATTTTTAAGCAAGAAAACAAAAGTAACGAATAATATAATTTCATTTCCATGTTATATTGTATAGTTTATATTTATTTAAAAACAGTTTATGAAATTTTGATAAATTGGGTATACAGTATTTTTATTAAAAAAATAAAGTTATTTTTCAGTTGATTTCAAACCCGTAGTGCGTAAGAGTTATTTTCCCAAGGACTAGAATACTGCCTTACTTTTCAAATAATCATAAATTTTCAGACAAAATTGGCCCTTCTGAATATTATAATACTTAATATCACAACTTTTTAGAAGATTAGAATTTTTGCCTATTTTCCTTCAAGCTAATGTATTAAAGTGAAGATTCTAAGGATCGTTCGATCGTTATGTTTAGGCGAAATTGGTCTCTCGGCCATTATTAAAAATTGCTAATAGATATAATTAATTTTGTCTTTGAAAAAAATCTGTGAAACGATTTTTATATATCCGTAATATCCGTAACGTAATATCCGTAATATCCGTAACGTAAGATTGTTTAAGTATGTTTTACTAGCTACCCCGGTTTTACTTACGTTTATGGTTCCTGCTTTGCTCCTGTGAGTAATACCGTACTGTATTATAGCCTATACTCTTCTTCAATAAGCGGGCTATCTATAGCAAAAATATTTTTTTAATCGGATCAGTAGTTTCAGAGATTACCCCCTACGTATAACTTTCCCATTTTATAATATTAGTATACATTTTTTGAGATTAAGTATTTCGATTTTAGAAGTTGAAATTTTCTTCCGTAACTTAAACCCGTTGATGCTCGATGCATTTACCGGTACAATTAACTTACAAAATGGAAGTTAACATGCTGTAAGTTAATTGTACTATATCTATAACGTTCGCGCAAGAGTAAGCAACAAGTTGACAGTTTTATCGCAATTCAATAATAATAGGGGATAATATCTGAAGCTAGTGATCCGATTTTCAAAAATATTTTCGTGTTTGATAGCCCGTTTATTGACAACAGCTAGGCTATATTTCATTACGCTACGCCTCGCAGCAGCGAAGCAGTAACTCGAGTAAAACCGCAGCGGTTAACTAGTTAATCATACAACGTTACCCTTTAAAAAATTCAAACAAAAATACTCATAAAATACGAGTCTCGCAAAATTACTTTGTAAACAAGTTTAGCCAGATTTATGAAAGAAGTTTCAAATAAATAATTTTTAGGGGCAAAAGTTACCCGGCAGGTGTCCCTTAATATATATTTTTTTATAAAACCCGAGTAATGCAATTATGCAAATCCCGATAGCATAAACTTTTCGACGTTTCGGCTAATCTAAATTGTTTTAATTTACAATTTGCGTGTTTACGCTAAATGTATGGAAAAATATTTGCTTTTTAAACTCCGTATCAATTCTCGATCTATACATGTAATAAAATTGTAATAGAATCATGTTTGTGCATGCGATGCATTTTAAAATGTTTTATTGTTGATGTTTTCAACATATGGATTAAATTAAAACACAACGTTTTTTTTAAATATTTTTTTCGGTTCTATCATGTGAACACATTTTATACTAGCTGTCCCTTGCGGTGTCACTCGCGTTATGGTTACTGTTTCGCTCCTATGAATCGTAGCGTGATGTAATATTGCCTTCCTCAATAAATAAAATATGTCTCACACAAATAATTTTTCCATTCGAACCAATAGTTCTTTAGATTAGCGCATTCAAACATACAAACAAACTTTAAAATATTAGTAAAGATTGTATAATTCAAAATATGGAACACTTTTTTTTGAATAATGTTCAATACGTGCATCATCAGAATACATCACTATATCCGAATTTCATTTTTTGTGGGTTAGAACATCTAATTATGGTTCTAATTGGTCAAAATTTACGAAATCAACGCGAGAATCCTTTAGCAAAGCGACTAAATAATGCGATCGAATGGAACAAATATTTGCCGGTTGTACGGCGCTCGCACAGGACAATGGGACGTCAATTTTGTCTGGATGATTCTCAGCTGGCGCTCTCGGTCCCGGCGCCGAAGCAAATGAAACTGTCTCCGCTCAGTCTAATCTCGCTGGTGCCTTACTATTTGTCCCACTATAATAGCATGAGGATTTTTTTTTTAATATAAGCAATTAAGTGACTCTTGGAGATAATTACACTTATGCCAGTAAGTTTTGCTTTCAGGCTTTCATGAAGAATTAGGTAAGTTTTCTGTCATTGCTTTGCACCAGAAATAATTTACCGCCGGTGATTCATTTTTGACATCCACAGCCTTCGCAATCACTTACGACGTATCTGTATGCGAATATTTAAATTATTGTATAAGATATTACACTTATACGAGTTAATTTTGCTCGCAGGATTCCATGAAGATTTAAGTAAGTTGTTTGTCATTGCTTTTAACCCGAATGTATTTATTTTTGACATTCTCAGCAGAAGTATGTAAAGTAACAGTACTAGTCTACAAAGTTGGTATCATATATGTTATATCCAACCACTTTAATTTTATTCGACCATTTCTTGCATTTAGAGTTAACTGAAGAGATGTGATGATTTACGATAAGATTTGAAATACTAAATTTTATAATAATCACATTAAAATGTGCAATATACTAACAACATCGAGATAGAAGATGACCATTAATGCGAGACAAGATTGACCAAGTGAAACGTCGTTATTAATATGTTTTGATTTCCACCCAAATTGGAAATGGTAGATACATCTCTTGAAACTGTATTTACATCACAATACAGATATAACAGCCATAAAGTTATTCAATAATAATTGAATATCTTCAGTAAATTAACAAAGATCATCTTATCATCTGTTTGAAGACATAAATACTTAAAACTAGCTGCCCTTGCGGTTTCACGTCGTAGCGTGCTGTAATATAGCCTATTGCTTTCCTCAATAAATAAACTATTTAACAAAAGAATTTTTTTTTAATTGGAACCAGTAGTTCCTAAGATTAATAATCAAACAAACAAACTCTTCAGCTTGATTATATTAGTATAGATGATCTGGAGATAACATAAAGAACCCCAAATAAAAATGAAGCTGATAGGAAGTCACATTTCTAGCTGTCACCAGAAACTATTATAAAAAAAAACAATATTTAAGTCGTTTAAATCTAATCGAGAAACAATAGTAGCACCATTATCCGCATTCTGGTATCGGCGTTGCGCCAACAGCTTCAGACCACTTTTTCATTTAGCCCACTAACGTATTGAGACTGATTCCCCTTATCAGCTCGAGTTACCGAAATTAGAGCAATTCAGTGTACTGGCGGGAAGCGTTTCGGTTCGTTCAAATGTTTGGCCTCAGGTTCCGTATTCGGTTGATTCGTGATCGCTTTTTAACCATCCATTCACTCTATTTCTGTAGTGATTGCTTTATTTTTTTCTCTTTGATATTCTGTGGAAGGAAGAGTATTGTGAGTAGCAATTTGTTACCTAACTAACCGAGAAGGAGATTTGTATTTTTCGCACATATATAAGTGAGCATGTATATAATTAAAAAAATCACATTTTGGACTAAAACGCACAAAACGTATCTTCCTTAAGATATTTGTTGTAAAATAAGATAAATAATAAAAAGCCATTTTTTTTTTTTTACATTATCACTTTTGTTATATATTGTGTCTTTGTGGTGTACAATAAAGTATATTATTATTATTATTAATTTACGTGGAATTGCAAATAATAAACCTTACCCTTCAAAACGATATCGATCGAAAGTGAATGCATCCATAATCTAGATGTATCGCTATATATTTTATCTGGATCGTTTAAAATTAACGATAAATCGCGGTCATAGGCTATGTCAACAAAAAATGAATATGCCGCACATAAATTGTCCAAGCTTATGAACTTTTGTAATCCTAAACATTTGATAGATTTTGAAATCATGATATGTTACTAGTCAAGTGAGTTTTTAATTTTTTTAATTACTAACATCTTATTTACTCTACAATATTTATGGAGGCTCATAAGCAATACTGTGTCAAGCCGCATGGACTTCTTTTTGAGAAAATGACGTCTAAAGATGACAAACTTATTCTTAACAAATTTGTTTGAACATATAATGAATTAATAGCAGATAGGCTAGTAAAGAGTTTTATCTAATCATAAGTTTTTCAAATATATTAAATTATTGTAAAATCCAAAATATATATCACTTTAATATTTTTTGTATAATGTTAAGCACGAAATGCATTATTAGAATACATAAATGTCTCTAAATGTGACTTATTGTGGGTTGACACATTATTGCTTATCATCCATATATTCTGTAAATTGAAACGTATTGTGAGAAGAAATTTAATTTAACAGATGGTTTCACATTGGCTTTAGGCTTCTAAATCATTCTTCCCTCTTCTTTTGTACCATAGAATTAAATAGAGTTTTAATTATAGTAAGACATATGTATGTTTGACAAATCGATGCGATAGTTATATCTACTATCTTTTTATTTGTTATTGTAAATAAATGATATATTTTTAAAGCAATTTAAATATATATTACTTATTGGACAGTGAGCTTTTAGTAGTTTTAACATGTGTTCGTATACGAGTTTATCTCTTAAAGAGATCTCTTCCAGCGAGCCCACAGCAGTAAAGAATAGTGTCACGTAGCAGGTAAAACCAATACCTAAGTAAAAAACTCCACGAAACTGAAAAAAAATTAATAAATGTATTGTTATATCTCGTATTGTTTAAATAATAATTAATGACTAAATAATATTAAGCTAATAAATACTTCCATAAAATATAGCGTATGTTATGAAATTTTGGCACGTTATTTTATATTCTAACTAAATTCCAACTAATATAATAAATGCAAATAAAAAACAATAACCTTTTCTGTCTGTCTCTTTGTGATTTATTATATGCGTATATGGTATACATGTAGATTAAATCTTGGGTGCAATAGAGTATGAAAATGTATTATTCCACGCAGAGTCATAAGCATCAACTCGTTATAAGTAAAGCATTAAACACTCGTGAACTTAAACCTCTCAGAAGCTAAAATACAATTTTATTCCCTTATCAATTTCTTAGATAGAAATAAGAAAGTAGCAACTCAAACAAATTTTCCTCTATTAGTCTGGAATACAACACAACGCGCAAGTTACATTCACTAATAGCGTAAATGTTTAACACGAGATCTATCGTTTAAATTGAAACGATATTTCGTATTCATTCTCAGTCGAATGAGAAAGTTCTTCGTAATACGCTCAAGGCGTTGGATTTATATGATAAGATTCTTAAACTTGCCAAAACTTTTTGAAATGAGTTTTGTTTAATGTACTGCGGATATAAATATGTCGTTTATATAATTACTAACATTTGGACGTGGTTTTGCTTGCATTGGAAATGTATTTTTTTTAAAAGCCTACGTTATACAAGAATGTTGTATTATTGTGGTCTAATGTACCTTTCTCAAAGCGGAATGTTTTTTTTAATAATTTTGTTTTTAAAGACGTTACTATAAATCTATACGCTTGTAATATTTCTGTTAGCGTTACTACAGATTAAATATTTTCATATTAGTATTGCTATAAGTCAATGATATTATATAACTTTAAATAATAATATATTATTGCCTCCACCGGTGATAGAAGGGATGGAACATTCTTCGTCCAGATAATCGGAATTGCGATTCAAAGGGGAAACGCTGCTAGCATCGTCTCGTCTTCTTGTCACAATTCGCGCAGTTATGGTTTATACAGTAATTATTAATATTTGTAAATAGTTAAGTTTCTCTTATTTGTCTGTATTTTATTGTATTTTTTTAACTAGATGATCCTTGTGGTTTCACTCGCGTTTATGGTTACTGCTTCGCTCCTATGAGTCGTAACGTGGTGTCATATAGCCTTTCTCAATAAACTATCTAACACAAAAAAAAAGTTCAATTCTAACCAGTAGTTTCTGATATTAGCGCGTTCGAACAAACAAACAAACCCTTCAGCTTCATAATGATAGTATAAATAAGTATAGTTACCGTATAAAAAACTTTATATGTTTATAAATTTATGAATTTTGCCACCTTAAATGTCGATTTGGACGTTGCCTAACATGCTGTGTAACAGGCGAGAGTATCCTTGGGCCAATAAGACAAATAACGATTTTGTTAAACCTGGAAATTGGTACTTGCTGCTTATCATTAAATATTTATAGCAAAATGAAGCCAATTAAAACGAAATCTGGAGTATATACCAAAAATAACGTTCCAATACACGTTCCAATGCTCTACGGTTAAAAGAAATTGGGTAAGAGGCCATTGAAACGTAAGGGCCAATCAAAAATTCTTTGCCCGCAATGTTTAATACTAACTTATTTATTGGTAAAATAACATCGGTAAACAAAATTTTCCTTTTTCATTCGATCACTTACGCTCCTTTGATGTGTAATTCTGGTTATCGGCCCACAAAGGGAGTTTGGGGAGCGGGCACGCAAATTAAAATACCTGCCGCGTTAAGTGGAGATTTATTTAATTTTTAAGCAAAATCTTATTGTATTTATCGATGTTATCGAAATGAAATTCATTTTTTGTGACTGTCTTTGATGGTGTGACTAAATGGTCGTGGTTTTGAATTAATTTATTTAATTCAGTATGTCATTACTTTATTTATTTACTATTTAAATAAATAAAATTGAAGTGTATGTTTTTAACTTAAAATTAAAGGTTTCCACTAAATGTATATGAAAATATATACGGCACTCACATAAAAAAAAAAAAAAACAATTTTTTTATATTTTTGTCTGTCTATCTGTTTGTTTATGAGAATGTTGATGGAACTTTTACTAGCTGATAGCTAATATTATAAGGAGTAACTTAGCGTATTTTTTTTTATAAATTTTAATTTTTCGCAAACGAAGTCGCGGTCACCAGCTAGTTTATAAAAACGATTTCACTAGAAGTATGTATATATGTTAGTTTATAGTAAATGATAACAATGAAAAATAAAGTAAACAAAAAAATATTTTAAATCAAATTCAAAATATACTTTATTCAAATAGGCTTTTTAAACACATTCGGATCGTCAAGTTACAGTTGGTTGAGATTTTTATAAAGCTAACAGCGCGCACCGGTTCGAAATGTAATATCTACCAAGAAGAGCCGTCAAAAAACTCGATATATTGACTCTTTTAAAATCATTCAGAACATAATTTATTTTTAATACAGTTTATTATTGATACCCTGTTGGAAAATCAACGTACATTATGACTCACGCTTCTTCGTCGTTAAAATAATCTTGTAAGCATTTATAATATGCTTTATTTATTTAAGATTTTTGAATGTAGGCTTTTTTTTTCGTTGCGTGTACATCTAAATATATATAACTCAAAGGACTGAGTGACATAGTGATCTATCGATTGACAGACACGTTGGCGCAGTGGTCACTGCAACTGACTGTAGCGCTAACGGTCGCGGGTTCGATCCCCGCTCACGGCATATGTCTGTGTTGGCCATACGGATGTTTGTCGTGGTTTGGGTGTTTGTATTTTGTGTATGTTTTCGGACCCCCGACACAAGGTAACAAGATCTTAATGGGGGCTGTTATGTGTGATGAGTTTATTTATTTATATTTATCAACGCACAGCCCAAACCACTGGACGGATCGGGCTGAGACTTTCAATTCATATAGCGACTATGACGTAGACATTACAAACATCGCAGACGAAGTCGCGAGCGCCAGCTAGTTTTATATATTTATTTACTTATTTATTTCAAAAAAATCAACAATGTAACAATCGTAAATAATAATAGTTAATTATATTATTATTATTATAAAGAAATAAATTGTATCTTTAATTACAGGTATTTACGATATGCATCGGGTTAAATTCAGAGGAAACGTATTTTGAACTAGCTATACCCTGCGGTTTTGCCCGCGTTAATTTGAGGAAAAAATATTTTTATATAATATTTACTTTCCATACTTGAATCGAATATTATTCAAATTTGTCCTCAAATGAAATAAAAAATCCTCTTTTTTATTTATTAATTAAAATAAATATTTTTTAATATAAGTAGCCTAAGTTACTCCATGTAACATTAACTATATGTAAGTGAAAAGCTTATCAAAATCGGGCCAGCCGTTTCAAAGCCGGAACAAAAAGACGAACAGACAGACAGAAAATTTATAAATTGTGTTTTGGTGTGAGAACCGTGTATACTTTCATATGTATTGAGTTAAAAGGTGTTATAATCTAATTTTTTTTTCTTGTCTTGTACAAATATGGCGTATTTCTAGCCACACAAGAGAATAGAAAGAAAAAAGAAAGAAAGAAAGAAAAAACTTTTTATTAACAGAAAACATACCTACATAAGAATATGATCCTGTCAAACGGGAAACCACTCAGCTTGTGTTGAAGCTGACCGAGATCAACTCCAATGCTGGTTTTCAGTGGTCACCGTAAAAAAAAAAAAAACAAAAATAAAACTAAACCTAAAACTAAAACTAAAAAGGAGAAACGCCAGTGACAACTTATAATTACAAATAAAATAAAATAACTCATTTTACAATGTTTACATTTTCTTTTACTACCTTATGTCACCCCGTCTCATTTCCATTCGGGACTCCGTGAGAAATAGAATAAGAAATCATCGATTGAATGATTGAACTGAATCATTTTTGTTCGAGTAATTGTTACCAAATAAGGTATAGTAAAGATAAATAGACTATAATTTGATATTAAAACCGTAACTTAAATTTTATTTATTTGTATAAATAAATTTTTACGTTTTAGAAATTTATTTATTCCAAATTTAAAATGATTATCATGCATGATATAAAGATGATGATATATTATGTAATATATCAGCCTGATTGTGTTTTCGTAAAGATTTTTAGTAAAATATTCTGGTAATATCGGGATGCACATGCAATTAATCATTTTAATCTCGCGTCAAGCGATTTCGCCGTACTCAACGCTAATATCGCTTACCGTGCGCAGTATACCATTTTTCATATGCGTCTCTGAAGTGTTTTAATATACCGTAAGGAAATTGTCTATGTACAGCTTAAGCGATATTTTTTTATCGTTTATCGTTGCTTATTTATAAAAGATAGTTCTTTATGTATAAAAGCGAAAGGTCACTCACTCATCACGAAATCTTCGAAACTACAAGTGCTAGGCGTTTAAAATTTTACATGAGGATACTTTTTGGGAAGTAGATGCGCCCTGCGACAGGATTTTGCAAAATTCGATCACTAAGGGGGTAAAACAGGGGTGAAAATTTTAAAAGAAATTTGAAAATATGAAAATCCTATGTTACGTACGAGAAACCGCGAGGGGCCACCAGTAGCGAATATTTCTTAAGATGTCCATAATAAGTTTGATTTTATCTTCGCCCGGATTATATATAGATTTAAAACCATTAATTTACCTTCTCATGGGTACAATTTTGAAAACCCCCCATGTACCATACAATTTTAATCTCTTTCTTCCGAATCACCATTTTCCATCATCGCCATTCCAATTCCGAATTTTCCATCACCGCCGAGCGCGAGATGAATTTTAACACCTTTTAAATTTAGCATTTGAAAACTCAGTGATGCTAAGGTTTGAACCCGCGATTATTGAGATCAAACCGTTCTAACTACTAGGTTACGTCGGCTCGTAAAAACATACCCTACGAAGTGAGAACCTCCTCTTTTGAAGTCTGTTAAAAATATCATTTATGTCAACTTTGCTCTGCTTCAGCGAAAGACGTATTACAAGATTTGCCTCTAAGGCATTATGTACTGATTTTCTTGTAGAAATACAAATATTTCTTGAAACCATTATAGCTATTACTAAGTTACCTGTATAGCATTCTTTAATTACCCGACACGACACGATATATCGTTGTTGATAAAGACTTATGTCTGGAATGATTTAAAGCCCCTTTTCACTCATCAACACAATAGTAATATCTTGACAACGACAAATTATCTATGAGTACACGATATTGTCACATTGCCATAAAACTCCTCGATTAAAAAAAAATGAACATGATGTTTTGAAATTTATCTATATTATGTGTATATCGGGTCGATATATACTTATTAAAATCATATAAAAATCTCCGAGCAATATTAAGAACCAGATAAAAACAAGCAATATTATTCTATTCATTATTTATCGATACAGGTACAGCGTTGTTAAGTTTAAAAGGTTTCAAACTTCAAGGTGCGATTTATGAACGCTGTTAAGCAATGCTGTGTCAAGCCACACGAGCTTCATTTTGAGATAACGAATGAATGTAATTAAAGAAGTATATGTCGATCTTTTCTTTGCTATTTTAGTAAAAAGTATAATGAATTAAAATCAAACTGACATAGTAAAGTGTTTTATCTAATAAAAAACTTTTTAAAACATATGCGACTATTTCATTGTCTAAAATTTGGGACACACATATTCTAAACATTACATGAAGAATTTTTTTTTTTCGTACTTATGTAGTTCAGATGACTTAAAAATAATTTGTATAATGTTAAATACGTCTTACATTATCAGAATACATCAATATCTCCAAATAAGACATTTTGTGGGTTGACACATGATAAGTGAGCCACGATATATCGTTACCGTGTAATGAAAGGACGCTCTTTCTCATAAATATTTAATGACCGACACACTGTCATCATCACAACTTCTCCCCGTTATGTCAAATGGCGTTAATGCAAGCTCTTAAACAAGAATCGCTGGCGGCGATTTCGGAAAGGTATGATCAAGATGAAGGCCTTTAAGACATAAATATGGCTTACTCATCGTTCTTATAACTGCAATGTGCAATTTTCACATCCAAATTGTAAAATTATTCATGTAATAAAACTGATCAAAAGCGGTGCCTGGTGGTAATTTTCAACCGACTTCAAGATGGAGGTTCTCAATTTTTAATGTATAAACATTAAAAATTTAAGAACACTTTTTTACTTCAGAAATCTTTTAAGTTGTTTTCCTAAATAGTTTAATTTGTTAAGGTAAACTGTTTTCAATCTTTTTTATATAAAATAGCTGGCAAACGAGCAAGTGGAAAACCTGATATTTGTGATAATTGCCGTCCATGTAGCACCAGAGAAGTCACGAATGTGTTAGCAGCATAAAAAGGAATAAGTGACAAAGGGGAATACGAAGTAAGGAAATGAATAGGGGAGAGGTTTAGACTTTCGATTGTCTCACTCACAGTACAAAAAAATGATCTTCAGCAAGAGTAAGGTACTCCCCCAGTGGACTCAGGCCATATACGAGTACTCTGTAGCCCTCTGATGTCGAAATAAAACAACCACACACACACAACACACTTACAAACAACACGCAATAAACAATTGAGTTACACTGAGTGTGTTTTACTTAAATTACAAAAAATAAAAACTTTAAAAAGAATGTAGTCTTTTATCATCTACGTCTATCGGTGAAGAGTGTTAAATTTCCTACACAGTGCAACATAGTTTAACATTCAGGATACGAAATAAAAAAAAATTGTGCCTTGTAAAAGGTTCTTCGTTATCCATGAGAATTGAGTAAAGTATTTCTTAATGAAGATTATCAGACGATATTTATCCGTCACGTCTTATCTGTAACCTGTTGAACATTGATTACCATCAAAAGGCAATTTATGGTGATGTTAGCCGCATTTAAAATCCATTACAGGCCAGTCTTCGATCAATATGTTTCATTCTGTCACAAGATTGGTTTCTTAAAGCATATTCCAAGCCCTCAGTCAACCTATTCTGTCTACGGATTTTCACTTATTTTTAAACACTTTTATGCATTTTGAGGTTTGATTTATATTCTTATAAATTCGTAAGTTTGCTCTCGTGACTTTGGTTACGTTAAATAATTATATTTAATAGCGTATTTCTTTGAAATTTTAATGATTCTCATTGATTTCATCTCTTTTATCAAAAAACAGATAAACATCTGATAGACAATTATTTTGCTTTATATATTATATAGAAAGTAATTACATAAAACTTGTCATTTAAAATTCCACGTATGTAAATATATTATAGCAATAATAACTTAAATCAAGAATAAAATTATAAAACTACCTACAACGTTATAGACCTCACGCGTCAATTTGACGCGCGATTATTATCTTTATCGTACATCTGAATATGATTATTTATCTTTTTTATATTTTGCCTAATACTTTTATTTAATTTATATTTTCATTAGGCCTACACTTCGCTATGTAGCGTAGGTGTGAACGATCTTTAGCTCAGCGGTTTCCAAACTTTATATTTTTAGGGCTCTCATAGAAATCTTCTTCAAAAAATATAGTAGTTCTATGTTTGTATATACATAGGTTGGTGGTTGTGTTGTGTTTTTATTTAGTCCTTAGTAAAGTTGTACCACATTATTTCAAAAATATTAAACCTAGGCGCGTCCTAATTATATATATTTCACAACCGTAATACTAATATGTAAATGTAAAAATCAAAATATTTTTATTCAAAATAGGAATTTACGTTCTCGTTTTGCACACTAAGAAAATAAATCTACCACTGTTTTGGAAGTATAGTAATACCTGAGAAGAAACCGCGATAGAAACACAGCAGGACTTTTTCTTTTTGTTAATTTTTTAACAACGTCAAAATAGGTTACAATACGTAAAACGTATGGAAACAGCCTGGAAGCGATCGTCTTATCCCCAACGTGAGTCATCATCTATGAAATCTTTAGTATCATAATAACCTCTAACACACAAAACGTTTCTTTACAATGTTTTCTGGGATCCTGTTGTGAAATCTTATGCATCAACAAAAGAATTACTATCGACAACTCCGAGTAGCATCTAATATGTATCTATATGTTACGCATCGTATAAGTTACACGTGCAATTTTTCTTCTCAACCCTGGCTAATATTCGCGCCTCCCCTTCGTCCATGCCTCCCCAGGGGAGCGCACCTCCCAGTTTGGAAGACGCTGCTTTAGCTGCTAAACGTTTAACAAGCAATTAGGCGATATTATCCTGACGTTATCCAGGTATTCAGTGGACGAGCCGATAAATAAGGAAAAAATTATACGCCCACTATCACAGCGATCAAAGTGTTCGGATTGCGAGTTTATTACGAGAGGGTCACATTACACCGAAGCGTAAGGTTTTTTTACATGTTACTATTTTTTGTAGCAATATTCATCGTAAAAATTTTCATTCCATTTTTTAATACTTTATTTTTACGATATATCCATGGTATAATTTATACCAAAATTCATCAAGATTTGTTAAGTGATTGAGACAATTTTTTCGCGTTACTGTTACTATTTTATCATTTTATTTGATCTGAGCTAACTTTATAAAGAGGTAAAATTTGTTTGTAAGTTGGTACGTCGGGGATTATCTCTGAAATTACTGATCCGATTCGAAAAAATATTTTTGGGTTGTACGACCTGAAAATTTACGAACGTTATAGGCTATATTACATCACGCTTTGACCCATAAAGAAATAGTAACTATAAACCAGTGAGTGGAACCGCAATGGGCAGCTTTTATAAATCATCATTACATTACGGTGTAACTCAGGCCGAAGGGAATAGTCCTACCAATTAATTATGATCGATATATATTAATATTCATACGCCAGATCCTACCCGAGATACGTTTAACCACATTAAATGTTAATTCGACTTTTAAAATGGAGCGGGAATTAATGGCGCGGCAAATCCGCCTTCGCCCGGCCATTTTGTTTTTTTTTTCAACTGTTTTTAGGGTTCAGTACGCAGAAAGTGTTAACAGGAACCTATTAGCAAGACTGCATTGTCTGTCCGTTAGTTCGTCCTAACTTTAAACGGCTGTAATCTCTTGAACTTTAGTTGACTGTAATACTTGTCAAGCCATACAGACTTTGAGAAAATGGCGTCTAAAGATGTCAAAGCTTTTATTAACAAATTAGTTCAGAGACGTATGTATCCTTCTCGTCTTTTCTATTTTGATAAAAGGTTAAGGTAGGATAATTAATTATAAGCAGATCGGTATTATAAAAAGTTTTATCTAATAATAAGTTTTTCAAATATTATAGATTATTGCATATTGCAAAATAGTGAGCACGTTTCAATATTCGAAACATTAAATACGGATTTTTTTCCGTTTTTCTTTTTCTTTTTTCCGTACTTATTTAGTTTAAGATGACTTGAATATATTTCTGAATAATCTTAAATACATCATACATTATCTAAATACATTAATATCTACTAATCAGCATACAATTACTTATTAATTAACACTTAAGTATCAAATTTAGTGTAATTTCAGTGTACACTCTAAAGCGTGAATCGGGACTAAAGTACAGAACCCTCGAGCCACAATCCGAATCGTAGTTCACCGGTTTTATTTTCTTTATGTCACAGTCGTTGGGCGTAATGCCGCGAATGAATGCGGATCCACGGGTATACTGAAGCGGCCTTTTTGTGGAATTTACTTTGATTTGTTACACTTTTTTTTTAGAGGAATTGTTCCGTCATTTACAGAGTAATATTAAGTGGACAGTGACTTCTTTTTGTTTAGTTCTCTGGTTGGAATTTAGTCTTCTTTTGCTTTTAGTGGGTTTCGTAATATGCTGCGTTTTGTTAAATTGCTTGACTTTTGTAGTAAAGAATTGATGAGGTCACAACATCGTTACTTTAAGGTATTGTTTTATCTATCTATATATATCTGTGTTAGTTAAAACTTCACGAGACACGCAGGCGTAAGCCTAAACAAAGAAATGTAATGTTCTATACGAGTATATAAAAGAAATGTAAATTCATTTGATAATCCGAAATATATTACTGAGCTAAACTAACTATAGCTAGACAGCTCCTATATGGGCTGGCTCGACCAGGGCAGTACCTCATTCTCACAGAATGTTTATGAACCTTTCATCATTAATGCCTTTTAAAGCTGGCAACACATTTGTGGCCATTCTGGTGTTGCAAATGCGTTGCTGCTCGTTTGCCAGTTATTTTATTAAAAAAAAACATAGTCTACAGTTTGTCACGAAAACGAAACTTGATGAGGATTAAAGTTTCCACACCGAGGGAGTCGCGGAAAACATTTCGTTAAATATAATAATGAAAATGAACGATTCACAGTACATTTCACAGTAAAAGATAAAAAGATCGGATAACGTCCAATTTCGTCTAATATACGTTCTTATAAGACCATAATCGTTTGAAGTTGAGAATGAACTACTAGAAAAACTTAGTTAAACTCCGTTGGACTGTATGACAACTGATAACAGGCGGAGTTGGCGGCACCCTTGAGCGATGGCGGGAGTTTCGCAAGTTCCGCTCCTGATGTTAAAACTTATCGTGTGAATAAATTTTAATAAATTTTACTTCTGGCATCGATTCTACTGACTTCTGCCTATTTGTATTGTTTGGTTCATTTGAAAATGTATTTATTTACTGTGGAAGCGACAGCCTATTCTTGATTTACCTAGCCCATTTGATTGACGTGTAAGGACTGGCAAGACCGAGGCAGCACCAAACTCTCTCAAGGAAAATTGATTTGAAGTAGTTGTACGGTGAGTGAGAGTACACGAAGCCTTATTCAATTCCATTCCTTTCCTTACTTCTTATTCCCCTTACTCTCTTATTTTTAAAAGAAATATAAAAATAAGAAAACCTTATTATATACATGTGTCATTGTGTCGGAAAAAATTTACTTAAAATAGCTTTTTAAGGTTACCTAGGCAAGTGTTACCAGGTTACAGAGTTGTTTTGCGTCAATTACGAGTGTAAAACTTACAAATGTAATTCTTGCATCATCACACATCACTACCAGATAACCTTGGGAACAGAAAAAATTTAAATAAAACTGTTTGACCCTCGATGACCTCTTTATTAGTAATTACTTATTTGGATTTTTAATCAAATAACTTTAATAAATATATCGTCAAAGTAAACGAAATGATGTATGGCTATTGAAGTTGGTTGCTTTTATTAAAGCCTTAATTGGATGCTAATAAGCAATAATGTGTCAACCCCCAAAAATTGAAATTCGGAGATATAGATGTATTATGACACTACATCACCTATTTAACATTATTTAATGAAAAATAAAGTCATATGAACTAAATAAGTACGGAAAAAAGTTTCTTAATTAATTATTTTAAATTGCAAGGTCGTTTCATATTTTGTTATTTATACAATAATCTCATGTATTAAAAAAAAAACTTTTTATTAGATAATATATTGAATATATCAAACTGCTTTAAATTTATTATACATTTTATCAAAAAAGAAAAGAAAATATAGATAAATACTTATTCAAACATATTTATTTAGAATAGATTTTACATCTTTAGATGCCATTTTCTCAAAATAAAGTTCGTGTGGCTTAACACAGTATTGCTTATCAGCGTCCAATTATTTACACAAGTAGATCTCTGAAAAGTTACTTATATTTTTAACACTAGAACAAAAGAGGAGTGTAATAAGTTTGACGTATGTATCCGTCTGTGGCATTTAACTTTCTAGTAAATGGACCGATTTTAGTGTATTTTTTTTTGTTTGAAAGCGAATAAAATCGGAATGGTTCTTGGCTATGATTTATGAAGATAAGTTCAGACGCTTAAAGATTATCAACTTTTTTATAGTGGTTGAAAGGATCTGAAAAACTTCTACCGGTTTCGAAATTTACTATGTGACTTCAATGATGCTAAAAAAAATGTCACCTATCCTTGACCTGTTGCTGTAGTATCTGGAATCCTCATCCACATACAGCAGAGAAATCATGTTAAGAGTCGTTAATACCATATTAATGAATAGGTTGTCCGTTGTTTTTTAATTTAAAATTTTAGTAAATTATTTATTACACAGACAAAATACTAACTTATAAGTGGTTTCGAATAATCTATAAAACATAACTAAGAAACAGACGGTTTTAAGTCATCGCAGAGTACTTTTCCTTTTACTTTACGAACTTTGGTATGAGCGTTTCGCCTGCTGAATATTTCATTAAGACAGGCATTTTTTTTTTACTTAAAGCACTCGAATTTGCATGTTATGAGTGTTAACGTATGGTATGATACGTGATTTCGGCTACAGATCCTGTTTTCTTATATCTTTAGTATTTTTTTTATATTGGAATAATATTTTTACAAACGTTTATTTCACTTGGAATATCCATTTCAAATCCTGATTCCTTGCCAGATCGAGCTGAAATTTTGCACATTTCGACGTCAATGTACTTTGATAAAACATAACTGAGATTTAAAAAAGAACTGATTAAAAAAAAAATACGCAATTTCATACCGTGTGACAGCATACCCTTTAAAATATTTTTTTAAACTGTTAAAAAAGTAGTCATTTTAAAAGTATTTTAAAGATATTCTTTCAAATTGTAATGTCATTTCCACGTGAACCTACCACCGGTTCGGAATGTGGACTCTTCTGAGAAGAGCCGGCAAGAAACTCCTTTGAAAATATTTTTATACAATATTTTGGATACTATTAGCTACAGATATCCTGCAAAATTTACTTTAACATTAATGTAGTCATATACTGAATGGTATGCTTTTTATTAATGACTAGCTTTTGCCTGCGACTTCGTCCGCGTTTTCGTCGTTTTTCGTAAAAAAGTAGCGTATGTCCTTCCTCAGGGTTCAGTGGTTTTGATGTGACAGAGAGATCGTATTTTGGTAGGGAAATATAAAATGTCAATCCACAATACTTGATTTCTACGATTTTTTTATTGAATAGGTAATAATGTTAACTTTTTTAAATTAGGGATGAGTGAGAGTCTTATAAACGTAAGTGTAAACAAATATAATCAGAATGCTCCGAACTGCTAAGCTATCAGGAGTTACACGTGTTATTGTGAGTCAACCATAAAATATAGACATATGCTGTTGCGGGATATTTTTTAGAAAATTCTATGTAGAATATATCTGTCATACATGATTTCTATGTAAATTTAACCATTAATTGGGAGTAACGTTTTCCCAAAGTTTCCCTTCACTACTCTGCTCCTATTGATTGTAACGTGATGAAAAGTATACTAAAACCTGCCCAGGAGTATGAAGAATAATTGTACTAAGTTTCGTTAAAATCCGTCGAGTAGTTTTTGTTTCTATAAGGAACATACATACAGACAGACAGACAAAAATTTTACTGATTGCATTTTTGGCATCAGCATCGATCACTAATCACCCCCTGATAGTTATTTTGAAAATATATTTCATGTACAGAATTGACCTCTCTACAGATTTATTATAAGTATAGAAGAAGAAGAAGACTAGCTGTTCCTTCCGGTTTCACTCACTTTTATAGTTACTACTTCGCTCCTAAGAGTCGCAGCGTGATATAATACAGCCTATAGCGTTCCTCAATAAATAAACTATCTAACACAAAAAAGAATTTTTCAATTTGAAGCAGTAGTACCTGAAACTAGCGCATTCAAACAAACAAACTCTGCAGTTTTAGAATATAAGTATAATTTTTTTAATGTACGCTTACAATTTGTGACGTGGCGAATTTAATTGTTCAGTTGTAAAGTATATGTATTATTTAAGTAATATCAGCAATAAGATTCCCATATATATAATAGTAAATTGTTGGTAGCATGTTGCTGATCGTCCACATTTGTAATGCGGTAACCGAGCTCGGGCAATTTATGCATGCCTAAGGTTGTAACACAGCCTGCGAACATTTACACTATATAAACCACATAATGTATCGAATTTAAATCTTATCGCTATAGACATAACGATGAAATTGCTGTAAACTGTAGTTGAATGTGCTTATGTTCTGATAAATAATATGTTTTCTTTTAAAGGGTATTAGTTATATCTTTAACTAGCTTTTGCTCGTGGCTTCGTTCGTATTAATATAAAATTTGTTTTAAAATTACACATATGCTGACATGAAATTTAGCTTGTGACTGTCTGGACAATGTGCAATACAAATGGTACCATGATTTTTCAATAGTTTCGGAATATACATTGCACATCTAAAATTAGTTTTCTTTATAATTTTAGTATAGATGTAGGAATTTTTTTTTTTTTCATTTTTAAGATAGTATTTTAACTTGAACTTACAGTATAGAAAGAAAAAATACATATTTTTAATTATATATAATACAAAATATACTGTATAATACATAACAACTAAACTAATTTTTTTCAATAATTAAAGCGCTATAAACATACGAAATGACGTCACAAGAAATCCAATATGGCCGTATTTTGTACTTGCGAAGTAAAATACTAACCATTGTACCTAATACAAGAATTGTGGCACCATTTGACGAATAGATTAGACTAGATAGCCATAATTATATTTTAAGTATATAGGCGTATTATTTTAAAACCAAATTATAATCTACGCAAGCGAAGCCGCGAGCAAAAGCTATACTATAAAATCGAAATTAATTTTAATTATCTAAAAAAAAAAACATATCATAGCGGTATTAAGATTTTATTTATCTTCAAAATGGAAGCTATTTCAAATATATCCAGTGTTTTGAATAGAAACAAAAACAACGTCTTATCCAATAGGATTTCGGAAACGAGAAACGTTTGGGCAGGTGTCGGAAGACAAAAATCTTCAAATCCCTTGACGCCGTCCGATGAGCGTCAGCGAAATGACAGATTAAGGAATAAGAGGACGCGTATTAACCGATTTCGAAAAGTATTTTTAATATCAATTAGGTTTTTTAACAGATGATGATGTGATGTTGAGCAGCCTCTCCGCCTTGGCGTAAAAAAACGCAGGCATTCATGCTCGCCTCCGCAACCTCGGCTTGCTGAATTGAAAATTAAAAAAATATAAAACCCGACTCCGTAACTAGCTATCTTAGTCAGGAGAACATTATCAAATATCAGTTCCATCTGACATAGTTCGCTGATTTTAATTTTTTTTTTCACATTATGGTTTCAACTCCAAAAGTCGCCATATTGTTGTTTCTAATTTTTATGCTTTGTGTGACATTCGCCAACCCGTAGTGGAGCACCGCGGTGAATTTAGCTCTAAACCTTCTCCTTAACAGGAGAGGAGGACTTTGCTCAGCAGCGGTACATTTACAGACGGCTATTTCACTTTAGTTTCCTATTTTCTCTTTCTTCACTTCACATCTCGTTGCTGGGCAGCTCACTTCACGTGTACTTGAGTCGCATTATCTGCATCTATGTAAATCTGTATAACCGCGATTTTCTTAAAAACTAGTGATCTGAATCAGATGGGGTTTTCGTTCATAATCCATACACAAATACGTAAAAACATTAACCTACTTCTTGATCAGTCAAGCAAAGAATATAATAATAATATCTAAAACGCTCAAATCCTTTACCCTAAACCAATATAAATTTCTGACAAATTGAATCTTTACGCTGAAGGCAAGACAAAATGGCCGATTCGCATCGCATTTGCCATCTGATTCTCAGCTTGCGGGCCCTTCATCAACGGTAATGGGATTTCAATTACGAAATCAAGTGACTCGGTCGTTAATTGGAAATAACAAGGTTTAATTAAAATTTGAAAACGGTGAATTACATCTGTAGTTATGTAAAGGTGTGTGAGTTTGTTTTTTTAATGTGTGAATCGTAGATTAATATATATATTTACGTATTAAAATTTATGCTTTATGTATGTTCAGGTATGACTCTGTCATATATAGATGAATTTGCAATATTCTTTTTTTGTTCGAAAGAGTATACTTTCAGATTTATACATAGAATTTTTATCGAAATCGAACTGGTTTTAAAATCGAAATTTCTGGTATAAGTATGTTATCCGAGTAAACGAAATTTTTTTCTGTCTTTCTGTTTGTCCCGTCTCATCTCTAAAATGGCTGGACCAATTTTGACGGGACTTTCACTCACAGATAGCTAATGTTATAAGGAGTAACTTAGGCTGTTTTTGTTTTTAAGGTAACAACGCGTTTGTGGGCTACAAATGTCTATAGACGACAGTGATTACTTAACATTAGGTGAATGGAACATTTCTAAAAATATTAACATCAACTCCTACTTAATTTTGAACTAGCCCGTAGCCTATCTTCCCTCCCCATTGCTTCCCTTACTACTAACCACAATCTACTCGTATTCCTATTTTTATATAAAAATAGCTGGCAAATGAACAGCGTACATGATGTAATGTGTTCACCGCCGACAATGGACATTTGAAAACCAGAGGCACCACAAATGCGTTGCCAGCTAAAAAAGAGGGGTTTAGGCTTCCGGCTCTTTCACTCACCGCACAAAACGCAGTTACATAAGCTACATCACTCCGATCTTTTGTGAGAGTGAGATACTGCCCCGGTCGAGCCAGGTAAGCTGTACCTCAATTGAATCTGGCAACTCATTTGTCTTGGATTGTCTTCCATATCTGGATGCTGTTAAGCAATAATGAGTCAAGCCACAAATAGTGAAATTCGGAGATATTGATGTATTTTATTACTGCATCGCCTATTTAACATAATTTAAGTCAAATAAACTAAATAAGTACGGAAAAAATATTCTTAATTACTTGGTTCAAATTTCAAATGCGTTCCATATTTAGCAATTTATACAATAATCTCAAACATTTGAAAAACTGTTTATATGAAATATATCAATCTGTAATTAATTTAGTATATCTTCGAAAAAAGAAAAGAAAAGATGGAGAAATACTTATATATTTTCTTAATAAAACAAATTTATTAAGAATATATTTGACATCTTTAGACGCCATTTTCCCAAAATGAAGACTGTGTGGCTTGGCACAGTATTGCTTATCAGCGTCCATCTATAAGTATAAAGTATAAGTTGAGCGTCAGAAATATTATATGAATTTGTGGTTAGAACCGTTTACAACACATCCGCTATTCCACAAATCACAAACAGCATTTTAGCAAATAATATTTTGATTTATTGATTTAAATCGGTTCTGAATATAACAAATTAGGCACTTGCAACACAATTAGTCCCTTACAAATATTTGACTTTCGTTGATGCATGTAAATCGTGTTGTTTTGTTTATTTTGTAAAACAATTGTTAATTTTAAATCACGATTCAAACAAGATTTAACTTTAAATGTATTGTTTTAGAGTTTGAATTTGTTTTGCTCTAAATATTATATTTTCTGTGTATCGTACGTATATACAAGCAACGAGTATATTTTATGGATTAAGTTTATAGAGTGCAGAGTCAGAATAATAGTTGGATGTTTTGATAATAAAGAAGTGAAATGACTCGAAGGACCAATTAGATATGTTATTAAGATTCCGTAGTCGAAGGATGACAACGGGACCCAATTACCAGTTGGCCGTCCATTCTAAATAATAAAAACGGTCAAGTGCGAGTGGGAATTACACATGAAGGTAATTAACCCATTAAGCGCCAATATGACACTAAGCATTTTAAACCCAAATACTTTTTTTTTTTTTAATTATTAGCGACATATTTAAATACAAACGAAAAAAGAAATGTTTTCCTATTATGGATAGTTTTAGAAGGGTGTACTCGCACGAGTACAGCCGTCAAAAACTTACTCAATCGTCCGTATGTAAAAGTTAAGTTACAAAAACTTACTGTACTCAAACTAGTACGACGGCGCTAAATGAGTTAAATACGCATTGTTATAGCGTCCCTGTTAATTCTTTTACATTAAATTTAAAAAGTATATTTAATGTCTTATCTTGTACGATGTTTAGGGACACTTCATAATCGAGTCAAACACGTATTTCATTGGTTTTATATTTATATTAGCAGTTCTCCACAGCTTCGCCCACGTATATTAATAAATCTGAAACCTAACAAAATTTCAGCCCTCTTTTTAACCCTTTAACGCGTGACTTATTTTTCGTTCGAAAAATTTAATTATATTATTTTTCTAGAAAAAAAATTAATTCGGCATTGCCAATAAATTTATTTGGATTATTACTAATTTTATAACTATAGTATCATAACGTAATTTAAGAATAAAATGTGATAAATAGTATATTTCATACTATACATATAACTGTTATTACGTTGTTTAAAAACCACAGTGCGCATTTAAGGGTTAACATCTTAGGGAATGGATATTCAAAAAATAAAAATGAAAAATTTCATACTTCTAGACCCAATGGTTTAGGCTCTACGTTGATCGATGAGTCACTGGATATGTCAGCCAGTCAGTTTTAATTTTTAAATATATCTATACTAATATTATAAAAAGAGCAAATTTGTTTGTAAGTTTGTAAATAAGGGGTAATCTTGGAAACTACAAAGCCGATTTGAAAAATTCTTTCCGTCCATTCATTAAGGAAGTTTATAGGGTTACATCACGATTGACTTATAGAAGCGAAGCAACGACCATCATCGCGAGTGAATCTGCGAAAGACAAGCTAGTCTAAATAAAAAATCGTTGCTATTATAAGTTGTATACCAGCTAGGCGCAATCGTTTTATATTAACTTATGCAGTAAAAGTTACGAGTTTCCACATGTTCGACGTCCAATCCTGTTTTATACGAGGAAAATTATTCAGTATTAATAAAACGGGGTAAGCGTGACTCGTACTTGCGTAGGGTTCCGGAGCTAACATCCTAACATACAGTTTTAAGGCACTATAATTGCACCAAATTTGCCACTTGTAATTCAATTTTTAGTAAAATAACAAGCAAATGAGCAGATTAGTCACCTGATGTTAGAAGATCACCACCAGCCATGAATATTAGCGATAGCGATGCCAGAAATATGTTGCCAGCTTAAAAAAAAAATGTGGAATAAAGTGGAAATTAGGAAGGAATAGGGAATGAGCTTGGGTTTATGGGCTAAAATCATATACAGCTATATATTACATACAAGTATTATACCTATCGAATTTCTCGCGCGTTGTTCTAGGTAGAATCTATAGAACCGGTGGTAGGTTTTTAGTAATGTAAATATTTTTTGTTTGTTTTCACGATTCAAAACTGTTTGTAAAAGAACTTGAATAACGTATATTTTAATTTTGATTTCATCATTTTTACATATCTTATATAATGACCCTTTAATATTCAACTATTTTTTTTAAATATTCCCCTTCCCCTTAACACCGAGTCTTTTTAAATTTTATCTTGCTTCCCCTTTAAAGTTAAGACTGACACCGCCGACGTAGGCATACTGTTAGAGTTCCGTCACTACCCATTGCGCACGGAACCCTAAAACGCAATAAAGTGCGGAAGCAAAATCTTTCGTGTATACTGTTTAACGACTTGAATATAGCTCTGTATAGTTTTATTGGCGAAAATTGTTCTGAATAATGACTGTTCTATAGAAATATACACATATGTATGTGTCATGGTGCATGATTCCACCATAGGTTATTTTGTTTTTACTTTAATGTGAACGCTGATAAGAACACGGAATTCATTTTGAGAAAATGGCGTCTAAAGATGTCAAACCTATTCTTTATATTTTTTTGAAGGAATTTATATCCATCTTTTATTTCCTTTTTTCATTAAAGGTATAATGAATTAAAAGCAGAGTGATATAATAAATGGTTTTATCTAGTAATAAGCTTTTCAAATGATTATTATAACCACATATGATTATTAAATATTGTAAAATATAGAACAAACTTCTATATTATAATATTAAATCAAGATACTTATTTTTCCGTAATTATTTAGGCTTGATGATTTAAAAAATATTTTGAATAATGTTACATACTCAAACCATTATCTGAATACATCTCCGAATTTGACTTTTTGTGGTTTTTTTAAATTTAAAAACCAAATTACTTAATCGATTTTGATAGAATTTTTTTGAGACAGATGTAATAGTCTACCCTATTGAATAAAACAATGAAGATAAGATGAAATAAAAAGAATTTTCAAAATCAATTCAGTAATGGCGAAGTTCTGGCAACTAACATTAAAAAGAACCATGCGTTATGAATTGAGAACCTCCATCATTTTGATGTCGTTTGAAAACAAAAAAAAGAAACAAAAAAAATATGCTTAAAAATTTCTTTCATTGAATTTGTATCGAAATCGGTTTAGTAATTTAGTTTTAAAATCGAAACAACTAGTACAAGAATAAATAATATTGCGTATTTTACTTTTAAAGTCGTTTTTTTTTTATTTTAAACTCTTAATTATTCGGGATCAGCTATAATAACGCGCAAAAAAAACATTAACTAAACGGCTAGCTTGGCGATATTTTTATTTCGATTTATTTATGTAAGCTATTGCTGATGGGACTATAGATGACTTGAAGAGTTTTTCACACAAATTAATTACTTTGATGTAAATGAATAACGATTAATTTCAGTTGTGATTTCGAAATCTTGTTTAATAAACGTTTCCTATTTTGATTAATTAGTTAAAATTACATTGTAATAATTTATTTACGTTTAAAATCCATTAACTTAATGTTATTAATAAGTGCATGAAAATTATTATTGATAAAACCATTTTTGTAAAAAATATGGAATGTAAACCCTTCAACCTATAAATACGAGTGTTTGTTGCCGCACGACTCACTCGGGTGCACGTAACAGAAAGGATCTCTCTGTTATTCTTAAGCATTCAGTATCAATAAAAGGATTATTGAAAGAAACGGTATTTTGAATTGCCGTCAGTATGCAGAATGATGATAATAATGAAGAATATGACGTCAGCATTGCTGACGTCATTGTTTTTAAAAACAATACTGCACCTGGTTCTTCGTCATATATTTATCCCGATCCGCAGTTGAGCAGTGTGTTGGATTATTAATAAATAAATAAAAAAGCCGTTTATTTCTTACAGTTACAGTTAAATTGTTTCTTATTTTAGTTTGTTAGTATTAAAAGAATATTATTGTTATATATAAATGTTAATTTTTCCCCTTTCAACCCCTTTCGGGTAAAGGCCTCCTCCAAAGATTTTCATGCGTCTCTATCTTGTGCTATTGTGGTCCAGTGGGCGCCGGCTATTCTCGTGATATCGTCTTCCCAGCGTGTTATGGGTCTGCCTCTATTTCGTTTGCCTTGTGGGCCCCTCCATCCTTGTGGTGGATTAAGCTCTAAATATTTTACTTAATAGGAGAGGAGGCTTTCCCCAGCCGTGGGACATTTACAGGCTGTTACTTTACTTTGAAAAAAAAACATGGACTATGAACATGATATCTCATTATTATTTACTTCGAAACATTTTAAAATTATGTTAATTCTAGTCTTAAGCAAACTACTAACTACATTAAAGTATTAACAAACGGTTTTAAAATAAAGTGTTTTTAATTCGCAATTCCGTCGGCCACATTTCAGTAAGAGATAATCTTCTGAATAATCAGTGCAACGGAAGAGCATGCATTATTCACGACGATAGTATCGGTGTTAAATTACTCTTACTGGCTCCTAGTTTAAATGTTTAGACATTATCTAATGTTTATTGAAAACGCTAGGTTTTTTTGTGCTTTTTATATATAACAATAGATGACATTTCAGCACCAGAGTAGCCATAAATGCGTTGCCATCTTAAAAGAGAATAGGACGTAAGGAAAGGATTTGGGGAGGGGGTTAGGATTCCGGCTCACGTATTCACCGTACGAAACGCAGCTATTTTAGCTAAATCACGTCGATCTTTTTTGAGAGTGAGGTACTGACTCGGGTGAGCATTCTGTATACGAGCTGTAGTCAGTAGACTCTACTTCAGTGCTTTGTTGGATTAGCGTGGGGGATTTAGCTCTAAAAAACCTTCTCCCTAATGCTAGAGTAGGTCTTTGCCCTGCAGTGGGACATTTACAGGCTGTTACTTTATCAGTTCTGAATGAAAAAGTAGTCGTTTTATCTATATTTTACCGATCGTGATTATTTGTCTAACATTTTGCCAAATTTTCTAATCCAGATATTGACAAGTTATTTTTACATAGAGCGATTGCCATCTGACCTCTGTAACCCCTGAGGGCAAGTCAGTAACTATTTAGAGAAGAATAAATTCCCTACCAAGAATAATCATTATCAGATGATTGTGATAACAACCGGGACCAACATCTTTATGCGTTCTATAACCCACGGCGGGGAGAAACACAAGGACAAACACCCAGACCTAGGAACAAATGTTTAGACAAATATAAATATCCCCGATCGTGGATCGAACCCGCAACTATCGTAAGAGTTACATTCAGTACTATAACACCAGAGCATTCATCATCTATGTTTCACTCGATTCTATACAAACATCTAAAATCGAAGCAATCCACGAACCATTAAAAAAGCGAGACATCAAATCTATCTTTGATCTCAACAGATTCGTCTCAAAGCCGAAAGAAAACACTCGACTCGCAAACCGGTTATTCGGAAAACCCTATGCGTTGAAGGTAAGTAAGGGAAAAAACTGTCAAGTGCCAGTTGAATTTGTACACGAAGAGTTCCGTGCAATCGTAGAAGATATAACGCTATATACTTTTTAAATACTTTAACTAACTATCGAGTTTCTTGTCGGTTTTTCGCGGTAGGATCTACATTTCGAACCGGTGGTTTCATTATTTATGTAATTTTTTCATGTATTGATTATTCAAAAGTACTTGTGAAAGGCTACTTGAATAAAGAAAGAAAGAAAGAAGCAATGTAAAAAAATGTGTGAAATTTGACTAATACTTGGCTAGTTTTTATTTGTTCTTAGAGCGATGATATCAAAAGCAAAAAATACAATTTCGATAACTTATAATGATATTGAAAGCAAACTATAAGGTTAAAAATATTTAAATATAATAAATAACATTATGTATAAATGATTTTAAAAGAGTTGCTATCGAGTTTCTTGCCGGTTCTTTTCGGTAGAGACTACATTCCGAACCGGTGGTAGCTTTATAAAAATCTAAAATGAAAATATGACATGTAACTTGAAGATTCGAAAGTGCTCTATAAGCCCATTTGAATAAAGTATAATTTGAGTTTTAGTTTATTACTGAACCGATTTCGATGAAATTTCTAAGGAGCCAATCTGGAAGCATGTGCGTTCGAACAAAAAATAATTTTCAAAATCGGTATAGTTATGACAAAGTTATAAGGTAACAGACGTTAAAAAATGTTACGACTTGAGAACCTCCTCCTTTTTTGAAAACATTTCATCTCTCTATATCTTATATTTTAAACTTTTGCGATTTATGATATTTATATTTTAAACAACAGGTCTTATCGCGGTAACTAATCGTAATAATACCTTTTTTATTGCCCAACGTTTCGACAAAGTTGTGTTGTGTACGTACGTGCGCCCTCTAGCGGTGAGTGTGCGAATTTTCTTCGCCTACCCTCACAGTATTAATATTGTCTTTACCGTTATTATATTTCTGGGAGCACACTACACTAACACAATCGGTTCGCGCGAAAATTGTTCGAGGCATTTCGCTTTTGTTAAATTTATGTATCACCGGATTTCATTCGACCGACAATTTAAACCCGTCATCGCGATTGGAAGTTTTATATTTTGTTTATTTCAATTGCTTCCCGTAAGCGGCAATAATTTTCATCCATCGATATATCATTAACTCTTACAGTTCTTAATGTGCACGCTGATCGACAGACAAATCGCGGAGACGTAGTAATGGAGTGCCATTACCACCTAGTATGGACCCCTAAAAATCCGGCGCCCTTTTATTTCAAGCCTATTCAAGCTCTTATGAAAGGGGTTGTCAATATTTTGAGCGGTATGAATGGCTCGTGTAGATGTCAGCCACGGGTAAGTGGATGTGGTTGTCCATTTGACTTGAAAATGTCGATTTCTGCTCGGACTAAAACAAATAACTACATTCACCAATAGAAAATGTATGAAATGTTTGTAATAATTAAGACTTTTTAAATTAAGTGACCGATTTTGAAATCAACATACGCATATAGTCATTGAATATACATAATTCGATTTTAAAACCAAACTACTTAACAGATTAGGGTGAAAATTCGTATGGGACCAATCTGAAAGTATATTTAATCTGAAATATTGGCCAGTTATTTTGTGTTTTTTTTTCTACTTCTATAAAATCTTATTTAGGTAACTAGATTAGCATAAGAGATTAATAAACATTACCTCAATTTTGATATATTACTATCCTCAATTAAAAACATACAGTATTGTAAAAAATAAGATGTAGGTAGATATAAAAAAAATTATAAAACTAAAGTTAACATTTAATTTTATGATTTAGCGAATTTACAACCAAAATAACATTACTGACTAATTTTAATTACATAAATAATGAAATTAGCAAAAAGAAAGTCAGGCAGAGCTTCCGCGCAGTCTGAAGTTCAACAGCAAAGTGATGCTCGAATGGCTGACGTCTTTCTTTAGCGATAGCAAGCTACCCTCATAAAAAATTCTTTTGTCTGCTAACAGTATAATAATTTGGAAAAATATAAATGGCCGTTTTGGATACTATAATTTGAAAAAGAATAAAAAATTAAATCGACGAAATGTATTATGTGGGGTATCGTTGAATAGGTATTTAAAAATCATTCTTAAGTTTCTTATATAATATTTCAATCATAACTACTGTTTAGAATCTATAACGATTTAAAGTTGGTTAGGAATAATTCTCTATGGTCTTGTTACGCAATCGGGTTTTTGTTTTTTTTTTTTTTAATTAATTACTTGTTACTGGAAATGGGTAGATCGCATGCTTGTTCGGCAATTATTTTTATAAAAATAAAATAAGATCTTATTAAAACGTTCGTATGAATGCATGCTTATTTTTACAAGGCATAACATTTATTTGTTTATCTGTTTAAAACTTTTGACCGTTGCATAAATACCGTCTTATTTACAGAATTTTCTGCAAATAAGTAAAAAAAGTAAATAAATAAACATTTGAAGAAACATTTTTTTTCGGTTTTTGTGTCGGCATACATGTACAACACCGCGTATCGCGTCTACGCCTCTTTTTGAGATAGCTCAAAGCCAATTAGATGCGGCGACAAACCAGGAGTGGAGTATAGAGGCTGAATAGAGGGATACGACCCTAGAATTGAAACTGAAACAGAAATGACATGTGGGGATAAGTACGTGATACTTTTATTTTTATTAGGTAATAGGGGACTATGTTCTATGTACACTTTGACCGTTTTTGATATGTGGCGGCCTATTTTAAGCCTGTTCTAAGAAATGGATAGATATTTTGAACTGCTTACGTCATTACTGATATTCAATTAATTTATATTTAATTTTATATTTAGATCTAATTGTCAACGTCTGAATGATTTAAATTAACAAAAGAGAAAACCGTCGCAAAGATTCAGGATTTTTTTTTTTTTGTTACAAAAACTTATACAAACTTATAAGTTTAATAGTTTAAAAAAAATTGTGTGGTATCCATATAAACATGCGTACTTTTTTTTAAAAATGAAACTTAGCAGACGAAACTTTAAAAGTAACTAAGCACACTCAACCAAATTGTACCTCCTCCGGTGCTATTCGCTTGCTAGTTATTTTCATAAACAAAATCCATTGAAAAATAGTTATTCAAAAGATACACATTTCCCAATACCATGTATTTTTTTTCTAAATCGGATCGCCCTTCCATTATAGCCTATTCTAAGGTCAATGTGTATTCGTGTGCCACGAATTTTTACTGTTTTGAAACTCGCAAATAAGAAAAGAAAACGGCATTCGAAAACATTCGGAGGGTGGATTCTTTGACAACGATCTGTGTCATGCCGTTTGAAGTACTGTTTTTGAGATAAATATCTTTCTTTTCATACATCTCTGCTGAGAATTAATACTTTGATGAAGTTTCGCGTTGTAAAGGTGTGTTCTTTCATTAGTGGACATATACTTTTTCTTTAAGAGTAGCTGCTCCTCGCGGTTCCACTCGCGTTTATGGTGACTGCTTCGCTCCTAAGAGTCGTAGCGTGATGTATTTATTTATTTATAAAGGGTTACCAACAACACAATCGTTACATGGATAAAAACAAGACAGCATAACATATTTATAAAAAGGCGCCTTAATCATAGGTAACACTACATTTACCATATCAACGAAATTTAATATGTAAAAAGTGAAGGAATAAAATAAAATAAAATTATAGTGAATTAAATTAAAATTAAATAAACCTAAATTAAATAATATAAGTCATGAAAGAAAACAAATAAAACAATAGAGACAAATATACTAATCAACGAAATAAAATAATTACTATTCATGCTTGGTAAATAATAATGACCGTAACATTTTTTAAATTTAATATTGTTTACACCAAAAATACCAATATTGCAGGTTTTTGACAAACAGTTATATGATCGAGTTATTCTAGTAATAGGGCATTATGTCCTAGGTTCGATTTAACTATTTTTCTATGAAACAATGAAAATTTATTAGATCTTGGCAATCTTAATGGTGTAGAAATGTCAACAAGGGAAAGTAAGAAATCAAGGATACCGTTAACATTTTGAATAAAAAGAGATTATCAAGTAAGTGCCTTCGATCGGAGAGGGAATCCATTTTAAAATATTTAAGTCTATCGTCATAACTATGAATTTTTTTAGCAATCCCACAATTATAGGAAAGATGCCACAGAAAACGCTTTTGAACGTTTCCCAATCAATTATAATATAGACTATAACGTTCCTTAATAAATGGGTTATCCAACGCAGAAAGAATTTTTCAAATCCGATCAGTAGTTTCAGAGATTACCCCGTACATACAAACTAACAAATAAATTTTACCTCTTTATAACATTAATATAGATAGAATATAAATAAATAAATTTGATTTTTGTGATTTTAAAATTTATTATTCTGAATATTCATTCAATTTAATTACAATTGCACCGTAATAACTGATGAGATAGGCTTATAATAACTTAATATAGCTTATTTATTTATGTGTATCTTATACTGTTCCGATTCCGATAAAACTTTGTTAACTTCTTGTTTGCACTTGCTACGGTTACAGCTATAGTATAATTAATTACAGTCGTTTTTCAGAAGGTGACGTTTATGTTCTTACAATGACGGACAGTCGAAAAAGTTTTCGATGGTCATTCCGAAATCTACACTAACACATGCGTAGCCGTGAGCTTATAAGCAAGATTTACATTTGTAACAGATACATCGTAAGGAGTTACGAAAGCTGTGAATGTAAAAAATAAGGCACTGACAGAAATGACTGAAAATGAAACAGAATTGAAATCTTTATGAAAGTAAGAGCAAAACTTATTAGTGTAATTCTCGACTAAAATATATCATATAAAGTTATAATACCAGGTAAGTAAGTTACATAATACAATTGTTTTTGTGGCTCCATTAACTCACGTGCCCATGTGTGAAACATATAAAGTTTGTATTTAAAATTACAAGTAATTACTTACATAAGAACGAAGTATAAATATAATAAATTAAATTGTTACTTTTCGTATTATTTTACTAGAGTTATTATTATTTTTTAAAAAGAATGTTTTGTCTCTTAGCGAAGTTTTAATTAAGATCTGTCTCAAAACCCGGGGAACTTAGGACTTTTTCATTTTTCGACGGCAAAGAGAAGAAATATTTTGTAAAGAATAATTAAGTGATAGCATCGGAGTTTATCGTTAGTGATGTAATTGAAAAACGTTTTTTTTTTTAGTATTCAATTAAAATAAAATATTATTTCTTACCATACCAATATTAATACATTTCTTTTTCTCTAAAAACTCTAAAAATAATACGATACTGATTGAGACTGCGTTTTGATAAAGCGTTCATTTAAATCTATAGAATTATTATTTATTTTTAATAAAATATTTTAGTCTGTGTGTTAATTTTAGGTGTCTCATAAAATCGAGTGAACCTTGATTGAACATCTTGATTAATGAATCGATTAATTTATAATCATAGGAAAATGAACACAGGATCTAAATGAAAATACCCTTTTTAATATAATTTTTTATTTTACTTTATCACATAAATTTTACTTGAAATAAGCGCGGATTCAAATCATATCCTCAATAAATCTATACTAATAGTATAAAGCTGAAAAGTTTGTTTATTTGTTTGAACGCGCTAATTTCACGGTACTATTGTTTCGAAACGAAAAATTATTTTTGTGTTAGATAATTTATTTACGGAGGAAGGCTATATTAGATGTAATACAGCCTTCCTCATAGGAGCGTTACGACTCATAGGAGCGAAGCAGTAACCATAAACACGAGTTTACGCAAGGGACAGTTAGTAATTAATAATCGCTTCACACTCAACGGGCCCAATAGCATCTCATAATCCAGGTTCGAAAACACACATAACACAAGCACCTAGATACAAATGTTTGCCACCAGCGGGGATTGAACCCGCGACCTTTAGCGCTTCATTTGTAGTGACCACTTCGCCTGTGTCGCAGCAAGAAATTGGTAATGTCAAAACTTTTCTGGTCCCAAAGAATTTTTATCAAAATCGTTTCTGTACTTTCAAAATAGCTGTGAATTAGTATATTGACCAACTTGACGAAACTGTGTATTTTGTTTTTGCACTCAGTTCCTTTTATAACATCCTAATTAGTTGCCAATATAAAACGTTCCAACCATAAGTACATCCAACATTTTCACACATACAATTTACAGCTTTACAAAACCAAAATTGTCAGGTACATCATTACATACGAGTATATATAAAAACGAGGCTCAACCCTTTGCTAATGAGACACGGGGTTACATGGATCATTAGTGAAAAGTGCATGATACATCAAAGTGAAGAACCGTACTCGTAGGACCCTGTTAGACTACGGGTCTGTCTGGAGAGGTCGTTGACATTTATTTATGCATTACGTATACAAACAATATTTGTTTACGTGTATATATGTAGTTCGATGCTGATTAGCAATACTGTGTCAACCCACAAAATGTCGAACGTTGATGTATTCTGATAATGCGTTATGTAGCACCGCTGAGATTTCAAGAGCTATAATTGGTGCTCAAATTTATCTTGTGCGAATCGCTTGCGAAACGTCATAAGGAATCCTACAATCTGTCCAGCTCATGTTCTCCTAACTCATAGGAAGACTACTAATAGTGCGAGAACTTATCAACAATAATTGACTAAAATTGAAAATTTAAGTAAACCCTCGACAATTTATTCATGGCCGGACCGATTTTGGTAAAACATGTCTAAGAACCATCGCTAGCAAACCCTCTAGGGAATTTCAAAATTGTCAACGTTTTTATTTTACTTTCTAAAACATAGTTAATAACGTTAGAACATTTGAACAGCTACCTCGATGACATCGTCTTTTAAAAAAACCGCATCCTTATCACCTCACCCGTTTAGGGACTACGGTGCCATAGACACTTTTTGAGTCTGGGGTTAAAAAAGCCATGGGCATGCAGGCAGGTGTAATATTAAAAAAAAAAAAAAACTTCTGGAATCTCTTGTATTGGTTAGACATTACCATTCAGGCAGTGTTAATATTTTATCAAGTAAATCGACATTATAAAATTCACACTATTTTCAGGTGTTTTCCAAATTTAATTAAGGTTGGATTCTCGACACTACCGAACAATCTCCATTGTGTTTTCTCCACTCCACGTGACATTGGCAAAATAATTTGTGCATTATTGGTACAACTAAAGGTCAAAAATCAAAGAATTGAATTTAGTCAAGGAGATTGAAACGAATTAACATGATTCATGACTTAAATTATTTAATTTAATCTTTATTTAAGTTTATTAAACTTTAATCTAATTCACTATCATTATATTTCATGTTATTATATCACTTTATAGAATTAAGTCGTTGATATGGTAAATGTAGTGTAACCTATAATTAAGGCGCCTTTTATGAATGGATTATGTTTTCTTTTGTTTATATCTATGTAACGATTATGTGCCAAAATTTTTACGTAAACAATTAAGCATTTTGAACTATATAAAAGTCGTAAGTACAGGACCTACGTGAAAATATCTTAAGTAAATTTTGATAAAGGCATCTCAGGTGTCCTTTAATAAAACAAGTATTACGGTACGGTGTAAACAAGGTACGGTGGTAACCAACGTTCCTGAATTCAATACAAAATACCGTCACAGCATTGTGACACCTAATGTAATCTGAATAAAGGCGAAATTATCTTGAATTTGAATTTCGCACTTGAGTTTGAGATTGAGAATCGATATCAATATTCGGAAGTATCGTTACAGTTTCAATATGTTCATAGTTTTGAGTGTGTATTAAATCATAGTTACAGTTTATTCTTGATTAACTACGGTTTAAGTTTCTGTTAAGCAATTTGGGAGTTGTTTAAGTGTATGCAGATTAGTTCGTGTGGCAACATGTGTTACGTTTAGCTTGATTGTTGTCTTGGTCACTTTAATGTTTGCACCGTTTAGTACCATTATTTAATCAATCGCTTAGCTGCATGTCTTTAACATTAGGAACAAAGGGAGATTTATGAGTGTTAAACTTGGTAATTTAAATTTAAAGAAATTAACATATTGAATGTTACTTCTCAATTCATTCTTGAAAATGTAATGTATGTACATAGAAACATTAACACATTTAAAAAAAATGTGATATCCAACATATCAATACGAGGAACAAGGACGAACTCATTGTACCTGCTACTCGGGTACGTCGAGTAAGTAATTCTTTTGTTGGGAGATGTATACGATTTTACAACAGGATCCCAGAAAACGTTCAAAATGCTTCTATAGCAAAGTTCAAAAAAATTGTAAAGAAACGTTTGTCTGTCAGAGGTTACTACAATATTAAAGATTTCATAGATGATGACACACCTTGGGAATAATGTGATCGCTTCCAGGCTCTCTCAATATATTTTACGTATTGTAACCAATCTTGACGTTGTTAAAAAAAAAAAAACTAAAAAAAAAGTCCCGCTGAGTTTCTTTCGCAATTTCTTCTCAGGCCTGAGGTTATACTTTTCCAAAACCGTGGTAGATTCATTTTCTTGACGTTCAAAAAGAGAATGTAAATTCCTATTTTGAATAAAAATATTTTGATTTTGATTTTGATACATATATGTATGTGTGATTATTTATGCCTTTGAGTGTGTGTATATGACCATGGTGAGGAAGCAAAAGGACTAATATTACTAAAGTGGAGCCTAGCTGTATCGTAATGAGTAGTGCTGGTACACGACCGGGGTTGTACACTCTTACAAAAATCCGCGTGAATTAGCATAACAGCATCGTTTTGTTCGGTTTGGGGATTGCTGTGGACAAAAGTTTCTTGCTCACACAGGCTTTGAAGCATGGACGGGGGGAAGGGGGATTTAGGATGGTCGGACATTGAGCGAATGGCAATGATAAAGGTTTTTGTATAATTTTTAAACAACTGAGATTAGCATTTAGAATCATACCATCTTACTGCGTAATGCCCGTATGAAAACTAGTTTATATTTTTACATTTTTGAGTTACAACACTATTACAATATACTTTTCTTTGTGAACAATAATCTCAAAACAACTTATTTCACTTTAATTTAATCCAATTGTACACCAACCATTCCTGAAACTTCTAGTGAAGCGTAATATTTTTTTTAATTTTCGTAGTTGTTTCTATGGCGCGTTATTTTTATTTATTTCTGTTATATATTATTTTTAATTAGGCTAGACAAGAATCGTCTCACATAAAAAAAACATTACTATTTACCTTCGCACAGAAGTCCTAGAAGGGTAAAATATTAAAAGCTTTTATAAGAATGCCGTAGGTAGGTCTGTAGACGCAAGTTATTTATTATTGCTAAAAATTTTAATAAGATAGGTATCTGTTTTTAAGAATCGTCTTTCTTAGTCTAGACGATGTCAAATTTAATTTATTATTCATTACACTGACTGTATCGGAGAATCTTGATTATATTTTTATTCAATCCCATTTTTCATCTTTATTAATTAATTATAAGTTTCAAGTTCAAATCTGAGCAAACGTAAGTTTTTTAATTACTAACTTCGCGCTTACAATTTTATTTGTGTTCAGCTTAAACGAAAAATATGGCAGAAAATTTACTTGTTTTAGAAGCTTCTAAAAATATTTCATTTGGAAGTATTCGAAATCAGCAACAACTAATAACGCTCAACGAGCCATGGAAAGGGCTCGGAATATCTCTACGAGATCGAGTCAGGAATGACGCGATCCATCGACAGCCTATGGTAGTCGACATAACCCAGCGGATTGGCAAGTTGAAGTGGCAATGGGCAGGTCGCATAGTTCGAAGAACCCATTGCCGATGGGGAAGAATGGATCTCGAATGGAGACCACGGACCAGCAAACGCAGCGACGTCCACCTACAAGATGGACAGACGACCTTATTAAGGTCGTCCGAAGACGCTGAATGCAGGCCGCGTCGAATAGGTTCCTTTGGAGATCTTTAGAGGAGGCCTATGTCCAGCAGTGGACTTCCTACGGCTGAAATGATGAAGAATGATGAACTCCCTATATTCTCATACATGAACATAAAAACCACGACAGTCTTTACAATCTATACTAATATTATAAAGAGATCGATGTATACTAATATTAATAATCTCTGAAACTACTGATCCAATTTAAAATAATTCTTTATGCGTTATATGCGAGAGTCCATTTATTGAGGAAGGTTATAGGCTATATTACATCACACTACGATTTATAGAAGCAAAGTAGTAACCATAAGTGCGAGTCAAACCGCGAGGGATAGCTAGTGGTAAATAAATTAGACTGTCGACTATGCCGTTTGCACCAGCGAGGGGTAGGAGGCAAGAACTGACTTTGCTCTCCAGTCCCGAGCGGAGCGTAGTGCGTGAGGGGCTGTGGATGTGTAGTACTTTTTCTCGTCTTCCTTACGTCTTATTTTCCTCATGCATATGTAAGCTGACAATGTATTTGCGGTTCTTCTAGCGTTGCAAATGTTCATATTCCTACTATTTTGAAATGACTCCTAAAAAGGAGGCGGTTCTCAATTCTTGATTCTTTGTATGTATGTTCACCGATTACTCTAAAACGGCTAGATAGATTTAGTTAATTCTTTTTTTTTCAAAGGGCATACTTGCATTGAATTATTATCAAAATCAGTTTAGTAGTTTGGTTTTCAAATATAAATAACTGGAATTAGTATTTCATTCAAGTAAATGAAATTGTGTATTATGCTTTTGAAGTCGTTTCTCCTTTTTTAAAAAGTCTTAGAAAAAAAAATCACGTGTTATTTATTTTAGTATTACAACAAAGAGCAATGGAAAGAAGCGCAGAGCAGAATAGCGCAGAGAAAAGCAAAAAAATCTGAATTTTCAACAAAATCTAACAATTGGATTATTTTAAATAATGATTTGATTTATATAACTACCTTCCATTATAATGTCAATTCTGGACCGTAATTTAAGACAAGGTTTCCTGTAAAGCATTACTGAACCCTAAAGTCGATTTATGAAGGTGTCACATCTGCCCAGGCAAATAGGGGTTGTCCATACCAGCGTGAAATATAAATGATGTCGCAAATGTTTAGTGTTTCCTACGTCGCACTACACTACGGAATATTGAAAATTATTCGACAAAGTTTAATTTAATTATCGCCTTTACGTTAGGTGTTATTTACATTTGTAAGTTTTAATCTCGCAAGTGATATAAGTTATATAAACATATACCTGGTAATAGTTATCTAGGTAACCTTACGAATGCTGAGTCTGTCAAAACTCACCGACAGTAAATCCTTTCAAGTGTAAAGCAATGACAAACCACTTATGTAAACCTTTATGAAAGTCTGAGAGCAAAATATTAACTCAAAACTATTCCAAAAATTACTATAGAATTAACATAAATACGTTTAATATATTTTTATTTAAATTTCAAGTTATTTGCTTACTTTCGAATCAATTTAATTACACTAGCAACATTAGCGACATTTAAATTGTAGGAGGCTCAATAGGGCTTGAACCCAGGACAAGAAACACGTAAATAAAAATAAATAAATTGTAGGTAGTGTCATTTTCGTTAAAAAATTAAATCCAGTGAGGGTAGACATTGGTGATTGTGAAAAAATACACCAAAGAGACGCACACGCGCCATGTTGTCGTTGCCGAACTCGAATCGTATTGAATTGTCGTTTTATGCATCATACAAATCATAAATCCATAGTGAGCGTGCGAAGTGTTTGTTTCTCGTTATTCCGGGACTGTGTCGGTCACTTCTACAGCTGACAAAGCAGACGCTGGTGAGTTGGTTGCATGGTTTTTCAATCTATCTATTTGTCACTGGATAATCATATCATAAAAATATATTTTTTTTAATATCAGTTTACACTGTCACCGCGTGGCTACAAGGGGGACAGCTGAAAATCAGCAGAGGTTTATAGAACCTAAAAGTCTGAGCGGTCTCCTTTGACAGCACAGTCAGTGAGCCGAAAACTTATTGACTTTCAATTCCTTTTCTCACTTTCTCTCTTTTCTACCGTGTTTTTTTAATGTGTAATTACCTCAGAACTGCGTCATTTTTTAACCAATTTTAATTTGATTTTATTCAATAGAGTATAGATTTTTTCTCAAAATGGTTCAGTTTTAGTTAAAATAACGTTAATTAAGTCTTCGTTATGTAACATAGCAACGAACTTATAGATTTCCAATCATCTGTTCTTTATTATCATTAAAAAAACCCAATCTTTAAAGATTCATTTTATTTATAAACACTTAACACACATATGTACTTAAATATATGATTAATGATTTCGAGTGATCCCCCTTTCAAAGTATTCATTCGCTTGTGCAAGATTAATATCGCTTTTATCTCCGAAACCTTTAGATATTTATCATCTCTCGATCCATTAGGCGGGCGGCGACTTCCTACTTCCGGTTAAGACATTTTTTCCGACTTCCGGTTAGACGTACCCGATGTGAACCAATGTGTGAATAACGGAAATAGAAATATATAGCTTGTGTATGGATCATTGAATTCAATTACCTTTTCATATTATCTGATAGGAATTGTATACCATTTGAGATATTAAGAAAAGCGCAAATGATATTTCTTTACCATCTCATTGGATATTATTTTAACAACAAAAATATAATTTAAGGCTAATCTAATTCGTACTTGCCCTAACTTTTTTATGTTATAAATGCGAAGAGTACCCTATCTATGTGCTACTTAATGAGGCCTAAGTATCTATTTAGTTTGTTCTAATCATAAATATTTAAAATTGAATCTTAAATAGCAGGAAACAGTTACAAAGACCCTGCGCCAAGCAAAAACATAAAATGTAGTAAATAATATAAAATTAAAAATGATTAACAACGTCGCTATCGTAGCTCCGACGATGAGACAGACAAACAAATATATAAACACACAGACACACAGATACGCACATGAAACTAACAACACCTTTTTTTTCAGTCATAGGTTAAAAAATACGTTTTATGGCGCGGACATTTTATTTTCATTATATTGTTCTAAAGAACGTACATTAAACTCATAATGTTTGAGAATTCAAAATTATTTGCTATACAATGAAACTTATAAAGTCTTTACAAGAACAATACCATCTTTGGTCGATGTTAGTTAACGAGGCAATAAGTCAGGAAAGGGGGCGTAGAACGCGTGACGTCTGTAATGGATATTCGCAAACTATGGCAAGACAAATTTATCGAGGCCGTGCATCTTATACCACTTGGGTGGTCCACCGGTTCTTACTACTGGTTTTCGATCTTCCTTTAACTTAAATAGAGCATATAGTTATTATTTTATCCGTAAATGTTTATATCTTATCAGTGATCAGTATGCTGCAGGCTACATTCAAGCCAGTTATTGAGTCATCTCATCTCGTTCTTTCGCGATTAACATCCGTTCTTAGGGGATGTCTACAGCCTATCAGGTACCTACCTGCCAAATTTTAAGTTTTTAGGTGTAATAGTTTATGAAATTTCGTGATGAGTGAGTGAGTGGAGACATCCATTACGTATCTTCTAATTGATTAAAGAAGTTTTGAAATAAGTGGATTTAAAATTTCCAAGGAAATTTTTTAATTTTAATTTTAAAATTAAACTACTGAGATAGAACCTAAGTATAGCCTAATAGTTTATAGCTCCTCTGGTGCTACAAATGTTCATGGACGGCGGTGATCACAATCATCATCTTTTTGTTTGTAAACAACTTTATATAAAAAAAATGGTTTATGGTATCTGGTAATATAGTACCAAATATATAGAATGCACATAATTTGCCAAGATTGTATTAATCTTGAGTATTTTACGGACAACCGTGGAAGAGTTATATTCATCAAAATTCATTGCCGATGATGCCGAGCGACAAAATTACAGAAAAAAATAAAGAAATCTATAAGGAAAGTTTACACAAAATTTTACCCATGGTAAGGATCCACGTAAAATCAGAACGGAACATTATATGGAAATAAGAATTAATTCAACAATGTATCTTTACTTTTGTGATTTCTTTATGCCCACGACAGATTAATTTATAAAGCCCAAAATTAGGTAAAATATAAATAAATATATAAACGCATCACACTCAACGGCCCGCATTAAGATCTTGTGACCTTGTGTCGGGGGTCCGAAAACATACACAACACTAACACAAACACCCAGACCACGACAAACATCCGCATGGCCAATACAGACATTTGCCGTGAGCGGGGATCGAACCCGCGACCGTTAGCGTTTGAGTCAGTTACAGTGACCACTGCGCCAACGTGTCTGTCTATATAAAACAGACGACTAACTTTTAAACATTCCAAATCTTATTGTATCTAGTATTATCCCGGCTAGGATATGTTTCATTAAACCAAGACATGATCGGTTACTGATTTTTACAAAGAGCGATTGCCATCTGACCTTCTTAATCCATGAGAGCAAATAAGTTAACATTTACATCACATTGCAATCCCGCCTATATAGAGAGGCTACAGATCATACAAAATAAATTCTTACGAATAGCCATGGCTTCACCGTGGTACGTTCGTAACATTGACCTCCACAAGGATTTCAGGATCGATTCGATCTCTAAGCATCTCAAAATGTTGTCGACATCATTCTTTGAGAAAGCTACCCGCCACCCGAACCCCCTTATCAAAGAGGCCTGTATCTACACAGGTCTGAGGCAAAATCTTCAGATCAGACAAAGACGGCCCATGCACGTCTTAACTGACCCCGACGACCGAATCACTCTGGCGAACGCTCCGTTCGTAGGGCCCGTTAGGAACAATACACACACACACACACACCGTCTCCGCCGGCGGAGACGAGGTCCTCGGTTTGCGACGGCTCGGGCGCGCTTAGGCGCGTCGTGAGACCGTCACCCTCGTCATCTGCGCTCCGCACAGCGCCATCCTCCACTCCGACGACGTTCTAAGCCGAGGTGCGATCTCACTAGGAGACACCCTTAGACACGGACGTCCATTCTGAGCCCCAACGGGGGCTCCCAATTTCAAGGCCGAGTCTCAGTACTCAGCCCCCCCCCCCCCCCCCCCCCCCCGGTGACGCTGTCAAGGCCAGTAGGGCCAACAGCAATACACATTCAGAAAAAAAAAAAAAAAAAACATTTACACTAGAATAATTTTCCTAATACGAATAACGATCACTATGATGATTGTGGTAACAACCGGGACCGATAGCTTTACGTGCTCGCCAAGGGGGTGGAGATCCACATTCTCCTATGTCCACACCTAGGAACGAATATTTGTACAAATATAAATCATCGAGCGGTAATCAAACCCGTAACTCTCATTGTTAAGGCTCCAATCAATGTCAATACAACTGATTGGTTGTTAACAAAAATATAATTGCAAGTTTTTAACAAAAATATAATTGTATAGGTATTTAATAGTCTATTTATAACGTGTTAAAATATATGGACTTAAATTGTAAATTCGTTAGAATTGAATTACAAATTGTAAGCTATGTGTAAAATACGTATCTTTTTCAATCACATATGGAATGGTAAAGAGGATTAAGTAACCTCCTACTAAAAGAGAAAAAAGTAGGAAAGCATTGTGGATTAATCCTTAGAAGAAACAACCAATTGGTAGATAATAAACATCTAAATTGATTTAAAAGCACTCAGTGTATATCACTAAGAGAGCATCAACTCGAAAAAAGTTTAGTAAACCTGTGTGCCGTCAAAACATTTTCACTCCCACCTAAACATGTCATTACGAGTTTCACATAAACGATATTTTCCCTACTTTCACAAAGCCGACAAATAATGTTAGTATCAGTTACGCAAAGTCCGGCGATCGGTCTTGAGATTATCCTCAACAAACTTGAAACTTGTAAACAATCACTTGTAGTTAGACGGATGGCACCGAAGGGATCATTAGGGAGTGACGTTTAGAATTACCTTAATTACTTTAATAGATGCCTTTTCGGATCCTCTGGTTAGACGCTGTGGTTCATGCGCGTTGAAATTTGAATAACAATTAACACAAGAACCGAGATGATGTAGTGGTTAACGCGTCAATCTAAACCAACAATCACGGGTTCAAACCCCAGCTGGTACTACTGAATTTTCAAGTGCTGAATTTGTGTTTAAATTCATATTATCCCAGGCGATGAAAGAAAACATCGTGAGGAAACCTGTATGTGCCGGAAGAAATTCTAACACATGTTTATTCGCCTATCCGCATTGGTGCAGCGTGGTGGACTAAGCTCTAAATCTTCTCCTTAATAGGAGAGGAGCCTTTTACCCAGCAGTGGGACATTTACATTTAACTTTACATTTCAAAAATATTTTGAAAAAATTTGGTGGGCATCGTCAGTTCAGTCATATTCAGTTGTATTTGAGTTTTAAATAATATAATTATGACATAAAAAATAGAAATGATTAAAATTATTGTTTCTACTATTTATCTCCCAAGAAAGTTACAGATTTCAGTAAACAAAAATAATTATATCATATAAATATTTTTACGATTATGACCTTTTCGTTTCAATTTATATATATTTAAGAAATAATAAGAACCGCAAACTCAAAACTCGGCATCAAAAATGACTTTACAATAATTATAATGTTATTCAGCTAAGTCGTTTATAACGAGATAAGGTTGGAGGGGCATCTGTTGAAAATTAGCCCTCATTAACAGGAATCCCTTCATGACCGTGGTTATCAATATACAATAAAATAATTAGATCCTAACTAAGTAAGAAAACGCCAATTTTAATTCAAAAGCGAAGAACATTTTGTACTTTTAATGTAAACAAAATTATAATCAGATGAAATGACGGTAAACTTTTTAAAGTGAAACGTGGTAGCAATAAGCAAAAAAGCACTTAAAAACTCAACGCTGTTCGCTGGGGTGAGAGCTCAGAGTCATGAATTAAGTTCCACGTGATCCACGTGTTTTAAATTATTAGCTCTTCTGTGCTGAATTCGGCTTAGATATTATATACGATTAAAACAAACAAATTCAAAAAATAAAATATTTTAGGTGAATGTTAAAAAGGTTTACCTTTTCTTAAAAAGCTGGTATCTTAAGCCAAACGACAAAGTCTTTTTCGACCAAAGTAACGTTAGGCAATTAGCTGATTAGCCGGGTCGGTCCAAATGTCCAATTAGCGAATTGGAATTATTATAAAATACAGTTTAACGCACCACCAATGCCATCTGGCAAATTATTAGCTCCGCCAAAATGGCCTTCTGTTGCTATATCGTCATTTACGAATCGGTGTGTTTCGCCATTTTATTTTCTGGTACCAGATATTATATCTTATTTTTATTTATAAAATGGAATGTTATTCTTTTTAGGGTTCCGTACCTTAAAAGGAAAAACGGAACCCTTATAGGATCACTTTGTTGTCCGTCTGTCTGTCTGTCTGTCTGTCTGTCTGTCTGTCGGGATGTCAACCCTTTTTTCTCAGAAATGCATAGACGTATCATGTTGAAATTAATATCATATACTCAAGTCTACGATGACACGCGGCCGTGAAAATATTAAAGTTCTAAGTCAACGCAATCAAAAGATAATGGAAAATATGTCGTATATTTTGACCATTTTAGCGTTTTCGCAAGGGAATCAAAACCTATAGGGTACTTCCCATTGTCCTAGCACGATGAAATTTGGCAAGAAGTAATATCTTATGGTACAAATAAAGGAAAAAATCTGAAAACTGTAAATTTTTGTATGTATGTTTGTCTGTTTGTAAATTTGTCTTTCAACCTTTTTCTCAGAAACGCGTGAAGGTAACAAATTTTTATCAACGTCAAGTACTCAGAGTTGTAATTACTAAGAGCTGTGAAAAAAATCAAACTTCTAAGTTAACGCAATCAAAAGATACGGTCATTTATATCACATATTTTAAGTATGATAGCATTTTTAACGTTTTCGCAAGGGAATCAAAACCTATAGGGTACTTCCCATTGACCGAGCATTATGAAATTTGGCCAGGAGCAAGGTCCTTTAGTATACATAAAGGAAAAAATCCGAAAACTGTAAATTTCTGTTCGTGTGTCTGTCAGTCTGTACGTCTGTCTTTCAACTTAGAATTAAAATTATATGTACTTGTAACAAATTAACATAGAAGTTGACCATGGTCAAAAAAACAATTTTACAAACACTGAGAAGAAATTTGTATCAAGACGAAAACATTAAAAAGCAGCAAACCTTTATAAACAACGCAATGCAATCTATATATCGCAGCTAACAAAATGATAGCGCGATGCAGCGTACAGCTAATGCCATCTATTACAACATTATGACATTAACTGTGATATAATTCTGCTCGATTAATAAAAATTTTTATTTTAATTATTATTTAAACGCGCTAAAAATTATAAAATAAACCTTTCATTTAAAAGTTTTATCGTCGATTTATAACGTCATTACGTAATTAACATTCAATATAAGAGCTTCACGCGATTTGATTTAAGTACTCGTATTGACTTAGTACAAAAATTTTGAAATTAAATTCAAACAGATCGAGTTATTTCATTTACTTATTTATCTACACATATAAGTCTTCTGGTTATTAGTAATATAATTAGTTATTTATAAATAAACAATTAGTTTTGTTCGAATTAAGGACTAATTATTTTCGTCTTGGCAACACTAATATATATTTCGATATTTTGATTGATAATGTAAATCTAAATATTTTACGAACGTAGTGCAGGGGTAGTGGAGTGTAGTAGAATATAAATAAAAATAAAACGAGAATAAAATATAATATAATTATGTTGTTAATGTCAAAGTCAACAAGTTAGTTCATTGAAATTGTCAAGAGATGGCGCTAGGTGTATCCTGAATCGCGCTATAACTTTTTTTTTGAAAGTATAAGGTGTATTAGTACTTAAACTAAAATCTTGTGTTTCCATGGATTGCATCCATGATCGTGTTTTAAATTAAAGTGCTCCTAAGTAGTTTCAAAATAGTTTTTGGGACGTGATCCATATTTACATAATATTTGATTATATTTAAGAGACTTCTAAAAAGGAGTGTTTTCAATTCGACCTTGTATTTAATTTTTTTTTATGTTTGTTCGCCGATTACGCCGCCATTTGGGTACCGATTTTCAATTTTTTTTTTTTGTTTGAAAAGGTATACTTCCAAGGTGGTCCCATTGTCTTCAGGTCAGGATCAGATGATGGGATCCTGGAGAAATTGAGGGAACTCCTCAAATATTATAGGCAAGCGTATACCGATTTAGGTATTTTTGATAGTAACTTATGTTGGAACTGATGATGAAGACCACAAATGGCATAGATGGGTTAGTCTTATATAGATTTCTATAAGTTTGTACGGAACCCTCGGTGCGCGAGTCCTACTCGCACTTGACCAGTTATTTGATTGTTATAATTGACGCGACGAATTTCTTTAAGAACTATAAGGATGTATTTGTGTCTGATGAATATAAGATATCTGGTTAATATTCGATCTCTTTTTATCTTGTCGCTGTCGTGTTATATTAAATTAGAAATAAGCAGAATACTTCAACTGTTCCCTTAAACTTTCAATGATAATAATAATCTCATTTCAATCAATTGGCTTACTTTTTTATCTTTATTAGTGTCATTGACGTAAAGCTAAAAGTTATACGTAATTATTACTCTTTATGTTTTCGCAAGGGAAATCTTCGAAAAGATCCCTAATTCTTGGAGAAAGGAAGGAGGACATCGAATTATATGCAGATTTAGGAACTATTTTTAGGTAAATTTGATAAAAAAATAACTCAATAATCTAGATATTGAGTTATCTTACCTAGAATTATTTGAAACTTGTCACAATATTACACACATCTTAATCGCTTTAGGTGATTATAAATTATAGCAAAATAAAAAAAGACTTACCTACGTATAAGTATGCACGTGTGACCCTGAAAACATACACAGAGAGTGTTATGCTTTCAGGGTCCCGTGTGTAAGCAATCTGTAAACAAAACAAATATTAAATGATCTTTGTTAAAATGAAATGCACCTAAACCAACTCCAACGTTTTCCAATACTCTTAAATCGTCTTCAACATCAAAAAACTCGTTAAAATTTTTCCCCATCGATTCTATTACTTCAATACGGCAGGAATCTTATAAATCTACTAGATAGCAGACATTATCCAACAGCCGTGATCGTAAGCGCAGTATTACGCGGATTACCTCATTAGGATGAAACCTAAGTCGAAAATTTATGGTTCTGGATAACATTCCTTCCCTTTATGGTCTCGAAGCGATTGGAGGGACAAATTAACATCACATAGAGGGATTACCGTTTCATTTAAACAATCGTTACTGGAAAACTTTTTTATATAGACGATGAGATCTGTTAATTCTTATATCAATGATTTTTTGTTACTAAAGATACGTTACGTTCGTACAATTTGACGTTAAAAATCTGTAACTTTTTCCAAATTTAACATTTAACTTGCTGGTCCAAAGATACTCTCCTGTCATACTCAGTCGCTAGCTGATTGCTAAGCACTTCGTCTAAAGTGCTAGACATTCTGGGTACCAAAATCCGTTAGTTTACAACATACCCATAGTTATTTGGACGCTGATAAGCAATAATGTGTCAACCCACAAAAAATCGAATTTGGAGATATTAATGTAGTTTGATACTGCATTACCTGTTTATCAGTATTCAAAAAAAAAGTCAAGTCATATAAAATAAATAAGTACGAAAAAAAGTTTCTTAATTAATTGTTTCGAATTTCAAGGACGTTCCATATTTGCTATTTATACAATTATCTCAAATATTTGAAGAACTTTTTATTAGATAATATATTAAATATATCAATCTGCTTTTAGTTCATTACACCTTTTATCAAAAAAGGAAAGTAAAGATGCCATTTTCTCAAAATGAAGTCCGTGTGGCTTGACACAGTATTGCTTATCAGCATCCATTTTTCCTATGCAAAATAGTAATTGAATATCACTACATAGTATAAAACAAAGTCGCTATCCGCCGTCTGTCTGTCCCTATGTATGCTTAGATCTTTAAAACTACGCAACGGATTTTGATGCGATTTTTTTTAATAGATAGAGTGATTCTTAAGGAAGGTTTATATGTATAATACATGCATAATATAGTAGAGAAACACCGATAAATTTAGAGGTTTCTAATGTGATGTCGTAAATAAGCACGTTTTTTTACGCTTATATTGCAAACGCTGGCTGAACCCTACGAGATAGACCAAAATAATGTACTACAGTATTGTCCACCTTAAAAAGTTCAACAAAAAAGTCCGCGATGGTATATGTCTATCTCTTAGGGATAACCCACCATAACCATTTTTTATCCTTTACTAAAAAATGGTTATTTACGAAGTGATTTTAAACAATACAGCATTAATCCTTATCCAATTAAGTACCTTAAATAAATTGTGCATTTATTATAGATCAATATGCTTTTTACAGCATGTAATTTAAGTGAATATTTCCGAAGATATTACAAATTTAAAATGCAGGGACGTAGTTATTGCGGCGCCGCGGCGGTACCGACCCGCGGATTATCTGTTTGTCTGTTTATCTGTGCGTTTGTGCACGCTAATCTCAGAAACGGCTTATCCGATTTAGATGCGTTTTTCACTAATATATTGTAGTAAGCTTCACTTAACATTTAGGGTTTGTTTCATGTCAATCGGTCCATAAATAAAAAAGTTATGTCAATTTAAAGAATTACGTTGAACATTTTTTGTGCCTATCACTTAATACATGAAAGTATATACAGTACTTACATCAAAAAATACATTTTTTAATTTTTTGTCTGTCAGTCTGTCTGTCTATCTGTTTGTTCCGATTAATCTCTGAAACGGCTGAACCGATTTTGATGGTACTTTTACATGCAGTTAGCAAATGTTATTAGGAGTGACTTAGGCTTACTTCTATTATAGATATTTTTAATCTATACATATAAAAAAAAATTCTAACGGGTCGCTGTCTGTACATAGAAGATATATGAAAAAAACAAATTATTTGGGCCTTTACATACGCAATAGAACCCAAAACAATAATTGTTACAATTTTTGTCTGTCTTTCTGTCACTCAATTTTTTTCGGCTAATATTTGAAACAGCTGGACCGATTTTGACGAATCTTTCACTGGCAGAAAGCTAATGTAATAAGGAACAAAATTGAAACCAATGAAATTGTGAACAATATTTGATTGAAATAGGGAAGATATATCTATACTAATAATAAAATTCTAGCGGGTCGCTGTCTGTACATGAAAGATATATGAAAAAAAATCTTACTGGGGGCCTTTACCAACGCAATAGAACCCAAAACAAAGATTTTTAGAATTCTTATCTGTTTGTCTGTTTGTCTGTTTGTCTGTTTATCTGTGCGTTTGTGCACGCTAATCTCAGAAACGGCTTATCCGATTTAGATGCGGTTTTCACTAATACATTGTAGTAAGCTTCACTTAACATTTAGGGGTTGTTTCATGTCAATCGGTTCATAAATAAAAAAGTTATGTCAATTTAAGGGTTCACGTCGAACATTATTTTGTACTTTTCACTAAATGCATGAAAGTATATACAGTACTGATATCAAAAAATACATTTTGAAATTTTTGTTTGTCAGTCTGTCTGTCTATCTGTTTGTTCCGACTAATCTTTAAAACGGCTGAACCAATTTTGATGGTACTTTTACTTGCAGTTAGCAAATGTTATAAGGACATAGGCTGACTTCTATTTTAGATATTTCTAATCGATACGTAAAAAAAAAAATTAACGGGTCGCTGTCTGCACATGACAGATATATAAAAAAATATAATATTGGGGGCCTTTACCTACGCAATAGAACCCAAAACAATAATTGTTAGATATTTGTCTGTTTATCTGTGAGTTTGTGCCCGCTAATCTCAGAAACGGCTTATCCGATTTAGATGTGGTTTTCATTAATATATTGCAGTAAGCTTCACTTAACATTTAGTGATTTTTTTCTATTTCAATCGGTTCATAAATAAAAAGTTATGTAAATTTAAGGGTTCAAATCGAACATTATTGTGTATTTTTCACTAAATGCATGAAAGTATATACAGTACTTACATAAAAAATCCAATTTTTTTATTTTTTGTCTGTCTGTGTATTTCTTACAACTAATCTCTGAAACAGCTGAATGAAATTTGATGGGACTTTCACTTGCAGTTAGGGGATGTCCATTAATCACGTGAGGCCCAGAGGAGGGAGAAGGGATGGAAGAAAAAAAATCACGAAATATCAAAAAGTCTATAAAGTTCTTAAAAATATTACGTGATTAATGAACAATCCCTATACCTAGCTAATATCATAAGGATTAACTTAGGCTACTTTTATTAAAGAAAATATATTTATTTTAATGAATAAGTAAAAATGAGATAATTCTCTTAATATTTTGTCATTGCGTAATCGCCATAACAAAATATTGTAGAACACAATAAAATTGTGAACTATTTCTGATTTAAAAAGGGAAGGTTATACATATATACAAATAAATATAATTGATGTGTCCGTTTGTAATTTTAAATAAATGCATATGAAAGTATACACGGTACTGACAACAAAATTACCAACTTTTTAATTTTTTGTCTGTCTATCTGTCACTCAGTTTGTTACGGCTAATATCTAAAACAGCTGGACCGATTTTGACGAAACTTTCACAGAAAAGAAAGGTAATGTAATAAGGAACAAAATCGAAACCAATGGAATAGTGAACAACATCTAATTTAAATAGGGAAGATATATTTATATAATATAATTATAATAATTTAGAAAATAATATATTTACTGGGTAATTTTTTTACTGGATATGATAGATCAAATCCGAAACTACAAGCAATAGCGAAAAATAATTAAAGGAGTAACAGAGCCGATTTTAATAAAAACAAAAAGAAATGGCAATTTTTTTACAAAATTCTATCAAATTCATACATTAATTAAATCTTTAGTAATTCTTCAAAAAAACGATCATACCTTAAAGTGAAATTTTAAAATTATAACGGGATGTTGTAACGCTAATAGCGGGTGATTACAATAGCCGAGTCCAGTGAAATGTAGATTTGCAATAAATTGATTCATGTTTTTTAGGAATTATCTAAATCTACTTATGTAACGGAGTATGTGACGGGGGCAAAAAAAACGTCACATTCTAACATCTTGGTATAGCTCATCTCATAGAAAAAATAGACAAACATAAAAGAAGTTACTGTTAGTTATTCATTTTATGTATTTTTGATTGTTTTCTTTACACTCTTCCTTACTTTAGTAGGTGACTAGCATTTTGATGCAAATAAACAAATCGTTCGAAGTAATGCAGACTTTTTTTCTAAACTTACCGGGAGCCATGATTTAACCCACATATTTGATTATGTATATTTGATATGTATAGAATCGATTACTTAACTTCTAATTCATGTATAGATTTAATGTTATTTTGTTAAAAAATAAATCATTTCCTTTAATTTGTCTCTTACTATTACTTTCCGAAAGTTGATTCTTACAAGTGACACTATTAGGTAGGTGGTGCAATAATACAGAATATATTCTTTTTTCTTTAAATTAGTGAGTTCAATTCCTGGCCAGGAGAATTATGAAATCAAAAAAACTTATGATGCAGTTTTAGATTTTTTAAAATCGGACACGAGACTCCTTTAAGTATTTTTCGCGATTCCTTAAATTCCGGATATGGCCTATTAAGCCCAGTTAAAAAAGTCACCCGATATATAATACAAGGAGAACCTCGGCGGGAACATACTGTTATACAGTCGAAACTTTAAAGACTAGCACAAAACACTTTTCTTAAACATTTATAGTGAAAACCGTGGAGGAATACCGTATCTGAGTTTGTGTCTGCTTATAAATACAACCAGAAAGTTCCCAAATCCAAAGTAAGAAGCTCCTTTCTTGAGCAGCACCGCAGACTATTATAACCTTGCTTTGCAGGAGACATGCCAAGCATTCTGTAATCCACGCGAACGAAGTCGCGGGCACAGCTAGTATTATATAAATGTAATAATTTTAAATAATAATATATTTACTGGGTAATTTTTTTACTGGATATGATAGACCAAAACCGAAACTATAAGCGAAAAATAATTAAAGGAGTCACAGAGCTGATTTGGATAAAAACTAAAACTAGATCATTAGTTTTTTGAAAAAAAAGGTTTTCCTAGCCAGAAACGAACACGTTGATTTTGCAGAAAATTAACATTCTCTATTATTGCACCATCTGATACTGTCACATATTATAAGGATCATCAACTTCAGGAGTAGACAGTTAACTCCAACAAAAAGAAAAGGCTTATTTTTCAAAATTCTATGAAATTCATATTAATTAAATCTTTAGTAATTCTTCAAAAAATGATTATACCTAAAAGTGAAATTTTAAAATTAAAACGGGATGTTATAACACTAATAGCGGGTGAGTACAATAGCCGAGTCCAGTGAAATGTAATTTTTTTAATAAATTGATCCATCTTTTTAAGAATTATCTAAACCTACCTAGGTAACGGAGTAGGTGAAGGGGACCAAAACAAACGTCACATTCTATCAACGTTATATAGCTCACTCATAGTTGTATAGAACAAATAGACAAACATAAAATAAGTTACTCTGAGTTATTCACTTTGTATATTTTCGATTGTATTGTTCACACTCTTCCTTACTTTAGTAGGTGACTAGCATTTCGATGCAACCTATAAACAAATCGTTCGAAGTAATGCACTATTTTTCTAAGCTTACCGGGACCCATGACTTAACCCTCATATTTGATTATGTCTCTCAAGAATCGATTACTTAACTTCTAATTAATATATAGATTTAATGTTATTTTGTAAAAAAATAAATCTTTTCCTTTAATTTGTCGCTTACTATTAATTTCCAAAAGCTGACCCTTACAAGTGACAGTATTAGGTGGTGCAATACTACCAAATGTATTAATTTTTCAAAATTAGTGGGTTCTATTCTGGCCAGGAGAATCATGAAATCAAAAAAACTTATGATGCAAGTTTAGATTTCTTAAAATCGGACATAAAACTCTTTTAAGTATTTTTCGCGATTCCTTATAGTTCCGGATTTGGCCTATCAAGCCCAGTTAAAAAAGTCACCCGATATGTAATACAAGGAGAACCTCGGCGGGAACATACTGTTTTACAGTCGAAATTTTAAAGACTCGCACAAAACACTTTTCTTCAACATTTACTGCGAAAACCGGAGAGGAATATCGTATCTGAGTTAGTGTCTGCTTATAAATACAACCAGAAAGTTCCCAAATCAAATGTACAAAGCTCCTTTCTTGAGCAGCACCGCAGACCATTATAACCTTGCTTTGCAGGAGACATGCCAAGCCATCTGTAATCCACGCGAACGAAGTCGCGGGCACAGCTAGTAATATATAAAGAAAAGAGAAACTTAACTATTTACAAATCGTAATAATTACTGTATAAACCATGTCCGCGCGGAATGGTGACAAGAATGCTAGCAGCGTTTCCCCTTTGAATCGCAATTTCGATTCTGTGAGCGAAAAATGCGTCAGTCAAATGGTTACCAGTGCAGGCAATAAGACGAGAAGAAATATCTTTTTTTTTGCACTATAACCAATAAAACCAATTAAAAATATGTTACCAAAAACAGACTAGAAGCAACAAATCTTCCGAAGTAATTGTAAGTTTTTGATTACTTTTTCTAGTTTATGAAGGTTTTAATGGAATTTACCTTAAGAGGTTTGTGAACTCGTCTGTCTGGGCTTAGATGAAAGTAAGAATTATTTTTGGCATATCCACTTTTTAGGCAGTGATTTTTTTTTGTAGGTTCGCATGTTTTAGTTTTAGTATTACAAAAAAGACAAACATAGATAGTGATAATAGTATTACTTGACTGTGCCGAAGGTTAAACTTCGTTTTCTCATTATACTCTACTATCGCATAACAAAGTATTTGAACAGAGTCTGCCTTTATGGTTTCGAGTGCAATAAAATGTCTTTATGTGATTTAAGCTTTTGCATCGCTTATTTTTTAAATATTACACATATATACACAAAAATAAACTCAAACTCAAAATATACTTTATTCAAATGGGCTTTTAAAGCACTTTCGAATCGTCAAGTTAGATGTCATTTTTTTTAAATAGAATTTTATAAAGCTACCACCGGTTCGAAATGTAGTCTCAACCGAGAATAACCGGCAATAAACTCGATAGTACTAAGATATGAATGTCTAGAATACCATACAAATATTTTTTATAGTACACCAAAACAAAATATAGAAAGAAATAAAAATAAAGAATGTACATTTAAAGGCGGTCTGATCGCTAAAACAGCGATCTCTTCCAGACAATCTTTGGGTGCTGGACATGAGATTGAATAAAACGGTTTGGAGGTGTGCGGATATCATTACAAGTTTAATTATTATACATAAAATAAATAACGTAAATTAATATATAAATATATTGAAAAGTATTGAAAAAACGAATCACACTCAACGGCCGGGGGTCCGGAAACACTCACAATACTAACACAAACACCCAGACCACGACAAATATATATATGTATGTATATATTACATGAACAATTATACATAAATACGAATATATAAAAATATAAAATAAAAATAATAAACTACAAGAATAAGATTAAAAAATGAATTATAAACATATATTATACTTTTCGAAGATTATTATTATCTTTAAAATGTTACATTATTTTTAAACAAATCAATGATTCCGGAATTTATTACGCAAATACAAAATTCTTTATTATATTAATATAAATAAGTATCGATATTTTCTCAGCCTTTGCTAATGTGAAAAATATATTTCTATGCTCTATAAAATAATTTACCTAAAATAATATTACGTGTAACTTTTGTAAATACACCTTGGAAATGTAAGTCTTACGTAATATTTGTTATCATTTTACGACCTGCTAATATACAATTATGTACGAACTAGATTTCTTTCATTTAGCCAGAAAAAGAGAAACAGACCGTGATATCGATATTTACTTTCAATTATTTCACTACAAGCAGATGCCAAATTCACTCACCCAAGAGCGGTAAATAAAAGGGAAAAGTCTACTAGATTATACGAAACAAGGTCCCCAGGTGATCGTAGACCGAATGACTGAACGAATGGGGGGAGCGAATGGGCGGGCCGGTTAATGGCCCACGTCAAGACTGCTTTGTACAATAAAACAAAACGCGAGCATTACGGCCGTGTACATATTAATCAACCCGCGGAGCCACTCTTTCCTTGTATATATTTCTGGATAACGGACCCATTGTGCCTTATTTGATCAGCGGTATTTCATTTGATTCCTTTTTCATTTTCTTTCAACGTGACGTTTTTACGGTACCATTTTTTCCGTTTTAAATAGACTTTATACAAAGTTCACACAAAAATAATCGGAAAAGAAAAATACTATAAAAATAATAATAGAAGAATTAAAAACTATATGAAGCCTTAAAATTTGTCGATGTCATTGCAATGAGGTAAAGTGCAGGTCTCTTTAAATGGCCAAACTGATATAATGGCCAAAGTAGTCGGAAGACAATTCTTGGTAGAGTCTTTTGGGTTCCTCGCCCAAGAACGTCATAGTTTCAACTGCAAAAGGCACAAATACGAAACTCCTTTGAGTGTTTTCATATTGTTTTATACAATGTCCAATGATCTTTTATAACTAAAGATCATTCAAAATCATTTGTAATCAGTAGAATACACGATTCCTCACCAACTTACAGCAAAAGTATCGCGTTGGGGTAAATGAGTCCCATAAAATGGTATCATTAAATAAGTTGTCGTGGTTTATTTTTATTTTTTCAATTTTATATTATTAACTAGCTGTGCCTCGCGGTGTTCATCCGCGTTAATTTCAGGAAAAATTATATTTATATAATGGTTACCTCCCCTACTTGAATCGGATGTTGATAGAGAGTTAAAAAATTTAAAAACTGTTAATTTGAAATTACAAACAGACACCAAAATTTTAGTTATTGTAAATTTGTAAAGATAATAATATTAAATAATGCATTAGGAATTACAACACATTTTATGTAGCGTCTGATTAGTATATAAATAAATTGAAAAGTAATTTTGAAGTGCTTTGTTCAGCTACTTTTACCATTTTTAGCGCAACTTAACCTCAAAGAACTTGAAGCAGGAGTCTTTCGGAACTATTCCTTTGTAGTAAGTTTAAAATTAAAAATGCAACGCGGTTGAGTTAGCATCACACTAAAATAACAAAGAGGAAACTTTTGTTTGTTTGCCTTTCAGGTATTCGCGCAAATTTGCTTACCCCGCTGATATGGAACGTTCATATCGCAGCGTAAGTTTCTAGATTTCCACAGATTGTATACTCGCAGTGAGCATTCGTCTAATATTAGAAAGAGGTAAGGTTTGATTGTATCACTGAAACTACTGATCTGAATTGAAAAATTATTACTGTGTCGGATAACGCAGGTTATAGGCTATATAACATCACGCTACGACTCATAGGAGCGAAACCTTGAAGGACCTAGTGAGCATATATAATACTAGCTGCCCCTCGCGATTTCACTCGCGTTTATAGTTATAACTTCGATCCTATGAGTCACAACATCGTGTACATTGTATAGCCAAACAAAAATTTTTCCTTATTATAACATTAAGAATAGGTATAGATAAGCTTAACCGTGCTTTAATAAACGTGATTTTTTAAGGTTTCGTACCAAAAGGTGGCACTCACGGGACCTTATGAGCAGTCCTTACCCGTCCATCTGTCTGTCGTCTTTTACCAACAACAAATACTAAAAACCTATCAAGAACGAGTCGCATTTTACGAATTTTTATTTAATCATTTATTTTATTTATTATTGTGGTTATAGCGTCTCTTTTGTTTTTTTATCTATACTTATAATAAAGCTGTAGAGAGGTCAATTCTGTACATGAAATATATTTTCAAAATAACTATCAGGGGGTGATTAGTGATCGATACTGATGCCAAAAAGGCAATCAGTAAAATTTTTGTCTGTCTGTCTGTCTGTCTGTCTGTCTGTCTGTCTGTCTGTATGTATGTTCCTTATAGAAACAAAAACTACTGGACGGATTTTAACGAAACTTAGTACAATTATTCTTCATGCTCCTGGGCAGGTTATAGTATACTTTTCATCACGTTACAATCAATAGGAGCAGAGTAATAAAGGGAAAACGGGAGACTTTACTCCAATTTTTAAGCTTCCGTCGCCTATGCAGCCTTAATGGTTAAAGTTACATAGAAATCGTGTATGACGGAAATATTCTACATAAAATTTCCTAAAAAATATCCCACAACAGCATATGTCTATCTTTTATGGTTGACTCACAATAACACGTGTAACTCCTGATAGGTTAGCAGTTCGGAGAATTCTGATTATATTTGTTTACTCTTACGTTTATAATACTCTCACTCATCACTAATTTATAAAAAGTTAACATTATTACCTATAAAATAAAAAAAATCATAGAAATCAAGTATTGTGGATTGACATATTATATTTCCCTATTAAATTACGATAGTTAATCTGTCTGTCACATCAAAATCACTGAACCCTGAGGAAGGACATACGCTACTTTTTTTCGAAAAACGACGAAAACGCGGACAAAGTCGCAGGCAAAAGCTAGTTGAAAATTAAAAAATTCAACGTTCTGTTAGTTTGACTCATCTTAATATACAAAATGGTTTTAATTATCAGAACTATCGAATTTCTTGCCAATTCTTCTCGGTAGAATCAACATTCTGAGCCGGTGGTAGCTTTATGAATTAAATATGTTTTTGTTTCTGTTTTGATTTAATGGTGCTTGTGAAACCCTACTCGAATAAAGTATATTTTGATATTGAGTAAACAAGAGCCTTGAAATAAAACTATTTTAAACGGATTTAAATCGCGTATATTAATTATGTTTATCATCCCGACGTTTCGAGCACTTTGCAGCGTTCGTGGTCACGGGTAGACTAAGGTGACATTTGTCTATTTGAGATTTTAGAAAATATTATTTACAACTACCGCCAACGGTTTCTTAGATGGTATCTTGAATAACGTTCCGGTTGCACGCAGAAGGCACTAACTGTATCTTTTGGTCTTGCAGTCTGTTGGACTTGGGATAAAACAGCCGGTAAATATCCCACAGTTGAGTAAAGGCCTCCTCTCTCATTAAGGGCAAGGTTTGGGTGCTTAATTCACCACGCTGCACCACTACGGGTTGGCGGATATACATGTGTCAGAATTTCTCCCGGCACATGCAGGTTTCCTTGCGAATTTCGCCTTTACCGTCAAGAGATTAAATTAAATACAAATTTAGCTTTAAAATTTAGCCGTGCTAGCTGAAGTTTGAAGTAAAGAATGTTGTATTTTTATAACGATAATATAAACCCCTTGGTGTGAGCGGTGCCGCGGATAAAAGCTTATTACGTTTACTGAACATATATTTAACATTTTTTTTTTTAATTTATTTAGTATAAAGATTATATAAACATTAACAATGTAATCTTAAAAGCTAAGCGTACATACATTTTAATGAATTGAGGAGCGTTTATAACAGGCTAATTATACACCTTTTCAAAACATTTAAACACGCTATACTAGACAGAAATATTAAAGTTAGATGTATTCATTACTTACATAGTAAACACACGTAAGAAACATAGGCTTATTGTTTTTGAGATATTAAGCCTACATAAAACATAATATGATATTATATATATATATATATATATATATATATGTGTGTTTCTTAAAGTAGTAAATAAATATAGAATTGCAGTCCAAGAAAAATTCCATATGAAAAAACTACTTTAAGAAAAAACAATGTAACTCTTACTTATGGTTGAAAACGGTACGAGTACCTTCAACGATATTCCATTTGATACATATGTACATAGACTGATAACCACATTACCCTCCTTTGCGTCCCGCAGTCGGGTAAAAAAGGCATATTAGACAGACGCACGGCGGCGCCGATTAGGTTTCTTAAAGTAGTAAATAAATATAGAATTGCAGTCATTAGCATTTATGTTGAGACTAATTATATTAAGAAAGTTAATAAACAAGTAATGTACAATTTTATTTTTATTTATAAAATATTTAACAATTACATAAATAAGTATCATTAAAGTAAAGTAACAGGCTATAAATGTCCCACCGCTGTGCTAAGGCCTTGTATCCTGTTAAGGAGAAGGTTTCGAGCTTAATCCACCACGCTGCTGAACTGCGGATATACGGATATACCTACATGTGTCACAATTTCATCCGGCACATGTAGGTTTCCTCACGATAAAAAGTCAGCGGTGCTAGCCGAGGATTGAACCCGTGATTATCGGTTGACATCGACATGTACTACCCACTAGGCCACCTGGGCTCTTCAAGTATCATTATATCATAATAAATAATGGCCCTATCGATGCGATGGCATCCCCACTAATTTGACGTTTGTACGACGTTGACAAATGGCTTGACAGTTTTTGTTCTCAATTTGCAGTTCTCTTTCTTACTTTGACTTTTTTTAAAGAAATAATATAAATTTCGATTCTATTTCGAACTTTATTGGAAGCGCTTAAAAATTTAACAACGAACATTTAAGGTATTTTTTTTAAGAGTCTTATAAAGCTTATCTTGGTACGTGGGTGGTTATTATGACGTAGGAATCCGCCTAAAAAGGATTTTAAAAAATTCATCCCCTAATTACAAAATCAAAATCAAAAAATCTTTATTTAAGTGGGCTTTTAATTAAGGAAAAACTACCACCGGTTTGGAATGAAGATTCTACCGTGAAGCACTAGCGAGAAACTCGATAGGTACTCTTATAAAATTGTGTTATTAAGTATATACATTTAAAAATTACAGATTCCTGTATGAAATCCAGCTATACTAAATCCTTGCATTATTATCATCTATATAATCTTGTACAGAATAATATGCTTTAGCTATTAAATTTAATATACAATTTAAACTTATTCATTGACAATTGCAAAAAAATCTGTGGTATTTTGTTATATAAACGGACACCTTGCCCCAGAAAGGAAACATTTACTTTGCGAAGTCGAAAGCTTGGTTTTATGAGTTTATCCTTTCTTCTTGTGTTAATATGTACAATGCGAGTCACAATTTCTTTTATATACATATGGAGAAATCAAACTTTTTATTATATTGTAGTAGTGGTCGCCCATTGGTCGAAATTCGAAAATATTAATAAAAAAATTATAATTTTAAACATTATAATAATTATTATTAAGATGCTAATGGTAACCTATTCTCAATTAGACCACAGACCTTAACAATAAACAAAATAAGCGTGTGTGTGTGTGTCAAGTACATATGTACATGTCGATACGTGTGTGTAATTTTTTTTTTTTGTCGATTTAATGTTTTTTTTTTTGTTACTTAGGCTTAATATAGTTATTTTTAATTTCTCTGTCTTATTTTATTTTTAATAGAATTATTTGATTATATTAGAATGGAATGTATTTCAGTTATATTTTATAGTTTATGTTTCCTGTATTATTTTACATTCAATTAGATTTAAGAATAATGTCCCTTTATATTCATCACAGAACCATCATTATATAATTTTGCAAACACAATTGCTAAAACCGGAAATCACTATTTTGTTTTAGCGAGTTTTAATAATTTATTAAAGTTCGCAAATATTTTTTTATGCATAATTAAAAAAAACAATATTAGCATTCCGTGCTACTTATATAAACTATGAGTGTGCGAAATTTCATACTTTTCCATCCGCGAAATTTTCGTAAAAAGGGATTCAAAGCTATTGCTTCACGTATTAATAAATAGATATGAATATTACCAATTTTTAAGTTTTGTATCGTGCATTTTTATTTTGTTTACATGAAAATTCATATCATACATAAATGGGTATTTTAGGCGTTACCGATCCATTAAATCGTTGACATTTTAAAAATTGCATGTAACAATAACACGGCTTGGAAACAGTAACTGGTAATAGCTTAACTAGTTTCCAAGGAAACTAATGCAGTTAGTTTCCTATTATAACTTGGCCGATACAGCGGATTGAGTCCGACATATACTCTTATTGCTTTTTGCGTTTCGATTTCATGTCCAATGCTTGTTAATTTATAATAATACATTTCCAGAAAGTTTTTAGTATAGCGCTCGAAACATATTATTGGACGGAAATTATTACGTCACGATTAACGTCAAGTGAGCTCTTTTGCTGTGTACCTAATAGCCTGTTAATGTCTCCCGGCTGGGCAAAGGCCTCTTCTATTGAGTGGTTAGAGCTTAATCTACCACGCTGCCCCGCTGTGGATTGGCACGTGATACATGTGTCAGAGAGTCATGGACTCTTGCCTCATTCCCTGTCTCACGTACGCATGTCAAACATGGAAATTCACAAATAAAATAAAAAATAAAATAAATACATGTCAACGTGCAATGGAACGCAGTATGACAAACGTTAAGAAATTACAGAAGATAAAACACATTAAAATAAGATCTAAAACACAAGTAATAGATGCTCTCAGCTATAGTCAAAAATTGAAGTGGAAATGGGCCGGTCATATAGCGCGTCTTGAAGATCGTAGATGGACAAAAACAGTTACATTATGGAAAGGCCCAGTGGGCAAGCGCCATAGGGGAAGACCATATACTAGGTGGGAAGACGACATTAAAAAGATTGCGGGTCCACAATGGCATACAATAGCTCAAGACCGAGAGAAATGGAAAGCGATGGAGGAGGCCTTTACCTGAGAGGGGTTCCAGTGAAAAAAAAAAAAAAAAAAAAAAAAAAAAAAAAAAAAAAAAAAAAAAAAAAAAAAAAAAAAAAACACTAATTATTTTATTTCTTAAGTAGTTACATTATTTTTCTTTTCTTTGTTTGTTTGTTTTTTTATTACACTGGAAATAAAAGGCTTTTTTATTTTTTTTTATTTATTTTACATGTGTCAGAATTCCTTCCGGCACATGCTAGTTTCTTCCATTGATGAGCACGAGATGAATTTACACACAAATGCACTTGATAATTCATCGTTTACAATTAAATCCAATTATTTTTGATTTCCATTGAAATCAATTAATCATGTTAGTCGATAATTACTGTCGAGTCATAATTGCATCTTGAAATGGCATATTAAGCTATCTAACGACAACATCAAATAACAACACAGAGTGTATTGCCGAGCTATTAATAGTTTTACTATGAGATAGATATTAAATTAAAAGTATCGTTACTGTTACAGTTTGACTATCGATAACTTTCATAAAAGCCGATAAATATATCGATAGTATCGATATTATTAATATGTCGATTGCGTATTTCACATATTCAGAAAATTTTAGTAATTATTACTTTCATTTGAATTATACATTTTTGATATCGTATATAGATAGTGTTCGGTCAAGACTGTACGTCCAATAATACGTTTCAAGCTATACTCGAGCTATGTGCAGTATAATTAAAAGTTTTTGCATCGATATTGAAAAGAAACCAACCCAATGCAAGTTGATGTTGCTCAATCAGTGTTCTGTTTCATTTTGTTGTTTTAAATAATAAAATTATTGTTTCACTTCAGTATTTTTTTTACAAATAGATTTTCCACACGAGCAGGCGGAAACCTGATAGTAGGTGACGACGGCGCCCATGAACATGGACATGTGCAGCGTCAGAAGAGCCACAAATGGGTTGCCAGGTAAAAAATGAATGGGGTGAAAGAGAATAGGAAGTAAGGGAGATTGGGGAAAGGGTTAGGCTTCCGGTTCTCTCACTCACCGTACGAAAGGCTTTACTAGTTTCATGTCGATCTTCTGTGAGAGTGAAGTACTGCCCCGTATTGAGCCCATTCATACATAGTTAAGGGGCTACAGCTAGGCTTTTGTTTCGGACAATTTCTGAAATGGCTGGACCAATTTTGACAGGACTTTCACTCAAAGATAAATAATGCATATTTTTAATACGGAGTAATTTAGACTATATTATTTTGAAATTTTTATTTATTTTAATAAATAAAAAATACGCGAATACAAAATTAAAATCAAGTCAACAATATCTGCTTCAAGCAGAGTAAACATTACATTTTTTTTTTCAAATAAACGCGGGTGAAGTTGATGGAGCACAGCTCGTAATAATCCGCGAGCAAAACTTACAAGTATAATTCTCGCCTTAGAATTCGAATTACAATACTTACAAGGAAGTAAAACCGTTCCTACCGATATCGAAACAGGTAATCGAGCGTGGAAAGGAAAATGAAAGCCTTCGGGTAATCACTCGCTGTACAATACGACTGCCGTGTTACGAGCTCGTGCTTAGTGAGCCGAACCCACCTGTGCTTAGATAAGAATAAGTTTATTTGGAACATAGCTGACAAATGCACACGTAAATTATTACAATAAAGAGACTAAAAATGAAATAAGAAAAACATTCGAAGTCAGTGGCGAGTAAAACCTTTAAGTAAATATAAGTATACCTCTAAATAAAATATTTTTTTCTGCCTTTCAGTTTATTTGTTCCTGTTTAATTCATTTTTGAAGTCGAAAAAAATATTTAGCACTTTTAAGTTACGAACATAGTAAATACCTAAGTCACAATAGCCTAACGTCAACTGATTATCGCTATTAACAAAATATTGCTTTTACCTGTGCAGGGCTGTTAATTGTTGAGGAGTTCTCCTGGGGTTGCACCATCAGCTCCACAATACCATTGCATTGTGACAAGCATAAATTAAATCATATGTTAAAAAAACCCTAACAGCTAAAACATAATATTCTATTCAAGATTGCGTTGACGATAAATATGCGTGGATTAAGTATACGCTGATTTTTATACAGTTGCTCGCGACTACGCCCGCGTTTATTTTGGAATTTCAGCTCAATAAATCTACCAGCGAAATTGTGACCATTGCGGATGATTTTGAAATTCTGGGATACATATATTTAATTATTCTCCCTAAGTAATGTTTGTGCTGAATTTAAGGATAATCGGCCAAAAAAAATTGTTTTCTCCATACAAACTTTACTACCCCCTGGCACCCCAGTGTGGAATAATAGTACCCTGTTTTCTATTTTATATTTCATTACTATCACCCAGAAGTATGTGTATGAAGTTTTAAGTTAATACGACCACGGAATAAGATTTTGCATACAAACGTTTTTACCCCTTTTCACCCTCTTAGGGGTGAATATTCAAAACGCCATTTCTTAGTGGATGCCTGCAACCTAAAAGCCACCTACTGCCAAAATTTCAAGCCCCAGTGGCTGAGGCTCTGCGTTGATGATATAGTCAGGACAAGAGATTTTATATATACAGATTGATGTTTAATGAATTTGTAATTCATTTGTATCGACATAATTTTAAAAGAGTAATTATCGAGTTTCTTCCCGATTCTTCTCTGTAGAATCTACGTTCCGAACCGGTGGTAGCTTCCTTATTAACATAATAATAACAAAAAATATTATTTTTTGTGTATTGGAAATTCAAAAGTGCTTGTGAGAGGCTACTTGAATAAAGTATATTTTGATTTTGATAAAACGTAAATTTTCTTAAACGTAAAGGCAGATGCAAATGGGTCACTGAATTATAAGTCAATGGTCCATGGTATCAATGGGGGTGGAGATAGACGAGAGAAATTGCATAATCTCGTGTAAATTAACATTAATGATAATGGTAATTGGAAATATTTAGGGATTCAAGATTTTTGTTAGAGGAGGGTAATTTATTTTTTTTGATGAGATATCTCTCAGACTCCTTCCATTAAATATCCGTGTATTAAAATTTATTTCTAACATTTGTTTAGTAAGAGCTTGTAAATATCCCATAGTTAGATAAAGACCTCCTCTCCGAGAAGGCTTAGAGCTTAATCCACGACGCTGCTCCATCTCGGGTTGGCGAATATATGTTTCAGGATTTTTCCCGGTACTAACAGGTTTTCTCACGATGTTTTCCTTGACCGCAGAGCACGAGATGAATTTAACACAAATTCAGTACTTGAAAACTCAACGATGCTAGCGGGTGATTGAACCTGCGATCATCAGTTGAGGTCGTCGTGTTTTCACGATTAGATTATCTTGGCACTTTTTCATTTGTTTGGTAAAAAAGAAATATATAAATTATTAATTTTAAATAATATTTGATCAAACTAAATTTTACCTTCTATCACTTATTTTCCGGATTCAGAAAATCACGTCTCAAGCATTCTGAGGCACTGTACCTATAAGTATTGTACCAAAGGGTCTTTTCTCGTATTAAGGAGAATGTTAAATGTATAACCTAGCACACTGCTTTAATGTAGATTACATCGGATATATCTTTCAGAATTGCTCGTAAAACATAAAGGTTTTGGAAAATGTTAAATACGAAATGCATTATCAGAATAAATCACTACCTCTATATTTGACTTTTTGTGGGTTAACATATTATTGCTTATCGGCATCAATCTGAGAGTGATTTGTAATTACATGTAATTACTTGTATCTATATATATATAATGATGTTAATCTTATTATTGAAATAAAGACAAAACTGCGTTTCTCTGAAAATTAAAGATTTATTTTACGACATTTATTTACAGTTAACATAAAACTAATTACAATATATTTAACAAAATATTATTATCTTACCTGAAAATTAAAGAAACAACATTAAAAGCCTTTATTTCAGGTCTATTTTATATCTTAAGAAAATTCTAATAATTATAAATTTAAATATTTTTAAATGACAAAAGTCAACAATAAAAAGTAATAAGAGAAATTGACATAAATAACTAAAAAGGTTTTCTTTACATCTCCCCCCCTCAAAGAGAACAATTACGAGTAACAAAGTGGGTAATTGTTCACTTCCTAACAAACGCAGGAGACAGTTTTGTAATGTGGTAGAAGTTTGACTCCGCTTTCTTGTGTCCGGTGTCGACTTCGTAAACTGAATTTGAAATCTTCTTCACAATTTTGTATGGACCAATCCTCAATTCATCCATTTTTTTTCTATTTAGTCGACTTCCGTTTTCCACATAGACTCTGTCTCCCACTTCCAATTTATATTCTTTCCGATGCAAGTCGAATATTTTCTTATTATAATTGTGAGATTTCATTGTATTCTCCAGAGCTATTTTTCTATCTCTTTTCAGATCTTCTTCTGTACACCTTGATTGCAATTCAAGTGGTAAAATATTCACATTTTCGCCTTCCAAAAGGTATTTTGGAGCAAACTTCGTGACTGTGTGCTCTGTTTCATTGTATTTGTCTACACATTTCTGTGCAATGGTAGTCCATGCTGTTTTTATATTACCTTCATTTATCTTACATCTTATCTTATTGACTAAAGTTTGATTTAGTCTTTCATTGAGCCCATTTGAAAATGGTGCATCCACAGCAGTAAAAATTAAATGTATGCTTTCTTTATTTAGGAATTCTTTAACTTCTTTAGAGTTTATGCCAGGGTATTGGTCAGTTAATATCATATCAATATTGTAGCTTCCTGTCACCTTTTTTATTAGTTTAATAAAATCATTGGAGCTTTGATTTTTTGACGTGGATATATAAGCGTATCTCGTAAAGTGATCAACCAGAAGATGTAAATATTTCTTTGTTGACCGGGATCCTCCAAAGCCTCCAATGGTATCAATTGATACAATCTCAAATGGACGTGTTGCCGGACCTAAATGTGACATTAAACCATATTTTGACCTTCTCCTTGATTTATTTTTTATACAAGTTTCACATGCATCACAGATTGTTTTAATATTCGCGATGATGTTATCTGCTGTGTAGAAAGGTGTAATTTTATTTGCCATTTGGGTTCTTCCGATATGGCAGTAAGTATCGTGGACATCTTTTATTAGATTTTTGCTAAGTTCTTCTGAAAGTATTATTTTTTTACCTCTTTTATTTTTTTTGTAGTAAATCCCATTTTCTAAAATAAAATTTCGATTCTGTACATCCAAATTTCTACCTTGGTCATTTTTTATATCTTTTATGTTTATTAAATTTACTACTTTGAGAAAATCATCCATGTTATCATAAGATTCTAGAACTGGATTTCGACTTAAACAATCCGCTTCTTGATTTGATTTTCCTGGGTTATACTTTATTTTGAAATTATATTGTGACAAATAATACATCAAATCACCTAATTCCTCATCAGTTCTTGCCTTGATGTTCATATTTTCCAATGGTTTATGATCTGTATGTACTGTAAATTCTCTTCCTATAAGCCAGTGTTGCCAATATTTCACAGCTTCTTTTATTGCCAAACATTCCAAATATATCGCCTTCTTTTTTTTTTGAGTTTCAGTTAATTTTTTAGAAAAATAAGCAACTGGTTTATTTTCTTCGTTTTTATCTTTTTGTTTCAATACCGCCCCTACTCCCTTAGTACTAGCATCTGTATAAATATTTATTGGTAGTTCAGGGTCAAAGATCTTTAGAATTGGTTCTGAACACAACAATGCCTTTATTTTATCAAATGATTCCTGACATTCCGCCGACCATATGAATTTCACATCTTTTCGTAATAAATGATGTAACGGGTCCAGGATAATTGCACTGTGTGGTACAAATTTATGATGAAAATTTATTTTACCTAAAAATTGACGAATATTCTTTCTTGTTTCTCGAACAGGAAAGTTTTTGACAGCAGTTAAATAATCTTTCAGAGGTCTAATTGAATTATTTTCTATTATGTGACCTAAATATTTGGCGTATTTTTTTGCAAACGTACATTTCGTAAATTTAAGTCTAAAGCCTTCTATAAGTATTGCCTCTAGTAGTTTTGAAATATGTAGCAAATGTTCTTCAAAATTTTTAGAAAAGATTAAGATGTCGTCTATAAAATTAACTGCAAAATTAGAAAGTCCGTATTTTCTTATAATATTTCCCAATATTCGCTGGAAAATAGCTGGAGCGGTCTTTAATCCAAATGGAAGACACGTCCATTGGAAATGGCCCTCTTGTGTAACAAATGCAGTTTTGTATTTATCTTGAATTTTTAAAGGAATTGACCAAAATGCTGAATTTATGTCGAAAGTAGAAAAATACTCACAGTTAACAGTTTTTATCATTAAATCCTCAATTAATGGAAAGGGTTGTGACTGAGGCACAACAATTTTGTTCAATTCTCTGAAATCTATACATAACCTTGTTTTCTTTTCATCTTCTTTTTTATATGCCAGAGTTACCGGAGCGGCAAATGGGCTATAAGATTCTTCAATCAAATTCTTCTCTAATAGTTTTGATACTTGATTTTCTATTTCTCTTCTATCTTCAGCTGTACATCTATATGGACGTTTGTAACAGTATTTATCAACCATCAAATCAATATGAGCTTCATAGTTTCGTACAGTACCGATGTCATATTTATCCTTAGCAAAGACAGATTTAAATTTTTCAACCAATTTATCAATTTCTGATTGTTGGTATAAATCGAGATGATTTACAAACATTTCAAATCCACTTGAATTAATATGTTCATTGAAATTTACTTCACATTTATCTATGTGCTCGTCTTCTTCTTTTAATACCTCAGAGTATGGAGAAAGTTCTTTTTTATTCATGTCACCTAGTGCATCAGGAATTTTGACATTTATTAAAGTTGAATCATGATTTTTTTCGTAGGTTTTGTTTTCCGTATTCTTTTCATTAAAAGTTAAAGTCTTTTCTTTTGGATTGATACATTGCATTATTTTTAATTCTTCATTTTGCATTAATTTGAATTTTTTTATACAATCCAAACCAATAAGAAAGTCGTAATTGAAATTTTCATTATCTACTACAAAAATATCCATCATTCTATCAATATCATAGATTTTTATTTTTAGTGTTATCATACCTTTTGTTTTCTTTTCACCATTAATAGTTTTCAAGTTTACTATTTGTATATCTCTAGCACTTTTTTTTGGCTGTATCTTTAATAATTTGGCATTTATTAATGACACATTAGAGCCCGAATCATAAATTCCGGTAACGTTTAAAATATCATTTAATAATAACTTTACTTTTATTAATGGTGGCACTTCTAGTTTTTTGGATTCTCTTCATTGAGTTCAACTTCTAATTCTGAGTTATTCACAGACTTTAAAATAGATTTTTGATTTTTCACTTTAAACCAGCAATTTTCCTCAGGGTGGTATCGTTTTCCTTTTTTCTCGGTTAAACAGATTTGGCATGGTTTTTTTTCTTCATTTTTTTTAGTTTTAAAATCAGAATATACAATACCTTTTTTATCATGTTTATTATTCCTGACAAGATGTTCTAATTTACCTAATTCATTATAGAGATCTTCTGTTCCTTGCAAAGTTTCTCTGTCGATTTTATCTGCCACATAATTAGGTAAACCAAATGCGACGAGATCTATAAGTGTCCCAGTGTCAATTGATCTCCTTACCTCCAGTAACAATTTTTCTTTTTTTATAGCATACTCCAGTAAAGAGCCCGCTTGATATTTAAATGCCAATGCATATCTTATGGGTGACCATCCTTTGTTTGCAAATGTTTCACAAAAATTTTTCTCCCACTTGCTCCATTCTGACTCTACTGAAAGTTTCATTATCATGCAGCTGTACCAATCTAGACAAGAATATTCCATAAAAAATTTTAAAATTTCAATTTTCTGTTTATCTTCTATAATTAGGAAACGTTCACACTCTTTATTAAAATCTTTTATCCACTGATATGCATTTGAGTTTTTGCCAGTAAATTTTTCAATCACAAAATCCTTTGCAGTCTTCCCTAAATTTTGAATTTCAGATTTTGTTTGTTTATCTCCAATAAATTTCTCTAATAGTTTTTCTAACGCGTAATTAGTGTCATTCCGTATAGATTCAGAATGATTTGCTTCCTCTAAAATTTCTTCTAAGTAAATATCATTAAACTGTAAGTTTTGTTCTTTATCTAAATATATTTTTGACATATCATTTGTCAATGTTATCCAAATTTTCCTTGTTTGATGTCTTTTATTTAATGATCTTTTTACTTTAGCATAGTTTGATGTATTTAAAATTGTTTGGTGTAGATTTGCAGGTTGACAATCGTCTGGTATTCTAAAAACCTGTCCTTCAACTGTAGCTATTGAAGTTACGCAAATAATATTTGATTTTCCATCTGCCGTTGGTTTCACGGCAAAATCAAATCTTAATTTTTCCATCTTTCGTGAAATAATTGCCGAAAATGTTGTTTTATAATGATGTTAATCTTATTATTGAAATAAAGACAAAACTGCGTTTCTCTTAAAATTAAAGATTTATTTTACGACATTTATTTACAGTTAACATAAAACTAATTACAATATATTTAACAAAATATTATTATCTTACCTGAAAATTAAAGAAACAACATTAAAAGCCTTTATTTCAGGTCTATTTTATATCTTAAGAAAATTCTAATAATTATAAATTTAAATATTTTTAAATGACAAAAGTCAACAATAAAAAGTAATAAGAGAAATTGACATAAATAACTAAAAAGGTTTTCTTTACATATATATATACGACGATTATATATATATATATATATATATATATATATATATATATATATAATCGTCCTATTAGAAACTCCTTGCACTTATAGTTTCTGAAATTTCGTGATGAGTGATTGACCTTTCGCTTTTATATATATATATAAGTGCAAGGAGTTTCTAATAGGACGATTTCTAAATAGGATTATAGGACGTAGGTGCGCACTAAGACATATTTTTGCAAAATTTTACCTCTAAGGGGGTAAAACAGTTGGAAGTTTGTATGACAGTCCTATTTTAAGCGCGAGTGAAACTGTGACGGGTTGCTAGTATTATATGTATATCTTCTTCTTTATTCTGTTTTGTGGCTTTTAGTTGTGCCAATTGTATTATATGTATATAGTAATAAGCAGTGGACAGTTATTGACATTTGACAGACACGTTGGCGCAGTGGTCACTGCAACTGACTCAAGCGCTAACGGTCGTGGGTTCGATCCCCGCTCACCACAAATATCTGTATTGGCCATACGAATGTTTGTCGTGGTCTGGGTGTTTGTGTTAGTGTTGTGAGTGTTTCCGGACCCCCGACACAAGATCATGCGAGATTAATGGGGGCCGTTGAGTGTGATGCGTTTATTTATTTATTTATTTATTGTAAAATAAGCTTCATATTTCTTCTCAACACGAGAAGACCTACTTGTAATATCGTGTAAAATGTTTCCCAAATATTATCATTAAAGCATACTCTAAATTCAATACAAAACAATGTATCAGCCAAGGACCATTAATTCCAGGATTATGACCCTAATCGCTTTACTCCTTGTCGAGAAGTCCTCAAGTCTTTGTAGTTTTTCCGAATGAGCGACTACATCCGGTTTCCGCACCGGACGTTTGTACGGTTGGGTATCCGGTTACAAAGTTCTTGTCACAAAATATTCGATTTTAAATTGTTTTATTTAATTAGGATAGAAAAGAATAGAAGAACTTTACTAGGTTACATCACAGAAAAAAAAGAAACAAAAATAAAGAATATTCTTTTCACTAAATTAAATAATAAATACATAAGTTACTATCAAAAATACCTAAATCGGTATAAGTGTGCCTATAATATTTGAGGAGTTCCCTCAATTTCTCCAGGATCCCACCTTCAGATCCTGACCTGAAGACAATGGGACCACCTCGGAAGTATACCCTTTCAAAAAAAAAATTAAAAAATCGGTCCACAAACGGCGGAGTAATCGGCGAACAAACATAAAAAAATATACGGTCGAATTGAGGACACTCCTTTTTTTGAAGTCGCTTAATAAAACATTAACAAAAATTTAACAATGAACTGAAAAAAATATAAACAATGTTAAGGAGAAAAAGCAGAACATAACTCGATAAATATTAACAACAAAAAATAGTTATGATAAATAAAACAATTAAAATGAAGGTAAGAAAAAAAAATTAAAATAAAATAATTATTTAATTAATCGATTTGATATTTTATATGTCATGACTTAGTTTTGGTAAATACATGTTTCAAAAAGAAATCAGAGCATATCATAACATATAAAAGTGGAGGAAAAGCTACACAAATAGATTTCATTATAGCAGATAGAAAACTGAAACCCCAATTTAAAGACTGTAAAGTTATTCCAGGTGAACCTCTGACTACTCAGCATCGAATTCTTGTTACATCATTTAAATTGCCTGAGCCCATTAAAACTATAGTAGATAAAACAGCCAAAATCAAATGGAAAGAACTAAACAGCGCGAAAGGAGAACCTCTCATTGCCACCATCCACAAATACCTAATGGTCAGATGAAATGTGGGAAAGTTTTGAAATCTTCTGTAAAGCCCAAGCAACAACACTACTGGGTGTCTCCAAAGGTGGCGTCAGTACGGGGAAAGATCCCACATGGTGGAATACTATAGTGAAGGAACAGGTGCATAATAAGAAACTGATTTTCAAGGAATGGCAGAAGTCAAACGATGAAGATGGAAAAAATAAATACAAAGAAGCGAAATTGCTGGCTAAGCGTACAGTTGCTCAGTCTAGGGCACAGTCGCGTGAGGTATTTTACAATGAAATAGAAACTAGTAAATCAGATAAAGAAATATTCAAAATTGCCAAAAAAAGGCACAACGCCACTTTAGATGTAAAAATAAACAAATACATTAAAGATAAAAATGATAAACTTTTAACTGCAAATACAGACATAAATAAAAGATGGTATGAGTACTACAAATCACTTTTAAATGAAGAATTCCCAAGTGAACACTTTATCTCCTTAGAACCTGTGCTGGGTCCGATAAAAGATCCAACACCAGATGAAGTACAGAAAGCAATATCCCAAATGAAGAACAATAAGGCAGTTGGACCAGATGAGATACCGGCGGAACTGTGGAAAATTCTGGGACCTTTAGGTATTGGATGGCTAACAAGGCTTTTCTGTCTCATTCTAAGAACCTCGAAAATACCAAACTCCTGGCGAAAAAGCCTTCTGGTGCCGTTCTACAAGAATAAGGGAGATGTGACTCAGTGCGGGAACTATCGAGGAATAAAATTAATATCTCACACCCTCAAAATATGGGAACGTGTACTCAATAAAAGAATCCAACTGTTAACTCAAATATCCCCAAATCAATTCGGCTTTACTCCTTCTAAATCCACGACAGATGCAATTCAAGCAGTAAGAGTTTTAATGGAAAAACACAGGCTCAATAAAAAGAACCTTCATTTCATATTCATTGATTTAGAAAAGGCGTTCGATCGAGTGCCCAGGAGACTTGTATGGCAAGCACTAAGAGCCCAAAATATACCCGAGTATTACATCAAACTGATTGAAGACATGTACCAAGAGATCAAAACTCAGGTAAAAAGCCCAGCCGGTTTAAGCGACAGTTTTGAAGTCAAAGTAGGAGTACACCAGGGATCGGCCTTAAGCCCGTTACTTTTTAACCTGGTCATGGACTATTTAACTAAAGATGTTCAAGCTCCATTACCGTGGAGCCTACTGTACGCCGATGATATTGCCTTGGTGGCCAATACGCCTACACAACTCCAGAAAGATTTATCCGATTGGACGAAAGCCCTTGAAAAATACGGTCTTCGCATTAGCAAGTCAAAAACAGAGCACATGGAATGCCTGTATGACCCAAATCCGAATAACAGGCCAGCTACCGTTTATTACCCCGATGGATCACCTGTACCAAAAGTGACACAGTTTAAATACCTGGGTTCATTGATGACAGCAGACGCAAATATCGATGCAGATGTAGCACATAGAGTGAACGTGGGGTGGCAAAAATGGAGAAGCTTAACAGGAATCATGTGTGACCCTCGGATGCCTATAAAAACCAAGGGAAAAGTCTATAAAACTGCAATTAGACCTGCTTTATTATATGGTGCTGAATGCTGGACCGTCAAACAAAAGCACGAACAGAAACTTCATGTAAATGAGATGAAAATGTTGAGATGGTCAGGGGGTGTTACTAGACTAGACAAAATTAGAAACGAATATGTAAGAGGTAGTTTCAAAGTAGCCCCAATATCCGAAAAAATGACAGAGAGTAGACTAAGACGGTACGGACACATTATGCGAAGAGACAATGACAGTGTTGTTCGAAAGGCGCTAGAGTTACCCGAAATAAAACGCGGAAGAGGGCGTCCGCCCGGCACCTGGTAGACAAGCATGACCCGAACAATAATGCATGCCAAGTTAGACGTAGGGACAATCCAGAACAGAAATGCCTGGCGCAAATTAATTAGGAGACCCGACCCCACCTAAAGTGGGAAAAAAGGGAAAGAAGAAGAAGAAGAAGATTTGATATTTTATATAGGTATATTTTATTCATTTCTTTTTGTTAACTTTACTAATGTTATACAGTTTCACTATAAATTTACTTTTCTGATGTTTCGCCTTAGATGGTAAATGTTAAGAATGGTGTTGTAACTTCTTGTAAGTTAAACAATTTACGAGATGGGATGTTATTTTGCGAGATTAGGTTGACAAAGCAACATGCAAAACTATTTTTTTAAATATAGTAAATGGATTAGACCTACAATTTTTTGTAATGATATATGGTCGCTGATAAGCAATACTGTGTCAAGCCACTCGGACTTCATTTTGAGAAAATGGTGTCCAAAAACGTCAAACCTATTCTTAACAAATATATTTGTAGATGTATATCTTCGTATATTTTCTTTTTTGATAATTAAAAGCAGATTGATATATTTAATATATTATCTAATAAAAAGTTTTTCAAATATTTAAGATTATTGTATAAACTGCAAAATATAACACACACTTGAAATCGAAACAATTAATTAAAAGACTTTTTTCCGTACTTATTTAGTTTGTATGACTTGAATTTTTTTTAATAATGTTAAATAGGTGATGCAGTATCAAAATATATCAATATCTCCGTATTTGACTTTTTGAGGGTTGACACATTATTGCTTATCAGCAATCATATTTAAACTTTTTCTCTGTATTTTTGCATTTTATATAGATGATGGACAATTGTTAAATACATGAGGTATAAAATACATGCGGTATAAATTACAATTTCCACAATAAAAAATACTAAAAAATAGAACAGAGATGTAATGAAAATGTCTTCTAGAAGGATTACATTCATCTTTAATTAATCCGAATGTGTCCCTGTGGCGTCCGAAGTTTTTCCATTTGAAATTTTGAGTCGCTAATTCCCTTTTAAGTGCGCATTAAGGCGACTTTCTTGATTGGGTCACCGTCGAATCCTCCTTTCTCGAGATTGCCAGCTTTTTATTGAGTAAAATTATCCGTTGAATCTTTTCATGGTTAGAAAAGAAATACATCAGAAAGGTAAACTTTTTAAATATTAACAGCTGAAATAAAGAATTAATTTCAGAAGTAAAATTCGCAATTTCCTTTACGTGGTTCACACTGTTTCGATTTAAAAACCAAACTTCTAAATCTATTTTGATAATAATTTTATGGGACCAATCTCAAAGTAATGAAACGTAACAGCCTGTCCCACTACTGGGCAAAGGGCTTCTCTTCTATTAAATAGAAGATTTTAGAAAACACAGCTGTGCTAGTCGGTAGGTTTGTATCCGCGATCATCGGTTGAGATGAAATGTAATACCCTTTCAAATAAAAAAGAACATACTTTACGAATTGAGAACTTCCTCCATTTTAAAAACTTCCCTCGCTTTTACTTGATAGGCAGACGCCATCTTTAATTATTTTACTATCTTTTTTCATACGGAAAAATAAGAACAATTTCGATTCATCCCTCCTTTTTTACGAGCTGAGAAACATACATAGATAATTTTATAGACTATTGGTCACCTAGCGGTCGGAATTCGACCGTAGTTCATTTTTTAACCAATTTCAAGATAGACCACAGATGATCTATTCTCAATATGAATCTTAACAATAAACAAAAAAAGAATACATACATGTGTGCGTCAAATACATGTTAGTGTGAGTAATGGGTTTGTTATTAATTTATTATATTTTTATGCATAATTTTGAAAATATAATCGTATTATTCTATTCTTCTCTATATAAAATATAAGATCACATATTTATTAACTTCATACTATGATTTTCGTACGGTACAAAGTTTTTCCTTCACGTATTATTATATTACCTCACCGCTTAACAGGAGGGTATCTTAAATTTACATCAACCCGCCTATAAACAAAGTGAAAATTTAATGTAATAAAGATAAAATATGTAATATTAAAATTTAATTAAACTCACAGCTCATTGAATCTCGAACGTAAAGATTTTATCTAAATAAACACGACGCTTAAATAAAACTAGCGGGAACGACCTGGAAAGTTTTTTATTTATTAACAACTTGCTTCTGCCTCCGGCTTTGCCCAGAGGACTTCGAGTTGTACAAGAGTAAATTGTCCGTACTAATATTATAAAGATGTAGAATTTGTTTGTAAGTTCGTATTTCCCCAATCTCTGAAACTATTGATCTGATTTGAAAAATTTGCGCCGGATAACTAGATAGATGTTCATTGAGGAAAGTTTTAGGCTACACTACATCATGCTATGACTCATAGGGGCGATGCAATAACCATATAAGTGAATGAAACCGTGTATACTGAACATTAAAAACTTGTAATTTTATATGGATTTGTAAGATCATACATAAACTAAAAGCCTCCGCAGATTGCGGATATTCTATTAGGACTTAGTTTAGTTGTATTTGAAATCAAAAGGCAAATTATTATTGAAAATTATCGTTATCAAAATATTCAATATTTTGACAGTAAAAGGCGGCGCAAACGTTTTAGTACAAACAAAATGTTTCAAGCTGTCAAAATGTAACATGAAAAATATGAATTTATTTCTGAACCAGTACTGATGTCTTTAAGTATACTTTCAGATTGATCTCATAGAATTTTCACAAAAATCGATTCAGTACTTTTATTTCAAAATCTATATAACTCGTATAAGTATGTTATCCACAAAAACGAAATCGCGTAGTTTGGTTTTAAAGTCATTTTCTTTTTTTAATCTTAATTATATCTAAACAGGCAGACAAATATATCTATCGCATTTTAATATTAGTGAATTCCAAGGTGTTTTTCTTAGAGCTATATGCTTAAAGATAATGGTAATTCCCTTATCATCAGCTGTGAGGCTCGAGGGCGTTATTATAAAATCTCACCCTTCGTCGAGAACTGACGGGTATCAACCGGTAATTTAGCATGTTTGCTCTTTTATGACGAAACTACGAGTGTGGTTCGAGAGGAGAATGTTAAATATGTTAACTAATAATATTTTTTTAAATGTACTGTACCAAATCCCAGAAAATGTTCAAAATTCTTCTATAGCAAAGTTCAAAAATATTATAGAAAAACGTTTGTGTATTATAAGAAGTTATTATGATATTAAAGATTTCATAGATGATGACACATCTTGGTAATAATGCGATCACATCCAGGCTGTCTCAATACATTTGAAATCCCGCTGAGTTTCTTTCGCGGTTTCTTCTCAGGTTCTCTTTTCAGAAAACGTGGTAGATTCATTTTTCCTATTTTGAATAAAAATATTTTGATTTTAATTTTGATTGAAAATTATTTTTTTTAAATAGACTTTACAGCGATCGTGATCGCGGATAGACCAAGTTAGTAATTTTCGATCAAGAAATTAAAACATTACTTTCAACTACCGCGAACGAATTCTAAGCCAGTATAGCGAGTAACATTCCAGATGCACGCTGAATGCACTACCAATTAATAGTTTAATCTTAACTTAATTGTACACATATTTATCTCTTACTTATGACTTTTGATATATGTACCTTTTTATCTGTTTGTGTTATGCAATAAGACGGATATTTATACATTAAACGTTTAGTATTAAGTTATACTTCTAAAACTTATTGAAAGTGATACACAATAAAGTATGTTCTCTCTTTCTCTCTCTCTCTCTCTCTCTCTCTCTCTCTCTCTCTCTCTCTCTACGTATATGTATGAATTAGGAATAAATACTAACCCCATTAAACAAAACGGAAAACATATCCTGTGTTTTTTATTGTATCTGTATTCTATTTAACAAATAATTATAATTATATTTTAAAGGCGTAACGATGTCATTATTTACATTACAAGAATGGTTAGCATAATTCGCAATCTGCATATCATTACACAAAGCCGCGTTAATGCGACGCGATGAGAAGTTACGTCCAATGACAATTAATATTGATCAAAGCTCAACCGGCTCCCTGTCTATATTTACACGATCTTTATAGCTCCGGTTATATTACGATATATACCGATCGGAGCAAATTAGGTGGAATTATGTATTATTATAATATTGAAACCCTTCGAAGAGGTAATATGCCGTGAAGCTTAGCGCCGCGTTCGTAAATATAGATGTTTATCATCTAGAAATACTTTGACGTTTGTCCGATTTTATTACATTTTTTTATGAAGGTACAATTTGTTTTATATAATAGTATACAATAACTGAGCTTCTTATGAAGTAAAACTATTTTAAACGGATTTAAATCGCGTATATTAATTATTTTTATCATCCCGACATTTCGAGCACTTTACAGCGTTCGTAGTCACGGGTAGACTAAGATGACATTTGTCTATTTGAGGTTTAAGAAAAATATTATTTCCAACTACCGTCAACGGTTTCATAGTTGGTATCTCGAATCACGTTCCGGTTGCACGTAGTTTTATTTCAATGAGTAATAATCGCGAAAATCTAAAATAATGTAAAGGCTACTCATGATTAACTGTCGCTAACAAAATATTTAAATCAATAAAAATATTACACACACTACCATGACTTTGAAACAAGCATTTATATTATTTATTTATTGTTAAAGTTTGTTATCAAAATGAAAATAGATTATCAATAGAACCTTCATAATGTTCAAATTTAAATATTAAAATGATTGTTGTTAAATTTCGACCGATAGGCGATCACTGGTTCCTATAAAATAGATGGATATGAAATCCGGTGATATTAAGGGATGTTAAGAAAGGTTTAATCAAAATTTTAATTTTTTATAAAAAAAAATAAACATGTTGCGAGCGAAAACGCGAGTAAACACTGCCTTACTACAAAAAAAATTAAAGATCTGTTAAACGTGTGTCTATAAAAATTCGTACTACAAAACCGCGTCTAACGATAGTTTGAGTTAAACATCCTTTAGACATAGTTTAATTATGGATAAACAACGCTTAAGTGAGTTTAATAGATGTCTAAAACTTATTTTAGTTGTAAAATGTAAAATGTGACGTATTTATTAATAAGATTTTAACACAGTTTATCTAGGCAAGTGTTGAACATGGTTTAATTTCATCTTTTATGGTATCGCACCAGTTGTTTATAAAATTTACAATAGGACGAACGTGTGAACGCGCACATACGTACGTCCATCAACGCCTAGTTATGGCCAATGCTTGTATAGTACTTTTCTCAAATAATGCGCGTAAATTGAACTAAGTAGCACAATTCAGAACTTTCATATGAAAAAGTATTCAAAACCCTTGACAAAGTTGACGAACAATTAATAACAAGATGTTTTTACATGCTAAAGTATTTTTTTTCACTAAACAGCTTTCTATGTGCAATATATAGTATTTTAGTTGACCTCTAAACACGAAAGATATGAATTTTCATGAAACTATTGCTGCCAATGCTCGATCAATACTCGTGTATAGTGCTCGATTTATCTCGAGAAGATTGTCTAAATAATGCTCAAATTTCCTAGCATGTTTGAGAAACAAACAATTTTCCCTTCCCTTCGAAGCTAAGGCGTTATCATCTACCTAGCATTTTCCCCGGTTATACCAGGGTCTGCTTTCTATTCTAGTCCAGATATTGACGAGTTACTGATTTTTACACAGATGCCATCTGAGACTGCCATCTGACCTTTGCAACCTCTGAAGGCAACACTGTGGCTTCTAGTGAATTTAGACTAGAATAATTTCCCTACTACGAGTAACGATCATTATCAGGTGATTGTGATAACAACCGGGACCGACAGCTTTACATGCTCTCCGAGACACGGTGGAGAGACTCACAAAGACAAACACCCAGACCTAGGAACAAATATTTATACAAATATAAATATCTGCCCCGAGAGGGGATCGAACCCGCAACCGTCGGCGTTAGAGGTACATTCAGCACCACTACACCGAAAGTCGAAACCGGTCGAAGCTAAGGCGTATAGTGAGTAAATAACCCAAGCTAGAATGTTTGACTATTATATAGCAAGGGGCGGAGTCGTTTGGCATTTGTCGTCCCTCTTGGGCCCTCCTCAAGACTAGTATTTCCTCTTGTTATATAATTATCATAGACTAGCAATAACATACCCATTGACATGACATAAATATCTTAGTGAAAGCTAGTATTATAGGGTGCATAAAATAGGGATATCGGATAGCGATTGTGATAGTAATTGGAATAAATTCTTGTGTATCTCTATTGTTGATAGAGGTTTTATTATAGATAAGTTATATGATAATTCTGTTTTATTACCAAATTTGCTGGTTCAATAAAGTTTGTTAAATTAAATGAAGTTTATGGAAGTAATATTAATAATCTTGTGATATTATTTATGTAATTAATAACAAATTAAATACTTCTTGTTAGATTTTATATTACGAAACGGTGGTGGATGGTCGTTAGTTAAAATATTTTTTGTAAGATTTTTTTTTAATTGTTTACCTCCGACCCAAAAAGACGGGTGTAATAAGTTTGTTGTGCGTATTTGTGTGTCCATCTGCGGCATCGTAGTTCCTTAACGACTGAACTAATTTAGATGCGGGTTTGTTCTTAGTTATAATGTATAATTTATTACCTCTTCTAGTTGTTAAAGAGAGTTTAGCAACTTACACACTTACTGCCTTACTACAAAAGATTTAAACAGACGCGTGTTTAAAAAAATCCGTACTAAAAATCCGCGTCTAAGCACAGTTTTGAGTTAAACATGCTTTAGATATAGATTAACATACGTTTAAGTGAGTTTAATAGATGTCTAAAACTTACTTCAGCTGTCAAATGTAACGTATAACATTTTATCAATAAGTATTTTTATGAGTTTTTTCGCTGTTAAGCAATTCAGATAATATTTTAGGCAATGATTAATTTTTAAACATTGTTTAGCTAGACACGTGTTGAACATGGTTTTAATGCGTCTTTTGTAGTATGACAGTTAAAATCTAATCGACTCGGAATTTACTAAGCCTATTGCAAATTATATGAAAATAACATAGTTGCCTAATGCTTCAGCATCATTTGGAATCAGCAGGATGCACACCAACTTACACCAGAGTATAATGTCGAAGTTTTTTTTTTTTTTAATTTTAAATTATATTATTTACTGTCGCATTTTCAATAACAAAAGTCAAGTAAAGAGTAAAGTAACAGCCTATAAATATCACATTGCTGGGCAAATGCCTACGCTCCTATTAAGGAGAAGGTTTTAGAGCTTAATCCACCACGCTGCTCCACTGCGGGTTGACGGATATTCATGTGTCAGAATTTCTAACACATCAGGTTTGCTCACGATGTTTTCCTTCACCGCCGAGCTCGAGATGAATTTTAACACTAATTTAGCACTTGAAAAATTTGCGGTGCTAGCCGGGGCTTGAACCCGCGATCATCGGTTGAGATCGACGTGTTCTACCGAGGCCACCTAGGCTCCATTCAATTCAATAACAAATAAAAGAATATTGATTACAATCGAATAATAAAACATAACAAAACTCAAGTAAAAATTTAATTTTAAATATTTAGCAGATCATTAAAAAAAAAGACTAAGCATTAAAATATTTTTCAAGTAATGAAAACATTTAGAAAATATTAAAACGAATATCTAAATAAGGCTATAATTATGCTGGGAGACATTCGGTCTCACCCCTTTAACCCCAAAATTGTCGGTTAACGTTCACCTGGGGATAACTGGTGAAACACACGGGCAGTTATTGCGAAATTTTACGCTTAGTTACAGTTATATTTTTAAATTGTTTCTTATTAAATAATATTCAACACATTAAGTATCGAATCCGTGTTCTTGTATACCGTCATAGATCGGTCAGTCGATTTATGGGTCGTTTAGGAACGAATATAAAAATCGTCATATTAAAAACTAGCCTCTCGTGATTTCACTCGCGTTTATGGTTACTATTTCGCTCTATGAGTCGTAGCGTAGGACTATTCAGTGAAAAAGGATTTTTTAAATCAGATCAGTAGTTTCAGAGATAACCTTTATACTAACTTTTACCCCATTGTAATATTAGTATAGCATTCAATATTGCGGGTATGTAGTCTGCCAGAGCACCTGACACGGTACTCAGAGAGATGTGGATTTGATGTTTAAAGTTTAATACTAATTAATATGGTATGAAATCGGTATTGGCTAATTATATATAATATTCATATGTTGTTAATTATTTTTTATATTTATCGATATAATATCTTCACTTGTTGTTAATCTATTTTAATAATCAATTTTGGTTTGAATGCGGTAGTTCTTACCTCATTTAAAACAAAAAAAAAACACACTTAAAGTTGTTTTTAGCATAGTATTAACTCGAGAATAAAGGCTAAACTCATAACACCAAGCTATTAATTTCGCAATGTAAATGTGTACTTCCTAGGGCAAGGTGCACGTTTGTATAATCAAATACCACAGAATATTTTGCAGGTTTCTATGAATAAATTTAAATTGTAAATTAAAAAGTCGTTAATAGCTAAAGCATATTATTACTGTACAAGATTATATAGATGATACAGATGCGTGAATTCAGTATAGCTGGATTAAATCTTTTCATATATGTACATACATATTTGTAATTTATAAATGTATGTATTAACAAAGATTTTAAAAGAGTACCTATCGAGTTTCTTGCCGATTTTCTCAGTAGAATCTTCATTCCAAACCTGTGGTAGCTTTCCGTTAATTTAAATATTTTTTGTTTGTTTTGACAATTCAAAGGTGCTTGAATAAAAATATATTGATCTCGAGTTAAAAAAAAAAAACGATTTAATATTTCTACAAACGTTTCTGATCACAATTCACACCCGTATATTGTTCATCAATGTCGCTATCACACATTCGATTAGTCGAGATTAGATTGCACGATTCTTCCATGGGACTCCCTTTTCCATGTTTATGAGGTTGTAAAACGTTTCTACACAAATTATAGATTTTCGGGAGCGTGAAATGGTCGTATAATTAATTTTTAGACTTACAAATAAATTTATACATTTATCTAATATAAAGATGAGAGATTTGTTTCTATATTTTCATTGAATAGGCTTAAAAACTACTAGATTGATTGGAAAAATTATTTTTACGTTAGTTAGCCCGTTTATTGAGGAAGAATATAGGCTATATTACATCACGCTACGATTAGCAGGAGCGAAGTAGTAACTATAAACGCGAGGGACATATAGTTAACTTAACAGGCTTATATAAAGTAAGATAAAGAAGAAAAATCACGATGTAGCTGGCTAAGAAGTCCGCCTTGATTAATTACTGGCGACCCGCCTCAGTTTCGCACGGGTTCAATATACAAAGTTTTTTACGACGACGTTACGTCACAAACTTTTGGAATTCTCGACTTTTCACTATCTATACAAATAAATGAATTTGATGTAAAGAATAAATTAAAAAGGTATTTACATCAAAAAGATTTTAAAATGTTTGTCTGTCTGTTTGTTCTGGCTAATCTTTAAAACGGCTGGACAAATTTTGACGACGTTTTAACTCGCAGATAGCTTATGTTATAAGAAGTAACTTAGACTAGTATTATTTAAAAAATATATTTATTTAAGGTAATAAATACAAAAGAATGTGAACAATCCCATTCAAGTAGGGATCTTCCCTAATAATAATAATCCCTAATAAACATTATTATATAAATACAATTTTTCCTCAAATTAATAGGGGTAAAACCGCGGGGCACAACTAGTTTTATTGTACAATAGCTTTTGCCTGCAATTTCGTCCGCGTATTCGTCGTTTTTCGTAAAAAAGTAGCGTATGTCCTTCCTCAGGGTTCAGTGATTTTTATGTGACAGACAGATCGTATTTTGGTAGGGAAATACAATATGTCAATCCACAATACTTGATTTCTATGATTTTTTTATTGAATAGGTAATAATGTTAACTTTTTTAAATTAGGGATGAGTGAGAGTCTTATAAACGTAAAAGTAAACAAATATATTCAAAATGCTTCGAACTGCTAAGCAATCAGGAGTTACACGTGTTATTGTGAGTCAATCATAAAAGATAGACATATGCTGTTACGGGATATTTTTTAGAAAATTTTATGTAGAATATTTCTGTCATACATAATTTCTATGTAACTTTAACCATTAAGGCTGCATACGCGACGGAAGCTTAAAAATTGGAGTAACGTCTCCCGTTTTCCTAAAGTTTCCCTTCACTACTCTGCACCTATTGGTTGTAACGTGATGAAAAGTATACTATAACCTGCCCAGGAGTATGAAGAATAATTGTACTAAGTTTCGTTAAAATCCGTCGAGTAGTTTTTGTTTCTATAAGGAACATACACACAGACAGACAGACAGACAGACAAACATTTTACTGATTGAATTTTTGGCATCAGTATCGACCACCAATCACCCCCTGATAGTTATTTTAAAAATATATTTCATGTACAGAATTGACCTCTCTACAGATTTATTATAAGTATTGATGATTTATACCTGCGTCTTGGATCACTTTAATTATTTATGGAAACCGCATAGAAATCCTTTATCTATCCATGGTAGCTCCAGCGTTCAGTTCATCTTTAACTTCCTTTCATGGTTATTAAAAATACTAGCTCAGACCCCGCCTTCCACCATTATTGCTTCTTTGATCAAATGTAATGTTATTAACACAAAGGTCAATATTCAGCTGCGTGATTTAAGTGTGCCACTTAACGCTAACTATTCGAGGCACGCGAAGTTATTGTGCGTGAAGGGCTGGTATAAGCAATGCTGATTTATTTTTAACCCCTATTTTTAGGTTAAGTGTTTTAATGGTAGAATAATTGGTGGTGGTATGTTTGGAATTGGCAATGATGAACCAGATGGCGCAGAAGATAGATGTGATTAAATTAGGTTCGTTATCATTTAGAGGTTAGAAAATAAAAACATCTTATGCTATGTAAATAAGTGTCTTGTTTATATATTAGTATATTTATTTATTTAACAAGAAACTCCAACAAGTACACATTAAAATTCAATATACAAGTTTATACAATACATTTTTGAATGTACTTCCAATTACTGGAGAACTCAACATGCACTAGAATAGTGTTGATACCTCAAACGTTACTTTAACTTAATTTAAATATAATAATATACTTAATACAAATTTAAATATGATAATATATGTATATATAGTTGAAAATACAAAATAATATTAGTAAAAGTATTTATCAAAACAAATTTAGAATAAAAAAAAAATGAAAAACAAAAAACCAGAAACAAACGTAGATTTTACATTAATTAATTAATATAGAAGGCATAACATTTCTTCTTGAAAGAATTAAGAGTATCGAAACCCATGTCCACTGCTGTATAGTAAGAGATAGTGGATTTGAGTGAAATACAATCAAGCAGGATAAAAAAATGAGCTACGGCTATCGTAACGCGAAACAATTTGAATGTTAATTTCTAATTTTTGTACTAAAACGAAACATATCAACTGTCAAAATGTATCGCGTTGCGATAGCTTTGCATACAATAACCCTCCTCAGAGATAATGACTAACCGAATTTACATTATTATACGTCTAACAATGACGTGGACTAGTGCATTGGGCTTCGATGTTAGGTATCACTAAAACTGACCAGCAAACTGTATAATGTATTGGAATATATAATGGTCTAGATGTGAGAACTCGTACGTGTAAACTACCGAACTTTACAGGAAAAACAAACAAACTTCTTTTAAAGATCTAGTAAATGTTAACTTGAGGTATTGTAAGAAGAAAAATTATTATAAAAATAAATTGAGTACCGTTTTCACTGAGAAAATCCATTTCTACCAAAAGTTTTTAGTTAGGCTGTAACACATATATAGCGACGATATGACACCTGTTACTAATATTATTCTTTTAATTACTAGCTCATTCACAATTGTTTCACTGAATTTACACTGAAAAGCACGAATAATATTTGAAGGTTTTATACTGGGTATTGAATTACATTATGGAAAACTACATACCTTTCTAGATGGCATCTATTCGCTCGTTACTACCTACCTGAATATCTATATATACCTATATATAAATCTAAACTGACTGGCTACCATATTCACTGACTGATCGAAGCCGCAAGGAATTGCAAGTATGCTTATAAATATAAGTATTATCTAATCCTTTCAAATATAATATATATTATATTACAAAGAATTCTATAAGATACTAAGTATATCAATACAAATTGAAATTCGAACCGTCTACACACAACCTTACCGGAGGTGGGTCGCCGGCGGCTAAGTAAACTTCCGGAGCCGCGCCGGAAGTGAATTCTCCCATTTGGCGGGAACGGAGAGCACTTCCGCCATTATTTCGTATATCGTTCTGTTTCGTGGTTTGCCTAAATTGTTGCCTTGTTTTATGTTACAGCGTATTAAGTACTGTTTTGTTGTGAATGTTTATAAAGGTTTTTAACTTGAAGGTCATGGAGAATCGCTTCATTAAGAATTTCGGATTCGTTAATTGGATACCTAGGTTTATTTACAGGACGGCTTCGTATTTTTAATAAATAACTTTTAATGTTTTTGCATTTTTCTATGTCATAATTAAAATTAATAAGTATCATTTATTATTATAGTCACAGAAAGCAGAAATGGATCGATTACACCCTCAGGAGAACTTCATATGACATCCCTGGGCAAGCATTAAAATAAACTCCACATGGAATAAAAACATCTACATCGATTTAGTATTTTGATAGTACCTTCACCGAAAATTCACCGAAAGCCACCTTTGGTGAAAGGGAACTGATGATGAATACTATAGGTGGCCACCGGAACTACTTAATGACAAGAATTTCACGGGTTGCGATTCGTTTACTCTAATATGATTGCTTAGCAATTTATGCTCTATAAAGCAGAGCTGATGGTGCAACACCAGGTAAACTCCTTAATAACTAACAACCCTGAATCGGAGAAAACAAATTCGTTTTAATGACTTCAAACAATAAATCAAAAAATTTCCAAACATGATACCGCAGCTATTTATAACCAAATATTCCCAATAACACAGGACACTTTTTGCCCCACATATTCTAACAGCCTCCCCGCATCGCACAGCAGAAACGCAATCATGTTTGAAATCTACGATCTAACAATAAGCCGGTGTCCGCCATCCGGTCTAATTCACCGGCTCTTCCAATAACTGTCGTTGGATTTCCACACGATTTGCCAAATACTGAATTTGGCACTAAAATCTAGAAGATCCGGCCTCGGGCGATTTATTTCGCACGCATCATTGTTTAGGGACATTGGTTCCGTAACGTATAACGGATCGCGATTTGTTCATTTGAGCATAAGTTTATGATTTATAAACGTTACGTGGTGGGTCCCGAAATGTTATACAGTCAGTATCTATGTTTGTGGCCCGCGGTATCACCCGCGTTCATTTGAAGAAAATATTGTTATATAATGTTTACCTTCCCTACTTGATATTGTTCACTATTTCATTGGTTTCAATTTTGTTTTCGCGTAACTTTCTTTTTATTTATTAATTGAAATAAATACAATTTTTTTTAAATAAAAATTAACCGACCTTAAAGACGAATGTAATAGTAAGAAATAAAATAAAAGGCAAACAATAAATATCTTCTGTAACATTTCCAAGTCAAAACCATTTACGTGTTATTTAGCGGTTTAGGCTCTGAATTAATGAATAAGTCAGTCAGTCAGTACAAGTGATTATACATTATTTAAAATAGATTTTATCAAAAATTTGTATTCAGTAGCTCTTGAAACTGTGACCCGAGAGTATTACACTCGGGTGATCAGCCAATTATATATCGTATTAGCTGCAGTCGAAATTTTTGATACAATGCTAGATGCATTGTATTGTTCAGTCTCAAGCATATTATTATTGAAATATTTACAGAATTCATAACTATTTAATGACAATGAATTCTTTATAGAAAAGAACCTAAACAACAATTTTGCTTCTAAAACTTAATTATTTTGTATAATGTCATTGGAATTTTCAAGCACCTTAATTTTTTTCTGTGGAGATGTTAAGCTTATATCAGTATGCTATTCAAAAATATGACATTATGGGTATCATGATATATAAAAAAATATGATACCTAATGATATTATCATTGATTGCACTCCGAGTACCAGCGGCTAACCTAAACTAACAATTTTTTTTATCGCTGGAGAATGTATTTACGAATCCCGCCTAATATCTCAGGCGGGTATATGGGATTCCTGGTGATCACAGACGCACTAGACTACCCACAAAAACCCACTCGTAGTAGGGCGCCACACGATCGCTTTCGCATGCTACCGTGACGCCCTGAACCTAACGTAACTTAACCTTACATAACCTAACTATTTAATGACTTATGTATTTCACAATAAGTTCTTTACAGAAACCTAAACTAACTTAAGTAATTCCTTAAACAATATTTTTATTTCGAAAACCTTAGACATATTTTGTATAATGTCATTCAAGCACCTATCAATTCTTCCATGGAGATTTTAAGCATTTATCAGAATTCTATTCAAAAAGATCACATTATGGGTAGTCCTGATTGCACTCCGAGTAGCAGGGGCTATAGCGTTGCACGTATCAAGAACGCGACCAGAATAACTAATGCCGCGACTCTTTAGCCTGATATTTGTGCTGAAGGTAAAGAGACGTGTGCAAATTGGATGAAATGAATTAACACGTACAACTTTTACGAGTTAAATATTTTATCTTTGTGTTGTGTTTAATATGATAAGTGTGACTTGAGTTGAAGTGGAATTTTTGGCTTGTATTTCTTTATATATTTAAAACTTTTAGTTTAACTTTTAATCAGAGTCAGCTCGTGACCACGACGGATGCAACTTCGAAACGTTGGGCAATAAAAATGGTATAACCTCTATAAGTTATCGCGATAAGTTATATTAAATATGAATAGTATATATCGCGAAAGTTTAAAATATATAATTACAGACCAAAATTGGCCGGATTTTGTTTTTCGCTTGGTTAATGTAATTTTTATGTAATAATAATAATATTTATATTAAATATAGCCTGTAACTATTCATAATAATGTACCTCTAGTTTTGAAAATAGGTTCAATGGTTCCGTAGTTTATTTCGCACATTCGAAAATCGCTCTCTCTATATTTTATTAGTTAAGATTACTTTTAAATTTGTAACGTCACGATGCTAGTTGTTTTTGGGACTTCTTCTGCGTATAAATTTTCACCGTCTTTTTCATTCCCTTATTTATTTTCTTAAGTCCTTCTTTAAATTAAAAATTGTATAATCAAAAATATACAATTTTTACATAAAAGTCACAATTATGTTGCACAAAATACCTAAAAGTGGCTAAAACATCCTTGTTATTGTTTTAATCCTGCCCCTGTAACGCATCGTTTTACAAGGCCACCCCCTCAACTCTCCCACAATTGCGTTACATAACACTCCTCAATCTAACAATAACCCTTCTATGAATAAGCATATTTACCATTCCATTATTACCTCTTATAGTACCGTACGTTTTTTTTCCAGGACAAAGTGTTGAAAACAAAATTACAATATAATTTATACAATAAAAAGAAACAAATCATTGTAAACATCATGACCGCGCGGAATGGTGGCAAGAATGCTTGTAGTGTTTTTTCTTTGAATCGCAAATCCGATTCTCTGGGTGAAATGCGCCAGCCCTCCTGTCACCAGTGAAGGCAATAAAACGAGAAGTAATATCTTTTAGAATTTCTGCACTACTACTCGAAACTCCAAGTGTACTCACAGATAAAACTGACCAATCAGGTGAGACCATCCACAGCGCTTTTTATTACCCATAAAAGATAACTTAAATTAGTACCTCACGTTAATAGAAAGAGAGAAAGAAAGGAAAAGTAATAGGAATAGTAAAAACGCGAAGTAACACAGCACACCTCTGGATCTTAGAGCTACAAGTTTAACAGTTTATTAGGGTAGCTAAAGTAACTTTTTTCTCGTCTCGAGTATAAAAGGCACGGTTTTTACATCTAGGAAGTAATTATCTTTCAAAGTTGCGAGAATCAGGAGTACAGAAGTTGGACTGCGTAATACCAAAGCATTGGTACATATATTTAAGTAAATCTTACTCGATTGAAATTATATATTCTTTTTTAATTTATGTTTTACATAAAATTATTTGGTTTTATTATTATATAGTATGTGAGTTTCGAAAATTAGGTTATAATTGCCGTAAGTATGTTGTAAAAGGTAATAAAAAGAAGTATAAGTTACTAAACATTTCTTCACTAATTAGGCAATAAAAAATGGTGGTTTAAATGTAACGCTTACCTCTGATTATATTATTAGACTCTGATCGTGTTATAAAAAAATGGATGCTCATCTAAATTTAAATTAATTTGAATGTATTAAAGACTAGCTGTCCCTCGCAGTTTCACTCGCGTTTATGATTATCTCTTCACTTATATATGTAAATCTCGACATAACATAACTTTAAATAAAAAAAGGCTATCTAATGCAATTTTATTTTAAATTACCTTTTTATAATGATAATATAGATTTACATTTTGTAAACAAATAGTTTTTCAATTGCAGCTAACAATATAATTAAAAAAAATTGTAAACTGTAGAATGTTTAAGAAGTATGAGACAAGCACCTCCTCAAAGATGGCGCCGAGTATCGTAAAAAACTAAAAACGATGCAGAATCTCTAAATGAAATAGAAATATACACAAAAGGTAACATCAATATAGGCTTAATATTTTTTTAATTTTATCTTTTTGTATATATACAAAAAGACAATATATTGTACATGGTTTATACTAGTGAAATGTATATGTAAAAATAAGTGACTTAAATAAGAATAAAACATTTTTATATAATTTTGATGACTGAATACATAAAAACACAAAACTTAAAATCACATCAAACAATCATCGCCCAAACCAGACTTTGGCTTTACGCCTCCCAGTGGGTCAGAGAAGCAAATGATCGTTCGAACAACTTTTTTCATTATCTCCAGCAAGTCGGATACTTTCATACTATAGCCCTATTTCCTTTTAGTTGTGATCCCATTTTCATTTCGATACCGTTAAAACCGAAAATTTCTGCCCAATTAAGGAGCAAAGATTAGCGTTTCTCTTATTCGTATATAACAAATTGCGCTTTTTATTCAACTACAAAACAGTATTTTGCGTTTTGACATGTATTTGTAGTTTTTTATAGCAAATGAGTAGGAGCGACATTCGATGTTAAATGATAACTGTCGCCAATGGGCCTTTGCAGCACCAGAGGAGCCACAAATGCACTGTCAGACTAAAGAAATAAGGGATGAAATACAACAAGAAGTACAGATAGGAACAGTATAGTGGGTTGGGTACTGTTCTCCTACTCACCGCATGAAACGCTTTTAGCATAGTTACTTTGCAACGGTCTTCTGTGAGGTATTGCTCCGATCGAACCAGTCTGTATACGAGTTGTAGTAAGTTCGCCCAACTAGACTACCTCAGTGAAATGTATATACATATATGTTGAATTCTATACACTCTTTAAGAATCCTAATATCTTGATTGATAGTATGGATATAATGATTGCTATTGATTTAATTAAGCGATTGAAAGTTCATAAGCTAAGTATTTAATTAAATACTAGTCGATTCCTGCCGTTTTGTTTGGGTAAAATAAATGGGTTTTGAATGTCGCTATAAGAAGTGATTCTCCATGTCAATTTTCATCCCCTCTTTAACCCCGTTAAAGTATTATTTTCGGGAAAAAAATTAGCTTATGTCCTTTTCCAATGTCTAGCAATTTTGACGACAAAACTTGAACAAGCAAACAGATACATAGAATTCTTTTGCATTAATTTAAGTACCTAAAGAAGTTAGATAGTCAATGTTTATATTTTCTTTCTTTGTGTCATCATTATGAATATAATAAAGGTCCTGTATTTAGGGTTGAGGCATACACCCAGTACCATTCATATTATGAGTAAGACGAAACAATTTTTTGCAAAATCAAAATGTAAAATCGAAAGCGAAAAAAAAATCTCTATACAAATCTTGATCCAACTCACGCTTGACCAATTTTACATCTTGTTAAGTACAGATCGTTAACTTTTACCACGCTATTTGGCCGGTTTCTTTATAAACGAGCCAAGTTACTTAGTCCCACTTATTTTGTTACATAAAAATCTCAGTATAAGAATATAACAGAATTTAAAAAATATACCTACTCTGTTAAGTAACGCCATTACGAACGGTCAAGTGCGAGAGAGATTTTACTTTAAGGGTTCAATTTAATAATATGATAAATATATAAACGCATCACACTCAACGACCCCATTAGGATCTCGGGATCCTGTATTGGGGATCCGGAAACACACACACCACAAACACAAACACCCAGACCACGGCAAACATCCGTAAGGCCAATACAGATGTTGGTAGTTGTAGAACTGCGACTGTTGGCGCTTCAGTCAGTTGCATTGTTGCAAAACGGTTCTGTAGTTTAGTTTTTTTTGTATTTAAAAACTAAACTACAGAACCGATTATGATAATTAAATAAATTATATTTCATTATTTTATGAGAACAAAAAATAATCAAGCAAATCTGTTAAGTAATTTCTGAATAATTAACCGCCGCCTTTTTGAAGTAGGTTAAAAATACCACGACAGGACTTTAGTTAATGCGTAGGTATTTTGTGTCGGTTTAGTACAAAATCTGAAATAACTGTCTGTCAGAATCTTTCTATATATAAAAATTAAAACTGGGTAACAGACATACATATTCACAGACTGATCGATCAACACAGAGCTGATACCACTGGATCTAGAAACACGATATTTTGCACAAACTTAAATATCGTAAGTGCGCTAAGAAAGGATTTTTGAAAATCCATCTCCTAAGGAAGGGAAAAAAGAGGCTTAAAAGTTTGTTAGGTATCAAACTCCTTAAGTATACGCGAGCAAAGCTACGGGAAACTGCTAGTGTTTCATATTTTGTAATAGGTAGTTTTTAACAATAAGGCCTCTTGTTTTATGATAATTTAATTTCAAGACATGAAAGAGCAATCATTGAGATTTCAAGGACAAAATTTAAAAGAAATTCTAAAAGAGTTCTTTATTTTTATTTACGGAACCCTATAAAAGTGAAGAAGGAACAAAGATTAAAATTATTTTTCTGACAAAATGAATAATACACAGCAACGCTCGAAATATTATTCAATCTTCCGAATTTTTTTAAAGGTTATTCTTCTAAATTGACTTGTTAACGTATGAACGCTTAAGAAACGGACAATAGTATTAAGAAGTTCTAACAGGTGGCCTATTGGTTAGAACACGTCAGTCTTCACCGATGACCGCGGATTCAAGCCCCGGCTAGCACTGCTGTGTTTTCAAGTGCTAAATTTGTGTTTAAATTCATCTCGAACTCAGTGATGGAAAACATCGTGAAGAAACCTGCATGTGCCGAGAAAATTCTGACACATGTATATCCATTAACCCGCAATTGAGCAGCGTGGTGGATTAAGTTCTAAACACCTTCTCTATAATAGATGAGGTGGGCTTTCCCCAGCAGTGGGACATTTACAGGCTGACTATTCAAATATATTCTTACGTCGATCACGACGATTTACGACAGCATTTTTAAAAATGGAAAGAGTTTTTTTTATAATAATACGCGACAAACGAACTAGTGAGTAACTTTATGTTTAGTGATGGACATGGGCAGCATCAATCTATCATTAAATACGATAAAAGTGAATTAGGGGTGAAGGGTAATAGAAAGCAATGGAAAAGGTGGGATGTCGGCTTACTGATCTTTTATCAACATCATGTTTGGATGTTGATAAAAAAAATAAAAAAAATATCTTATAAAACATGGAACGCAATTGAAATTAAAAACATGAAATTAAGAAACTTCTTTTCTATATTTATTTAGTTTATATGACTTGATTTTTTTATTAATGATAAATAGACAACGCATTAACAGAATACATCTATATATCCAAATTTGACTTTTTGCGGGTTGACACATTATTACTTATTAACATCAATTTTAAATACCATCTAAAAATTCGACATAACAAAACAAAAATATTATATAATAAGCTCCAAACAACAGAAATAATATTTCATTACTGGCCTTATCTTCTGCATCGCCACAATAACAAAACCACACAGCTAATTGAAAAACCCGATTGGATCCACCGGTCACGCCATATTTTATTGAGCTCCAAGCCGACATAATTGAGGTGACGGATGTGGTTATCGTATTTCATGGAGTCGAAACAAAGATTAATTAAATAAAAATTTAAGCTAAGAACAAACTCTCGATCATCAGAAAAGAAACCTTAGTTAATATCGGTTCATCTTAATCGTCTTAGGGCTACGATGCTATGGACTGATAATGAAAAAACAGTTTGTAAATAAATCTTGCTAAGGACCTTGAAAGTAACATTTTCAGGGGATGAAAGTATCCCATAAGTACAAAGGTAACGGCTACTCTCACTAATCACAAGATCACTAAACAGGCTAGTGCAAGATCTTTTTAAATATTCGTTAGAGTTTCCAGGCAACAATACGTTAAAATTTGCTTTAAAATAACTGTAGATTCATTATAAATAGAAAAGTATTCACTACATTTAAAACTTAAGCGTTAGTTAAAATGAAGGATACAATTTTCAAAATATATCATATTTAAAGTATACCACATCTATACTTATAATAAATCTGTAGAGAGGTCAATTCTGTACATGAAATATATTTTCAAAATAACTATCAGGGGGTGATTAGTGATTGATACTGATGCCAAAAATGCAATCAGTAAAATTTTTGTCTGTCTGTCTGTCTGTCTGTCTGTCTGTATGTATGTTCCTTATAGAAACAAAAACTACTCGACGGATTTTAACGAAACTTAGTACTATTATTCTTCATACTCCTGGGCAGGTTATAGTATACTTTTCATCACGTTACAATCAATAGGAGCAGAGTAATAAAGGGAAAACGGGAGACGTTACTCCAATTTTTAAGCTTCATGCGTATGCAGCCTTAATGGTTAAAGTTACATAGAAATCATGTATAACGGAAATATTCTACATAAAATTTCCTAAAAAATATCCCACAACAGCATATGTCTATCTTTTATGTTTGACTCACAATAACACGTGTAACTCCTGATAGTTAGGAGAATTCTGATTATATTTGTTTACTCTTACGTTTATAAGACTCTCACTCATCACCAATCTAAAAAAGTTTACATTATTACCTATTTAATTAAAAAAATCATAGAAATCTAGTTTTGTGGATTGGCATATTATATTTCCCTATTAAATTACCATAGTTAATCTGTCTGTCACATCAAAACCACTGAACCCTGAGGAAGGACATACGCTACTTTTTTTTCGAAAAACGACGAAAACGCGGACGAAGTCGCAGGCAAAAGCTAGTTGTACATATATTTTAAACTTTTGCGATTTATACTATTCATATTTTATATAACGGGTCTTATCGCGACTGACTGAACACTTCAGCTCGTGATCACGACGGATGGAACTTCGTCGAAACGACGAGAAATAAAGAGGTATAACTAACACTAAGTTTGTATGCCACAATGTGGCAGTAAAAGATGGCATTTGAGTACAAAAATTAAAAATCAACTGCCAAAATTAGACATAATTTGATAGCGAAAATTTTCAATAATTACACATGAAAAAAATGGCATGTAACTTGACGATTCGAAATGCTTTAAAAGGCCATTTTAATAAAGTATATTTTGAGTTTAAGTTTAATTACAATAATGTAATGAATTTTGAACAAATGCGGTTATAATTTATTATATAACTGTTTCTTGCTAAGTATATAAAATAAACTTAAATGTGCAAAAGATTTTATCAGAACAGAGAGAAAAGCCGAACTAAGATCCCAATCCTATCGCAATTTTATGAACTGCCAAATTTTCTTATACCATCTCACGTTTCGTCAACCTCAAAGTAGCGGTTTTGTAGTTCATAGAAGTTCGAAAATTATCAAAAACTATGTCACGAACTATCGGGCTTACGTGATCCGCGCTTTGTGAACTACGTATTACTACGTACGGTGTACCATTTGAAAACTTTATTTTCAAATCTAACATCGCCCTTATGGTCATAGTTTCAAGAGCTAGAATTGAAGATCGTGGTTTCTGTACAAAAGTTATTGCGACTCAAACACGGTGACAAGTTTTAATGAGCAACTGCAGAAGCTTGAAGCATATTGACATTTACAGGGGAGTTTCGAACAGAACTTGATAGATTGGCTGGAAAGGTAAACAAGAGTGGAAGAATTAATTGTGATCAAGAACCATAAGTTCATTAACTTGAAAACGCTCAAGGCGAGTTTAGTACAGATATAAATGTATAACTTTGAAAATTGTTAAAATATTTGACCAAAATGCACATTAAGAGCTGTTCTGTGCCTAAGAACTGCGATGGATTTTCTTTATAAGATGCATCTACTTGATTTAATTGGAAGAATAGTGACATAAAAACTTCAAAAATAAAATTAAATTAAAAGAATATATAAATAAAAAGAAATTCTTTAAGTCAATATCAGTTTGGGTCAAAGATGAGTATCTAATATTAAATATTTTTACTAGAAAATATTTACTTCTTTGGAGTATTTGAAAAGTAATTGACGGAAATAGAAAATATTCGTATTTTAATTTATAGGTAACTTTTATATTTGTTATATTATTATTATTTCATGGGATAATTTGTTAAAATAATTGAAATGGAATGAATGAAAATGAATGATAAATTTCATAAGCTATATAATAACACTAGTCTTTGCCAGTGGCTTCGTTCCGTTTAATATAGACTTTGTTAGGGAAGAGGACAATCTAAAAAATATTCGTCTATCTCTGGGAAGTAGAACATTTTTTTTTACTGGATGAAAGATATCTTACTATTTGAGACGTTGACTAACACACGTTCGTATTGATTATTTTAGTTTAGATTTATGGACCTGTAGGTGCTTTAATGTTTTCTACTGTATGTAGCGGTAGACATTTCGTATCATGATGGTCATACTATATCAAATCAACCAATGATTAGTATGCAATTATTTTGTTTGGAAGAATTTTAAGTGCACTCGTAAAAGAGACGGTCTTACCACCATAATAACGATCACTTTTTAAGATGAAAATAACATTTGCAAGTTGTATTCTCGTAACTAATTTAAACAAGGATGTACGCTAGGATACATATTAAGTAAGTACGAAAGCAGTTAATTTCAAGAATAAAGAAATTCTGTCATATGTAAAACAATGACATACAACTTAGGGAAATCTTTATAAAAGTCTGTGAGCAAAACTTATCATGTAGTACTCGTCTATTATTTATTTCTATCAAAATATTTCATATTATTTTTAAAAGACTGACAAATTTTTTGAAAACATACAAAACAGTTGAATCGTCCCAAAACGAAATCCATAAATTTTCCCACTAAAACTAAAGTTGATTTCACGAATCAAAAATTTTAGTATGCAAAATGTTCCAAAAAAAAATCCAATCTCGAATTCTTCGGAATCAGTCGCCAGTTTTTTTTTTTTTAAATCCTATCCATTCAATGTACACAGATTTGTCAGATCAGTATTTTGGACAAACCAAATTCGGCTCAGTAACGAAGGCAAAACAAAATGTAACTGGATTAAAATCCATGTGGATTGTCGGCGGCAGTTCAACTGATGTCTATTGTTTTAGACAAAAATGTTGAATTAATCCGACTTGATGTATGGATATACGAAGTGACAGGTTTTAATTTTTTTTATTGGTAACAAAATAAACTCGTACAAGATTTGAAATGTAAGAATGTAGAAAGTATTTCGTCTTGATTTATCATTTAATTTATGTATAGGATATTAGGTTTTGCTGATGGCTTCATTTGTACTAATGTAGATTTTGTTCTGACGGGCGAACGTTTAAAACTATTTTTTTTTAATTAATAAAATATGCAAGCACTTATTTCAACATTTTATTTTTATTTTTGAAGCTAAGACTGAAAAAGTTCTGACTCACATTTTTGTACCAAAACGCCATATTTAAAGTCAAAAGTCAAAATGTCAAAAACTTATATATTTTGATAGCGACAATTATCGAAATAGAACCCAACTTTGTCTCTCCTCCGGTCGATAATCCTTAAGGAATTGGTTTAAAGGCTCACGATGTTTCCCCCAAATAAATACAATTTTGAATGATTTTGTAACGGCAACAAATTGGCTTAAGAAAAGTCTACGTCTATCTGGAATACAATATCTATTGTTTAGGATATTTAGAATTTTATAAATAACTTAAGAACATTTAAATTTAAAAAGTGATTTGAGAAACTGGCCCTTGTCGTATTCATGTTTTAGCATACCTTTACCATCATAAAAAAAAGTAAATTCACTATCACTAATTGGTTGAATATTTCTTTGAGAAACAACGGGTTCTCTCCCTAAGGCTTCTTTAAATTTCACGAGAAAACTAGTTTACGTCATTCTTTAAGACCCAGCCTATATTTATATTAAAGTTTATCAAAATTGCTTCAGCAGTTAACAAATAAACAAACAATGTACAAAGAACTAATCAGTAGACAGACCTAGTTACATTCACATTTTATATTGACAAGCCCCATAAGATACAAATATTATCAATAAATTATAAATGTGAAATAAAGTTTGTTTTTTCTTCATGCGTCCATAAATGGACGCTGATAAACAATACTATGTCAAGCCACATGAGCTTCAGCTTGTGAAAAGTAGTGTCTAAAGATGTTAAACCTATGTTTAATAAATTTGGTCGAAGTAGTATATATCCATTTTTTCGTTTATTTTGATAAAAGGTATAATGAGCAGATTGGTATAAAAAGTTTTATATAAGTGTAAGATTTTTCAAATATGCGATATTATACTATTATTATTGTTAGTTATCTAAAATAAAATATGCGAGATTTTTGCATATTGCGAAATATAGTACACACTTCAAGGTTTTAATTAGATTAAGAAACTTTTTCCCATACTTATTAAGTTTATATCACTTGAAAAAAAATTAATAATGTTATATACTTGACTCATTATCACAATACATTAATATCTCCGAATTTGACTTTTTGTTGGTCGATATATTATTGCTTATCAGCATCAAAATGTAATTAAATAAAAATATCCCAGAAATTAGGACTAAAAAGAAATCAAACGACACACAGAAACAGACAAAGTCATCTGAATTTATTTAAATATTATATAATTAACTATGGCCTAAATTAAGCGTACACCGAAGAAGCAAATTTGTTATATAGTTTTACTGCTATGGCTAACTAGGTTTGACCGATTGCGTGTGACGTCCCACTGTTAACCCTGGTATTGACCTTGAATTTACCTTATAAATACAACACGTTTCCAAGGCAATCCTAGGCTTCTTGATACTTATAAGAATTTTACTTTGAAGGGAAAAAAAAATGAAATTTATAAAGGTATTAATGAAGCCCATGGATGTCATCAAAAAGTTAAAATACGTGACACGATAAGAAAAATTCTACTACGATGAGGATGAATGTATGCTTATGATAGCAGTTCGCAGCAGCCCGTGTGTTTGTAAGAATTTGATACCTAACAAACTTTCAACCCTCTCTGTAACCTCTTAAGGGATGGATTTTCTAAAATCCTTTCTTAGTGCATACTTACGTTATGTAGTATGTAACGTTCGAACGATCAGTTAGTGACTATGTCAGCCAGTCAGTTTTGTTTTTTATTTACATATATAGATATTTGGATGAATAGATCTTTGTTCTTTCACACAAAAACTACTGAACAGATTTTGATAAAATTAATATACATCAGAATAGCATGGACTACTTTTCCAACAATTTCAAAAAGGACGTTTCCAATTCGCTGTGTATATTTTTTAAGTATGTTATTTCAAAACTCCGTCATTTCTTAACCGATTTTGATATTTTTTTTCATTTGAACACACACATACACTCTGTATTTCTAGATTGTTTCTATAGAATTTTTATCAAAATTAGTTTAGATGCTTAGCTTTGTAAGCCAGTTGTTTTAAAAAATTATATGATTGACATACTACGCGGATACAGCCGAGGACGGGAACAAGTACTATTTTAGAAAATATTAATCCAAGAAAAAATATATAGGTATCTAAAAATTAACATTTCATGAAAAATGTAGTGAAAAGGGTAACAACAATCAGAAAGGTTAAGCAAAGGTTAAAAGAATTAACAGACTATTGATCGGCGAAATGTTTTCAGCCTTTCCGAAATAAAGTTTAAGTTCGCCGAGTTAATTAAGAAAAAATCCACCATTCATGCCTTCAAAAGCGTTTAGCTAATAAATTGAAGTGAAGTGACATTTCATTAAGAAATTTCTAATTGTTCAAGTGAAATCTAGGGTGAAGGAAATTATTTTAGGGACTTCGAATTAAACTCGGATTTCCATTTTGAATGTTTAATTGAATCTCGAAATAATCCTTTAAACGTAAGGTCTTGGTGTTGACTTAATCGTATGTTCGGTTTTTATATTTTTGAACTTTGATATTTTCATTTGACGTCCGCTCTGGTTTGATGGTACTGATTATACCTCAGCCATTAATCAAAGAATTGAATTGAATATACCTCATTACTTTGGTTTCCTAGAATACGGCCCCGTATTATTACGTCCGTTTACGTTACGCTACCCATCTGATATTTGAATTTCATAATCTAGGATAGCATTGTATTTTGTGTATTGAAATCAAAGCACATAATTTTCTTTTCAATGTAAATATTCAATTGTATGCATATTAAAAAAATAAAACATTTTATGATTATTTTGTGTTGAGGAGACTTGTAATGTTTTCTACTTGTTTTAAATAAAACGTTACCTCTTAGGTTAAAACGTTATGTCCAAATATTCAAAAGGCATAATAACACGAGGGCGTAATTATAGAAAACTAAAGTATAACGCTGACGTTTCTGTTTCGATCCCCGCTTGGAGCAGATATTTGTAATCATATATGTACATATTTGTTCCTAGGTCTTGGTGTTCGTTCTTGTGAGTCTCCCCACCGTGACTCGAAGATCACGTAAAGCTCTCGGTTGCTGTCACAATTACCAAATAATGATCGTTACTCTTAGTAAGGAGATTATACTAGTCTAAATGGTTACTGGCTCGCCCTCAGAGTTGGTCCTCAGGTGGTAATCGTTCTGTGTAATAAAAACGTTTCGAAAAAAAATCGACTTCGAAAACGAAATAAGTAAACTAAAAAGTAAGTAATAAATATTTTCTACAAATTATTGAAGTTGGTGGACATAATTCATTCAGAATTATTTAATGTATTTTTGACAAAAACTAATATAAATAGAGATGACTTTTATTCACTTCAAATTTTATTTTCATGTTTTTATTTATTTTTGCAGAACCATTTGTACATAAGATGGTAAATTAGATACAGGGAACATATTAATGTTTTGACTTTAGAATTAGGCATGTAAATTTTAATTGTAAGTCCTAACATTGAAATAAAATTTCATAACAAAATTACATAATATAAATTTTTGATTAACCATCTATTGTCGTGTTAAATTATTACTAAATTACATTTAATATCATATTAAAATTTAATTAAATTTAATTATTACTAATTAATATCTATTTTATTAAATAAATACTATGTACATTTGTTCCTTTATTTTTAATTAATAAATCCTTTTTAGCATTTAAATAAAAGATTGTTTTGAAAAATAATTTTTTTGTGAATTAATTTATATATTTTGTTGTGACATATAAATTTTATAGTTGTCTTGTAATACATCTGAGGTTGGCTGTATTTTGGGTCATAAATTAAATGTACCATCCTCGAGTTCAGGGATTAGCATGGTGACATATGAGTTCGTGGTTAAACAGGCAAAAGGCGTAGGACAATGATATAATATAACTAAAGTTATAGTAGATAAAGTAAAAGTAAAGTAAGAAACAGTCTGTAAATATCCCACTGCTGGGCATAGGCCTCCTCTCCTATTAAGAAGGTTTAGAGCTTAATCCACAACGCTGCTCCACTTGGTTATACATGAATCAGAATTTCTCCCGACACCTTCACCGCTTAGCTCGAGATGAATTTAAATACAAATTAAGTGATCACCGGTTGAAATCGATCTTTAAACAATAGGCCATCTCTATTCTCTATTCTTATTATTTTCTTTGATTTTCACAAAAACCTGAACAGACAAACTTATATGCACGGTGAGGATATTCACACGAAAAGTTAAATTGTTAACAATTATGAAATAATAATTTCTTATATAACGTTAAAATAATTCAATGACTTTGTACTAAGATGACATTTTATATAACAAGTAAGGAAGCTCCGCTTTTCTTAAGAGGTTTTCTAGCTACGTTCGTGATTAAGAAAAAACATTTATCTTGTCCCAAAAAAACCTTAACTTTGTAACGAAAATTAAGGCTTAAACCCACAAAAGCAATTAACGGAATACTTAATCCAAACTAATATAAACCCTTCATTAAATAAACTTAAGTATGGAGATAGCAAGACCTAGGTTCCTTTAAAGTGGATGCTGATAAGCAATAATATGTTAACTCACAAAAAATTAAATTTAGATATCTTGATGTATTCTGATCATGCATTTCGTATTTAACATTATTCAAAAATTTTTCGAGTCACCTGAACGGACATACGGAAATGTTAACGTAAGTACGGAAAAAAGTTTCTAAATATAAAATTTAATTTAATTTCTAAATATAAAAATTTAGAATAATGAAGTGTGTTCTATACTTTGGATGAAATTATCTCATATATTTAAAAAAAAAAAAATATATTATTTTATAAAACTTTTTACTAGCCGATCTGAAAATATTATACATTAAAATTAAGAACAGATTTGACATCGTTAGCCGCCATTTTTTTTAAATGATGTCCGTGTGGCCTGACACAAAATATTGTGTTAGGCCACACGGACAGCAATTGGACGCTGATAAGCAATAGCTTATCGTAAAACAAAAGCTTCGTTTTTAAACAATATATTTTAGTAATGCTTCAATTTTCGGCCAAACTAAAACCCACGTGGGCGCGCTGCGAACAGACGCTAACTTTTTATATTATACAATAAATTTAGTATAATAACGGCTTTGGGATCGCGTGTCGTACATTATGTAACACAGCGTTGAATTAATACTAACAATTACTTGAACTGCACGCACAAAAAAACGAACAAATTGCCACTGTGCGTGTTGGTATTTTGTGAGGTCCAAGTGTGGAGTAAAAGCGGGGATAGTTACTTCTACAATTTTTCAACTTTTGTGCAAATGGGCTCTTAATATACTATGGTTTGAAATAACGCTTTCATCGTCAATGTTCTTTTAATTTTAAACGTAAACTCAAAATATACTTGAGAAATAGGTTTTATAAAGTCTTTCGAATCGCCAAATTACAATTGTCATGTTAATTCCGCGTGAAGCAGCTCGGAATGTGGACTGTACTGTGTAGAGCTAGCGAGAAACCCAGTAGTTACTCTTTATAAAAATTATATACAATAATTTTGGATACAATTAGCTACAGTTGTTTTTCGAGAATGTCAATGCACTATTATTTCGCGCTGCTTTATTATTAATGTAGTTATTACTTTTTTTTGAGTGTCCTCAAGGAAATAATGAATAGGCTTCTAGGTTAGGACGTATTCACTAATAGTCCATTTTTCTTTACATTTATAAAACAAAGAAGAAGAAGATTAGCAGACAAATATGGCGAAACTATGCAACGTGATACATTTGACAGTTAATTTTAGATTTCTGTTACAAAAATTAACTATAAAATTTATCGCAGTGCGATTGCGGTGGCTAACCGTAGTAACCTTCCTGATGCTATTATTTTCGTAGCTAATGACGTGATTCGACGCTAAACAATAACTATCATCAGAATCTTAATAAATTAAGGTCATTAACAGTCTGTAAATGTCGCACTGGTGGACAATGACCTCCACTAATATCAAGGGGAAGGTTTAGAGCTTAATCCACCTCCGTTCTATCTCCCAGCACACACATGTTTCCTCACGATGTTTATCTTCACCGCCGAGCTCGATATGAGTTTAAACAAAAATTTAGCACTCAATAATCTTAATTACCGCGAGTTCAAATCGCTTTCGCTTTTTAATTGGACTACTAAAGATCTCTTCAATTCTAAATGACCCTTACATTATTAAAAATTGAAATTATTATCCATCACACATCAATATGGCATTTTAAAAGCAATAATAAATGACAATTTTTTAATAAATGGTTTTGATTGTAATTCTAACAAAATCCATATGTTGTAAGGCGAGAATTACACTGATAAGTTTCGCACTCGAATTTTTATAAGGATAAGATATATTTACATAAGGTGTTCAATTAAATTCAATTATTTGGTTAATGGCTCTATAAGTTACTAGCAGTTGCTAAATAAATCACCCCTAGCGTCATTTTAAGGGATGTTTTCGAAATTTTGGGATACTGAATGTAAGGATAATCGGCCAAAACAATATATTTTCTCTATGCAAACTTTGCTACCCCCTTGCATCCTAGTGTGGAATATTAGTACCCTATTTTCTATTTTATATTTCATTACTATCACCGAGAAATATGTGTATTAAGTTTTAAGTTAATACGACCACGAAATAAGATTTTGCATACAAACGTTTGTACTCCTTTTCACCCTCTTAGGGGTGAATAATCAAAAAACCTTTTCGTAGTGGATGCCTACAACCTAAATGCCACCTACTGCCAAAATTTCAAGTTCATAGCCCCAGCGGTTTAGGCTCTACGATGATGAATCAGTCAGGACAAGTGATTTTATATATATAGATTACGCATTGCTTTACACCTGAAACCATTTACGTCAGTGTCTTTTTTTATGACATTCAAGGATCATAACGACTTACGACGGATCTGTTAGTAGGTTATAGAGTTTTTTTTATTACAAATAAGAGGGTACTTACAAATGTAATTCTCGTCTGAGAATTACAATTAAAATAACTTCATGTCACGAGTAGAAAACCGTAATTTTTCACAATATTTTCTAAAGGCATTATTGAAAAGTTTACGAAAGAAACTTTTTTTTAAATGATTTATTTGTGTTTCTTTTATAGACTAAATTTATTTGTTTGTTTTATTGGAGAGTTTTCTAAAAGTTAAAAAAAATCCAAATTCAATATGCCGTTAAAGTATTTTTTCTCTAATTTTTTATCTTTAACGAACATGACACCACATTTGAAGATAGTATAACTAATTGACCTCTTATAAAATAGCCCACGGACTACAGCTCGTATGTGAACTGGCTCGATTGGGGCACTACCACATCTCACAGACAATCGAAATAAAGTAACTAATATTGCCGCGTTGAGTGAGCAAGTTAAAAACCTACTCCTCCTTCCCCTTCCTCAATTTTTACTTCCTATTCCTCTTCATTCCTCATTCCTTTTTTGGGTGGTAACGCATTTAAGGCTCCTTTAGTGCTACAGATAAGAATTGACGACAGTGATCGCTTAACACTAGGCTATCAACGTCAATAGCACTTCAAGCTCTTCCTCACAAACGACGTTCTAAGCCACTATGTGATCTCACTAGAAGTAACACTTAGGACGGATGTCCAATCTGAGCCTTAACAATGTCTCCTCTTTTGAAAGCTGAATCTCAGTACTCGACCTTCGAAAGAAATTAACATGATGTGAGATGCTTCCTCGTTTTCCCGCTATTTTCATTAAAAATGTAGTTACGGCTTTTAAAACCATTCTAGGAGTAGAAGAGTCAAGTAAAGATAGATAAGATAAATGGAGTCAGTTTATAAGTCATTATCACTATAATAATGTACATAATATATACTTATTATTAAGATTAATCAAGTGTATGAGCGAAATTATATTGAAAAATATGAAGAAAATACTTTCATTTTTCAGTATAGTAGATAGTAACATATACATATCATTGTATTTTAAGATAATAATAATAATAACGGTGGCCATCTGTGATCTTCATCATCAGTTACACTTCACCAAATATGGCTTTCCTGGAGCAAATTTAAGAGTTACTATTAAAAATACCTAAATCGGCATTGTACTATCCCCAATGAATTTCGTCTTGTTGGATGACATAATAAGTATTCTAAATAATTGGTAATTTGATTTAAAAATCAAACTACTTAACCGATTTTGATACAAATTGTATGAAACTAATGAGACTACTCTTTAGAATTAAAAAGGAATTTTCTAAGTCGGTCAGGAAATGACGGAGTTCTGGCAAACTAACAACAATCATACGCTATGAATTAAGAACCTCCTATTTTTAAAGTCGCTTGAAAATTACAGACAAGCAGACAGACGTTAGTATCCTTTATTTATACTACTAATAAATATACTAACCACATGTTTTAATAATAAGAGCCAAGTTTTAACCGCACGCACTCCACACCTCGCTCGGGGGAATACATCTTGCGAGCGCTCTACGCAATTTCTCATACATGTTTATATTTTAAACAACTTTAAGTATCTCTTGAGATAATCATACAATAATCATGTATGGTTAGGTTTACTTTCATTAAAATATTAGAAACAAAAGCGAAACTGACTGTTACTTTCATCCTTTTTAGCTGTCCACCAAAATATAAGATTGACGTGTATATCTCTGTGTCTGTGGAATCGTAGCTATCTATTTAATGGACCAATTTTTAAGCGATTTTTATTCTTTGAAAGCTGGTGTAATCGAGGTGATTCGTAGCTATAATTTTTGAAGGTCTGCTTGAACGTATGAAAGTTATCAGCTGCTTTGTAATTGTTGAAAGGATCTGAGCCACTTCTACTGGTATAATAGACTCAAAGTTTACATTACTATGAATTATATTAAAATTATAAAATTGCGTTAATTTGACCTGATGCTGCAGTATTACCAGGTATCAGCAGGATATTTAACTCCTCAACGCCTAATAGCAGGAATATCGTATTGGGGCTTGTTGAAATGGTCTCAATAAATATCGGAGATTTTATAGAAGGTTTTTTAAAATTTGTAATTTTATATTATCATTAAAATACCATTTCCACAGAAAGCAAAAAAAAAATACTAATACTCTCGAAGTTTTAACAACCCAAAACAATAAAACTTGAGACAGTACAACCAATCCTTCCAACTATCAACATTTTCAACTTTAATATTCAAGCTGAATTGTGAATGTTGTAACAATTACTATGAGTAAAACTAGCTCGGTTCGTTTTCAATTAGCCTTAGATCCTTTTTACCCTCGTCACGGAAAAATCCTCACTAGAATTTTCGTACAGTTAATAAATACTCTCTTTTATAAACGAAAATGTACAACTAAGTGATTCAGGTAAATTATTAAGGTCAGGGCCGGATGAAGACTAGTTCTAAGGGTTAGTAAATGCGACAGGCCCCGCGCTATAAGGGGGGGGGGGGGTCTTTGCACATTTTTAATTCAACATCATATGAAGTTTTATTTTAAGCCTCATAGTTTTATTATATTTATTTAAATAAATAAAAAATCAAAACAAAAATACGCGAAGACGAAATTGAAACCAATGATATATTGAACACTATTCGATACAAGCAGGGAAGGTAAACATTATATAAATATATTGTTTCTTCAAATTAATGCGAGTGAAACCGGGAGGCACAGCTAGCATAATAACAAAGTTCAAAGTCATAAAAAGTAACCATCAAGTTTCTTGACCTTTCTTATCGACATACATAGATATATAGTAAATGTATATAAATCTAAAATACAAATTCGCAACTTGGCTATTCGGAAGCGTTTGAAGAAAGAAGCCTTTTTTTATTTCTACCCGCAATAGTTTTACAAATAGTATAAATCCTCGCGCCGCCACCGGGAGTTGAGATCGTGTGTGAAATTGGTAAGCTTATTATAATTTATAAACTATGTGAGCATGAACAATTGTGTGTGTTGTGTCTCAAGCAGTAATAACGGTGACGTATTAAATTTTTAACTTTTAACTAAATAAATTATTTTATGCCCAGCAATAATCGAAATTAAATTTATTATAAAACAGACTCCTTTAAAACGCCGAGCATAATTTGAGATACGTATTCTATTCACTAAGTCATCATGAGTTAAAAACATATTTTGTTTCAAACAAAGCTCTTATAAGTTTCTTTTTAATAATATGCATTTTAAACAACAGCTGAATTTAAAATAATACCACATATGCAGATATGGAGCACGAGAGATAATTTTAAAATGGGCTATGACTCGCTTTTACCCAAAATACAAAGGGTCATTCATAATTAAAATTTTAATCCTGAGTCTGTGCAAAGTTTTCATTTGCGAACCCTTTCAGTATCTGCCATTGTTGTGAAACAAAATAAAACTGATTTAATTTCGAAAATGTTTAAAGAAACGCACAATGGAAAGATTTTATTATTTTCAAAGAATGGCGCCTCAAAGAAGCTTGATGTGTTATTAGCGGGTCGTGGTTGCGGTTTAGGCTGCCTTTCCACCAGAGATGTGCTACGTTGTTCACTATAGATGTATGTCCAACCCACCAATGGGATAGCTTAGCTTTGATGGAAAGGGGTTCATCGAAGTTAAGTTTTTCACATACTAGTTAAAACAAAGGATGCGCTCGGACGCCGGTCAGCTGCATCGGACATTTCTGGTGGAAAGGCAGCTTTAATGTGGCTGTGGAATGTTTTAATTTATTCTTTATGTCAGTAATACTGTCTCCTGGAAAACATTTTATTTCCTGAAATAACATAGACAAGACTTAAGAAATTAAATAAAATTGAAATCAGACGAGGTTCACCAGTTTTCCATTCGTATACCACCTACCAAGTGTACGTCCATCATGTATTTTTTCTGCTCATGTCATATAAGTTATAACACTCGAGGGAATACGAATTTGATGACAAATATTTTCTTTTATAGCTAACAAACGTGCATGCGCCAGCGATCCCGAGGCCTCTGCATTTCCGTGCTGAGAAAGGCCATCGCAGGGGTTTTTGTGGGTATAAATCGCCACATAACCCGAACTCCCCCCCAGGGATCGGGTATATTGTCAAAGATTTAAAACAAAACGATTATTAGTAACACCTGATCTTAAGTGATCATCCGCCGCCCATAGATATTTGAATGCCGATAAGCAGTAATATGCAACCCACAAAAAGTCATATTCGAAGATATTAAAGTATTCTCATAATATATTATGTGTTTACATTATTAAAAAAAAAACAAGTCATATAAACCAAATAGGTACAGATAAAAATTTCTTAATTTATTGTTTCAAAAAATAAATTGAAGTGTGTTCAATATTTTTCAATATATAATAATATCATTTATTTCAAAATTTTAAAACTAGTTAAAACTTTTTATAATACTAAGTAAAGTAAAGGCATAGGCCTCCTCTCCTATTAAGGAAAAGGTTTAAAGCTTAATTTTATTATTATACTAATCTGCTTTAATTTTTTTTCCGTTTATCAAAATAGAAAATATAAAATGGATATGTACATCTTCAAACAAATTTATTAAGAATACATTTGACATCTTTAGACGCCATTTTCTCTAATTTAAATTAGTGCGGCTTGACATAGTATTGCTTATCAGCGTCCATTTGTAAGAGTGAAGCACTGCTTCCATCAAGCCAGCACTTATACGCTGTAGTCAGTGAGCTATAGCTAGCCTCAGTAATCAAAAATCAAAATATACTTTATTCAAGCAGGCTCTTGAACTTTTGAATTGTCAATACAAAGTTAAAAAAAAGGAAAAAGTATTTACAATTGGAAGCTCCCACCGATTCGAAATGTAGATTCTACCGAGGAGAACCGGCAAGAAACTCTACATCATAATATCACTATCCAAACGACGTGGCAGAAAGAATAAAACGTACACCAAAACTTATCGATTGCGATTAGACCCGTTACTATTAAGTTAAATATTGCAAGCAAAACTGTAGAATGTACAAATATTTTTACAACTATGCAAGTTATGGTATGTACTATTTCAGTAATACTACAATATCGTATCCAGCACTTGTTAAAATTTCACTTCCGCATAGTAAATGCTTCACAGATTCCGTAGTTCAATAAGAAAATAAATTAAATCATTTATGATGAACAAAGTAATTTAAGTCGAATTATGTTTTATAATCAAATAGCAAATAGCAGGTCCATCTCGATCAATCATGAGATGAGTCAATAAGTTTGCGCCGACTCCAGAGGTTTGACGGTGACAAATTATCAAATCGTTTACTGTCATCTTTAACTTAGTAAATGGTTCCAATTTATATAACTCAAGTTTTCTTTGAAGGATACGGTATTAATGTTGAGATTACTGCACGAACTGGTGCTACACTAAGAGGGTATTTAATAGAATCACTAGGTATTATGGAAGAACTTGCTTCGTTTACGCTCTGAAGAGAATCGACACGGGAAGTGAAGCAAAAATTAAATGTTTGAACATCAAAAGTCCTAAAGCCAACTTTTATATAAATGAATGACATAGCTACTATTTTCTCAATTTTAGCAATGATAAAATTCGAAAATTTCTATCAATCAATTCGATCGTATCGCGAAAACGAATTTCGCGAAATAATTTTTCTTGCGTTCAATGATTTAAAAATTGAAAATAAATTCAATAAGACAACCCAGTTTCATTCTCGTATCATTCCGTTCCACCCACAATCGCCCAAATTACACAAAACATCATATCCATGTAAGATGGAAATTATTTACACAACAATACGCCATATTCACTTCGACTTAAGGATTAATTTGGGATGAAGTTAATATAATTTTCGTTTGTGTACACGTACATATTGAATGGTATTGTTGTGACAGAAATTATGCCGTCAAATATGACACGTGGATTTTTTTTATTGAATTTTTTTTTCGGGTGTCGTTGCGGTGTTATTTTCATTCAGTTAATACGGTTAGCGTAAAAATGAAAAAAATGTTTTGCGTTTGTATAATGTCTATGTTACATGATACAAGGATAGCAATATTTTAAATGTTTTTGTTCATTTTTTCCCTGGATTTAAGTTACTACTATTTTTTTTTTGTATTCTTTACATCATAATAGTTTGTCGGTGTATATTTATAGTTTTTAATTTCGATTCCATTCATATAATTAGCTATATCACATAAACTACATATGTACATAGTGCGTAAACATATTATATCTATTAAGAAAGGATCATTATCAAATATTCCATTGTAATTTTGTGATTTGAAGCAGTATTTGTGGAGATAATAAAATTATTTGATGGAAAAAGTTCCTGACTATATAAGTGTGGAACTTTCCCGGAGTCGTTTTTGATAATGTTAAAATAATTTTGCGTACCAAATAACTTTATGTAAACTACCCAAATATTTGTGCGAAATGAAATTTTTCGTAGCAATAACAAGATTTGTAGAACTTATTCAAATATATTATTGTTTGCGCTCAAGAGAATCATTCAAAAACTATTTCTACTATTTTGTCTTGCTATCTGTACAATTGGTTAGCTTTTGGAATCGTGTGTTTCCCATGTAGCTATTGCAGAACAATTGAATTGTAGGCAATGCATCCTATCATCAAAGGCATTGTGTTAACCAAAAACTCGACTGGTTTTTATCCCACACAATTTATACAGTATGGTATGATTATCCGTTTTACCAATTTCTTTATACACAAGGCTATTAGGTTAAATTAAAGTTAGAACATTGTCACAAAATCTTGTTCCGGTAGCTACTTTACACCAAAAATATGTATTAAAAACTTTGTCGTATAAATTACTAAGGCTTTGTTCAGGGCTTTCTTCGAAGAGTTTCTTTTGGTATCTTATTAGGTTTATGATTTAGCCCAAGCCTGTGGTACAAGAAAATATTCAAGAAGACTCAAATAGAATTGTCAATTGAAGAAATTCAAATATTTGCACGTCTCTGTTGTATGATAGTCCAAAATAAAAGAAGTACGTCCAATGAGGCATCGCAATCTTTTTATCTAGTGAAAAGTCAGGAGAGTTTCATCCGAAATTGAAAATTAAAGGACTCTTAATTGTTTTAACGTTTCAAGAAAAAAAAGTATCAATTTTCGTGTTATTGACGTTAACCTTAATATATTTTTTATCACTAGCAAGTCGATATATTTCAGACGCGTTCCAACAAATGATCCATTGATTCGATTTGCCAATCGCCTCCATGTTCTGACCGATGTCGACCGATTTCGGTCTGACGTGATCTGAATTCTCTGTTCGCTCGTTAGCTAATCGTTCGATCCTTTATAATGTTAAGGGCCAATGCACAGTAAACGCGAGGCGGCCGAAACAATTGTCTTGGTTGTTGAGGTTTGTATGGATCTACTTGGAAGAATCTACCTTCCGTATGGCTCAATTCAGAACCAGATTGTGTTTGGGGAATAAAGCTTCGAATGATAATGTACATCAAAGGTGATGTAAGGCCAATTAAATTCCTCAACGACGGAGGTCTAAATATATCAATCAATGCACAATATCAGTGATGTACTACGAATAGCTGAAACTCCAAACCCTGTGCATTGAAGTGTATTGCGCACGTATAGTTTGTTGAATTCTTATAGATCAATGCAAGCTAATGTAATGATCATGACTTTTGACATTTATATGAATCTATAAGACGAGAGGTGGTGCGAATTCTTAAAACTATGGATGTGATACCCATTATATGAGTGTGATTTGTATGCGCTGTATCGCATTCAGTGGATAAGGCTCTTAACTATTTTAACCAACAGGAATGTTTATAACGTTTGTTTTAGAACACAAAATTTTAGTTTTTTAGTTAAAAACTTTTATCACCTATTTCATCCCCTTCATTTTTCATTATCACGACACAAAGTAGCCGCTGTCTTTCTCAACGACAGACAAATATAGGGACAGTCAGAGAGACAGACACAGAATTTCTATCGCATTTATAATATTAGTATATAAAGAACTCTAAGATATTTTTCAATATCATATATTCACGTGTATTATTATTTGCTGATTTCGGTAAAACACTTACAGATGGTACAACCATCAATTATAAAGATAATTACAATATATTTTCGTTCGAGTTCGGGTGTTAAGTTAATTATAGAGACAAAGATATTCGTATGATCTGTAAAACCTCAAGTTGACTTCGAAAATAGTAACGATCATTGTGAAAAAGCGGGAGCAAGATCTTTCAAATCAGGAGGCTAATTGTATGAAACTATCGCCATTAAAACGTTATATTCTGATAGCTAAAGTTTGATTTGTGTAATAAAATGCCTACTTTAATAAAATATTGCATGTATTGCATGTTTAATTGAAAAAAAATTGAAATCACCTAATTTTAAAGGAGTAACTACCAAGTTTCTTGCCGCTTCTCGGTAGAATCTACATTCCGAATTGGTGGTAGTTTCCTTATCAATGTAATTTTTTTTTCTATTGACGATTCAAAAGTGCTCTTAAGATCGTACTAGAATAAAGTAGATTTTGATTTTAATACAAATGCCGCCCAAATCCGTACTCCCTTAGTACCGTCTTCTAACAAAGCCTTGAGCCTCACATATCATAGATACATACAATATAATATTATTATTATATTATATGAATATGAAGGAAATCCAATAAAATAAAATGGTCCAATTACCGAAATGGACCAATAAAATATTAACAAAGGTAAGAAGACACCATTATCGTAAACGGTCCATGAGGACATCGCTCAGTGTGTCGTAATCGGTCCATATGGACATTATTCATGGACAAACAACGGACACAATGGTTTTGAGTAATCGAATCTTTATAATACGGGTTTCTATAAATTAAGCTGAGAGCCCTATTCTAGGTGACATGCTCGTTATTAATACGATTTTAAAACGGATATCAAACTTTTTCTTTATAAATTGTTTTTCTTGTTTCTTTTTGTTTTGTTGGTTTTATATTAGTTTGTTAAATGTGAATGAAGGTGAAGGTGAAGATGAAGTTTTGTTTATTTATTTTCTTAATTGATAAAGTAATTGTATTGTCATATCTATTCTTTATCCTAATTTAATTCAAAACATTGTTTTAACTTTTCAATTTCGCTAGATGGCGTTACTCGTATTTAGGGTAAAATATTATGCTATTATAATATGTATTTCTAGTAACCATATGAGACATGTTATTGAGTATAATAAAAATACATTTTTACCATCAATTTTTTTATCTTACAAATTGAATATATTAACAGATTTCGTGACATTATCAATAAAGGTTATTAGATTAATAATTACTTATTCTGTACATTTATTTACAAGTAAAGTATTTAACATAATGTTCGTTTTTATTTAATTCAGCAAGACACAGTGGCAGCACATCATCATCATTCACAGAATAGGACCGCAAGGTGGGCTGAGAAAGCATTTCTCAAAATACACCGTAGGTCATGGTAATGATAAATAGATAAATCTCGGTAATCGTATACATTATAATAAAATGGGACGTTAATCGTTGTTTTTTATGTTCGTATACTCTGTGGGAGACACTTGTAGGATTAGAGTTCATACGAAGTTATAATGGGTATTTTAGTCGATGTTAGGAGATTCAAGCAAAGACTGACAATGCTACTGGAACTAGCAGATCCATGGTGACGATAGCCAGGGCTTAAGTCACGTCGTCCTTCCCCCCCCCCCCCCTCTAATTATTTTAGTTAACTGTTATCTGATCTCAAATAAAGCATGATACTATTATATTTTTAGCAATTCAACAATAAAATTACCTACCTCAATACGAAGGATCAACCACTATACTTAAAAATTCACTTTATGTATTTGTGTGATGCAGAAATTACAATTAATTGGTCAGAGCCATCTATTTTTCTTTATACTTAACTACATATTCAAAAAGCTCCCATCCCTGCTTCAAACCAAAATCCTGAATCCACCAATAGTCAAGTCCCTCCCATGCCAAAATCTTGGACTAGCCATTGTGTGGTAAATTAAAACCATCTCTCTTCAATAGAAGAGGTCTATGTGCAGTAGTAAGAAAGATAACCTTTGTATTATAGCGAAATGTACTGCAAGGGGATACGGGATAAAAATGTAAACGAAATTTCGCTGCCAAACGGGAGTTTCACACGAATAGTGTGCAATAAATTACTCACCCAATACTTAAAGGAGCGGTCTTTAATCAAGAAGCAATTTAGTAGTAAAAATAAACGTATTGAAACAATTTCTTACTGAGTACACCCGTATCTTAGTGTTTGACCAGAATTAGATCGGCTCTTATCGATCTTTAACTGTATACTTAGCGAAATTGAAGAGATGATTGCGAAGTTTGTTTTAGTAGCTTATTTTTTTGTGATAAAGAATATTGCTTATGTTCTAGAGTACGTACATCTTACGTATTCACCGCAATTCGTTCGCTCAAAAGTTAAACTGATGACGTTCGTGACGCGCCGCGCCGCATCGCGTCCCGTGTCAACTCATTCAATGTGTCAACTGTTTGTTGCTTTCGTGCCGCGTCGCGTCGCATGGCGTTCACTCACGAATTATAACTAGCATTTATAAATTTACGGTACATTGGCGAAATAACATGTATCTATTTGGTACAACTAAAAGCCATTACCTAAAGAATTTAATTGACGATCCCGATGAATACAACGTAATTCAAAATAAGCAACATTTTTAAAGTAAAAAATATTTGTAAGTACCTTCCGATATTTAAAAAAAATATCAAAGTCGAATGGAAAATAGGTAATCTTTTTCTATTACGTCATTTTGTCCAGAATACGAAATCAAATTTTTCTAATTTTACACAATTCGCTGATTTTGTGCAAGTCATTTAGCAGTAGTATCTACATAAACTTTATGGCTATGACATAATATAACACTAAAGAGCTGACAGGGCCTAGTGGTTAGAACACGTTGATCTTAACCGATGATCGCGGGTTCAAACCCCGGATACCACGGTTGATTTTTCAAATGCTAAATTTTTGTTTCAATTCATCTGGAGCTCGATGGTGAAGGCAAAACATCGTGAGGAAAGCTGGATGTCCCAGAAGAAATTCTGACATATTTATGACCGCCAACCCGCAGCGGAGCAGCGTGGTGTAAGCCCTAAAGCCCTTTCCTTGATAGAAGTATGTGGTACTTTACATTATTTATAACATTAAAAATTGAAAATATTGAAATTTTCAAATGCTAACTACAGAGAAGTCGTAAAACATCTTTGTCCAATTATTTCAACTCAAACACGAGGATGCGGCCAGGATCTTGACGTAAAAAGATATTCAAATAAGTTTATTTTTGTAGAAAATTGCTTTTTCTAACAACGTCCATTTGGGTCAAATCTTTGATGTATCCATTTATATTACTGAAATATTTATTCTAGAAACGTCTATTTATAAATGACTCCTCTTATAGTTTTCGTTGGAATTATTTTAACTTACTTACGAGTATTGCTTTCCAATCATTAATTTCGAGTTCTCAAAGATACTAAAAATATATTTTTTAAATAATTTATTGGTCATTTTTAAGTTTATTATTTTTTCGTGATAATAAAAGGACGTGCTTTTTAAACTCAATCATAATCTACCACCAAGCCAATATAAAGTAAACCTGTAAACTGTATTACGTAAGCCACCCAAAACTTACGTAATACAGTTTATAGATTTAGTTAAGACGTACAAGTTTAATTCTCGCCTAAAAGTTAAATATTAAACAAAAAACAATTCAATAAGAAGATACTATTTGCAATTCCAAAAGAGATTCGAAAAAAAAATGTATATTAAATTATTAAACGGAGACAATTTTGATTTTAATAACAGATCAAATATAAAAGCTGAGAAATACTTAAATGAACGGCTTGCTGATAGAATTGTGGCTTGTCCTAAGTTACAAGAAATAGTGACTAGAAATGACACTAAAGGTATGAAATCTATACTAATATTGCAAAGAGATAAGATAAGATAAGTTAGCAACTTCGTATGCAGGAGGTGAATGTCTGAAGCTATTCTGCCTTTCTACAAAAAATTGAAACACACGTTAAACGCTTGTCTATAAAACCCTGTACTACAAATCCGTATCCAACGATAGTTTTGAGTTAAACATGGTTTAGGCCTAGTTTAATTATGTATAAACGTAAGCTTAGGTATTTTTAATATACGCTTAAAACCAATTTTGGCTGTCAAATATAACGTGTGACATTTTATTAATAAGTTTCTATATAATTTTACACGCAGTGTTGCAATTTCGACAAAATTTTAAACTATATCTAATTTTTAAACATTCTTTAGCTAGACGCGTGTTGAACACGGTTTAATTACATCTTTTGTAGTAAGGCCGATTGTGTTTAAAATTGTCGGTACAAGGTTTTTACGACTGAAAATGTTTGAAAAAATCGTAAGGAGAAGAGAAATATTTGTTTTCGCCATATAAAATGAATATGAGGATAGCAGTAGAAGTAATCATGTTATTATTAATAAACCCAAGATTAACCTGAAATTATTCATTTAATAATTTAAGAGTAAAAAATAGTTTAAAACCAAACGTCTTTTTAAACACACTAAAAAAACTTTCCCTTTAAAAGTTTTACTATCATCTTATAACGTCATTACACAATTTATATAAAAGCTTAACGCAAAATATCAGGTATATTTTAATGTCGATGAACAAGTAAATTAAATAACCGAAATTAGTTTCATTCTATCGCTACAGCTTGCAAATAGACCACAACTAATAACAGAACTAGAGCATCTGTTCTGCGCTTTCGATTCTCGTGATGTTTTTTAAACATTTTCCGTCGATATGAGAGTGCGCCGACAGCTCAATCGATTGTTGGTACAAAGAATATTCTTCCAGAATTACTCGTCTCTAACGACCCGGTTCATTGTAAAACATTTGTTCGATGCTTCGGCAAAGATTAATTTTAAATAGTTTCTTAATCACGATTTTACGATGCTATAGAATATTTTTTTTTAGCCGACTGCGTGACGGTAAGAGGGTAACGTGTTTATCAGTCTATGTATGTATGTAAGTATGTATGTAAACAAAAACAGAAAATGAAACTTCATAAGGAAGGGGAGAGTATGAAAGAAAAAAAAGGCTTTTATAATTTGTTCTTATTGTGGTATAAAGTAGACAATTTTCATTTAAATATCTTTTTATTCGACGTGCGCTACGCAAGGGAGGGTAATGTGTTTATCAGTCTATATATCGATACCTCCCACGTAAGTTATTGTAAGCCACAAAATTGCCGTTAGCGTTTTTACTGAATACTACACGAATTTGCATTGCTTAATGCATTCAAAGTGAAAAAATACCAAAAATCTTTTTTTTTTCAAGGAACGTTACAACAAAATACGCCTTTTTTCAGCCTTTTTTCAGGCGTATTTTGTTGTAACTTTCAAACTAAAACGGATTAAAAGTGCTCTACTGTAAAATTGTAATTTTGGGGTTACAACAACTTACGTGGGAGGTATCGATATGTTTGTATGTATGTGGGTTTGTATCTTTGTGGCACTATTTAGAGCAAACGTGTAGTCCGATTTTGGTAAATGTCAAGACGTTTGATTTGCTATAACGACGCGATTGTCTTAAAAAGTATAACAATTAAGTAAAATCAAACTTGCCAATTTTAAACGCAGTAATGTTAAAAAGAAAAAAATTTCAAATCGACAAACTGTTTTAAGTGTAGTATCGTTGAACAGGTATTTAAAAATAATTTTTTGGTTTATTATATCATTTTTCAATCAAAATTATCATTTAGAATCTATACGACTTAAATAAAACTTTTTATTATTAGAAAAATAAATACGTCTATAATATATACATAAGTCTTCAAAAGTATTTCAAAATAACTGGTCAAGTGCGAGTAGGACTCGCGCACCAAGGGTTCCGTACAAACTTATAGAAATCTATATAAGACTAACCCATCTACGCCATTTGTGGTCTTCATCATCAGTTCCAACATAAGTTACTATCAAAAATACCTAAATCGGTATACGCTTGCCTATAATATTTGAGGAGTTCCCTCAATTTCTCCAGGATCCCATCATCTGATCCTGACCTGAAGACAATGGGACCACCTTGGAAGTATACCTTTTCAAACAAAAAAAAAATTTTGAAAATCGGTACCCAAATGGCGGCGTAATCGGCGAACAAACATAAAAAAAAATACAAGGTCGAATTGAAAACACTCCTTTTTAGAAGTCGCTTAAATATAATCAAATATTATGTAAATATGGATCACGTCCCAAAAACTATTTTGAAACTACTTATGAGCACTTTAATTTAAAACACGATCATGGATGCAATCCATGGAAACACAAAATGTTATTATAAGTACTAATACACCTTATACTTTCAAAAAAAAAAAGTTATAGCGCGATTCAGGATACACCTAGCGCCATCTCTTGACAATTTCAATGAACTAACTTGTTAACTGACATTAACAACATAATTATATGATATATTATTCTCGTTTTATTTTTATTTATATTCTACTACACTCCACTACCCCTGCACTACGTTCTTAAAATATTTAAATTTACATTATCAATCAAAATAGCGAAATATATATTAGTGTTGCCAAGACGAAAATAATTAGTCCTTAATTCGAACAAAACTAATTGTTTATTTATAAATAACTAATTATATTACTAATAACCAGAAGACTTATATGTGTAGATAAATAAGTAAATTAAATAACTCGATCTGTTTGAATTTAATTTTAAAATTTTCGTACTCAAGTCAATACGAGTACTTAAATCAAATCGCGTGAAGCTCTTATATTGAATGTTAATTACGTAATGACGTTATAAATCGACGATAAAACTTTTAAATGAAAAGTTTATTTTATAATTTTTAGCGCGTTTAAATAATAATTAAAATAAAAATGTTTATTAATCGAGCAGAATTATATCACAGTTAATGTCATAATGTTGTAATAGATGGCATTAGCTGTCCGCTGCATCGCGCTATCATTTTGTTAGCTGCGATATATAGATTGCATTGCGTTGTTTATAAAGGTTTGCTGCTTTATAATGTTTTCGCATTGATACAAATTTCTTCTCAGTGTTTGTAAAATTGTTTTTTTGACCATGGTCAACTTCTATGTTAATTTGTTACAAGTACATATAATTTTAATTCTAAGATTAATATATTTTCCGCTTGATCAATTTACAACTTGATACATTTACGCGTTCCTGAGAAAAAGGTTGAAAGACAGACGTACAGACTGACAGACACACGAACAGAAATTTACAGTTTTCGGATTTTTTCCTTTATGTATACTAAAGGACCTTGCTCCTGGCCAAATTTCATAATGCTTGGTCAATGGGAAGTACCCTATAGGTTTTGATTTCCTTGCGAAAACGTTAAAAACGCTATCATACTTAAAATATGTGATATAAATGACCGTATCTTTTGATTGCGTTAACTTAGAAGTTTGATTTTTTCACAGCTCTTAGTAATTACAACTCTGAGTACTTGACATTGATAAAAATTTGTTACCTTCACGCGTTTCTGAGAAAAAGGTTGAAAGACAAACTTACAAACAGACAAACATACATACAAAAATTTACATTTTTCAGATTTTTTCCTTTATTTGTACCATAAGATCTTACTTCTTGCCAAATTTCATCGTGCTAGGTCAATGGGAAGTACCCTATAGGTTTTGATTCCCTTGCGAAAACGCTAAAATGGTCAAAATATACGACATATTTTCCATTATCTTTTGATTGCGTTGACTTAGAACTTTAATATTTTCACGGCCGCATGTCATCGTAGACTTGAGTATATGATATTAATTTCAACATGATACGTCTATGCATTTCTGAGAAAAAAGGGTTGACATCCCGACAGACAGACAGACAGACAGACAGACAGACAGACAGACAGACAGACAGACAGACAGACAGACAGACAGACGGACAACAAAGTGATCCTATAAGGGTTCCGTTTTTCCTTTTAAGGTACGGAACCCTAAAAATGAAATCCGTATGGTTTGTCATAGCTTTGCTTATTAGCGTCCAATTATATGGATGGTGATAAGCAATAATGTGTCAACCCACAAAAAGTCAAATTCTGAGTTATTGATGTATTTTGATACTGCATCACCTATTTAACATTATTCAATAAAAAATAAAGTAATATAAACTAAATAAGTACTGTAAAAAAATCGTAATTAATTGTTCCGAAATTCCAGGTCGTTCCTTATTTTGTAATTTATACAATAATCTTATATTTTTAAAAACTTTTTCTAGACAATATATTAAATATATCAACCTGCTTTTAATTCATTACAGCTTTAATCAAAAAAAGATAAGAAATTATGGATTATGCAAACAAAGTTATTAAGAATAGGTTTGACATATTTAGACGCCATTTTCTCAGAATGAAGTTCGTGTGGCTTGACACAGTATTACTTATCAGCGTCCATATAAGCTAACTCTACCGATATTCTGTGAAGCTAAGGTCCCGCCCCGGCCAGCCCATATACGACCTGTTGTCAGTGGGCTACAGCTTAATAGAACAGAAATAACGTTATTTATTTCGAAATGAATACACGTGATAGACATTATAGTGTCCATACTGTTTATACCTCCATACTAATATTATAAAGTGAAAATTTGTTCCTTTGAATGCACTCATCAGGATTTATTAGTCCGATTAGTAAAATCGATTTTACATATATATCTAATATATCGACTAATGAGAAATATTATATACTTATTACATTAGAGTATTAAATAGCAACATCGACCAATCTAATAATACAATAAAATTTAACGTCAGTGAAATGGTAAGGCGCGTTAAGTTATAATGAAATTCAAAATTTCATTATTTTTCGGAAATATTGTATAATATTTTATAATTTCGGAATAACCCTAAGTTCCGTAGTTCCGTCTGTCTGTCTGTCTGTCTGTCCGCGGCTTTGCTCCGAAACCCTTAATACCAGAAAGCTGTAATTCGGTATGAGTATACATATGAATTAGGCCGAGAAAGTCGTACAATAAAATCTTAAAAATATTTTTTTTTTCAGGGGTCTTCCCTATGTGTTAAGAGAGACCAAAATTTTTTTTCTCATTTATCCCATGTTGTGGGGTATCGTTAGATAGGTCTTTTAAAAATGTTATAGGTGTGGGAAAACCATTTTTCCGATCGACGAACTGTTTCCGAAATATTAAGCTTTGAAGTGTCAATTTTTCTTAGAGTCAAGTGTCCCCCCCCTCTACCCACTAAACTGCTGCGTCTAAAAATATGAAAAAATTCACGATAGTGGTACATATAATGAATTTAAAAGGAAAATTATCACGGCTATGTGGGTTCTCATGGTTATCGAGTTATAGATGATCTAAGTAAAAATAAATATTTCACTTTTTAAAGCATCACACTATGTAAATATTTTAATTTAATATATGAATTTAAATGAATAAATAAATAAATATTTAATAAGTTTAAATTAAAATAAAATATAAATTTTATAATAATAAAAGGTTTAAAATTGTAAGTACGTATATTGTATAAACTGACATAGAAAAGGAAATTCCCAGTTCGTCGTAAACTTTTTTACGAAAATAGGTACTCGAAGATTGCTTGACCGATCTTGACAATTCTGACAACTACGGAACCCTACATTGTGCATGGCCCGACACGCACTTGGCTGATTTTTTAAAGCTTAAAGTTAATTTACTTTAAATACAAAAAGACTCTTTAATTCTATTCTATGTACAGATCTATTTAATTTAATTTACGTGTGTGGTACACAGAATAATCAAAAAAATATAAATCTATGGTTTAGATATTATTTATATAGCCAAAGAACTTGGTTGTAACCAATATTGGATTACCAAATAAAGTCTCGGTTAACCTATTACAATATTCCACTGCGGGTTAGAGATTACAGATTATACATGCCTTGGAATTTCTGGATAGTTCAGGTATCCAGTTCCCTGTTTTGTTCCGTAAAGGTCTAACATTTACTGTTGTTGGTAATTAAAAACTTCATATTTACAACCTCGTTTAATTTATAATTATTATGATAATGTAATTTGGCCTGCATTTTGTTTTTTTTTGTTTTCTTTTATGAACTCAATTCCTATTAAAAAAAAGTTGTTTATATCCAGGATGTAGAAATAATTATACATGTCGTGTTTGCTTAATGTAAATTGAGTAATGATTTATTAAGTAGAATTAAATTTAATTGCATACTAAAATGTAACACATACTAGCTCTAAGTAAATAAATAAAATCACATTATCCTAAATCGGTAGTGTTTCCACACAACACAAACCCAGACCACTATAAACATTCATATCATAATGTGAACTAGCAAAATGTCACATATCAAAATTTAACTATAACACATTTTAATGGCATTTCGTATTATTTTCTACCATTTACCATTTCAAAATTTAATATCTACACCGCCAAAATATTTAGTAGATGTTACATTTTACAGCCGGTTCAAAGTCGATATGCTCAGATTATATGGATGCTGATAAGCAATAATATGTTAACCCACATAAAGTTAAATTCAGAGATATTGATGCATTTTGATACAGTATCACCCATTGAACATTATTAAAAAAGATTCAAGCCATATAAACTAAAAAAGTACGGAAAAAAGTTTCCTAATTCAATTTCATGTTTCGAATTTCAAGTTCGTTCCATATTTTAAAATTTATACAATAATCTCAAATATTTCAAATATTTACACGTTTTATTAGATAACACATTAAATATATCAATCTGCTTTTAATTCATTATACCTTTTATCGAAATAGAAAAGCATAGAAAGAAAACAAATTTATTGAAATAGGTTTGACGTATCGTTGTCTTAGATTTTCGCGATCATTATTCATTGAAATAAAACTATTTGAAACGGATTTCATTCGCGTATATTAACTATTTTTATCATCCCGACGTTTCGAGCACTTTGCAGTGTTCGTGGTCACTGGTAGACCCGTCTGCAGTCTAAAATAGTAGTATTGTTTAAAATAGTTTTATTTCAATAGGTTTGACATGTTTAGACGCCATTTTTTCAAAATGGTGTCCGTGTGGCTTGACATAACTTATCAGCGTCCACATAATAAATTGTCATGAGCTAGAATCAAACTGCACTGCACCAACCTAACATAAAATGATATATAAAATTAATTTATCTAAAACGATAAAAAAAATATAATTCGAAGTGGCACGTCTGATTTTTATTCTTTGTCCGTTGAAGATGAAGTCGAGAGGAGAGTCATCGTGGGAAGCAAGTGTCCGTTGTATAAACTTTTGGTTTTACTGTTTTCTCTCAATTGCTTTCAAGCTGGCAGTGTATATTTGCCGTAAATAAAACAATATAGCTTCTTTCCTTGTGTAATATAGAACACTAGCAGTTGCTCGCGGCTTTGTCCGCGTAGCCTTTACTAACAACCTTTTTTCGCATTAAAAAGTAGCTCACGTCCTTTCTCAGCCAACCATTAATAAATAATTGGTATATATATATAAATTTAAAATTATGCCCATTTTAAAATCTAATGTTATAATAACATCCAAACTAATGATTTAAGTAGGTACTTTGTTTGTAAGTTTGTACTTATGGGGCAATCTTTGAAACTACGGATTCGATTTAAAAAATCCTTTCTGCATTCGATAGTTTATTGAACTAAGTATATTAAATTACTCTCAGGAGCGAATCGAAACAGAAACGCGAGTGAAAACGTGAGCGACATCTAGTCTATAATAACCAGTTATAAATTGAAAAAATAAATAACCTTACTACGTAACAAGACCATAGAGAATCGTTACTAACCAACTATAAATCGTTATAGATTCTTAATGGCAGTTATGATTAAAAATTATATAAGATACCTAAAAATATTTTTTAATATCTATTAGACGACACCACCCTTAACACAGTTCGTCGATTTTCATTTTTTACTTATTTACATTATGGCGTTCAAAATCGGCCAGTTTGGTTTTTCAAAATTATTTTAATTTCTATGACATTTGCGCCGTTGTGACGAATCAAGCGGCGTGTGATTTATCAAAATCGGTATACGCGTATGGTCTAAATAGTGCCACAAACGTACAAACACACATACACACATATCTATATATATGATAAGCACATTACCCTTGTGTAGCGCAGTCGAATAAAAAAGATATTTAAATGAAAATTGTTTATTTTATACCACAATAAGAACAAAGTATAAAGTCTTTCTTTTCTTTCATACTCTTCCCTTCCTTATGGAGGTTCTAACGTAATCGCATTATCTGTTTTTGTTTACAAAGTCTTTCCTAACTTGTGAAATGGCAATAGACTTAAGATGTTTCAGCCGTCTTTATTTTTCTCCTTTATATTTTATTTCAAAACTCAAATAATGTTTGGAATCACGAAACGTTTATTGATTCCAACTAGTGGATGACATTTATCAACCGAGTTCAACAAAGAGAGGTTCTTAATTCATAGTGTATATTTTTACCCGACTGATTAGCAGTCTATGTATGTATGTCTGCATGTATGTACATATATGTTTGGATGTATGTATGTGGGTTTGTACCTTTGTGACGCTATTTAGACCAAACCCGATTTTAATAAGTGATTCGTCATGTGATTTCTTATAACGGCGCAAATATAATAACCTGGAATCAAAATGGCCGATTTTAGACGCAATAACGTGAAAAAGAAATAAATAAAAATGGATGAAGTAGGATATTGTTGAATAGGTATTTAAAAAACATTTTAGGGTACATCATTTTTCAATCAGATCTACCGTTTAGAATCTATAACAATTTAAAGTTGGTTAGTAACAATTCTCTGTCCTTGTAACGCAGATTTTTGATTATTTCAAATTATTACTAGTTAAATATTTGTTACCGGCGTCATTCTAAACTGATTATGAAATATTTTTCTTGTTTAAATGGATATGCTTTAATTCTGGTCTCATACAAAATTCATCAAATCATTTTCGTGATGCTTATATGATACAGGAGTCAACGCTTACTAAGTACAAAGAGAATGCTATTTGTGGATGCAAGAATACTCTTGGGTACTATATTTTGACTAAATCTTTCTGTATTTCATTGTCACCTCAAATAAATTACGAACAGTAATGATTTATTTGTAACGAAACAATTTTCTCAATTTATTTTTAACACTGTATAATACAACACACTTTGCATACCATATTTAATTATAAAATTTAAATTAGTAAGGAAAATAAAAAAAAAATGATGACGAATTTGATTTGCATATATTGTTAGGGGTTCTGAAAAAGGGCACCTTTTATCCAGAACATTCTACGGGACCAATCTAAAAGATAATCCTTCTTATACAGAATGTCAACTGGGCATGTGGTGGATATTTTACGAGCCTCACCAGTATTGGTATTTAAAAGTAAAAAACCGAAATTATTATTTTTTTTTTCAATTATTTTTCATAAATGATGCCTATACTGTAAAAGCCTACAAGATCCAAATTTATATATATATATATATATATATATATATATATATATATATATATATATTTTTTTTTTTTTTTTTTTTTTTAATCAGATTTATACTTATAAGTATCGATTCTGTTAATAATGCCTAGTTGACACTCTGTATAATAATTTTCATAATCTATTTCTAAACGATGAAGTTCTAAAGTAAGAAATTAAAAAAAATTGAGAAGTTGTAGTCAGTTGATGAGCTATTCCAGAAAACTGCAATATTTATTTTCGATAACAATTCCAACGTATACGCCATTATTCTGGCCGTCCTTTGAAGGCGCATTTGTTAGTTAGGGTTGCTACATTTTCATAATTAAAAATTATTTTTGCATTGTTTTAATCTACACTAATAATATAAAGAGGAAATTCATTGTTTTATTTGTTTGTTCGTTTTTATTGAATAGATACTGTAACTACTAGACCGATTTGAAATTTCCTTTTTGCGTTGTTTAAAACGTTTATTGAGAAATGTTATAGGCTACATTACATCACTCTATGACTCAAAGAAGCGAAGCAGTAACCATAAACCGGGAGAGGCAACTAGTAGTAGCGAATTATAGTTTCTTGTAGGGTATTCTCGGTCGAATCTATATTCCGAACCCGTGGTAGCATTGATTCAAACATTCTTTGTTTACTAGACTTATTAAGACGATTCAAAAAGGTGGTTTTAAGGGTAAGGCTGCTTGAAAAAATAATATTTTAATTAAGATTTTGATGTTAAGTTGATATCGGCGACCTAGACTTAGTCGATTAATAATTTTATGGTGATTAGTTTCCATACAAAATTTCATTCTCGTCACCCACCTTCCATCATTCGTTCTCCAAGATCCAGTCTATAGCTATGTCAATATAGTATTTGATTTCAATTTAGATATTGATACTGTAACTTTTTAAAGAAAAAAAGATAAGAGTATTAAATAGGTTGCAATTATTTTAATCTATTAAAAGTAAATGTCTGCATACATTACTAGTGGTCGTTCAGAATTCGACCGTAGTTCGTTAAATTTTTAACAGATTTCAAGATCACAGACTTTAACTAAAGTATATATGACGCGTGTGTGTCAAATACACGGTAGTGTGTGTAATTTTTTTTTATTTATTTAATGTATTATTTATGCATAACTTTAAAAGAATATTAGCATTCTGCACTCCTTCTCTATATAAACTTACGTTAAAACGGGTACAAAGTATTTCCTTCACATATTAATATATACATCATCATACTGTTCACTTAAAATTCATTATAAATTAAGTTTTGTTTATCCTTAATTTTATACCTTTGTTCTAAGATAGTTAGTATTTCTCTATTAGCTCTATAATAAACTGTACGTCACTGTACATCGACTAGGTGGGCGTTAGTGACTGCAGCACAGTGTATCACTTTTGAGGTCACTATCGTTATTTTTGTTTGTGAACCATATGTACTGTTTCAAATTTAAATAAATAAATAAATAAAAACATATTTATAATTAAACTTTCAAATCAATGTGACAACCCTATTCGACAGGTGATTGGAATTTAATGTGTTATGTTTAAAATGAAAATGTTTATTTTACGTAGAGGCACCTGTAAACATGTCTTGTTTATATTGGCCACTGTTCAATATGCTAGATGAAAAACAACTTTATTACCTAAATATAGGATTTAATTTACAGTGATATGAATTTTCATTTCTGTAAATATTAAATGAATTTAGATAATAACAGATTAACATAATTAGGGTTCGTTAACAGCGAGATAAACATACCCTGGTATATTTTTAACAGAGATGTGTTTTTTTAGAAAATATAACCATATTTAATTTATCGTTTAAATTCATTATTTAACTTATTAAGAAAATAAATAAATTAGTACATATATACATGCGCGGTTTCCTTGTAAGATATTATAGTATCGTATTTAGTTACTATTATTATTCCCTTATAACATATAAGGTTAGTTAACAATCAATATTATTTATCCTTAATGTCTTGAAAGTTAAATACGATCCGTGCTTTTTTGTATAGCTTTCAGGACTTTGTGGTTTTTTTGTAATATTGCTTATGTATAATGTAACAATTTTGTATAATTTTATGGATTAAAATAAAAAACAAAAAAATATATACATATACATAATTGTATATCTTAGATGAGAAATAAAATTGGAAGATTTACTCTCGAGAGGACTTCCATACCATTTTCTAACCTCCATTTTTATTGTTACGTTCTAAAAAGAATCCTCATGCAGTATTTAAAACTCCTAGCACTTGTTTCTGAGATTTCGTGATGAGTGAGTGAGTGACCTTTCGCTTTTTTCGCTTTTTGTAATAAAAGGTAGCCTATGTCCTTTCTCAGGGACTAAAGATTGTCTGTGCCAAATTTCATCAAAATCGAGGTTTAAGCGGGAAAGCGTAACAGACAGACAGGCAGAGTTACTTCATAAAATGAATTGCATTTTATAACTTTACATATCTTACGTACATACAATTTGACGCAATAAATCCGAACCCATATCCAACTTTGACAAACTCATTAATTGTCGGGTAACAAAGATGCTCTCGCCTTTCAAACTCAGTGGTCAGTTGGTTGCTAGGCAACGTCGTCTAAAGCGATCAGCATTCTGGGTGCCGATATCCATGAGCTTATAATATATCTATAATTTTATCATATCATTGATATTATAACAAACCAGTAAATAAATAAATAAGGCCCCCATTAAGGTCTTGTGACCATGTGTCGGGAGTCCGGAAACATACACAACACTAACACACACACTAACACACCCAGACCACGACAAATATCCGTATGGCCAATACAGACATTTGCCTTGAGCGGGGATCGAACCCGCGACTGTTAGCGCTACAGTCACTTGCAGTGACCACTGCGCCAACGTGTCTGTCAAAACCAGTGAATCGATTTTAATAAAAATTCTATAGAACAAGCAGTATACTCTTTTAAAACAAAATAATTATTTACGAAATCGGCTCAGCCGTTATATAGTAATCGGGGTACATACCTTTTCTGTACGTCGGTTAAAATATTTGATAATGACAATGCAGTTAGTAATTACCGAAGCATTGTTTTGAAATTAATTTTGTATACAATATGTTATTAATATTGCAATTAATAACATTATAAATTTGTTATCGTTAATCTCTACATAACGAGTCACACTAAACTACACTCAACTAAATTCGCATCTATTAGTCGCCATTCAACCATAAATTAGAGTGTCACTCAAACGTTGGGCCATGAACTATGAAATTAATTTAGTACAATATATAAAAAAATCATAATTAATAGGGTTTTATGAAAATTTTATCAATCTATTTCTTGAGACTTCAACGAGCACCAACACGATGCCTCTGCTGTAAGTTGGTGAGGAGTTGTGTATCCTGCTGATTCTGGCAGCGTCAGAACGTAGACACTGACTTCTATAATTTTGCATAGTTATGTTGCATGCATAAATGTTTAAAATTTTAGGTCACACATACATATGTTTGAAAAAAAATTCAATAACTTATTCTGCATCTAAAATTTCTACCGCAGCTCACAAGGAAATAGCTCATGATCTTGAAATGGCATGACCGGTTTTGATAGAACATGTCTAAGAATCATTGTTGAAAAAGCCTCTTTCAAATAAAAAAAAAACGCATTCAAATCAGTTCACCCGCTTATGAGCTATGATGTCACAGACAGATACACATACCTGTCAAACTTATAACACCCCTGTTTTTGCGCCGAAGGTTAAAAAAGATCCCCGACAACTTACAATGATATAACTTTCTTATTTGATAGATCTTATTAACTAGCTAACTAAAATATATTATATAAACATCAATGTATGTTCTTTAGTCCGTATTTACGCGTTGCCACACCCAATTTCGATGACATATGGATGCTGCTAAGCAATACTGTGTCAAGCCACACGGACTTCATTTTGAGAAAATGGCATTTAAAGATGTCAAGCCTATTCTTAACAAATATGTTTGAAGAAGTATATAACCGGTTTTTTTTTCTTTTTTGATAAAAGGTATAATTAATTAAAAGCAGATTGATATATAAATTGCAAAATAGGAACGCACTTTTTAAATCGAGACAAGTAATTAAGAAACTTTTTTTTCGTACTTATTTAGTCTATATGCAATACATCAATATCTCCGAATGAGACTTTTTGTGGGTTGACACATTATTGCTTATCTGCATCCATATATCAACTTATTATTAGTACTTGCGCAAAGTTATATGTATAGTACAATTAACTACCAGTAGATTATGCAATAACGCGTGCGAAGTTAGAAGTAAGAACTACTTAAAAACAGTAAGTTGTGCATTCAACCCATATGTATGTAAGTCTGCGATTTTTTCAATCATCTAGTCCGATTTGGATGGGGTCTTCGCTATTTAAATGCACGTTTTTTAAGGAAGGTTTTAGTATGTAATAACGTTTGGGTCTAATAAATATTTTCAGAGATTTACTCTTAATTACTAACAACAAATGACTCGCGCTTACTGCGATCGTGTATCCATGTATACAACAATACATACTATAGGTATGTTTGAAGTCGGTTATATTCTTTACGTAAATGAGTCCTGTCCAGACTAACTAACTAATAGATTCATCAATACAGAGCTTAAACCGCTCGGGCTACAAACTTAAAATTCTAGCAGTAGCTGCCTTTTAGGCTGCAAGCATCTAGTACAAAAGGATTTTTGGACATTTGACCCTAAAGCCGACGAAAAGTGAAAAAAAACGTTTGAATGAAAAATCTTATATTACTTACATATACTTTACACATACTTTTGGATGATAGTAATAAAACTTAAAACACAAAACGTAGTATTTTACGTATTTTATTAGTTTTCTGAATCGCTTCTATCAAATTATAAAATATACGCGAACGAAGCCGAATAGAACTGCTAGTTATATTTAAAACTAAAATCGTTGTAACATTTAGTTATGCACGCCTATAGAGGTGATGTCTATATCAGATTTTAAACATTTATTTAATTAATTTGATCACGCGATTCGAGATCTTTTCTCTTAATTACGTATTTATAAATGTCAATTAAGAGTCCATTACGTTATTAGAATAAAGACGTAACGAGAGATGTTTAATTTTAATTAATTTATCGTCTAAATGATAAGATCTTACAATCTGATTTTACTTTTTAACAGCTTAAAAGTGGAATTCGTTAATGTTTTGTATAAGTTAAATCGTCGAAAAAATATTTTTTTCACGAATTCAATTTTCAAAAATCTAAATCGAAATCAATATAGTCTTTATTCATATAGTCTTTTACAAGCACATTTGAATCGTCAATATAGAAACAAAAAAGAAAACAAAAAAACTAAATAATTAATTAATTTAACATCGCTTCGGAATGTATATTCTACCGTAAGAACCGGCAAGAACTCTTTGCTTTACATTCAAAGTAGGGTACTGTAACAGTGTTACGTCAATTCCTTTGTCCAGTGCAGCCAAAGAGCTATATAAAATTGTTTTGTACTCAGCGCAGATAACGTGTTTATGTGGTAATTAGATAATAAACATCTTCAAGCAGAATATTGTAGCACTATGGAGGTGACATTTTTTTAGAAAAAAACCTCCTTAATAAATATGATAAAAAAAAACTGTAATCGTATATTAATTAATAAAACGAATCTTTATTTTCTATTCTTGATTCGTCAAATAAACTAATTACCGTTAATATGTGACTTAAAAAATACATTTTCTGTCCCTTATTTGCTTGTGAAAGTACCGTCAAAATTAGTTCAATGCTCTTGTAGACCAAATGAACAGAAGAAAATGGACAAAAAATTGTATAAGCATTTGTTTTTTTTTTAAGAGCAACCAGATTTAATAAACCAAAAACGTGAACGATTTGAAAGGTTATAATTTTACATGGTCATAGGCTATATTTTATGAATATGTCACAGCCATCTAATGAGAAGATCAGGCTGATCCCAGTGCCGGAGACGTTAAAAACCCTAATTATTATTAAAAAGAATTTCATAAATTTTGGCAACCTTAAGTAACTAAATTTAAATAAATTGGCTAGGCAAGCAATTAAATGATGGATAGGCTGGGAAAGTAGTTAAACGTTGGTCTTCCAAGCCAAGATGAGAGATTGACTGTCTGAAAATCATTCAGGAAGCTAGTTAAACAGCGCCGTATAATAAGAAGGTTATGTTAACAATTGATCGGTTTTTTCAGGTAGTTGCCTGCGAAATTTACATTAACGCCAGCGAGGTCATGATCAAAAGCTACTAAATACATAAAAGTTCGTACTTATTAATAAAACAAAATTCCCTTTCGAACGGTACCCATAAATTCAGTTACCTAATTAAGTCCACAGGATACACCCATCCGCGATATACAGCTTCCGCTGTGATAAAATGTTAATTTGTAATACACTTGTTCGGCTTCGCTGAAATCGATATTAATTTTCTTGGTTTATGGAATGTATTATGTAATTTGGCTTCATATTCATATTACAGTTTTATTGGAGTTTTATATATCATTGAGGTAAAGCCTAGCTATAGTCCACTCGGCTAGTTCGATCGGGGTACCTGTTTTGATGTTGATAAACACGGGGTGAACCAACATTTAAAGTAATCACGCATCAAGCAGATATCGGAGAGCGAGCTAAGAAACGAATCTGATTCTCAAGTCACAGACTATACAGTAACTTTACAGCCCATATACCTGTCGCCCATTAAACGCCAATGCATCACATCAACGAACATTACATTCTCACAGACGATTGGCGTGAAGTAGTTAATACGTTCCGTACGATGACTGACAGTGCTGAAGATTTAGCACCATCCGCATTACTAACTTTATTTCATATCATTCGTTATTCTTCTTTAAGCGAGCTATGTTTTTGTGGTTCCTCTGTTCCTGCAAATGTTCGTGGGCGACGGTGGTCGTTTATCATTAGGGGTCTCGCCTGCTCATTAGCCACCCAATTTTTCAATTGGGCATGTGTTTAACATTTTACTAGCGTTACCAGAATCGATATTCAAAAGTAAAAAAATAGAACTATTTTTTTATATAAACATTAGATCTTGAGCCTACATTGATTAGCATCATTAAAAAAATTAGTTTTTTTTTTAATTTTTAAATATCGAGTCTGATAACGCCGTTAAGATATCCAACACAAGCCCAGTTGACACCATCTCACGATATCATTATATTGTTTTTTTTTCCATAAAATTACAAACTAATCAACCATTTTTGGTATATTTACCACAGCCCAGACACTGACAGATGACCTAATTGTCAAATATGGCCTGCGGTCGGCTGCATGATGGATACACTCCGGCGCCACACTCACCGCGACACCGCGAACTGTGAACAACTATTACCTATACTAATATTATAAAAAGGTAAAATTTGTTTGTTTGTATGCAGAGGGTAATCTCTGAGGTTACTGACCCGATCTGAGAAATTCTTTTTGCGTTGGATACCTACGTTTATTGAGGAGAGATATAGACTATATTACATCAAGCTACGACTCGTAGGAGCGAAGCAGTTAAGTGTTTACATAGTATTGGATTGGTTTATTATTATGTAATACTCGCAGTTTCACTCGCGTTTATAGTTACTGCTTTGCTCCTAGAAGTCGTAGCGTTATACAATATAGCCTATAACGTTCCTCAAAAAACTGGTTATCGAACGCAAAAAAACATACATCAGAACAGTAGTTTCAGAGATTACAACCTACAAAACTAAACGAACTTACTACGTGATGGTCCCAGCGACTTCGTCTGCGTAAAAACTTTCATCCCCTATATCACCCCCTTCACGTTTTACTTATACACACATTGTATCATTCATAGAGTCCAATATCAAATAAATATTTATCGAGTTTCTTGCCGGTTTTTATCGGTAGAATCAACATCCCGGTCCGGGGGTAGCTACATCATTTAAAATATTTTTTTGGTTTCTGTTTTGATGATTAAAAATGCTTTTGAAAGTACACTTAAATAAAATATAGGATATTTTATTATTTAAAACCGAAATCAAAATATACCAATTAGCCGTGAAAACGTAACAAACAGACAGAGTTAATTTCAAGTTTACAATAAGCATAGTGTAGAATATGTATTATGGGGGGATATTAAAAAAATACCTACGTATTTACAAATATTACGGCAAAAACCAAAATTTTGTTGTCATTACAATAGGAAATATTTTACTTCGTTAGAGGAAGTGGTGAGATTACGAGTTAGATTTAAGACTCGTTCCAACTAATTTGTCGTCACAATTAATGTCTCTAATTTCCCAGGGTCTTCCCACGATGTTTATTATAACAATAAAATATATTACATCTGACAGTATTTATAACTAACATTAAAAATAATTCGTAACGATTCCATTCTTTACTTTCATATGAGAATTTATTCTTAAACGCATCAGATTTTAATATCCTCATTAGATACTTTCGTGTGATACGTCAACACTGTCGTGATTCTTATTGTTATTGTTTTAAGAATCTTTTTCGTTTGTAGCTCTTATTTCTTTTTCTACGTGTTATACATTCACTGGTACTCTCTAAGTTGCTATTCGATGAATGACTGAATCTGTGGGCGTTCGATGTTTTATTGTGATTGTTTTATTTATGATCGTGTACAAGTTTTCATTAAATCTGCTGCTATATCGCAAGTGGTTTTCATAACAGCTATGTGTCGTATAAATAAACTTTACAGCCTTCTTCTTGTGTGGTACAGGGTAATGTCATAATAAAAACAAAAGAATTCTTTGTTTTATGTTTAATAAAAATCTGGTCTGTCAGATAAGACACCTAATGTGGCCTCACTTCTGTATATCAATATTACGAGCAGAATTTACATAGGCATTCGACACCTTTTATCATCAGTATAGACTTTGTGAGTCTACCTATTGTAACTAATATCTCTAAATTCATTGGCTTATTCAAAATTTCTAAAGAATATAATAACATTTAATTATACAAAACTTTGGTCATTATTTTTATTGTTAAATAATTTAATGACTGTAAAATTGACTGACTTCTTGATTCTGATCGAGTGACTTCTTCTTTGAATAATAAATTGTTATTTACTTTTGTTTAATAAAGGAAATACTTGTATACAACAAAAAGTTCACTTAAAAGAGCCCACAAAATATTTTTAATTATATTACATTGTTGACATTCAAACAAGCGTTTGTGTGTTATGAACAAAATTTATCAATTTAACGAGATCGTAAAGTTTTGTAAATAAATTCTGTGGCGTCTCGTACGTCATAAAATCGAGCCACAAGTTATCAACGGGGGGTATTATAAAATTCAATGTCAGTTTTGTTAAAGCCGGTATTGATATACAAAATTCGCCCTTAAAACTAGATCCAGGAAGACGAAAGTCGGATGAATTTAAATTACAATTTGTGTGATCAACCGTGATCCGTGATACGAAGAACATTGACGTCGTATTTCAGTTCTTATTTCAATTGAAATACGGATTCGAAATTTTTTAATTTTTTTAATATGTCCCATTTCACGTGGATTTCGTAACGATAACTCATATTGGAAATTGAAATGTTATCGTAAACATGTTTCCGTTCTGTGTTCACTTTTGTTTATTGTATTTTTTATGTTAATATGCAAATTAGGTGGCGGCCACAGTTGAAAATATAATAACGTTCAATATATTATTGCGAGTAATATACCTAGTATATGAGTGCTGATAAGTAACAATGTGTCAACCTACAAAAGTTAAATTCGGAGATATTGATGCAGTCTGAAAATGTGTCCCGTATTTTGCATTACTCATTTTTTTTAAATAATATAAACTAAATAAGTACGGAAAAGGTTACTTCATTTAATGTTATGGATATTGAAAATAGCTTTTAATTCATTAAATGATTCTTCAAACAAATGTATTAAGAATAGCTTTGATATATTTACACGCCATTTTCTCAAAATGATCTCCGCGTGGCATGACACAGTATTGCTTATCACCGTCCATGTTAATATATGGAGAAATAAATAACTAACTTTCCCTTTAACGCTACGTAATGTTATGTGCCTACTTATTTCTATCTAATACCTGATTTTAATAGTGTTTCCTAGTGATTCACTTTATGTGAGGAATTCCACAAGGAATCGTGTTTGGTCCAAATGTATTTATTGATCTCATTACTGTCAGCTACGACTTATTTATAATTAGAATTTTTTTACAATAAATATTAATGGTATTGTTAATTAACCCTCTACTGTCTAAATTTTCCGCATTACGTAAAGGTTCACACAAATTGTTTTTCTACACTACTAAACACGCATTGGGTTTTAAACATAAAATGGACTTGAGGTTTGGATCCACTTCTGTTCCACTTTTGGTTAAGATCGACCTGTTTCATCGAATAGGCTTCTTTTTTTACTTGGTTTTGATTACATTATTATATTCTATGCTATAAGATAATTTGGATTATTTTAAAATTATTTTACAATAACATGAAAAAAAGCATGAAAGTATTTTTAAAGAGAGCTTTAAAGATTTTTATCATCTAAAAACAAAGCTTTTATACATATATATACAACGTCATGAACTTTCTTAATCTTCTTTTTTTTTTTAATTTTCTTTTTGGAAAACTATGTTTATATACGCATTACTAACATATGAAGTATTAAAAATATTTTCCGAAATTAAAAACGAGGATTAAACGATATTTTCTTATGAAACCTAGCAAGATCGATTTATCGGTCTCCAAACATGCGGGGGTACACTAAATTTTAACTTAAATTTCATGAGAATCTGAGTAGTTTCTCAGATTTCTGAGATTATATACATATATGAATACATGTATTAAATACATATATTGCTAGTTTAAAGGTATTATATAAGATCATTATTGATTTGCACGAAGTTCAATTAAAACGTGATCTAAAATATTTATATTAAAAGAGGGTAAAAAATAAAACAATCCAAACCATAAATGCTCGACATTGTATTTTGAAACATTTACAAGAAACAATCGTTATCGAATCTCTTTAACAAATCATCCCGCACCACGTGCTGCCGGGCAATTGACATTATCCTATTATCCTGCCATCCATTGAGACGAAATGATGGATGTGAAGTATATACCAGAATACCGGTCAGAGCTAATGACATCTCAAATTGACATTTTTCTATGTCTAACGAGATGTCAACTAGTGTAATTTATGTCGACGTGAGGTGGCATAGCGAATGACCAGCATGCTGGATTATATTTCTTAATATATTATCTGCTACGTTAATTCCGTTTTTATTTTTGAAATGGATAAAGCCCTTAGGCGAGGATTACACTTATAACTTTTGCTCTTAGACTGTCTTAATATTTTACATAAGTTGTTATCATTGCTCGCTGAAAGAATTTATCGTCTTTGGCTTTATTTTTGACAGTCACAGCTTTCGTACTAGCCAAGGTAAATGTTGTCAGGTAACAGAGTTTTGCAAATGTCATTTTTGTTATAAAAACGAATATTTTTCGTAATTGTTATAAAAGATTACTCCACTGAAATGTCTTTCTATTTACATTATGTCTGATAAAAATAATATAAGGCTGATTACAAACGACGAAAATTGTACAATAGATATATTTAATTTTATTTATCTCGAAACTTTTTTCTAAATAAATAAAAATTATATAAAAACTGATTTTTACATTGAAAGTGTTTAAGATGACGCTTCATTGGATGACAGGGTTTACTTTGTTAATAATATACATTTCTTAGCACCGTTAGAACTAAATTAGACTAGATTTTATAATTTCAATATAGAATTCTCTATTTACAAATATACAATTATATACATTTTAAACGCTAAGTCTAAAATAAATATGTTTAATGTTTGCTAAAATAATCCTAAATATAAGACCAATTTTAAAAACAAGAATAGGACAATTCAAATATCAGTAGTACAATTTGTTTAAAATAAGATCATTCAACGTGAATTCTATGGAAAGTAATGTTAAAGTTTTCATAAAAATTATCGAAGCGTATTCATTTCAGTTGATCTAAATTTTTTACAACCTTTCGAACTTTGAGCGAAACGTTTTATAAATATAGGTATTTTTATAAACAATTTTTAGGCCGCCTCGATCACTCGAATACTATACCTACAATATAACTTAACCATAATGCCCTTATAAAGTGTTATAATAATAATGATAAAGCTACATTAACTGTAGAATATGATGAGTAATTGTATTGAATCTGACAGGTCAAGCTGAGTTCAACTTTCAACTAAATTGATATATATAACGAAATTTAACTGTTTCACATCTTTTGCGATCAAAATCGCTTTCAATTAAAACAATTGTGGCTCTGTACTTCCAGTGGCGTGCAGTTAACAATGCTTTTCATATTAATTTTCATTAAAAACTCTTCAATAACTTCAACATTTCGGTATTTTTGTCGTTCTGTCGATTTTAACCGATTATAATAATTTCATATCTCATTTTAGTATTCAAATATAAATTATTATAATTCCTTATCTTTCTAATTATCGTTTTGGGGTTCCATTTTACACGTCACAACATACACGATATTATCATCCATAAATCATTAAATCCGTTATCATTAGTAATTAATAACGAATAAATATTAAAGAATTTTTGTTTTGAATGAATTAATAATTTTGAGATACTTACTTCACTTACCGTCATAAGAGCGAAAAATATTTGAAACGGATCAAACATGAATTTTGATGCAGAATTAAGAGATATTTCGTATTCATCTTTAAGAAATAATATAAATATATACCAATAATACAATAGTTCAGACCGGAAATGAAAAAGAATAATGATTTGTACTTGGCACAAAGTACCTTTATAAAAGAATGGTGCTGAAATCATTCTTTTTGGATAGCCTTTGAATTGCTCCAATTTAAAACGGACCACGTTTAAGAACTATCACATCGCTAACTGTGGATGAATGTTGTCGCTCTATTTAACGACATTTCGATTGGGGCCACAAAATCAGCTAATAAAAATCTATGAGAAAAGAAATTATGTTTAGCAGAAATGGACATCAAAATTGTCTATTTGAAACAGCTTATTAAAGTTTATTTGTATGAAGTATGTTTTAAGTTTGTGTGAAAGGTCAGAAAATATGATTGTGTTTATGATGTTGTATAGTAAGGAATCTCACAATAACGTATAATCAATAAAATATACATACATTTTAATGATCAAGACATCTATCATGCGTTTTAGTAAGCATATAACTAAATATTACTAACACCGTGACGTTTGAAAAACAAATATAGTTATGTTACATATGCAACTGTGTACACAACTGAGGTTATATACGCACGAATTAATTAGCAAAGAGAATGTCGTTAGTAAAATCCTGACTATTTGTTTTTGGGAAATTATTGAGGAACCTACAATTGATAAACGATAACTTAATCACATAGATATATTATTATCCTTTCATCAAACAATAATATTTCAACCTATATTTAGAAGTATGAATGAATTTTTAAAAGTATTAAAATGTGACTAAAACATACAGATTTGTAATCCGCTAGCTCAATGGCCATAAACGATTTTAAGTTCACGCGACAAATCTTCCACATAGTTCCCGGTATTTATCATACCTACCAATGTTTGCTGGACGACATTTTACACAGATGTGATAATTCGTCACCGAGTGTAAAACTTCTTAGAACGTTTTTGTGATCGAATGCGACATAATCGTCGCAGACTAATGTATTAACACTGACGTGTAAACGTCAGCTTTCCCACGGTCTGGGAAGATCGAGTTATATTGTAAAATATTCGAGTGAACGAGGATATATTTATACACTAATAATTGAAATTATAAAGCGTTATGAGTCTATAGATACGATGCTACATATGGATGCTGATAAGCAATAATGTGTTAACCCACATAATGTATTCCCTATTTAACACTATTCAAAAAAAATTCAAGTCATCTAAACTAAGTAAGTATGTGCAAAACATTCCTGGTTAAGTGTTTCGAATTTCAAGTGCGTCCCATATTTTGCAATTTATACAATAATCTCGTATATTGAAAAAGTTGTTATTAAATAAATGATTTTAGTATACGTTTTTAATTCACGATTTATTTTATGAAAATCCAAAAAAAAAATGGATATATACTTCTTGAAACAAATTAATTAAGAATAGGTTTAACATCTGAAAACACCATTTTCGCAATGAAGTCTGTGTAGCTTGACACAGTATTGCTTATCAGCGTCCATATGTCATTGAAAAAAACTGTATTCAGAATGAGGATTTTGTAAACAGATTTGTGTTTTTCTAAAAGAAGATTTTCTAATACATATCATGAAAGTAATTTTCATCTTTAAAATTTCTCATCTAGAGTTAAAAAGGAGAGCTTTTTTAAAGGATTCACTAATGCACGAAGTGTTGCTTATCCCAGCATAACTTGTATAATATATTTTTCTTTGCTTGTCCTATTAAGTAACAATACCCGGATTGATAATCACGAATTTTCGAAAAAAATTTTTCCTGAGAATTTTTCATTATAAAAAATTATTCCGTTAAATCATACGTCGACAATTTCTTATCTCTACCGCTTATACGAGGTTAGAAATACGCTATTTTTGTCCGCTAAATAAGACAAATAAAAAAATAGACTAAAGAGACTTTAATCAATTTGGATTTGTATGTACTAATACAATTCATACATCATCATTCTTGTCGATTAGGATAAATAATATTGAAAAATGAAGTGGTTATTAGTATTACTATGCATCAACCCATGGCAGAAATTATATATATTTTTTAATGAACTAATTCGTCAGTGAAATTTACTTAAACATAATTATTATCTTAACGTTTTGGTACAATTTTTTTTCAGTATAAAACTTTATACGACACAAGTTACTCTATTGTGCGTGAATTTTGAAGAGTACGGCGATACCTGAATGTTATCTATAATAAAAAATAGGAGTAGTTTCTTGATATGTTGTATAGACTCATACGCTCAGTGCCTCTCAAACTTCAAGCGAATTGACCACTAACAAGTGTACACTTACATTTATATCCATACACAATTTTTTTAAAAACGTTAATTTACAAAAGTTTAAAGTATGAAAGGAACACAGTCAGTACTTATGAGTATCTTAACAGGGTATTTACATCAAGGGTTCTAGAGCATTATAGTGCTGTGTCTACAATATAGAAATAAATCATATTGTAAATTTATTACACATTATTACACAAAACATCTATGAAATTGTCTAATTAAGTTCTTTTTAAACAAAACAACAAGACAAGATACCTAGATTGTTTTACATAAATTGAAATTCAAATTACCACTTTTTTAATTTTAATGTAAGAAATTACGTTATATCTACATAACAAAAAAAAAACAATTTCAAATAATAGGTTATTGTACTACAGTCTAGAAAACCCTTATAATGTTCCCTACAATCTAGTTTATATACAACTCTCCTGCACCCGATGTGACGTGGTGACGACTTCCGGCCGAAGCCGGTGCGCTGTCAGCGATGACGTCACACCCGTTGAGCCCGGACTGCAGGCGTTCACGCCCTTGTTGACGCGATTTAAACTATGATATGACTGAAAGAGAAGATTACTGTTAATGTTTGTTTATTATTTGCTTATTTTTATTTATTTATAGTAAGTTTATGGATTGATTGACTATAACATGGTACACGATGGATCCTACCAACTGTTAAAAATGTAATATAATTTAAAGTAAAGATTGTGTTTTTTAGCCTTAGAGGGAGCCTTATTACCCTATAATATTAATACAAAAGGTTTTTTGTTTCTTAGTTTTAATGGACTTGGCGGAAAAAGTTTGAGATTCAGTGTACTTAGTTGCCATCAAGAGTTCTTTTATCTTTATTGTATTATATTTGCAAATACATTTGTCGACTATATAAAAAAATATAATTTCGAATTAAAACAAGAATATTGAAATGTTTTTTTAAATGTACAAGTTTAACTCTTAAACCAACATCATTATTAGATGGTAGTGTCGCATCATTAAGCAAAGTTCTTTCAAAAAGTGTACCAGAAAAAAAATATGAAAGTCATTTAAATGCTTGGCCCACATAACACTAATTGTGGCTGCTTCGGAAAATAGAGTGCTGACCTACTCTCATTCTGAATAAGTGAGCATACAGAATATATATTGTATTTACGTTCCCATTGTATTCAACACAAAGATCACTTCATTTCAGATGAAAACATGCTTCATAGCTCACATAATTGCATTTTTTTAAATAAAAACTACCACCCGTACCACGTACATTCTGTTTGAGGAATGAGCGCGTTATCTTTAGTGAAGCTCATGTGGAGGTGCTTTATTGTAACAGGCTGTATATGTCCCATTGCAGGAAAGACCTCTCCTATTAAGGTCTGGAGCTTAATAAAGAACGCTGACCTAATGTACATTAACGCATATACTTGGGTCAGAATTTTTCTGAGATTTCCTCACGACGTTTTCCATCACCGTCGAACACGAGATGAATTTAAGTGCACTTGGAAACTTAGATGCTAACCGGAGTTTGAACACACGATCGTCGGTTCATATTCGGTCGGGTTGGAACCACTAGACCGCCTCGGCCCAAGTGTGGTAGGGATGATGTGAATTTAATTAAATATCTTGTTTGAATATTCCAGCGAATGTGAAACTGAAGCTCTTGTAAGGTTGGAAAGTAAACATCTTAAAATAGATGTATGATCAACATTAAGTATTAGTATAAGACAAACTTACAGGAAACTTTGCTCCATTATCCTTTATTAGGATAAAGATCTTGTTGTGAAGACCATAATAGAATTTATTTAATATCATTTAATTTATTTATAAATCCAAATACGACTGATTTTTAAATCAAGGTAGACATGAAATCTTCATCAACATTGAGAATCATTTTTTACTTAGTCGTCACGAATATAATTTAGAACTTTTAAACCTCATAAGAAAGGATCGTTCCGCATGATGAAAAGTTTTTTTTTTATGTAAACTGCGCATCTTTTTGCTAACTGTTATTTTTTTAGAAATTTGTTAATAAAAGTCAAATATGTTCAAAGTTTAGGGATAGTCTTCTGAGAATGTTTTCTTTGTAGCTATAACGATTCAGGTATCTGGCCTTACTAGCACATCTCCAAAATTCCCTCCACATAGCGTCGTAAATACTTACATTATATTGAGTCAAGATAATCTGTTAGAACGTGTCGATCTCAACCGAAGATTGCAGTTTCAAAACCTGACTAGCATTGCTGATTTTTTTAAACAATTAAATTTGTTTTTAAATTCTTCTCATGAAAGGAAAACATTATGAGAAAACCAGCATGTTACGGGAGGAGAAATGCTGGCATATATATGGATGCTGATAAGCAATAAAGTGTCAACCCACAAAAAGTCAAATTCGGAGATATTGATGTAATCTGATCCTGCATCAACTATTCAACATTATCAAAAAAATCAAGTAATATAAACTAATAAGTACAGAATAAAGTGTCTTAATAATTGTTTCGTATTTCAAGTGCGTTCCATATTTTGCAATTTATAGAATTATATGAAATATTTGAAAAACTTTTTATTAGATAATATATTAAATATATCAATCTACTTTTAATTCATTATACTTAAAAAAAAAGAAAAGCAACGATGGATATAAACTTCTTTAAACAAATTAAGCAAGAATAGGTTTGACATCTTTAGACGCCATTTTCTCAAAATGAAGTCCATGTGGGTTGACACATTATTGCTTATCAGCGCCCATATATCCTCCCGTGTATCAGCGTAGTGGATAAGGTTCTAAATCGTCCTGAATAAGATAGAAGCCCAATGCACTGCAGTCGGACAATTACAAGCTGTTACTTTACTTTACTTACACTAGTCAAAGGTATTCTATAGTCCTTTTTCCTGAAGTCAGCGTAGTACCCGCCGCCGTCTGGCTCGGAGCGGGCATCTTCGCTGACTTCCCGCATCTTGCTGTTGGACGGTGGTCGCTGCAGGCTCATGTACCCATTGGATACTGGCCTTCGCTCTATCGGAAATAAATGAGCTGATTATTTTTATCTATAGAATTATGAATTGATTAAGGAATGGCACAAAATGTATTTAAGAGAAACCTTTTTGAATATGTTTAGACAGCGTTTTTCTGTATAGCTCATTATTTTATTTTTCAAAATTTATTAAGTAACTTTATTAAATACAAAAAAAATAGAAATTTAAAGAAAATTTAATATCGTATTGGATTCTATAGTCTCTTGAAAGTTTATCATTCTATACAAATTTGAGTATCTGTTAAATAAATGTTACACGGTTTATATAACCGTTAATACAGCTTACCATATAAATTTGGTATAATATCCGGATCAGCATCATCCGCTGGGTCAGGATCGGGAGCTGTACGTACTTCTGCTTTCACTGGAGTGCTGCATTGTCCACTACGTTCAGCGTACATTGCCTCGCTATTGGAGTAAATAAGAACATGTTTACTTATAACATAAAAACCTCTGTAAATTTTATACAAAGAGAAGAAATAAAATATAAAATATGAAATAAATAAGAATATAGAAATGTTTCAAATTGAAACACAGCACATTATTGTATTAACCGTAAGTTGTTATGTACAAACTAAGAGGTAGATACAGTTTTACAAGACTATATACTTATATTATATTATATAAAAAGGGAAAATAGGACAATAAATCCTTATTATACTCTTCTATCTTTCCTATTAATTCTACAATTCGTGATGTCAAAAAGATAATTTAGTTGTTAAACGAAAGATCTTAATCATTTAAATGCAGACGAGCAAGTATTCGGTAGTTATCAACGGATTTGCATATAAGAGTAATAATAGGCAAATACGTTTTTAAGTATGCATATCATTTACAGGATAACTGGATGCTGATAAGCAATAATGTGTTAACCCACAAAAGTCAAATTCGGAGATATTGATGAATTTTGATACTGATAAGAAAAAAATAAAGTAATATAAACCAAATAAGCACGGAAAAAAGTGTCTTAATAATTGTTTCGTATTTCAAGAGCGTTCCATATTTTACAATTTATAGAATAATCTGAAATATTAGAAAAACTTTTTATATGATAATATATTAAATATATCAAATCTACTTTTAATTCATTACACCTTTAAAAAAAAAGAATAGAATAGATAGATATAAACTTCTTTAAACAAATGAAGTAAGAATAGGTTTGACATCTTTAGACGCCATTTTCTCAAAATGAAGTCCGTGTGGGTTAACACATTATTGCTTATCAGCGTCCAACTATATCGTCGTTAAAGACTGAGTAATGCATACAGCAATGTTTTTTTTATAGAAATATCTGAAAAACGAACAGACGGAACATCTGATATTAAGTGATCACCACCGCCCGTACATTTGTAGTGTCAGAGAAGCTACAATTGCTTAAATATGAATAACAGATGAGGAAGGGGGTTAGCCTTCGGACTCTCTCACTCACACATATGAAATGTAGTTTATAGTATATTAGCTACATCACGGTGATCTTCTTTGGAAGTGGAGTGTTATCTCGGTTATACCAGCCCATATATGGATGCTGATAAGCAATAATGTGTTAACCCACAAAAAGTCAATTTCGGAAATAATGATGTATTCTGATACTACATCGCATATTTAATATTATTCAAAAAAAATGTAGTCATATAAATTAAATAAATACGGAAAAAAGTTTCTTAATTATTTGGTTCGAATTTCAAGTGCGTTCCATTTTTTACAATAAATACAATAATCTCAAATATTTAAATTAATTATACCTTTTATCAAAAAATAAAATAAAAGATGGATATATATTTCTTCAAACATATTTATTAAGAATAGGTTCGACATCTTTAGACGACATTTTATCAAAACAAAGTCCATGTGACTTGACACAGTATTGCTCATCAGCGTTCATACGAACTATGGCCAGTACGCTAGCGTCCAATATTTTCATCAGACAAAATATATGCTATATTTGATGCAGACGCAATTCGTTTCGAACTAAGAGACCCGGAGAACAAATCTTTTAATCGGCTCAAGCCTATTTCGTACAAGTTGTTCCAATCTGGTTAACAGTCTGATTTCGATTTGGGCAGTGCCTATTTTAATTGAATATTCAGTATTGAAGATGATTTGGCATTCAGACTGGATCGAATTTAGATGGAATAATAGAATAGGAATCCAGAGAATGAAATAGTAATTAGCATTCCGTGCTAATGTTTATGACTGACGTAAATTAGAAAGTGAAAAAATATGGGCATATTTGAATTATAATATTCACCAGTAAAAGGTTTTTTTTTAACATTTTCGCCATTATTCGGAGATATTGTTTTTTTTAAACGCATCACATTCAACGGCCCCCATTAAGATTACATGACCTTGTGTCGGGGTCCGGAAACACACACAACACTAATACAAACACCCAGACCACGACAAACATCTGTATGGCCAATAAAGACGTTTGCCGCGAGCGGGGATCGAACTCGCGACTGTTAACGCTTCAGTCACTTGCAGTGACCAATGTGCCAACGAGTCTGTCTTATCTTTATTTAGTCCGTTTATTTCATATAGAATATGCATTTGTTATCAAATCAATTAATTATTTAATGCAACAAAATTATTATCTAAGTTTTTTTATTGTTAGCATTTTCCTTATTATCGTACTAGGGTCTGCTTACTACTATTATATTCTTGATATTGATAGGTTACCGACTTTTACACAGAGCGATTGCCATCTGACCTCCGCAACCCCAAAAGTCAAGCCAGTAACCATTTAGACTACTAAGAGTAACGTTCATTATCAGTTGAATTTTCAATATGCATCAAATCAGAACTCAAACTCTTCTCTTCTGATTACACCAACACCAGTACTCTTCTATCTATTTATTAAGTCTGAATAAAAAGTGAGTTCTTAACTTAAAAAAATCCTAACTTTAAAAATTAAAGTAAATCACCAAATATCCTTACGCGATAATTACATTTGTAGGATTTAGTCTCAAGAGCGTTATAAAACAACTTTAGACTTTTAATAAATGAAGCATATTATACCATACAAGAATATTTTGACGATAAAGAGGCGTGGATTTGACAAGCGTTGATTTTCTATCCGGATAACATAATTAAAATTCGGTAGAGACTACATTCCGAACCGGTGGTAGCTTTATAAAAATCTAAAATGAAAATATGACATGTAACTTGACGATTCGAAAGTGCTTTAAAAGTCCATTTGAATAAAGTATATTCTGAGTTTGAGTTATACTTTGTAACAGATACTTCGTAAAAAATTATGAAAGCTATAAAAGTCAAAAAAGGCACAAACTGACAAGTGTAATGCAATGAGAAATAACTTACGTAAATCTTTAGGTAAGTCTGAGAGCACAACTTATGAGTGTAATTCTCGTCTTACGCTTACAAATTACCCTTAACTCTTCCATCCAAAATACGGTAAGTGTAAACCTCGCCTTACCCTTATGAGTACTTACCTCAAAGGTGCATGTTTAGCTGGTAAATGTCGATGGCGATTGGCATGACGTCGGTACAAAACAGCGAGCACGCCGCAAACAGCTGTTGCCAATAAAGCGGACATCGCTGCTATCGATGCTACCACCGGTGACATCCCCAACGAGCTGCTTTCACCTGAACAAAGACAGAATTTCATTACTATTTTTCTAGTCGCTCTAAAAGGACTTTGTTATTTCAAGGTCATTTGTATCAAATGTATTTTTATTAAATTAAAATTAGATTTTTTTAAATATTTGCTTGCATATTCATAATATTCGTAAGCATCTAAGTTAGTTAGACATTGCAGTAACGAGTTCGTTTCATTAAACAACCTAAATAAATCTATCACATTTTCAATATAAAACACTGTATTACACAACAGTTCGACATGAAAAGCGAGCGAAAATATTCAACTGGAAAAACAACGTCAAGCCATATCCTCGAACTTTATACACGAACTAAAAGTTTTTCTCTTAAAAATGTACGTGTATAAAGGTACAAGCGTCGAATGCGGCACGCAAAAGTGGCTTTACGAAAAATGCTCACCAATAAATAGAGGGTGATGGTAAAACCATCAGTAAAATTTCTCATTTACCGACTTAAGCGCCTTCGTGAGTAACTAGTTGCGAAACACGCGAACTAAATTAACTGGTCTTGTTTTTTTTTTTTGAGAATTTTTTATGAAAATACTCGGATGAATAAAGTCGTAAATGAGGCTTTGGATGGATTTAGTAGCTAGGGTTGATGAAGTGGCAAACTTTGACGGTGGGAAATAACATGAATCATATTTATGGTCACAGAAACGACATGTTTTCTATTTTTTTTTTCGTTATTAATTTAAATTTAAGGAATTATATGTCAATTTGGCTATTACATAAAGAAAGAATGGATACCACGAAGATTTTAACTTGATTTCTCATTTGCATGCTATTGTGACTTAATAATATTCACACTTAAATCATTTCATGCTTTTTAAAATTATTTTTTATTAAAAAAAAATAATTATTTGAAAACTCTTAACATATTATACGATTTTTTCTGGAACAATAAAACAAATCGTTCCTTGTTGTTTCTTAATGAACACATTTAAATTACCAACACGAGAACATTCCTAAAAATTCATTTAACACCTCGATGTTGGATTATAAGCGAGGAAATAGCAATTCCAAGCAATTTATATTACTTATATCTATAAAAAAAGTCTGAATAAAGTCGTTTCGTATTCCGCAATATAGCGTGACTCAGTTACACGGGCTATAAGTTATATTTGCGGCTTAATATTGACTACACGACGTAAATAACAGAGGTAAAGGTACCAATTCAAAAAAATTACACCCAATTTATACCTTATTTAAGCAACGTTATGGTTTTGATTACTTTTTTTTCTGGCAACGTTCAGTTTACGCTTGTTTGGGTATTTTACGATTGTCTGTTATTCTGCAGTGAAACTGCCTCCTGTTAACCTAATTTAACCAACGAAATTAGTAGTATTATTTCAAAAACAATTTTATCTGTTTTCAAGTTTTAATAATACATGCATTAGTTTAATTCAAAATGCGTTGTAAATCTTAACGGTTACAAGTAAAAGGATAAAATGAATGACATGAAATTAATATCAGACCATAAATAATTCGTTTATTGTTGGATGCTGATAAGCAATAAAGTGTCAACCCACATAAGTCAAATTCTGCGATATTGATGTATTTTGATACTGCATTACCTATTTAACATTATTAAAAAAAATAAGGTCATATGTTATAATAAAAAAGTACGGAAAAAGGTTTCCTAATTAGTTGTTTTGAATTTCAAGTGCGTTCCATATTTTGTAATTTATACAATAAACTCAAATATTTGAAAAATCTTTTTATTAGATAATATATTAAATATATCAATCTACTTCTAATTCATTCTACCTTTTATCAAAGAATATAAGAAAAAGTAGATATATACTTCTTCAAACATATTTATTAAGAATAGGTTTGACATGTTTAGACGGCATTTTCTCAAAATGGAGGCCGTGTGGCTTGACACAGTATTGCATATCAGCATCCGGTTCTTTGCTCTTTGCGTATTACAGTTTTTAAATCTAGTTACATCTGTCGTAGTCCGTGTGTTTGTGTGACGTGTGTTCAGACCTCATGCACAGAATCACTTAAGGTGGCCGTAGAGTTTGAACCTTTTAGGTGTATTTTACAGTAATGTCTTCTACTGCCAGATTACCATATCGAAGTGGACTAAGTCAGTCAGTCAGGCATGAATAATCCCAAAGCAACGCATTGACAGTGAAAACTATAGAGTTTAAGTACATTGTCTCTTACTATATAAATGTTAATAATGTGTTTATTAGAATCACGTGACCTCTGTATTTATAATATTAATATAAATAATACAAAAAAGGCATAATTCCAGACTTCTCGGCTTACCCTTCAGAATAATATTATCGTTGCTAACCTCTTCAAAAATAACAGACTAACTTCCAAGACTTAATGTAGATACTAAGTTTGAAATCTAAGAAATATATCTTGTGTAATGGGTACTTGTGATAGATTTTTTTATAAAGAACAAAATATTGTATTCAGTTATTTCATTTAACAATATTCCTCCGTTAACACGTATCGTAACGAATTAATTACTTTATGACAGCCAGGTCATTCTTTAACCCTGGGCACATTAGTGTATTTAAATATGATTCAAAACGACTGAGAGTTTAAAGTGCGAAATGTCTATTTAAATTTATGTTGCGCTCGACAGCGAAGAATGCATTATAAGGAAACCTGCATCGGGATGTTTCTGATACATGTTGTGTATATCCATGTGTTAGGATTTATATATTTTTATTATTATTCGACATTAATTGTATCGTTACATATTTAAATAGGATTTATGAAATGTGTAATCAATTTCGTTGTATAACTGGCCGTATTTATTTTTTCTTCTTTTTTCAAATTTAGAACGTGAAAAGGATGTATTGATTTTTGTGTTGCGTAATATGTATTACTCTTGTAAAAAGGAATACAAACTTTTTCTGTTTATTTAATGTTTCATTTAAAATACTTAATCTCTAATGAGCTATCGAACACCATTACTTTAAAATGGAGTAGCGTGGTGTGGCGTGGAATTAAACTTCATATCCTTCTCCTAATAAGATAAGATACCTTCTCCTGGCAGTGGGACATTTACAGCATTATTTTTAATTTTAATTGACTTCAAGAAGGAGGTTCTCGATTCGTAGCGTATTTTTTTTTATTAATGTTTGTTACCTCAATATTCGTTATTTCCTAACCGATTTTAAAAATCTCTTTTTATTTAAAAACTTTTGGAGTGCCGTAGATTTTTAATTAAAATCGGTTCAGCAGTTTGGTTTCTAAACAAATATCTGAAATAAATATGATATCTAATTAAATGAAATTATATATTCTGTTCTTTTAATCAGTTGCTTTTTTAAGTATCTTATATAAAAGCAGCAGGCCAATGCACAGGTGGATCACCAGATGTTAGTGGTCATCGAGTAAACGTTTGCAGAACCGAGAAAGCCACATACGTTGCCAGCTTGAAAAGGAATGAAAGGGACGGGAAAAGGAAGTATAGAAAGAGATAGAGGAAGTAAGGCTTGCGATTTTTTCTTGACGTAAGTACTTTACGAAGATTTTATGTGAGAGTGTAGTACTGCCACAGTCGAGTTTCTCGTACTTAAGATACTGTAGACATTATTCTAAGCTAGGCTTACCACAGTAAGGAAGCTTATTCTTTAATAAATCAGCGCTTTGATAAAATAATAGAAGGTCTAAAATGTTATTGCTTCGTAACATAATAGTCCTGGAGTTCCAATTAGGAATTGTCATAAACACGCCTGTATCTGTACGTGAGTAAATAATAATAGTAAATACCTTGTATTTGCTGGTGGCTGATGTGTTATTTTGTTGTAAAATCACGATTATTTCATTTATACATAGTGACTCATTCAAGTGTTTGATTAAAAAAAAAAAAACAAAAATTGTAGTCTCATGGTCTCATACCATTGCAACAAAAAGTTATACTGTGTATTGTGTTGTATGTGTGTGATATTTGATGATAATCCTTTTTTTTTTAATAACTAATTTCTTTTTCAAAAAGAGACTTCATTAAGCTAAATATTAAAACACACCAAATATATCCTAAAATCATCAACGCAACTCGATAAACGGAAACGTTCAAATTATCAAAGAAATCCAAAATATCTAGAAACGAAAAAAGTACGAACCAGTATATTTCGCCTGTCCCTTCAACGTGACGGTTTCAATCGTGGACACGTCGCTTCGTCCTTTAGCGTTGACGGCGTACAAGTCGATCCTGTAACTGACGCCCGGCGGGAGGCCCCGCACCTCGAAGTAGGGGGGCGTCCTATTTGTGGAGACATTGTAACGGACCTGCGTGAAAACGATGGACATTTCTCCGTTAAATTTGTTTGAATTATATTTTTCTTTTATGATAAATATTGGAACTGATCTGATTTTAATGAGGTAAATGTTATCAATTTATTTCGTTTTCTATTTCGTTTTGCTTATTCGTCCCCGTGTTGAGAAATTAGAAATTATTCATTAAGTTGGAAAGAGACTAGCAAGGCAATGATAGATTTTCTTGATATTCGATTTGGACGACCAATTATATTTGTTAATATTAGGTGTGTGACAATATTTTGTATAAAATGTATAAGTATATTACCGTAAGAGAAGGCAGTTCCAATAGCTCCATCAAAAAAGTCTGGGGAAGACCACCATCGAAGTTCTCGACGCATTCCACATACAGCGAGTCCAGACTTTGGTTGGCTACTGTACAATTTTGTAGATGGAAGGGACGACCTGGCAGAACACCAATTATTTATTAACGATACTATTTACCTTGTCCCTATAGAAACAATTGGAAATGTGCTCAATTTTCTAGATAACGAGTCGTTTGTTAATACCAATATTTACACAATTAAAAGAATATAAAGCCACTATTGCAAATAATCTTATATAGACTATTACTAATTCATCTTAAACATAAAGAACTTTAAACACTGATAGCTACAATTCACATCAATCTTTTTACTTGTGCTTTTTAGATATCTTGTTTTTCCCATTTTATTGCATTGTAGCCGTAATAAAAATATTATCTTAAACGCACAGAAAAGTTACTATACGAAAAAATTATACTAAACATTTTGTGTAGAGTTTATTAGTAAGATCCCAAGTATTTAATTCTCGTTTTACTAACGTCAAGTAAAATGTCATTCGTGATAAACCGCTGGCTTAGCCGACTTCCAAACGTCAGCCGACCACTACTCTGTTACATATTTCCCGGGACAGAGGGAACGCATGTGATAAATAACACTTCGTGCGTCCTAATTGTTTTGGACTAATGAGTAAGAATGTCGAGAATTGCAATCCTTTCCTTACTCGTAGTCAAGCGTACACATTGGTATATTTGGACGGTGATAAGCAATACTGTGTCACGCCACACGGACTTCATTTTAAGAAAATTGCGTCTAAAGATACCAAACTTATTCTTAACAAATATGTTTAAAGAAGTATATATACTTTTCTTTTCTTTTTGAATAAAATGTATAATTAATTAAAAGCAGACTGATATATTTAATATATTATCTAATAAAAAGTTTTTCAAATATTTGAGATTATTGTAAAAATTGCAAAACATGGAACGCACTTGGAAATCGAAACAATTAATGAAGAGATTTTTTTCCGTATTTATTAAGTTTATACGGCTTGAATTTTTTTTAATAATGTTAAATAGGTGATGCAGTATCAAAATACATCAATATCTTCGAATTTGACTTTTTGTGGGTTGACACATTATTGCTTATCAGCATCCATTTAAGAGGAGTGGAATTTGAACCAAAGATTTCACAAAATAAAATTCTAGCTTACACGTAATATTTAAAGTGCATTAGGCGATCATTACATTTGTAAGTCTTACATAAAACAACGTTGTAACCTAGTAACAGATACGTCGTAAGTAGTTACGATATCTGTGAATATCATAAATAAATCACTGACAGTAAATTCTTTGAGGTATAAAACGATGGGAAATAACTTATGTAAATCTTTATGAAAGTCTGAGAGCAAAACTTATACGTGTAATCATCGTCTTATGTTACAAATTAGCTTTAAATTTTCCACCAAAAATTCATTCTTAGGAAACCATGTTTCAATAATATCTTACAATTGTGTTATATTTAAAAAAGTCTTAAAAGATCGGTTCAAGATGTTGAGGATTCTTTCTATTTGTGTCTTAAAGACCTGAACCGACTAGAGTGGTAGACCTACCTGCAGCTACAAGTTGAAAGAGACAAGGTACTTTTTGCTGGCCAACAGCGTTCTCTCCATAACAAGCAAGCGTGCCATACTCCATGTCAGTAGTCGGTGTGTAATTGAGAGTGGACGTGTGTCCGTGACTGGTGTACAATCTGGAAAGAAAATAATATTTGAGTATTGGTTCTTATTTAGCGATATAAGTCTTCATTCAAATACAATTTAATAAAGATTTTAATATTTGTTTGCATAATTGACATTTTCACAAGAATAATCAAATTAAGTATTGCAAATGACAATACAATGATAAAAATAAATGATTAAAGGTTAATAGGATTTTATTATATTATAATTTCTTTCTTTATCATGCGTAAAATATCATTTGTCTAGTGTTTAATTAATGAAACGTTGTTTCGCTACTATTTCTTTACCATTTATTTCTCTCAATTTACACTTTTCAACCGAATCAAGTTCATTATTTTTATCCACTATTTTGATAACACCACTAGTATTATGAGAGTGTTTGCGAACTCACCTAGGAGGTATTTCTGTTTGTTCACCAGAGTTGTTAAATGTCCAATGAAAGGATACCAGAGCGGGATTAGCGTCGACGGAACAGTGTAAAGATACGGTTTCATGTTTCAAAGCTCCGAACAGTTCGTTATCCCTTCGTTCAGCGCAAACCGGAGCGTCTGTATCAAGTGAAATGGATTATATATTTAATTGTACATTGTTTGTTTTAATTTTCATCTATTCTAATGCTATTGTACATTTGTTAGGATCAATTTATACTTTTGTTTGTATATCTATTATGTTTTAATGTATTTGTATAGGATTTATTAAATGTGTAATTAATTTTTTTTTCTTTTAAATTTAGATTGTGGAAAAACATTTGTTGCGCATTATGGTATTATTGTTGTTAAAATGAATTGTGAACATAATTTTTTTTTATTTATTCAATGTTTAATTATAAATTCATAATCTATAATGACATATTGAACAGCATTTGTATTATAAGTTCGTATGTTGGAACGCGTTGCTTTCAAAAGCTATTACTTTCTAGATCTTTAACTAAAGAGATTTAGTATACATATATAGCACATGCACACAAAATGTTTTTTTGAATATATTTTTATTTACAGACTTCAATTAAACATATTAATATACTCGTTTAAGACTGAATAAAAGATTTTTATAATAAAAATTTAGTCAATGCAGTTGCTCGACATAACCTTATTGCATAAAAAAATGTTTAACCCTGTTGCAATACATGAAGAAATCTATTCCTTCAGTTTTCTAAAGAAAACAAAACGTAAACAAATATATCAAGTGGTCAAACAAATCTATCAATGTTTCTAACTGTCCATTATAACATTTATTACTGTAGAGCATTTATCATATTCAATAACTTGTCAACAATTTTTAAATATAATAACACACATCCCTTCGCCCTATAAAATTGTAAGCTGAAAATCTTCGACGAGAAATGGAACTAAGAAAATTTAAATGCTATCAAAATGTAGTCAAACATTCTAGCGAAGTATTTTTAACAAAAACCGGTATCTTTTTGTTGTCAGAACATCTGTCATACACACTCCTGGCTTTATGTTGAGGTTACTCGAGGAGACAGATGCAGGAAAAAGGTTTCAGCCGTAAAGTTTTTGCTAAGTTATTTTCAATGATAGCGATCCGTTTTATTATGACGACCGGTCTGGTGTAGTGGTACTGTGTACCTTCAACGCCTACGGTTGCGGATTTGAACCCCGCTATGTACCGACGTTTATATTTATATAAATATTTATTACTAGGTTTGGGTGTTTGGCGTTGTGGGTTCTTCTCACTATACCTCGAAGAGCACGTAAAGCTGTTGGTCCCGATCGTTATCACAATTACCTAATATTGGTTATTCATAGTAAGGAAATTATTCTAGTCTGATGATTAATCTTTTGCTCTCAGGGATTACCAAAATCACATTTGTCAATATTGTATAATATTTTTTTAAAAGAGTACCTATCAAGTTTCTCGGTAGAATCTATTTTCCGAACTGTTGGTAGCTTTTGTACTTTAAAAGCCTAGTTGAATAAAGTATATTTTGAATTTGATTTTATTTAGATTGGAATAACAAGCAGACTCTGGTATCGATAAGAAAAGTTAGGTGAAAGAGAAAAGCGATTCTTTTTATATTATTAACGAATCTTGGTTATTACGTTGGCATTGAATTTCGATATAGAAAAATAATAGCTTTGGGTAATCTCACGGGAGTTACCCCTTTTTCAGATAATGTAAGAATAAAAACATGTTTTTACCAAATTTTCTGAGTAATAAGTATTATTTTTAAATGGTATCTAAAAACATTTACCAAGAAGTTAATTAGTACACGAGAATTCACGATATTTTGACGTAAAAAAAAACTATTTAAATTTTTACGAATTAATTTTTAAAGATGTTCGAATACCACACTTAAGCTTACAGTAATCAAGGAAATATTAAAAAGTGGTTTAAAAGAGTAGAAGCATGAAAATACTATTATGAGAAATGCTACTTGTTACATTTTTAGTCACAATTAAATTGTAGCATAAATTCTAGTACACTTTTAATTAATTTTCGCAGAAAAACAAAAATATATACAATCTAGCGACCCGCTTCAGGTTCGCCTAGGCTTCGTATATGTTCATAATGTAGGATTCTAATGGTGAAAGAATTTTTCAAATCGATCCAATAGTTTCGAAGGCTTTTCAATGAAAACAATAAAATTTTGCTCTTTATAATATTTGTATAGATTATGTTATTAAAATAATTAACGACGATGATGCAAAACGAAATTATATTAAAAGATACATTTTTAACAAAACAGCACCAACTTCCGCTGGAGTTAATGGAATGGCCAAATGAAAGGAACAAAGTGACGTAATCCAATTAGAATCTCGAATCGGAGTTCGAACAACAGCTGAAGAGAATAAAAACAAAAATTCAATTACAATTCATATAATCCAATCACTGAACAGTAGTACTAATAAAACTGTTATTTTGCCCTTTATATTTGCTACGGCTGTAATAACGCCGAATGTGAAGGACCAGACGGTTGAAGGGTCTGGGCTTTATGGCTGGGATTCCACCGGTTTTGAATTTAACTTATCGGCTTATGGTACGTTGGTTCGTGTAATTGAAAAATCATTTGACCCTATATGATTGAGTATGTAAGTATGATTGATGCAAAAATGTATAACGATATCTTCTGTGACTTTGATATTAATTGGACGCAGATGAGCAATACTGTGTCAAGCCACACGGACTTCATATTGAGAATATGACGTCTAAAGATGTCATTCCTATTCTTAATCAATTTGTTTGAAAAAGTATATATCCATCTTTTCTTTACTATATTGATAAAATATGTATTGAAATAAAAGCAGATTGGTATAACGAAAAATTTTATCTAATAATAATTTTATCGAATATATGAGATTATTGCATATGGAAAATCATGAAACACATTTAAATATTCGAAACAATAAATTAAGGACCTTTTTTCAGTATTTATTTAGTTTAGATGACTTAAAAAAATTGAATAATGTTCAACACGTGATGCATTATTAGAATACATCAATATCTCCGAATTTGACTTTTTGTATCAATGTTTTTATACTATTATGACATATTTCTGTCATTTCACCAATACGTAAAGCATTGAATAAAATGTTGTCTATTTTGCTAGAGATTATATTAGACAAAAACACCTCCAGTGCAGTAAATGAAAGCATTTATAAGACAAATTTTGAATACTCGATTTAATAGCTTAATCAAGGTTTAATAGGCAACAAGCGTTATATAAAACACTTAATAACTCATAATGTCCGTTACACTATTAAAGTTAAATAATTAAAGCAACAAAGAACTTTTAAGCTCACGGCAAATAATACAATGTACGAATTTGTAATACATTTTAGTTTAAAGTACTTGGACAGACACGACCACTTACAATTAGACTCAAATGATCAGTAATTAAGGAAGCGTTTGTTTATTTGGTTTATTTCTAGTAACAGTAGTAGTAGACAGTATGTAGCAATATATTAAACCCAAATAATTATTTGAATGACCTCAGAAAATAACTGTCGGACTGAAAATAAAATCTGCCGATAACATTACAAACTAGACACGATTAAACAACAGTAGACAATAGATACTAATTTTTTAATTCTTGATACGCTGTCCATTTAAGATAGTGTATCTCATAAGATTTCTCCTACCTAAAATTACTTAAAGAAATTCTCACTCCCGTTTATTACGACAATAGCTAAAGGAGCTGAAAAGTTTCTCATTTAATTTGGGAATAATTTTGTTCATTATTTAACGGAGCTTTAAGAATAAACATTGACATTAAGTACCAAATCATTATCCCATCAATAGGTATTATGTAACTATTAAGATTAATCTTGATAGTTCAAAAAATTTAGACATTTATATTTCGATTCATTCTTCAAAGGATTCAAATTCGTTTAAATATTAACACCATAAGCAAGACGGCTGCAGTTCGAAATATTTCGTAATAATCGTTCTGGTCGTTCCAACGAGTGTTGTAAAATTTTATAACCCATTCGTATGTCTGACTTGAAAGCTGATAATGTACCGTCCAGGGGTGTTCGGATCTTCTGTGAGTCTGTCAGCTGGTCTAATGGTATCGTTAAGAATTATAGCTACTGTTACGTCATTTCTATGGCCACTTTTATCAACCTACTTTGGGGTGTTTTTTTTTTAATATTTGTTACCTCAGAACTCCATCTTTTTTTACCGATTTTGCAAATTCTTTTTATTCGAAACTTTCAGATTGATTCCATATACTGGTCGTAAAATCGGTTTAATAGTTTTGTTTTCAAATCGAAAAACTGGTATAAGTATGTCGTTCGCGGTAATAAAATTGAGTGTTTCAAATTTTGAAGTCGAATGTTATGTTAAAAGAAGTCTTAATTATACCATGATAAAATTGTATATTATTATTCTTGGAAAGTTGTCGTAAATCTTAGATACTACATTATTTGTTTTGTGGTAGAATTAGTGATGACTAATTTAGTTCTAAACTGCTAACTAATTTTCCATTGGATTTGAAACCGAACATAACATTTGAGATCAATCAAGACTGTCCCTCACAGGAAGAGGACTAAGTTTCCTGTTTATTAGTTAAAGCGTTCAATCGTGAATTTCATCGCTCCAGTGGTGGTTTAGGCCAGTTCAATATGACATGCAAATATTTGGTACACGCTGTCTTTGGTGCAGCAAATTGAACTAGTACCGTGAATCCACACGATACTTAAGACGCCTGACAGACTTCTAAGCATGTTTGGCTCACTGAACACAGGAAAGAGCAGAAGGTTCAATTCCCACTGTATGACAATTTTTGGCATGATGTTAAAAATTATTTCCCCGTGGGTGAAATAACATTTATTAACAATAAATAAATAATTTATACGCGTAGTATTGGGTCTTTCAAATGGCTCGACGTTATACATTTTTTATCGTATAATAACCCAATTCAAGTGTAGCTGGCTGCACGACTGTCTTTAAACTAATTTTTCGGGTAATAATTGATCTTATTCTACATTTATATAGGATACACATTTACAGGACTCACAGTCAACCTCCTGATAATTAATCGAACCATTAATAGAAATAATAATAAGATAATAGAAATAATTCATGCGGACTCGAAATATTAAAATTATTTACAAAACTCCGCTGAATTTCTTTATACGTTTCTTCAAAAGATGTTCAACTTTTAAAAACGTTTTTCGCTTCTTTGTATTATAAAAGTGCTGTTTTAAACTTTTCTCGTTTCCTATAGAATTTCAGTTCAGTTATCGATGAGATATTTATAAAATTCAAATAATAAAATCGCTTATAAATTCATTGTTATATATTACTTCAAATGTGTTAAATTAGAGCAAAGAGATGGACGAATTGTGTGAAAGGCAAAATTAGTAAGAAGGGAGTAACTGCTGAGATGACGGCTATTAGGCGAAGGTGAAACAGAAGGAGGTGCCGACCCCACATAGAGTGGGAGCAGGGCAGGAAGATGATGACGATGATATTTTACTTCAATTTAACAAAAGATTTATTCTATTGTTAGTCGATTCGAGACTGTCTTTATTATGGTTCTTTACCACCATTATTTTAGCGCATATGAAGCAACACATTTTTTTTATTTGCCCTTATAAAGTCTTAAATGTCTCACAGATAGAGATAATAAAACGTAGCTACAGAAAAAGATGTTTTAATTACAAAATAATCTTAACAATTTCATTATTTTAACATCTCTTTAAAATAAATGTTACGAAATTACCATGTTATAAAAAATTCTAACAGAACCAACAATTTTAGCTCTACTAAATTATCATTAAACTAACGAACTAAATATAAATTGACACTAATTACAATTTCATGTGTCACGTATAAATTATAATCACTAGGATACAACTAAAGCCGCAGTAATGCTCGTCACATAGTATCTACAGTTATATTTCATTTTCAGTAATTTGCATTCGAGCCTGACAGCGATTTATGAATTTCTACCATCCTTATTCGAATGTACAATAGTTTGAATTTTTCATTGGCGAATTCGAATGAACGCTTACGGATATTGCTTTTATGAGCTGAATTTATACTATTTTAGGTATAAACTGGGGCGCGGTACACCAGTCAGCTCGTGACCACGGCGAATGTAACTTCGTCGAAACGTCGGGCAATAAAAACTACTATTAGTACTATTAGTACTATTACTACTATTAGTTATCGCGAAAAGACCCGTTATATTAAATATGAATAAACTGGGGAATATACGTTTTGTGATAAGATTGGGGGATCACACTATATTATTAGGCGTCAATTATAATTGTAAATTTTACCCTCGTAACTGATATAAGACATATTTGTAGCAACAGTTAACTAGGTAAACTTAAGTAAGCTGCGTCAATACCTAAGTTACTGACAGTAAGTTCTTTAAACAGTAAAAGCAATGATAATTGGATGCTGATAAGCAATAATGTTTCAACCCACAAAAAATTAAATTCGGAGATATTGATGTATTTTGATACTACATCACCTGTTTAACATTATTCAAAAAAATTTGAAGTCTGTTAAATTAAATAAGTGCGAAAAAATGTTTCTTAATTAATTGTTTCGACTTTCAAGTGCGTTCCATATTTTGAAATGTATACAATAACCTCAAACATTTGAAGAACCTTTTATTAGATAATATATTAAATATATCAATCTGATTTTAATCCATTTTATCCTTTATCAAAAAATAAAAGAAAAGGTGGATATACATATATTCAATCATATTTATTAAGAATCGGTTTGACATCTTTAGACGCCATTTTCTTAAAATGAAGTCCGTGTGGCTTGTCACAGTATTGCTCATTAGCGTCCAATTAATTTATATAACTTTTATGCAAGTCTGTGAGCGAAACTTACAAGTGTTATTCTCGCGTAATAGGTAATATTAATAGGTAAAAATTGCGCGGACGGAGAGGTATGAAATTTAGTACACTCATAGTTGGTATACCTACATAGAAAGGGAGCAGAATGCTATTTTTATTACGTATAAAAATACACTGAATAAAAAAAACACATTACCCACTCTACCATGCATTTGACACACACACACACACACACACACACACACACACACACACACACACACAGGTTACTGTTTTGTTTATCGTAAAAGTCTGTGGTCAAATTAAGTATAGATTGTTGAATTTCGACTACTGGTCTACCACTATCAGTTAAAAATAAAGCTAGTGGTTAAAGATAAAACAAAAGACAGATTCCATTTTTAACATTCTGCACTACGTGTAAGTTAAAATTGGAGTCTCCGTTTACAGCATAATGGAATCAGCCGTTTCGTTGTCTTGGGTTTCCTTTCTTAGAAAGTTGAAAGGTTCGACTCGATATTTTATACTCCTTTGAAAGTATTTTAAGATTTTAAAATATTATTTTCCTTGTTTGTCTTGCAAATCGTGTAAAATAATTTTAGATGTTCAAGATTTCACAAAAAAAGCATGTATTCTTAAAACGATACAGAATATTATAATGAGTTTTAAAAATCCTAGAATCAGTCGAACAGAATAACTCGTTTTAAAGTATAGATTATAATCTTAAAAGTAGTAACATCTATGTTCAGTATAAATTTCATTATAATCGTTTCAGTGATTTTGTAAGAAGTTAACAAAGTTACTATCGCGTTATTAATATAAATCTTAAGCCTCCATTGTGCTTAGTTTTATCGAAATCTATTTTACAGTTTCCTGAGCATATAAAACGCATCATATTATATAAATATGGATCATATTATATAATGTTGTAAGGATTTTGACACTTAGAATGCTGACCACCTTGGACGACGTTGCCTAGCAACCAGCCAGTGACTGTGACAAGCGAGAGTATCTTTAGATAAATGAGTCAATAGACACGCCTAAGTTTGAAATAGGTACAGATATTTTAACGTTAATTCAAACTCAAACTCAAACTCAAAATATACTTTATTCAAATGCGCTTTAACAGCACTTTCGAATCGTCAAGTTACATGTCATATTTTCATTTTTAATTTTTATAAAGCTACCACCGGTTCGGAATGTAGTCTCTACCGAGAAGAACCGGCAAGAAACTCGATAGTAACTCTTTTAAAATCATTTATACATAATGTATTTTTATTACATTTTAATTATGTTATCCGGATAGAAAATCAACGCTTTTCAAATCCACGCCTCTTTGTCGTCAAAATATTCTTGTATGGTATAATATGCTTTATTTATTAAAGATTTTTTAACGTAGGCTTTAAACTTATTAAGTGGCAAATGTAAAACTGTTTGCGGGATTTTATTATAGATGACTATGAATTACTATGATCGTTACGTGTTTATAGAATAATTGAAGTATAACATGAAATATATAGTGACAAAATGATTAATACTACGTGTATGTTCAGTCTTACAAGCTAGTATTTGATATGATTATTAAATTTAAATACACGAAATGATAAATCAGATCATTCGTTACGCTACTTCACTTCTACATCTTTTTCATTACGTCGAGATATTTCATAATTCGCTATAAATCTCATTATTTTTTTTTTTTACCTTTATCTTTTATTGAAAGTCTCGTTGAATTGGCCTCATTAGCCATTCCTACTATTTTAGCAGCGCGCGCTATACGATTTCGAACTTTAATTGAATAAAATAAGGATCATTTTTGTTCATACTCACATCTGACTAATAATGACACGGGGTTGCTTGTTCCTTTGCCTTCACTATTCGCAGCCATACACGTATAGTCGCCGGCGGCAGCTCTTGTGACACTTTGTAGTACCAAGCTTTGTGCACTCAGGATAACACCGAGCGCTTCGTTGTGGAAAATCTCCGTATTCTATATGATATATTTTATATTGTTAATGATGTGTCTATTTGACATTTATTTATAAATAAATAAGTAAACGCATCACACTCAACGGCCCCCATTAAGATCTCATGATCTTGTGTCAGGGGTCCGAACACACACAACACTAACACAAACACCCAGACTACGACAAACATCTGTATGGCCAATACAGACGTTTGCCGCGAGCGGGGATCGAACCCGCGACCGTTAGCGCTTCAGTCAGTTACACTGCGCCAACGTGTCTGTCATTTATAAGTATCAAGCCACCAGATAGTGTACTTAATAGTTTGGTGTATAGATATCATTGTTTACAGCTTACCAAAAATAGTAAATTAATGAGATTAATAATATAAATAGGAATATATAATTCAAATTGTAATACAAAAACAATAAATCGGAAACTGAGAATTTTATAATAATTCACCTTTTTTTGCTAAATGACGTAAAAATATAAAATGAAATATCTAACTAATAGAAAAATATTAAAATAAAGCTATATTTGGTTTGAAAAAAAAAATGGATTATATAAACGATAAAAATACTCTTTAAACAGAAATTTTAATTAATACACATTATAATATATTATTCTTTAAAACAGAATAAACTAAAACAGAAGATATAATTAACATAGAAATCCTAATTTGCTTTCACTATCCCTAATAGGTTTCTTAACAAGTACAAGAATAATTTACAAAAATATTATAGATATATTTAAAAATAATTCTCAGATTTATTTCTTCCATTACAAACACTAACATTTCAAAAATATTTTTCTGCTCGCAAATGAAATTAATAATTTTAGTCTTTTGTGCCACTGATAGCATAACATAATCTCCGTTAGCTCCTTTACAATAAGGCTTAGAGTCGTGTACATGGAGTTGTGTACTCACGTCGTGAAACCAAACAAGTCTGTGTGTTTTCGGATTAGCTTTGACCGTACATTCGAAGTAAACATCGTCCCCTTCCTTTATTTCATCAGGATTCAGATTGGATCCCATCTTGAGGTCAACTATTGGTACATCTGTAACAAAAATACGTAGAATTAAATCTGTCATATATTCTCTTTCTGAATCTTCGAGTTTATCTGTGAATATTTATAGTGTTATTAAATTAATTTCATATAAGTTTCAGTTTGTTCAAGATCTTGATGGTGTAGATCTATACTAATATTATAAAGATGTATTTTTTTGTAAGTTTATATGTCAGGGGTAATGAAACTATTGATCCGATTTTAAAAATTCTTCATTATTATATCACGCTACAATTCATAGGAACAAAGAAGTGAATATAAACGCGAGTGAAACCACGAGGAATCACTAGTTTTCAAAATTGCTGTGACCAAATGTAGTGTAGCCCGAAATAAGCTCTATAGATGCTGATTAGGAAGGTATTTTTAGAGCAAAATTATCTTCAATAAAACAAAATTTCATGCCAACTAATCTATATACACACGTTTGTTATGGAGATAACAATGATTAAAATATAACCAGGTGTATTCATAAAGGAGAATGACGTATATAATTTAGTTTCATAGATAAAATAGTCATAACAAGATATTCCGATTCAAAGTTGCATTCAATCTAAATCATTATACCGTCTACCGCATAAAAATAAAAGTTTTATGAAATGATAATAAAATTCGAGTTGGCTTTTATAAAGCAAAAAAGACGATTATTTCACACAGAACGTCTAGAACATGACCTATAGAAATCCTCATAAAAACTTCTATTAAAAAGATCTGATATAACAATTGAATAAAGTGTAAAGAAAATTTAATTATCAAGAACTTCAAATATAGAGACTTTTATTAATGCGGAGAATTCGAGTTTATCTTAAAGACGTTCCACAACTTTACCCCTCGTGCTGTACCTACGTGTCTCTCGAAGATTTATTAAAATCCGCCTTTTCAAGCCGACTCTTCGCCGCTTGAAGATTTTTTGGGATAAAATGAGATGTTTTTTAAGACGCCCTGTGATTTCACTGTCACGCCCGATTTTTGTTTTCATTTTAATGGCGTTGTAAATTAGTGTTCCAGTTTACGGTATACGGTACAATATTATGATTTTTTATTATTTTAAGTTTTTTCCTTGGAGGTAAATGGGAAAGTATTATAATTGATTTTTTTTTTCAGATTTCAATGGAAATATCTATTTTAATTAATATTAGTAGATATAATAAATTCTTAGATTTTAGCTGATTTATATCGCGTTTATTAATTATTTTTATTACCCTGACTTTCCAACACTTTACAGTGATCGTTTAAATTCGTTTAAAATGGTTTTTATTAAAATCATTTGACGATTACTGAATTCATTTTAAATGTAAACTATATTTGGCCTATCGGTGTACCTAAAATATTTATATAGTTATGTATTTCTACATATCTATTGCTAAAATCATTAATTTGAGTAAATTTTAGAAACCCCTAATATATTTAGGCAGACATTATTTTAAATGTACCTTTATATTAACTTTTATAAAGTTATACTTATTTAATATTTTATACTGAGAATATCAATATTTAAATCAAACAAAAAATTTACAAGGATAGATACCAAAAGATTTTTTTAAATTCACACACGCATTCGCACACGTTTTCGATATTTTATGTAGTTATTTATATATGTATTTCGGTACATTCTATTACAGAACGAGTAATGAAATTCCTACGCATTCAATAAACCAAGAGGAACGTTCATAGCCTAACAGTCTTTTGTCACGCCGTAGGTTAAACACAATATACTCACAGTGCACGTTAAGTCTCCACTTGTCTTCTATGGCTGAATCTGGTATGTGCTTGTTCTCAGCACGGCATGTCAAATATTTGCCGTCGTCTTCTACGCCCGGCACGAGACTGAGTACGCTGAGTGTCTCGTTATTCTCAGAAAACTGACGAGGAAAATATATTTTAAAATACATGTAAAACTAAATTTTTTTTTGTTAAAAAAAAAATGTTTTTTTTTTTTTTTTTACTAAATATCTAATCAATAACAGCGAATATGTGATCAAACAGACAGGTGAATAGAGACAGTTATTTCATTTTTTTTTGTATTTGAGATAAGTGCTCTTGCTTAAAAGCCAAAAACAATTGTGATTTGATCGTTTCCAAAGTTCATGACAACCTGCTGGACTTATCTGAAGATAGCTGAAAAATGTTATCAAAATCCATTATTTGTGGAATCAATATGTACAAAATATATACACAAAGTGGTAATAAAATATTTTTTATTTAATATAGCAAATTTTAAAATTAATATCATGATATGGATGCTGATAAGCAATAATATGTTAACCCACAAAAAGTCAAATTCGGAGATATTGATGTATTTTGATACTGCATTACCTACTTAGCATTATTCAAAGAAAAATCAAGTAATTCAAACTAAATAAATACGTAAAAAAATGTCTTAATAATTGTTTCGTATTTCAAGTGCGTTCCATATTTTGCAATTTATAGAATAATCTGAAATATTTAAAAAAGTTTTTATTAGATAATATATTAAATATATCAATCTAATTTTAATTAATTATACCTTTTTAAACAAAACAAAGAAAAGAGAAGATGGATATAAACTTCATAAAACATATTAATTAAGAATAGGTTTGACATCTTTAGACGCCATTTTCGCAAAATTAAGTCCGTGTGGATTGACACAGTATTGCTTATCAACGTCCATATATAGGCGTATTTTTAATAAGCAGTAATTGATATTTAATTTTGATCTAAGCGAAAAGTTTTAAGAGTAATAAAGGAATAATTAATTGCCGTTTATTGTAAAGAGATTAGATCTTCGAGAATATTTGAATGTAATTTATAGTCATAATAACGACAATAAAATTGTTAGCAATTATGTTTCAAACTAAAATATTAAATATTTTTACGACTTAAACATTTTTATATGAAGCGTTGAGGGGATTAATTCGAAAATTTAATTATAATTTAATCTAATCTAGGTAATAGGCGAAATTAATTGAAGAGCTCGAGATTATTTTAACGATAAAAAGCTGAGGAAACATTGTTTTAAAACAAGAAAATTATGTATCTGTGTAATTACATTATTTCTCAAAGGTATATTTTCTCAATATGAAAAACCTCTCTTAAAATTGTAACAAAACCAATACGCTATTTTAAATATATATTTTTTATTTCAATGACAAACATTTTCAAAGATCGTTGTTTCATTTTCTAGCATTTTTTTCAGTTATACCAGCCTATATTCTAATCTAGATATTGACTGATTCTTGAATAAATCATTTGAGGTTATACTTCCGTAACTCAAGATAACATCGGGGACCAAAGGTCTTACGAGTTCTACGAGGCACCAAGCATGCAGGTCTAGAAACAAATATTTGATACAAATACCTGTCCACAGAGGACATCTAACAGACGACCGTCGGCATTAATCACAACACCAAAACGGTAGTCACGAAAATGTCGTATTAATGACAAATATTTCATTCAACGATACACAGTGAATGTAAAAAGCTACATAAACGAGGTATTTGCACAGTTCGATATGTCGATACGATTAATGAACTTGCATATATTTTTTAAAATATGAATGATAAAAAATGTTGAATCTCAATTGACTTTACAAACGAATGTGAAAAACGGGAAGAGAAAATAATCATTTTATAAATATTACCGACTGACTGAAATGGTCCTACTATTGCATTAATTGTGACTAATTTATTGTAGTAGATTACAACGACTACAGAGCTTTAAGCTGCAACTTGTATACTGTAGTACCGTTTTCTTTTTAAGATTTAGTATAGACAGCATTCAGTGCCAACCGTTTCGCGATGACGCTGTGTTTGTCACCATCTCTTCTATTCTCCAGTTGGGAATGGTTTGATTAGATCTTGATCAAATACAAATTTAAGAAACAATAAATGACACTTAACAATCGGCGAAAACATCACGCGTGATAAGGATAATAATATAACATCTTCAGAACCTCATTTTTTGGATTCCTTCAAAAAGGGCAAAGAAAACAAAGCGACAGATACTAAAAGCAACCCTATCAACAAAACAATAATAGAATACTCATTTCTTAAAATGAAGTGGAACAATAAAGGTGACAAAGAAGCTTTATATCATTGTGATCTCGCCGCGAAATTACTCCCCGAAAAACATAAGAATGGCATTATTACACCAGAAGAAAAATTGAAAAGAATCTATTAATTAAAAGACAAAAGGATCTTCGAGTGGACAAAGGACTCACATTTTTCGCCATCCGTTTGAGTTGTCTATTGTTCTTCCACCATGTGACAGTCGCCTCGGGGCGGGAGCCCGTAGTCTTACACTCTACTTCGTATCTTTTATCCGCCGACACTTGCTTCTCCTTGGTCAATATGTTCACGGTTATCGGTTTCACTGTTGGAGAAATGAGATTTATTGTTCAGCTTCCGTTGTGTATTGCTACATATCCTCATTGTATGAAAGGGAATATTTACTTGCGAATGTTTACGTATACGATTTATAGAAATTTCGTTGGAAATGTTCGGTGTATTTTAGATAGTATCTTGACAAAGGAAATGGGACTTTAGTTTTGTGACTGTATAACTGTTATTGGTGCTTCGAATTTTAAGCAAACAATATTTATAGAATAGGAACAGTTTGTTTGTTTTCTTCTATCAAAATTGTTTCATTTTGTATTTTTCTCGAGATAATAATGTTTTTACGGGTTGCACAAAAAAATCTGTATAATATGCGTGCTATACTTGAATAGAGAGATGCTTTTGTAATAATATGGTTTTGCCTTGTATTTAGCCAAGCTTCATAAAACATCAGATTCAAGAAATAATTTTATTGCAGCGACTGAAGTATTAATTTTTTTTTGTACTTACAATTAATATCCAATATGAGCACTTTGGTTTCAGGTGGAGCAAGATTTGTATTTGACGCTTGGCACACAAGTCTTGCATTCAAGTGCTGTCTACCAACATTAGGAAACGTTAAAGTATTCATAGTGACTCCTTCTTTCCTTTCTTCGTATGAATCATCTATAACAACATTTTCCAAATACCACGTCACCCTCGGCCTTGGGATTCCTGTTAAATAAAAGAAGTCTTTAAAGATATGGGTAATGTATACTATAAATAAATAATTATATGAATGCAATAAGAATTTTGTATGACTAGATATCACAACATATTTAAATACAAAGAAATAATAATCAAATTTTGAATGATACATACGTAATATGTTTATGAACTACGTCACGAAACCAGTCAAAATTAATTCAGAAATGGTCAAAATGGAAACAATAGAATAGCACAAATCAATTGAACAGAACGAATATTTAAGCTCCATAACTTTGTTAACAAAAGGAAACCTTTACCCAATACTAAGATATATTCGACATATTTCTAACCATCTAAACAAATACAAAAAAGGTTTCTTTTTATAATTTCTTTTAAATATATCCAATCTTGGACAGAGGTAGAATAATTCTTATCATCTTTGACGTTATTAGTTTTTATGAGGAGCGATTCCCTTTTGACCTTTACAAGTCTGAGACGTTACGCTTTGGATGAGTAGTATTTTCTTATAAATCCGATAACATTTAGAGTAAGAAATATGTTTTAACTAAGTGCTTACGGATATTTATAAAGTAATCTTTGGACACTATATATTAGAGGGATTAAATGAAGTAAGAATATCAGATTTAGTAAAGCAACAGGTAAAATAAACATGGCGACGTTGCAATTATATTCCAATATGGGCAACTCGGTGAAATATTTTGATGTGGTACAGTCTAGCTGTAGCACACTGACGATTATATCTTGTATATAGACTGTCTCTACTTGAGCAGTATTACACTCTCACAGAAAGCTGAATTTTAATATTCAAATAGTCCAATTCAAAATAAAAAATTTCAAAATTTAATACTAGCCGTCTCACTTAATAAGTACAGATAAATATTTTTTTAATTTAATGCTTTGAATATTTAAGTTATATTTGAAATACTTATTATTAAATATCACTTTTTATTATACCAAAAGCTTATGCTTTTAAAAAATTATAACTTTTATCAAAATAGAAAAGAAAACATGGACATATACGTCTTCCAAGAAAATTAAGAGTAGGTTTGACATTTTTAGACTCCATTTTATCAAAATGAAATCCGTGTGGGTTGACACAGTGTTGCTTGAGCGTCAGTTGTATCAGCGTCCATTTATAATATTAGTTTGATGTTTGTTCCATCAATATCATCCGCTATGTTTATTTAGATATATAAATATAATAGTGAATGAATTCGTAGTTCGTTTTGAGACCAAGTACCATTATAGTCGAGAATGGGTTGTAAAAACTTTCATGCTCCATTTTTATTTTCACAAATATTTGGGCGTAAAGTTGTAGTAGCTCTTAAGCGCTTGACGGCGCTCGAAAGTTGTTATAAGAGGCTGTTTGAATGAAAATATTTTGTAACAAAATATTATATTCGAACGTCTCCAAAATAGGTGTCATTTGGTCAAGGTTTTTCTTTCATTTGGTTATAAAATAGAGCGTCACTTATTTACATAAATCTGACCGATTTTTTAATGACAAAATGGTATAGATTATGTAGTTTCTTTGTTTTGTTCCAGGTACAACTGTTCTAGGTTTTCTACGATAGCGAATGTACGAGTTAAGACTAATATAAATTATGGTATTTCAGATTGATAGGCAAAATTTCATTTGAATATGAGTTAAAAATGCCTTTGCTTTTCTAAATATTTCTTATTATTAAAATTTTAATATCATTAGAAAAAAAATTAAAATAATTTTTTTTCTGTCTAAATAGAACAAAATACCCATAAAATTTCAAACATAGTTAATATACACTTTAAACCACTTTCGTAACGAATTCTATTCGAATTCCAAATTCAAAATACAAAACAATAAACCACGAAGCGACAACATTTTTCAAAATACGTCACCAATTAATTTCGAACAATACACCGTCACACCGTCGAAGTGTCAAATAAAGGAATCACTAATGGGCGCCAGTATGGGTGGTCACTTCACCATAATGATCATAATGCCTGTCCAAGGTTATCTTTATATCATATTGTGTTCTTGTTTAGAGGTGTTAGGTTAAGTGTCCATTTTATAAATGGATGCTGATAAGCAATATTGTGTCAAGCCACAAAAAGTCAAATTCGGAGATTTTGATGTATTTTGATACTTGGTTAACTATTAAACATTATTAAAAAAAAATTCAAGTCATCTAAACTAAATAAGCATTGGAAAAAGTGATTTAACGCAATGTTTCGCAATTCAGGTGCGTTCCATATTTTGCAATTTATAAAATAGTTTCAAATATTTAAAAACTTATTATTAGATAACATATTAGATAAATCTATCTGCTTTTGATTAATTATACATTTTATCGAAATAGAAAAGAAAAGATGCATATATACGTCTTCAAACACATTTATTAAGAATAGCTTTGACATCTTTAGACGCCATTTTCTCAAAATGAAGTCTGTGTGGGTTGACACAGTATTGCTTATCAGCGTCCAAATGTAATACTACTTAAAAAATATATTTTGTACGTATTTGGAAAATTTTTTGCTTGAATTTGAAAACGGTACTTTTCGTATAGTTTAGAGAGACGGTACGGCACGGCACGGCACGGCAAATGTTTACTACATTTAGTATGATTTAACTTAATTCTGTATTAATATATGTTAAATTAGACGCAATAAGTTACACTATTTTTAAACTGACTAACAAAAAGGGAAAAAGGAGGAATTTCTCAATTCATCAAGGACTTCTCGTATTACAACGATTACTTGAAGACGGTATACCGATTTGAATAATAATTTTTCTTTGAAATGGTATGCAGATTGGTCCTACAGAATTTTTCGGTTTTAAAACGAAAATAACTGAAATGAGTATGTCGTTTAAGTAAACGAAACTAAATATTTGAATCTTTTGAAGTCGGTTCCCCTTTTTAAAAAATTTATTCAATTGCATATTTTTATTATTTTTTTTCTATATTTTTTAATAGTAATGTCTAATAACGGTTACCAGAACGCACTTATCTAAACAGATAAAAACTCTTTTAAGTTATTGGAGTAAATTCATCTATATTTAGAGGGTAATAATCTAAAAGCAAACATTAACACGGTAATGATTACCTGTTAAAACATTACTACAAAATGACAACTTGTCATTAAGATTGATGATAATGCAAACGCGAATGACATTAATTATGTTCCCGTAAAACCCGCCATTATTGATTCCGTTGAAAATTCGTATTGACAATCTACAATTTGAAATATTGTTCTCGTAATGATGGTTGTAATTTTGTTTGCTTGAGTTTTCCTTTCATTGACCGACTACGAAAAAGGAGGAGTTTATTTTTTATGTTATAATAAAAAATAAATTACGTATTTTATGGTAAAGTTTTGTTAAATGATCTTTTTATATTTTATCTACATTAATATTATAAAGAGGAAGTATTTTTTGTATGTTGTGTAGGTGCTGAAGCTACTGTGTCAATTTGAAAAGTTCTTTCTGTATTGGTTATTGATGACGGTTATAGAATATATTACAACACGCTACGACTCAGAGACTCGAGAAGTATCTATAAATCGCAAGTGGCAACTAATCTAAAAATATTTTAAAACACATTACACATAAAAATTTATATCTTCACTAATAAATAAAATAAAAGTGTATGTTTGTAATTTCAATTTATCGATTCCTAACTAAATATATATTTAAGTATACACGGCACTTACGTCAAAAAACAATTTTTAAAATTTTTGTCTTTCTGAAATGGCTGAACCGATTTCGATGGGACTTTCACTCACAGATAGCTAATATTATCAGGAGTAACAAGAAAAACTACACGACAGCAAAATTGAAACCAATGAAATTGTAAACAAGATCTGATTCAAGTAGGGACGGTAAATATTATATTATAATATAATTTTTCCTCAAATTATAGCAAAGGAAACCGTGAGGCATAGCTAGTTTATAATGTAAACGTTTGTTCGTCGTGTGTTAGTTTGACATAATTAATTACTGCTGGTTTTACTACTCACCTCCATCTACTTCGCAAATGAGAAGCACATTAGATCCTTCATTGTAAGGTTCAATTAATTTCGTTCTGTCTCGTCTCTTCGCGTCGTATATCGTTGGCCGACTCGGTGGTACTAAAACAAATAAAATATTAGAACATTACGATGTGAATGTAGTTAATATGTTTAAAATGTTTATTCACTATTGTTTTTTTTTATTATTTTATTTAAAAGCAAAATCTTCTAAATATGTATGATACCTTAAACTAAAACTAAAAGCAGCATTAAAATTATTACAAACTTATTAAAAATGATTGATGTAAGACCATATTAACAAAAAATTTTGCCGCAGCAGATAATGGATCAGTTAATTTTTCAACGAAAGCCCCTAAATTCATTCTATTTATGTTGAATTTAATCATCAATAAATATCTTTGTGTCCCGTACTTAATTCTGCAAGCATGTGATGAACATCGTCTACAGTATTACATACAATTTGGAGAATCAGCTTTCACTATTGTGAATCTATAGAAAATACTTAGACAAAAATAAAATTATGTTGATAGTGAATATAATATAGAAAGGTGTAATTTTCTTTTCAAATTAACGGATTCGCTTCCGGGCTAAGAAATTAAAAGAAAAAGTAATGATTCACTTTTAGTTTTCATCAAAATCGGCCTCGAAGGTCCTTTTAGCATTTTTTGCTATTCCTTATACAATAGTTTCGGATTTGGCATACCACGCTGGGCGTTAATAAACTCAACCCGTAAATATACATTTACCTAGACAATTGACTTTGAAGATAATTCTACGCTCTAATAACGAAACTTAAGTAATAATCTAAAAAAAAAATCTTTTCATTTAAAAACTACACTTTTTAACCCTTATGTAACCAATTACTAACGATATGAAGTATTAGTGTGAGTCATAGGAAAAAGTACTAATAACTTACTAATAACAGTGAAATTGACTCGTAGATTTCTCGTCGGTGAATTTCTGAAGTCCACCCTACATCTATAAACGCCAGCATCAGCGGCGATCACGTTGTCCACCATGAGGACGGCGGGCGTCGCTCCTCCTCTGAAGTACGCTCGGTTACCGAAGACCAGCGCGGAGGACCAGAGCTTGGGTTGGTTGACGTTTCGACCACGGATGTCGTAGCTAAAATATTCATTATTATTACACCACGATGATAAATACTTCGTGGTTGATTCTTTTGTAAGCATGCTTTTGAAAGAATAATTCTTTAATATTATGTACCTCAAATATAGTTATATTAAAACATGACTAATTTATAACACATAAAATATTAATAAGTTAATTTTTAAGAGTAATTGTGAATAACCACTTGAATACATATCACTAACTCTATTATTTCTTAAAACAACGTGAGTCAAAAACAGTTTTTTAGATTTTTTCTTTCGTTATTATTATTCATAAGCTGTAAAGTTTATTCGATATTTCAATTGTTTGCAACTCAAATACTAAATTAAGCGTAAAATAGTCCTTTAAGACTCTTTTGTTTGTGGATATAATAATTTTTATTGATTCCTGAAACATTCTAATTGTGTGACTTACGAGGTTTTTGAAATGGCCGATTCAATTTTAATGGTGCTTTTTACATTCAGTAGGCTTCAGTATACCTTGTGGTTGAGATATTCGTGAGAAGAATAAGGTTAGTAATAGCTTAAGGTAATACCTTAAGGTATTCAGAGAGACAAATTACAGTGATCGTTGTATCAATATTTTATATTTACAGAAAATACTGCTTCTCATAAACACTGTACACATACATGTCTCCAATAAAATATTTATAAGTAAAACACATGATCGGTGTATGTGTGCGTTGTTACCAACGTTTAATCTGTTTGTTATGTACATAAAAAAATCAAATTGTATCGACCAGAAAACCACGTCAAGCCGTCGGTCCCATTTGGTATAACAAATATCTTAAAATGGGGATTACTCTTGACAAAGAATTTATTACCTTAAATGGTTACTGGATTGCCCTTTAGAATTACAGGTATCAAATGAAAATTATTCTGTGTTAAAAATTGTAAGTAACCTTTAATTATAATAGTTATTTTACAATTCGGACCAGAATACTATGAAGACCCTGTTAAAACGTTAAATCTGCTAGTAGAAGAGAGATAGAAAGAGCTTAAAAAAGAAAACTGCACAATATTAAAAGACAGAAGAAGAAAAGAGAGGGAGTTATCTAGCTAACCTGTACAAAGGCTCTCCATCCGATTCCTTGAACCAGAGCACCATGACCACTGCGTCATCGGAGTGTAGGGGTTGGATGTCGCAGGGTAGCGACGCTTTCTTTCCCAGCACCCCTTGAACGTCTGACGTAGGCACTAGAACAAGAGATAATTAAAATATAGTTAGAGTTCGGAAATATACAAGAGAATTTTAATTCATTTCATTCTTTCTATAATGAAGAACGTCTTAATAACGTGATTTTATAGATTGCTCAATCCAATATTGTTGTGATAATATAAATAATTTATATATTTGAATTATTATCGAGAATAAAACTGTTATAGAGCGAAATAAAGTTTACCAAAATTAAAGGAAATTACCAAAAAGTATAGTTTTAGGAGAGTTAGGAGGTTTTTTTTAAAAATCAAAATATACTTTATTAAAGGTTTACAACAGGTAGGCTTTTACAAGCTCTTTTGAATCGTCATGATTCTTCCTATAATATAAAGTAAATAGTGTATCTAGTGTTGTCTTCTTCTTCTTGCCCTGGTCCCACTTTATGTGGGGTCGGTACAACATGTTCTTCTCTTCGATTCCTTCCTATCAGCAGTCATCTCAACACTCACTCCTTCCTTACTCATGTCACCTTTTACGCAATCTAGTGTTGTATTTATACCAAATATTTAAAGCCAATACTTATTTATATATTTCATTAACTACTAAAAACTGACTATAATACCTAAAACCCAGTTCATTCAGGCATGTAGAAAATAACAAAGAGTCAAATAAAATCATTCACACAAATATTCAGACTAAAAACGGCAATCCATTTTTGGTCAATCGTGTGAAAAAATCTATGATAAAAGAACATGTATTACATTCAAAATTATACATTATGCATCCGTACAAAAATATTAATTGAAATATAACATATTACAATATTATATTCCCACAATCCAAGATAAATAAATCCCTTTACATAACAATACATTTGAAACCTACTTAGTTTAAAAAGAAAAATCGTGGTACCGTCCCAATTCCCTGCCAGCTTAAACCTTAAATCCGCCTTTTGACAAATATAGAAGCGGTAACAAGAATCGCAGACGTTTTAATGCGACAACTAAGAGACACAGAGAACCAAAGAATTGCAGTGCCCTTAAATATTTATATTTGTGTTGAATCCGTCGACTTGTCTAAGAAAGTACCCATCAGATGAATAAATATTTGAACCGTTTGGTCTTTTTCGGTTCAACTTAAATCGGTCAAAGCTATTTTTGAGGCTGTTGAGTTTTTTATTCAAACTTCTTTGTTAAGAACAAAAGTAACATCACAAAGGGATATTAATTTTTTTTAATAATGTTGTAATAAACCGGTGACTTCTTATTTAAAGAACAAGACTGTGTTTAAAAAAATATGGATAGAAAACGGGAAATTGATATAATTATATAAAAATATATCTTGCTTGTGTTATACCAAAGCACCGTCTTTTTTGCCTTTACGATGCGCGCCACCTACTGAAAGTTAATTGTGCTATGCTTATGAACTTATTGGCATAATTGATTTGAGGTTACATTGATATATGTAGATGTCGTTGTGTGATTACAGTTTCCTTCGTTTATTAGCTATTTTTGCCTTCTAGGACTGGATGAGGTTCTAACCTCATCCTATAATCTTCCTTAATAAACGAGCTTCCATAAATATTTTTTTTAAATTTAACAATGTATATAGATTTCTTGTCTAGAGGGACTTTAAAAACTCAAAAATTGAAATTAAAATTTTCAAGGTTCCGTATCCGAAGGGTGCCAAGACCCTAATCTAAGCCACTATCTGTCCGTCGTCTGTCAGCGGACTGCATCTCATGAACCATTATTATGGTAGCATTATTATAACCATATTTACGGTAGGAGAAAGTTAAAATGTTTACAGAATGTATTTCTATTGTCGCTATAACAACAATTAATAATGAAAACCGATCAAGCGAGTGAGTTAATAATAAAATGAGTTACACACGGAGAAATATTTATTACAACTTGTAATAGCTTCTCTCCTGTTTCTTTTACAAATGTTGAAATACATAGTGTTATGCCTTATAACTCAAACTCAAATTCAAAATATACTTTATTCAAATAGGCTTTTAAAGCACTTTCGAATCGTCAAGTTACATGTCATATTTTCATTTTAGATTTTTATAAAGCTACCACCGGTTCGAAATGTAGTGTCTACCGAGAAGAACTCGCAAGAAACTCGATAGTAACTCTTTTAAAATCATTTATACATAATGTATTTTTATTACATTGTAATTATGTTATGATAGAAAATCAACGCTTGTCAAATTCACGCAATATATGGTACGTAATCCATCATGTGCTAGTCAAACGCACTTGACTAGTTTTTAAATCTAGAACGTTTAATCACGATATTGGCGTTCTAAATTTTGCAGCATTCCCACCATCTTACCTAAATTACATGTCACTAACGCCAATCGTCTAATATCATTTAGTGCTCCAACTGTTCCAGGTCTTGTGACATATGATGCTAAATTTGATTGGGAACCTCATATGGATAAGTAACGTGCTACTAATGGGTCTAAATATTCTATGATCTAAAAGTAAGATCTTGTTTCCTTTGATGGAACTTTAATGTGGTATATTTTAAGAGAAGTGAAGGAAAGTATTTACGTATACTATTTGGACGCTGATAAGCAATACTGTGTCGAGCCACACGGACTTCGTTTTGAGATAGCGTCTAAAGATGTCAAACCAAAAATATTCTTAATAAATTTGTTGGAAGGCGTATACATTCATCTTTTCTTTTCTATTTTGATAAATAGGATAATTAATCAAAAACAGATTATCTAATAATAAGTTTATAAATATTTGAGATTATTTTATAAATAGCAAAATATGGAACGCACCTGAAATTCGAAATATAGAAACTTTTTTTCATACTTATTTAATTTAGATAACTTGAATTTTTTTTGAATAATGTTAAATAGGTGACGTAGTATTAAAATACATCAATATCTCCAAATTTGACTTTTTGTGGGTTGACACATTATTGCTTATCGGCATCCATTTAACGTAGGATATTATTACCTTGATCTAAAGTTTTAAGCTGTTAAATCAATGGAAAATGATATGATTTAGATTTTTTTGTGGAAATTAGCAAACAAAACTTAATGTTAATTGATCACTGCAGATTGTAAACATTGTACAACCAGAGAAGTCATATATACATCGTCAGTTTAAATAGGAATGAGATATTTCGGGGAATAGGAAGAAAGGGAAGGTGACGGAAAGATTAACAATACGAGACGCAACTATATTAAGTATTTCACACTAATATTTTAGTGAAACTTAGGAAAGTTTTTCGTCAAGCCAGCACTTTTAGAAGCTTTTATTAGTAGGCTATAACTTGTAGTCTTTTCTACTTCCCTTATCACTCTAAAGCACCGCATAAGTGAGCATATATTTGGTACCTTTCTGAATTTTTTTCTTAACTACAACTTACTAATTTTCTGAGATATTACAAAAGACGCATTAAAACCACGTTCAACACGTGTCTAGCTAAACAGTGTTTAAAAATTAAACATTGCTTAAAATATTATATAAATTGCTCAACAGCGAATAAACTCATAAAAAAACTTATTGATAAAATGTTATACGTTACATTTGACAGCTGAAATAGGTTTTAGACATCTATTAAACTCACTTAAATGTACTGTAAACTCACATATGTTAATCTATATCTAAAGCATGTTTAACTCAAAACTGTGCTTAGACGCGGATCTGTAGTACGGATTTTTATAAACACGCGTTTAACGTACGTTTAAATCTTTTGTAGTAATGCACTTGATGTTTACCAAAATAAGCGATTCGGTATAAATATTAAACAGGGCGAGTTTACACTGGAGCCGTCAAGGCGTGTCTTTTCAACGTGAAGGAATTACTGCCGCTTTAACGGCAATCAAACGTGTTGGGACACGAAATATCTTGTTACTTTACTTTAACGAAGTCAGTCACGGATGATTTTATTGGTATTCGTGTTTCAGACGAAATGATTGTATTCTAGCACGCTATATTGTATCGATGTTTCAAATTGGTACGTTGTAGTCTTATTCGTGAGCATTATCTTACAATTTATACGTTTCTATAGAAAATCGTAATAATTAGTATCTCGTGATTCCATCTAAAAGATAAAAGATGGTCTTTGCAATTTTTCAGGTACTCATCTATGGTCATTCCGAATTTCCCTTAAATCCGTTGAATCGTAACAGCAAAATAACATACATGTAACAAATGCTTCTAAACCATCTGTTGCCAATTTTATATTATACTTATAGCTTTTGCTTTCAGACTGAGTAATTTTATTTTTTTTAAACGACTTCCAAAAAGGAGGAGGTTCTCAATTCGTTAGGGACTTTTTTTGAAATAAACGAAAAAGGTCTTACTTGACGGCGACTTCGAATGTTTTATTATGCACCGACTTCATCATGTAGTAGAAAACATTTATTTTATGCCTTTTAGTTCATTTGTATCTTTTAAGTTCGTTTTTGAAGTCGGTTTAATTAAAAAAAATATTTTATTTTTATCAGGTTACAGATTATTTATATCAATTACGAGGTTAAAACTTACAAGTGTCATTCCCGCCTAATAGCTGTATTTCTTATACAGTACACATTTTGTTATAAGTCGGTGATGACAACACACACACACCACCTACTGTAAATTAATTGTACTATACATACAACCTTCTGCCAACAATAAGTGGACAAAGTTTTATCGTAATCGCATGAACAGTATTATAACGTATAATATACAAACAAATCGTAACTTTTATATATTAGAGAATGTTTCAAGATTGTTGTGAGACAGCGCCTCGAGCGTTTTAAAAGGCACATTCAGTCTGAAGCTGAGATTATATCATCACAACTCAAAAGGATCCAAGACACGTGTATGAAGCACGTGCATCTCAACTGGACTTAGATAAATTTAAATGGCATTTGAAACGGCTTTGTGCACAAGAAAAACACAGCATATGCGCTTGTTTATTGGTCCTGTTATCATAAATATGAAATCTATTGAGATGTGATGATCTTAAATTTATCATAAACTCGAATTTAGATGTATATGAAGCGGATGGTTTAGCTTAAACGTGCCAGTCTCAAGAACTAGCAGACTAATTTGAATAAAACTTTTTTACGCCTGTTTGTTGGAGAAAGTTATAGGCTGAATAATATCACGCTGTCAGCTATAGAAGGGTAACAGTAGCAACAAGCTTTTATGAAATAAAAACGAAAAAGAAATAGTGACAAAAAATTGCAAAAACCTTCTCAACTTCAGATAACGAAAACGAAACGAACGAAAAGCATCCCCTGAAACTTAAATTTTTTATGATTTTACTCGCTGTTAAGCAATTAAGACAACATTTTAACAATATTTTTAAACACTGTTGACTAGACAGGCGTTGAACATGGTTTTATGGCGTCTTTTATAGTATGGCAGATTATGTTTTCAAAAAAAACCCTAATCAAAATAATTTTATTCCTTCCTTTACTTTTTAAGCTGGTAACATATTTGTAGCTCCTCTGTTGCTGTAACCGTCCATGAGCAGCAATTATCATATAACCACTTAACATCAGGCGACTTCTCTGTTTGTCTGCTGTTTATAAACAACCAAATAGAAACCTTACCTCAAACGCAGATGCGGTCAAACACATAATCAACTGTGATTAAACAACACAAGTGATTAGTCAAATCGTCAAAGTTGAAATGCATTCGCACCAATTTATCAAAGTTAGTGATACCGATAGCATATTATAATGGATAATATATCGATAGTCCATCAAAAATCGACATTATCGATAGTTTCAATACTATAGATAGCATATCGTCGGGGATATTTCAAAACCGCGTATCTAACTTTACCTATAAAGTTAAAATTTGAATCAAATACTAAATCACATTATTGATAAAAATAAGGCTTATGAGCATTTTCCATTACGCAAAAATGGACCTTATTGTGAAAGCTAGTTACGCGGTTTTACAGTATCCCCGACGATATAATATTTTTAACTTTATTATGAGTCTATCATCGAATTCGAGCAAATCGTTGGTCCTTGCTAGAATATGTGACGTTTACAACAATTGTAAATTAGTACATTTAAAACAATAAGCAACATCAAAACTGAGGTAGAGCTTAGCTGTAGCTGCATTACCTACAGCTCGTACATGGGCTGGCTCGACCAGGGCACTCACTCTCACAAAAGATTGGAATAGTTAATATAGCTGCTATTCTTTCGGTGAGTGAGAGAGTCGGGAGCCTATCTTTTCAAACATACCTTCCTTTACTTTTTATTCCCTTTCATCCTGTATTCCCTTTTAAGCTGGCAACGCTTTTGGGTTTTTTTGGATATGTCCATGGGCTGCGGTGATCACTAAACACCAGCTAATTTTTATTTTAAAAAATTGTGTCAGAATCGACAATCAATTTTCTTAATAAAAAAATGTAGTAACGCAATTCTACGCAATAGCAATAAAGCCTACTATCGATATAAATCGATTGCAATTATCGATAGTTCGGCATCACTAATCGAAGTTTTAATACAAAATCTGAACATTATGTACACAGGAAATTGGATAACACTACGTGACGTTCCGTATAAAATGAAACCGCGATCGGTTTTGATCGTGAAACGGCTCACGTCGCTCGAATGTTTGATGATGACATTTCGATCTGTGAATATTCCTTACACACCTTTGCTTCTGTATCTAAAGGTGCGAAAAATTTTGCGTCGATTTTGCACATCATGAGTATCATTGATCAAGATGAATTCTTTATCCGTAAATTGGCATTTTCTTTTCTGTTATTAACGGCCAGGAGCCTAGTAGAGGTGAAAAAGATCCAAATTCTGTCACGTAAATTTATTTTGAAACATAAAATATAATATTTTGGTGTATAAAATTAATAATATCTGCAGTGATCTACATTTATAAGATTCCAAATCAGAATTTACTCAATTATTTCCAGCTCAATAATTTTTTTATTGCATTAAAATGCTATTATTTATTACGTTATTTTTTGCAATCACTAATTTCAATTTTCTTTTACAAACAAAAACTTAGTACCATTTCATTTGCCAGAATTAAATTTTGTACAAAAATAAATAATAAAACAATTTTTCGAATACAGATCGAAGTATTTTTCTTTGTTCGAAAAATTCTATTTATAAAAAAAAAAAAACTTCCATTTCACAGCAGCAATATTAACCATACACGGCAAAGTGGCAAAGCATTGAAAAGTACGAAATAGTTTGAATTTTATATTTCATTTTCGTTCCGATCAGAAATTCATCGTAAATTTTAAACCTCTCCGGACTCATTAAACCGTTTCAGAGAACGGCCGTAAAATATACGGATATATTTGTAACATTTTATTGGGAATCGGAATAATTCGCAGAATTAACGGTATCTATTCCGTAGGAATGAATGTATGTTTTAATGAACATATTATTTCCGGTATGCAATTTTCGATTTAAATATCATTGGCTAATGTAATATTGTTGAAAAGGAATGCTTTGTTATTACGTTGTATAAACACGGAATGCAGGAAGGTGCAGTCTCCATAGTCTAGCAATTGTTAGTTAACAAATCGCTATATTATTTATAATGTTTTTTTATTATTTACATTCAATATATTAACAAAATGACTAATACAAAAATATTAAATATTTATAATAATTACGAATTGAGCAATAAACTAAAGAATAAATGAAGAATGAAATATATTTAAAGGACAATATATTAAAAAGATTGTCGACTTCATTATTATTATTTTATATATATATTCAATATATATCGATACCTCTCACGTAAGTTGTTGTAACCATAAAATTACAATTTTACAGTAGAGCACTTTTAATCCGTTTTAGTTTGAAAGTTACAACAAAATACGCCTGAAAAAGGCGTATTTTGTTGTATCTTTCCTTGAAAAAAAAAAGATTTTTGGTATTTTTTCACTTTGAATGCATTAAGCAATGCAAATTCGTGTAGTATTCAGTAAAAACGCTAACGGCAATTTTGTGGCTTACAATAACTTACGTGGGAGGTATCGATATTTATTTTATACAGTCAATAATAGTTAAGAATATTACAATATATACTGTACAAATTATGACCGCGCGCAATGGTGGCAAGAATGCTAGCAGCGTTTCACCTTCGAATCGCAATTCCGATTCTCTGGCGAAAGTCACCAGTGGAGGCAATAAGACGAGAAGTAATATCTTATAGAATTTTTTTTCCACTACTACTCCAAGGTCCAAGTGTTTTGACGGCACAAAGAAATAATTTATAACGTAATATTATTATCTGACGTATGTATTCACACGAAATTATTACTAATATTATTAAGAGATAAAATTTATAAGTAAATTTGTAATTTTATAATAATAATAAACGCATCACACTCAACGGCCCCCATTAAGATCTTATGATCTTGTGTCGAGGGTCCGGAAACACACACAACACTAACACAAACACCCAGACCACGACAAACATCTGTATGGCCAATACAGACGTTTGCCGCGAGCGGGGATCGAACCCGCGACCGTTAGTGCTTTAGTCAGTTGCAGTGACCACTGCGCCAACGTGTCTGTCAAATTTTATATGTAAAGAGTAATCGTTAAAACTACTTTCCGATTTTAAAAAATATTTTTGATTATTTAATTAGATAGATGTTTATTGGGAAAGGTTATAGGCTATATTACATCACGCTACGATTTACAGGAGCAAAGCTGTAACCATAAACGCGAGTGAAACCGCGACAGGGAGTTAGTTATTAATAAAAAAGATTTTTAGCTCCGATCATATTTCTAGAAATATCATTACAACAACGTTATTATGTTACCTGGAAACTAGAATAAAAGAATTAAAAGCGAAGCTTCGAATCAAATCGTCTATATTTATAACAAAACCTTTTTACCAATTTTTTACAAAAATTGCGTGAACGGAGGATTATGAAATTTCGCACATTCATACATAGAAAAGTAGAGAGATTTTTTTAATAATGCAAAAAAATCAACAAAAAAAAACATTATACACATTATGTATTTCACACACACATATACTATTCTGTTTATGTTCAAACTTATAATTTAAATTGATTATAATAGATATCTTTAAAAGATTTCTAAATATAAAACTGTTTTAAAGTGACAGAAGAGATTTTTTTTTAATATTGAGTTATGTCAATGGTTTCTGTTTATGTTGCCAATGTTATTATATACAGACAGAATTCAAATATTCTTAATGTGAAGAAAATATCAGAATTTTATTCTTCTCATTTCTTGAGTGTTCCTACCATTGTCACAAAGCAACGGCTATGGACTTCAAAGTGACAACGGGACTTCAAAGAATTTTTGACACTACGATCATGTATGGAAAATTTTAAGATTTCTTTATTTCAATAAACATAATCAATTATCACTATGCAATTAAGTATTTAAATTAATAATTTAGACCACTTTGTGTGTTAGTATTAAACAAGCTACATAAAATACTATGAGTATTTATCATGTATTGAAGACACACTCTTTTGTTTATTTCTAAAGTCTATGGTCAAATTGAGAATACATTATCTGTGGTTAATCTTAAAGTCAGATGAAAATTTTAGTTGAAAACAAAGGATTACCCAAGTGTTTATCAGACTGTGTATGTGGGTTTATACCTTTGTGGAACTATTTAGACCAATGTGATTGCCGATTTTAACAAATACGTCGTCACGATTGCGCGAACGTCATAAAAAGTTTGAAGAATTAAAAAGGCCGATTTTGGACGCCATATAGTGTAAAGGAAAAAAATAAAAATCGAAGAACTATGTCAAGTGGGATATCGTTGGATAGTATTTAAAAATAATTTTTAAGTTTATCTTTAACAATTTAAAGTTGATTAGTAACGATTCTCACTTATACGTTTTTAGACAGATTTGATATTATTACGTTACTGCTGACTATAGATGTTATTCTATAGCAGTCGAGTTTTTATTATTATTTTTTTTTTAATTAATTTCTCTTGTTTCATCATAATAGATTTAGTCAAAATATTAATTTCACTTTGCTATTCGAAAGAGCAGTTGAAAGCTTATGTTACTTGTTTATTACACAGAATACATGAGTAGCTCACTTTGTTACAAAAATCGCCAGCAATTCATTTGAATTACATCTCTTTGTTCATAAACCGGTTGGAATCTAGCGAGAACCGGTTGAAACCAGTTCAAAGCTGTTTTTTCTTTGAAACGTTCTTTATATATCGTATTTGCTTTTATTATTTTCTAAATATACTTTTTATTATTTTTTTTAATGTTGAAGATAAGTTAACAAAGTCGTTTATAGAATGTTAGCTGCTTCTCGTTTCACTCGCGTTTATGGCTACTGCTTCGCGCCTATATGTCGTAACATGATGTAATATAGCCTAAAATCTTCTTCAATAAACGTGCTATTTAACGCAAGAAGAATTTTTTAAGTCGGATTTGTAGCTTTAGAAATTATTGTATTAACAATGTTATAAACAAATTTCACTTTATAATATTAGTATATTAGTATAGACGAGTCGGTCTTTACAACTTCGTCTACGTATCTTTCATCCCCAACTTTAGCCATTGTTGTTTTATTTTCGCGACACAAAATAACCTATGCCCTTTTTAAGGTCTAGGGTAGATATAAGACATCTTTATACCATATTTTTATAAAATTTATTCGGCGTTAAAAAACAAACACACACCAATATTTACTGTCACATTTTTGTTCACATTTATATTATATTTTAATTGTTATTAAACGTGTAAGTTTCAAAGTATACTTAATTCAGATTATTACGCATGAATCAGGATTTTACTGCTAAAGTTTTGAAATCAATGACATCATTAATACTTTTATTCAAGCAATTTCGTTTACTTCGATGACATATTTATTTCAGTTATTTTGATTTAAAAACCAAACTACTGAATCGTCCTATAGGATTTATCTAAAAGTATCATATTTTAAATAAAAATGATTTTCAAAATCAATTAAAAATGACGGAGTTCTGAAGTACCAACTTAAGAACCATCTCGTTTCTAATATACAGAGAACGTAAATGAAAACGTATCGAGTTTGTTACATTAAAACTCCATTAGCCGAAGGTATTTTTAAACGTTGATTCGTATTAAAACATTTTACAAGGAAACGAAGTGCATCAATGATCTAACTGTAAGGAATGCCTTACAGTTAGATCATTGATGTACCAGCAAAAATAACTACTGGCCAACTTTTGGAATGACTACTTTTAAAAATGTATTATGGCCTAGCTGTCCTTTATGTGACTTGTAGCGTGATGTAATATAGCCTATAGCCTTTCTTAATAAAAAAAAACTATTAAAAATATAAGAACTTTTAAATTCGAACCAGTAATTCCTGAGATGAGCGCGTTCAAACAAACAAACTCATGAGCTTTATAATATTAAGTAAAGATAATATTTAGACAAACGTACTATTTGTTTCGTATTTTCAATTCGAATTTGTTGTTAGTGATTAAATAGTTTCTTTGTTTTTTATTATCAATATAACACTAATTTATTATACAATAATAAATAGGTTCTAAAAAAAAACATTAAAAATCAACTTGAAACACACTTTTTATAAAGAAATAATATATACAAAAATATTCAATTCAACAATTCTTGGTAGAATCTTTTGGCTTCCTCGCTCCAGGACGACAAACGGCACTTCTTTTATTTTAATAAATTATATTCTAAAACCTTTCAATTTTTGAGGAAATCACGAAAATACAAAAGTATGACATACACACGTGTCGAATACAGAACCTTCTTTTTTAAGTCGGTTGTAAATGAATAATATATGCGATTAAAATCAGATTACAATATTTTTTCATGTGTAATTAGTAGCCGCAAAAATATAAGAAAAATACTATAGATTAAAAAACACTACATTGAGTACTTTTTTATATGAATTCCAAAGTTCTGAGAATAAACATTAAATCGTCGTTATAATAATATTATGATGTCTCGTTGGATTGACACAACGTTAAACCATATGTATATATATAATCGAGTAAAAGTTTTTCTGATAAAATCTGATGAGTTCTACATTTCTATGTCGTTAAATATTATTCGATGGTTCAATTGAAGTTGATTATATATTTAAATAAATAGAAAAATAAAATCAAAATATAAACAAATGTAACTTTAACTACTGAGATGACGAGTGGAAACAGGGCAAGAAGAACTTTAATGATCAAAAAATTTCTAAATACAATTTTTTTTTTCAAAGAAATCACGTGTTTTTTTTTGTTTCTTTAAATTCAGTTGCATGTTATATCGCACGTTTAGAATTAAAGGGACCGTTTTGAAAGGTTCAAATTTTTAGACTTTGGTCTGCTGTCTACTAGTTACAGTTTAATGTCACAAAATGTTGATATAATAGTTCTTTATTCTTTTATAAATCACATTACTTACATAGCTAACTAGTTTTATACATTTTTTGAACTATCTGTGCCCCGCGATTTCACTCATGTTAACTTGAGGAAAAATAATATTTCTATATTCGACTAAATTAGTAGCAAAAATTTTGCCTTCCCTGCTTTAGTCAAATAGTTAATATTTCATTGGTTACAATTTTGTTTTCGCATATTTTTTATTTATTAATTAAAATAAAAAATTAAATTAAATTAAAGTTATTTTTTATAACATTAGCTATCTGTAAGTGTATCCCATCAAAATTGGCGCAGCCGTTTCAGAGATTAGCCGTATCAAACAGTCAGACAGATAAAAAAATGAGTTCTTGATGTAAGTACCGTGTATTTTTTCATATGCATTTAGTTAAAAGATGTTAATATGATATTACAAACAGACACATCAATTTTATTTATTCGTATAGATTCGGTTATTTTAATACTAATCGAATTATATAATTACATAGGTTTGTATAGTACATACCTGATATCACAAATCGATCAAGCAAAAGATAACAAAACTCGAATTGTCAACGTCAATTTAATACTTGCAAGGACAATGGTACTAGATCGGAGTTGAACCCGGAACTAATGGTAAAGATCCACGACGTTTTTTCACAGAATCATACCAGCCAAGAGTGGGTTAACGAGTCAGTATTTTAATAATAAATATATTATTCTCGACTTAGATATAAATCAACGCTGTCATATTGATTCACTCGTAGCATTGAATATAAAAAAATAATTGAGTCATATAACTCGTTCTATTAGCAAAAAGAGTTGATTATGTGTAGTGTAAGTCATGAGTGACAGCATGAGGCGAGAATTAAATTTGTAAGTTTTACTCTCGAGAGCGATGTGAAACAACTCTGTAACTTTGTAACAGGTATGTCGTAAGTAGTTACGAACGCTGTGAATGTTAAAACTAAGGCATTGACAGTAAATTCTCTCAGGTGTACAGCAATGACAAACGATACATGTAAATTGTAATGAAAATCAGAAAGCAAAACTTATAAGTGTAATTCTCGCCTGATATATAATAAGTATGACTTAAAAACAATAGATAAATGCCGTACTTATTCCATTTATTTTAATTAAGAAAAAAAACTAAACTACTGATTTGATAAATATTCTATTGAACTAATGTACTACCCTTAAACAATTTTCAAAATCGGTCAAAAAATTACGGACTTCTAAGGTAACAAACATAAATAAAAAAAAACATACACTACGAATTCAGAACATCCTCCTTTTTTTGAAAAAATCCATAAACCTTGACATTCGCGCTCCCTAAATGTTAGCGGACGCAAACTCTTAGATTATCAAAAATCACTCAAAGCGCCTAAAGGTCTTAAATAAAAAAAAATTTAACCAAAACGTTTATAACTTAGAGTTTTTTACATAATACTTGCGTAGGACAGGTCTGACAATTACCACGTGGGTGGAATATGATTGATATACATACACACACATTATATAAATATATGATGTATTACCAATGTCTTCGAAAATCAATTTCGGTAGTTGGTATCCGTGAACTTATGTAACCTTATGACATTTACGAAAAAATAGATCCTCATGATTCTAATTAAATATTTAATTAGAAGAGCGATCAATGTAATACGTACATTCACTATACTATTTATGCTATTGTTATGAATGTGTGAATAAATCTGTTTTTCATTTTATTACGCGTAAACCGCTGAAGCAATTTGGGTGAATATTGGTTGGTTCATGGGCAGTTACATAAACTTCTTTTTGGTGCAAAAATTAAAACGCAAAAATGATGGAAATAGGGGGTGACTTATTACTAACAAGGAGAAAGCACATTTATCAAAGAAATAGGTTATTCAAACTAATCATTCAAATCAAATGAAACGTACAATTATAAAAAAAACTCTAAATTAAGCCATGATTAATTCCCTTTCAATTGCATGTTTAGACCAGATTTTTTACGAACTAGATAACAATGAAATACAAAGCAATTCTTTTCATTTATTTAATCACCCACAAAACCAGTATTGGCACTTGATCAATAACTGATTGGCATATCAATTTGTCCGTCATAACAATGTCTGTTTTATTATAGTTATGTCATTTATTGTTATTCTTTTAGGGTAATAACTTGCTTTTGATTGTGATTCCGTTTGCGTTAATGTAGACTGTGTTTTGCTGGATGCGCTACCTACTGTATTTCGTTCTACTGTGCCAACAAACATTAAATTAAATATGAGATTTAGCTTGTATCTATTGACAGGTTGTCTAACGTAAAAAAAATGGATTGAGCCTGTATGAAGTTAAAGCGAACAAACCAACTCTATATCTCATGTATTAGTATACATTTTTTACATTATGTTGCGTTCCTTTATCAAAACCGCATCATATAATAGTCACTTAGATGCAAAGAACTTTAAAACGTTCTCTATTTACAAGACCAAGAAACATTAGAAAAATAGATCCTTTCCCAAGAGGGAAATTGAAGTAAACCGAGTAAATAACCCAAATTGAAATCCCGACTTACCCTTAACAGAAATATACCGTTGAATTTCTGAATCGTAACGCAATAAAGGGAGTTGAAACAATTTGAAAATCTACTATGCAAAGGATTCCGTTATTACTGCCACAGTTGAGAACTATTGTTCTTAAACAAATAATGTTTGTATTTCGTAAGTTAATTGTGGCGTTATTAAAATTTTAAATTGAAAAGAAGTTTTAATTGTTGTTATAACTTGACCCGCTTCATTTGTTATTTACGAGTATTTTCGACACAATATTTATTTTCCAAGTTTTAAACCTTTTGGGAGTGAATATGTAACTTTTATATTTTATTTACGTTACGAAAGTTTATATGCTAGCTTTTATCAACAGTTTCGCTCTGTTGATTTGTACATACAAATATAGAGCTCCCGATTCACTCTTTTAGGGGTTGAATTTGAAAATTCGTGTTGGGAACTCGGGTTGTGTTATTCTAACTTAAGTAAGGCCAAATTTAGTCGATTTAGATTGATAGAAGATAACGACACGTCACTCCGGAAATTCCAAAAATAATTTTACATTGGAGTGACGCAGCAGGACGTTCTTGAACCCGGATATTAGATCATTAGTATTGATACCATTAATCACAATACTAATTGGAAATGTCAATAAAAATGTATATTGGCAATAACAGCTAAATAGAAGATAGAAATTACAAATCAACTTGTCGAGAAATATCAATTGTTCATTTCATCTTTATCAATTATTCTCAATAGGTATTTTAGTATCATATCCGCATAGTCTTTTTAGGGTTCCGTAACCATACGGTGGCAACGAAAGCCTGTAAATCTTTAGTTTCCTAGAATTACGGCGCCATATTATTATGCACGTTTACGTTTCGCTGCCCATCTGACATTTGAATTTTTGATATCTCAACCCCTTATAACCGAATCTTGATCAAAATTACTAAGATAATTTTGGAAATCGAGACCAAAATAAGAAACAAGAAAATGAGATTACAGCCTAGGAAAGGACGAAGGTAAAACACGAACATCATAACTTCATATATAAAAACTTTGCATTAACTCCAATTTTAGAAAGATTCTACAAGTTCTCCGATGAGAAACCGAGAAACAACCAAAGACGCTGAAAGAAGCCAACTCAATACGTCTATAATCTACAATTGATTTATTGACCAATTCCAATTTTATTTAAGTCCTCTATAAACAATAAAATAATAAAACAATAAGTGGGCTATACACATAACCTTAAATTGTAATCGTAATATGAAAACAATCGAATCCCACGTAAAATAACCATCATCGTAAAGGATATCCCGTTTATTTTCTCGCAGTTACAGATTTTATTGGTATCCAACCTGAGTCCGAGATTGTTCGGGTTTATTTTGGACTATTTGGCGACTTTGTCTGCGTTGAAACGTTCATCGCCTATTTCACTCCCTTTTGAGTTTTTTTTCGCGACAAAACTTAAGCTATGTCCAAGCATTATTTTAAGAGTATATCTACACTAAAATTAATTATGGTTCAGGGGTTTTGGCGTTAAAACGTAATAAACAGATAGACAGAGCTACCATCACCTTTACAATATAATTACATATGGACAGTATTTTCGTAGTTTTACTTTGCATATTAGAAATTGTATAAATGTAACATTATCTGTTTGTCCATTTGTTGATTACGTTTTCACGCCTTAGCCCCAATTTTATTAATTTTGGTATATAGACAGATTGGACTTTAGAGATAGACTAGGTCACTTTTTGTCGTGAAAATAAAAGTGAAGGGATTGAAATAGAGAATGAAAGTTTCTATATTCGCAGAAACATTTTTTGAAATCAATATACAATATTTGCAGAATGAATGGAAAAAATATGTCATTCAAATAAACTAAATTACGTATTTTGCATTCGAAATCGGTTTCTCTAATTTAAAACAGAATATTTGAAAATATTTAATAAGTTATATGAAATGAGTAATACATTAGTTATTCCTTACTTGCCAAAGCGCTATCCATTAACGGATTTAAGTTTAGCCTTGTTGCCTCTAATTGCATTGGCTATATACCGTCTAAAGCGGAAATGGGTATTTTATTATGTACGGTATGTAAAAATATATTACACGAGATGCCCTTCGTGGATACGCTTGTGTTTTTGGTTACTGCTTCGCTCTTATGAGTCGTAGCGTGATTTTATATAGCCTATAATGTTCCTCGATAAACGAGCTATTGAAAGCAAAAAATTTTTTTGTTGTTTTTTTTAAATTAAATCAGTATTTTCAGAGATTACTCCCTGAATACAAATTTTACCAATTTTACCTTTTTATAATATTAGTATAGAACTTATTTACAATAATGAATGAAAGTATTTTAGCAGAGTTATTTTCTACATTCTAGATGAAGAAAAAAAATGTTTATAAATTACTAGCTGTCCTGTGCGGCTTCACTCGTGTTTATGGTTACTACTTTGCTCCTATGAGTCGTAGCGTAATATAGCCTATATCCTTCTTCAATAAATAAACTATTTAACACAAAAATAATTTTGCAATTCTAACTAGTAGTTCCTGAGATTAGTGCGTTTAAACAAACAAACTCTTCAGCTTTATAATATTAGTATAATATTTGGATGGTGATAAGCAATAACGTGTCAACCCACAAAAAGTCAAATTCGGAGATATTGATGTATTTTGATACTGCATCACTCATATAATATTATTTAATATAATTTAAAGTTATCTAAACGAAATAAGTACGAAAAAAAGGTTTTTAATTATTTAATGTTTCAAATTTTAAGTGCGTTCCATACTTAGCAATTTATACAATAATCTCAAATTTATTAGAAAAAAATATTATTAGAAAACAAATTAAATACATAAATCTGCTTTAATTCATTATACTTTTTATCAAAATAGAAAAGAAAAGATGGATATATACGTCTTCAAACATATTGATTAAGAATAGGCTTGACATGTTTAGACGCCATTTTCTCAAAATGAAGTCTGTGTGGCTTGACACAGTATTGCTTATCAGTGTTCGTTTATATATAGATTTACAATAATAAATACAAGTATTTTTGTAGAGTAATTTTCTACATTCATCGAAGAAAAATAAATAAAGGTTTATATATTATATAACCGGTTTGCGTCCATGTGTATATAAAAGAAAATATTAAATATTTTGTTGTTATTTTTGGAACGTTCCCAAAAAGTCTGTCCATCACAAGTGTTACCTGTTGATTTAATGTCACTCATACAAATAATTATCCACAGAAAATATAGCATGAAAATACTAATATAATAAAGATAGCGAATTTTGTACGTGCGAAGTAAATTATGGTACCATCTGAAAGGTACATTATTCTAGATAACTACATTTTATGTATGTACAATTGTGCACATATAAATGTATATAAATTTACAGTTTAGTTTAGCAATAAGCCTTTAAATCATTTTTAATTAATAATAATAATAATAATAAATAATGCATCACACTCAACGGCCCCCATTAAGATCTCATGACCTTGTGTCAGGGGTCCGGAAACACTCACAACACTAACACAAACACCCAGACCACGACAAACATCTGTGTGGCCAATACACACGTTTGCCGTGAGCGGGGATCGAACCCGCGACCGTAAGCGCTTTAGTCAGTTGCAGTGACCATTGCGCCAACGCGTCTGTCTATATATTATAAGTCGATGTTGATCCGCGCACGGAAACTGTTGCCGAAGGATCCGACATGAAGGCAGCCGGGATGGCCTCGAACTGTCGTTAGCGCCAGGGGTGCGAGGAGGGCAAGACACGAGTTCGTCGTGCGAGAACTGAACGCCTCTCTATTCTCGTGCTGTGGAAGGCTATCGCAGAGGTTTTAGTAAGTTTAATTTCCACTTAATCCGATCTCCTCAACAAGGAATCGGGTATCTTAAACAATAACAGATGGCGCTACTGCCCGTATTAGTAACCTTAGTATCAGCTCCGTATTTAAAATAAAAATAAAAATAGTAATTCTAAAGTTGGTGTAGTGAAACAATAATAACTTTGTTTGTTCTGTTTTAATAACTTACGATTAGTGTTTGTGGCTTCTTTGGATTAATAAATATTAAAATAAAGTGTAATACTGTATGTGACCATTCAGTTACAGTTAATCACAGTTTAAAATACAGAACAATTGTTTATTTTCAAATATTATTCATTCTGTGCTAATATAAAACTATAAAACTCTTAAAAGTGTGCAAACTCACTGCTTTAAATAGTAAAAAAGTGTAATTTTGTGATATAGACATTAAAAAACCAGTTATTTTATTCGAACATTCATATGTCATTGAACTTGCTTCTCATTGGATAATCCGCCACTGATACAACTCAATTTAACAACTGTTAAATAATTTCACAAAGTATACGAAGTGCATCGTTGGTCTAGTCGTGTCTCGTCCTATTTTAGACTCCTCTTGCGCACGAGTGTGTAGTAAATCCACCACAGAGGGAGCTACTGGTATGATGACATGTTCCAGTTGCAAAAACAATTATCACATCGCTTGTATGTACCCCACAGACAAGAAAAAAATATTACCCGACCTTAAAACCAAGTGGGTCTGTCCTGAATGTTCTCTTAGCAAACCGAGGCAATATAATAACGACAACACACCTTTAAGAAAAAATGATCGCGGTTCTCCTGAGAATGTAACAATGAGGCGTGGTGCTTCTTACAAATCACCGGAATGCTCAATGGAGGCGTCGATTTCATATGAACGAGTTCGTGAAATTGTTTCTTTGGAATTTGAGAAATTTTGTTCTAAAATGAAGACAACCATTGCAGATATTATATCAAGTGAATTGATCCCCATTAGGAAGGAAATCGCTTCTTTTCAAGACAGTATAGCATTTATTAATGACCAGTACGAAAACTTGAATAAAAAAATTGAATTTATTGAAAATGATTTGAAAACTTTGAAAGCGACAAATAAAGAAATTGGTGAAATCAAAAGTAACTTAAATAGGTTTGAGCAAGAACACAACAACCGTGAACAATGGTCGAGACGTTCGAATATAGAAATTTATGGAATACCTGAAAAGAAAGGCGAAAACTTAATTGATATACTTAAGAGTATTGCGCAACGGATGGATTTTCCTCTGAACACTGATTATGATTTGGATTTTATAACTCGGGTAGCCCCAAAGAATAATACTTCTAAAAAACCTAAACCGATTGTTGTTCGTTTTTTAGCCCGCTATAGAAAGGATGATTTTTTGAGTAAAGTTAGAAAATTAAAATTAAAAGCTAGTGACCTGGGATTTAATAATAATAATTCGCCAATATTTTTTAACGATCACCTGACTAGTGAAAACAAGTCTCTTCTACAGCGGGTTAAGACGAAAGCGAAAGAAAACAAATATTTGTATACATGGGTTAAGAACTGTGCTATTATGGTTCGACGCACGGATACTAGTCCCATTATACATATATCGAATGAGACTGATTTAAACAAAATAAAGTAAGAATTTTTTCGCTTCTTTCGTACGCTTACTACTCGATAATTTTCTATCTCATTCTTTTGTTTTGTTTAATTTTATTAATAATTCTAAATGTTACATGCTTGGGTACAACTTTAACAATTTATTATATACAGTTAACATTAAATAATTTTATTTTCTATATAATAATTTACAATGTTTTTAAATTTTTTGAGAAATTATTTTCCAATAGTGTATTAAGATTATTATCTTTATTTGTAATTTGGTACATATGTTTGTTTTTTCTTTTAAAAATTCGTTATGGTATTTTATGTTATCAGAATAACCACTCATTCCATAACCGTATCACTAAATATGTCAAATTGGTTACCATCAGTTGTGGATTCATCTAATCTTTCTATATATTATCAGAATGTTCGCGGTCTTCGAACAAAAACTAATACATTTTTCAGAAACTTATTAATTAATGACTATGATGTTATATGTTTGAGTGAAACCTGGCTCGCTCCAGGTATCTTCGATGCTGAGTTATTTGATTGCCGTTACTATGTATATAGATGTGACCGTGATTATGTCTCAAGAGGTGATCGATTTGGAGGCGGTGTGCTTATAGCAGTTAAACGCGGTTTGATGGTTAAAGAAACGAAAAATTACCAATTCCCGAGTGCTGCCGCTGACGTTTTAATGCTTTCTATAGAATTAAATAAACAGCCAAGTTATAGGGTTCTGCATCTGTTCTGTTGTTATTTTCCTCACTCTCGTAATCAGTTAGATTGTCTTAATGATTTTTTTGAGACTGTTTCAAATTGCCACGTAAACAAACCTGATGACTGCTTTTTAATTATAGGTGATTTTAATATCAGTTCGGCTGGATGGAGCTCTAGTAACTCTTATACCAATAATTTAATGATTAGTAACGATGTATTAGTCCAGTAATTGTACTGTTTTCTTCAATTTACGAAGTTTAATCAATTCAATAGTGTATCAAATATAAATGAAAGATTTCTTGATCTAGTCATTAGTGGAGTTACTTGCAGCGTGAATCGATGTAATGAACCTTTGGTCTTTGAAGATTCGCATCACCCAGCTTTGATTATCCATCCTAATATATCATGGAGTCCTTCACTGCGGTCGCCAGTGCGTTTTATACCTAACTTTCGGATTGCAGATTATGATGCAATAAACTCAGAATTATCTCAGATAGATTGGACTGACTTAATTGATGATAATGACATAGATGTATCCCTTGACTGTTTTTATGAGGTTATTAACAACATAATTAGAAAATATGTTCCAACAAAGAAATCTTTTAATACACGCTATCCTCCATGGTTTTCCAAAGCTTTAATAAAAATTATTAATGAAAAATTAAAGTTTCATAAAAAGTATAAAATATATGAGAGATCGAGTGACTATGATCAATTTGACTATCTTCGTGATCGCCAAAAACGTGTGCAGCTAGACTGTTACAATAGATATATTAGAAATGCTGAAAATAACATTAAACGTAACAGTAAGATTTTCTGGTCTTTTGTAAAATCCAAGAATGCTACATCTGATATACCTGATTTGATGGTTTATAATAACATTCAATCATCTGACGGCAATGAAATTTGTCACCTCTTCAACACTTACTTTCAGTCTGCTTTCGAACCAGACACTAGCAATGTATCTTCATTGCCTTTGGACCATTCTTTAAATTCTGTGTCTGTATCTATAGGTGCAATTGATGTATCTGTTGATCTAGTTAGGAAATATTTGAGAAATATTGACATTAGCAAATGTAGTGGTCCTGATAAAATCCCTCCGATTTTTTTTTTGAAATCCTGCTATAATAGCTTAGCACTACCCCTTTACATGCTATTTAACATATCTCTCCGTAGTGGAAGAATTCCTAAACTGTGGAAACAATCGTATGTGGTACCCATTCATAAGTCTGGTGATAAGCATAATATACAAAATTATAGGCCTATCTCTAAATTGAATACTATTGCTAAGTTGTTCGAGAAAATTGTTTATGACCATTTATACCCTATTTTAAGACCGGTTATTATTGACCAACAACATGGGTTTATTGATGGTAGGTCGACTGAATCTAATTTATGTGAATTTACTCATCAACTTGCAGCTGTGTTGGATAATGCTGGTCAGGTGGATGTAGTATACACGGACTACTCAAAAGCGTTTGATAAGATTTCACATTCCTTATTAATCAGAAAGCTTCATTTATTAGGTATACACGGTGATTTGCTTCGCTGGCTTGAATCATATTTGAGAGACCGCAGTCAAGCTGTTGCTGTTAAAGGGCTTTGTTCATCATTTGTGCCCGTCACGTCAGGTGTACCACAAGGGTCTCATCTTGGGCCTTTATTATTCAATATTTTTATTAATGACATTACCCAAATCATTTCTAATTGCAATATTTTACTCTATGCGGATGACATGAAAATTTTTAAAACTATAAACTCAACTCAAGACTGTGTATCACTTCAATCTGACCTTAATAACTTAAGCAACTATTGCGTTAGAAATCTTTTATATCTAAATATAAAAAAATGTAATATAATAACGTTCACAAGGAAAAAGAAACCTATAGTATATGATTACTCGCTGCAGGATACCTTATTAGCCAGAATATCAGAGGTTAGGGATCTGGGTGTACTTTTAGACCACAAGTTATCGTTTACTTGCCATATCAAGTATATCACTTCTAAGGCTTATCGTATGCTTGGGTTCATCTTAAGATTGAGTAAGGAATTTACACAGTGCTCCACCCTTATTCTTTTATTCAACGCATATGTTAGGTCCATACTTGAATATTGTTCCACAGTTTGGAATCCCAATTATAACATCTATGTAGATAAAATAGAAAGATTACAAAATAGGTTCTTAAAACATTTGCGATTTAGAGCTGGTTTATCTAATAACAAGGATATCTCTAGAATAGTCCCATTAACTATGCGTAGACAATTAAGAGACCAAATATATTTGTATAAAATAATTAATAACATGGTTGACTCTAAATATCTTCTAAGTAACATATTATTTAAATGTCCTCGTCTTAGTGCTAGAAATAATGCTTTGTTCTTTGTACCATCATGTAAAAATAAATTTACAAAGAATGTGTTTCTGTACCGTTCTTGCCTAAATTATAATAATAACTTCCAAAACTTAGATATTTTTTGCCCAAAAATTGGTGTTTATAAAAGAGCAGTTCGTGATATGTTAAAATGCTAATTGTTTTAACTCTTTTACCTAAAGTGATAATGTATTTGCAGTTTTTGTTTTTGTTTTACTTTCAATTTTAATTTATTTTAATTCAATTAGTTTTTTTTTGTGTATTAGTTTTAAGTGGAAACTTGATTGATTTGTGATTTTTGTTATTTTTGTTTTATATTACAGTGTTTTTAAAATTGTTTGTTTCCCAAATAAATAAATAAATAAATAAATAAATAAAAAATCTTTTCAAAGAATTCCGCTGCGTAAGTAAAAAAATGGGTCCTACACTCTATTTGTGAAATACTATCTAGTTATTCAAATAAACTTTGTTCTCATTAAATATCGTTTTTAAAACCATTTATATTAAGAGCATATAACAGATCAAGGCCGCGAGCAAAAGCGAGTTATATAATTATACGGCTTATAATATAGTCATGGTGATAATACCTAAATTACACCGTTCATTGGCCGTTACTCCCGCACTAATCCCGCAGTCAACATACAGCATCTAATCAATTATATGCTTGCTGTCCGTTTGTGTGCTTGCTAAACGACATAGATATAGCTGTAACAACATGCCTAGATTTATAACTAGCTATCGGCCATTTTGCATCTATATGTCTATAAGATTACGTATGTGTGTGTTTGAAATTTATATCTAGATGGTTTATATAAATCCGTTTTCGTGGCTTGGCTTTCAGGCTGATTTCAATTATGTTTAGTATGGCTTTAGCCTGAATTATAGTAAAATATATAATATCAGAGCCGAGATGGCCTAGTGGTTAGAACACGTCGATCTCAAATGATGATCGCGGGTTCAAACCCCGGCTAGCACCGGTGGTTTTACAAGTGCTAAATTTGTGTTTAAATTCATCTCGAGCTCAGCGGTGAAGGAAAACATCGTGAGAAACCTGCATGGGTCGGGAGAAATTCTGACACGTTTATATCCGTCAACCTGCAGTGGAGCAGCGTGGTGGATTAAGCTTTAAAAACCTTCTCATTAATAGGAGAGGAGGCCTTTGCCCAGCAGTGGGAAATTTACAGGCTATTACTTTACTTTACTTTTTTATATAATATCATAATATTAACCTTTTAATTTAAAATCGAAAAAAAGCTCTTGAACCAGAGCAAGGACCAGACCGTGAAAAAAACTCTAAGCCCCTAATTTGATTCGTAACTATTTTTATCTGTTAATTTTAAATAAATAAAATTAAATACATTTTAAGGAAAGTCCTTTTTCGAGTTGGTTTAATTTTTATTTTCATAAATTAAATCACTTCAGGATAAGAAAGGAGTTCGATGGTTTGTAAATTCCAAAGGTTCGTAATTCTTAGATTTTTTTAAATACTTATATTATATTATAATTAGAACGAAATTTTGTGCAAATCCGAGTAAAACTACATATTCATCTATGTTTGATGATTTAATACGAAATATCAAAATGGAATCGTGACTTTCCATGGATTCTGACTGATTGTGGTTCAAATGATGTTACATACAACGTGACTATAAATAGTTACTAGTTTTCATTTCATTTTAATAAAACCAAATGTACTTATTAACAAGAACTGCACATTAATTGTACGCTGATAAGCAATACTGTGTCAAGCCACACGAACTTCATTTTAAGAAAATGGCGTCTAAAGATATCAAACGTATTCTTAATACATTTGTTTGAATATGTATTTATCTATATTTCCTTTTCTTTTTTGATAAAAGGTATAATGTTATAAAAGCAGGTTGATATATTTAATATATTATCTAATAAAAAGTTTTTTTAATACATATAAGTGGTTATTGTATAAATTACAAACTTTGAAATTCGAAATAATGGATTAAGAATCTTTTTTCCGTACTTATTTAGTTTATATGACCTTATTTTTTTATTGAATAATGTTAAATAGGTGATGCACTATCAAAATACATCAATATCTCCGAATTTGACTTCTGGTGGGTTGACATATTATTGCTTATCAGCATCCAATTAGTAATTAACGCCTGGATGTGTTAAGGAATGTCACCCACAGAACTGAATGAAGAGAAAGATGTGCAAAAAATCCGTTGATAGGCAAAGATCTAACTAATAAGGAAGAAGAAATGGAGAATATCTAGCTTAATATTGTTATGTTAAGCTCCGTATTCTCACTGATCCAATATCGTTTGTAAATATAGATGTTTCAGAATTCATCACATATATGTTTGTCGTTTCCTCACAAAATGTAATGGAAAATCCATTAGTAAATCTAACCTTGAATTGAGAAAGAAGCTATATAAGAGATACCATAAAAAATGAATAATCAAATAACATGAAATACAATCAAATGATAACGAAATAAATTATGAGAAGAACTAAGAATAACTTATAATAAGCATCGAAGCAAGATGTTTCCGATCGCACCAAGAATTTAAAAGACATAAAAAAAGAAACTTCTAAAACAAATACCGAACGGAATACCTCAAAGTTAACGTTCAAAAGCCGAAAGGTTAATTAAACTACGATACCCCTTGATATAACAGAAATTAATTGCATCGGAGAATTTATATAAAGCGATTCTTCTTCCGCAGTGACAGGCATTAAGTTTGGGGCTGGCCCAATTTATGTACGAAGCGTTAATTCGTGTCGAAACTTTGAAATTTGAAAGAGAAATGTTCGTGAACGTTTTAGAATTGTCTTAGACTTTTGTTTGCTACTATTTAGCTATCGCATAATAAATCTTCGATGTACTTCTGTCACATTAAAGATCCAATTACATTGACTATTAAATGTGTTTTTTTATGTTCTATATTCAAATCTTTATCAACACGCAGATAACAAACATCATCATTACCAAAAATCTTATAAAAAGGTGAAAGACTTTGCGAGGAGACAAAAAGCAAAAAAATGACATCTCAAAAAGAATAATAACCGCTTCGGAATATAAATCCTGTAAGGAATAATATTAAGACCAAATCTATATCAACGCATTCGAAACTGTGTAAACATCTATACTAATATTATAAAACTGAAGAGTTTGTTTGTTTGTTTGGTTGAACGCGCTAATCTCAGGAACTATTAGTTCGAATTGAAAAATTCTTTTTGCGTTAGATAGTTTATTTATTGATTAAGTGTATAGGCTATATTGCATCACGCTACGTCTCACAAAAGCGAAGCAGTAGCCATAAACGCGAGTGAAAGGAACAGCTAGTTATCAATTGCACAAAGGCCACAATTTTTACCAAACCGCTTTATCTTATGAATTATAATTATACCAAAGATATTGGATGCCAAAACCTTCTGTTAGCGTTACGATAAAGCTCGGTGGATGAGTGAGTGGGTGGACGATATGAAACTAGATCGATAGGCATTATTGCTTCGAAAATTCCACCCTAATCGTGATTAATAAGCCCTGGCTGACGATCACGTGGGCGAGGATCTTCTATATTCAAGCAATTAGTGTGATATTTTAGATTTTTAAGAGATAACATTAGACGTTAAGTTATTATGTTTCATTAATTATAAATAGTTCTTAATTTATTATTATTCCTTTCCCTGTAAGAATCGTTTGTCTTCATTTGTGTTATTGTATTATAATATTACTGTATGTCTTTGCATTGGCTTTATTAATAGTGATTTAGTGAATAAATCGAGTGCACTTGAATAGATGATACTGACCTTAAATCAGATACTTATAATTTAAGTGCTATATTTGCGGGACATTTATTATTTACTTTTATTACTACAAGACGACTTTTACTATTAATATTATAATAAATTAAGAATTAAAACTTGTAGAAATATTTGTTTAAGTATTAATGCTTTATTCAAATTATTAAATAAATATATTTTGATGAGTTTGTTACAATCTCCAAATAGCATCGTAAATATTTTGATAATTAACAGAATCCATACGCCGTCATTTTATTTTTATACTATTAAATAATTGTAAAGAAATTTTCAAATTATAAAAGTTGTAAGAGTTTTTAGATGTTAAAAAATCGTTTTGTAAACAAACATTAATTTAAGCATCATACATAAACCCAAACCAAGATAAAAGCCCTTATCAATTCAACGCTTAGCGGTAGTCGCTCAAACAAAAAAGAATAAAATATCACCGGAAACAAACTAAAAAAAAAAACCTTCAAAAGATATAGATTGAATTGTCCAACGTCGTAAATATTCGCCCCACGGGTGGTCACACGTGACGTCACAATGGCGACCTTTCCTATAGGCCCAATTGTGTTACGGACCTTACAATGAACTGTTTTGTGTGAACTTTCGCAACTATTGCCTTTGTAACACGATTTCTGTCATTTAAATGGGTGTTTAACATCGATTCGTTTACTTCTTTGTGAGAAGCTGTCGTTTCAAGTATACTTGTTTTTATGTAGTAATACCCTCGTTGAAAACATTTTCATTTATAATCAAAATATATATGTCGTGGAACAACAATAATTTTTATTAGAAGTCGCTGAACTGATTTAATAGTAACGGGTAAACGCGGTGACATTGTTGTGAGTCAGGTGGACATAGTCTTGTTGGATAGTGGGGTACTGTGTCATGCACACTTACGTTTGAGAAATCGACCAGTCTACACCCCCAAATCGAAAATGTCGGTTTACCTACCTAGTATTTTTGGTTATACCTACATCCAGTTTAGTGTTGACAAAATCATGATGGACCCCGTACCACCGAACTCAGACGAAGACGCGACTATCGCTCAGCCATCGCTGTCGCCGTCATATATAATTCAAAGGTGACTGACTGACTGACTGACATAGTGATCTATCAACGCACAGCCTAAACCAATGGACGGATTGGCCTAAAATTTGGCATGCAGGTAGATGTTATGACATAGGCATCCGCTAAGAAAGGATTTTGATTAATTCTACCCCCAATGGGATAAAATAGGGGTTGAAAGTTTATACAAAACTTTGTCAATTTTAAACCGATAGTGCTGAGACTTTGCATACATAAAGCTACTATAATTTAGGCATCACAGACATCGAAGACGAATTCGCAGAAGCTAGTTATACATAAAAATAACAAATCTGGTCTAAAACAGCAGAAGTTGTGTAGTGGAGACTTTCAATAATCTGTTTTTATACTATCAATAGAAATATATAGATTTTTTTTGCGGTCGCTCAATACAATTGATAGACGACACTCAAACATTATCTGTAGAAACGGTATAGCAATCTTTCTTAGGGGCCGTTGTTTAAAACAATAACGAAAAAAAATGTGGCTTCTATTGTTTGATTACGGTGTGAAATTGGGACAAAAATTATAATTATTAATAAACATAAACGCATTACACTCAAAGGCTCCCATTAAGATCTCATGGTCTTGTGTCGGGAGTCCGGAAACATACACAACAGTAACACAGACACCCAGACCACGACAAACATCCATATGGCCAATACAGAATACAGACGTTTGCCGTGAGCGGGGATCGAACCCGCGACCGTTAGCGCTTCAGTCAGTTGCAATGACCACTGCGCTAACGTGTCTGTCGTAATAATTATAATATACATAGTAGTTCGAATTGTTCTTCTGTTAGTCTAGGTACACGGAACAGCGGAAAAGAACTCTTCTTACTTGGATTGCATGACTTTATCGCAATGAAACAGTATTTGGTATTATATATATGTTACTGAATATGATCGTAAGAATGTAAATCTCTCGTAAAGTTAGCACAAATGGATGCTAATAAGCAATAATGTGGCAACCCACAAACAGTCGAATTCGGAGATATTGATGTATTCTGATAATAGGTCGCGTATTTAACATTTATAAAAAAATCACGTCATCTAAAGTCAATAAATACGGCAAAAAGTTCTTTAATTAAATGTGCCATATTTTGCGCTATAAAATAATCTCATGTACAAAAACTTATTATTCGATAAAACTTTTCATTATACTCATCTGCTTTTAATTCACTATCTTTTATCAAAATAGAAAAGAAAATATGGATATATATATATATACTTCTTCAAACAAATTTAAGAACGGGTTTGTCATCATTAGACGCCATTTTCTCAAAATGAAGTACGTGTGACTTGACACAGTATTGCCTATCAGCGCCCAGATATAGCTTGCAAAAAATACTAAAGAATTACCCAGATAAATTCGAATCAACCTCATTTCATTCAACGATTTCCGCGAGAGCAGATATAAAAAAAAATACAGCAAAGAGCACATAAAAATTTTAATTTATCAATACCGCTGCAATATGCAGATTCAATGCGAGATTTTCGGATACACAAAGAGTAAAACCGAATGTTGGAATGCAATAACATCTCATCTTCAACGTTCGGAAGCGAAATTGGAAACATAACTTCGGTTTATGCGACGCAGGTGGAAACATCGATATCGATGTATGACTAGTGTGGTGACAAGCTAATGAAAGTTCATAATTCTCTAAGAGCTAAGCGCCTCTTCCAGAGTTATGTTGTCTTAAATGATTATAGCGTTAGATTGTATCAGACGAGTTGGCGCAGTGGGCACTGCAAATGACTGAAGCGCTTACGATTACGTGTTCAATCCCCGCTCATGAAAAACACCTCTATAGGTCGTGTGTCGTGGTCTGGGTGCTGTGCTTTGTATTGTTTTTCAGGACCCCTGACACGAGACCAAGGGATTTTAATGGGGACGTTGAGTGAATCGATTTATGTATTATAATCTGATTTTATTTACTTTAACGGCTCATTTAAAGTTAAACTTGTTCATGGTACATAATTTTACGGAGTATTGCGTAATGTACGCACGTCTAACAAATATGAATGCATATTGCCAATATTACGGCTTAAAACTTATACACCACACCTAGCAAAACCTTTCTTCTAATTAATGTATAATTATCTACATTAATATTACAAAGTTGACGAGAAGGTAAATATAAGAACTACCAGACCACAAGTTAAGTCTGTTTATTAAACTTTTAGTTATAATTTAAGTAATAAATATATTTTTTTAATTCGGTTTTATTTTAAGTGTACAAGGTCGAGGTAACAAATCTAAAGAAAAACGAATAAACCTACAGTACTTTATATTTAAATGATCAACATTCCTAATAATATAGATCAGAAGTAAAAAAATATGGTGTACAATAAATAGATCTTGTGAAATCATATTATATTTGAAAATCAATAGCTATCAATACAAATCTTGTTCAATACAAAAACATCAGATATACATTATATAATTTCTGCGAATGCAACATGAAGAAAAGTTTCCAGATCTTTTAAAAAGTTTAGTCTAAGCGGCGAACGTTCAGAATGAATCCTCATCAGGAATAAGTAAAAAAAGAAAAAATGTGTTTATATTTTATACATTAATTTTATAAAAAACTACATAATAATTATTTTTAAAATGAACAAGATACGTATTGCCAGACAGGTATTTTATTATTTATTATATTTCCAAAAATTAATAAAGTACACTTTAAGCCTCACTAGATCACAAAAGTAAACAAATAGTTTAATTTTTTTATTACAATATAAGAGGTGATAACGACTAGAAACATTACGAAACCGTACAATGAATCTTAAAATAGATCAACGCAAAATACAAAATTCATTTCAAAAATCGAGAACTCGCATCAGAAATTCCGAACCGGTAACTTAAGACTGCACTTTCCTCTCTAATCAAGGAAGCTACGGAACCTCGTTATGATGTATAAGTGACTCGTGAAGCGAAACTAACTCAATTGATGCACTCTATTGGCAAATTGTTGAGGCAATGCTGATTTTACCTCAATCTCCATGATATTATCTACGATAAATTGATGTTCGTGTCACGATAACTAATCCTGACTGAGCCTTTTAAGATATTATAATGGACTAGTTTTAGTGATGAGTTTGCTTTTATAATGCGTCTATACAAAGGCGTAACTATATATCTGAGGTTCGTGGCAAATTCCTTGGATGGAGCCTGTAAAAATCGTAACGTTATAACTTAATTTTAATGAACTACTTAAGTAGTTATCCACAACTATTTATTATATTGTGTACATTTAGTTAAATATCTGATAAGTTTTATTTTCAAGAGCATAGATTTATACATATTTATGATAAAATAATAATTTACTTTCAATAAGATTTTTATTAATGAAGTTATTTTAGGCCAAGACCCTCGGGTCAGGGGCCCGTGTCTTTTTGTCAGCCCTGCCACCCTATAGTTACAACGTTTGGTTATTATTTTATACTCAACAGTTCATCCCGGCTTCGCTGCGTATATTTTGTAATTTAATAGAATCGATTTAGACTACTGATAAAATTGTTTTATATTTAATTACCATCCTGAAGTATGTAAGTAAGTTTTAAGTTAAAACTTTATTTTCTTTTAGTAGTGAAATATCTAAAGACTCTCTTATAATAGATGCTTACAACCTAATAGTCACCTACTGCCAAAACTTCAAGTTCATAGCCCTAGGTGTTTAAATTCTGCGTTGATAAATCATTCGGTCAGTCAGTCAGTCAGTAATTATATTATATACAAGTGACATGATATACAATATATGTATTGATAAATAATTGCGTTGTAAACTAGAGCGCGGTATAAACGAAATCTACGCGGACAAAGTCTCGAGCGGAAAGTTAGTATGTAAATATGTTGGTAATGTAGAGTCATGAAAGCCGTCTGTTTATTTATTCTGAATGTAGGATTTCACTTAGGAACAATATACTTATTTTTTACACTTTAAAATGAAGTATTCCACCATCAAATAAACTGGTAACTTTAATAGAGATATTATCACAAATGCTCACCTTTGCTCTTAAGCAGATTGGATAAGATAACAATGCAATATATACCTCCGGCCGTTCTAACTAGATTTTACTGTAATTATCTTCGTGTAGATTAAAGATAAACATAGAAACGCAAAATTAACTACTAATAGTACCTTCAAATGTAAACCTAAATATTTTATTAACCCCTGACCAAAAAAGCGGAGTGTGTCTGTATGTCTGAGGCATTGTAGCTCACTAGTGAATAAATCGATTTTGATGCGTTTATTTGGTTGGATGGTTTTTGCTATAATTTATTAAGATCTATTTTATAAACGCATTACACTCAACGGCCCCCATTAAGATCTTGTGACCTTGTGTCGGGGGTCCAGAAACATACACAACACTAACACAAACACCCATACCACGACAAACATTCGTATGGCCAATACGGACATTTGCCATGAGAATCGAACCCGCGACCGTTAACGCTACAGTCAGTTGCAGTGACCACTGCGCCAACGTGTCTGTCGAATCTATTTAGAAGGTTTTTATGGTTGTTGACATGGTCTGATCGAATACTTTACTATAATGTGACTTTAATTATATGTAATATAATATAATATATTACGTAATTAATTTATTTACGTAACTTTGATCTGATGCTGCAGCATCATCCGGAATTAGCATTGGCACTAAATTTTTAATACAGCTTCCTACACACACACCTATACACAATACACTTACACCTACAGGGATACATAATTCCTCCTGACTTACAGCAGAAATATCGTGTCGGATCTCGTTGAAATGGTCTCGAAGTATTGATTGTCGGTTTTTTCTTTAATTTTCAATTTTAGAATATATCGTACGTAAGGCGCCACTTTGTGCAATGACACTTCATCTCTGATTTGAGTATCCTCATAGTCTAAATTAGTACTGTATTTTAAAATACAGACACGCTAAGCTTTCAAATATTAAATTAAAAATGTATCTAGATAACTTAAATATCTACACATCGTATTTTAAACATCTTATTGGAAAATACGATATCAGTCAAAATAGAACAAATTATAAATCTGTAAAAAATTGACCTACATATTATGAAATAAAAAAACGACAAACAAAATTATACGACTTTCGTATCCAACTAGAAAATCTTAAAAACAAACCAGTAGGTGAAACAGCTAAAACTAAAAACGAAACTAACGTTGCAATGTGACATTTCAAAGTTGTTACTAAACTTTATAAAGATACAGTTCATGAACGCGCAACGTTCACGCGAGTAAGCAATAAAATTGCAATCTTCTCAGATAGTTTAAATTGTTTCAAATGAAAAACTTCTGTTCTACACGGCTTAGGCTAAGACTACACTTCGATGTCATCGTAACAATTTCATAGATTTATTTCCGTTACTATAATCTGAGATGGCCTAGTGGGTATAACACGTCGATCTCAACCGATGATCGCGCGTTCTAACCCCGCTGGCTGGTTTTTCAAGTGCTAAATTTGTGTTTAAATTTATCTCGAGCTTGGCGATGAAGAAAAACATCGTGAGGAAACCTGCATGTGCTGGGAGAAATTCTGACACATGTATATCTGCCAACCCGCAGTGGAGCAGCGTGGTAATTAAGCTCCGAACCTTCTCCTTAATAGGAGCGGAGGACTTTGCCCAGCAGTGGGATATTTACAGGCTCTTACTACTACTACTGAATTTCCGTTAATCACGACGCTGATACGATATGACGTGTCACTAACTACGCTAAATGTATTCATATCTATCTGACGCTTCAAACATCATTAATCAGGTTTGCGAATGTATGCAATATCTATCAGGAATTTTGCAAATTGCTCCATATTTATGTGTTGTTAATGCAAAGGTATACCAATTCGAGTTAGCTAATATTTCCAATCGACTTCAAGAAAGGAGGTACTTAATTCGTAGCGTATTTTATTTTAATTCTTGTTACCTTAGAACTTCGTTTTCGCTCGGAAGGATATCCCTTCAAACTGGTCCCACAGATTTTTTTTAATTATATAACTTTCACTATGTTTAACGAAAAGAGTAATTATTGCAAAACATCGAATAAAACATTTCCTCATTAAACAGCCGATGGTTGCTTCAACAAAATTTAAACAATAGTCAACAAGCGAAATTATATAATATATACAAAGATTTTCAAGCAAAACATAATAGCAGAGGAAACGGCACTCAACAATCATATTTAAAACCGGATAAGGATGCAATCGTCTCGCACTCCATGAATAAGGCACCAAGTTTTAGGAGCATTCACCGGTTTATCTTACCGTATATTTAGCACTGCAGTTAACTAGGAACTTAGTAACTCTCTGTTTAAGTTTTATACCTGAATAACAAGATATGGAAATTATAAAGTGCAGAACAAGAAATTACAAATTTCGGTCGAGTTTGTTCGAAACTTTTCAACCAGTTTCGTCCCAGGCTTTATCGCTAAGAGTGTACCTTAAAATTCTTTTGAAATACTTCACAACATAATGCAAGTTTAAGAGTCGTTCAGCGAATCTTATAATAGTATTCACAATGAAAAACTTTGTTAATATTATCAAGAGCATTAAGTAAATTATAACGCTAGAAGGAAATTCTATTATGCGGCGTTTTATCTTCTCTTAGAAGCCATTTCCTGGTAAATTACCATTTTTCGCTTAAAATGTTACTACTTTTTAAAAAATTCTATTGGGAGTTGACCTAGGCAATTGACTAGCCTAATCCTAAAAGCAAGTTGGGTAAATATAATTATTCCAACAATTTAATTGACATTTTATGTAACACCATAAATTAGGGCGTTCATAAACTAAATAAATAAATTCTTCATCTTCGTTTAGCAAGTACAGATGATTAGACATACATTGATTGAGGATAAAAAAGAACTGACAGTAAGCGCTCTGCAAAAATAATTAAGCTGTCAATTTGGATTATTGTTAAGCAGGCCTTAGATGGAAAAAAAAACTATAGATAAATAAAACGGAGAAGGCTGTAATATTCATCTGTCAATTGCAATAATTTATTGAAGAGTCTCATTTTTCAAGATCTTCATTAGCTTCTAATGTTATATATAAACTAAAAATATGCATTGCTTAATCCAATTCAGATCACTAATTTTTAAAAATCGCAGATATACAAGTTACATACGGTAATATAGAACCTCCTATTGAAGTTAGTTAAAAGTAACGAAACTAATCAACCTAAATTCACGCGACAGCTTCAAAGTGACCATTATGAAGCTTACTTAGTCACGTGTACTATAATCGGTACGGACAAGCGTCGTATCTTGACATCTTATTAGTAAATTGATTGTGCAATATATAATTAATAGAATCTAATCATAATTAATCACTAAATTCAAAACTACCCTCCGTCCGCGTCTTCGTCCGCGTGGCATGTATAATAAGTAGCCTGTGTTATGCTGAGCTATTTTACTTTAAAGTTTCTTCAAAATCTGTTTAGTCCATCCATTCTCCCAAACTTTTGCATTCATACTAAAAATGCTTAATTTATTGCTTTGAATCAATCTCCCCGCTTTACCCGTTTTGGTGCTACGGTGCCATAGACAAATACACATAGCGGCCAAAGTCACGACAACCATCTTTTTGCGTCGGGGATTAAAAACTAAAAAGGAGAAATGCCATAAGTGTGATTCCACCCAGAATACACACTTAAATATCATTTAGATATTTAAACATCCAACGTTCCTCATTATTTCTAAAGCAACAATAAGATAAATGTCCAAAGAAAGATTTGTAACATAATCAATTAAAGTCGCAAATAATTACCTATCGTAGGTGTTAATTATTTCTTCAAGCTATTGTTGTTGAAGTGATAATGGCTCATTTACATGTAATTATGTAGTTTTATTGATGTTTCCACCAATCATTATTGTATGTGGGATGCATCGGACTTAATTGTGTATATACTATTGTTTTTTAAATTGTATATCGCTTTTGTTATTTTTGAAAGCAACTCATTAGTCTGCTAGCTTGTTTATTATTTGTTTTAGCTGGTAGCTTTGCTTACGTGAATGTAGATTTTGCTATGTTATATAACCGTTTAAAACTTATTTTCTGCCTGGCTGGAACGATACGCGTGCGACTGAAAATTAAGTGAAGGTACCTTTAACCTTCTCGTAAGTGCAACAGCGCTTAAATAAACAAACGAACATCCAGTTTTACATATTAGATATTTATTTTATTGTACCCTAGTTTGTATTCTGAATATTCTAATCTACTATCTCCTACTAGTAGCTAATTGGTTATACAGAACGATAAATATCTATATTTAAGGATAGTCTTTGATGGCTACAGAGGAAATTGAGGATTTTATTTGAACGTGCTGTTTGAAGGAGAATCGGAATAAGCCCACAGTTATGTGCGAATTTATAAACAAATATTTGAATACGTACAGATACTGCCGATAAGCTAAAACGTCAGGCTACTGCCCGCATCAAAATGCTAATCGCAGAGCGACCGAGCTGTGTGACGGAGAGAAAAACAAACGCTGTATTCTATCAAATGTATTTAGCTGCCAGAGAAATTTTTTTTAGAATTGGAACTATATTTAAAGTTAGTCGTATTTATTTTATCTCTCCATTTTGTTACTTCAAGAGATAGAATTTTTACTATCGCTTCAACGATTTACTAAATTTTATTTTTCCGATTGGGATAAAACGTTTCTAAATTTTCTAAAACCGAGAATTTTATTCGTAAGTTGTACTTTCAAAAGCGATATAAAACAATTCTGTAACCTAGTAACATACGTCATAGTTACGAAAGCTGTAAATTTTAAAAATAAGGCACTAACCGTAAATTCTCTCAGGTGTAAACCAATACGAAACAACTTATATAAATCTTGATGAAAGTCTGAGAGCTAAACCTATAAGTCACGCGTATCGTGCCGAGCAAATAGAAAAAAAATTTAAACTCATAATAAACCACATATATTAAGAGTTATGAAGCTAAACCTAGTTACTACTATACATAAAATTTTCAATCACACCATCAAGTAATATAAGAGGCACGTACAAGTTATATAACATTTCGTTCCCATTCAGATTCATAACCTAGTTTGAAGAAAATCAATTAGGGTGCAGATTATTGTTGCCAGTCATTTGCCAGAGGAATTAAGAGCGAGCTGATATTTCATTGTTCTGTCTCAACTAGCATTCTATTGTAACTGTTTTAATTAATATTCTTGTTAGAATAGATCTCTCATTGTCTTACATGTGATTGTGGAATGGAATTTTATTTTAATTTTCGCTTGTAAGTTCTTTTTGGTGTAAATTATCTTCACATGTAAATGTATCTACATTCTTATTATGTGGGTTTGAATACCACATGAACACTTTTAACTAGAGTAGAGCCACGGACTATCCAGGGCAGTACCTCCTCTCACAGAAGATCTGCGTAGTAGTTAATACAGAAACGTTTCGGACGGTGAGTGAGAAAGCCGGAGGCCTAACCTTTAAGCCTTTACTTATCCTTTTATTCCTTCTTTTTAAGCTAGCAACACATTTGCTGCTCCTTTAGTGCTGCAAATGTCTATAGGCGGCGGTGATCACTTAACATCAGGTCTTTCGCCTACCATTTGTATAAAAAAACAGTATCAAAAATATAGTTAGCATATTTAGTCGTCAATGTTACTTGTCTACAAATAAATTCATAATTCTCTACACAACTCTTTAGTTATAGGTACTTATAGTATTTTTATGAATACCAGTACTATGTATATCATAACAGCCCTTAAGTTTTCCGCAACTGAACATAGGTATACTACTATGGAGATTGCTTTGATAGGAACTGGCAGATATACAATATAAATTATATATATATATATATATATATATATATATATATATATATATATATATCCTCAAAATTTTGCCTCCACATTTATCTTTTATTAGCTGTATCCTGCGGTTTCACTCGCATTCATGATCACTCCTATGAGTCGGAGCGTGAAGTAATATAGCCTATAGTCTTCCTCAATAATAAACTAACACAAATTTAAATTTTCAATTCGAACCAGTAATTCCCGAGTTTAGCACGTTCAACCAAACAAACTTACTTTTCAGCTTTATACTATTAGTATAGAGTTTTCATAGCAAAGAATTGCAACTTCAACATTTTTAGGTATTCTTATTTATTTTTCCTCAAGCAACACGTAATAGAAAACAGAAAAAAAACTTTAGCGATAAACCTTATTTATAAGGAAAATGTGCTTTAAACTAAAACGTAAGTGTGTTCTAAGTCAAAACATATTTTAACTGACTTCAAGGAAAGGAGACTGCTCCTTCATAGTTAACTGGGAACTTTTTATATGTATATCGAGCGATTTAGATTTTTTTTTTGTTTGAAAGGGAAAAGTTTGAGATTCTTACCATGTACCATTCTTAAGTTTGGTATTAAAGACAAAATAAATGGAATGAGTACGTCCTTTTTAAGCAAATTCTAAAAAAGAAGGTGATTCTTAATTCTTCAGGGACTTTTTATGTTTGTTTTACGACTTTTACCGATAGTTAATTACTTTTTTGGTTGAAAAAATATGCTGGAAGCAATCACATCGAATTTTCATCAAAATGTGTTTAGTCGTTTTGTTTTAAAATCAAAATAACTGGAAAAAATACGTCATTTAAGTTCTAGTAAGTAAGCGTTTTGCTTTTGAAATCGGTTTCTTATATTTAAGTATTATCAATATAAAGCTTGTCTCTAAAGGTTAAGTTAACTTTAAGTAACTGTAGGTATTTTTTACCTTTAGCATTTTAGGTACTTTTTTCTCATGGGGTTCGAAACATTTTCGCTTAATAACTGTAAGCAACCATCGGCCCATTGCCGATGGCAAATGTATGTACTTTATTTGCTTTTCTCAGCCATTGGCTTTATTGTCATGTAATTTGTTTTGGATTAGAAAAATGGCCACTTTCAATCCCAGACCAAAAAATCTGGGGTGTTATAAGTTTTTATGTGTGTCTGTCTGCGGTATCGTAGCTCCCGATCCCTATAGCTGATGATTAGACTGATTTTGACGCGGTTTTGTTGTTTAATAGCTGCTGTAATCGAGATAGTTCTTAGCTATAATTTAGATTAAGATCTGTTTAGAATTTTTAAAAATCTGTTCATCATCACCTGGAATCAGCAGGATACACAACTCCTCATTAACTTACAGCAGAAGTATTGTGTTGATGCTCGTTGAAATGATATCGATGTTTAAATTGTCAAGGGTTCTGAAATTAATAATTTTAGTGCAGTATATTTTCTTTTCGTATATGTTCTAAAATTAAAATAATATTATTAACTAGTCGAAGCAATCAGAAAAATAAGATTTCTTGATATTATTCAAATAATAATTATTATAGTTTGATTTAGTAACTAGCTGTCCCTTGCGGTTTTGTTTATGGTCACTACTATAAGTCATAGCGTGATATAATATAGCCTATAAATAAACTATCTAACACAAAAATAATTTTTCAATTCGAACCTATAGTTTCCGAGATTAGCGCGTTTAAACAAACAAACAAACTCTTCAGCTTTATAATATTAGTATAGATAATAATTCCAGCATGAAACGATTAGTGACCTTTTTCACAAAGACATTGAACATGGTTAAGCAACACCAGGCGCGGACATTCATTGGATGGGTGACCACTGAATAGACTAGTTCGAGTAACGTCGTACTTTGGAACGTTATAATGTCAAGTCGTCACATTACATTAATGACGATCAGATGGTTCAAATAATTAATTGAAAACTATTTACAACCAATTCCAAGAACCATAGCTATGTACATAAATATATCAACTAACACAACCAGATAACACCGAACGGTGATCGTAAAAAGAAACATCCCATCAATACTGTATTCTTATTTGATTACGACACCAAATATAGTCGGATACAGAAAATTACCAATGTGACACAATTATCTACCAGAATCACACTATCGAGAACATTATCTCCGAACTAAGTGTTCGGATTCCTTAAAAGATTCCGCCGACAGATTGTAGTAATCGTCTTAAGTATTGGGACAATTAGCATTGTAAATGTGTTACTTGAATGTGACAAGTGACAGTTTTTTTTTCTTATAGCCAGATACATTTGTAAGTGTCGTAAGTTGACAGCCAAGTATCTTGTTAACATTGGTCAGGCGGTGAATAGGTGGGGCGGTGATGGCGCATTTCGGTTAGTATTGTTAACGAATTTACATAACATATTTGAATACTTGTTCTTTGCGATTTCACTCGTGTTTATGGTTACTTCGCTACGAGACGTAGCGTGATGTAATATAGCCTATAACCTTCCTCGATAAATAAAGTATTTAACACAAAAATATTTTTTTAGTACGACCAGTAATTACTGAGATTAGCGCGTTCAAACAAACATACAAACTTTTCAGCTTTATAACATTAGTATACATTTTTTACTCAGATAGTGAAGGTCAAGATTTTACCATGTATGTTGTAGACCAATTGTGGGACAATTAGCATTGTAAATGTGTTGCTTGAATGTGACAAGTGACAGATACATTTGTAAGTGTCGTAAGTTGACAGCCAAGTATCTTGTTAACATTGGTCAGGCGGTGAATAGGTGGGGCGGTGATGGCGCATTTCGGTTAGTATTGTTAATGAATTTACATAACATATTTGAATACTTGTTCTTTGCGATTTCACTCGTGTTTATGGTTACTTCGCTACGAGACGTAGCGTGATGTAATATAGCCTATAACCTTCCTCGATAAATAAAGTATTTTACACAAAAATAATTTTAATACGACCAGTAGTTACTGAGATTAGCGCGTCCAAACAAACAAACCAATCTGAAGAGCTTTATAATATTAGTATACATTTTTTACTTAGTTAAGAACAAGGTTTTAACATGTAGATTGTAGATCTTAACCGAAGGTCTTTAAATTCGAGTTAGCACGATTAAATTTTAAGTACTAAATCCCTGTTCAGTAGTGACATATGTTAGGAGAAATTCTCAAAGATATACGGATGCTGATAAGCAATAATGTGTCAACCCAATTCAACTTTTTGTGGGTTGACACATTATTGCTTGTCAACATCCAATTATATGAAGAGCTTATTATTAGATTAAACTTTTTATTATATCAATCGGCTTTTAAGTCATTCTACATTTTATCAAAATACTGAGATTAGCGCGCCATTTTCCTAAAATGACGTCCGTGTGGCTTGACACAGTATTGCTTATCAGTGTCCATGTATATGTAGTTTCAATACAGTAATTAGTTAAGCTCCTCTGAATTGATACTTGAAAGGGCTGAACTAAAGTCAGAAATATAAAGATTCTCTTATTAACGCAAAAAATGTTGAATCACAGAAAACGCGTGCAAAACGGAGACGTTGGTAGTACATTACATGATTTGCACTTTCCATTTTAAAACATATCTTTTTCATTTCACCGAAATAATGAGAACTTTTATAGAATTATCTCTATATAACTTATAGCAGAGCATAAAGAAAACAACCTCCCACGCAGGCGCCCACGAGCCATTGAAAAACTCTGAGACGTCGTTTGAATTAATAAGACGAAGAACATTGTTTACGGAGTTTTGTACCAGAGATTTAAAAAAAAGCCACATTATTTATTTTATACTAGCTATCTCTCGCGGCTTTACCCGTTTTTGAGCCATAGGGCGATGTTATGAATATCAACAACTAGTTGATTTTCGCGATTTCGTCTGCGTAAAATTATTCTTTTTTAATACTATTTATTTGATTTCGACTATTTCTCCGTGTGTTTTTTTATTACGCTACGTAAGGCAGGTGATATTCTTCTCCAAGATCTACATAAAAAAATCGTCAAAACGAATTGTATATTTTACTTTTCAAATAGTATATTAGTGTTCACCATTTTGCGTCAAATTTTGAACACTTTTATATTATAAATAACTTAGCCGTGATAACATTCCCAGTTGTATTATTTTACAGCCTTTCATCCGTATAGTAATTTCCCTAATAGTATACTTCACCAAAATAATGGTGAACATCATTAAAATCAAGCTGGAAATATACCCATAACGAAACCTAGTCCGATGAAATTAAATTATCTCGCCCCTTGACCTCAATAATGGCGATAATTACGCGAATACAAAGCTCAGAACTTCAACGAAATTACTTACGTTTATAGCCAATTCATCCTAGTTTTCCTCGAAAACTTATAGGATTTATTTAACAATTTATTTAAATTATTTTACAAATTGAACCCTGCATTGTTTTTTTCTTTTTATATGTAGAATCATAGTATATGTGAGTTGTACCTTGTTCAATAAATTAGATATAAGTAATTAATAATATAATTATATAAAGTAAAGTAACAGCCTGTTCATATCCCACTGCTGGGCAAACACCTCCTCTCCTATTAAGAAGGTTTAGAGCTTAATCCACCACGCTACTCCACTGCGGGTTGGCGGATATACATGTGTCAGAATTTCTCCTGGTACATGCAGGTTTCCTCACGATGTTATCCGTCACCGCCGAGCTCGAGATGAATTTAAACATTAATTTAGCACTTGAAAATTCAGAGGTGCTAGCCAGGCTTTGAACCCGCGATCATCGGTTGATATCGACGTGTTCTAACCACTAGACCATCTCGGCTCATAATATAAGTCTATATGTAATTTAACTTAAATTTAAATTACTTTGTTCATGCTCATTTCAGTTATTTTAATTTTTTTTGTTACCTTTTAATATCATAATTACTTAATGTTTTTTATGTGTGTATAGTAGTATTAATTGTTATTAGCGAGTATAAATGGACGCTGATAAGCAATACTGTGTCAAGCCACACGAACTTCATTCTGAGAAAATGGCGTCCAAACATGTCAAACCTATTCTTAATAACTTTGTTTGAATAAGTATTTATCCATATTTTCTTTTCTTTTTTGATAAAAGCTGTAATAAACTAAAAGCAGGTTGATATATTTAATATAATGTCTAATAAAAAGTTTTTAAAAATATAAGATTATTGTCTAAGTTACAAAATAAGGAACGACCTGGAATTTCGGAACAATTAATTAAGAATTTTTTTTCAGTACTTATTTAGTTTATATTAATTTATTTTTTATTGAATAATGTTAAATAGGTGATGCTGTATTAAAATACACCAATATCTCCGAATTTCACTTTTTGTGGGTTAACACATTATTGCATATCAAAATCAAAAAATCAAAATCAAAATATGCTTTATTCAAGTAGGCTTTTACAAGCACTTTTGAATCGTCAATACAAAAACAAAAGAAAACTAAACACTAATTAATTAATTAATTTACCACCGGTTCGGAATGTAGATTCTACCGAGAAGAACCGGCAAGAAACTCGATAGTTACTCTTTTTAAAAGTTTTACGATGGGTACATACATTTATGAGTTACAAATATATTAAATACCCTGTGTGAATCCAGCTTATACTAAATCCAAGCATGTTTATCATCTATATAATCTTGAACAGAATAATATGCTTTAGCTACTAAGGATTTTTTAATATGTACTTTAAATTTATTTTTCGTAAACTGTAACACTTTTTGCGGAATTTTATTATAAAAACGAATACCTTGCCCCAAGAAGGTAACATTGACTTTGCGGAGTCGAAACTTTGGCGTTATAAGTTTATCCTTTCTTCTCGTGTTAATACAATGCCTGTTACTGTTTTTATCAAAAGAATCAATGTTGTTGTGAATATACATAATGTTATTGTAAATGTACTGCGATGCAACCGTAAGTATACCAACTTTATTAAAAACATCTCGAAGGGAATCTCGAGCTCCTAGGTTATAAATACCACGGACAGCTCTCTTTTGCAAAATGAATACAGTATTAATATCTGTAGCGTTACCCCATAACATCAATCCATAAGACATGAGGCTATGAAAATAACCAAAATATACCAATCGAGCTGTATCAACGTCGGTTAGTTGACGAACTTTCCTAACCGCGTATGCTGCGGAGCTGAGTCTTCCCGTAAGAGATGCCAAATGGGAATTCCACTGAAGCTTCATATCCAAGGTAATTCCCAAAAATACTGTTGTATCGCTAACATCAAGGATCTCACCATTTAATATTAAATTATAAGTTTGTTGTTTTACATTAGGTAATGTAAACACTAGACATTTAGTTTTTTTAGTATTTAAAACTAGATTATTAGTGGTAAACCAACCATGTATCCGTGATAATGCATTGCTTACATCGTCATAATCAACTTTATTTCTATTAACTTTGAAAATAAGTGAAGTATCATCAGCAAACAATACAATGTCACAAATACTTTTTACATAAAAAGGTAGATCATTGATGTATATTAAAAATAGAAATGGACCCAGAATTGATCCCTGTGGAACACCCATTTTTAGCTCTGATCCAGAAGACTTTATTCCATTTATAAAAACATGTTGAATTCTCCTAGTCAAGTATGAAGCAATAAGATCAAGAGCTTTACCTTCAACTCCGTAATATTGAAGTTTACATAAAAGCGTTTCGTGGTATCAGCATCACAACAGTCTTATAAGTTTACATCTGCGCATGTTGTGTAAGGCAGTAAGTGTAATATACAAAACGAGGCTTTTATATTTTTAATTGACGTTGTAAGAATGTTTATATATCCTTTGGCTTCATATATTAATAAATAAAATAAAATATTAACACAGAGATATATGAACGCTGATATGCAACACTGTGTCAAGCCACACGGACTTCACTTTTAGAAAATGGCGTCTAAACATGTCAAACCTATTCTTAATAAATCCATTTGAAGAAGTACATATATATCCATCTTTACTTTTGTTTTTTGATAAAAGTTTAATGAATTCAAAACAGATTGCTATAATGAAAAGTTTTATCTAATAATAAGTTTTTCTAATACATGAAATTATTTTATATTGATAAATATAGCACACCATTCAAAATTCAAAACATTTTTTCCGTAATTATTTACTTAAGATAACTTCAAATTTATTTGAATAATGTTTAATACAGGAATTATTATCAGAATACATCAATATCTGCGGAATTGACTTTATGTGGGTTAACACATTATTGCTTGTCAGCATCCATATAGTCTTGAAGACAAATCAAGCGTTGATTACGTCTTAATTTTTATTTAAATGATTTATATCACCACACACACATTTGCAGAATCAGAATCACCAATATGCTGGTAGCTTGAAAAGGAATAATGCGTGAAAAGGAACGCTAGAGAATGTATGAAGGAGTCAGACTTCCAGCTCACTCACCGTGCAAAACGAACATTGACTAGCTATTTTACGAATGTAATTCCTCAGTCGAGCTAGCTTGTGTACAAAATGAAGTCTTTAGGCTGCAGTTAAACTATCACATAATGCTTTCGCTCGCATTTCTATAGGCGAAGTTCTGTGACAGTTGACTAACTCGATTGTTGCCAAATATAATCTATGAAAATGACGTAGGTATTCGATTAACCATGCGATCATCTTCAGCAATTTCCAAAAATTATGATTTGTGTATAATCATCAATAAAAGTTCAATATTTTTAACTTATGATCTATTTTTTTTCCGGTCTTATTTAGCAGACAAAAATGGCGTACGTCTAACCACACATAAGAGTTAGTAGTGAGAAATTATCGATCTAATAAATTGAACAGCAAATAAATCATTTTTTTAAATAAAATACTATTATTAAAAATAATATTCGTATAAGTTATGTGATTTTCGTTCTGGATAATCTTATCAAATAAGAAAAGTAATGAAAAATAGACTGTAATCTCAGTCTGCTACTTCAGTTGAAGTACTTTTAAAGTTTGATCATCCATTGTAGAGCAAAGTTCTTACAATAAACTCATAAATATTACTCTGTAATACCACAATTGATAAACCTTTCGCCAGAAGTTAAAATAGAGCTTTTAGTTTTTACTTTTGAAAAAACGTAACAGAAACAAGAAAAACAGACCCAGCTGTGTCTAAAGGGCGGAGCGGAATGAACTACATTTTTCTGAAGCGCGAAAAATAACTTTCCCAATGAACCATTGAAAAGTGCTCATTTCATCGACGAGAAGAAAAAACAAAATCCGAATTCAATGAAGCTCAACTTCGAGAGCGATCGTCGAAGTTTTAAAAAAGGAAAACATGGTACAGCCAATCGGCAAAGTTTCAAATACACTCGCCCTAAGCACCGCTGAGACAAACGATTCAAAAGGTTGTAAAATTAGTGACGGTTTTCATTGTCGCTTTACGGCTGTATCGTGATATTCATAATGAGAGCTCAGCTGTCCGAATGAGCAGAACCTTAGTCTCACAGAAGATCGGAGTGAAGTAACTAATATACATGCTATTCATGAAAGAGCCGGAAGCCTAAACCCCTGACTCAATCTTTTCCCTTATCTCATCCTTTTCTAAGCTGGCAATGCATTTGTGTCTCTGTCGCTGCAAATGTCCACGGTCGGGAGTGATCACACACAGGCAACACAAATATATACGTCAAACTTTTTGTTGGGAGTTAAAAATATCATATCAAAGAAAATTAAAGAATAAATTAATTACAAGAATATATGTATTAAGAAAAAATATTTGTTTAAGACTATATCCGTCATAGTAAACGAAAGTTACCAATGGAGAAAGACCCTCACGGATCGGAGTTCTCAAAATGGCTACCAGGTGTCGCAGCCGGCTCGCTCGAAGTTTGTAGAATTAGCGCCAGTCGAAAAGCGGTTTTATGAAGAATAATGTGATTTTGTCACCGCGAAATAAAAAAGTTAAAGGAGTTATCTGCAATGGCACTTCGAGAACTTTTATGGGAGGTAAAATTGAATGTATTAATATAAATCGAAAAACTTCCTGTACAGATGTCTGTTATTTGAATATCGGTACAGTTGTAGAGTTTAAATATTCTAGAGGCAAATAAATTATTAAGTAACTAGCAACCCTTGCACTTTCACTCGTGTTTATGGTTACTGCTTCGCTATTGTAAGTCGTAACGTCATGTAATATAGCCTTTAACCCTTCTTAATAAACGTGCTATTGAATACAGAAAGAATTTTTCTAATCGGATCAGCAGTTTCAGAAATTACTCCCTACATAGAAGCTTAGAAACAAATTTTACTTCTTTATAATATACATGTACTTGTTAATATTTTTTTTATCAATAAATAATGATGGGATGTTTAGATCTGTTGAAATATGGGTGCTCTTTTTCTTTTGCCCAAAGTCCACAACACGTCAAACAACATTACAGTCTAAAATCCATTAAAAATTTCATCACGCCATGATAGAATCCAGAAATTAAACAAACAAAAAATCGGGAACCATTACCTAAAATATCAATTTTAAATACAATTTAAACGTTCAAATTGATTAAATCCTACCAAAAATATAAATTCTATTTTCATTTACCACTAAAACACAGTAGCAATATAAATTGATACAATGTATGAAGCCGTACTCTCAATCCATCTCGTCAAGTTGAAGCCTTAGATGGATTTATTGCTCCATCGTAAATTACACTGATGGTGATTGCGGGATGAAATTGGCAGGTGGCGGGTGTAACCCCGCAGTGGATGCTGAAGGTTTTACGAACTAATCAACTCGCTTAATTGATTATGCACTTGGTACAGAGTTGACATGATAGATTGTATGCTGAATAAAATAATTTCTTAATTGATAGTATTATGTTGCTTATAGTTCCATTGTCTTTATTAAATGTAATAAATATATTTTTAATTTTAATAAATGAAATATAAGTGTCTGATTGTGTTCATATTTATTATAACGGGTCTTATCGCGATAAAAAATGGTAGTAATTCTTTTTTATTGCCCGACGTTTCGACGAAGTTGTATTCTTTGTGGTCACGTGCTGACTGACGTCGGGCAATAAAAAGGTATTACTACCATTAGTTATCGCGATAAGACCCGTTATATTGAATATGAATAATATAAATCGCGAAAGTTTAAAATGTCTGTTTGTAATTTCAAATTAACAGCATTTCACTAAATGCATATAAAACTATATACGATGCGTACGTCGAAAAATCAATTTTTAAAAATTTTGGCTGTCTGTCTGTTCACATGTTTGTTCCGCCTAATCTCATGATCGGCTGGATCGATTTGGCAGGACTTTCACTAGAAGATTGCTCATGTTATAAGGTGTGACTTAGGCTAGTTTTTGTTGATTTTATTTCTTTTAAATTTTCACAGACGAAGTCGCGGGCACCAGCTACATATTCCTTATTCGAGTAGGTTTTTAAAGTACTTTTGAATGGTCTTTATAATATAGTCTTTACAATATAAGATGCCACTAATTCGGAATGTATATTCTACCGAAGAGAAACGGCAAAAAATTCGATAGGTACTTTCTTAAAATCATATATTTATGATATTTTAATCGACTTCAGAACGTACCAACGAAATTTCTAAGTAGATTTTTTTAATAAACGTCAATTTTAATTATTTTTGTTAATAAATAAGTTACGATTTGATGAGACTATACAGAAACAATATTTAAGAGATATTTGATATTCTAAAGAAATTCCAAAACATATAAAGAATATAAAAAAAATGTTATCTTGTCTAACCAGCTTCAACCAAAAATGTATTCAAAATAAATTTCCAAAATTACCTCACGTCATTCATTATGTTCATCCTTTACAAACAAAAAATACCATTTGGCCATCGAGCGTAGACAAACAAGCATTGTGATAAATTACAATTTTGTAAACTCGATCTCTTTCATCCCTACAGGTTAACTTTCCACTGAAAGCTATACTCTATACTAGCTAGTGCACGCGACTTAGCCTGATTAGCTTTATCGACTTAAATATAAAAGATATATCGCGTCCCGGACTTTTTTGTAGGATTTATTTTAATTCGCGATTTATACTATTCATATTTAATGTAATGGCTCTTATCGCGATAAATAATGGTAGTAATACCTTTTTAATTAATTCAACAGTTAGTTCGTGACCACGACGAATGCAACTTCGTCGAAACGTCGGGCTATAAAAAGGTCAGTAAAATGTTATAATTTGTTTCAAATGTTTTTATTAAGATATGAATTCCGTTTTCGTAAATCATGCATATCTAATATGACTCGCTTCCTTTGAACGAAAACAAACAACACATATATATTTATGGATGCGATACATAACTATCAGACTATTAATTTGGTGGATAAGCAACTTAACAATTTTTTTGGTCGTTCACTTTATATGAAATATTTGAGGGTACAGCAGAAAATATTAAAAAATAATATTCAAATAGAATCGAAATAACCCGAGCAGATAGATTTTTAATTGTCGGACATAAAATGAAATGTGTTTATGGAAATACGTTTATTTTTAACCGGTTTTAACCGGTGAATACCTGTTATAACCGGTTATTGGACTTTCATTCGTATTATATTAGCTTCGTATTTTTAAACGGTATAGATTAAAATGACGCGTTGGATATAACTCAAAATCTCATCTATTTTAAAGTCGTTTGAAAATGGACCCTGATAAGGAATACTATATAGGTTAAATGGCGTTTAAAGATGTCATACCTTTTATTAACTAATTTGAAGGTGTATATCCATCTTTTTTATATATTTTGATAAAAGGTATAATGGATTAAAAGCAAATTAGTATAATGAAAAGTTTTATCTAATTATTTTTTTTTTTTAATATGTATGACGTTATTAGATATTGAAAAAAATGGATTACACTTCAATATTCGAAACATTTAAATAAAGAAACTTTTTTCCATACGTATTTAGTTTATGACTTGAATAATGCTATATATGACGCATTATAAGAATACATCAATCTCAAAATTTACCTTTTTATGGGCAACACATTATTGCTTATCAGCACCAAAGTTAAACAGTTGGCCAAATACTTAAAAGCAACTTTCAATACCTATTTCAGTTTAGACGAACCAATTGATAATATTTTGAATAGGAAAAAAATGTTTATAACCGCATTAGTTAAAAGGAATACGTATGCCATAAAGATCTTTTTTTAAAACGATCCGTAAACCAGGCCACGCATTGTAAGAAATCTTTGTTGTGAAAATAAAATTGTTTCAAACCTTACTATATTGGTTAATATGCAAAAAATCTAAAGATAACAATATCAAATAATATAATCATATGATGTTATTGCGTTTACAATAATATCTTGATGTGTAGGTACATATGACTTAAGGTTTCAGCGTTGCCATAGTATTATTTGTTTCTGTATTTGGTACCTATTCTGTGTGCCATAAGTAATAAATAAAAGTAAACACATAAAAAATAAACGTTTTAAATCGCAAATATAAAAATAATAAAAAAGCAATCATTTAAATTTGTTAAAATTCAATGTGTAGTGAACACGAAAATGTAACAAATCATGAAAATTTTATTTAGAAAATTCCTATGCCAGCCAAGTGATTAATTAGAAGCGAATGAACAATACGGCACTGTCTGCATCCGAAATGTATGTAGTCCTTACGTTCGAATATATCTAAAATATCTTACAATGTGCGGCTTGGCTAAATCATAACACAACTCGACCTCATTTAACATCAAAAAGGAATTCTTTCACCGCGGGAAGCATTGGATCCGGGATCGAAGAAAAAAAAATAAATTTTCAATTTGATCTCACAACCAGCTGCGCTTGCGCATCGGAAACAATGATCTGTTTATGTTAATGTAACATATGCCGCTTTGCGTGGTATACCCCACTTTGGTTTATTTTTATTTATTAGTTACGTTTGTACGACCGCTCTGGTGTAGTGGTGGAATTGACATCTGATGCTGACGGTTGCGGGAATGATCCCCGCTCGGGAGAGATATTTATATTTGTATAAATATTTGTTCCTAAGTCTGGGTGTTTGTCCCTGTGGGTTTTCTCACCGTGCCTCGGAAAGCACGTAAAGCTGTCGGTCCCGGTTGTTATCAAAATCACTTGATAATGATGGTTACTCTTAGTAGGGAGATTATTCGAGTCTAAATAGTTACTGGCTTGCCTTCAGAGGTTGCGGAGGTCATATGGAAATCGCTCTGGGTAAAAATCAGTAACTCGTCAAAATCTGGACTAGAATAGAAAGCAGACCCTGGTATGATGATGAGCTACGTTTGAACTGTGTTGGGTACTCACATGTGTTACAGTTAAAACTCTTACCCGATGAATACTACTTTTAGGGTGATGATCAAGTCTTAATGGTTACTGAATTGCGTTCGGGGGCCAGGGTCGGATGATAATCGCTCTGTATAAAAATCAATTGAGATGGCCTAGTGGATCAACAGAAGATCGCCGCCCGGCTAGCACTGATGTGTTTAAGTGCTAAACTTGTATTTAAAATCATCTCGAGTTCGGTGATGAAGGAAAACGTAAGTAAACCTGCATGTGCCGGGAAAAATTCTGACACATGTATAGGTATACCACCAACCCTCAGTGGAGCAGCGTGGTGGATTAAGCTTTAAACCTGCTCCTTAATAAGAGAGGAGCCACTAGTGGGACATTTACGTTTATTTCCTTTACTTTTTATGTACTAGTCAGGATGTCCAAAAAGTCCTTTTCATTCTGAGCACTAACAATCTCAACCTACTTGTTCGATTTTTATATACCGTGTTACGTAAAAGGTCACAGGAATATTTCATCTTCGATACAAACGAATTCATGTCAACGTATATCGTACAAAGCTGTACTCCGCGATCCAGTACACGTGTCTTAACGGGTTTTATTTTTAGGATTCCGTGACCAAATTTTCTTTCTATGCTGTCCATTGTAAAAGGGCTTTATCGTTTAGGCTGAACCATCCTGTTGGAATGTTAGTATGGCGGACAATAATATTATAAGTAATCATTAGTTACATTACAAGCACTCCATACTCAGCTCTCCATATGGCGGTACGTTTGAGTGATGCTAATTGGAACAATTCGTCTCAGTGTCGTCTCACGCACACTGCAACAAAATGCAACAAATGCAAAAATTGCAATAAATACGGCATTACAATATTAGATTATTTATGTGTGCGTTTGAGTGCCGCTTTTTAATTTGGATTCCATTGTGGGTAACGTGCATATGTATATATACATTTTATTTATAATGTCATTGATGGCGGGTATGTTAACATTAACAGATAGCAAAACAAAGAAAGTAAAATTCCCCACCGATCAATCTCCATCGTGTCTTCTCCATCCCACGTGACATTGGCGAAATAACATGTGTCTAATTGGCACAACTAAAAGCCATTAACCAAAGAATTGAATTGAAAGAAAGTAAAACATAGATTTCCATTATAAGAAACGTTATCTTCCTTATTTTTTTTTTTACAAAAAAATGTTGGCAAACAAGCAGGCGGGATACCTGATGTTCAGTGGTCAACTCTGGCCCTGGATATAAGTAGCGTCAGAGAAGCAAGAAATACGTTGCTAACTTAAAAGGGGATAAGGAATAAAATTAAATAAGGAATAAAGGAAGGAATGAGGGAGGAGGATAGGCTGTTGTCTTTCTCACTCACCTTACGAAACGTACGTTATTAGCTATTTCACGCTGATTTTCTGTAAGAATGTGGTACTGCCCCGATCACCAGCCCGGTTATATTTATTCATTTAACAGTTCATTAAACATACCAGAAATGGTATACAGATACAAGTCATAAAAACTGAGGTTAAAAAGTATACTTATCCCTAAAAGAAATTTCTTCAAGCACGCCAATGAAAGAATAAGTGTAGATCTATACATCTATTTAAATAATCAAGTCAAGTGTGAGAGATCTGGTACGGAACCATCAGTGCGCGTCTGACTCACGTTTTGCCGTTCTTATTTCTCATCTATCGAAAAACCGTACAGTTCCTTACTATTATTCCCAGCGCGGCTCTTCAAAAATTTCATCAGCCCTGCGTTGCTGAGGTAACAGACGACCTTGGGCGTTTCATTGTCTATTCTGTGTCGATATTTTTTACTTTACATTAAATGGAAATTGCTTGTATAAATTTAGGTTGAGACTTTGACTTTTTTGTTTACATTGTGCTGATCCCAGATTTCATCTGAGAGATAAACCCTTTTTATATTACTAACTAGCTGTGTCTCGCGGTGCCACCCGCGTTAATTTGACGAATAATTGTATTTATATACCTTTCCTGCTTGATTTGGATATTGTTCACTCTTTCATTGGTTTCGACTTTGCTTGACTTTGAAATATAAGTAGCCTAACTTACTCCTTATAATATTAGCTATATAGCAGTAAAAGTCCCGTCGAAATCGGTCCAGACGTCAGAGATTACAAACAAAAAGACAGACAGTTCAGTTAGGAGTTTTGTCTTAGATATATACCTACACATACAAACGATCGCAGCAATCACAGCATTTGCTGTTAGACAGTTCTTTCGCGTGTCTTCGACGATCTTCATGAAATATTAGAAAACCTTCCACGAAAAATATGCATAGCACAAAAAGCTCGATTCAAATCGGATCATTTGTTTTCGAGATAATCGCGGCCATAGAAACTTACATATGTACATGTATACATACTCCTCTTTTAAAGTCAGTTAGTGATTGTATAAGATAAGGTCGCCAAAGATGCTGGAGAACTTAAGAGGAGCGTCGTATCTAGCAGTGGACTTCCTACGGTTGAGATTATGATGATGGTGAATGTTGTACCATTCGGAAACAAATGAATTAAAACTTATTTTGATGAACAATAGCCTTTATAAAACAGTGCTTGACAATTGTGAGAATTTTGTTGCGGGATTTATGAAAAAAACGAATTGAAAAAAAAATCTCAAATGAAAAAGTTTTACCAGAATAAAATTCTACATATCCAACTGATATGTACGTATTTTAATTACATTTTTATATTAATACTGGATATTTACGAGAAAAAAATTATAAATAAATCATTTTATTTCGCCACGTGTGGATTACCATGAAATTGTCAATACTCAAAAAATCACATTTGTAAATAACGATTTAAACGAAAAAAGTAGTAGTAAAAACAAATCCATTGTTATAAAACATATATTACTAATTGGACGATAAGCAATAATATGTCAAGCCATACGGATTTCATTTAAAGAAAATGGCGTCTAAACATGTCAACTATATTCTTAATAAATTTATTTGAAGAGGTTTATATCCATCTTTTCTTTTCTATTTTGATATAAGCCATATTTAATTAAAAACAGATTTGTAGAATAAAGAGTTATGATCTAATAATAGGTTTTCTAAATATATAAAGATTGCTGATATTACAAAATATTAAATACACTTTAATATCCGTCATATTAAATTATCTTTTCATTACTTATTTCATTTAGATAACTTAAAAAAATTGAAGAATGTAAAATACGTGACATTATCAGATTACAATAATCAACATCTCTCAATGTTGTGGTTTGAGACATTACATCAACATCCAATTTACAAAAGTTCTAACTCTAAAAATTAACAGTCTACATTACGCATTAAAATCTTATTCATTTGACACCTAAAACACAACCTCCAATAAAACTCCCATAGATCACACGATCAACTTAGAAAAACTTAAAACTAAACACATCACCAATAAATCTCAAACCAGCGACGATGAGTTACAAGCAACAGGGTGTTCTAAAAAACGGACTGTCAGTCGTAAGATTTACAGCTTGACATACAACAGTTGGAAACGAAACGTTCCTGGGAACGGAACACTGTACAAAAGTGTAACAAACGTTCGCAGCTGGCCGGTCGGTTCCCTCCGAATGTATACAAACTAAGCTTCTAAAGAAGCCCGTTTGCGTGTAGTTTGGAATAGAGGTTAAATTTTTACGAAGTGGCATGCAAAGGGAGTGAAGTTTCGTATGAAATTATATTGAAATTTCATAAGATAATTCGCTAAGATGATTTGTATCGAAATGATTATGATTTGAAAATATTTCATCCTTTTTCTTGTTTATTATATTGTAGTATATTGTTATTTTATTTTCAATAAATAAATATTATGTAAACGTCAAAGTTTAGAATGTATATTAAATGTATTAATTTCATGATACAATTATAGAATATAATAATTAACCGAAATGTATTTGATGTTTAATAAAAGTAAGAAGTCTTTTAGTGTAAAATATTTCACTACAAATGTCATTATGTTTAAATTCAAATGTTTCATATTAAATATGTTATATTTTAGGTCGAACATAGTTTAATTAACAAGACGCGTAGGCGATCGCTACTAGAAAGATACATAATTGTGTCTTCTGATGTCTTGTGTGACAATTTTCATTTCGATTTTTACTATATTACTTAAGCTAATCATAAAGTATACAAAACGATGCCCATTTTACCTTAATTTAAACCTTGTAGATGACTTTGCCCTTTATCAAGCTCTAGATTATCTCTGTACCTAATTTCATTTAAATCGGTTCAGTAGTTTAAGAGTATTTGTGTAACACACAGACAGAGTTACTTTTGCATTTATAATATTATTATTAATTTTTTTTCACGTTTTTCTGTGATTGAGAAAACGAAACCTTAAAATGTGTGGCGTACCGATGTCACTTCTCCTATTTTAAATTCCGTGTGAACTGATTGCTCTCCGTCGATTGGAGGGATTTGTTAGGATATTTCCGATTGCGATCTTACACCCTCCTTATCCGTTTCGGATTTATTTATACAGTTTGTGTTTGAATAAAAAATCCCGGATTCTCGGTAATCTGTTACATGCTCGCGTAAATAAACAACGCTGTTAACACATGTTCACGAAGCTACTGCGTAAGATATTGTGATATGACTAATTGGGGTTGTGACGTTTAGAATAATCTAAAATTAGTTTTAAAAAAATTCAAGTTTTCTTCATAGTAATATGTTTTGAACTGTTTTTATTTTCGTTCGGTTATTTTGTGATATATTTTTTACTACTTTTTAAAATCTGTCAGTTGATTTTCGGGGGCTAATGTGTAAAGTTATGTTCTAACACTACCTGTCCGTTGCGGTTTCACTCGCGTTTATGGTTACTGCTTCGCTCCTATGAGTAGCAGCGTGATGTAATATAGCCTATAGTCTTCCTCAATAAATAAAGTAACAAAAACAAAAAATATTTTTCAATTCGAACAAGTAGTTATTAAGATTAGCGCGTTAAAACAAACCAAAAAAAACTCTTTAGCTTTATAATGTTAGTATAGATTTGATTTGTAATTTGTTTATGAAAACACCTCCATTAACCAAATAATTTAATTAAATTGAATAAGAGTCCTGCTATTAACTTTTAAAAAATTATATGCGAGTTGTTTTTTACAAATATAGCATTTTTTGATGGCGATAGTTTTGCTCAATTAGCCCCAATATGTTGACAAAAATTTCTAAAATAAATAAAAGAAATGAATGACGTAATTTTTGCAGCCATTTTGAAGAGGTGAATATTCAAATGAAAAATATTTATCAAAATAACCTCTATCTATTAGGCGAGGATTACATTTGTAAGTTTTAATCTCGAGAGCGATATAAAATATCTCTGTAGCCTAGTAACTGGTACGTCGTTAGTAGGTATGAAAATTGTGAATGCCAAAAATAAAGCACAAACTGTAAATTCTCTCAGGTGTAAGGCGAGAATTATACTCATAAGTTTTGTTCTTAGACTTTCATAAATATTTACATAAGTTTGTCATTTCTTTATCACCAGAATAAATTAACTGTATTTGCCTTTATTTTTGACAGTAACATCATTCGTAAGGTTGCCTAAGTAACTGTTACTTGGTCACAGAGTTACTTTATGTAATACAAATGTAATTCTCGTCGTAAGCAATGCTAACAACTTATGTAAATCTTTATGAAAGTCTAAGTAAAAAACTCATCACCACTTTTTTTACATAAACTAAAAAAAACACATGCGTCAATATTCAACAAAATATGCATATATGTATTCACAAAAAAAAAAAAATGTTTCGAAGCATATATTTGCGCGGTTCGATTTTTGAATCTTTCGTTATCTTTTTTTTACACGCTGTTTATAAATGGCGACTCTGAATCCGGCCTATTTTCGTTACTGGCCACTGAACCGAGCCGTTTGAGCTTTGTTAGTTTATTTTACGAGGTTTCAATTTTTCGCGGGCATACTAACACTCCTGTGCCCTTTTAACGGGAAATGTTTTGATTGCTGTATGAAATGGTAGCCGACAAATGGATGTAGAATTGGCGCGTTTTGGTTTACGTGCCTCCTGGGCAAATTGTTGTGTAAATATTTTTTTTTTTCGTTTTTTTTTTTCTTTATTTTCGATGCGTTCAAAAATATTTGCTGTCACGGATATGTCGGGTTTTGTTTTCGTTCTCGGTTTTATAGCGATATGTTTTATGTTTTTTTTTATGTGTCATAGAAAATGATAGACAACTAGCGCTAAAAAAGTTTTTCGAACTGTATTGTAATCAATTGTGTGTTTTTTTTATTTATTTATTTTACCTATATCTCCTATTAAATCAAAATCAAAATATGCTTTATTCAAGTAGCCTTTTACAAGCACTTTTGAATCGTCAATACAGAAACAAATAAGAAAACAAAAAAAACGAAATAATTAATTTACCACCGGTTCGTAATGTAAATTCTACCGAGAAGAACCGGCAAGAAACTCGATAGTTAATCTTTTATAAAGTATTACAATGGATACATTTATGAGTTACAAATATATTAAATAACCTGTGTGAATCCAGCTTATAATAAATCCAAGCATCTTTACCATCTAAATAATCTTGAACAGAATAATATGCTTTAGCTACTAATGACTGTTTAATATGAACTTTATTTATTGACATATAATTGTATTATTTTACTAGCGATACGCCCCGCCTTCGTACGGGTGTTCTCGGCTTTTTGCCATTGTAATTTTTTTTAATTTATTTATGGTCGCTTTTTAACATCTAAGGCCATTAACAACCTCGGCATACAATGTTATACAATAGGTCATATTAAGTTATACATATTTATAATTTTCAAGAATTTTATAGTAACTTTACATTCATCTACATTTAGAGCCGAGATGGCCTACTGGTGCGAACACGCCGATCTCAACCGATGATCACGGGTTCGAACCCTGGCTGTCACCGCTGAGTTATGTGTTAAATTTGTGTTTAAAATTTCTCGTGCTTAGCGGTGAAGGAAAACATCGTAAGGAAACCTGCATGTGCCGGGAGAAATTCTGACTCATGTATATCCACCAAATCGCAGTGGAGCAGCGTGATGGATTAAGCTCTATAAACTCCTTAATAGGGGAAGAGGCCTTTGGGTACGTTTACAGACTTTACTTTTCCTTACATCCATCTTCATTTAAACAATGTCTTAAACTATTATATAACTTAAAAATTTTGTGTTAAATACACTTTTCTTTATTATAGCTCTGTTTATTGATGAAAAACGCATTAAAATCCGTTGCGTAGTTTAAAAAGACCTCAGCATGCAGACGGCGGGAAGCGACATAGTTTAATGTTGTTTTTGACAAAGATGATGGTTAAGAATACATGCCCATTTATTTTTATGATCGTAGGAGGTATTTTTAGCAATTAATAATAAAATTACATTACAGAATTAAGAATTGATGAAAATAACTTACATTGGTCAAAATCGAAATCCAAGTATTTTTATTTAAAATAGCATGTTACATTATCTTTTTGAACGTCAACAAAATGAATCTACCACGGTTTCGGAAAAGTATAACCTCAGGCCTGAGAAGAAACCGCGAAAGAAACTCAGCGGGACTTTTTTTTTGTTTTTATTTTTTTTGAACAATGTCATGATTAGTTACAATACGTAAAATATATTGAGACAGCCTGGAAGCGATCGCATTGTTCCCAAGGTGTGTCATCATCTATGAAATCCTTAATCTTATAATAACCTCTAACACACAAACGTTTCTTTACAATTTTTTTGAACTTTGCTATAGAAGCATTTTGAACGTTTTCTGGGATGCTGTTGTAAAATCTTATACATCTCCCAACAAAAGAATTACTTACTCTGCGTAGTCGAGATCAACATTAAATATTTTTATGTATTTAAACAAATCTTTAATTTAATTTGTCAATCGCTACACATTTAATGGCCCTTTAGATTAATTAATGGACGATAAAAATAAATAACGAATTATACAAAAGATAAATATACACAATAAATCAATTAAAGAATCTTGAAGATTGATCAATTTGCGTTGTTTTATCAATCTTTGGACCAATTAATCTGATAACTTTATATCAATTGGTTGAACTTTAAATACAATGGGCAAACTACCATTGGATATAAAACGGGTTTAATTTACGTTAATTGATAAATTATTTTACGCCCATAACGGTATTCTTAATATATAAATCAATATTGAACGATATGATACATGAAGTAATAATTTTATTAATTATGTAAAAATATAACCGACTTCAAACAGATATTGTTATTTATGTACCTACATAGAATTAGATATATATGTATATGAAAAGCCAGGGGGTCCTTCACCAGAACTTATTTTTTTTAATAAAGTGAGGGTAGATAGGCGTGGTAGAAAAATGATCAACTCCGAGACACAATCCACGTAATTTAATCACTATGAACAGAAACAGTACGTTTATAAAGTAATTAGGAGTCACTTCGACACAAAAAATCAACTCAAATAATTAAATAGCGGCTAATGTCGGTAGTATTAAGCGATTCGTCACAAAGTGTGGTGCGCGGGAGCCGTCTTGTTTGAAAGTTCTTAAAAGTCCAACAGACTGCCAGACCAAAATATACAGTTAGTGCCTTCTGCGTGCAACCGGAACGTTATTCAAGATATCATTTAAGAAACCGTTGGCGGTAGTTGTAAATAATATTTTCTAAAATCTCAAATAGACAAATGTCACCTTAGTCTACCCGTGACGTGGTCACGCTGCAAAGTGCTCGAAACGTCGGGATGATAAAAATAATTATACGCGATTTAAATCCGTTTAAACTAGTTTTATTTCAAAACAACAAAAAGATGACTAATTGTAAAACCATCAGTCTGTCAAGAAACTGAAAAACGATACAATAAATATATATCAGAACTATAAAAGCTAGTAAAATTGCTTCGCTTCTGAGTATTAGCGTGATATAATTTAGCCTATATCTTCCCCAGTAAACGGCCTATCCAACGTTAAAAGAATTTTTTGACTTGGATCAGTATTTTCAGAGGTTATCTATATACAAACTTACAAAAAAAACCTATTTTTAATATTAGTGTAGATATAGAATACTGATGACCCATTTTTCCAACTACCAACATTCAGCTAATCAAGATTCATCGTTCAGCGTCGCACAAACGAATGCACCTCGACAATGGAGTGTCGCAATTTGGTCCTTCTCGAGGCCGACAGTCTTTTGTTGGTGGGTAGTATGAAAATGTACAGAAAAGAATATTTATCCAGTTTCCTTTTTTGTTGTGATGTCTCATTATCATAGATCGAAAAGGCTTTTGGGATGTATAATGTATATGCCTCCGAAGTGTTTTTAAAATGTGTGACATCATCATTGCTGACGTCACAATTGAAGTTTACAAGATGAACACTCATATTTGGATCTTCCAAGTAAAAATTCCACAGGTGTTTTGTAAATCTCGTATATTCAGCGTAACGACTTCTTTGAGAGGTCTGCACTGTACGAGCGTTCGAGCACGAATGAATAATCGCCAACAGTGCAGCCGTATTTATAGTAAACACGTGTTTACAAACTTTAGGTTATGTTTCCAAATAACAAGAATGAGAAGTTGTTAAACGCTGATTTTACATGACAATCAACGCCAAATAATCAATTGACGTTTCATGAACCCATTTTAGACCAACAATCAGCCCGGTAAAAAGGTCGTCTGTTACATTCGTGCCGACGTATATTATATTGATTATTTAATAGTTCGGGTTTTATGAATTACTTTATGACTATTTAAGGATATAAAACATAAACGAATGTTTTCTTATATCTAATTTCGATGTTTAAATAATTGCAAGGCGCGTATAAAAAATGTAGATTAATAAAAATTAGACATGAATTGCCTTTGTAAGTTTTTTTTTATTATGTATTTTATTTTATTATTGTAATCTAGTAACAGATATCTAGTAAGTAGTTACGAAAGCTGAGAATGTTAAAAATAAGACACTGACAATAAATTCTTTCAGATGTAAAGCAATAAGATATAACTTATATGAATCTTTATGAAAGTCTGAAAGCAAAACTTATAAGTGGAATTCTCGCCTTACTCTATTTAATCATGTTATATCTATATATTATTTCTCAAAGATGTTTATGTGTGTGTGAAATATTTAGCTTAATACTCATTGAAACTATTTTAAACGGATTTAAATCGCGTATATTAATTATTTTTATCATCCCGACGTTTCGAGCACTTTGCAGCGTTCGTGGTCACGGGTAGACTAAGGTGACATTTGTCTATTTGAGGTTTTAGAAAATATTATTTACAACTACAGCCAACGGCTTCTTAGTGGGTATCTTGAATAACGTTCCGGTTGCACGCAGAAGGCACTAACTGTATCTTTTGGTCTTGCAGTCTGTTGGACTTGGGATTTTAAATTTTTAATAAGTGGATCCCAGGCGTTTAAAATAGTTTTATTTCAATGTATAATCATCGCGAAAATCTAAGACAACGATACCTTAATACTGCATTAAAATTAATATTTGACGCATCATTTGAAGACCACATTTCATTAATGACGAAAATTAAGTAAAGATCTCATAACTAATGTTAGATATACATATGAAATAAAAAAACCAATTAGATCAAATCAGTTCAATTTTGTAGATAAAGATATATAGACAATTTTTTCGCTTCCCAATGAAGTTTTGAATTCAGCGTGCGTTATTTACATCACGTTCAACTAACCTCGCGTTTTAAACTTTACCTTTAAAACGATCAATTCGCCTTCAATAAGGTTTCTTTGGAGTGCTCTTTAAAACTTCCTATTTAAAATTAAACGGACAATTAGAATTGTTTGTTCGAAGTTAAGAAAGTATTGTATGAGGATTTTTTTGGTTTTTTTTTTAAGCATAGTCTAGATCATCAGTTTTTGAGCTGGCATCACATTTGTTCCACTGGTGCTTTAAATATTTACAGGCGACGGTGATCACTTAAGGACTTAAGTACTTTTAGACTAAAGTCAAACAATAATTTTTATTAAAAAAATATATTTTTGGTATTTTTATATAGGTTCATTGTGACATGTGAATTTAGTATAATGTTAAATAAATTATTATTTAAAAAAATATCGAGCAAAAAGATAATTTATATTTTCAATTGAAAACATGAATAATTAGATATTATAGAAATCTGTAATAAAGATCTGTTGAATCGCAAATTTAACTCTCGAAGACGAACACTAAACCAGCCATTTCACTAGAAAGAATAATTGTTAAATATATTACTGTAGATGGTAGCGCTAACGGTCGTGGATTCGATCCCCGCTAACGGCAAATGTCTGTATTGGCCATACGGATGTTTGTCGTGGTCTGGGTGTTTGTGTTAGTGTTGTGTATGTTTCCGGACCCCCGACACAAGGTCACAAGATCTTAATGACAGTCCCCGTTCAGTGTGATGCGTTTATTTATTTATTTTAGTTTTTTTTAATACACTGAAAATTAGCATTAGAGACACTTGGACTTACATAAGTCTGTACTTCAATTCAACTTTTTCTAGTGCTAATAAAAATTAACGACGATCATTAACATCAGTTGTAAATTCAAATAATTTAAAGGCGAGAATTACATTTGCAAGTTTTACTCTCATGAGCGAAATCGAATAACTCTGTAACCTAGTAGCAGAAACGTCGTTAGTTACGAAAGCTGAATGTCTAAAACGCACCAACAGTAAATTCTTTTAAGTTGTTTAAATCTTTATGAAAATCTGTAAGCAAAACTTATATTCTCGCCAAAGACATATCCTCGCGTTGTCGAGTAAAAACACACAAAACAAGTAACAATATACAGACATAAGCTCGTTACATTGTCAGAACTGTTCACTTTAGACAATTCCAGGACATAACACCGTAGTATTTACTTTTTATTGCTTTTAACTGCGTTTTTACGAGCGCCTGTCTTTACAATGTTGGTTTTACTGCAAAAATCATGTGTCCTTTTCTAAATGGTGGACGTTTGAGGTCGCTTCAAACTACAGCTGAACGAAATTCCCGTCGTTTTACCAGTGAGAACATCGTCTGGTGTGTTTACGAAATTTTTGGTTTGTCGTTAAATTTAGTTGTTTTAAGGAACTGTACCTCTTTTATTGTGTACTGTTATGTTAAGGATGAAATAATATATTTTCTTATTCATTCACCTTGCATTTTTCCCGGGTCTGCTAATTATTCTAGTCCAAATATTGACGAGTTACTGATTTTTATACAGATTGCCATCTGAACTCCGATATTTTTTTATTATTATTACCTGTTAATACAAAAATAAACAACACTGTTTTGCAATTTTTTAATAAATAATATACGCATCACACTCAACGGCCCCCATTAAGATCTTGTGACCTTGTGTCGGGAGCCCGGAAACACACACGACATTAACACAAACACCCAGACTACGACAAACATCCGTATGGCCAATACAGACATTTGCCGTGAGCGGGGATCGAACCCGCGACTGTTAGCGCTATAGTCCGTTCCAGTTACCACTGTGCTAACGTGTCTTTCAAAATTTTTGATACTTATACTATAATGATTTAATTTAAAATATGAAACAGTAACTAACAGTAATGTTGTTACTGTGGACCTGACTGACTACACCAGTACCACAATCTCACAGAATATCGCTGTGAATCAGCTAATATAACTGCGTTTCGTATGGGAGCCATCCTAAACTAATTCATACATTCTTACTATATACTGATAAGTACCTAAGATAGTCTTTAAAAAATCCTTTGTTATATAGAATGAAATAGACAATTATTTAAGTCTTTAAGGTAACGTAACGTCTTCATTAAGTCTTAAATCTTTAAAGTATTATTTGTTCGCTTTTTGTTCGTCAAAGACAGTATCATATTTATATTAAATAAACAATATTTTAGGAATTATTTCATTATTTGTTCAATTTATATAAAAAATACAATGATGTTTTATTTATTCGATGTATATTAAATAATAATAGGTACTAATTATTTTCAAAGATGCGTATAATACTTATATTTATATATAAAAAACCAAAATCAAAATCAAAATATGCTTTATTCAAGTAGGCTTTTACAAGCACTTTTGAATCGTCAATACAAAAACAAAAGAAAACTAAACACTACTTAATTAATTTACCACCGGTTCGGAATGTAGATTCTACCGAGAAGAACCGGCAAGAAACTCGATAGTTACTCTTTTTAAAAGATTTACGATGGGTACATACATTTATGAGTTACAAATATATTAAATACCCTGTGTTTTATAAAATACTAGCTGACCCGTTATTAAAAATATTTTTTTTTGTCAAAATATCAAAAAAACCTTATCACTTAGGGGTATGAAAAATACATAGTAGCCGATTCTCAGACCTTCTTCATCCATCAGTAAAGCCGTTTCGGAGAAGTAAGGTAACTAACATTCTGTCACGAGAATTTTGTATATGGACGCTGATAAGCAATACTGTGTCAAGCCACACGGACTTCGTTTTGAGAAAATGGCGTCTAAGGATGTCAAACCTATTCTTGAAACATTTGTTCGAAGACGTATATATTCATCTTTTCTTTTCTATTTTGATAAAATGTATAATTAATCAAAAGCAGATAGATTTATCTAATATGTTATCTAATAATAAGTTTTTAAATATTTGAAATTCTTTTATAAATTGCAAAATATGGAACGCACCTGAATTGCGAAACATTGCGTTAAATCACTTTTTCTGATGCTTATTTAGTTTAGATGACTTGATTTTTTTTTTTTGATAATGTTAAATAGGTGACGTAGTATCAAAATACATCAATATCTTCAAATTTGATTAGTATTTTTTTATTGCTTATCAGCATCCATATAAGATTTCTTTGATCGTTAGCTGCAATTAGAATGTTGAAAATCGTTTCGGAGGTATCAAGATTCCCGTTCAACTACCGCACTCACTAACTTTGAAGTATCTTAAAGTTGGAATAATAGGAAAAGTTTATAAAGTATTTTACCCGACTAAGAGGTTGATATACGTGCTATAATAAAATCAAAATTAAAAAAAAAATTCAAGTATGCTATTAAAAGCACTTTTGAATCGTCAAAACAAACAAAAAGTACTTGAATTAAGGAAAAGATACCAGCGGTTCGAAATGTAGATTCTACCGTGAAGAACTGACAAGAAACTCGATAGGTACTCTTATAAAATTGTGTTATTAAGTGCATACATTTAAAAATTACAAATGCATATTAAATATCCCATGTAAAAATAATACTTACTTATATCTGCAACTTTTTGCGTAGTATGACTTTAGTTATTTAAACGTTTTTCAAAAATGAGGTTTTCAATTCGTGCAGGAGGTTTTTTTGTATGTTCACTGAATATTCGAGAACGGATTGACCAAATCGGTTAATCCTTTTTTGTTAAAGGGTCTCTCTTATCCTAGATTTGTCTCCCTCTAGTTGTACTCCACGGAAAAATTTAATTTATACATATTGTTTACCTTCCCTATTAGAATCGGATACTGTTTCAATGGTATTAATGTTGGTTTTGCGTAACTTTTATATATTAATCAAAATAAATATATTTTTAAATAAACGTATCCTAACTTATTCCTTTTATTTGTTTCAGAGATAAGCCGAAACACACAGACAGACAAAAATTATAAAAATATCGATGTAAGCACCGTATACATATACATAAGCATTTAGTTAAAAACAGTTAATTTGAAATTACAACCAGACACTTCAATTTTATTTATTAGTATAGGAATAATTATTTCTATCACACTCAGTTTACGAGTTTCGTATTCAAATCAAAATAACTAGAACAAATGTGGTATTCAAATAAACGAAACTACGTATAGCCTATTATACTTTTGTTTTATTTAGCAGACAAATATGTCGTATTTTTAGCCACACATAAGATTTCGATATGAATTTATCGATTGAATGATTGAACTGAATCATCTATACTAATATTATAAAGCTGAAGAGTTTGTTTTTTTGATTGTTTGCTTGAACGCGCTAAGCTCAGGAACTACTGATCCGATTTAAAATTTTTTTTCAGTGTTAGATAGCCCATTCATCGAGGAAGGCTATAGGCTATATATTATCACGCTAATACCAAAAGGAGCGGTGCACCAATGAAGAATGTTTCAAAATCGGGAGATATTTTACTATTGCGAGAATTACGCTGCGTGCGCTGCGTAAATGGTTAAAGTTTCGCAAAAATCATGTATGACAGAATTGTTTCCCTTTAAAAGTTCTAAAAAAAGTCCGCGAAGCATATGTCTATCTTTTAAGGTTAGTCCACTATAACCTATTTTATGCTAATCAAAGTAGTTCTAGCTCAAAGTAACTATTCCACGCGGACGAAGTCACGGGAGGAAGCTAGATTTTGTAATTCAATTACAATTGAAAAAGATTGCTCCAAAATTCGTGATTTTCGTTCAGGATATTGTTACCAAATACGGCCAAGTAAAGAAAATACACCATAGGTATTTTGATTTTAAAGTCAGTTGCTTTATAAAATCTTTTTATAATTTCATTTAGAGCCAAAGAAATGGAAATAATATTTACTTATTCCTACCAATATCAAAACCCTATTACAGACAAAGCCTTTAATCTAGTGACCCGAATCGATACAAAATTACAGGCTTTACCGTATTATGTACTATAAAACGAGTAATCCACGTGAAATTAAGACAACTACCGGTTCCACAATTCAAAGCTGTTAAGGCACGTTAAGCGGTAATTGTAGTCCATAACTTAAGCATAATTGACTTAGCTATTGTAAACTATTCCTGTAAATCATTACCGTAACAAGTTACGGCTGAATGCAATCAGGAATTTGCCATTCACTTACCAGTTCCCATAACTACATGGATAGACTTATATTGTACTTCTAAATACATTAGTGTTATTAAATAAAAGTTTTTATATAAGATTATTTATCACTTCTTAAAAAAGTAGTGACAGGCACGTTGGCGCAGTGGTCACTGCAACTGACTGACGGTCGCGGGTTCGATCTCCGCTCACGGCAATCTTCTGTATTGGCCATGTGGATGTTTGTAGTGGTCTGGGTGGTTGTGTTAGTGTTGTGTGTGTTTCCGGACCCCCGACACAAGACCACGAGGTCTTAATGGGGGCCGTTGAGTGTGATCCGTTTATTTATTTATTTAGAATTTATTTATTAGTCTCTCACGAGCACTTTTAAAACATCAATACAAAAAAAAATAATTTAATAAGGAAGAATTTAGATTTTACCGACAAAAACCCGCAAGAAATTCGATAGTTATTAATATTCGGTTAATACAATTTTTTATGAATTAGTTGTTAGTTAATAATACTTATTCTGATTCTAATTCTGATATGTGAGATTCGATGATGTATTCGAATGCTTTATACCAAAATATAATAAGTAATTAAGAACCTTAGGGAAACTTATAAAATTACTCAAATATTTAATTTGTACATTGCCATATAAAATATATCTATCTATGTGAAAAATCAAGTTAAAATTCAAATATTGCATAGAATATATATCTTGTATATAAAAGCGAATTTTTACTAATTCATTCGCTTACTAATTAAATACGAAATCTTGAAACTTTTTTCTAAGCTGGTAGTAGGTAGTTTATGGAGACATCAGCTAAGTGTTTTTGAAAATTCAATGAAAATGAAATCACGTTTCAGAATTACTATGTAGAAATAAAACTTGGAATGAACGAAGATGAGGAGAATAGGTAATAAGAAACAACTAAATAATTTAAAAAATCAAAAACCCGACTGCGTAACAAGACCATCTGCAGTGAGAATCGTTATTAACCAACTTTAAATTATTATAATATAAACTGTAATTCTGATTGAAAAATGATGCGAGAAGTCTAAAAATAATTTTAAATACTTGTTTAAAGATACTTCACTTGACATATTTCATCGATTTTATATTATTTTATTTAACATTATGGCGTCCAAAATGGGCCATTTTGTTTTTTTCATGTCATGACTAAAAAAACAGACGTATCATTTATTAAAATCGGCTCACGCTTTTGATCTACACAAAGCGCCACAAAAGTACAATTCTATATACATACATGCATACATAGGCTGATAAACACATTACAATCCTTAGCGTTACGCAGTCGGGTAAAAAACCGCAATAGAACCGTAAGTATCATCTTTAACGTTAAGCTAAACATTTAAACAATTGTATTTCAATACTTCCTCTATTTATTTGTCTCTTTAATTACCGCCATAAAAAACCGATGGTTATAAAACTAAGAATAACAACAATAAACTTATTATGCCGACAATAAAACGGTCCAACGCAGTAAACTTCTAGTCGACAAGGATCATTCTAAATAGGACGCTGTTAAATGAATCACTTAAGTCGTAAACGATAATCACGTGTGCGATCCGACTTCGCACCTAGTCCGAAATCTCACGGTCTGATGTCTTTTTACACCGTTCATCCTGTTTTATGATACATTTTGGTGCAAGAGACAGGCTTATAGCTAAAAAATCAGTCATGATAGCTTCGATAATAACATAATTAAAATGTAATAAAAATAAATTATGTATAATTGATTTTAAAAGAGTTACTATCAAGTTTCTTACCGGTTCTTCTTGGTAGAGACGACATTCCGAACCGGTGGTAGCTTTATAAAAATCTAAAATGTAAATATGACATGTAACTTGACGATTCGAAAGTGCTTTAAAAGCCTATTTGAATAAAGTATATTTTGAGTTTGAGTTTGAGTTTAATTTTTAACTCACAAAATACTTATGGTATTTTATGTTTCTTTATAAATTCTAGTCGACCAGTGAATGGAATTCGAACATAAATAATTTAAATTATAATTTTGAACATTATTATTTTTATCGATCTACTTTCAATTTGATCGCAGACTTTAACAAAAACAAAAGAGTATATGTGTGTGCATCAAATACATGTTAGTGTGTGTGTTGATTATTGATTTAATGTATTTTTTATGCATCATTTTAATAGAATATTATTTCATTAGCATTTTGCACTCCTTCTATGTTTAAACTATAAGTGTAGGAAATTTCATACTCCTTCGTCTGCGCAATTTAAAAGGTTATAAAGTCTTTGCTTCACGATTTTTTAATATATAGATTATTAGCAAGCTTTAGTTTCATATAGCTCTGTTGTTCATAATATATGATTTAGAAAAAAACCTATTCTTTCATTTTTTTATATAACAAAAAATCTAAATAAACGACAGAAACTTTAAAAGAGTACACTGTATTATATAATAATAAGTGTGCGATATGCGAAAGTAAATGATATGAGTCTGTTTATTGCTGAATTAGTATAAATTAATTCGATAAAGTAAGTATTTAATAAGAAAATGTTAATGTACAAATAAAATATTAAAAAGGGCTTATATAAATAGGTATAACTGAATTTCATATAAAAGATTAGGAAAAAAGTTAAATTATTTATTAAGGACCTATCTTAGTGACCTATCTTTAAAGTTACTATTGGACAAATCCAAAACAACGAACGATAGCTGCTGAATAAACTGACCTAATATCAAAATATATTTGACATTAATTTACCGTATATGATTTATTACGTTCCATAATATCGCTTGGTTAACATATCTGATCTAATAGTCAAAGGACATTAATAGCAGATTTCACTATAAATGCGTCGAGGCGACGTAACAACAAATCATTTTTTTTTTCATAAAAACCTGAAAATTGTATATTATAATTTTACATGATCATTAATTCACATGACTCAGTGAGATAAATTTAAAATTTTGAGAACTAGAGAAGTTTTCTTAATGTAAAAAAAAAAATGCGTTCAAAGCGGAAAAACTGTACATGGCTCGGGCATCGAATCTAGTACTTTTTTACATTGTAGATATTTGGATGCTGATAAGCGATAATGTGTCTACACAAAATTTCAAAAATGTTTTGTTTTCTGATAATGGGTTACATATTTAACATGGATAAAAATAATCAAGACATTTAAACTGAATAAGTACGGAAAATATATCTTAATTATAATGTTTAGAATATTAAAGTGTATTCCATATTTTTCAATATTCAATAGTCTCATACATCTGAAATTTATTAAGAATAGGTTCGACATCTTTAGCCGCCATTTTCTTAAAACAAAGTCTGTTTGGCATGACATAGTACTGCTTACCAGCGCCAATTTAATATCAACCAAAATAACTTATGAGAAATAATAAATAAACGCATCACACTCAACGGCCCCCATTAAGATCGCGTGACCTTGTGTCGGGGGTCCGAAAACACTCACAACACTAACACAAACACCCAGACCACGACAAACATCCGTATGGCCAATACAGAATCGAACCCGTTAGCGCTTGAGTCAGTTGCAGTGACCACTGCGCCAATGTGTTTGTCGAACTGTGTGTGAGAAATAATATAGATGACGAGATTTCAAATTCCAAATTCGTGTAAAATCTAATATATCAACCATACCGCCATCTTTCATGATTTGCATCCATCTCAAATCTTAGTTTCCCCAACTGAATACTCCGTCAGCGAAAGCTCGTAAAGATAATGCAGGAGGCGATCTCTCATAACGAAACGCTATGATCTCCGAAGGAAATTCGAGCGACAATAAAATTGAAGTATGAATTATCACAGGCGTCTTGAGATTCAGCTTAATACGTTTATTGTGTCATCCCCATGAGAATATTTAAATTGATTTCGAAGATGTCGATCGTTTAGTTTTTATTACTAGGAATTGGATTCTTAACAAACTTTCAACGCACATTTTAACCCATTAGGAGATGGATTTTTAAAAAACCTTTCTATACACTGAAAAAGGAATTTTAAAACTCTTTTTAACCACTTACTCAAAATTCCTTTCTTAGTGCACACTTGCGACATTAAAGAAACAATAGCTCTGCGTTGATCGATCAGTCAGTGAATATGTCAGCCAGTCAGTTTTGATATTTATATATGGACGCTGATAAGCAATACTGTGTCAAGCCACGCGGACTTCGTTTTGAGAAAATGGCGTCTAAAGATATTAAACCTATTCTTGATAAATTTATTTGAAGATGTATATATTCATCTTTTCCTTTCTATTTTGATAAAATGTAAATCAATCAAAAACAGATAGATTTATTTAATATATTATCTAATAATAATTTTTTAAATATTTGAGATTATTTTATAAATTGCAAAATATGGAACTCACCTGAATTTCGCAACATTGCGTTAAGAAACTTTTTCCCATACTTATTTAGTTTAGATGACTTGAAATTTTTTTTAATAATGTTAAATAGGTGACGTAGTATCAAAATACATCAATATCTTCAAATTTGACTTTTTGTGAGTTGACACATTATTGCTTATCAGCATCCATAAATAGATAATAGAAAACATATTAGTCACCTTGTTGTTAAAGATACTAAAGTTGATTCAAGGTTCTTTTTAATACCGTTGCTTATTTATTGTAATGCTATGAAGAAATATAAGAGGACTAAAAAGTACCTTTAACGCAAATCCCTCATGATGAAAGTCCATTTACCTGAAAATGAAAAAAAATCTTTATTAAATATGAAAATAAACGTAATTTTTAAATTATAATTATAAGTCAATTAGTAGCATCATCGTAATGAAATATAAGGCGATCCCTAAAATTAATCCTATTAAAAATAATTGCTTTTGCGTTCTTAAATGAGTCTCAATGGTAAACAATAATGTAATGAACTGAAACCAAAATGAAAATGACCTGCAAACAAAGATCCGAGCGAAGGTAACCGATCACCATTGGCCGCTAGCATTACCTACGTTTCTGACTAGATGCTTTATTTTTTTTATAAAGAAGAGGGCAAACGAACAAATAGTACTTGTCGGTAGATATATAATTATTTGATAAATAATGTCAAACGAGTATGTAATGAGTAATGAGAAATAAAAGCAGTCTGTATCCACCACCCGCCTTTTATTGACGCCTCCGTACACAACATGGCGCAGCCGGTATACTGAACAAAGAAAGACGTTAATTTAAAAGTGCAAATTCGAAAGAAGTTATCGTAAATCAAAATTGTGATGTGTTTGTGATGTTAAATAGTCACTATCGCTCATGGACATCTGCAGCATCAAGGATGTAAGGGTGGATTGCTGAAATAGACGCTTAAAGACCCCAAATTGTAATTATTGATAACTTCTATTATAAAACCTATATCATCATCTACCTAGCATTTTTCCCGGTTATACCAGGGTTTGCTTTCTATTCTAGTCCAGATATTGACGAGTTACTGATTTTTACACAGAGCAACTGCCATATGCCCTCCGTAACCCCTGAGGGCAAGCCAGTAACCATTTAGACTAGAATAATTTCCCTACTACGAGTAACGATCATTATCTGGTGATTGTGATAACAAACGGGACCGACAGCTTCACGTGCTCTCCGAGGTACGGTGGGGAGACCCACAAGGACAAACACCCAGACCTAGGAACAAATATTTATAGAACTATAAATATCTGCCCCGAGCGGGGATCGGACCCGCAACCGTCGGCGTTAGAGGTACATTTAGCACCACTACACCAGAGCGGTCGTCATTATCAAAAACTATATCTATATTGATAAATAATATTAGCATTTAACTAAATGCATATGGAAGTATACACGGTAGTTACCTCAAAAATACAATTTTTCAAAATTGATGGGACTTTCACTCAAATATAACTAATGTTATAAATACAAAAAACATAAAACAAAATTGAAGCCAATGAAATAGTGAACAGTATCCGATTCAAGTAGGGAAGGTAAACATTATTATATAAATCTAACTTGCCTTCAATTAACGCGGGTGAAACCACCGTACACACTTAATGTACAATATTTTAATAGAGAAAGCGAATGAGATAGAGAATGCGTCCGTCATTATCACAACGCGATACATTTTGATACTTGATTTCTGATTGTACTAAGACGTAACAAATCAAATATCAAAATGTATCGCAGTGAGATAGCGGTAGCTGGCCGTAGTAACTCTCTTATTTATAGTTGATGTATCCTACTAATATTATAAATGTGAAAGTATGGGTAGATGGATGGATGTTCGTTACTCTTTCAAGCAAAAACTACTGAACCGATTTGGCTGAAATTTGAAATGAAGATGGCTTATATCTTGGATTTACATATACTATTCCACGCGGACGAAGTCGCGGATGAAAGCTAGAATATTATGTTTTGATAACAACAGTTTTTGACGATCAGACCGCAATAGTGTGGTCGCTAGACGGCTCGTAGCAACTCACGCGGGAGATATCCATTTGAACTCCTCAAGCAATATTATGTACTAGATGCTCCTTGTGGTTTCACTGCGGTTAATTACTATTGATTGACATATAAAATCACTAGCGCGTTATCGGGTAACGCGTTAGTAAATACTCCACAATTTTCCCATGTTTTTATATAGCAGACTATTTTCTCCTACAACAAGCGCGTTCAAACGAATTAACTAATTTTTCAGTTATACATAGACGCTGATAAGCAATAATATGCCAAGCCACGCGGACTTCATTTAGAGAAAATGGCGTCTAAATACGTCAAACCTATCTATACTAATATTATAAAGATGCAAAATTTGTTTTTGAATTTGTATGTTTAAGATTTTTTCTGAAGCCTGAATTGCTCATTGATTGAGGGAGGCTATATTACACTACGCTACGACTCCTAGAAGCGAAGCAGTAATCATCAACGCGAGTAAAACCGCAACCAATTTGTTTTTCATATTTTCAATTCAATTCAAATAATGAATATGTTTGAAACACAAACTGGTAATATCCATTATTTTGTTTCATATGTAAGCAGAAAGTTTGACGAACGGCGGACGGGATGGATTTCAATAACAATTTTCTTTTAAATCTAAAACCAACGTCGAAATACTAAAACTCATTTCACTCAAAACGTTTCAAAATAACCCCAACGCAAACAGACCGAATTAATTCAATACGAACAAAAGAATTTCGAGAAGCATTTAAAAAATGGTTACATTAAAAAGGTCTGAAATAAAAAAAAGGAACAATTTTTAAATAATCCAATGTTTTAAATGAATAGCATGCATATGGAACCCACAGGAACGATAAATTAGGGTCAGTCATCTGATGTTTATCCCGCGGAGAGTTTTAACGGGTCTTGTAAAAGGACCCTTGATAAATCTGATGTTTACCACCTGGTATGGATATCGGAAACTTTGGTTATTCGCCGGTTATAGATTTATTTGCATGGAGGAAAATGTAATAGACCGGAAAATTTTGTTATTGTTGGATCATTGTGATTTTAGCTTTGTATATAATGTTCGGTATTTTATCGTACGAAATATTGTCTGGGATTTAGTCAGATGGGATTCATGTTTTTCATTTATGTTATTAAAAATGGAGTGTTCTGTTTATTTAATTAATAAATGAAAAAGATAATTTGTAAGAGAAGATAGAATATTTAATAGAATAATGGCTAAAAAAATCAAAAGTCCAACCATTATAATAAAAAAGATTTGAGAAAAAATATTTACATAAACGCGAAAAGATAATGAATAAAAAGAATAAGATATAGTCGATGTTTAAAAAACGTACTAAATAAAATAAAATTGATACTTTAATTAAATAGCTCAAGTTCGCGAAATAACATCAATTTCACATCAGATTGTCAGTTACAACTAAAATCGTTTCAGCATTCATTGTTAAAAGTATTTTACACGAAACCTAGACTACCCATTAAAGTACACATAAAAAAGCAATTTACTAACTATAATTTAATAATAAAAAAACAGTTTTCATGTAATTTACCGATATACACTTCAGTTTTATAAGTACGTATGTACACGAACAAATTGATATTTTTATAAAGATACTTCATATGAAGTACAATGGAATAAAAAAGGAATAAATGAATAAGGACTCTTTCATGGAATTAAATGGCGGAATAATAACAAGTACGACGTACAAAAATAAACTATGCTACTTAACTGTCTGTTATGCGAGAACAAAAGGCTAAAACTATATATGTGCAATTAAATATAAGCTTCACGTGCTATTTTTATCATATTGTGTTTATCAGTCTATGTATGTATGTGGATTTGTACTTTTGTGACAATATTCAGATCAAACTCGTAGACTGATTTTGATGACACACAATAAGAAAGAATAAAAATTTGGAAAAATCAATACGCAAAAAATTAAAATTGACGAACTATATCAAGTGTGGTATTGTTGGACAGGTATTCAAAAATTAGGTTTTTCTAATATATTTTTTATCCGAAATTACCGGTGAGGATCTATAACGATTTAAAATTGATAAGTAACGATTCTCACTTGTAGGCTTTTAGACAGACTGATATTGAAACCATACTGTTGACTGCTAATGTTCTTGTTACGCGGTCGGGTTTTTTTTTTTTTTTTTTAATAATATAAAAGTATTAACTCGTTAATATCTTTGAAAATATAAATAGCGAAAAAATGAAAGATAGAATTACGTGCTGCATTGCAGTAAAAAGTGATTTTGAATATGATTCCGATAATCTTGAAAAATATACAAAAAGATCTTTAAATAATATTTATTATTTCATTCAGAAGATTAACATCTTAAAAAACTACGATTGCGAAAATTATTTCACTACTCATTTTCAATAGACCAAAAAGTTTTCGTAGTGATTGTTTTTTTTAATGTTACATTAGAACTCCGTCATTTCTTAACTGATTTAAAGGCTTTTTAGGCTTTACTTTCAATTTGATTTCATAGAATATTCATCAAAATCGGAACCTTAAATTGGTTTTAAAATCGAAATAGCTTCCATCACTGTAACGCCTACGTAAATTAAATTGCGTATTTTGTTTTATTTACCATAAAATAATGATGATATTTTAAAACCTATGTTACGACAACCGTATTCACATGAATGCTCAATTACGTGTAGGAATTAGACAAGATGGCAGTGGTATTCGGTATTCAGTACATATTGCACTAGGTGTATATGAAATCGCAGACACAACTAGCATACCACGAGAGTAGATGGTGATATGACATGGAAAACTTCGCGACTGCGCTTAACAAGTTTGTGGTCCAAGTTGAAACCAAACTGAGGTCCTGACACTTTAAATTTGCATAACTTTAAACCTGGTATTTAAACTTAAAGTGCACGAAAAGCTTAACTTGTATAAAAATTTCAGTACACATAAATTTGTTTTTCGCATAAATATTATCGATAAATAAATTTGAAAATTGATTTTACATGTATTTTTACACGAGATGTATTTAATATATGGATGCTGATAAGCAATAATGTGTCAACCCACAAAAAGTTAAATTTTGAGATATTTTTGTATTTTGACTTCGTTACCTATTTAATATTATTCAAAACTATTTCAAATCATCTAAACTAAATAAGTATGGGAAAAAGTTTCTCAACTCAATGTTTCGACTTTCAGGTTTGTACGTTCCATAATTTTCAATTTGTAAAATAATCTCAAATATTTAAAAACTTATTATTAGATAACTTATTAAATTTATCTGCTTTTGATTCATTATACACTTTAGCAAATTAGAAAAGAAAAGATGGATATACATATACGTCTTCAAACAAAGGTATTAATAGGTTTGACATCTTTAGACGCCAGTCTCAAAACGAAGTCCGTGTGGCTTGACACAGTATTGCTTATCAGCGTCCATATAGTATAATTTTTTATTGTTATGATTTTTCAGTTTCTTGACGGATTTACGGTCTGAGGCGACAATTAGACATATAAGTTTTGGTGTCAGACTTTCATTCATTTTATATAAATAGCTGGTCCTTGTTTTACATCTAAAAGATAATTCTAATACAGTAAATACTGTCAGTGCCTTTTTGCACGGATTACGTAAGGTTACCTAGCTAACTGTTACCAGGTTACTAAGTTGATGTCAATTACAAAACTTACGAATGTAATTTTCGCCTTATAATGTGTGTGTTAGCTTTACAAATACCATGATTGATGATGATTTATGAAGCCTATAAAATAATTTTAAAAACATTGACATACTAAACATAATTAATATATTTAATATAACAAGTTTTTTTTTTATTTATGCATTAATAAGAATAATGAAAAAAAAATGAATAGAGAAATGGAATTAGTTGCAAAGATCAACAAACAAATTCTAATAAGAATAAAACATGAGAGTCAAAGCTTATAAACTAAACCAAGCATAAACCCACACAATAGATACAAACTCGGGATGTCTGTTTGAATATGATAATACGCATATATCACGTTTATTATGCTCAATTTAATGATAGTATACTCAAGCACTGAAGTGAAATAGGAGATAAATAAAATGGCATAGTATTTGGTCTAAGTGTTACTATCGAATACTATAGCAGAGCTTTTTACACGATTAACTAAAAAATTGGTAATTTCAGGTTTAAGTGTATATGTGGGTGTATATTTATAAGAAATCAACATCCACACACATAACACCCAGTAAATTTGTGAGTGTGATTGAAATAAAACTATTTTAAACGGATTTAAATCGCGTATATTAATTATTTTTATCATCCCGACGTTTCTAGCACTTTTCTTTTTGTTTCTTGAGACCTAAAAAATGTAAAAACTCGAATGTGAGTGTGGTTTATCTTACATAGGCCAAACAAAGAGAAGCATCGGTACTAGGGTCAAGGAACACATAGGAGATGTCAAAAATAGGCGTTCTTCAAAGTCTGCAGTTTTCGAACATGCCTTGGATAAACCTAACCATTTTATCCGATTTGATAAACCACAGATCCTCGCTAGAGAACACAGATTCATTCCTAGAATGATCCGCGAGGCTATTGAAATTCAAAAACATCCGAACTTCAATAGAGAAGATGGTTGGAGACTTTCGAACACCTGGGATCCACTTATTAAAAATTTAAAATCCCAAGTCAAACAGACTGCCAGACCAAAAGATACAGTTAGTGCCTTCTGCGTGCAACCGGAACGTTATTCAAGATATCATTTAAGAAACCGTTGGTGGTATTTGTAAATAATATTTTCTAAAATCTCAAATAGACAAATGTCACCTTAGTCTACCCGTGACCACGAACGCTGCAAAGTGCTCGAAACGTCGGGATGATAAAAATAATTAATATACGCCATTTAAATCCGTTTAAAATAGTTTTATTTCAATGAATAATAATCGCGAAAATCTAAGACAACGATTGTGTGTGTGATGTTGATTTCTTTATTTGTCAGACTTTTTTTATTATACAATAAACTCATCACACTCAACGGTCTTCATTAGGGTCTCATGATACTGAGTCGGCAATTCGGAAAACAACGTTTGATGTGAGCGGAGACCGAGTCCGCGACCGTTAGCGCTTTAGTCAAATGCAGTCACCACTGCGCCAATCTGTCTGTATTACCAACGTTCTTACGTAATTTACATGTGTGTGACATAAAATTCTACTCTTCTTCATTTAGTAGAATTCTGAGTAGATGAGTTTCTTTATTCCACAAGAGGTTTTAGCATTTCAACTCTATTTAGATCTGTATATAAGAATGCCATCAAAAATATAACTTGTAAAAAAACAAAGTCTCGTAACTCAGTTTTGTTATCGTAAAAAGTTATGAAATCCATGCAATACCAAGTCGGTTAATTTATTGAATCCGTACTTAAGGGACCTTCTGTCTTAAGTTAATAAAACACCTTACAGTGACCACATTAATATTAAGTCATCTTTGTTTTAAATAAATAGATTAACTGATTTCAGAAAAGGATGTACGGCTGTGCCATTTTTTGCTCAACTTGGCGGGTGCACTGCCGTGACTCCAGATAATCCTGGTTTACATCTAAGGCTAGATAAAATAAAAATAAATACGGTTCTTTCCTTTATTTATATAAGCTTGTCATAGTCATTAGTATTTTGCATCACTTTTGACTGACCTTTAAATTTGGAGATACATTAAGAGTTATCGCTGTTTCAAGTACAATTAAACCTTAAGGTGTAACTAATAAGATTCAAATTCGTTTGTATCTATTCTATTAATCCGCAACGTAAGTATGCCACTTATTTTGCACGACACTCTGTATGTTAAGGCCTTTGCAATGGATTCTTACTAAGCCCGGATACGTGTGACTTGGTAAGTCTCATAATGGTAATTGTTTCTTTAAGGTCTAAAGGATTTTGCTATTTATACACAATTAACATATATAACGTGGAAGATTATACCATTTAGGTTACTATGGTCATTTTATTTGTACGCTTTCAGTAACCATTAACGTACCTACGTCAATTAAAGTTAAAATATTAAATCTATGTATAAGTTTTAATATCAACTTGTTTTTTTACACGACACTTTTGAGCTCACAAGGAAAAACATAACCCGTTTTTTATCTTCATGTTCATATGTCCCCTGGTAGCCGATTTTTAGAGCGGATTTTTTTGCACCAAAATATGTTTTCAATATTTTATTTCCAGTAAGTATGGGTTTGATTGTTTTTTGAAAGATCCTTTTTTATTTCCCGACGTTTCGATGGATGCAACGATGAACGGGCAATAAAAAAGGTATTACTACCATTAGTTATCGCGATAAAACCCGTTATATTAAATATGAATAGTATAAATCGCGAAAGTTTAAAATATGTAGTTCTTAAACAAAGTCAAAGTGGTCGGCAGTCTGAGTATATATTAATACGTGAAGAAAAAACTTTGTACCTTATTTTAAGATTGCGCGGACGGAGAAATTTCGCACACTTATATGTAGTTTATATAGAGAAGAAGAGTGGAACTCTAATGTATATTTTTTAATAATACGTTAAAAAAACAGTAAGCCTATAAATATTCCACTACTGGGCAAAGGCCTCCTGTCCTATTAAGGAGAAGGTTTAGAGCTTAATCCACTACGCTGCTCCACTGCGGATTGACATGTGTCAGAATTTCTCCCGACACATGCAGGTTTCCTCACGATGTTTTCCTTCACCGCTGAGCTCGAGATGAATTTAAACACAATTTTAGCACTTGAAAAATCAGCGATACTAGCCGGGGTTTTAACCCGCGATCATCGGTAAAGATCGACGTGTTCTAACCACTACGCCACCTCGGCTCATAATACATAATACATTTAATCACTAAAAAAAAGATTTCATACACTATCATGTATTTGACACACAAGCATATAAACTCTTTTGTTTATTCCTAAAGTGTGTGGTCAAATTGAAAATGGAACTTGGCAATTCTCAAGTTCCTTAACACATTCACAGCTACCACGCGTTCAGTGTATTCGAAGTGAACGCACATATGTAGTATGTCGGCGGCGCTGAATCCGATTAATATTATAAATGTGAAAGTTTGCGTGGATGGATGGATGGATGTATTTTTGTTACTCTTTCACGCAAAAACTACTGAACCGATTTGGCTGAAATTAGAAATGAAGATGGCTTATATTTTGGATTAGCACATAGGCTACATTTTATCCCGAAATTGAAGTTCCCACAGGAATAATTTAAGCAGTACTTTTTACTCTTTTACTCAAAAACTATATAGGCTTACATCTTTGGTTTACATTTACTATTCCACGTGGACTAAGTCGCGTGTGGAATAGTTCAAGTTCAAACTTATAACTTAAATTAATTATGATTGAATTTCGAACTGTGACCACTAGTGTCTAATTATCTATAGTTATATAATATAATTGAATCTATACTAATATTATAAAGCTGAAGAGTTTGTTTGTTTGAACGCGCTAATCTCAGGAACTACTGGTTCGAATTGAAAAATTCTTTTTGTGTTAGAAAGTTTATTTATTGAAGAAGGTTATAGGCTATATTTAATCACGCTACGACTCATAGGAGCGAAACGGTAACCATAAACGCGAGTGACAGCTAAAACATATATCTATTCTAACCAAAAGATTCAACACAATATGAGCAAGTGACTTTTGGTCAGTAAATTCGTCACAAAACTAATGACCATATTCCATCCGCTACTATCGCAATAAATAGAGAACACAACGTTTATCAATCACCTAACGGATTATCGTTTATTATCTGATGATTACGGGGCTAAGTGTGCTTGACAAGGCATGAAGTGGGTTTAATAAGTTAATACTATAAGCCTACAGAGCGGTCGCACTGGTCTATTTGTACGTGTAGTGTATGAGGCGTGTTTGGTTCAGTGAGTGCAAATTTGACTTATGGGAGTTTTGATAGCTGTATTTGCTATTTTAAGTCCTGCTAAAATGCTACATTCTAACAGTTGATTGATGATTTTTATGCTTTGTCGACTTATATGCTAATTGACATTTAAAAGAGGCGTTTAAGTATAACAATCAGAAATCAACTGCAACAAGATACGTTCTAAGTTGATTTCTGATTGCATATTTTGATAGCGACGATTTTACAGAATTAGGTATCTGGAGATTAATTGTGATTAAACTATTGCTATTAAATCTTGTTATATTCTGATGGGTAATATCCGATTTTTATATAAAGTCTCCTTTAAAAATCAGATACTACATAATTAACCTCATGGGTTTGATTTCAAGTTTTGTTATTGGTTCGTCAAGTTTGGGTTAGCAGTTATGAATTTCAAAGAGATTTTGTTTTGTGATAAAAGGAAGGAGGTAAACATTTTGTCTGCTTGAACAATATTTATGATCGGCAAATATTTTTGTTATATGTTTCGTGTTTTATATTGTGTATGTGCATATTTTATAATTCAATATAGAGGATGTCAGAGGCAGTCTAAAAGTGACTCCAGTATAAGTTGATGAGTAATAGATTAGCATGGTTTGGACATGTTATGAGGAGGGATGAATACCACGTGACAACAAGAATGCTAGATATGACTGTGGACTGTTATATTACTCGAGGTAGACTAAAGAAATGATGGATGGATTGCGTAAAAGGTGACATGAGTAAGAAGGGAGTGAGTGTTGAGATGACGGCTGATAGGAAGGAACGGAAGAGAAGAACATGTGCCGACCCCACATAAAGTGGGACCAGGGCAAGAAGAAGGAGAGGAGAAGATGAATATATCCAAATTACTTTACTTTAAAAAAATATTCATACTTAACATATTTCCTTTTGAATTATCTACACTAATATTATAAAGAGGACAGATTTGATTGTTTCTTATTTGCATTTAATAGACCTCGAAATTACTACGGATTTGATAAATTCTTTTTGCGTTGGTTAGCCTATTAATTAAGAAGGTTACATGCTATATTACATTATGGTACGACCATAAACGTGAGTAAAACCGCGAGGGCAGCTAGTATGAAATAAACAAACCGAAGAGCTAACATTTTAATGAAAATGCCACAACTGTATTCACTAGGACTTAAAATCAAAATACTTTCCTGTTTTAGAGGAGTAAAAATGTAGACGCATATTTATTAAAACTTGCCACAAAACAACTGAAAATGACGGTCGGGGCGGAAACTTGTCAGGATTCTTTTTATGCTATGGAAATGGAGGTTATAACCACCGCAGACTGTAGACTTTTTACGGCCTAATAGCCTGGTTGACTTATTTTAAATTATGACGTACTAGAAGTCTAGTCTAGTCTCATTGAATTTTTATCAAAATTTGATCAGTAGATTTATCTTTAAATCAAAATAACTAGAATTATTAAGTCACTCATGCGAACGATGTGCTTTTGAAGTTAGTTATTTTAAGTCATTGTAATTATAAGATACTTGAATCGTTCAACTATGAAAAACATCGTTTTAAAAATTTAAAATTTTAAGTACAAAAATCCACCAAAATTACATATTTTTGACTAATTGTTTTTTTATCTAAACAACTACATATTTAGTTAACACTTCGCTATTTCACTTGCGTTTATGATTGCTTCTTTTTTCATGTCATCCAAACGTGGTGTGATGTAATATAACCAATAAACCGTCCTCAATAAACGGACAATCTAACACAAAAACAATTTTTCGAATCGGATCAGTAGCTTCAGAGATTATCCCGTACATACAAACTTAGATACGAATTTCACCCCTTTGTAAAATTAGTATACATGAATATGCGTATAATATTAGAATTTGGTATTGCCAAATAAATTACTTTGATACACTACGCAGTTGCTTTTAAATTAAACTGTTATCGATTAATAATTGGCCAAATTTTTTAGTTTTTTTTTTCGCACTTAGTTGTTGGGTCATTTGATTAAGCAAACAGTTGTCTAGGTCGACTAAGTCTGTAGTCTGCGGGGGCTCTTACGCTATGGAAATGGAGGAAAATACTTACGCTATTCTATCACAGTAATGTATTAAAGATGACATCCACGTAGCACGTTTTAATGTAAATTAAATGTTACAATTTTCATAGACTTTAAACAGTTTTATTGGTATAAAATGAGGTTATGAAATATTCATGAGCTGTAGGAATTGACGAAAGATAAAATTTGGGTACATTGGAAAGTCGACAGCGTAAACTTTGGTCGTGACATTTTTGTTTTGCGATCTGACCTTCGATGTCCTTAGGAACAAATTTCAATTGATAATGGTTTCTCCAATCACATTAGGTCTTTCAAAACTCATTTGTTATATACCAAGTATATGGCTCTGTGCGTGTGGATTGGTTTGAAAAAACGAAATTCTGAAAAGATCCTTGACCCTTTTCAAGGGTTGGCTACTTGCTTAAAGGTTATTCGATATTTTCGAGGATTTGATTAAAACTTCAAATTCGGGATTTTCAAGGTCAGGTTAATCTTCGAAATTAATGTATCCTATTAAGTAGTAGTTATAATTTCAATGAAATACAAGAGGTAGACTTCAAAAGAGATTCAACATATTCATTAAATGCTATGCAATACAATTTTCCATCGCAGGAAGATTATATCTATTCTTATTGTCATGCATATGTGGTTTTGCGGCCATTTGGTCTATGTCATAGAATAATGAGAGACGACATTTGAATGCATTAATTAATTTTATATGATTTTTATTAAATATAAATAAATGCATCAAAAGAATATGCATAAGAATCATGAATCAACATGAATACTATTATAAACGCATTTTTGGTTATGGATGGATTACTGGATGTACGAAAAAAAAATTTTGATGAAACTCTACATTAATATCGCTTATAGAGCAGAATAACAGTAGACTACTTTTTAGGCCCCTCCCCATTGCTTTTCTTATCTCTTCATAACTTATTCCTTTTGCGCCGGGCAAAACATTTATGGCACCTCTGGTGCTGCAAATGTATACAGCGGTGATCACTTAGCACCAGGCGTCCCACTTGCCAGTTTGCAAGCTATTTTTATTACAAAAAATATATTTGGATTAGTTTCAAGTACATCTATACAAGGTGTCAACTGGGCATGTGTTGGATATTTTACCAGCGCTAGCAGAATCGATATTTAAAAGTAAAAAAACTAAACGAAACTTTTTTTTAAATTCTTTTTCATTAACCTCCGTCGCAAACAGTGGGGTGTTATAAGTTTGACCGTTATGTCTGGTTGGGGCAACGTAGATCCTAAATGGGTGAATCGATTTGTATTGCTTTTCTTCTATTTGAAAAAGGGTTTTCTACCAATGGTTTTTAGATATCTTTACCAAAATCGGTTTATTAATTTCTAGATTTCCAGATGACAAACTCTTTATCTTCTTTTTAAAGGGTTTTGTGTCAGGATATTTTTAAATACGTATACACGAGTCTACAAGATCCAATATTTCCTCAGAAACATCTTGTATATTAAAAACTATTTGAACATCTCGCTATATTCTTGTCACTTTCCCCGCGTCTGCACATCCTATCGATCCCGTCTCGGATTACAGGAGGGGCTTGTATCGCAAATATTTCGAGAGCTAATTACGAAATGAATGTCCGCCACCGGCTTAATCCGGTATAACGTTTGATTCCTCAATTATAACTTGCATCGGTTCAGAATTATATTGTGGAAATTTTATCATTTAATCACATTGGGCATTTGTAAACAGCGATGGTACACAATACGTATAATTGCTTCTGTCATCATCGGAATGGATTTACAGATCGTATTAATGAAACGACCGCTGGCGGTTTTTATCACAAACTGAGAAAACATTTATTATACATGCCTTAGATTATATCGATGCGAATAAGCAATAATGTGTCAACCCACAATAAGTAAAATTCAGTGATATTGGTGTAGTCTGATAATGACGTATTAAACATTATACAAAAAAATTCAAGTTAACTAAATAAATACGGAAAAAAGTTTCTTAATTTAATGTTTCGAATATTGGAAGTGTGCTCAATATTTTGCAATATGCAATAATCAAATATATTTGAGAAACTTAATATTACATAAAACTATTTGTTATACCAATCTGCTTTTAATTCATTATACATTTTATTTATAGAAAATATGTATATAAACTTATTGAAACGAATTTATTAAGACAAGGTTTGACATCTTTAAACATCATTTTCTTAAAAACAAGTCCGTATGGCTTAACACAGTATTGCTTATCAGCGTCCTAATATGACCATAGATACATAATCAAAATCAAAATAAAAAAATAGTTTATTCAAGTAGGCTCTTATGAGCACTTTTAAATCGTCATACATGAAAATAACAAAAAAAATACATAAATAATGAAGCTTCCACCGGTTCGGAACGCAGATTCTACCGAGAAGAACCGGCAAGAAACTCGATAGTTACTCTTTTAAAATACTGTAAATACAACACAGTTTATGATTACAAATTAATTATTTATCCTGTACGAAATTTAGCGTATACTATGCCTACGCATCTTTATCGTCAACGTAATCTTCTATAGAGTAATATGCTTTTGCTATTATAATATATAGTTTGATAATTAATACATAAAACATAAGATTTTGATATCAAACTAATAGCCATACTTCAAAATAATCTTAACTCTAATCAAGTTATCTTCTGTCTCAGTTGCATCTATGATTTTTTTTTTTTAATTTGAAACTAGCATTTGGAAGAGGCATCGCTACGTTGTAAATATTGTTATGTGGACGGTCTTATACTTTTTTTAGCGGCACCTGAGTAGTGAAGTCGAAGTAGCTGAAGTACCATACTAAAGTTTATTGTACAATGCCTATAAGCAAGTTGTCTAGGTTTAACGCAATCTGGTGAATGATAGCATGACATATAAAAAAGAATTAACAAACTGAAACTCATTGCCATATGCAAATGAAAATATCCCAACGCTGGATAAATGTCTCTTTAACTAGCAGTTCCTCGTAGCTTTGTCTTAGATTTTCGCGATTATTATTTATTGAAATAAAACTATTTTAATCGGATTTAAATCGCGTATATTAATTATTTGATAAACCACAGATCCTTGTTAGAGAACACAGACTCATTCCTAGAATGATACGCGAGGCTATTGAAATTCAAAAACATTCGAACTTCAATAGAGAAGATGGTTGGAGACTTTTGAACACCTGGGATCCACTTATTAAAATTTTAAAATCCCAAGTCCAACAGACTGCAAGACCCAAAGATATAGTTAGTGCCTTCTGCGTGATTTAAATCCGTTTAAAATAGTTTTATTTCAGTATATGTATTTATATATAGTTTTAAGTATATATGACCAAAGAATAGCATTGTGCTTACAGACGTTTATACCCCTTTAGGGGTGATATATTTAAAAAACTTATTTTGATCCCTACGTCAAAATATCCACTTTAAAAGGCACCTACTGCAAAAATTTCTAGTTTGTATACTTTCACTAATATACTAAATAAGGTTATTATTTAAGGTAATTATACTAAATAAGGGTTGCATTAGCAACCCTTTATTTTGTTTCGAGAGATTAGACTTCTTCAGGACGCTTCCTTCAACGCCGAGCACGAAATGAATTTTGCAAAGATTATTTATGGATACCCAAATTTTGATCATCGGGTAGATCTATATGTTCTATTTACTGAGTCATCTAGTGTTTTATTATATTTCTCTAATCGACCCTGAAATCTTGAGAATTATAAAAATAACTCACAAAATTGTATAACTTTACAGCATTTCCGGTACCCAATAAATACCGCTAGATCTTTTTATGTATGTAAACAAAAAAATAAAGCGAAGCTAGAGCTCCCAAGCCGGAACATACCTTTTGCCCGTAGAACGAAACAAATGAAAGAGTTCCAAGTTACGGTTTGACCTTTTATAAAGAATTCCGCCACAGCCAATAAAAGGGCGTCGGAAGGAAATAACTAATGGCTACACACGGATACCTGTTAAGTAAAAAAATAAAATTGGGAATACATAACTAATATTAAAAAAGAAACCGAATTCAAAAGCACAGGACTTTTTTTTTTAAAGAAAAGCGACTTCAAAGCAAAATAATTGAATGACCTACTTATGATATACTTATTTCAGTTATTTTGATTTTAAAACCGTATTACGACCAATCTGAAAGTATACCCTTTCAAAGAATTATTTATCCAAATGATCCAGTCGTTGAGTAATCAATGAACGTACACAAAAAGTCCCCGACGAATTAAGAACCCCCTTATTTTTTTTAATCGATTTCGTTTAGTATGATGACACACTCGGGATTGTTATTTCGTTTTTAAAACGTAATAACTAATGAAGTTACGAGGTAATAAACATTTAAAAAATGCGTTACAAATTGAAAATTTTCTCCGTTTTATGAAGTCGGTTAGCAAATTATTTAAAATTCAAACGTTCAAAATGTTTGAAATTCAGGTTCTTTTACTTACTTTTCCTTTCAATACAGTTCACATTTCGTTCTTCACATAGAGCTAACGAGTTCAAAAAAGTGAGAACTTATTTTTCGTTGATTCTTTCGTAAATTCGACATTTAGAATCGATTGCAACTTCAACTAGAATGGACTATGAACTTTAAAAATGATTTAAAGAGATAGAGACACTTACCTACTTATATACGAGTCCAAATGTTTTAAATTCTTTATATGTTTCAATGACCTAAAAATTTGAACTACTAATATCTGATTTAATCATTGCAGTATTGATTAATTGATCACTATTTCATGTATTATGAAAATTGTCTTATTTGTGTATTTACTATTTTTTGCTTGCAGAATATCTAATGAATGCATATTGACTTAGCTCTAATGTTCTTGTTTTATAGATCTTCGTGATATCGCCATATGAGGTCAGCTATATTATTTCTCTGTTAACATTATTTCAAAATCTAGCATTAATTTAAGCGTATAAACTATTTTGGACAACATATATAACAGATGTCCTTACCCATGACGCTTCAATATTTCAAGTTTAAATATCAAATTGACAATGTATTTAAAGTCTCCTACGTGACGTCGTAAACTGTGTTCATATGACACAACTAAAAGGCATCAACTTAAATAATATAATTGAACATTTTAAGTCGAAACGTCTAACTTATCGGTTGTATGTATGTCACTATAATTCGAATAGCGTTTCACAATCACGTAACACAGCTGCCTTCAACCAGGAATTAATCATGGTGTGCGTGTAAGTTGCTTAAAATCACGCGATCAACGCTTTCTTTATTGCCTATAAGTTATTATTCATGAAAATCGAAATAGGATTTCGAGCAGATTATCAACAGTGGTTTTATTTATGGTCGAATCGGTTGATGCTTGTATGGGTATTATGGAGTAGGTGAGCGTTTTACAGAAATCTAAACCATAGTTCGTTTTGTTTTTTGTTTATTTGATGGTTATTTTTTTATTTATAAGTAGACATTTATCGTGTGTCTAACCCCATCTCCCATTTCTTCGATTATTAACAATCTCTTTTTCCCTTATTCTCTTTACGCTGGTCACGTAATTGTTGGTTCTCTTGTGCTCTTTACACCAGAATGTAATTTATTTATTTATTTATTTTATTTATTTATTTATTTTATTTATTTATTTATTTTATTTATTATAACAGTAATCTAAATATATATAATTCAAAGGTGACTGACTGACATAGTGATCTATCAACGCACAGCCCAAATCACCGGACGGATCGGGCTAAAATTTGGCATGCAGGAAGATATTATGATGTAGGCATTCGCTAAGAAAGGATTTTGATATCAAGGTATGAAATAGGGTATGAAAATTAGTATGAAACTTTGTCAATTTTAAACCGATCGGGCTGAGACTTTGTATGCATAAAGCTACTATGACGTAGGCATTACAGACATCGCAGACGAATTCGCGAGCACCAGCTAGTTATATTATATAACAATAAGCTCACGGATTTTTGACGCCCACATCGCCGACCACTTACGTTCGTTAGTAAGTAAGTATGCCATTGTATGCTAGGCGAGAATAACTTTGGACTAATAAGACAATCGACAAATTTGTCAATGTTAAAAATGAGTACAGATTTTAATGTTTAATGTTTGAGCGTACAATATCTATACTTATTAAATATCATTAACGTAACCACATATTCTTCACGTTAATAAGTGAAAAGAATATTTAGACTATTTCGCTTGTACCTTAAATAAGTTATTCATAAATTAAAATATTAAAATTGAAGTTTTGAATACAGTATTTTCAATTACCGTTTGTTGTTATATAATATTAAATATATGTAGATAACTGTAACTAACAAGAAGTGTATTTTACCGCCTAAGTTATTTCTCACATTTCCCTCGCGTCCTCTACCCGACTCTACGCGTTATTTGCTCGTTCATTTTTTACTTTCACGTCTAAACATCATCCCTCTGACGATGTTTCTCCTTTGCCTCATAAAAATAATGGGCCTAGGCGTGTGATTAGCTGTCGATGTTTTTGTTATCGATATAATATTTTAGTTATGCAAACTTTTTATCGATTTCAAAAAGTAGGTTTATATTTCGATGTTTACATAATATTCAGTGATACTTTAGAATTATTATTTGGTTATTTCGAAAATATGGTTTAAATTAAAATATGAAGTAAGACATTTACGACAGTCCAAGTTTATTTTGGTTTAACTACTGCATTGAAATTAACTTTACACAATTTTAAAACTATCCGAAAAATCTGACACTATTAGTGCATTTCGTTCTAAATTCTTACAATATAGACGATTTGAAAAGTGGGTTTTTGATTTTAAAATAATAACTTATACGAAATCTATTGCTTTTATTCATCTACTTTAGGTATACTTTGAATTTTATTTTACATTTCTCCTTATGTTGATTTTTAGAAATATTTTTAAACATATTTTCATTAAAAATCCATATCGATAACAGATTACAATTCGTTTCGCACGTCACTAACACCGTACCATATTACCACATTTTGACATGACTTTATGAAGACGTGACGTAGGTATAACGCTCGGGTTTATTTAGGAAAAGTGAGGTTCCCATTGTGTAATACTTTCGTAATTGGTACTTTGCATGTACACGTTTTACACTAGCTAATGCCAGTTACGCGGCACAATATATAATGCTAATTAAGTTTTATTATATTCAAAGGAAATACACAAAGTAAGTACGCTATACATGTCAATATATTTAATCGTCTTAGTAAACATAGAATCAACCGGTTCTAATTTTTTTTTGAAACGGTATAATCTTGCGGAAGTCACATTTTCGCCACATCATAATCTGATTATGGAATCTCAGAAAAAGTGAGAAAAGTTCTCAAAATATAATATTCAACAGAAACCAACGCGGTGATTAATATGTAGTTACAATTTTGAGTAAAAAGCTATAATACATATCTTTATGTATATATAGCAGTATATGAATGCCAACTCAAATCAAAATCATAATATTTTTATTCAAAACAGGAATTAAGATTCTCTTTTTGAACGCCTAGAAAATGAATCTACCACGAATGAATCGATTAGTGGACGATATTTTTAATCATTATAAGGCGAATTAATTTTTGAATTACTTAACATGTTTCATACTTAAAATCAAGAAAAGAAATCGAGTTATAAAACAATGAAAAAACACCTAAGTGCTCATGTTAATACATTTACATTATTTTCGCCGAGCAATACATAAGCCGCGATATAAGTCCATAATCGACAGATTGCCCAATAAGAACAATAAATATATTTTTCTAAATGATTTCTTTGTTTCGCCAATGACTGACAGGGTGCCAATATTGCCTGAATTCAGACGTCTGACTACCAGTAATAACGAATAATGGATGACTATTTGACATATCTGATACCTAGAATTTATTTTATTGTTATTGATATTAAAAATGCTTGTATAGTAGAACGTAAAATGATAGAAATATCCTCATGGATACATACGTCCTGTAGGAAGAACTAAATGGACATCCATGTTAAGTCCTAGCGTTATCTATATATCAATACGTGAAGCAAAAACTATGTAACCCTTTTCACGAAAATTGCACGGACGGAGGAATACGAAATTACACACACTTATATAGAGAAGGAAAGCAGAATGTTAATAGTTTTTTTTTTAATTACGCATAAATATACATTTAATCAATAAAAAATAGTACACACTACCATGTATTTACACACACGTTTATATACTCTTTTGTTTATTATTTAAGTCTGTGGTTAAATTGAGAATAGATAATCTGTGGTCAATCTTAAAATCGATAAAAATTTAATTAACTACGGTCGAATTGCGATCGCTAGGTGACCATTGTAAATTTTTCTTAATTGCCGGGCGTATTTAATGCAGAACTAAATATTTGCCTTAAAAATAAAGACCATAGTAGAGTCGAAAAATCAATCGCTGATCGCTAATCCGAAATATATCTGTGTTTCTATTAATAGTAAAAACGCAAATTCTGTTCCATATGAAGCCATGTATTGTACAAGGTGCGTCAAATAAAGTGCGTCGTGAAGGTAAAGTTAAATTTAATTTCAAATTACTTTAATACAGACGGACAGAAGAATCACGATTCTAGGCTTAATTCTCTATAAAACCATTTGGATTTTATGACAAAAAGTTAAGACATTTTTCTTACAAAAAAACATGAGACGAAAGTATAAGTATACATTAATCAATCGCAAGATTGACACAAAACAAACACGAAAAAGGAAATTTAAGAACTTTAAACATTTTTCAAACAATCTCCCAATTTTAAACGTAATTGTTATTGAGTATAAACAAATTTGTTTAACAGAAGCAACGTAAGTATTAATGAGCTTAAGTATGTTCTACCTAACAACTAAAAAGCATTCTCAAACACTAAACCTAAACAAACAGACCAACGGAATCCGGGAATGTTAAAACTACGATTCTAACTCTTCGTAACGGAACTCTAAAAACCGTTTACATCTGTAGGTTGCTCCCGTAAGTAATATTCGACACTCGACGAGAACGAAACGCTTTGAAGATGATCAATGACGCAACAAAACATCGTCTCAAGCTCAAGCTAAAAGATGCAGCGATAACAAAATCTGAGAATATTGATATAAATGAAAATATAGGCATAAAGTTGTAAGTGAGCCGAGATGGTCTAGTGGTTAGAACATGTCGATCACCAACGATGATTGCGGGTTCAAACCCTGGCTAGCACCGCTGATTTTTCAAGTGCTAAATTTGTTTCTAAATTCATCTCGAGCTCGGCGGTGAAGGAAAACATTGTGAGGAAACCTGCATGTGCCGGGAGAAATTCTGACACATGTATATCCGCCAACCCGCAAGTGGAGCAGCGTGGTGAATTAAGCTCTAAACCTTCGCCTTAATAGGAGAGGAGGCCTTTGCCCAGCAGTGGGATATGTATAGGCTGTTACTTTACTTTTACTTTCATAGGCATAATGTTTAAAGTTGTCGTAAAAAGTATAGCTAAAAAAATTAAATGTGATAACGAGCAAATTGGTTTACCTTAACAAAACTGATGTTAAAGCTAAAAATCAAATTCCTGATAAGAAAATTAGCATTCACGATCAAAATATTCATAAAAAATACATAAATTAATAAGAAATACATAATACTAATAACAAAGAAAAAAATTGTCAAAAATTAGCACTAAAATTAATTATACTAATTGAACATATAAATGAAGTAACAAAAACACTAATTATAACTATTCTTACACATAAAATAGCAATAAATGCTGATAAACCAATTCTAAGAACAATTGACGTAGGAGTGGAACTGAAATAAACGTGAAATAAAACTAAATAGCGCTCTTTTATAACTTGAGCCAAACCCTTAAGGCTGTCACGCGATGTTTACACCGAAATGTCGTGTTGAATATTGAATTTTGAGTTAGTTCATGTTAAGTGAAGTTGTAAAAGCGTTGTCCGTGTGTAGATACCATTTGTAGATACGATATCACCAACCAGCTCTTTGATTGGCGCCATGGCTTGTGTGAATACATGATATTTGATGACAACAAAACATCCCTTTGGTATTGCATGACAATTTGCATTAAATAATCTAACACGTCACATAGTATACAAATCCTATTATGACAAATGCGGTGCCGAATTCGACTATTCCAAACAATTATTCATATTAAACTGACTAACATTATTAAAATCAATGCACGTGATTGAATTTATTAATTAATAATGTATTTATTGTTAATAACGATATTAAATGTAAACATATGCGAGTAAATCCGTTTAGAACAAATAGTTAAGTATCTTTTGTTGTTTCATTTAAATAAAATAAACTGTTACAATAGCTAAAACACAACAAACAACTTGGAAATATCAAACAGAGAATTAGTATAAATATTTGATTGGAAATATTACGTGCATTTTGTTTAATCTTTATTTCAGATACCAGATAAAACAAACAAACTAATTTTCGCTTGGAAATGAAAAATACTACCAATCCTGTATAGATACACACAATTGGCATAAAAGTATTTAAATTCAGAATGGAACTGAATAAACAGATTCGACGTTTTAGCAGATCAATGGAACTCGAAAACTATATTCGTGAAACAAAAAAAAAACATCCACGAAGTACCGAATAGCCACACGCCCACTGTGGAGTTAGATAAATTAAATACAAAAAGGGGAAAAGAGAAAAATTCAGCTATCTACACAGTACCCTGTTTATCCATGTCAGTTACCACCCTCGGCCCAGTAAATTACTACAGACCGTTTTCCCTCCATTTTCAAACACAAAACGCTAACCAGCGTACAAACAAAAGAGTTTTTATGGACTAATAATTACAATATTCATGACGCTTGCAGCTGCGACGCTTTTGTGAATTGTAAAAGTTGATGCTATACGATAATGATCTTCGTTGTTGTTTTAAGGTTGTCCATTTAAATAGTTGCCTTCGAGAGAAAAGCATTTAAATATATAATTCAATTATATTTATTCAAAATTCAATATGCGATGTCTGCGAGTCACCTGTTTTTTTAATCAATAATGACCAAAGCGATTTGTGAAATTTCAAAGCCCCAACAGAAGATACGAAATTAATTTCATCTGAAAACTATAAATGAGCATTAAATTGGATGATACGATAATTAAAAAGGGATAATTGTTTTCGTTAATAAACATTGCATAATCGGTATTATCGGTGTTTTAAAATGACGTGTACAATCTGTAATTATAAAAAAAAAAACTCATCGAATCCGTGAAGTAAAGAGAAAATTGAAATATTTACCAATCGATGGTTTCCAAATATGCTTAAAATTAAACACGTACTCGAAGAATTCAATTTCAAAACTCGATTTCGAGGATAGAAACATCTAACCCATTGAAAGGGCCGTGATAAAAGATTTTCTATACGCAAGAGTGTCTCCATTTGCCTCATAAAAATGTACGCCGTATTTTTTTCGGTCAATAATATATCAATCCTCTCGACATGTCAAGCGAGTGTGGAGTCTGCGAAAATAATGATGGATAGCGAAATAAAAAGCAATATTCAGTGTAACGGTATAAGTAGGTACGCGCAATATTAATGCGAGTTTTTAGGGTTTTTTTATGTTTATATTGTCAGTTTAAAAAGTCGATTCATCAATTGTTCTGGTTGGAGTTTTATTAAGTCTGTTTTGTTTTTGTTCTTCTTCCTTAAATTTTTCTTTCAGTTTTCATTTAAATTGCCAAAGAATTACTTGTGTTTTTTTTTCACTTAAAGTACTATTTTTAAAACGTTGCGATTATCATCTGATTTCCATGATCTTTATTGACTAAATGAGTATTCAATTAGATTACATTTTCTACCAAAAGATAATTATTGATTATGATTAGAGGTTTAGGATAGATAGCTGCGAGAGTCGACTTTATATCATAATATATAGTAGGTGCTAAGTATAAATGGATCTAATAACGATTCTGCATTTAAGACAGTTCTGTTAGAGCTTGAATCCTGGTAAAGATGCCAATATAATCAATCAATCTATCAAATAACGTATCTAACGCGTGTGAAAACACTTGGGTCATCCATTTATATATTCATTCTAATATCGTCACTAAAATATTAACCACAAACTAATTCACTGGCACACTCATACCGTTTGCAATTACTTCCTTCATTGAAACGAGTGGCTGTAATAAAGCTTCTGTATTACAAAATTAAATGATATTTAAATTAATCCACCCCATAATTAAGTCTTGTACAGATAAATGGGTTCCCGATATTACTCGATTATATGAACAACGCTTTGGAATTGTAAATCCAGTTTAGGCCGGTATTATACTTGTAAATTATAAGCAGTTCGGTCTCTTGCTATTGGATTAGATACACGGCTATATAGACATAGAAATTTCAATATTTTGTCATTCATGTATTATAATTAAAAAGATCGATCGATTATTGTAGCATCTTTGTTGGATTTTGGGGGAATTGGTTGACTGATTTCGTAATATAGTCGAAATAATATTCAGATGTACAACAGTAACATTCTATTAATGGCATCTTCTTCTACCTAGCATTTTTCCCGGTTATACCAGGGTCTGCTTTCTATTCTAGTCCAGATATTGACGAGTTACTGATTTTTACACAGAGCGACTGCCATCTGACTTCTGTAACCTCTGAAGGCAAGCCAGTAACCATTTACACTAGAATAATTTCCCTACTAAGAGTAACGATCATTATGAGGTGATTGTGACAACAACCGGGACCGACAGCTTTTACGTGCTCTCCGAGGCACGGTGGGGAGACCCACAAGGACAAACACCCAGACCTAGGAACAAATATTTATACAAATATAAATATCAGCCCCGAACGGGGATCGAACCCGCAACCGTCGGCGTTAGAGGTACATTCAGCACCACTACACCAGAACGGTCGTCATTCTTAATGTCATATTGCTGTATAAAGACATCTTATATTGAGGAGGAAGTAGACGCTAAATCCATCATGCTACTCCATAACGGATTACGTATAAACATATATCTACATGCCTTAAAAATTTCCTGATACAAGCAGTTACTTAGCAATGTTTTCGTTTATCGCCCAGCTTGGGATAATTCTAACAAATCATCAAAATCAATTAAAACAAAAATGTAAGTATTACATGACTATATTGTATGTAATTTATTTATTTAATAATATAATTCACAATATACGTACAAAATGTAAGCTTAGTGCCAGAAAGCATTTTCTGCCAGCTGACTTTAGACGTTCAATAGCGATGTAGGAATTGAATACATTTAAGTAAAGCATCTTAAATAAAATTGATGACAGACGCGTTGGCGCAATGGTCACTACAACTGACTAAAGCGCTAATGGCCGCGGGTTCAATCCCCGCTCACGGCAAACGTGTGCATTATGGGCCATACGGATGTATGTCGTGGTCTGGGTGTTTGTGTTAGTGTTGTGAATGTTTTCGGACCCCCGACACAAGGTCGTGATAATGGGGGCCGTTGAGTGTGATGAGTTATTTATTTATTGAGTAAGATCCATTGAGTATTTAAATTATTTATGCTACTCCATCATACGGGTGCAATATGAAAATATCTATATAGGTTGAAAGAGGATTTACATATATAGAAGGAATAGGAATAGTCTACGTTTCTTTTCTCAATAAAAATGTAGGTCCTTGTCCAGTATTTTCACTGTTAAACTTTGTCGAGTTAGAGAGGTACCTATCTGAATGCATGGATGGAGAGGGGTGGTATAAATTGGACGAGTGTATCAATCTGTGTATTTGTCTGTGACATCGCAAGTCCGAAATAAATAGACCAATTTAGATGCTGTCGCTTTTGTTCGAAATCTGGTGTAATCAAAATGATTTAAGCTATAATTTTATGAAGATTCCGTTCAGACGTTTGAAGGGTATCAGTTCTTTTCTGGTTGTTGAAAGGTTCAGAATAATTTATAGATGTCTTATCGACTCAAAATTTACTATACTATGAATTATATTAACATAACTTAGTTGCATAACCTTGACCTGATACTATTGTATCATCTGAAATCAGCATGATAACCAAATCTCCTTAACTTACAAGAGAAGTACCGTATTGGGTATATTAAAATCGTTTCAAGAAATAGATTGTTGGGATTTTTTTTATTTTCAATTTTATAAATTATAAATCAACATACAAGTGATGTTAAAACTAATAAAGGATTTGAGTTGGTAGTAAGAGTATGAACATTTACTTAAACAGAACAACAGTTCTGCGTTGATTCTATAGATACAATAAATTTGGATATAAGATGTGATTGCTGTAGGGCATTTTCGGTAATTCTTTTGAACGTACTCGGGCTCATGTAAAACAAATGGAAAGATAAAATATGTGACAGTTGTGAGAATCTTAACTAAACTTTGTCCAATAATATTTATTAAAAGCATCAGTCTTTTCGTCAATCAGTCAGTCAGCCAGTATGAATGGATACTAACAGAACCCAAAAAAAAAATTATATCAATTGTAAGCCTCATAACCTTGCTCAAAAAATCAAGCATATACGTAGTATATAACAGATTAAAAACAAACAAGCTCTTTATATAATCGCCTAGATATACACGAATATCCTGCGACCAGTACACGCGGATAAAACCCTATTCAAACACGAGTCCTCAATAGAAACAAAGTGATTGCTATCGACTTTGTGGGATCGTAATTTCATCAACTGAATTAGGGACCAATGCCGTCATCCAGAATCGAGACCCGGGCGTAAACCGTTCTTTACCGATTTTAATGAGTTCCGGAATATCCGCTTACCGAAGCAAAACCAGGATTATTACTTTATAGAAAACGGTGTTACTGTTTTAATGAAATCCCTGAACTGATCGCACACACGTACGAATTTTAATTTAGTTTGAAACAACCGTCCAGTTCCGACTCGTTAATTAGTATTGAATGCTCCAGAATTTATACACGTTGGAATAGTGTTGGATACACTGGTTATGAATATTTTTATATCCGTATTAAGCATATAGGTTTCGCTCTAGAGAAATTCCTACTGATTCTATTGGAATAATAGCTTATGTGTCTGGGTTGAACTATACATGTGTCAATTTTTAAGAAGAATTATACATTCGCAAGTTATGAATAGGAAAAATTTCATATGAAGGATTCCATAACGATGAAGCCAATAATTAAATTTCCGACTAAGTTCAACACGTTAATTTTCATAACACGAACTATAAATGAATATGTATTGTACATTCATATAGTACAGACTCTAATAATCTTGTAATACAAGTGCCGTATAGATTAAACAAAAATAATTAAAGGATAATTTTCATTAAAATCAACTACACCAAATGCTTACGTTCTGTAATATTTACGAAATTCTCGTTCAAAATACCTCATGTGGGCACTACAGTCCCTAACCTTAAGATAATATGATAAGCCAATTAATACTTCCCAGAATCTTCGTACCGTTGAATTATGTACTGAGGTTAATTGATTTATTTCTATTACGCTAATTATCTATTCTAATATTATAAAGCTGAAGAATTTGTTTGTTTGAACGCGCTAATCTCAGGAACAACTTATTCGAATTGAAAAATATTTTTTATTAGGTAGTTTATTAATTGAGGAAGGCTATAATACATCACGCCACGCTATGGAGGGAAGCAGTAACCACAAACACGAGTCAAACCGCAAGGGAGAGTTAGTATAGTATAATGCAATTTGTATAGATAACAATACTAAGAAATTTGGCCAAATTAGAGAATTACATTTTGAGATATTTGAATAGTTAAACTAATCGTATTATTTTTAAAATTTTAATCACAAAAAATCCACCAAATGACTTTTCATCTTTGACGAATTATTTCTTACATAAAACAGCTAAGTTTTTAGTTTAAATAAGAGTTAGTTTTGCTAGACTGTGTTTTTTGTGCACAGGCATCCTGCGGAGGCTGATCAGTGGGATGACTGAGTTAAGAAAAATTATCAAACAAGCATAATGTCTGATTCATAAAACTACTTTCTTTGATGAAATATTTATTTTCTGGTTAGTTCCATGTTTCTTCAATCACGTGAATTATCTATAACCTCCGCTGAAGGAAAACAAAGTTTACTAATTCCATTAAATTAGTACATTACTCTGTACAAATAAATATTGGTAAAGTTGGAGAAATCAATTATGCTGTATTATTTGAAAGAACTACCAACTAACTCGCGATCTAAGTTTTTATGATCCTATTGTAGTAATTATTTTGGTTACGTAATATTAAAAGTATTATGACGAGCATTTTTGAATGAATCATTTGAATGAAGATAAGACTACATCGAATATTGGAAGTAATTTTACATGTTTAAATTTTGGGAACCATCACTAAGTATTTCAAGTCCGTGTGTGTAAAGTTGATATGAGTAAGAAAGATGTAACTTCTGAGATGACGGCTGATAGACGAGAGTGGAGAAGGGCATGTTGTGCCCACCCCACATAAAAGTGGGAACAGGGCAAAAAGAAGAAGAGTGTTTTTTATTACACATTATACAGTACAGCACAAATATTTAGTGCTCAAACAGTAAAGGATTCCTGATATATTTTCCGAGAGTTTTGAAAATTGGTGATCTTATTTCTAGACTAGCTTTTGCCTGCGACTTCGTCCGCATTTTCGTCGTTTTTCGAAAAAAAGTAGCGTATTTCCTTTCTCAGGGTTCAGTGGTTTTGATGTGACAGACAGATTATCCACAATACTTGATTTCTATGATTTTTTTATTAAATAGGTAATAATAATATATTAACTTTTTTAAATTAGGGATGAGTGAGAGTATTATAAACGTAAAAGTAAACAAATATAATCAGAATTCTCCGAACTGCTAAGCTATCAGGAGTTACACGTGTTATTGTGAGTCAACCATGAAAGGTAGACATATGCTGTTGCCGGATATTTTTTAGGAAATTTTATGTAGAATATTTCTGTCATACATGATTTCTATGTAACTTTAACCATTAAGGCTGCATACGCGACGGAAGCTTAAAAATTGGAGTAACGTCTCCCGTTTTCCCTTTATTACTCTGCTCCTATTGATTGTAACGTGATGAAAAGTACTATAACCTGCCCAGGAGTATGAAGAATAATTGTACTAAGTTTCGTTAAAATCCGTCGACTAGTTTTTGTTTCTATAAGGAACATACAGACAGACAGACAGACAGACAGACAGACAGACAGACAGACAAAAATTTTACTGATTGCATTTTTGGCATCAGTATCGATCACTAATCACCCCCTGATAGGTATTTTGAAAATATATTTTATTTACAGAATTACCTCTCTACAGATTTATTATAAGTATAGATAGATTTTGACATGTTCTTGCAGGTAAACCAGAAGAAATTTCCTATAAGTTTTTTTTATAAAATTATTATTCGTATTTTTATTGTATGAATATTAATGCTGCAAAGTCGACTCACGCGTTTCATTCATTATTACTTTTATATCATTTTTTTCTAATACAGCTCAAGCCCGATACTTAAAAAGTTAAGTAAATAAATAAAAAACTTATTACATAAATACCAATTATCAAAATTTCTACAATACTTTTTTGATTAAACTATCAAATGGCTCCTATTTATACAAACCATGGCATTGATATGGTATGTGTATTATTTGCTAAACTAGTACGATATTACTTATTTAATAAAGGAGGTTAAAAGACATCTATTTCTTCTAATTTTTATTATTATATTAGTGTTTACAATAAGCCTGACAATATCATATGGCTTAACAGAAGATAATACAGTGATTATGAAACTTAGTTACATATGGACGCTGATATGCAATACTGTGTCAAGATACACGGACTTTATTTTGAGAAAATGGCGTCTAAAGATGTCAAACCTATTCTTAATCAATTTGTTTGAAGAAGTATATATCCATTTTTTCTTTTCTATTTTGATAATAAGTGTAATATATTAAAAGCAGATTGACATACTTAATGTGTTATCTAATAATAAGTGTTTCAAATATTTTAGATTATTGTATAAACTGAAAAATGGAAATTGGAACGCACTTGAAATTCAAGACATTAAATTAAGACACTTTTTCCATACTTACTTAGTTTATATAACGTAAAATTATATTTAACATTGTTAAATAGGTAACACACTATCAAAATACATCAATATCTCTGAATTTGACTCTTTGTGGGTTAAAACATTATTGCTTATCATCACCCGTATATGAAATTATCAAAACAGTATTGCTAATAACTTATAAATAATATACATATCTGTTGTGCAATAATTGACTCGAGTTTAGGATTGCTTTGATAATTATCGGAGCAACATAACGTAGAAGCATTGCATTGGTTATAATTTAGAGAAATCCGAGATAGAACGTCAAATGCAATTGGTGATTTAAACAATCTGACATAAAACGAATGAGGTATTTAGAGATACAACTGAAATAAGGTAAAGTATCAAACATTCTGTAAATGTCCCATTGAGAAAAACAAAATTTTATACGTACACTTGTATTGTCTACAGTAACAGACTATAAAAGATCAAAGGCCTTATCTTCTATTAGGAAGAAGGTAAAGTTTGGTGGAGTTAGATATACATGTGTGAGAATTTTTATTGAAATTTAAAGGTTTTGTTACGACAGCCATATTGCACGGTAAAAAATTACTCTGATACAGATTGTCTTAAGTTTTTTCAATATGACAATTTTTTTTTCGCTTTATTTCGTTTTTTTTTTAAACTAGGCAAACGAACAAATCAAATCAAAATATGCTTTATTCAAGTCAGCTTTTACAAGCACTTTTGAATCGTCAATACAAAAACAAAAAGAAAACAAAAAACTAATTATTTATTTACCACCGGTTCGGAATGTAGATTCTACCGAGAAGAACCGGCAAGAAACTCGATAGTTACTCTTTTAAAAAGTTTTACGATGGGTACATTCATTTATGAGTTACAAATATATTAAATATCCTTATACTACATCCAAGCATCTTTAACATCTATATAATCTTGAACGGAATAATATTATGCTTTAGCTACTAAGGATTTTTTAAAATGTACTTTAAATTACACCATACCGGGAGATGTTAAGTAATCACTACCGCCAATGAACATTTGCTGCACTAGAGGATCTACAAATGTTGCCACCTTAAAACGCAATAAGACGAAAGGAATTAGCAGGTAAGAAAAGATTGAGGAGCTTAGGCTTCTAGCGCTCTCATTCAAACGACATGCAACTATATGAGCGACGCCGATCTTCTGTAAGAGTTTCTGCATCAGTTAAAGCAACTAGGATCTATTTCATCATGATATAATAAAACGAATCAACGTAACACACCTGATTTTACTTCCCGGACACGTGCTCTGTCCGTTGATAGTCTAAATTCTAAAACGGCGGTAGCTTCACGTGAAACTGACACGATACACTTATAAATTGATTCGAAAAAGCTTGTAAAGAATATTCCAATGAAGTGTCTTTTGAGTTTAAATTTGAATTGAGCTATGATACATTGAATCAAATATTTATATAAAATGATTTTATTAGCTAAAACAAACAGATTTAGTACCGTGGAGATTTTACGAATTTGTTTTCAACACATTTCTTAATATGAATTTTTCCTTCAAAAACCGTCTTTGCAATTAATCAAAGATAAATCACTAACTATCTGTACGATAGTACCTCTATAACTCAAAGACCCAATCCAATTATAAGTCTATTCTCTTTAAGATGTAACCCAACTTATCATACAGTAGCAGATTTATTAGAGTATACTGGCTTATCTACGTACATATATACGATCGGTGTTCCTACATCTGTCAGACTGTCTGAATTGGGTCCTTCGAGGAGATTAAATTATGTAAATTGCGCTGGATTCGCAGACTAATGGTTGAGATGTTTCGGGAAGTTTATAGTAAAATTATAACGCTCACCATTCGATGTGGGCCGAATGTTAATGGGAAAGATATTTCTTTAGGTGTACCTGAAACAATAAATTTCAATTTGGTTACAAATCGTGCTATAGGTATAACAATTATTTTAAATGAAATATTAGATTTGTCTGAATCATCTGTATTAAATTAAAATTGATTTAAAATTAATTTTACTTTTTTAATACTTAGAAAGGGACCAACAATAAAATTAACGAGACCATTAAACAAATATTGTTCGTCAGGAATTAAATAGGGCGATAGATATTCGGATACAGAAACAATCGAAGACAATATTACATAATGTTGCCTAAAATCCCGCAGACAATCCAAAGAAGAGACAGCCAACATTACGTGAACAATTACAATCCGATGAGGAATTAGATTAATCAAGCAAAAACATCCCTTAACGGTCCGTAAGACAAAGGATTAAAATCGTCCAACCGTTTTATTGTTTTCGAATATTCTCGAACATTCTGGAACATTCCACAAAATCACTGCGGCGCTGGAATTGCTCGAAAGTGAAATTATGTGTTGTAATTATTTATCTGTCCATTCGACGTTGGGCCTCTATTAAAATGGTTCGGAAATTTCAGCCCTAAAATCCAAACCTCAAGTGTATAGGATTTGGTATATTATTGATTTTTTTTTCTGTTAAAATATATGGACTATATGTAAAGTGATGGGACATCGTTATCAGTTAATCACAACGCATATGTATATACAAATAATCAGATATACCTGTAAATCATTTAAAAGGTTGCTAACGCTAGATGATACCACGTTCCCGAATTTAAAGATGATTTTTCTGATTGAAAAAATACAATCAGTAACTCAACACCAAATAACAATATTTATTAAATTTGTTATGAAATTTTATCGTTGCGCGAATTATACAAAAAACAAATATCAGTTTGGAAAATATTATATTATGAGAAAATATTTTCTTTATTTCATTAACGCTGGTAAAATTGTAATGTAGCTTCTGGGCTAATAATATTACTGTTTCCTTCTGAAACAATATCTTCCTAACGTAAGTCATATAGTAATCTGTTGTGCGTAAAATAACGAAATAAGGTAAAGAAGGAAAAGGAAGACTTTTTTCGGGATTTATAATCATTGTATCTTATAAAAACGGATAAAACTAAAGCGACTGTGTTTCTTGTTTTGGCAACGTTCTTAAAATTTTTAACTATAAGAAGTATTTTGCTAAAAACTTCTTACGCTTATTACGATAATGTATTTAACAATTTACATGGTATAATATAAAAGATACGCATTAACTGACTTTTTGATAGATTATGTGGAAACATCTAAGTAATGTTATCTTTTGTTCGACTATAACTTAATTATCTTAAAATTAAGATAAGACACGCTAAAAAGTTTCATTGATTTCTTGAAATATATAAAATAATATAATAAAATTACTTATTTATAGTAGGTTATAAACAGGACATCAGGTCAGTTATGTGTTGCCCTGAAGGTGAATAATTACCTGTGTCTATAGATACTGGCATTAAACATTCCTTACATTGCTAATGCGGTCACTCTTGGGATCGAAGACGTTATAGTTCCTTATGCCTATAATTGAACCCTGATAAGCAATACATGTCTAGCTCTTAATAAAGTAGCTTGAAGATGTCCTTTCCTTTTCTATTTTGATAAAAGGTATAATAAATTGAAAGTAGATTGGTATAGGCAATTAAAAGTTTAATCCAATAAAAAGTTTTTCAAACATGATGATCTTGTATAAATTGCAAAATATGGAACGCACTTGAATTTCGAAACATTAAATTAATAAACTTTTTTCGTACTTATTAAGTTTTGATGACTTGAAAATTTTTTTGAATAATGTTAAATAGGTGACACATTGTAAGAATACATCAATATCACCGATTATTATGTTTTGCGAGTTGACACATTATAGCTAAAATTAAAGAAAAAATTTTAGAAACCTAATGTTATAACTAAAAACATATACCCAACTCTTCTTTTCTATTTTGATAAATGGTAGAGTGAGAGAAATATGTATCTAATAATAAATTTTTCAAATATATGACATTGTTATACAAATTGCAAAATATAGAATACAGTTGAAATTTGAAACATTAACTTAAAAACTTTTTAACGTACTTAATTAGTTTAGATGACGCGATTTTTTTAATAACAATAGGTAACGCATAATTAAAATACATCAATATCTCCGAATTTGACTTTTTGTGGTTTACCACATTATTGCTTATATCATCCATATAAGCACCTACTAAAATAATAACACCAAAATTTAATTACGTTCAGTCATCAGTTCATTTCAATTACGAATGATAACGTTCACGTTCCTAAAACACATAAAATTCCATTTGTCGAAATCATTGAAATAATTACAAATATGAAACCTCGTATAAATATTCATGATACTCGCATAATTAATTTGTATTCGGATGGTACTGTCTTCAGCAGATTTCGGATCAACGGGCCGTTTGATTGCTTTAAGAGGTTTTGTTGTTACAACATTGTTATTGTACCGGTATTACACTGTGCAATATTGTCTGCCTCGTTTCTGTCTTCTTGTACAGCTGTTGTCTTTGCATTCGATGTTGCTTTGCTCTGTATATTATCGTTTGCTTTATTTTTTAAAAGTAAGTTAGTAAAGCAAAGACATAATCTCGTATTAAGTTGAAGGTTTAGAGCTCAATCCACCACGCTGCTTTTCTGTGGGTTGAAATATACAAGTGTCAGAATTTCTCCCGGCATCTACACGTTTCTCATGATGTTTCTTTTCACCGCCGAGCTCGAGATGAATTTAAACACAAATTTAGCACATGAAAACTCAACGGGTCGAACCGGCGATCATCGGTTGAGATCGACGTGTTCTAACCACTAGGTCGTCTCGGCTCCATTTTTTCTCTTTAATCTCATTTCTTAAATCAATAACTAATTATTTTTTGATACCATCAATAATACATATTAATGCTTTATTGGAAATGGTGTGTTAAATGGACTAGGTTTAATTTTTAGGTGGCAACGAATATTTACTTAAAATTAGATTTTAATACATGAGTTCAGTAATCTATTCTTAATGATAAGAGAATATTGTGAAAGAAGACAACACATTTTGATATAAAAATTTAGCGTCAATATATATCGTATATAAATCAAAGAGTATCATCAAATACTTTATTACATTATTTGGTTATTCGTTATTATTTACATCTATATTATCAAGCCTCAGGGCAACTATTTCTCAAGGAAACGGCCATAAAATTAACTTGAAGAATTCCGTCCGTCTCATCCCTTAGCCCAAGCACGTATACAAAGGATAACGAAAACCTACGTCCTTCCTTCCATAAATTCACATCGGGTACTATTGTTTTAATTGTAAACACGAACCTCCAAAGATTTATCGTTACTAGAAGATGGTAACAATTGCCGAATTGATTCTGAAACCCCTTTTATTGGTTATTTCGATGGCAATAAGCATTTCACTAGAGTGAATTTTATTATCATCCTCTTCAAAGGGCTTGAGTTATAATTGGTTTTATATAGCGCTCATAATGTGGTTAAAATTTTCAATCAATTTAAGAATATTATCCTACTATTTATTATTAAACATAAGGCGAACACGTTGGCGCAGTGGTCACTGCAACTGACTGTAGCGTTAACGGTCGCGGGTTTGATCTCCGGCTCACGGCAAAATGTCTGTTTCGGTCATACGGATGTTCGTGGTGGTCTGGGTGTTTTTGTTAGTGTTGTGTATGGTTCCGGACCCTCGGCACAAGGTCACAAGATCTTAATGGGGTCCGTTGAGTCTTGCGTTTATTTATTTATTTATTAACCAAAAAATTTTTGTGGCTCTTAATCGACCATTTATCTAGCTAAAACATAATATGAAGATAATGGAAAAACAGTAAATCGTGAATATTGTGACAGTTTTTTTACGTTTTTTGAACTTTGTTATAGAAGAATTTTGAAAGTTTTTTTTAAGTTAAAAAATATTGTACAGAAACGTTTGTGTGCTAGAGGATATTGCGATGTTAAAGATTTTGTAGATGATAACACACCATGGGAATAAGGCGATCGCTTCCAAGCTGTCCGAATACATTTTATAATGTGTAATAAAAATGATGTTGTTAACAAAAAATAAATTAACAAAGGAAAAAAAGAGTCTCGCTGAGTTTCTTTCGCGGTTTCTTCTCAGGTCTGAGATTTAATTTTTTCCGAAACCGTGGTAGATTCATTTGCTTGGCGTTCAAAAAGAGAACTTATATTCCTTATTTTGAATGAAAATATTTTGATTGTGATTTTAATGACAAATTAGGGAATAATGAATAAATCATCTAAACTCTACTACTAAGTCAACTTCTTTCTTAAACGATATTAATACGTACGTAAAACTATTCCCATACTTCATCTAAATGGCCACAAAGATCTTGGATATCATCGTTTTTATTCCATTCAAGAAATATTTTACATAGTAACAGAGTAGTTCTTAGAAATTCATCAAATAAAAACATAAAAGCCTCAAGAGATGACGTCTCGTGAAACCACTTTCAGCTTTTGTGCTCTTGTAATTTTCTATCTTATAAAAGTATAACTTGAAAGTTATTTATCTAAAGTCTTAACAGTGCCATTTTCTATTTGACCTGGTTGCTTTTAAGATACAATATAATGGAAAAGTTGGTTGCATTAGTTTTTGTTATGATTTCGGTTTAATTTAGAGACAGATGACCTAGTGGTTAGAACACTTCGATCAACCGATGATCGCGGGTTCATGCCGCGGTTAGCACCACTGAGTTTACAATTTATCTCGTGCTCAGCGTTAAAAGAACACATCGTGAGAAAACCAACAAGTGTCGGTTTGTTTTCAAACATATACGAGTACATCCACCAACTTGCATTAGAGCAGCGTGGTGGATTAAGCTCTAAGCCTTCTTCTTAATAGGAGAGAGACGCCTTACTTTACTCTAATTTTCTTTACTTTTTTTTTACAAATTCTATAACGTATTTATATTTTAAGGTTATAATTACACAATTTAAAAGATGCTAATGTGACCTAATAATTAAGCCCCCGCTCTCCATTTGTGCGTCTATATGTCTGTCAACGGCGTAATGAACCATAAATTTTTCTTTCAAAACTACTTGAAGAGTTAGAAATGTAAGAAATAATTGCGTAAAATTAAAAACACACAAACACGAGTAAGACACGCGCAAAGAGGTTTTTTTTTAAAAAAAGTTGGGAAACTGTTAGTAATTAACCCCCTTCGACATTACAACACCAGAGAAATTCGCCTACCGTCAAAACATTAATGAGGGTAGGCAAAGAAAACTCGTGCACTCGATGCTGAAGGGCGCGCGGTACACCAGTTAGCACGTGACCACGACGAATGCATCTTCGTTGAAACGTCGGGCAACAAAAAAGGTATTACTACCGTTAGTTTTCGCGATAAGACCCGTTATATTAAATATGAAAAGAAAGGATTTTTCGATATTCTACTCCTAATAGGGAGAAAAGGGGTAAAAATGTTTGATTACAAATCTTATTCCGTGGTCGTTTGACCATAACACTTAATACACATAATTCTGGATGACAGATAATGTTGAAGTACACTTCTATCAAGTTCTAAATATACGCGGGTGAAATAGCAAGCAATTGCTAGTATAGTTATAAATATTGACTAAATATTTCAATTAAAAGTTTTAATTTATATAGTCATTTTACAGCAAAGCTGAGACCAAAATATCGTTGCTGTTAAATCTTAATCTGAATACGTTACGTGTCCTTCCCTTTGATAGTTAAAATAGTGTTAGCTCGAACTCCGAACTAACTTTCATATTCGTTCACCTGAAATAAACAAAATTGCTAAATGAACAAACAGTTGAAAGCTTACTCGCGAAACTATGGAAAATATTTTAGTAGTATTTATTACATTATTAATAAATGATTTTAAGTGGATTTAAACAATATAGGAGATTATCAGTTCGTTGAAAATTTTTCTTTTTCTTTATGTTCACTGATTAGTCGAAAGCGGCTGAAAAGAGAAACCGACTTCAAATGCAAACAAAGTACGTAGTTTTGTTAACTTGAATGGCAAACTTATCACATATATTTTGACTAGTTACCTCTTGCGATATTACTCGCATTTATGGTTACTGCTTCGCTTCTATATCTACCGTCTGACACAGCCTTTCTCAATAAATAATCTATCTAACAAAAAAATAATTTTCAATTGGAATAAGTAGTTTCTGAGATTAGCGCGTTCAAACAAACAAACTCTTCATCTTAATAACATTAGAATAGATTTTAAAACCAAGCTATTGAATTAATTTTGATAAAAATTCTATAGCTCCAATCGGAGTGTATACCCTTTCAAATAAAAAAAAATCAAAATCAGCCGACAAAGAGAAATCAATAAACATACATCAAGTAATACACACATTTGAACATAGAACTTCTTCCTTTTTTGAAATTGGTTAATAATAAGAAACCCTTTAATAGAAAAATAGAGAAATTCTATGACACCAATAGGAGAGTATACCTTGTCAGACAAAGATAAATCGATATACATAACCAAAATCATACGCACAGTCGAATCTCATCATTCTTGAAGACGGTTAATTGCAAACTCACACATGTGCTTCAAACTCAATCTTAAATTTCAATTATTCCCGAACTACATTATACTCTCATACATAAAACACATTAAACCATTTCGAACGACAATGAGCCAAAACTGAATCAAGTAGTTTGATCAAATAACGTCTAAAGCGTCTGTTAGTGCCGTTATCAGGCAATCTCGCTGTAATCCACGCTCAGATTGCATTTCCTTGAGTGCAATGAGCATAAAATAGGCCGGGAGACGTGGGATATGGTGTATACGTTGTAAGAAACGGTTTCACATACTTGGAATTTTTTTATGTATCTCGCGTTAGTGTAGATTTTGTTTTCGAATATACGGACAAAAAAATTTGGCTATCTATACTAATATTATAAAGAAGAGTTTGTTTGTTTGAACGCGCTAATCTCTGGAAATACTGGTTCGAATTGAAAAATGCTTTTTATGATAAATAGTTTATTTAGAGGGAGGCTATAGGCTATATTACATCACACTAGGACTCATAGGAGCGAAGCAGTAAACGCGAGTCGAAACGCAAGGGACAGCTAGTCTAGTATAAACTGTAGGATCTTTTAAATTACACCGTCATTTTTAAATGGTTCCGGGAGTTTCATTCACTCATACAAAGTTCGCGTTCTTCTTTTTCGGAATTAAGTACAGTTATCCAGTAATGTCGTAAATATAGTTTGTTTTTAGATTTTAAATTTAAAACGTGAAAAACAAAACAATCTTATAATTTCCGCATAATATGAACACAAAAAATCTACTTTCTCCCTCATCTTCAATAGCAATAGCAAGCAAGATAAATATTTTTAAATAAATTTGATATTTAAAATTTAGTCACAATTAAGTCAAAAATGCATTTTCAAAATAAGTACTTTAATTGGACGCTGATAAGCGATAATGTGTCAAGCCACATGGACTTCATATTGAGAAATAATGATGAGATGTCAAATCTATTCTTAATAAATTTGTTTAAAGATGTTTAAATCAATCTTCTCTTTTCTATTTTGATAAAATGTATAATAAATTAAAATCAGATTAGTATTGTAAAAAGTTTTATCTAACAATAAGTATTTCGAATATATTGGATTATTGCGTATTGTAAAATATTGAGCACACTTCAATATTCTGAACATTAAATTAAAAAAACTTTTTTCCGTACTTATTAAATCTAGATGACTTAAAATTTTTCTGAATCATATTAAATACATGACAAATTATCAGAATACATCAATATCTCCGAATTCGACTTTTCGTGGGGTAACACATTATTGCTTATCAGCATCTAATTATAAACAACCAGCTCCTGTACTATAATCGCATCTGAAGCGTTTCCTTGTGTGAAGACATTACGTAGCCACTCTCAAGCTTCAGCTGAGTGAATGTTGAACGGTACATATCCTGTTGCGGTTTCATTACTATTAATTAAGACGAATCGCTAATTAAATACTTGTATAGCACTGTGTTGAGGCTTCTAGTAGTTCTAAGACAATTTTCAAACGTATTAGATTTTCTTAATTGAATTTGATTAAAAGTAACAATTTTTAACTCTTAAGCGCCTAGGGTTTCAATTTTTATACTATTACTATAATTATTTATACATTTTTTATAGGTTGGCTGTACGTATTTTACTCTGTGTAAATTTTATAATTGTAGGAAACTTACCTCTTGGTTCTGTAAACAGTGTAAAGTGTCGTTATGTGATAATAAAAATAACTTTCATTCATGCCTAGGTATATCTGATTTCGTTATGACCTTATTGCCTGAAGTATCAAAATACTTTTTTTAAAAATAAATATGTAAAATAATATATTTTTCCCTTCATCAAAGCCTTCAAGCAAACACAGTAATATTTAAAAGTAAAATACTTTCGTAAATTAGGCTATTAAGGGTTAATTATCTGAAAAATTACGGAAAATTATGATAGCTTTAGAATGTGTGAATTTGTTGGAATGTGTCTTAGATATATGTAGGGAAATAAATGTTATTTTTCATAATTTCGACGATTTGTGACTGGTTAAGTTCGTATCATTTTTTTATTGGGTAATTAGGCTCTTGTCCAGCCATGGGATATATACAGCCTGTTACTGTGTTATACTAACAAGAAAATCTAAAAGAAATTGACGTAAGTAATGATTTTCCTCTATTTTCACCCCTATCCCCGAAATCAAGATTAGACTTTTACTAAAACGATAGTTTGACATTTGACACCAGTCATGACTTAGACTAAAACGCTCTTTAAGTTAATCGTTTACTTTAGGGACATCATGTGTTGTATTATAAAATTTCTTAATCATCTCATTTACATAAAAAGCTTTCTTGGAAATGTACAATTTGACAGGACAATATCCACATTATATATAAAATTCCACCTGCACTTCAAGGCACATCTGAATTAACCTCAAAATTATTTTTGACATATTTGATATAATTTTTCATAAATAAAAAAAAGAAAATAAATGACTTTCAACAATATAATTATGATTTTACAAAAAGAAATGTCGAAAGCAATCAGAAAATATTATATTAAAATAACAACAATTTGTAATAAGAAACTTAATTGGCTCTTGAACTATATTTGTGCTTTAAGCGCAAGAACTAAGGAGCTTTGAACAAAAGCACCCTTAAGCGATGTTGATAGGATAACCGGTTGGAATTTTATTCTCACTAATTACGTGGTCACTAATTGTTATCAAATCAAATTAATTGGAACAAAAAATTGAAATTAGATTTAAGCTGAGCTTTCATTAATGTTATAATGTAAAAATTTAAGATTATTTTTCTGGTCTTTTCATAATTACCTGAAAGAAGAATGTTTTCACTACGCGTTAAATATGGAATTTTTTATGTTTGTTTATTTCCTATAAAATTTTAATTTATTTTGGTCAATAAATAAAAATAAATAAATAAATAAACGCATCACACTCAACGGCTCCCATTAAGATCTCATGGTCTTGTGTCGGGAGTCCGGAAACACACACAACACTAACACAGACACCCAGATCACGACAAACATCCATATGGCCAATACAGACGTTTGCCGCGAGCGGGGATCGAACCCGCGACCGTTAGCGCTTCAGTCAGTTGCAGTGACCACTGCGCTAACGTGTCCGTCAAAACGAATGAAATCGAAATCAAACTTATTGAATTCGTAGTAATAATTTTTAGTAGGTTTTTTTGTTATATGAACGCACTTAAAATGCCATGTATTAAATAGGTTTTATATACGACATTTGACTTCTAATTTTTCACATTATGTCTACATATATTTTAAACTATTTAAATATATGTTTTTCTTTACCAATGTTTGTTTAAATATTATGAAATATTTTCTTTAATGGGTGCTCCTATTTATGTATAGGGCTCCCCTAACGCAACTAGGGCTCCGATTATAAAATCAACGACCAAAAATGATTGAGCTCTTGATTGTCGTCACAATAATATATAAATAAAAAAAAAAAAGAAAAAAAAACACCCAACTGGTTACAAATAAAAAAATTACAAACTCCAATAAAATAAAAACTGCCGTTCCAAATTCGAATTTCACCCCGTAAAAAGTACAGTCGGCGTTATAAAGCCGGAGTACAGTCGACGATATAACCATTAGGCGATAGCATAAGACGCATCTGGGCGTCGAGCCAGGGAGCTAGCGGTTAGGATATTATGTTTGGAAAGTAGGTGGTTACGTTGAGATAACGGTGTTGAGTTATATTGTCACTTTATTTTAGGCTTTTAGTATATAAAGTGGGATTTCGCTTTAGTCGGGTAATGTTTTAGCTTTTTACCTTCTTAATTTTGAGGAATATACACATATAATTAAAAAAAAATGTATATTTTAGATTTTTGCGATTACCACATAGGTACAACAAAACTTTATTTTAAAAACGTACTTCAAAAATAAAAAGCAATTTCTTTTACTTGAACAACTTAACACTCTTATACTAGTAATTTAGGTATTAAATTTTATTGAGATAATTTTAAAAAGTAACATCGAGATTCTTGATGGTTCTTCTCGGTAAAATCTAAATCTTGAGCCGGTGGTAGCTTTTCATTCATGTAATTTTTATTTTTTGTGTATTGACGATTCAAAAGTACTCGTGAGAGCCTACTAAAGTGTATTTTAATTTAATTTGATAAAACCAAAGTAATAAAATCCGATTTCGAAATGAAATTTATATCAGACAAATCAGGAATCTTGAATCCTCTTAAATAAAGGCAATCTCTATGGCCGGCGGTGATCACTTAACAGTAGCCCCGCTTGGTCGTTTACCAGCAATTTTATTAATAAAAAAAAAAATAGATAGAGACAAATTACTAACGGTTTTAATGGCCACATAGTCACAAAGAACTTCTTTAATTTATTCATAACACGGAACCTGTCTGTGAAGTCGCAAAGTTTTCGTTAACAAAGAGATGAGCATTTATAAAAGAAAAATAATTTGTGCTCGACACAAATGTTAAGAGCTGAGATTGAGTGTTCTTACCAGTTAAAGTGCTCGATTATTCGAATGTCGTTTTTAACTGAATTAGGGTATTAAGATACTTTTAATCTTTATTGACGCGGATAAGTAAGATGTCGTGAAGTGAAGAGCTTTCATTATGTTATTGCTGTATTTTCCAATATCATATTCCTTTAAGCTTTTATAGGAGAGTAAAAATATATTACCTATTTACATATTAGCCGCCCTCACGATTGATTGATTCACTTGTATGTTGCGTTTAAAAAGTAAAGTAAAGTAACAGCCTGTAAATGCCCCACAGCTGGACAATGGGCGATGGGCCTCCTCTTCTATCAAGATTTACATGTGTCAGAATTTACTCCGTCACATGCAGGTTTCCTCACGATGTTTTCCTTCTCAGCTCGAGATAAATTTAAACAATTTAACACTTGAAAAGTCAGCGGTGCTAGCCGAGGCTTGAACCCGCGATCATCGGTAAAGATCGACGTGTTCTAACCAATTGGCAATTTCGGCTCGATCTTACGTCTAAATCATCATGATAATCGTAATAGATGACGAGGCTGCTCGTTTCTATGCTAAAGATTTGAAGGTATTACGGAGAGGTATCGCCATCGCACTGTGATATAATTTTTTTTCGTTTTAGTACAAAAAAAAACAGAAATCAACTGAAATACTATAAGATTAAAAAGTAATAAAAACTACCGACAGTCTCATACACTCTCTCACATATTTAATATAACGGGTCTTATCGCAATAACTAATGTTAGTAATATCTTTTTTATCGCCCGACGTTTCGAAGAAATTGCATCCATCGTGGTCACGAGCTAACACTAAAATATACTTTATTCAAGTAGGCTCTCACGAGCACTTTTGAATCCTCAAAAAAATAGATCGATAATGAAGTTACCAACGGTTCGGAATGTAGATTCTACCAATAAGAACCGGTAAGAAACTCGACAGTTATTTTAAACATATAACCGCTCTTTCTTGGTCGTTGGATCGCATTGCACTAGTGACACGCATAATTGCCCCGTAGTTTCGTATTGGTATATTTTTCATACAACTTCCAAGAATGGCTAATGTCTTCAATATTTCAAAAGTGAATGATGTTAGGTTAGTTTTACCAAGATATAAATATTTTATATCGCAATAACGCCGGAGAAACGAATTTAATACGTCCCGGGAACTGAGTAATGATCGTGCCTGCATTTGACAAAGCTATTATGACCTTAGCTTACTAACTTACTCGGTTGAATTTATTTAAAAGTCTTTTTAATAACGAGAGAAACGCGTACCATTGAAAAAGTGCTCCCAATTTATATATCAAATAAAAGAACATTTATTTAATTAGGGGTGTTTTGTTCTTTTATTTGAATAGCGTGTGTTTTTCTGTTTGTATATGTGAGTATGTACACACACGTGTGTATGTGACTATGTGTATGAGTTTGTGTGTATGACTGCTAACGATTTGTGTATTGCCGTTTCGTCTACACTAATATTATAAAGAGGTAACATTTGAATGTTTGTTTGTTTGAATTGACTAGGCACCGAAACTACTGACTGACTGATTTGAGAAATTAGTTTAGCTTTAGTTAGCCCATTTATTGAGGTAGGATATAGGCTATATTACATCATGCTATGGCTCATAGAAGCGAAGCAGTAGCCATAAACGCGAATGTAAAAGCGAGGGGCAGCTAGTAATATATGTAGTGCATGGATTTGTCAAAATTGGTTTAAACGTTTTCGACTTTAGTACATACATACACATAAACACAGTAATCATATTAGTCTCCTTGATATACACGTGTAAACCTGTTCCGAAATAAACAGACAAAAATTTCACCCAAATACGAAAACAAAACTTTAATCAGTCTAAATTAAATTACCTCAATTAACCCCAGAAGTATTTAATATCGTGTTCATTTCTGAAATTTAACCTTCACTTAGAGTTTTTAATAAACTCTAAATAAAAAGCAAAATAATTACCGCCATAATTAGGTCAATGTTGAAAAAGGTCGATTTGGAATTATGAAGCCTTTTAGCGAAAAGAAGGGCATCATTTTAATATTTTTCACGTGTAGCCGTTTTAATGATAGGGATTTATGAACACTAGCTATCCCTCGCGGTTTCTCGTGCGTTTATGGTTACTGTTTTGGTCCTGTGAATCGTAGCGTGATGTAATATAGCCTATACATACCTCATTAAATGGGCTAATTAACGCTACAAGAATTTTTCAAATCGGATCAGTAGCTTCAGAGATTATCGTCCACATAGAAACTTATATATATGTATATAATATTAGTATAGACTTATATAGATATAGGACTTTTCCTTAGCGGCAACTTTGAATTGAATAACATCATGGCGTTTTATTTTAGCTGTTAACGCTACTTAGAAGATAATCAAATTGGAAAGCACTTACCCAATAAGTATTATGAAAGATCGAAGTTGGATATTTGCGAATGTCCAACCTGAAGTTTTATAGTCAAATCCGAAGTAAAAATAAATAATTTCGGATTACATACCATATCTTCGGAACGACGTAAAGCAATTTCTCACCCGTAAACCCAATCCACTTACCAGATTGCTCAAATCTAAAATATGGATAATACCATACATTACTCGTAATATTTTTACGGCCGCGAAAGCCTTACAAAGTTAATTCGCCGCCAGCACGGTCCGGGACAATTTTAGAGAAAGATGGCGCGATATAATGGCAAATTTTACCCGCTCTCGCTTCGAGTTCGTGTAAAGGCGCAAATTGCGGCATAAGGAATGGACTTACTGCGTTTATTTACATGAAAATAGGGGGCGGGTCACCAGATGTTAAGGGCTCTCCTCTCATGAACATTTTACAGCACAACAAAAGCTATAAATATTGGCTTAAATAAGATTAATAAAAGGGAGCAGAAAGTAAAGGAAGGTATGGAGATGAAGTGTTTTTGTTTTTTTTTTAATTTCATTCAGTGACCTTTGTATGACCTTCTTATTTTATTGTTAGTTAAACAATCTAAGGTGTACATATGATTTCCTTGTTGCTATCCATACCACAATAAGACCTTTTGAATGTGGCGTCGTATTTTATCGACACGTTGGCGCAATGGTCACTGCAACTGACTAAAAGCGCTAACGGTCGCGGGTTCGATCCCCGCTCACGGCAAACGTGTGTATTGGCCGTACAGATGTTTGTAGTGGTCTGGGTGTTTGTGTTAGTGTTGTGTGTGTTTCGGACCCCCGACACAAGGTCATGAGATCTTAATGGGGGCCGTTGAGTGTGATGCGTTTATTTGTTATTTATTTATTTATTTATCGAAATGTTTTTTTTACATTTAAATTTAGGTACTTTTATCTTGGTCTTTTTTTGTGAAGACACAAATGTGATGCTAACTTAAAAGAGAATAACGGATGAAAGAGAACAGGAAGTACGGAACGGAATAGGGGAGAGATATAAGCTTCTATCTCTCTCACTCACCGAACGAATGCAGTTATATTAGTTACTTGACGCCGATCTTCTCTGAGAGTGAGATACTCCCATGGTCCAGCCAGTCTGTGTACAGCTGGCCTCTACTTCAGGTCTTTAAGATTACCATACAAATTGAGATTCACTATACTTGCATAACAATTGACAAGAATACTTTAAGTCTTTACACCTAAGCCATGAGGTGTCAGCCCTGCTCAGCTATTTACCGCTAACCGCTCCCATCTTGCCCCAATCGTACAAAGCGGTGCTTGGAACTTGTGTAATTTATTCATAGTCGAGTAATGACACTCGATTACTTTAGCGTTAACCCTTTACAAGAGCGCGTTTAAAAAGAGTTGTTTTTATTAAGCAAGGAAATTGACGTTGGTGGTTTTTCATTCGCTCAAAATGAGATTTTTTTTTTTCGTATAATCAAAATTCGCTTTGTAAGGAAATTGTCCTTTGGTGGACGAGATTGAAGGCTATGATGTTATTTTTTTATGAAAATATAAAATGTGTTTTGTATTTTAGATGATGATTTAATGTGAAACAGTGTAATATACTGAAAACAAAAATACTTAATACAAAGAAAAGGCAGGTTCTTAGCAATCCAAAAAAAATTCATTTCAATTAATAAAACTAACTGGCGCTGATTTGAAAGAAAAATTAAATATTCATAGAAACTTTAAACTATCTGATATAGACGAAACATTTTAAAGAACTTAAAAGACCAAAGAATATTTGCATGTACTTAACACCGCGACAATCGACCAAGATCCATTGGTATTATCCATTAGCACATCTCATTAGCCTATATATCTCATCTCATATAGCAAACTAAGTATTATTCCGCACAGCTCGTACTATACTGGATTTCTCCATACAATTTTATAACTCCTCTTGCACCTTTTTAGGGTTTGAATTCTCAAAAACCTTATTATAGCTAATGACACCTACATCTATACTAATATTATAAAGCTGCAGAGTTTGTTTGTTTGTTTGAACGCTTCAATCTCGGGAACTACTGGTTCAACTTCTTTTTGTGTTAGATAATTTTTCTATTAAGGAAAGCTTTCCTCAACCGATAAATTATAGGCTGTATTACATCCCGCTACGACTCAGGAGCTAAGTAGTAAACATAAACGCTACTGAAACCGCAAGGGATAGCTACCATATTCTACCTGGCAAATTCCTAGATTTAGAGTCACGGAGTAAATAATCTTACTTTTATATATGTTTTGCTGGTCGATAGAATATGTATTTGTCTAAATTGTATTTTCCATGCTCCTCTCCTTTAAATACTTTCACTCATCATCACTGTGGATTGGCGGATATAGATGTATCAGAATTTTTCCCATCACATGCAAGTTTCCTCACGATGTTTTTCTTCACCATCAAGCACAAGATGAATTTAAATTTAGGACTTGAAAACTCAGCGGTGCTTGCCGGGGTTTGAACCCGCGATCTTCGGTTGATCGACATGTTCTACCCTAGGCTCCATTGTATTTTCTACCGTCAAGCCCCTTTAAAGGTATAAGTTTCTTTATTTGAAAACATAATAAAAAACATACACAGTTTCCCTGTTAGAACAATAAAAGATCGAAACCTACCTTTGCAACAAAGGCGAACGTTTACCTTCGCTTTTGTTTTCTACGCTTTGTTAAATAATAATAGAGAATGATGAAATAAAGAATAGTACATTTTACCGTTCATTTCTTCTGCCTCGAGGAAACGCCAAAAATGATGTAGAAATTTTCAATATTTCGAATATATTTTGGATATTGTATATTTCATTCTTAAGCACACAGGCACGTGCGAACTTTGCACTGAAAAAGTTTAAATTTAAAATGTAATAAATGATTTAATTTTCGTCGCATGAACGAAAAATGATCTTCAAAATGGAGTATCGTATATTAATGTTAATGCAGTATTAAGGGATATATATTATACCGACCAAAAACACATTTAACAAATATTATATATACGGTTACAGATAAATATAAACTGATCACTGAGTGAATGTGTTAGCTAAATATCTTATACTAGAAAATATGTTAGACAAGAAAGAGACAAAAACATTGATCATCGTGTATTAATAGAATGAATTAATAACTCGATTTCGGCGAAGGCAAAAATTAAAATAAGAAGAAAGTGAATTGATTTCCTAAAGTTAGATAAATAAGATAGTTATGCAATTATCTTAATGTTTAACATTTAAATGACTTTTTTTGACAAATCCATAATAAACAAAAAATACGGACATTTTCATTATAAAAATTGTGATGTAAATTCCTTGATATTGTATAAAAACAATTGAGAAACAAATAATGTCTAGAAATAAATTCAAGACGACATCAAACATCCCGCTGTGGCACAACGTAATCCATTTTCAAGACCTTTCCCTAATAGAAAAAAGATCTCTCTAACTTGACCTTTGTCAAGTTACTTTGCCTCGTAAGAAGAACAAAAATAATTATATCGATACAGGTTGTGTTTTCTTTCTGTCTCATTTGGAATGTATGTCAAATGATTTATAGTAACAGATATGAAAATCCGGGGGTCACATAGGGGCGATGGAGCATTGTTTTTTATAAAAATAGCCGGCAAAGGAACAGGTATACCTCCTGTTAAGTGATCAACGTTGCCGATGGACATTTGCAGGATCAGAGGAGCTACAAATGCGTTGTCAGTTTTAAAAGAAATAAGATGAAAGGGTATAGAAGATAACGAAAGAAATGGAGGAGGAGATTAGGCTTTCCGTTCTCTCACACACCGTATGAAACGCGATAGCCCATAGGCTATAGCTACCGTAAGCTGTATTCCCGAATGCCATACCCTAAGTCCGGCTGTGATAGTAAGGACTTGTGATTGTTCTATTACTGGGTTAAGAAGAAGGATACGAGGATCAATCTGCAACACTATTCCAATGCACATTTTATATTTCAGAATTTATCCATATCTTCTTTACGGTGTTTTTTTAGTGAGCGCGAGAAGAATTTTAATTCAATTCAATTCTTTGGTTTATGGCTTTTAGTTGTGCCAATTAGACACATTTTCTTTAACTTTAATATATAATCGACAATTTTTAGACATATGATTCTGCGCAATTAAGTGACCGTAAAATAATCTATATACATTATGTGTAATTTCTCATTGGAGATGTTTTTTTGGTATGAAACAGCTCCATTTGAATAACATTTTTTTTTTTTCAATAAAAAAATAGCGAAGTGATCGCACTGGTCACATACTAAAATAATATCCATATTTAATATAACGGGTCTTATCGCGATAACTAATGGTAGTAATACCTTTTTATTGAACGACGTTTCGACGAAGTTGCATACGTCGTGGTCACGAGCTGACTCTGAGACTCGTTATATTAAATACGAATAGTATAAATCGCAAAATTTTAAAATATATAAAATAATATCATAATGATGACATGAGTGGAAAAAATGATACGTCGCATTTCGGGTTCTTTTGCTGTTTAATACATGCATAAAAGTGTTATGTGTATATAAACAATTTTAAACCTTAAAACAACCACATTTGAATCTATTTAAGAAAACACTATTTCTAACCTAACGTATTTGATACGTTTTATATGGTTAAGCATAACTCAATTCTCTCTAAATTAGAATTTTGCGATAGAACACCTTCATCATTCATGTTTTCAATTGCAATCAACCCATCAATCTCATTTGAGGCTCATCAAATTTGACATTTAAGGAAAATCTGCTTTGAATTTAAAAAATAAATCAGTCGTTTTCGACAGCATAATTCAAATTGAAGGGCACTCGAGACAAGTGTTTGCTAATAAATCGATCTTACAGACTCACTAAGCAAAGACGCTGTTATTAAGAACCAAGTTTTGTCCGTGACTTCACTCGTGCAGTATTCATTTTGAACGTTAAGGCTTTGGAGATTCTAAAAATCGATATTTAAAATATTAGAAAGTTTTGCGTTTTTAAGTCGATAGATTCATATTTCACCTCTTAAGAATCGATATTTTTATAGTTGCCTATTCCCTTCCTTGAGAACTTCATTAATATTTGACACTTATTGATATAATTTAACCAAATAACACATATTTGGACGCTGATATGCAATACTGTGTCAAGCTACACGAACTTCATTTTGAGAAAATGGCGTCTAAAGATGTCAAACCTATTCTTAATAAATTTGTTTGAATGAGTATGTATCAATATTTTATTTCTTTTTTTATTAAAGCTGCAATGAATTAAAAGCAGGTTGATATAATTAATATATTATGTAATACAAACTTTCTAAAAGTATAAGATTATTGTATAAATTACAGAATAAGGAACGACCTGGAATTTCGATACAATTAATTAAGAAACTTTTATTTTATATTACTTTATTTTTTTATTGAATAATGTTAAATATTAAATAAAAATTATGAATAATGTTAAACTTCACTTTTTGTGGGTTGAAACATTATTGCATATCAGTATCTATACATAAACTGCAGCTTATATGATATCCTAATATATGTACTGTAAAGTGTCATCAAAATATTTTCAGTAATTTTTGCTTACAAAAACAACATGTCGATCTATCTTCACAAATTTACGCGCTTATAACAGTAGTAGTAGAAGGATTTTCACGACGATTCAGTGTTGTTGTCACTATTGTACTTATATTTAAGGTGAGATATTATACTTACAAGTTTTACTCTCAGTCTTTCATTAAGTTTTCCAGAAGTTATTTCTTATTGCATTACACTTAAATCATTTACTGTCAGTGCCTTATTTTTGATATTCACAGCTTTCGTAACTACTTACAAAGTGAGTAAAACTTACGGAAGTAATTGTCACTTCAATTGAACAATTTTTGAAAATGTAATAACAAAACAGACAAAGTTACTTTCATATTTATTATATTAGTACGGATTTACTGCTGTTTCATTAACGTCGCGCTATTGAATTTTAAATTAAATTCATGTCGACGTTGATACTTAAAGGTTTTAAGGTTTTTGTACAAGGTCTTATATTTTAGGACGATTTCTGTGACGTTACTTGGAACTGTGGTTAAACTCATTAAGTATTTTATTAACATTAATGAATATATCATGTACTTTTATACGCTGTGATGACTCAACAGATTTTAGTGAAATTACAGATGAAGTCATAGATTATTTTAAATCATCATGTACTATTAATTTTTTTTAATCATGTATCAGTGTTAACAACGTCTAATAGCTTATTTATTATTTTATGTTTAGCATTATTGGGCAGAATGCATTCATATCTTGCTCAATCTTATATGAAGAAAAAAAAGAAGAATAATTGCGCGTAAATTCGTTTGTCATGAAAAAAAAAGAGTGTGATTTATAATAATTAATTAAGTAATGTTTTTAAATAAAATTATTGTTAATTGATAAAAATAAGTAAAAAGTTATTAAAGAATTAAAATTATTTACTATAAGTATGATATGATATGGAAATATCCGGCTCGAAGGACCATGTATCGAAACTTTTATTCCAGTCCAATCATTTGGACTTTAAAAAAGAAAAAAGAATTATCGATATTAAGTAAGGTACCAAAAGGTACATAAGATATAAACAAACATTATATTTCTGTTTAATTTTAAAACTTGAATCTTCATAATATTTTAACATTTCATTTACTTACAGTTTCTCACAGACCTACGAAGCCGCGGCCAGAAGCCCATTCACAATAAATTATGATTATTTGTGTCTAAAATTATATTAATTACTTTAAAATGAATTTATAAACACCTCAGAACCTCGAACCGTCGCTATAAATATTATTATATACCATTTTAATTACAGGTTACGTAAAGGCCACTAAACTTTGTGTACCTAAAAATTACTTAAGACTTGGGAATGACATAACCTCATAACTGGTTTTAGCTTGAACAGATGAAATAATTAATATTACATTTATTACACCTTTACACGTAAATTTAACTTTAAGTACTACACAATTATTTTAATTTTTATAATAAAGGACTTAAAAAGACTTAAGTGACTTCAAAAATAAAATATTTCGTTTATGTAGACGACTTACTTGTAGCAGTAAATTCAATTTGAAAACCAAACTACTAAAATGATTTTGGTAAAAATTTTATGGTACCAACCTGAAAGAACACTTTTTCAAATAAAGGACCTCGTTCTCGCTAGTCTAATAATATAAAGAAATAAAAAATATTTGTAAGTTTGTAAATAGGGGTAGTCTTTGAAATTACTAATCCGATTCGAAAAATTCTCGTTGCGTTGGATAGCCAGATCATTGAGGCTACATTAAATTACACCACGACTCATAGAAAGCAGGCACCATAAACACAACTGAAACCGCGAGAGATAGCTTACGTATAAAATTTGGATCAAGAATTTAGTCCAGTCTACGCAGGCCAGTAGTCTTAATCCATATTATAATTTATGATAAGATATTTTGAAAAATCTCATACGAAAATTATTTTCCATAAACGTTAATTGAATAGAATTGAAAAAATAAAATAAAAAGATAAAATTATGAATGTCACAGTATATAAATAATTGTAGTAAGGGTTTAACGACCTCAATACAACAAAACTTTGGAATTTTCAAGCAATTTATATTTAGAATTCTACACTTTTTCTTCAACAACGCACGTGGGCGTAGCCACAAGACAGAATCAATTAATAAAACATTAAGTAATCTTGACCTGTCAGTGTTAAATTAACTATTAATATTTAAATATAAAATATGTATTATACGAATAGTATCTTAATGTTATTCCGTCTGTTCTTATTAAGCTTTTAGATACGTCCACACCTGCGCACGAGTACGATGCGTGCGGTTCGCGTGCACGCTACGCGCGTCGGTTGGCTTTAGACGCGTCACATTCTAATCAAGAGCGCGCCTTGCGAACTACTGAGTAAGTATGAGGCAGCACAAGCACATAGCGTGCACGCGCTGTGTTCGCAAACAAGTGTTTCGACTATCTATTGCTCGCGAGCATCTCCAAAACGATCGGTACTATTATTCTAAAATGCTCTGGAACTACGCGCTTCGTGCATGGCGTAGAATGGGGCGTGTCTTTTATATTTATTTTTATATTACTTAAAATCCCAAGGCCACCAGACATTACATATTTTCTAAGAAGTAAAAATTGATTGAGTAGTGTTAGTATTATATATTGTAGATACATATCTTGCTAGATTGGACCATTGCCAATTTTCAGGTACCAGGTGCTAAAGTTACGTAAAGACATTTCTCACTTTCCTTGAAGTCTGAATGCTATTTTTTTCATATATTTTACAGAATATTGTGATAAATACTGGTAGACACTTTTCGCCTAAATTAGAGTTTCTCAGAATATTAGGTCTGGCGGTCTAGGAACCTGGTTCAGTTGGTATGTAGTAGTTACAAAAGGATGTCTAGACTATTTAACAAAATATGTTTAAATGAAACAAAGTTATTTAATACCTCTTCCTCCGAGTGTTATTCTGATATATGTATATAATATGGTGTTATGTTACTTTAAAGTTTCATCAAAATCTGTTCAGCAGTTTTTGCGTTAAAGAGTTCTCACATGTTAGTTAGTATGTAGTAGTTACAAATGGTGGTCTAGACTATTTAACAAAACACATTTAAATAAAACAAAGTTATTTAACTAGCTTACTCTCCCGACTTTCTCCGAGTATTCAACTTGTTGTTACTGTAAAGTTTCATCAAAATCTGCTCAGCAGTTTTTGCGTGAAAGAGCACAAACATGGAAGCATCTTTAATCACAAATTTTCGAATTTACAATAATTGTAAAATGTTTTATAAAAGTGGATGATATGTGTTATTAATAAGACATTTTGAAAACAGAGAACCGACTTTGAAAGCAAAATACTAAAATTTACTAAAATTTAGTCTAATTGAATAACATATTTATTCTAGTTATTTTGATTTATAAATTAAGCCACTAAAGCGATTTTATTAAAAATTCTATAGGGCCTTTCAAAGAAAAAGACTAATCAATCAGCCCAGCCTTTTTGATTAATTGGTGATCATAGCTCAAAATTTAGAATGAATAAAAAAAAAAAGTTAGTTAGAAATAACGAAACCTTGATTTACCTACCTAACCTAGGTGATAGCAGAACATGACCTTAGCGCGTTCGTATTAAGGCATGCAATTCCGTAAAACGCACCAAACCCTCACATAACATTAAAATCGTTGATAAAAAGCACAAAAAATGATACGCATAAAAATGCTTTTTGTTTCACAAACAATTTATTTCAAAGTAATTATTTTATTACGGAATATTTAAATTAAAATAGGTGTATTCGTTTCAAGTACCTGTTTTAAATCATTCATGGCCTATAAAATTCACAATAGCACTTGTAAAATGCGAAATGTTTCATTTTAATTTGAAATGTTCGGAATTAAATGAATATTTTTTTTTTGTGTTGTTCAAATAATGTAACGGTAATTAATTATCATACGTTGTTTATTATTTTAATGTTTTTGTAATTTAAAAATGTAGAATTTTTTTTAAATTAAACAGTTTATTACATTAATTGGTTCAGGAGAATTGAGAGATTTGAATTGGGATCCATATACAGTTAGGTTAAGTTAAGGACAAATTCTAATACAATTACTTGTAGATTTACATCTGATTTTAACCCTTCGAGTACATGGGTGTGTGTGACACATCCAGACGAAGATAAATCAATCGATAATGTTATAGTGTTCCTTCATTACCGAGCTACATGAGGAAACCTGCACGTACCGGGAGAAATTTTAACACATGTAATATCCGCCAACTCGTAGTGGAGCAGCGTGGTGGATCAAGCTCTAAACTTTCTCCTTAATAGGAGAGGAGGCCTTTGCCCAGCAAAGGGATATTTACAGGCTGTTACTTTATATTTACTGTGATAGTAGGTCATTAAAATACGCTATATGTGTATGTGTAGCTGCGCAGGGGAAGTACAGAATCACTGTTTGTCATAACTCGATTGACCAACTTCTGACGAAGAGTTTTCTTGAAGTCAAAGTTGTTAGGGGATGTGTTACACCCACTTACGCTCTCTGTTATGCATTTTAACCTTACATTCGAAGTGTTAAAATGTAATACTGAAAATTATTAATATTCGCATTAGTTGTTATTAGAAATAAACTCTTTAGGGTAATTTTCGTCCAAAAGATATCCTTTACCATCATCATCGGAATCCACATTTCAAACCGGTTGTACCTTTATATTTAAAAAGACTAATTTGTAAATTGATTTTAAAAATCCTCAAAATCTACTTAAATAAAGAATATTTCGAATTTTAACGGCTAAGAATATCTTTATAAGGGTCGATGGTAAAGAATTAGGAATACAATCGCTATGCAAAAATCAGGCAGATTTAGACAAGAGTAATCTGGCAGAAAAGTCTTAGAAAATAACTATAAAAGCTAAGAAATCCGGAATTAAAAATACCTAAATACGACTTCCTCCTGGCTACTAAATCAGTGGATCAGGAAACTTGAGAAATCACCTTTATAATTTTAACACTGGTGTTAATTAAGGAATCATTAGTATGCCTCGGCTCATTTCCTAACTATTATATTATATAGTTTAACCGGGCCTTTGAGCGTTAAATATACGCACCTTATGCTTTGATGTATCGTGGTGACCACGCTTTTAGTAATAAATATTACATTGCATCCTTATAATTTCACTTTATGCTTAAAAAAAAATTAAAAGATTTTTTATAAAATTGTGTCATTGGTACTATTGTTATTATGACTTGATTTTAATATCCTAAAATTAAATTTGAAATAAATAAATTGTGATTTACTAAGCTTATATGAACCAGCCCCCCGCGGTTCACTGTCGTTTATGGTTAAGACTTCGCTCTGACTCATAGCGTAATGTAATATAATTTATAACCTTCGTCAATAAACGGATTATCAAAAACAATTTTTCAAATCGATTCAATAGTTTCGGTGATTAGACCCTACGTAAAAACTTAAAAGAACTTCAAATAAAAAAAAAATTAAATCCGTTAAGAAATAACGGAGTTTAAGGTGACTTAACAAACATTAAAAAACATACGCCACGAATTAATAATTTTCTCCTTTTTGAAGTAAGTAAAAATTTATACTAATATTATAAAACTGAAGAGTGTGTTTGTTTGTTTGAATGCGCTAATTTCGGGAACTACTGGTTCGAATTGAAAAAGTTTTGCGTTAGATAGTTAGATAATAAATAATGATTGAGGAAGGCTATAGGCTATATAACATCACGCTACGACTCTTAGGAGCGAAGCAGTAACCATAAACGCGAGTGAGACCGCAAGGGACAGCTAGTTACTCATAAAATAGAATTTAGTTTCATAATAAATCAGTACATAAATAGGATTAAATAACAATGTACTAAATATGTGTATATTTTATGAGATGTAAGTAATTAATTATATAAATGTCAAAAAGAATAAATATCGCACAAAAAGGTTAAAACATTTTCAATGTCTTGTTTTATTTCAAACACAACGTTTTGGGATCATTCGTAATTCGACTTAAGTGTCCTATAAAAAAATACATTTTTAGCAAACTTTTCGTAAATTATATTGTTTTAAAATAATATGTACAAGTAATATCCATTACATCACTCTGTGAAGACTTTTTGATGGGAGTGGAACGCTTTTGGTGGTAAGACAAGATGTGCCATTCGGCCAGCATCAAGTGAATACTCTTATGGACTAGGCGCTCTCGTCTCACTAACAATACTAATTTCAGTCATTTTACAATGGCTTAATTTATTTAATAACTAGATTACCTCATGGTCATTGCTTTGCTTGTTGGAGTCGTAGCGTGTATATATTCTTTTTAATATTTGAATACACTAGCTGTCCCTTGCGGTCTTCCTCGCGTTTTTGGTTACGTCTTTTCTCTTATGAAACGTAGCGTGATATAATATAGGCTATCCTTCATAAATATAGCCTTCCTCAATAAATAAACTATCTAACCCAAAAAGAATTTTTCAATTCGAACCAGTAGTTCCCGAGATTAGCGCGTTCAGACAAACAAATTCTTCGGCTTTATAATATTACTATAGATATAGATTTATTTTTGCGATTATAACTGTAACAGCCTATAAATGTGCCTCTGCCGAGCAAACGCCAAAAATTAAGGAGAAGATTAGGACCTTCATCTGCCACGTTGCTTCACTCCGGGTTGGCGGATAAACATTTATCTGAATTTCCGCTGACACATGCAAGTTTTTCTAAAGATCTTTATCTTCATCGAGTACAAGATGTATTTAAATGGAAAATTAGAACGTAAAAACTCCTATGTGTGTTATATATTCTAAGCACTAGGCTATTTCAGCTCTCTATAATTTATATTGTGAGTGTGAATAAAAACATCATGAGAAAAATTTTATCTGACTAAACGAATTCTGGAGATGTGATCAGCCTATAACTTGAAAAGTGGGTAATTTTCCAATATTATCACATTTCAATATATATAACATTTTGACAGTTGAAAGCGTTATTTTGAATTGAAAAATAATTAAAATGTTTAACTATTCATCATTGCGAATATTTTCCGAACCCACATATGGATTAAGATCTTCTATAATTTTTTTTAAGTTGAAGTATTCCCTCGTTATAATTTTAAATAAAAGAAATATCAATGCGTGAAAAAAAAATTTAAAAAAATCTTTGAAACGGATATCTCTGACAGCACTAAAAATTTCCCAACTTCTCATACTTATAACCGCAAGTTTGAATTTATTAAAACTCGAGTTTCATTTCGGACGCGAGGCGAAAGTTTTATTCTGGTAAGGTATAAAATTATGTTGGTAACTTCAACTGGGGACCGCGGGCACGTTATAAACGGTACGAAAATTTTCGTTCGCGTGTAAAACCATGGTCACCCCTTTCTTTGACTTATGACGCATTGCGGTTTCGAACTTAGGTCGTTCTTAAGTATAAGACGCTTTGGTAAATTACGTTTAATGGCTTAACGCTTGTAGTTGATTAGTATAGAGTTATTAATTATTCTTGATCTTTTTAGTTTTGGGTTGTTTATCCGGTCGAAGGGAAATGATTTGTTTTTATTTTGTAACTAAGCTTTGCATTTCCTGAGTTAAATACAGGAGCGAATACATTGTAATTGAATAATGTAGGCAATACCCGTCTCTCTCCAATACATAAGACGCTAGTATGCAATACCGTGTCAAGCCACACGGACTTCATTTTGGGAAAATGGCGTCTAAAGATGTCGAACCTATTGTTAACACATCTGTTTGAAGAAATATGTGTCCATTTTTTCTTTTCTATTTTGATAAAATTATCATTAATTAATAGCAGATAGGCTAGTAAAGAGTTTTATCTAATAATAAGTTTTTCAAATATATGAAATTATTGCATAATCCAAAATTTGGAACTCACTTCAATATTCTAAACATTAGATTAAGAAACATTTTTTCCGTACTTATTTCGTTCAGATGACTTGAAAAATTATTGTATAATGTTAAATACAAAATTCATTATCAGAATACATCAATAACTATAAATTTGATCTTTAATCTTTTTGTGGGTTGACACATTATTACTTATCAGCATCCAAATATAATTGCCTCCATTAAGATCCTCAGTTAAATAACCTGGCTCAAATGAGTATAGACTCAAAATCATAATACTGTATAGACAGTAATACTGTATAGACAGTATTATGATTTTGTGTGTTCGTAATAAATTCCGGAAAAACTGAGTGTCAGTTCTCTTTTTAAACATTTTGGTATGAGTAATTTGATAGGTAAATATGTACATTATAATATTATAAAGAGGCACAAATTGCCTGCTCATCAGATTTGAAAAATTATTTTTGTGTCGGATAACCCGTACACTGAGACTGTTGATAGGCTATATTACATCACGCTATGAGTCATATGAGGGGTAACTATAAACGAGGCTGTGTTATATGTATACATATGTACATTCGTAATATTCTAAAACAAACTACAATAACGCGAGCGAAGTCGCAAGCTAAAACTAGTACTTATAACATAAATTGAATAAATCTAGTATTTATGTAAACGCAGATATATAGTGTATACATAGTCAAGCTACACTACATTATATACACACTAAAACAATTTAGCTACATTATCATTCAATTAATTAATTAACATCCCATTAATCTATATATATAATAATAAGATGATGTTTGTTTCGCTAAAACTCCAGAGTAAGTAGACAGATTTGGCTTATTTTGATCTTTAAATATTTGTGTAAGCTCAGAGAAGGCTTAAACGGTGAGAAACATAAAAAATAAATAAAGGAAAATATTGAAAAAAGACAATTTAGTTTTTCAACACAGTTCATGTTATGTTTCTAATTATGAAACATTCGATGCTTTCTGTCTTTTTAGAAATAAAAGAAATCACTTGGTTGTCTAGTATTTTGGGTGCGTTCAAAATTTGTCTGTAATATAAGGTCTGATTTCTTTGGTCTATTATTTTGGAACAAAAACCGCCGATGGCCTGGTAGTTAGAACACGTCGATCTTTACCGATGATCGCGGGTTCAAACCCCGGCTAGTACCGCTGGTTTTACAAGTGCTAAATTTGTGTTTAAATTCATCTCGAGCTCGGCGGTGAAAGAAAACATCGTGAGGAAACCTGCATGTGCTGGGAGAAATTCTGACACATGTATATGCGCCAACCCGCAGTGGAGCAGCGTGGTGGATTGAGCTCTAAAACACTCTCCTTACTAGGAGAGGAGGCCTTAGCCCAGCAGTGGGACATATACAGGCTTTTACTGTACTTACTTTGTATTCATTTTATTACATTTTACAAAAATATATATCTAGTATCTATACTAATGTTATAAAGCTGAAGAGTTTATTTGTTTAGACGCGCTAATCTCAGAAACTACAAGTTCTATCTGAAAAATTGTTGTGTTAGATTGTTTATTCATTGTAGACGGCTATAGGCTATATTACATCACGCTACGACTCATAAAAGCGAATCAGTACCATAAACGAGAGTGAAACCACAAGGGGCAGCTAGTACCTTATAAAATTATTTTAGAAATATCACTCGTATAAACAGAACATTTAATTAGAATAACATTTGATCCCGTCATTTCCTGGAACGTTTTCATAACAAAGTCATTAATTTAAGACGCTCCTTGTTGAGGGCCCTCTGTTGTAATGACGTCAAAATTTTGAAAGTGAACGGCAAGGAAATGGAATGATGGGTGAATGATAACCTAAACGTTTACAAGTAAAATAAAGGTAACTAGACTAAGATACCAGTCGCTTCGCCCATAATAAGTCGGTTTAGTAGCAAATAAATTTCTATCTTACTATATGTACCATATAACATAATAAACAAGCAGCCGCCCGGCTACGCACGTGTTGATAAAATATAGCTTATGTGTTATTCTTATATATTTTAAACTTTCGCGATTAATATTATTCATATTTAATACAACGGGTCTTATCGCGATAACTAATGGTAGTAATACCTTTTTATTGCCCGACGTTTCGACGTAGTTGCATTCGTCGTGGTCACGAGCTGACTGTGTTATTCTGATGTTAAACTTATTTATTTTTAAAGTTTTATCAAAATCCTATCAATAGATTTTATTTGAAATAGTTACAAACATCCATACATACATACAAACATTCGCGTTTATAATATGAGTAAGAATAATACATATTGGGTTTGTATCAAAGTTACCGAATGCAAAAATTAAAACTTTTGTACAAAATGTAAAAAAAATGACCCTAAAGAAAATGCCACTGAGGCCCTTGGGGAAGGTTCTTCGAAGAAATTTGTGAATATTCAGATAAGGAAACATCGAGTTCTCCAAGCGTTTTTGTGTTTAATAATATATCCCCTGCTCGATGATATTAAAATTTATTACTTAGGAAGTGAGGAAAATTTAAAATACATTTACTCAAATCAAACAGTGTGTTGGATTGATTAACTTTCTTCTTTTAATTACTCATATATTAAAACGCAAAAACAAACTTTTGTATTCGTCTTTGAAGAGAATGCTAATATTTATTTAAGAAGAATGCTAATATTTTTTAAAAACATTAAGGAACACATTACACACATTGCCATGTATTTGACACATAAACGCATACTCTTTTGTTTATTGTTCAAGTCTGTGGTCGAATTAAGAATAGATAGTCTGTGGTCAATTTTGGAATCGGTTATAAATTTAATGAACTATGGTCAAATTCCGACCGCTAAGCGACGACTAGTATCACTTCAAAAAGGCTTGATATATTTGGCTAATTCTTGTTTCTTAGAATTTCGCGTTTACTATATATTGAAATAAAACTACTTTAAACGGATTTAAATCGCGTATAGTAATTATTTTTATCATTCCGACGTTTCGTCGGTAGTCTGTTTTTAGGGTTCCGTACCTTAAAAGGAAAAACGGAACCCTTATAGGATCACTTTGTTGTCCGTCTGTCTGTCTGTCTGTCTGTCTGTCTGTCTGTCTGTCTGTCTGTCTGTCTGTCTGTCTGTCTGTCTGTCTGTCTGTCTGTCTGTCTGTCTGTCTGTCTGTCTGTCTGTCTGTCTGTCTGTCTGTCTGTCTGTCTGTCTGTCTGTCTGTCTGTCTGTCTGTCTGTCTGTCGGGATGTCAACCCTTTTTTCTCAGAAATGCATAGACGTATCATGTTGAAATTAATATCATATACTCAAGTCTACGATGACATGCGGCCGTGAAAATATTAAAGATCTAAGTCAACGCAATCAAAAGATAATGGAAAATATGTCGTATATTTTGACCATTTTAGCGTTTTCGCAAGGGAATCAAAACCTATAGGGTTCTTCCCATTGACCTAGCACGATGAAATTTGGCAAGAAGTAAGATCTTATGGTACAAATAAAGGAAAAAATCTGAAAACTGTAAATTTTTGTATGCATGTTTGTCTGTTTGTAAGTTTGTCTTTCAACCTGTTTCTCAGAAACGCGTGAAGGTAAAAAATTTTTATCAACGTCAAGTACTCAGAGTTGTAATTACTAAGAGCTGTGAAAAAATCAAACTTCTAAGTTAACGCAATCAAAAGATACGGTCATTTATATCACATATTTTAAGTATGATAGCGTTTTTAACGTTTTCGCAAGGGAATCAAAACCTATAGGGTACTTCCCATTGACCAAGCATTATGAAATTTGGCCAGGAGCAAGGTCCTTTAGTATACATAAAGGAAAAAATCCGAAAACTGTAAATTTCTGTTCGTGTGTCTGTCAGTCTGTACGTCTGTCTTTCAACCTTTTTCTCAGGAACGCGTAAATGTATCAAGTTGTAAATTGATCAAGCGGAAAATATATTAATCTTAGAATTAAAATTATATGTACTTGTAACAAATTAACATAGAAGTTGACCATGGTCAAAAAAACAATTTTACAAACACTGAGAAGAAATTTGTATCAATACGAAAACATTAAAAAGCAGCAAACCCATATAAACAACGCAATGCAATCTATATATCGCAGCTAACAAAATGATAGCGCGATGCAGCGTACAGCTAATGCCATCTATTACAACATTATGACATTAACTGTGATATAATTCTGCTCGATTAATAAAAATTTTTATTTTAATTATTATTTAAACGCGCTAAAAATTATAAAATAAACTTTTCATTTAAAAGTTTTATCGTCGATTTATAACGTCATTACTTAATTAACATTCAATATAAGAGCTTCACGCGATTTGATTTAAGTACTCGTATTGACTTAGTACGAAAATTTTAAAATTAAATTCAAACAGATCGAGTTATTTAATTTACTTATTTATCTACACATATAAGTCTTCCGGTTATTAGTAATATAATTAGTTATTTATAAATAAACAATTAGTTTTGTTCGAATTTAGGACTAATTATTTTCGTCTTGGCAACACTAATATATATTTCGATATTTTGATTGATAATGTAAATCTAAATATTTTACGAACGTAGTGCAGGGGTAGTGGAGTGTAGTAGAATATAAATAAAAATAAAACGAGAATAAAGTATTCAATTCAATTCTTTGGTTTATGGCTTTTAGTTGTGCCAATTAGACACATGTTATTTCGTCAATGTCACGTGGAATGGAGAAAACACGATGGAGATTGATCGGTGGGGAGAATAAAATATAATATAATTATGTTGTTAATGTCAAAGTCAACAAGTTAGTTCATTGAAATTGTCAAGAGATGGCGCTAGGTGTATACTGAATCGCGCTATAACTTTTTTTTTTGAAAGTATAAGGTGTATTAGTACTTAAAATAAAGTTTTGGGTTTCCATGGATTGCATCCATGATCGTGTTTTAAATTAAAGTGCTCCTAAGTAGTTTCAAAATAGTTTTTGGGACGTGATCCATATTTACATAATATTTGATTATATTTAAGCGACTTCTAAAAAGTAGTGTTTTCAATTCGACCTTGTATTTAATTTTTTTTTTATGTTTGTTCGCCGATTACGCCGCCATTTGGGTACCGATTTTCAAATTTTTTTTTTGTTTGAAAAGGTATACTTCCAAGGTGGTCCCATTGTCTTCAGGTCAGGATCAGATGATGGGATCCTGGAGAAATTGAGGGAACTCCTCAAATATTATAGGCAAGCGTATACCGATTTAGGTATTTTTGATAGTAACTTATGTTGGAACTGATGATGAAGACCACAAATGGCGTAGATGGGTTAGCCTTATATAGATTTCTATAAGTTTGTACGGAACCCTCGGTGCGCGAGTCCTACTCGCACTTGACCAGTTATTTTAGACTACAGTGTACACGTGACCACAATCGCTGTAAAATGTTCGAACGTGGAGATGATAAAATTAATTTATAAACGCGTTTTAAATTCGCCAAAAATAATTTTATTTTAATTCTTTTTTGCTGTGTTTGCAATCGTCAGCACAAGATTTGCATTAAAGTGTTTGAAAAATCGTACTTAAGAAATAGTAAAAAAACTGGGTGTGTAAACACTTAGACTTCACACTACATTATTATTATTAGGAAAACAGGCGCAGATTGAAACCAAGTAAAACCATAAATGGATGCAGATAAGCAATAATATGTCAACCCAAAAAAATTAAGTTCGGAGATATTAAAATCTGATAATTCGTCACATGTTTTATATATTAAAGAATTTATGTATTTATTAATTTATTTATTTATTTATCTAAACGAAATAAGTACGGAAAAAAGTTTCTTAATTCTATGTTTCTTATATTAAAGTGTATTCCATATTTTACAATGTACAATAATCTTATATATTTAAAAATCTTTTATTACAATAGAAAATAAAACAAATATATACTTCTTCAAACAAATTTATTTAAGAATAGATTTGACAAGTACTTGAAATAGTATCACCGTCCATACTGTGTTTGTCCTTGAAGATTATTCACAAAGCCATCAAGCAACTTTAGCTAATCTAAAAAAATATTACACTTTTTACTACATTATTATTATTATAATCCGAAACACAGACGCCTAAGCAACCCAAGTAAAATCATAAATAACAGGTACTTTCGTTAATTTTTACAACAATGATATCGCTTTAATTTATTGAACAAAATCCCCACAATAAAAGGGCACAGTACGTTTTCTAATCTCCTAAAATCATCGTGTGGGTTCTTTATCTAGTCATCATCGGTTTTTATGACCGTTTTATCTAACAGATAAGCTTTAAACAACTGAGTATGTATAATGCTGTTTCTCTCTGAGACATTACATGCTTGATTTTTTTTATATTATTTATAAGCTATGATTCCATTTAAGGTTCGGTTTTGACAAAAATAGTGTAATGTTAAAATTAATAGTTTGAATGTTTAAAATTTCTGTTTTTTTGCTACTTAAGCTCTTGTTTTTTTCGAAAGAGTTTGTAATATGAATAAATATATATATTTTTAATAATTTACGCGTAGGTAGTTATGTTTTACTTTCGTTATAATTATGTAAATACAAATGATTTGATATAAATATTCACATATAAATGAGTATTTGAGGTAGAACTTAGTCGTAAATGTTGCCCTCAAACAGAGCAGGGCTGTAACCCACTCTCACAGAAAAAAAAATAAAAATCTACGTTTTTAGTAAATAAATAAATTTATAATTCGAACTTTAGTAAAAGTATATTAACAATAAAAAAAGCAAGCTCACCGTTCCACGAAATTCTCCCCAAGTAAACACCAGTCAAAAATTTTCCGAACTAAAAATAAGGCATATCTCATACATATTCAGCGAGAGCCCGTAATAATATTAAACTGTGATATATAGCAGTATCCTGGTCATTCGAATTGTAAATTTGCTTACTGACTTCGAAAGGGTACCGTAATTCATCACGCGGTAAAAATTATGGTCGGCGCCTGGACTATTGTGTCAAACCTCTTTTGCATGGATCTTACGTTATTTACTGGAGTTTTTAGCATATTTAGTTCGGGCGGCGATGGTCAGTATTGTTATTGTTTTTGTACATAGATTTTTTAATCGTGTTTAATAACCACACTTTATATTTTTTTACTAACTACCTAAATATGTCTAGCTCCTTTTTTTTATTTAAAACAAAACGGGGTATAAAGTGCGTTTTAACTTATGTTACGTTCTCTTATAAGTTTTAAAAATTAGACTATATTTTTCTTTTTTTTATATTAAAGATGGATGGCGTACGAGCAAGCGGGGCACCTGATGTGAAGTGCTTTCCAGTTGTCTATGCATATTTGCAACCCCGAGGAACTCCAAATGTGTTGCCAGATAAAAAAGCAATAATGTTAAAATGGGAATAAGAAGTAAGGTAAGAATAGATGGGTGAGATAGGCTTTCGGCTCTCTCACTCACCTTAGCTTCAAATAACACTGTTAGTTTTGGTCTCAGATTTTCATAAAGATTTACATATGACATTTCTTATTGCTTTACACCTAAAATAATTTACCGTCGGTGCCTTTGAAATTCACAGCTTTCGTAACTACTTACTAGGTATCTTTTACTAGGTTACAGAGTTGTTTGACATCGCTCTTGTGAAACAACTCTGTAACCTAGTAAAAGATATTACCAAAATATTTTCACCGGAAAAAAGTTGAAATATCTATTTCTATAAAAAAAAATAAATCTATTTTTTTTTAATAAACATCATTTTATATTTTGCATATAGCGTCGTTAAAGAATAATTTTCACCTATAAATTTCAGATCTTGACCTGTTTGCTCAACTTTCGTCTTGGCTTTTGGGTCATCTCAAGAAGTGCTAGAAGGCATATGATGATTATCGTTGAGATTTTGGACGAAATACGTAACATTAATTTTTATATATATCTTACCTTAAATCTGTCTTTAAAAATATTTTTTTGTTTTCATTTCACCAATAAATAAATTGTAAGTATGTTTCGTTAAATGCATATGATACTTTACACGATACCTACATCAATCTGTCTGTTCGTTCCGTCTAATCTCTGAAATGGCTAAAGCGATTTTGACGGGACTTTCACTCACATATAGCTTATGCTTATAAGAAGTAACTTAGGCTACTTTATTTATTTATTTATTTTTTTTTATTAAATAGAAAACATATTAACGCGAAAACAAAATTGAAACTAAATAAATAGTGAACAATATCCGATTCAATTAGAGAAAGTAAAAATTACATAAATATATTTTTCCTAAGATTGACGCGGGGAAGCCGCGGCGCACAACTTGTTCTTAATAAATTAGTTTAGGGAAGTTTCTATAAAAAGCAGGAAATTCTCAATTCGTAACTGCATCATTTCTAAACCGATTTAAAAAATCCATTTTTTATTTTATTCTATTTGCTTTTTTTTTTATAAAATAAAATTTATTATATTACTATTTCATCGCAATATAAAAACTTGGTAATTTATAAAGAATTAATGGAAAGAAAGACTTACTCACAACGTTTTTTTAATAAATAAATAAATCATTATGATTAAATAAGTTTGGTTTACAATAATTTACAACAGATACTAAAATAATCCGTGTTTCGAAACCGATCACGAAATAAGCTGTAAAAAAAAACAAACTCATAATCACATTGTTAATATTAAAAACAATTTAATTTATATTTCCAAGCAAGTTTCCTATCACTTAAATATACAAAAACTATAACCGTATACTAAGAAAAGCACTTTGATTAAAAATGCATACAAGATCCGAACTAGCAGGAAACTACTTTCCAATACCAAAACTTTGTTACCAGTATGTGGTAACTTATATTGTATTATATCGTGAAAAACTTATAAATTCAACTCTAACTTGAGCATAATGTGATTTAAAACCTCTTCTATATGGGGCCGGATAAGCAAATGATTTTAATGATTTTAAAAGAGTTACTATCGAGTTTCTTGCCAGCCCTCGGTATACACTATATTCCGAACCGGTGGCTTTATTGATATTAAAAAAAAAAGCAAAAAATGACTTGTAACTTAACGACTTGAAAGTGATTTAAAAGGCCATTTGAATAAAGTATTTTGAATTTGAGTTTGAATTTCAGCAATAATGTGTCAAATTCGGAGATATTGATGTATTCTGATAATGTGTTATTTATTTAGCATTATTTAAAAAAAATTCAAGTAATCTAAATTAAATAAATACGGGAAAAAGTTTGTTATTTTATTGTTTCGAATATTGAAGTGTGTTCCATATTTTGATGCAATAATCTCATATATTTGAAAAAAATATTACTACATAAAAATTTTTACTTTACCAAATTGCTTTTAATCCCTTATAAATTATCGAAATAAAAAAAGCGATGTATATATGTTCGAACAAATTTATTAAAAATAGATTTGACATATTTAGGCGCCATTTTCTCAAAATTAAGTGTATCGCTTGACATAGTATTGCTTAACACACATATGACTTTGACATTGTAATTGACAACCAGCGTTTGATGGGACTACACATATAACTTTTGTTATAAGGAGTAACATACTGTATTTTAAAAAATATATTGTAATTAATAAGTAAAAAAGAGGTTTACGCGATAGTAAAATTGAAACAATGATATAGTGAACAATATCCAATTCAAGTAGGGAAAGCAAACATTACATAAATATAATTTTTCTTCAAATTAACGCGGATAAAACCACGGGGCAAAGACAGTACTAAAATTCAATATGTCATATTGTACGTTTAAATAAATACTCAAACAGTTCATCAAATAATATCGTGTGAAATTTTAAAAGGTGGAATATAATTCATTCCGCCAGTCTAATGGTTGCGGTTTTAATACTAATGGAGCCAATTTCATGCGATTCAATGTTTTTCTGCACTTCACGTCTGCTAGGGCTTCGCCGACCTCTAATTACTGACAGCTTCACGCCTTTCAAACTGTTGTTATTCATGCTCGTTCTAATTAAAAAGACCTATTCATTTCCCATCAAGAATGAAGTTGAACAATGTTGGAGTTCACGTTCATAAATAGATAAATTGCTTTATGTATTGCTTTTAATTGGATAAAGGAAAAAAGGATGAGCCGTAAATGCGAAATGTTTATGTAATGAAAAAATATGGTTGTTTCTTTTTATGTATAATGCGCTGTAATGCCATATGTCAATTAAGCCGTATTTATAATAATAAGAAAATTTTTTAGTGCTCAAAAAGTAAGGGTTACCAAAAAAGTTTCGTACCGCCATATTGGAAAAATGGCGCCTAGAAATTTTTAATTTTTAGATTAAAAATTGTTATGTAATAAATTAAAGTTGAGAAAATTTGCTATATTTTATGTAAACATTTTCATTTTGTAAAATTAATAGTTTTTGTGAATGAGCGTCGCAAATTCTCGTAAATATATGTACTCACAAATTTTCGATACTTGAAGAAACTTTCCAGGTAAAACTACCAAATGTCTATTCTATATTTCTTTGTAAATATTTTATCATTTAGCTAAATTTGTAGACTAACGAAAAGCACATAATTAAAAATTTACCTTGTCTTTATTAATTATTAATTTATCATTTCCTCAAATACAGCAACCTCATCTCGAAACGTCCATATAAAATGTTAGAACACACAACAAAATTTTAACCATTTTTTTATGACTACAGAACCCTAAAACCTATGTCCCATAACAAAACATATTAGCATTAAAAGCGATAAAAACAGTATCATGTCGAAGAAATACTAAGGCATGTTCCACAATATCATGTTTATTACAAATAAAAACAAAACCAACGACGTTCGTTACGATATTGAACCTTCATATGCTAATCTTTGATGTATGTGTTATACGTTGTTGTAGTAATGCGACTCATATGATTTAACTACTCGAGTCACTTGATGATTTTTATGATTTGAGTTTTTGAGTCATTCAAGTGGTACTCGTTCAGTTTATATTGGTTTAGTTATCATTAACTATTTCATAATAACATGATGGGTCACGTGGGCGTTATATATGTTAAATTGTCGATATTTTAATGTGCGAATATAGTTGCGAAAAAAAGTTAACAATAATTTTAAAATTAAAAAAAAAAGTTGTTTGTTTATCAAAGCATATGGGTAAGTGTATCGATTAGACTCGATTACTCGAGTGTGAAAACTCAAATGTACTGTAGGTATTGCTATAGGTATACTATAGGTTACTCAAGCACAAGTTCTTATTTTGACTCGACTCACTGGATTAAAGTTAACGGATTGTTGATTTCAAGAGAGAGAATTAGAAGAGAGTGTTGAAATTTTTATACTAATATAAAAAGGAGAAACCGGATTTTGTATAACCGAAGTAAACACCAAAACCGCTAGACCTATTCTAAAAATTGTGGTGTCGTTTGAAAAGTACATTATTCTAGTATCCATAAGAGAATTTTTTTTATATCTACAATTTCCTTTACTTTTTTGTATAAGGAAGTAAGAAATAGTCGAGTCACATCACTCGAATAAAACCTATAAGCTTAAGTTCAGGGTTCATTAGTCGTAATAAAATCATAATTTTCTCATGATATTATCTAAGCGGATAATAAAATACAGCGAAGTTTATCCGCTTATGTATACAATAAAATGTTATATACACATATAATAAAACTGTTATACCGCCGTGTTTGTGGATGAAATATTTTAAGATTTACTTTTATTATGATTATACCTGCGAGTAGCATTCCGCCCGCGACTCCGTCCGCTCGTTAGGTTATCGCGTTCCCATTTCCATCGCATATATTTTTGAGTTTATTCGTTACAAACATACAAAAATATAAATCTCTAAACTTGTATGTATGTTTGTTTAACCAATAAATGATCGGTCTACGTGTATGGTGTAGTGGTACTGAAACTTATATAGCCCATTATTAATTATTTTGATACCACTAATTTTCGACAGCTAATCAGTACAAAAGTTAAGCAGCAATCATAAATGCGAGTGAAACCGCGAAGGACAGCTAGTGTATTATGTTTTATAACTAACTGGCTGCCCCTCCAATGAGTCATAGCGTGATGTAATATAGCCTATAGCCTTTCTCGATGAATAAACTATCTAACACTAAAATAATTTTTCAATTCGAACCAGTAGTTCTTGAAATAAGCGCGTTTAAACAAACAAACTTTTTAGCTTTATTATATCAGTATAAATAAAATAATATACAGAACCAATACATATCTAACAATTTCATAAAATCGACAATAAATCGGCTCTCGTGACATGCTTCGATAAACCTACAATAGTCGAATGTTACATACGAATTATAGTATGAGAAATTGTCCTTGTTCTTTCTTTACATGGCACAAAAGCTGGTTAAGAGTGAGTCGGACTCGAACGTCAAGGGTTCATTAACAGCCCACAAAATGCAGTGCAATGCTAGTCATCTGAAAATTTGTACTAAAATTTACTATGTTGTGACTTAAATGAATGAATGAAAACTCTTTATTGTACACCAAGTAATACAAACAGAAAATTTGTATTACTTGGCAATCTTTGGTAGAGGATAGAAATAGGATGCTAGGGGTGTACATAGTATATATATATATATATATATATATATATATATATATATTAAATAAAATATTATAAATAAATAAAGTAAATATATACAATATACTTATAAAAACATAAGAATATATGTAATACGTACATAAATATTCATTTAATCCTAGCTAGCGAGGTAATGCTCTTTTATTATATTTTTAAAAGAAGTAAGAGTTGAAATAAAATGATACTAAAATAATATAGTTACGTAACCTGATGCTGCAACATCATTTGAAATCAATAGGATATAAAACTCCGCACCAACTCACCGGTGTTGGGATTCGTAGCAGTAAAGCTGTCGTTTTTCTTCATATCATGTTATACTAAGTTATTCAATAAGTAATTGAAAAATTAAAAATTCGACTGCGTTACAAGACATAGAGTATCGGTACTTATCAATTTTAAATCGTTTTAGAGTTTAAACGGTAGTTTTGGTTGAAAAGTTATATAAGAAACCATTAATTTTTAATGTCCATTCAACGATATCCCACATAACTTAGTTTTTGGACTATCATTTTTTTCACATTATGTTCAAAATCAGCCATTTTGATTTTTCCAATTTATTATAGGTACTTTCTATTACATTCGCGCCGATATAACGAATCAAACGAAGTGTCACATATCAAAATCAGCCCACGCATTAGGTCTTAATAGTGCCACAAAGGTACAAACCCACATACATACATAGACTGATAAACACATTACCATCCCTCGCATCTCGCATGCGGATAAAAAGTACATTGTGTTATTTCTTATACAATGACATGGAACCCGTCTTGTGTGGGTACAACTCGCACTTGACCGTTTTTTTTCTATCTGGCAACATTAACAAACGCAGCGTTACCGTAATTCATTATTAACATCGCAGGGCTGTCAGCAACCCTGTTTTTATGATTAAATATGCTTTTTTTTTATATAAATGCTCATTTAATTGTAGAATGATTTATACTAAGCTGAGATTTAAAATTTATGAGTTGATTTGAATAAAGGATTCTTTGAGTACTTTAAAAAAAGAGTTTGAGAATTAAACAAAGACCGGCCTGGTTTTTAGAGAGGTAATAATTTTGGTACTGGAGTATGATTTATTTGAAATTAAAGAGATTATGAAATTTTCGAGTAAAATATATTTTAGGTAAATATTTTATATTAAAAATATTTTTTTATTAAACGAACGAATATTTATTTATTTAACGAAGTTGAAAACATGATAAGTTATGGTAAAATATAGTATCAGAATCAGATTGGATGACAGCTGGTGTGTAAGATTATGAAATAGTGTTATGCGTACTGCGTCACAATTACACAGCTTAGTACTATTATTTGTACTACTACACTTATATTATTTGGCTGAGATGGTCCAGTCGTTAAAACACATCGATCTCTGAATCTGAATTGATTATCTATGCTGAGGTAGAGTAACTGTACCTGACTAACTTCAGCTCGTTTATGGGCTGGCTCGATTGGGTCAATACCTCACTCTCACAGAAAATCAGCGTGAAGTAGCTAATAAGCTTCGTTTCGTGTCATAAGTAAGAGAAGTAGGCATTCGGCCTAACGCCCCCCACAATTGGAATAGGAAGTAATATAAGAACTGTACCTTACTTCATATTCCAATTAAGGCTTCTCTAATGTTACAAATGTCCAGGGAGCGATGGAATCGAGTAGGCTGCACTCGATTTCCAGCTATTTGGATAAAAAAGAACACTCCACTGTTAAAAAAAAATACAAAATGCATTACAACATACATTAGGCCTCTGTGACGTTAAGATCCAAGTCCCGCTGTATCAATAAATATAACGTTTACATTAAAATATAACTTTTATTAAGTATCGATAAACACGACGTAAAAATTAAAAACAAAAAAACGAAAAACATTCACGTGTACAATCTAAGACAGACACAATAAACTATATCCAGCTGAGTTTAGATTTACACAGAAATGGTTCGATAAAACAGAGATTCCCATTGATTTTCACCCGGCACCCCGTTTATGGGATAGTATTGAATTATAAATAAGAGAAACGACTGAATACTATCATAAAGTTACCTTTCTGGGGTACGCATACCTAAAATCTTAATAAGGCTGAGAAAGCTTCGCTATAACGAGCGAGGAGCATTGTGAATTGTAAAAATTTTTTGATCATTCGTATTATTCTCTTTTCCTATTATTATCAACACATCTAATTGCGATAAAACTGTCAACTGTCAACAAATTGTTTGCTCTTAGGAAAAAATTTTTGGCATAGTACCATACGTATAAGTAGAAAGCGCTCGTGCCGTAAAAAGAAGAACCGACTTCAAAAGAGAAGCTATGGGACTAGTGAGAGTGAGTCCCATTAAAACAATAGAAATCTCCAACGAATTGAGAACCTTCTTTAGACGTTTAGACGGTCTAAAATTCCAAAATCTGTATTAACACGAGCAAATCTGCAAGCAATAGCTAGTAAAAATATCTACAATATTTAACATAATTTCACAAATGAAAAATGACTTGAGGCACCACTAAATAAAATCCAAATTCTCAAATAGAGAGCTGTGTCGATAACTTTCAATGATAGTGATGAATTAATGAGATAGGAACACAAGAAGTTTATCTCTCTATCTCTCTCTGTCAACAATGACTTATTTTTTGTTTTCAAACACGATTCTGGGAAACAATGAGACGATTAGAATTTCCAGTGTTATTTCAAATTATATTGACAATTGTTTGGTCGAAATTTATTACCAACTTACTTTTAGGGTCTGATGTTTTTTCACCAATAGTAAGTAAAACAAAAATATGACACTTTCAAAGACAATGGTTAATTTATTTTTAAAAAACACTCATAGCATATTGTTACTAAGGCCCTACAATTTTCAAATGGAATAGCAATCTCAGACACGATCAATTTAAAGGCAATTCGTTGGGATGTTTTGCTATCAAACCAGCTAGTCTTCAAGTGACGAATAATATGGTAATTTTCAAATGAAACGTTCGAAAATTTTTAACATTCGTCATTTAATATAAAATGTATTGATTTACAATATTTTAATTCAATTTCAGAAACAAATTAAATATGACCTAAATATTGAAAACAAGTAATGTAAAATTGTCAAGTCGGTGTAAAGTAGTAATAATAAAACTTGCATTATCCTACTATCCTAATAGCAATTCCAAGTATCTCGTATATCTAGGAGAATCAATAAAATAAATTAAATATTTTTTACTAAGATAACTACTTATTCCTTACCTGGTTTATCTAAATCGCTGAGAAAATCCTCGGTGTCGGTGTAGGCCGTTGTGTGGCCCAACGCGAGCACCAGCCAGGCCCACGAGGCAGGCCCAAATGGCCTCAACATGGCGTCCTCACGATAACATCACTACACTCTACACTTCACTATCACTGGGTTCGGTCCACTCCTACTTTACGCAGTATGTACCTGAAAAAGAAAATATCGATAATTTACTTTCCGAAAAGAATTTGAAAATTTTCGGAATTTTTTGCGGTTATCAAAAAGTTATTTTAATACTTTGACCGGAATTTCCATGAACGTGAAGGATTGAGAATTGAAATTCTATTGCCTTTTGTAAAATACTTTTCATCCACGAATTTACAATCATAGTAATATTATGACGAAAGAACTTTGAAGAATTTTTCTTTGTGCGTTTTTTCCGGGTAAATGCAAGAAGTACTAATAAAAGTTCTGAGAGAGACGAAAACTATTTATTTTAAAAGGGAAAAATTATTTTTGCAAGAAAAAGGCTAGTAATATAGAACACTTTCGGAAATATATAATGACGTTTCAAGAAAGCATTAGAAATAATTGGGTATGGGAGAAATAAATTGTCTTAATATTATTATAATATTTAATACTCCTTGAAGTCTACTAAAATGAACCTTTTGTATGCAAAGTCAGAGCAGAATAAAACTCGCAGTTAAACAATATTCCTCCACTTCGTTCTAATTGTGTCACTTTAAACTCCAACATTTTGTGTGTTCTAAAAATTTCCAACAATGTGCTACATTTGTAAACGACTTACTAAATGTCAACTTGCTGAATGTAATTTAAAGAATAACATCCGAAGTATATCAACTTTTGTATTTGTGTTAGCAGTGCGGTACCGACTCGAACTTTCCGTTTGCATTCATTTGGACTTTAAATAGAATAATTCAATGGGACTCGACGACGTGTTTTAAAAACAATACGAACTTTGACATGAGAAGCCCATCATACGACTTTGTGCCTTTCTGACGATTCCATTGTTGCAAAGTTTCCTCTGGAGCGAAACGAATATCTTGTTTTTATTCTGAAAACTGCTTTCAGTTCAACTATATTCATGAGAGCATTAAAATATATTACGTTGCCTTTTGAAATATTTTCTTCATTAATAGCTTCGAATGTTTTTATTTTAAGTTGGACGTAAAGTCTTTTTTCACGTTTTGAATTAATTTGAATTAAATGGTCGATGGGACATTTTCTGAGAAAGCTGTAATGAAACAAAGCGGCTTGTTCAATTTACGAAAATGTTATTGTGCTTGCTATTTTATTTGGTGATATTTTTAGCTGTAAAGAATAAAAAGTATTTTTTAACTAAAAGTATATTAAGTACCGTCGTAGAACATGCCTATCCATAAAAAACAATATGTCTATAGACAAGGAAACGAAGAATAACACATTATATCTATAAATTATTTGCGCTTCCATTTTGGTACCTAAAATGTCTTTCACTAGCAGCCAGTTTGGGCAAATATTTTTTACTTAGCTACCAATTAAAAGTTCAGCTGTCAAAGTTAGAAGTAGGCACAGATTTTTTCCTTTTAAATAGTATGAACGTATCATTCCTATATTATACATAACGTAATTTTATTCCAGCTTTCTTGATTTTAAAACCACCATTACTAATTTTGGGGAAAATTCAATGGTACCAATCTGGAATTATACCAATAAAAAACCTACTTCCTTTTATGGAAATCCGTTAAATAGGACCTGTTACCTTTTGTTATGTGAAAATATTTGCAAAGAAGCTTGTAAAAGTAAATGATTCAAAATTTAGAACATTTTTTTTAACTCTCAAATTAACGCATTAAAAATGCATTTTATTTCGAACAGATAAAACAAAACCAAACATTGACTGTTTAAATTACTATTACTATTTTGTAAAAAAAAAAACTAAAAAATGACCATTTTAAAATCACAGTCCTTACTCCCTCATTTCGCTTCGACATCACGGCCTTTCGGAATTAATCTATTTCTGGGCTCCCATCTCCTACTCACTAGGGCGGTCACGTTTGGACCCCGATGAGGTTGAACCCTTGTCATTGCCCGTCTGTCTGTCACAGCCCGAACGTTCGAGGTCGCATTTCTTTTTTTAAAGGGATCCTTGCAAAAAGGTATCCATTGGGAACAGTAAACTTCTTTATAGATATCAACTTTAATAGATTCAGATCGATCTGGTGTCCATTATAATATTATGGGTACGGTGTAAGCTTTCTCTCTGACTAAGGCGAGAATTACGCTTACAAGTTTTACTTTCAGACTTTCATAAAGATTTACATAAGTTGTTTGTCATAGCTTTAGATTTAGAAGAATTTACCGTAAGTGCGTTATTTTTGACTTAGCTTTTGTAACTACTAATTATAACGTGTCTGTTACTAGTTAAGAGTTGTTTTAAATCAGTAACGAGAGTTAAACTTGCAAATGTGGTTCTCACCTAAGGCTTTTCGGCTTAATCGTTAAGTTCATTTTTAAGGTTTCGTCTTTGAAGGATGTCAACGAGACCCTATCACTAAGACTCCGCCGTCCGTCCACCTATCTGTCAGTCAGCGAAATAGAGTTGAAATTTTCACTGATTATTTTTTTTAATGAAAACCAATTCAATGCGACTTTCATTTTTTTAACCAACTTCAAAGAAAGAAGGTTTTGTATTAGACGCGAATGTTTATAATATTGTAATTGACTAAAATTAAAAATGTAAAAAAACACACACAATCTATTCATTGAGACCATTACAACGAACCCCAACACTTCGAGTAGTGTACCCGATACCACGAACGCTGCAAAGTGCTCGAAAGGTCGGGATGCTAAAAATAATTAATACACGCGATTTAAATCCGTTTAAAATAGTTTTATTTCAATGAGTAATAATCGCGAAAATCTAAGACAACGTTACGATACTTCTGATGTAAGTTAGTGAGTTGCACATCCTGCTGATTCCAGGTGATGCAGCATCAGGTTAAGGTTTCGTAACTATTTTATTGTAGTGTCGTTGAAGTCACAGTATATTAAATTTTGATTCGATTAAATCAACCATAAAAGAGCTGATAACCTTAAAACGACGGAACAGATCTTCATAAAATAGCTTTCAAACAAAAAAATAACACCAAACTTCCATCCATTTGAAAGTGAGTTACGATGCAACAGAGACACACACAGATACACGTATATATCTTATACGTCAGTCAGCTCGTGACCACGACGGATGCATCTTCGCCGAAACGTCGAGCAATAAAAAAGGACATACATCGCGAAAGTTTAAAATATATACATACTTATTACACCCCTCTTTTTTGGTTGGGATTTAAAAATAAATATTCCACGCAGTTACGCACGCAAAACTCAGGATCCAACTATTAATTAATTTCCAAATTCCACTCCACTTTTTTGTGAGAAAGAGATATTATATTTTAATAACACTCACAAAAATAAAACAGATAGTATTTAATATGAATTCCTAGAATATCAGCTTATCATCTTAAATCAAATTAATGAGAACCGTAATGGCCTAATGGCTAAAACACGTCGATCTCAAGCGATGACCACGGGTTCAGCAACTACCACTACGGGTAGCGTGGAATTCGTGCTAATTATATAATTTATGTTTAAATTCACCTCGTGCTCGGCGGTGATGGAAGATCTTATGTCGGGAGAAATTCTGACCCATGTATAGCCGCCCCGCAGTGGAGCAATGTGGTGAGTTAAGTTCTCCTTAATCTTCTCCTTAATAAGAGAGGAAGCTTTTGCCTAGCCTTGCCTTTAGGTTCTTACAGGCTGTTACTTCAATTTACAAGTTTTCTTAAATGAAGTCTGATATACTTAAATTCTTAGAGACTATGTCGCGGTTAAATAAGGCGTGAAAAATATTTGTATGTTTTATTCTCATAATTGATACAAACCAAGCTTTTAACCTGGTAAGTTACCTAAGTGGCTGACGAAAGCTATGGGTACCAAAAATAAGACACTGACAGTAAATTCTTTTACGTGCAAATCAATGACGAACAATTCTTTTCTTTATTTCTTTCGATTTATGCTTTTTCTGACAGCAAAACTTATAAGTGTAACTCTCGATATATATATATATACCAAAATTACTCTGTCTATGTTTTGTTGTATTCGCCTAAATCTTTTGAAAAAATTAGTATGAAGATTGATTGAAACTTAGACAAAGAATTTTGACATACAGTGGAAGTTGAAATATGGGGATGAAACTACCTAGACAAAATCGCGAGAACCAACTAATCAACAATATATTAAAAACATCCCAAACGATAACTCAAATTATCTCTCCTATTATCTCCATCTAATTAAGCGGAAAATTTAATAAAATGAAATATAAATATCAAAACTGGTTCCTCTCAAGTGTTTCCAGTTATTATTCAAATTAATTTCTTGGTCAATATATCATTTAAATGATAGCAACTGGCTTTTTGGGAGGTAAAGCCGCGACCACACGGCAAAGTATCTTATCATTTGTGCAAACCCGTCTGCATAGTTAGACGTTGATAAGCAATACTGTGTTAACCACACGAACTAAATTTCGAGAAAATGGCGTCTAAAGATGTCAAACCTGTTCTTGATAAGTTTGTTTGAATAAGTATTTATCCGTATTTTCTTTTCTTTTTTGATAAAAGGTATAATGAATTAAAAGCAGGTTGATATATTTAATATATTATCTAATATAAAGTTTTTAAATATATGAGATTATTGCATAAATTACAAAATAAGAAACAACCTTGAAAATCGAAACAATTATTTAAAAAACTTTTTTCCGTACTTATTTACTTTATATGACTTTATTGTTTATTGAATAATGTTAAATAGGTGATGCAGTATCAAAATACACCAATATCTCAGAATTACACTTTTTGTGGGTTGCCACATTATTGCTTATCAGTATCCAGTTAACGCGTTACGTTAAATTAAACTCAATGATATTTTATAAATAGAGACATGTGAAGTTAAAAGCCTGTAACCATTTGAAATTAAACTCTTCAAGGTACTTGTTGGTTGGAATTATGTATACGTCAAACAAAAATAAACGCATTTTGGTTCATTCGTTGGGGAGCTACGATACCACATACAGACATCTATTCACACGTCAAATATAACACCCTTTTCATCAAAGGCTAGTGCAGGAGTAACTAATTTAAAAAAAATCAAAAACCCGACGGCGAAACCAAACGATCTTCAGACTGCAGTCAGCAGTTGTCTAAAAGTCTATAAGTTAGAAACGTTACTAACCAAATTTAAATCGTTATAGATACTAAACGGTAATTCTGATTGAAAAAATGATATAAGAAACCTAAACATGATTTTAAAATACCTATTCAACGAAACCCCATATAGTTCGTCGATACACAACCACATACACACATACATACATAGACTAATAAACACCCTTCTCCTCCCTCCATTCCACCCATTTTTTTTCTCCTCTCCCTTGCATCGCGCAGTCGGATAAAAATGGACAACGTTTTAGTTTTTGTAACTGCGCAAATAATAAAATTCGTACATCTTATCGTGTAGACGCACCTTTAGCCAGTAAACGTATGGTGAAACTTAACAAATTCATACATCAACGTCTTTAAATTTATCAGCGTCTCTTTGTGAGGTTAGTTTGTCTAAATAAGTAATATGTGTGTACTTACTTAATGTTGAATAACTTTTCTCAATGACCAAACGCTTTTTTAAATTTTTAGTCAAAATTATATAAGAAATATATATAAATTTTAAAACACAAATTAACTAACAAAAATCAACAAAGCAATGAGAATAATAATTCTAATATTCCTAAAAAACATCCATCGCATCCACGCACCAAAAATTATTGAGATATTATTTTTTTAATCTGTACTATGTCACAAGTATAAACAGACTCTTCCTTGTTGTTTGAAAAAGAATTCTATTTCGAAAGAAAATACGTACCTAATGTTTTTTAAGAACTAGTTAGGCCCGTAACTTCGAATGCATACAAAACTTTTAAACGAAGAGACACGATTTCAAAAGCAAATATTTAATTTCGTTTATTGGAATGGTAAACTTATTCCAGTTATCTTGTTTTTAAAACCAAATCACTGAACCGATTATGATGAATATTTTGGATTTTGAGAAAATCGTGGCTATTGAAACTAACATACATAGGGGAATATGGGATCCATCGGAAAATATACCCTTTCGAAGAAAAAAATAGAAATAAAACTATTTAAATCGCGTATATTAACTATTTTTATCATCCCGACGTTCCGAGCACTATTCAGCGTTCGTGGTTTCGAGACGTTGACATTTTTCTATTTGAAGATGGTGACATTTTTTTCGAAAAATATTATTTACAACTACCGCCAACCGTTGGCGGATTAAAAATAGATTTAAATCCGTTTGGAATAGTTTTATTTTAATGAGTGATAATTGCGAAAATCTAAGACAACGTTCCAAAAAATAGAAATTAACCTAATAGGTTAAGCCGTATTCGAATAGACGAAGTCCACGTTTATATATTTACTAGCGCCACCTCAATCCCTTCTTGTATGAAAGTCCTATATAAAACTCGCGCTTAACATACAATTTTCATACAAACTTCCAACCTTCGTTTCCCCGTTAGGGGTCGAATTGTGCACAATTCCGTCTTAGTGAGCACCTATCGCTATCACAGTCAAGTTACGTCAAATACCCATTATAATATATTTTACGTTACTATCACGGTGCATAGAAGACCAAAATTTTAAAGAACGTTAACGTAATATACAGATAACACAAATAAAAGCATTTTTGAGGACCGAATATGATTTAAAAAATTTGCTATTATCGTTTCTATAACAGCGTAGAAATCAGAAACGCTGGAAAAGACAAACATACTCGATGTGCTGCAGTAGCTAGGATACTTTATTGAGGGATTGTTTTGGTAATACTAAAATTACTTATAATATTTATGTCAAAATATTAAAATCCCACTTTAATAGGTCGTTTGAAAAATTCAAAACGAAGATAATAAAGAAAGAAAAAAGTGAAATTGAAAATATCGATTGAGTTATTAAGGCAAAGAAAATTATTCTAATTGATAAATTTAAATTTGAAAAAGGCAACATAATAAGTTCCAAAGTCGTAACGACTTTATCAATTTTTAATGAACTAGCTGTCTCTTTCCGTTTCACTCGCGTTTACGGTTACTGCTTAGCTATGAGCCGTAGCGTGATGTAATATAACGCTAGACCGATTTGGGTAATTTATTAATTGTTTAAAAGAGTATACAAAATCAGTTAATTATTTTTGGTTTTAAAATAACTGGAATTAGTATGTCACAAACACACACGTCGAAAGCCAAATACGTAATTTCATTTACGTGACGGAAAGTAAACAAAGTAAAGAAAAACGAATGAACGAAACTGCATATTTTGATGTCAACGTCGGTTCCCCTCTTTTTACCCGATTGAACGACGGAAAAAGGATGGTAATGTGTTTATCAGCCTGTATGTATGTGGGTTTGTTTCTTGTGGCACTATTAAGACCAAAGGCGTAGGTCGATTTTATTAAAGGACACGTTCGATAGGTCATGCCGGCGGGAATGGCATAGAAAGCATTACAATTTGAAAAAATTAAAATAGCCGATTATAGACGCAATATTATGAAAAAATTAAAATTTACGAACTGTGTCAAGTCAGGTATCGTTGAACAGGTGTTTAAAAATTATCGGTTTTTCGTATGGTTTTTCAATCAGAATTACAGTTTAGGATCTATACGATTCAAAGTTCGTTCGTAACGATTCACACTGCACATGGTATTGAGTTTTATTTAATTACTTGTTAAAACGTCTTGTAACATGAATATGAATTTTGATAACTTGTAAGAAGAACTAAGCTACCTCTAAGCACACAAGAAATAGCTAACTTAGTACACGTTAATACTCACGACTACCAACATAAGCTATAGTCACGTTAACGTTATCGGCTATGCTATCTACCGCATTCTGCCTAGGTCTATCTATAAGTATAGTTCCGTCCTAATTCCTCAGGAACAGCGTGGGAATTTTGCGATTCAACACTTGAATACAAATTAAGTTTTTCTTTGAATCGCATTATTCCGTTACTGTCAGGCCGTCTGCTTAAAAATCTATACCAACATTATAATGAGGTGAAATTTCTTTAAATGTTTGTATGTAGCAATAAATACATATGTATGTAATATTTGAACCTACGGGATCGATTAAAAAAATCTATCTGCGTTCAAGAGTCAATTTATTGAGGAAGGCTATATTATATCACGTTACAATAAGCGCAAGCGAAACTGCAAGGAGCCGCTAGTATCATAAAGAAGAAATTAAATGACTTTGGCATAAACTTGGAGAGAAAAATGCAATCTATATGGTGATGAGTGTTCTACAGAAAGCGTTCCCTATTGCTCTGGGTATAAGCATAAAGAAGCCAATAGCAAATTACTATGATACTGACACATATATTCTACTCAGGGAGGGGGGGGGGGGGTAAGCCTAATTGTAGCATACTGTAAGTATTACATGTACACATATATTACACCGCGTATACGGTCTGGCTCGACCAGGGCGGTACCTCAATGTCACAGATGATCGGCGTGAAGTAGGTAATTTAGCTATGATTTGTGTGGTAAGTGAGAGAGCCGGAAGTCTAACTGGTGGCAGCAGACTTCCGGCTCCCTCACTTTATTATTCTTTTCCTTATTTCCAGTCCCATTTAAAACAAAATCGTCATACATATAGGGAATAATGAAAATATTGAAAGGATTTGCAGCATATGCATACCTTTTTTTTTTTTTTTTCTCGCTGGGAAATGCTTTTACGCATCCCGCCCGGTGTGGTTCAGGCGGGTATGTGGGACTCCAGGCAGCGTATGTACCAGACTACCCACTAAAACCCAGCGGTGCCCTAATCGCCTTAGTTGGACGTCACGGGATCGCTTACGCATTCTACCGTGGCGCCCAAGCGGTTGCTCTGCCTAAGCAGGCCTTCTTCACCTAAAGAGCGCTTTCAGGCACTGAAAGCACTCTCTCACCCCGGTGGTGTGTGAGAAAAATTTCTTACACAAATTATATATACTCTATGGCAGAGGGAGCAGATGCGAATAGCGCCGCCTCCTTCTACCTGGTCGCCTCCTGCGGATCGGGTCAGCGAGAGCGTCCGCCTCTCGTTCCCTTTCCGCGGTCTCCTTCAACGACATAACGGAGTCGCTGAATGAAACCATCGCCGACCAAGCATATGCATACCTTCGCTATACCCTATAGTTTCAAAAAAGCTCACTCACTCACAAACTTACTCACAAAAAATCCTTACATGAACAACGAAATTACAAAAAAGCAAATTCATAAACTCAATGAAAATTCTTTACTAAAAACCAAGAAAATGAGACTGTATTACATTGTAAATGAAACAAATAAAAATTTTAAATATAATTTTCCAAGAAATTCTTAAAGCATAAATAAGAGGAATACTCTCCCAAGGACCTGGAAGCTTCATTTTTACCTCGTAAAACAAAAACTAATTCGAAAGTTCTATCATTATTAACGAGGTGGTGCACTAAATTTGTTCTATTTTAAAAATATCTAATTGCTGAGCCAAAACCTTTATTCCTGTTAAAGCACTTAAATCGTAGCTTAATGAAATCCGAATTCAGATTTTAAAAATGATATCGTGTTTTATAAAATTGGATGCTGATAAGCAATAATGCGTCTACCCACAAAAAGATGAATTCGGAGATAATGATGTATTTTGATACTGCATCACCTATTTAACATAATAACAAAAAATTGATGTCATAGAAACTAAATAAGTACAGAAAAAAGTTTCTTAAGTAATTGGTTCGAATTTCAAGTGTGTTCCATATTTTGCAATTTATAAAATATTCTCAAACATTTAAAATTAAATTATACCTCTTATCATAAAATAAAAGAAAAGATGGATATATACCTCTTCAAACATATTTGCTAAGAATGAGTTTGACATCTTCAAATGCCATTTTCTCAAAATGAAGTCCGTGTGGCTTGACACAGTATTGCTTATCAGTGTCCAATTAATTTCATTAAGTTCATTGCAGTATTTGTGTAACTCCTTTCGTAAAAATAGTGCCTTGAAGTTATCAGCTTAGATTATGACCCTATCGATATCCAAACTTTTATATGCTGCTAAAATACTTTTGTAACATCAGATTTTCGAATCGATTATACAGACAATAAAAACGAGAATCTATTTAATTAGACAATTTTAACGAGGCCCAACAGGATATAATACTTTGCTGTGGAGTCCTATTTGATGAGGAGTCCTGTATCCTTTTGATTCCAGATGATCCTGGAGCGTCAAGTCTAGGTTATGTAACTTTATCATTTTAATATCATGTCATTGAAGACGCAGTGAAATAAATTTCGTTTCAATTAGAGGAGTAGAATAGAACTGAGAGCATTTAAACGTCTGAAAAGATCTTCATAAATCATAGCTAAGAACTATCTCAATTTCATCAGCTAAACAAACTGCATCAAAATTGGTCCAGTCGTCAGCGAGCTACAGTGCTAGAGGCAGAAACTCAGGTACATAGATGACATGTAGTCAATTATAGTAATAGTCACTCGTCACTTATAGTAGTAGTCACTTATAGTAATATTTTTTTTGGTTGGGTTAATAATTAAAATAATGACAGACACGTTGGCGCAGTGGTCACTGCAACTGACTGTAGCGCTAACAGTCGCGGGTTCGATCCCCGCTCACGGCAAATGTCTGTATTGGCCATACGGATATTTGTCGTGGTCTGGGTGCTTGTGTTAGTGTTGTGTACATATGTTTCCGGACTCCCAAAACATGGTCCCTAGACCTTAATGGGGGCCGTTGAGTGTGATGCGTTTATAATTAGTTTCAGCAAAATATTGAGCACGCGGAGAAATTAATACAATGTCATGAAATTAATGCACCATTATAAAACTGTATGTATAAACGAGAATTAAACATCACAAAATTAAATTTAATATAACTAATTCCATAAATATTAATTAGGTTGAATACTATACCTACTTTGTTTTAAAGTTAATTAACATTTACTCTTAATAAATACAGGTTTCACACCATAAGATTAATTTTATCGACCATCGAACAGAAGATGAGATTAAATCATTTTACTATTGGGACCAGTTGTTGTGATTTTAAGCAAAAACATTTGATTCCGTTCCACGTGTTCTATCCACTGGATTATCTCAGCATATCATCAACCCTTAAATTAAGCACTTTATTTTCATTAAGCAACATCTGAGGCGTATACAATTTAATGTTTTGCTATCCTTTAAACACGTGAATCGTTCATACCGCGATCAAACAAAGAAAGTGGTTGGTATTCATGTTCATACATAATTTATATGGTATTACGTTAGACAGTATTATTTCAGGGTTGGAGGGAGTTGGGAAATGCCACTGTAATATTCTCCGTATATTTAATTGAATATTTTCTTTTCCCTGGTATTTTTGAACGTTAGCATTGTAATGAACAAACAAGAGAAGAATGTATCTCGTGACAGGGGAATACGTTTGTGGAAATAAAGAAATGCGCTGATGAATCAACTCCCTTTATTAATGTTGATGAATGTTCTGAAATTGGAAATTTCTGGAAATGTTTACAGCCGAGTTATTACCGTCGGTTATGGTCTTTGTTTATTAAATATTTCTCGGGAAAAATAATTTACCAATATAAAACGTAGCGTGTGGCGATTGGGATGCAAGTTCTTATTTTACTGAGTTTCATTAAAATTCAGTAAGCGATTTTCGTACTATGGGCTGTTTTTTTCTAGGAATTGAAGAACACTTTAGTGATTTTTAAAAGTGTTTAATGAGTAAAGAAATATTTGGTACGATAATAAAATATTTATGTAACATATGTATGTACTACAACAACACAATCTGTTGCAAGTTTGTGAGGAACTGTATATCCTGCAGATTCCAGATGCAGCATGAGGTAAAGCTGGTACAGCAATGTTATATTAATATCATTCATAGTATAGTCAGTATTAAGTCCAAAATCTTTTCTAGGAAAGAGCTGATAACTTTCAAACTCCCGAAAAGATCTTCATAAATTATAGTACCATTTCAATTACATTAGCTTTGAAACAAAAAAAAAACGATCAAAATTGGTCCATTTCTTACAGAGCTACGATGCAACAGACAGTTACACACGCCAGACATATAACACCTCTCTTTTTGGGTCGGGTTGGTTTAAAAAATAACGCTTACTTATCTATAGAATCCTTTGAAGCCCTCAAAATTTTAACGAACTCATTCAAAAGTTAATCAAGATCTAAAAAATCTTATGAAAGCAATAATTTATAAAAGATGTTTATCACTTGCGCCAATTTACTGGTGCTGAGCAAGATAGATGGGGTAATCTCTTTGTCCCGTAAAGCAACAACGATAACAGAGGAAAAAAGAATTTAAAAGGCTATAATTCACCCACCACCCTCAGAAACCCTTTTTGGAGTAAACGAAAGGGTGAAAACATTCGAGGCTTATAAATCATGCTGTTTCAATTATGTAGTACTCACCTATTTCTCTGAATATAGGTACCCTAATCTGTTTTGGAATTTTGTTTTGTTTTTTCTTATATTTTCACTTGTTTTAGTCACGTGCCTTATTTCCAAGTATAATAAAAATATTAGTAAAAAAAGGAACACTAAATTTCCCATTGCTGGACAATGGCCTCTTGCCATATTTAGGAAAAGGCTTAGAGGTTAATCCACCACGCTACTCTATTACGATTTAGCGATTTACATGTGGCATAATTTCTCCTTATAAATGCAGATTTTCTCACAATGTTTTCTTTCACCGTCGAGGACGAGTTGATTTTACACAAATTTAGCAATGAAAAGCTAGCGGTGCTAGCCAAGGTTTGAAATCTTAAACACTGGTTGAGTGTGACGTGTTCTAAGCGTTGAGCCATCTCGGCTTTTTTAAGGAAGTTTTGTGGTATCCTATAATCAAATTTTTAAAAATTATTATAACTATTTTTACGATCACAAGGCACTATTTCACTACTCTTAGAAAAATTTTGGTTTTAGTTTCTTTTATACCATTGTCTAAGATTCAAGCTCCAAACCCAATTACAATTAAATCGTTACACAAATTTAGTCGTAAAAAACGTAATAGAGAAAAACAGATAAAAACAGGGTTGATTTCACAATTATATAATATTGATATGAATTATTTTAAAGGTCATATAACTTTGAGTAAGTTATAATGACCTTAAAAAACTTATGATACTTTAAAAAGTATACGAAATATAGTGCTACATATTGTATTTTGCGAGTGTCTTCATAGTTTATGCAATTGTATAATATACCATATTTACACAAAGATTCTTCTGGCTCGAAGCCAGACTAAGGCTTCCGAACTCCATTTAGTTTCCGCAGCCCCTTACGTTTCCATTTAGATTTAAATTTCCGACTTTAATTTTAGAAAACGTATACAAATGAAATGTTTTGTTGTGCAAAATACACAACATAAAAATACCACTGAAAATATTTGCCGAAACAAAAGTAAACAGATCCATGATTGCGAAATAGAAGATGACAAAACAATAAATAACCATTAAGGTTTAGAATATAACCTCCTAATTTCAACAATGAAAGATGATTTTATAATACTTTTACGTACGCTTCGAAAATCTCGTTAACAAGTTAATGTGTACTATTCGTGGGACAGAAAATTGAATTCCTTAATTGCCTATCCGCAACAGAAGATACTTTGATGAACTTTTTGACTTTCGGTCATCGGACAGTGGTTTCCACAAAATTTCATTAATATTTTTTTTTCCTTCCTCGCCTCAGGGCTCCGGGGAAAAGTTTTTTAATCTCAATACTGAGAGTGGTTGTCAGGGTAGAATTACATTCTACCTTAGTACTAAATGTTTTTATCGGTCCTCGAATAAATCAGCTATCGGAATGTCAGCAAAATTCTGTATTGTGTAATCGTGATCGAACGTTTTATTGGCAAATATATAAGAAAGTTCTCTGCCTACCTTTTATTTATTACGTCGGAGATCTATAAGCCGTATTCTGTTTTATAACATATTGCTCAATTTTTTCCTCAGCTTCAAATGAAATGTCTTATCTGAACTTCAACCCAGAGAGAAATCGAGATTTGTAACGAACATCCTCGTATATTACTTTCGTTATATTTTCTTTCATCAATCAACAATTGTGATATACATTGATTTTTATTAGGATTGTGATAGACATTAGTACATATGAAGTTTTACCAATCTTCAGATATCATAAATCAGTGTAACAATTCCAAACGATATTTCATTTGTAAAGATTGATTTTCAATTGTCATTGTTAAGATTGGAGATAATTTTTTTGAAGTTTTATAAATAAATATAATGTAAGACACAGATCTTAGACTGGAAACTATGATTGGTAAAAACAAATTCAATATCATATTTAGCTTTACTTATGATTATTTTTCTTACAAATAACGCCGACATGAAAATTGTTCAAAACAAAATTTGCAATTAAAGGAATTCGCAAAGGCCCGAAATAGCTAAAATAATATCTATGTTAACAACGGCGATTAATCCTAAATTATTTTGGGCACACCGGATCCCAAACATTAACGACGCCAAAGTTTGAAAATACAACTAAATATTATCAGATCGAAGACTTGAAAAAGGTCGGCACCAGACCGTATAGTCAAAGGATTTTGGTAAATCCGTTTATTACTACGGATACTTGGTCGAAACGGTCCGGCCATTTCATTGAAATTCGAGTGGCACATAAAACGGGGCGTAAATTTCAGATACTAATGTTAGGTCCATAGTCTGGCTTGACGAGCTTAGTTTGTTTTTACGAGGTCACTTCGTATTTAGTTGACGTAAGAGATTCTGTTACAGTCTATGAAATTTTACGGTTGAAGAACGAAGGCTCTCGCGAGATCGGAATCTAAAATTTTAAACCCTTTTAAAGTTTAATTTGATTGTATTAACTTGTTATAAATTACGTTAGGATTTATAGAATGAATTAGATAAGAGTTTTATAGATTTTATTATTATTAGAAACTGTAAATGCTCCCTTAAAAGGAAACAATATAAGGAAAGAAGAAGGGAGTTAGGCCTCCGACTTATAATTAAGCTAACTGCCCCTTGTGTTTTCACTGCTTCGTATAAGTTGTAGTGTCATAAATAAAGATTATAACATTCCTCAATTAACAAGCTAATCAACGCAAAAAGATTTTTTCTGATTGGTCTAGTAATTTAATACAATTAAACCATAAAATCTGATCATTATAATATTAGTGTAATAATTAATAGTTATATTCCAAAAACATGTTGTTCTGTGTCAAGAGAAGGAAAACTTAGATTAAATACAAGCAAGGAAATAAATGACTACGATTATACATGAAACATCATTTCAAACGAATGAGAGTTCAATTGTGCAGATAATAGCAAAACGATGCACTCTAGCTTGACTGGTTTGACTATGAATCAGTACACAAAGTGCGCGCATCCAACGTATTTACTTCTATATCGATTGTGTCTATATTTACTGTAAATACATCTTTCAATATACATATTTTTCTTCATCTACAAAATTAAATTACTAATGGAGTGAATAGAAAAACTATGTTTTCCATTTTAGTATGTATCGCGTATGGACTGTGAGATTTAGGGTTGTAAAAACTATTCATATTGTTCCTAGACTAGCTCACTGAGTATAGTTTGTATATGGTCTGGCTTGACCGGGGCATTACCACATTCTTACATAGAACCGACGTTAAGTAGCTAATATATGTGCGTCTCGTGCAGTGAGTGAAAGAGCCTAACTTCTCCCTCATCTCTTTCCCGACATCTTCTATCATCTCCCTATTCATCTTGTAGTCCTTTTTAGGCTGGCAACGCTAAGTGGTTATTTTGGTATTATAAATTAACATGGGAGCTTACTTAACATCACACACCCGCCTACTTTCTTACTATTTTAAATCAGTGTTTGACACTATTTTTAAATTACCTTATAGAATAAAATCTTACCAACATCTCAAAATATATGCATTATCAGTTCTATCTCTTTTATGAAGTCGTCAAAAAGTATATAAGCAACGAAACATCAAAACAATTTATTCAAATCTTTATTCTCTCTATTGTCGAATAACAATGTAGCTAAAATACTCGTAGAGCAAGCAGTTTTAGATGTGAGAGAATCATTCAAAATACAAACAATACTGCCAACTTTACCATTCATGGTTGTAAAAAAATAAATAAACTATACCGAATAAAGAACTGCTAATATTTACAATGCAATTAACCAATGAAGTTCGGTTTTCCACTGGCGATTAACAAATGATTCCATCGGTTAATTGCATAAAACCATCCGTTCCGATTATCATGAAGTAATATATTGCAATCTGATAATGTCATTGAATAATTTCACCAAATATAACTAATGAGTTAGCCCCGGATGAATCGATGGTCCCAGTAGCAATGTTTCAAATGGTTTTGTTTCTAAAATTTATTATAAGCTAAGCGGTGAAGAAAAAATAAATAAAAAAAAGCAACCGACTTTAGAACAATTATACGCAATTTTGTTTACTGGAACGATAGAGAGATTTCGATTTTAAAACCGAATTACTGAACCGACTTAGATAGAATTTCTATTAAAATAATATAAAGAATAGTAATAAAATTACATAGTATAAACAAAAATAAAAATGTACACGAAAATAATTTTCAAAATTAATTTACAAATGACGAACTTATGAGGTAACAAACATAAAATAAAAATACGTTTCTAATTGAGAATCTCCTTTTCTGGAGTCAATTGAAAATATCATCATAACATCTACTTATCGGATAAAATTGTAAGTCAAAAACATTTATTATTTCGAAGTGAAACAGTACGATAGATTAATATTTATATACGGACTAGTATTTATATCTGAATATCAGTGACAAACTAACGTAGCGTATATAGTTTCGTATTATTTATTCTTCTTCTTGACAGAAATGTCTTTGTTATTCTCTAGCAATTTACAAGCTCTTAACAATATTTCTTTACTTAGAAACTTCGATATTTTGACGAATTCGATATTGGGTGACCTCCTGACTTACTGTTGTTTGACTATTGTTATTTAAACTTCACCCACAAACTCTTTTACATTTCCCCCAACCTATGTGATTGTACAAATGTCGACCTAAATAAATTAAATCATTTCATTTTAATTTTCTTTACAAATGTTTTGAAAATAAGTTATTTAAGATTAAAAACCAAGTTGTTTTTCAATGGGCTATATTAAATTTCCATTCGTGATAATAACAAAAGTAAATTTAATACTTTAAACAATCAATCAGAACAAAGTACCTATGAAATGTTCGAAATTTTATCCCTTTATCTAAATACGAAAACAAATAAGATTAGTAAAACGATACTCAATAACAAAGTTATTTTAAAGATCTTTATTCTAATTAAATTTAGAACAATGATTTATTTTGAACAATTAAACTAATTAACTATATCATGTTAAACCTAAAAAACTTAAATATATATATATAAGTATGAAAATATTTTTTATTCGACTGTATATGATGATGTGTTTATGGATAAAATAATCTATTTGGTAGTAATCCTGTCTCTTGTTTAAAACTGGACCATTTATTTTCAATTCAGTAAAGAATGTTATACAGGTAAATAGAAGAATATGCTGAAATGTTAAAAAAATTTAGTTTATAGGCAAATGAGCTTTGAAGATACGTTCAAGTCAAAAGGTATATAAAAAAAATCAGAATGTTTATTTAATGAAATCCCATTGATCAATATAACGAAATGAACTAAAGAAAAAGCACAATTAAAAAAACTAAGTCCTAGTAACTTTGTAACCACAGACGTTCTAATTTTATTTACAACATACTCGCACATACGATATAAATAAGTTATACATCCAAGGTCATTAAACAAGGGAGCGGATCAACGAAAAAAGGTAACAATAAAACCGAGTCAAAGATCCACGACTCCCTCTTTATTGTAGTGGGCAAGCCTTTGTCTCAAACTCTTTTGTTCGACTGGGTCTCGGTCCGAATACGTTGAATGGAACCGATTTTTCAGTTGGGGTAGCGCTCGAAATTTTATTACCGATAAAAATACAGCCGCAACCGAATTAAGGGTTTTTCCTAAAAGTATTTTCAGGGTACGGTGATATTTTACGTGGTGTGTTTTAAATTTTCGCAGTTTATTATTCGTATATGTTTTTAAGGTTCTTTAAGTGAGCTATGATCGTGTTCAGCTGGTGACTATAAATTTATGCATGATAATTCTTTAAGTGGTCACTAAATATCGAAAAATTCGCTAAGAAGTTTCGTAGCTGATTTGTTGAAAATTAAAACGGAAACATTATTTACTTATTTTGTTAAATTATTAAAATGAAAGAGGAAAAAGAAATTGCAAATTCATTGTAATTTCTTTGGCATAATATTTTACACGAAAATATTTACTGTAGCAATTTATAAAATACTTTGTATTAACGATTAGTTTTGCTAGAAAGCTACTTTAAATGAACACGGTATTTGCAATTTTATAAGCAGCAATTTGCAATTTTATAATCAATTGATTATTATGTAACTTATTTCAGTCTAACCTTCATTTATATTACTTGTTCATGGTTACGAAAGTAAGCAGATAACACAATTATTCTGATGCCAGTTTTAGTGTACAACAATCATGATGATAATTTCATCTTCATTAAGATCCTGGTTCTGGCTTTGGAATCTCTGAAAAAATCCGTCTACCTGATATTAATTATTGACTTAACTGACACCAGAATTAGCTTGAGCTCCAACTCTGTTTGTTAAGCCGTGAAGACTGAATAGATGTAATTATGAAATTTAAAATAAATATAAGCTTGTACTCTTAGTAAGAACAAAGAGTTATTAATAAAAAAAAATCTTTCAAATACGGATAAAAACTGGAAACGTTTTTCGTTAGCTATAACTTTAAAAGAATAAACAACTCCCAAAGTATTGAAAATACGGTTCAATGATTCAAGCAGTGAATATTTGTTGATATTTAGTTTATAACATATTTTACAACCCCCTCTTAAAAAAACCGAAATCCAAACAACCACGGGCAAAAGGAAGTATGCGCTAAACCTTTGTGAGAATCTGAAATAAATGTGCAAATTCATTCAAATAATAAATGAAACAGCTGTTGTCATGAAAATGTTCTACTTTCTAAACCCGTTTAAGGTAAAGAGAAAACCAAACAAAGCGATCGCTTATTCAAATTATGCGATGATAGTAATAAGCCCATCGATCATGCACATAAAAACCTATATTAATTTAATATCGTTAAAAATTACAAGGCATTTTTTATAATAATGATCAATCAGAGTCAAGTGAAATTGATACTTATTAAAAATACATAAAGTGATCAAACATTGGTATTAATGAATTTACTAAACGTGATTAGTTTTATAATAAATTAATAAAGTTAGTGGATACTGTAAGAGTCTTCTACGTAGATCGTAAATTTGATTTCACTGATGATATATGTACATATATAACAACTAGCTGGTACTCGCGACTTCGTCTGCCATGTCTGGGATGCCTACGTCATAGTAGCTTTATGCATGCAAAATTTCAGCCCTATAGGTTTAAAATTGACAAGTTTTATACAAACTTTCATCCCCTATTTTATCCCCTTGGGGGTAGAATTAATCAAAAACCTTTGATGCCTATATCAAAACATCTACCTGCATGCCAAATTTTAGCCCGATCCGTCCAGTGGTTTGGGCTGTGCATTGATAGATCACTGTGTCAGTCAGTCACGTTTGAAACATATGATGACTAAGCAACAATCATACTTCTCATTTGAACGTCAATCCTTAAATGTACTTAAACTGAATTACAAGTACGAGCAAGTAATTAATAAATTTGATTTACAGGAAGTTAAAAATTCAATAATATAAGTATTTAAAGGTCCGAGCTATACAGTCAAAAACCATGCAGTAGTCAAACTGTAAATATTTCACTGGGCAATTCCTTCTTTTTGAGCAGAACGGTATGCAGCTTAATCCGCCACTTTACTGAGTATTATCGCATATACTTAGATGTCTTTTGACCTGAATGATGCGGGTTTCTTTACCATATTTTACCTTTACAGCCTGATTCGGACACAAAAGAATTTGCAAATTTAGTATCTAAGATAATTTTGAACCCGCAATCATTGGTTCAGATATTCCTGTTCAATCCACTGGTCTGTCTTGTTTGTAGCTATTTAAATAAGGTATAATTGGATTAGCATAAAATTTCGTGAAACGTAAAAAACAACCAACTTCTCTTGAATTTCTTTTTGATTGAAACATCACAATTTAAGTTTAAATTGGGAAAGTTTTGGAGTGGAAACGTTATTTTTGCTACGAATTGACATTTTCAATACTTTTAATGAGTGATGCTCAATCAAGAATGTATTAATTTGAGAATGAAATAAATATAAATGAAATGGCTGTTGGGGAATTATTTAATGATTTTTAGATAATTTAAGGTTATATTACTTTTGAAGACATAAGGTTTTATAAAAATGATTATATATTAAACCAATGAAATTAAAGCATGTCATATTTTAAAATCATTATAAATACGACAGAGGGAAAATGAAATAATTTTAAAATTCGAAATTATACGCAAAAATGTGACTACTGTTCTTTTATTTATATATTTTCTTAAGAGAGGGAGAGAGCGAGAGAAAAGTATACAGTGTATTTCAATATTGTGTTTTGTTTCAAATTGCAGTATGTTTACATGAAATAAATTAATTTCCGAAAGCCATAGCGAGATATAAACAAGCAAAGATATTATTAAAAATGTTGTTTACAGAGAAGAAGCAATTTCAGGTGTCGGCAAATAGAATTTGTTTCGTCCGACTCTCAAAGATTTGAGTGCTAACAGCAAAGCCACAATTTTCATAAAGTGAATGGTAAAGAATTTACGCCTTGAAAGTGAAATACTTCAGTCTTTGTAATTATTTGACCAATACTTGTTTTCAAAGATGAATCTCTTTTTTAATTTTCTAGCAATTTTAATTTCGAGGAAATTAATTTTATATAAAAGTGAAATGTTTTAGAGTCGCTATGGCGTCGTATGTATGTAAGTTTCTTTTCGTGTACAATGAGACTCTATAATGTTACAAAATTGGCTTTAATTAGGACAAACACAAATAAAAGTATTTATCATTTCGGTGTACTTATCCCATTACAGATTCTTATTTTATGATTTGGAACACGTTGTCAGGTACACAGAGAAAGATAAAGGATAACATAATTAAAAAAAAATACTGTTAATCAAGGATAGAAAAATAAATTTTAGATGATCGTCCGGTATAAAAAATATAAGGTAAGCGAAATCGCAGGAAAGACTGATTTGTCATATAAGAGTTTAGTGTATGAATAAAAAATTCGATCATTTTTACTTTCGCTACTATACACAGGGTCGACTTATTTACATATGAGTGAGATGAATCCCTCAATCGGATAATCCGTATCCCTTGACTCATGTATTTCATACGAACAAGGGAGTGCTTTTAAGAAGACTCTTTTTTTTCTACTCATAAGAACCTAGATTTTGTGGTAATGTGAGGTTATTTTTTGAACGAATTATAAATATGAAGGAAGTATGGTATTGGCGAAAATTTTTTTACATGTTTAAATGAAAATTTTATTTCCATCCATCGCTGGATATATTTTGACTTGTTTTAGTGTTACATCTGTTTACTCCATGATAGGATAATAAGCAGCAATTTTTCAACCCACGAAAAGTCAAATCATTAGATATTGTTGTACTTTTTCAAACAGAATAAATTTGACATATTTAGATGCCATTTTCTCAAAATGACGTCCGTGAAGCTTGACACAGTATTGTTTTTCAGCGTACAATTAAATCGTGAAAAATCCATAAAAATTTAAAGTATGTACTGTTGTTATTATCTTAATTTGTAATCAAGATCGAATCTTTAACTTAAATTTTAAAGTCTAATAATGCCATTACAAATGTTAAGGTTCAATTAAAAAAATCCTATTTTTATTATGATATTCAACCTTATAACTATTAATGTAAAGTCAAAAACAATACGGAAGAAGACTGGAAAAATCGAACTTTGAATGCACTGAATCTATCAACCGACTCGAGGCTACGCGATTAAAATAACTTAAAGTTAAAAAGCTTAAAAATACAAAGCGAAGACAATACTGCCGGAGAAAAACCAACAGCATTTTAATACAAGACAAAGAAAACCTACGATCGTCTGCAAGCAGCCTTTACTTTAGAAGAACATGAAAATTTAATCAAAACAACATCTAGAGGAGTTTCCGAGTCCCAGCTTTCATTTTATTACTTTGATCAATGAACCGTGACGTAAATTGGCTTCTTTTGATGGTATTACAAACTACATCGATGCGTAAACAATGCTAACCGCTATACTTCTTGGTTACCATGTTTCCTAACATTGTCACGTGATATTGTAAAATTTATAAATTATCCAATGTCGAATTTAAAATGAGTACATAATACACAAAACTATGAATGTATTTTTAACTTCTAAGTCGTTGATATGATTGCATTCAATTTTCTCTAGCTCCTGTAGTTTTAGATTTCTTTCGATAGTCCCATTTCGATGAACCAATTTGTAAATTATGTCCGAAATTAACATAGTTTCATATACATACAAATATATGATCGAAATAATTTAGCTAAAATTAAAAAATCGACCACGATTGCTTTGGTTTTTACTAAAAAGTAAAAACTTAAAACTCAAAAAAAAAAAAAGAAATAAATGATACTTTACTGTTCTAAAACAGATACATTGTAGTTGAAACAAAAAAAACTTAACGATAGCATGTTCCACTAAACGACTTGTGAAGGTTGCTAGTAATGAGCGCTGAAGCTGTTTGAAATTTAGGTTAGGTTAAAAAGACCTTGGATGGAGTAACGCTTGAAGTCGAAGCAACTACTAAATATTACAAGGAATCTTAACTAATATATAATGCTAGAAGCCTTTGTTTGAGCTCACTAAATCTTTGAAATTACAAAACTTGTAGAAATATATTTTTTTTCAGATAGCTTGATTATTGAGGAATTGTTATGAACTAGGATATCATATATTTTAAACTTTCGCGATTTATATTATTCATATTTAATATAACAGGTCTTATCGCGATAACTACCTCGACGGACAAAAATTATTATTGCCGCTTAGTAAGGGAAGCAATTGAGATAAAAAAACACAAAACCTTCAATCGCGATGACAGATTTAAATTATTATCGGCCGCTTGGAACCCGGTGAGTGAAGTACCTCAAACAATGTTCGCACGAACCGATTGTGTTAGTGTAGTGTGCTCCCAGCATTATAATAACGGTAAAGACAATGTTAATATTGTGAGGGTAGCCGAAGAAAACTCACGCACTCGCCGCCGGAGGCCGCGCGATACACCAGTCAGCTCGTGACCACGAGGTATGTAACTCCGTCGAAACGTCGGGCAATAAAAAGGTATTACTACCATTAGTTATCGCGATAAGACCCGTTATATTAAATATGAATAGGATATATCACACCATAACCAGAATAGAAACTTAAGACGTCAACCAATTGGCAAGTATGAAATTTAAGGCGAGGAACGGCGTAGTATAACGTGAAACAATAGATTATACCAAACGTTTTGAATGGTCTAACTCATAACAAAAGGTTTTCGAACTTCAGCGTTTATGAAAACTTAAACAGCCGCTGGAGGAATTACAGACGTTGAGAATTCAGAAATTTTAACGAAGAAAAAGCGAAGATGCGATTGGTCGAATATTTTATTTTTATTTGCTGAATCTCGGCCGGGTACTGGTGAATAAATTGTGGGTAAAATTGAACAAGAATATTTTGTGTTTGTAACAGTTATATGTGAAAATTTGCTTCTAGAATTTTCCAAAAACCACATGAGGAGGTACAATTGTTTATGAGCGGCGCGCACATAGAAGGATTGTCATAAATTTTTAGTCAATACCAAATTATTGCTTTAAAACTTTGAAATGATGGAGGAATTGAAGAAAAATGTGATATGACAATTGTTTTGAGCTATCTATTAAATTATCGAACAAAAAAAACTTTAAACATTTTCAAAATTTCTATTATTATATTTGATATTAGTTTCTATAATATTTAAGTACTTGTCGACGATTGCGAATAATTGTCAACATATGACAATAATCTCAGAAAATAAATTTTCGAAAAAATAAAGGAAAAATACTTTTCGTGTTACTTATTTAAATTCTAAAGATGTTAGTTATCAAAAAAAGTAAAAAAAGAATGTAGCTAGTAAAACTCATGTGCGTTGTGACTGATGTAGTATTTGCCCAAGAAAACTTGATGACCCGCGTCTGTGCCGCGGTCACTTAACACCAGCTGGCCCGGCTGGCGGCTACTTCTTTGCTTGCATATATATAGGACTTGATAAAATTCTAAACCATGAAGATTTCTGTCATTTACTTCATGTTTTTATCGTGACGTTTTCAAAGACATTTAGTAGGTACAAAAGAGACCTAGAGATCTTAAGTTTTAATACGTTTGATAAGCTTTTATGAAACACTTAACTATAATCGTAAAAATTAATGAGTTTATTACCATTACATTTTCATATGTTGAATCTTTGATCTTTCTACATGACTCTAATATAATAAACGATTTGAATGAAGCCGCAGAACTAATTACATATTTATAGCCACTTAATTCAGAAAAAATATCTCTTTGTCTTATCTTTATAAATAAACCAACAAAATGTAACTAAATAAAAAAAGGAAATTAGATGACAAGGCAGTGAGCAAAAATTACTAAGCTGTATTATTTTGCCTTTATGTATAGACTAGTCGCTTCTCGCGGTTTCTCTCGCGTTTATTGTTACTGCTTCTCACCTAGGTATCTTTAGCTTGATGTAATATAGCCTATAACTTACCTCAATAAATGGACTATCCAACGCAAAAATATTTATACAAATCCGCGTAATATTTTTGGAGCCTATTCATTGAAAACACACAATCAAACTTTTTCTCTTTATAATATTACTATAAATAATGACATGCTGTTTTCTAGGCCCAGAGAGTATCCTTTTCGATAATCAGAAGAACTCTGTGAATTCCGAAGTTTTTATACCACAGACACCGGACTAACGCTGGGGATTTTTTAAATATTTACTAATACGTATATAATATATGCTCTCGACCAAAGAGTACTGTTAGAAGATACTGAACTTACAAGGTATGATAGACCGACGAATGTACAAGCATCGTGTGTTATTTTAATCATACCCATAAGCACATCTTGGGTACGATACCCAATGGAAAATATTTCAAATTCAACAAAAACAATTCGCCCCCAGTAAATTCTACAAAAACACATTGAATTTTAACATTTATTAACCCAGTTCTCAAAAACACATCTCAAAGGTAGTCGGAATGAAAGCCCTCTATTATTTATAAGAAAACATGAAAATTTAATAAGAAAAAACAACGAGCTCCCGTTGTTACCTCTAGTGAAGTGTACATAAATATTAATTTTCTGCTTACCCAAGTTAATTTCAACAAATAGTTTTTTAGCTTGGGTTTTTCTGATTCTCTTTCGTGAGCGTTTGAAACTAGATCTACGGTTACATTTAATGTTATCTATATTAATATTATAAAGAGGTAAAATAAATATATAAATTGTAATAGGAAAAATACAAATGTAATAAAGTCAACTTCTATTGATAATAAAATAAGAAAAAAAATACTACTAGTCTATTAAAGTTGTAGCCTATTAAAGCGATAAACAGAAATTAAAAGAAAAAAAACTTCTTATTCTATAGATAGTATGTGCTAAGACATATCTAGTTGTTATTTGGACGCTGATAAGCAATACTGTGTTTAGCCACACGAACTTCATTTTGAGAAAATGGCGTCTAAAGATGTCTAACCTATTCTTAAAAAGTTCGTTTGAATAAGTTTTTATCCATATTTGCTTTTCTTTTTTGATAAAAGGTATAATAAATTAAAATCAGGCTGGTATGTTTAATATATTATCTAATAAAAAGTTTATTAAATATGTAAGATTATTGTATAAAGCACAGAATACGGAACGACCTTGAAATTCGAAACAATTAAGAAACTTTTTTCCGTGCTTTTTTAGTTTATATGTCTGTATTTATTATTGAGTAATGTTAAATAGGTAATGCAGTATCATAATACATCAATATCTCCGAATTTCACTATTTGTGGGTTAACACATTATTGCCTATCAGCATCCATTTGTCTTTGTACATTCCGTGGCATAGATGGTGCTATATAAAACTACCTACATTCGAATTTATATTTGTATTAGTTTGTTTCTGTTATTTGTTCTGATTATTACTTAGATTTTTAAAACCCCGGTCTTAAAATTAAATCTTAAAAATATATGTATTTAATTTTAAGAATTCAAAGGGGCAATGCCGCCAGTGTTTTGGGCACTTTGCCTCACTGCAATGACATCGACAGTTTTGTAGGTTTTATATAGTTTAATTTTTCTTTGTTTGATTCTTCTTTTAATATTTTTATTATTTTAATTGATTTGTAAATAATAGATTTTAAGATTTAGTTTTAAGTTTAATTTAAGTGAATGTGTAATTCTTATGTAACAATAAATATCTTAAACCAGAAATTTGTTTGTAGGATTGTATATAGGGAGTGATCTCTGAAATTACTGATTTGATTTGAAAATTTCTTTTTGAGTTGATTTTCCCGATTATTGAGGAAAGTTATAGGAATGTTACACCACGTTATAACTCTTATGAACGAAGCAGTAACCATAAACGCGAGTGAAATCGCGAGGGACAGCTAGTATGTACATAAATTAAAGGTATATATGGATGCTGATAAGCAATAATGTGTCAACCCACAAAGGTTGAATTTTGAGATATTGGTATATTTTTATGCATCACCTATTTAAAATTATTGAAAACATTTTAAAGTTATATGAAATCAAAATTAAAATCAAAATATGCTTTATTCAAGTGGGCTTTTACAAGCACTTTTGAGTCGTCAATACAAAAACAAAAGAAAACTAAACACTAATTAATTAATTAATTTACCACCGGTTCGGAATGTAGATGCTACCGAGAAGAACCGGTAAGAAACTAGATAGTTACTCTTTTTAAAAGTTTTACGATGGGTACATACAATTATGAGTTACAAATATATTAAATACCCTGTGTGATTCCAGCTGATACTAAATCCAAGCATGTTTATCATCTATATAATCTTGAACAGAATAATATGCTTTAGCTACTAAGGATTTTTTAATTTGTACTTTAAATTTCTTTTTCTGACGTAAATAAGTACGGAAATAAAATCTTATTTTCGAATTTCAAGTTAGTTCGATATTTGGACACTGATAAGCAATACTGTGTCAAGCCACACGGACATCGTTTTGAGAAAATGGCGTCTAAAGATGTCGAACCGATTCTTAATAAATTTGTTTGAAGTCGTATATATTCATCTTTTCTTTTCTATTTTAATAAAATGTAATTTAATAAAAGCAGATAGATTTATTTAATATGTTATCTAGTAATAAGTTTTTAAATGTTTGAAATTATTTTATAAATTGCAAAATATGGATCGCACCGGAAATTCGAAGCATTGCGTTAAGAAACTTTTTTTCATACTTATTTAGTTTAGATTACTTGAATTTTTTTTTATTATGTTAAATAGGTGACGTTGTATCAAAATACATCAATATCTCCAAATTTCACTTTTTGTGGGTTGACACATTATTGCTTATCAGCATCCATTTAGCGATTTATACAATAATCTCGGATATTTGAAAAACTGATTATTAGATAGAACATTTTATTATACCAATGTGTTTTAATTTCACTTAATCTTTTATCAAAATAGAAAGAAAAAGATAGATAAATACTTCTTCAAAGAAATTTATTAGCAAACCTATCTTTAGACGTCATTTTCTTGAAATAGAGTTCGCGTGGTTTGACATAGTATTGCTTATCGGCGTCCATATGGTGTATATCGTTGTCGAGAATAAAATGAGTTAAGGAAACAAGCGGCCTTACTACAAAAGATGTATTAAAACCGTGTTCAACACGTGTCTAGCTAAACAGTGTTTAAAAATTAGACATTGCTTAAATTTTATCTAAATTGCTTAACAACGAATAAATTCATAAAAAAACTTATCGATAAAATGTTATACGTTACATTCGACAGCTGAAATAAGTTTTAGACATCTGTTATACTCACTTAAACGTATGTTAATCTATATCTAAAGCATGTTTAACTCAAAACTGTGCTTAGACGCGGATTTATAGTGCGGATTTTTTTAAACACGCGTTTAACGTCTGTTTAAATCTTTTGTAGTAAGGCAGTAGAAGTTTAAATAAAGAAGCAACAACGATTTTTTTACTGTATGACTCCTTGATGTAATTAAAATGGTATAATTAGCTCAGTTATGGTATACCTAATTTCATCACATCGAATGTATGTATTTTAAATATGGAAATAATTATACCTTATATTGCAACATCTTCCATCTAAATCAAGGAAGAATATCTCAACGTTAATTAAAAAACATTCTATTATCATTTCAGATTAAAAAACAAAGAACTGCAAAAAGGTAAAGGCAAATTATTTTTTAATTCTTAGAAAAACCTCGGCTTTGTATGAGAAAAATTAATCAGAGACTGTTTTTTTTTTTCATCTTCCTAAACAAATTAGCTTTGTCATTTATTATTGTTATAAGTAATTTGAAAATTTTAAATACATATATTAATCTGTCATATATGTTATTAACGTCAAATTAGTAAACCTAGTAAGTAACTTTCATACTATATTATTATATTCATAACACCAAAACTGGTACATAAAATTTTTTTTTTTTTTTGTTGGTCCTTCTCGGTAGAATCTACATTCCGTACAGGTGGGGGCTTTCTTATTAATGATTTTATTGCGTATTGACGATTCAAAAGTGCTCGTGAGAGCCTACTTGAATAAAGTATATTTTAATTTTGAACCTTAAAATATATTTTATCGAGGTAGTATAGACTATCGAAATTAAATTATTTAAAAATTACCTACGGAAATTGCCAAAAATGAAGTAATTTAAGAAACTAAAATACCGAATGCTTTCAAAGTTTTATAAACAAAAACTACTCATAGTCTATATGTAGTTTAAAGACTCATATGGTGAAATCCACGAAGCCATGCAGTAGACAATGGTAAAGTATATATTTTAAATTATTCATATTTAATATAACGAGTCTCATCGCGATTACTAATGGTAGTGATACCTTTTTTATTGTCTGACGTTTCGACGAAGTTGCCTCCGTCGTGGTCAGCTGACTCCCGCAGTCAGCTAGTGACCACGACGGGTGCAATTATATTAAATATGAATAGTGCTAAAGCAATAAACATATACTCACATTACCCTTTTAATTCAGTTCGGTGAAAAACCAATAGTATCACCGATACGTCAATAAGCAATTAAATTTAACGTCCAATGAGAATATTTCGACCAGTCAATTACTTGTAGAGTTTCAGTAATTTCAAATGTAAATTACCAATTTGGGCAAACGCGACGGTTTTCCAACTAACCGGTGTTATAGATAATTTATTCTCTGTTCAATATTCAACGGAACGGAAATCCAAAGTTTATTATGAGAAAAATGATGACGAATTTATTGGGCCGAACTTTGTCGATATTAATTTTATTGCTTACATTATGTTTTAATGTCGCCAATTCGGTCCATTGAATTCTTCGAATTATTCAATTATTTTGTCTACCGACTTTTATATTTCGTGTAATAAGTTGGGGACTTGTGAAATGTTTTGATAACGTTTTGAAGTTATTGTTTCTTATCCAATAGAGTTTTCTTTTTAGAATATTATTTTTTTTAATGGAATTATATATTGTTACAATTTAATACAATTTGGTAGGATCGTTTTCATAATTTCTGATCTACACTTGATGACTTCGTAGAAATTTTTTTTTGGGAGAAATTCTCTAAGGCGAGAATTACACTTGTAAGATTTACGTACATAAGTTATTTCTCCTTGCTTTACACGTAAAAGAATTCACTGCCCTATTTTACTCTCGAGAGCGATTTAACTCAACTCTGTAACTAAGTAACAGATACGTCGTAAGTGGTAACAAAATGTGTAAATGTCAGAAATAAGTCAACGTTTTCATGTCAATGGCAAACAATTCATCTAAATCTTTACGAAAGAGAGCAAAACTTATAAGTATAATTCTCGTCTAATAGTTATTTTATGTAGATACAGAAGATAGAAAATGACTCCCTAAACTCATTTTCGGCGTTCTATCAAACGTCAGTCGAGTAAAAACCGGGCGGCTAACTTTCTCTAATTAAGTCCGTTAGTAGTTCACCAAACATAAGTAATTCTGACTTTTTGCGGCTCCGTTCACGAGGGAGCCTTTGGAAAGGAGTCTAATTGTTCCGTTAGGATTTCAAGGGTACTCATAATAAGTTAGAAATGGAAAATCTGCTTTAATATTTGATTTGTTACGTGGTTTTTGTTGGATTGTAACTGATTACGGGTGATTTAATCTTGACGAATTACGGCTATTTAAAATTCTGTACAATTTTGTTTAAGTATTGATGATGGTTATAGCGACTGTTGCGTCTAATGAAAGTATTGATTTAAGAAATGCATTTGAAGAGATAGTTCCTGATACCCAAATGAAAAATAGAAATCGAACGTTCTGTATAAATAAGACTATTAAACAACTTCAAAAGCATAATACGCATAATTTTGTTGACTTAAATATCACTTTTTTCAGTTTTTTTTTTTTTATTATTTAAAAAGCAAACTACTAAATCGATTCGGTTGAGTGGTCCATGTTACCATTCTGAAATTTTATCCTGTTAAATAAAAAAAATCTAAATCTATATAACTATATGAAAATCAAAACTGACTAAAACAAACATATTCACTGATTTATCGATCAACGCAGAGTTTAAAAAAGCGTTCCTTCCGTATCGCAAGTGTTCATTAAGAAAGGATGTCTAAAAATCTATCTCCTCGGGAGTTAAAAAGAGGGTTGAACGTTTGTTAGATATCAAATTCCTAAGTATACTCAAGCGAAGCTCAGAACTGCTAGTTGGTTAAAAAATAACGTAGTTCAAAATTAACACTACGAATTGAGAACATACTCCGTTTTCGAAGTCTGTTGTGACCAATAAGTGCACAAACTTTTGATTTACTTAAAACGAAACATTAAAAATCAAAATACACTTTTCTCAGGTAGGTCTCAACAAGCACTTTTGAATTGTCAATACAGAAACAAACAAAAAAGAATGATGAATATAGCACCGGTTCGGAACGTAGATTCTGAGAAGAACTGGCAAGAGATTCGATAGTTACTCTTTTAAATTTACAATACATTGCGTATAAGCATTTTTAAAGAAATATAATTGGAGATCTCTAGCAGGATCATTAACGTTGGTATTTTCAATTCTACTCGATTGTTCTCTGAAAGACCTAACGTTAAAAGGAAACGAACTTCTAGGGCTTTACAGCATCGAGTCTGTGGTACAAGTTTTATTATTTTATCAGAAAAGTTATGTAAATTTTTTCATTTCATAATTTCTGCTTTGGTGTCACTGTTGTCTTGATCTGTTGTCATGATTTACTTTGTTGATGCACAAAAACAAACTTTTAAGAATTACGATTATATATCCGTGATTATCATTGTTGAATCTATTTGATTTCTAAATTATTCTACGTTATTTAAACATTACTTAATATATAACGATAATATAAATACAATACAATAACAACAAAGATAAGTTAAATGTGTAAAAAAAGAATGAATCTTGAGAAAAGAATAATAAAACTAGTGAAAATAAAGATCAAGAGATTAAATCCATATATCAATCTATACTAACATTAAAAAGAAGTCAAATTTGTATGTAAGTTTGTATGTACGGGGTAATCCCTGAAACTACTGATCCGATTTAAAAATTTTCTTGCATTGGATACCTAGTTTGTTGTGGATGGTTATAGACTATATAAATTTACACTAATCAACGAAAAAAATAATATTTTAATTCGTATTAGTTTCAGAGATTACCCCGTACATACAAATATACAAACAAATTTCACCTCTTTACTATATTAGAAACAACGTTTGGTTAAGTATTAAACGTTTAACAAATTCCTGTCCAAAAATATTCAACCATTTTTTCCTCAATAAATACTAACAGACGCATCAAACGACCACAAGAGACTTCAGTTTTAAATTCTAATAAATTCATATTACGGTTATAAACGTCAAATCATCGAAAAAGCGAGTTACGTGACGAAAATCGCAAGTTTCCGATTCCTTGGTCCATAAACATGAGGAATATACAATTTTATTACCGCTCGATGCCCTTTCGTTATTCTTGACATAAAATAGCAATATGATAACAAAAAGTAGAACAATACTCGTTTCATCAATCATTATTATATACCTAGCATTTTTCCCGGTTGTAGCAGAGTCTGCTTTTCTATTCTAGTCCAGATATTGACGAGTTACTGATTTTTACACAGAGCGATTGCCTTCTGACCTCCGCAACCTCACAAAGCAAGCCAGTAACCATTTAGACTAATCTCCCTACTACGAGTAAAGGTCATTGTGATATCAACCGGGACCGACACCTTTACGTGCTCTCCGAGGCACGGTGAGGAGACTCACAAGGAGAAACACCCAGACCTAGGAACAAATATTTATACAAATATAAATATCTGTCAATGATCTGATCAATTCAGCACCACTACATCAGAACGGTATCATCAATGATTATGTGATTTTATCCATACATCTATGTACATGTTTACATGTTTACGTCTACACGTAAACGTTATGTCTGTTTGTAATTAACAAGTAATTTTGGGTAGCATATCTATATATTAATACGTGAAGCTAAATTTTGTACGCCTTTTACGAAAATTGCGCGGACGGAGTATACAATTTAGCACACTTACAGTTTATGTAGAGAGAGATGCTAATATATATTTTTTTATTATACACACACACACACACACACACCACCATATATATGAAATTCACATGCATATTTACTCTTTTATTTATTGTTAAATTCTGTTAAATTGAAAATTATTATCTGTGGTCAATTCCAGTCAGTCGGTTGAGAAATTAATGAACTACAAATTCCGAGCGCCAGACGACCTCGAGTAAATATTATGTGCTAAAAATTTAGTTTTTATAATATTGTATGTACTTGGAAATAAAAACAACTAAGACTTTTTAAAGAACATAAAACAGAATATTTAAAAAAAACAATAACCGACTCATCTGAGACTATTTCAATGCGTCCCAACACGATATTTATGCTGGAAATTGGTGAGGATATGTATCCTTCTGATTCCAGGTGATGTTGCAGCATCCAGTCAAAGAAAAGCAACTGTGTTATTTTGATATCATTCAGTAAATTTAAAGTCGATTAGACCAGAATAAGTTGGCCTTTCAACAACTACAAAAGAGCTGATAATCCTGAAGCGTCTAAACAGATATGCATTACTAAGAATTAAGATGCATCCCCATTACATTAGCTTTAAAACAAAAAAAAACATCAAAATTGGTCCAATAGACTTTACGGTGCCATAGACATGTACAAAGATTTTTGGGTCGAAAATTAAAAATTTGTAACTTTAGTACACTTTAGTAATTATGATTCAAAAACTGAAGTGGTTATGGGGTCCATAGGAACAAACATTAAAAAACCATTCACTACGAAATAGAGCCTCCTTCTTTTAAGTTAAAAAAAGCTTTACATTGAACCAATTAAGATCACGTTATTTTGTGACAGTTTACCACACGTGTACCACAGGGTAGGAAAATTTTTAAGGTATAATAAACAGATTATTCTCATAATTATAACGTTGTCAACTTACATTTCTACATTATGTGTCGTCGTTACATCCACCTGAAATAAATAAACAATTACATTAATAAAAAAATGTTGAGTTTTTCGAACTAGCTGCTCTTCACTCGCGTTTATGGTCACTACTTCGCTGTTATGAGTCGTAGCGTGATGTAATATAGCTTTCCTATAGGGATCAGTGGTTATCTCCTACATTATTTCAAAGTTAAATAATTTACATCTTTATAATATTACTATAGATGAATACCATAGTATACTTCTTTTTCTACTAAATTCCATCGTGTTTAAGGTTCTGGACCCGAAAGAAATCAACGGGACCATATTACTAAGCCTCCGCTCTTCAGTCTGTCCGTCTTTATTTTAGAAAAACAATTATAAAGAATGTATTATTATCTTGTACAAAGCCCTTAGTGTGCAAGTCTGACGCACACTTTACTGATTATTATTTTAATACCTTCAGAAAGTTCTGCGAAACATCCTTTCTAAAAGTGAGATTCAATACTTCTTCACACTTCATTGTCTTCCTATTATTTTTCAGCTTTTTTTAAATATTTCCTCGACTATTTTCTTATTGGAAAATTTAAAGTTACATGATTTGGGTTCATAGGATTGCGGCCCTGCATATTATGGATGTAATATGATGTGATGATGGATGTGTAAAAATCACTTTATTTTGTCGACACCAAAACTTTTTTTAGGAAAGTTCTGGTATAATGTTGTCATAGAAAAGATTTAAAAGGTATGTATTTTGAAGGCGACAAATAGGCATATAGGTCACTATCGCCAATCAATCAAAAACATCTGTGTCAATATTAGGGAAGTTACGGGTGCGTCGCTCTCTGTATATACTTTTAATTGGGCGTGGAAAGCCAAACAGGAAATTATAAGGAATAGCAAATTATAGTATCATAATAAATTTATATAAACTAAATATTATATAGATATAAACTGAAGTCATAAGACGACTGCCAAATCACCGGCACCGTCGTCTAAGGCAACCAATTTACTAAGAGCAATCTGACAACACTCTGACAATTGAAGACGACTTTTCGGTATGAAATATCTTCCTTAATACTACTACATCCTATATATTTGATACGCCATTTTGAAGATCACTTTTCGCTCTTATGACGAAAATTATATCTCAAAATAAATAAATAAAGTAAAAAGCCTGCACATGTCCCACTGCTGGGCAAAGGCCTACTCTCCTTATAAGAAGGTTCAGAGCTTAATCCACCACGATGCTCCACTGGTTATATATGTACATATATGTAATTTCTCCCGGCACCTGCAGGTTTCCTCACGATGTTTTCCTTCACCGCCAAGATAAATTTTAACAGTAACACTTGAAAACTCAGCGTTGCTAGTCGAGGTATGAACCCGCGATCATCTTTTGACATCGACTTGTTCTAACGACTAGGCCATCTCGACTCAAAATTAACGTTTTCATTCACGAGAAAAATTAAGCATATATCTTGAGACATAATTTTTAATATTTTTATTAACAAATAACTGCCTTACTACAAAAGATTTAAACAGACGTTAAACGCGTGTTTAAAAAAATCCATGCTACAAATCCGCGTCTAAAGACAGTTTTGAGTTAAACATGCTTTACATATAGATTAACATACGTTTAAGTGAGTTTAATAGATGTTTAAAACCTATTTAAACTACCTATTTAAACAAATGTAACGTATAACATTTTATCAATAAGTTTTTTTATAAGTAAATTCGCTGTTAAGCCATTTATATAATATTTTAAGCAATGTTTAATTTTTAAACACTGTTTAGCTAGACACGCGTTCAACATGGTTTTAATGCGTCTTTTGTAGTATGACAGTAATAGTTTAAAATGATGACGTACTTAATAACATAATTAACAGTGCGAATAATTAGCACAGCTCGCCTAATGCCATAGAATTGATTTTTTCAAATAACGCTGATTAATTTAGTACATTTTTTTAATTAAAGTTTTTTATCGTATTTCGTCACCCGGCTATTGTCGGGTTTTTTATCAGTTCGACTCAATGGAAAACGAAATGTTTTGAATCAACAAAATTGGATGCTGATAAGCAATAATGTGTCAACCCACAAAAAGTCAAATTCGGAGATATTGATGTATTTTGATACTGCATCACTATTACCTCATCACTACTTAACATTAATTAAATTAATTTGAAGTCATATAAACTAAAAAGTACGGAAAAGAGTTTCTTAATTAATAGTTTTAAATTTCAAGTGCGTTCGTTATTTTGCTATTTATACAATAATCTTAAATATTTGAAAAACTTTTTTTAGATAATGTATTAAATAGATTAATCTGATTTAAATTAATTGCTCCTTTTATGAAAAAATAATTAAAAGGTGAATATATAGTTCTTCAAACATATTTATAAAGAATAGTTTTGACCTTTTTAGACGCCATTTTCTCAAAATGGAGTGTGGCTTAACACAGTATTGCTTATCAGCGTCCAAATATTCCATATTACGTTTACATATACTAGAACATTTGAACATTTCATATAGTACAATTCTAAAATGTTAAAAATATTTTGTTTTTTTTTTTGTAACAATTTAATAATATTTTTTGCATTATGTTATAAATGCCCAAATGTTGTAATTACATACTTTTAATACACAAAAAAATAATAAATTCACATCCACCGCTTTCATTATAAACTTCACTTCATTAGTAAACTCATCTTGTATATTCTGAATACATTTTAAAATTTTATATTCAAGATATTTTACTAAAAGTCGTGTTATTTGTTTAGAGAAAAATGTTATGCAAGTCGCTAGAAGCTCATGAATGATAATTCAAAAAGTTAAATTGTTTTCTTCTCAGTTTTACTTTTGCTTGTTTATATAATCCAGACTATGTAAATACATTATGCGAAGATTCCTTTTAAACAGTTTTTGAAAAGCTATACAAAAAAATTTAACATATAAGGCGAGAATTACATTTGTAAATTTTAAGCACATAATTGATATAAAAAGAACTTTGTAGAAATAAAATCAGTTACCTATGTAGCCTTACAAAAGCTAATTTAGCTCATTTAGCAAGAAAATTCTTTGAAGTGTACAGCAATAATAAACAACATTACAAAATTTGTAAATCTTTATGAAAGTCTGAGAACAAAATTTACAAAATTAAGTCTCGCGCCTAAGACTTGGGTTATATAAAAACATAAAAAAAAATCAACGAATAGTGCCGACCCCAGCACCGATACTACGTGTCATTTAGGAAATCATAGAAATACTATAGGTACATATATAATAAGGATTAATTAAACAAAACCGCATACGTCCATCTTCACCTCATAAATCCATGATGCCGTTTAGGCTACAAGTGAGTGCCAATGAATTAAACATACATGTACTCAAAAAACAATGTGCTTCTTCTAAAATAATTTAATAAAACATGTAAAATTTTTAGAAAATAATACTAAGGTTAAGAAGACAAACTTGTGACCGCAACAGATGTGATACATTTTTGCCTATCCCTTTGAAAACAATATTATTTTCCGACATAAGTGTCACAATGTTTGTATTATAATAATTTCCATGTTCCCGAATTGTTTGGGTAACGAGATGGTGCCTAAACGTAGGCTTTTGATAAGCTGGTATACATGCACCAGTAAAATCCTTATTTTATTAAACGTTCTTACTTACGAAATAATTATAACTGGTTAAGAAAACTTACATTTAAAGACACATTAAGTTCGCCGTAAGAGCAAAAAGTGATTTTCAAAATGGCGTACCAAACATTAATATTACTGCAGTATCAAATGAGATATTTCATACCGACAAAGAAGACCTTGGAGGAATAATATATAACAATACACAAGTAATAACACTTATAGTGTAAATAGCTTTAGTAATGGTGATGACAATCATCCACTTTTACTACCTTTTCCTTCTTGAAGGACCATAAGGTATACAGAAACATAATTTTCCTTATGCCTTACTGAATTTATTACCATTTTATTTACGAAAACGTTCGTCCTTCCATTAAACCCTTATTCAGTTAAAAGAAGGACGAACTAAACTTATTGCTTGCTTTCCAGCGCAACATCGGTTCGTTGGTTTATTTGGAGTTATTTAATGCTTTTTTTTGTTAAAAAAGGAATTTAATTTGTAGGCGCTTTGGATGCTTGATTAAAAAATATTTAAAAATTGTTCATGTTTTTTTGTTTAATTATGCTTTTTTGTGATATATAGACTAGTCGGTGGATGATCGTTATTCTTCTTTTAAATAACTTAATTTCCTTTTCTTAAGAAATTATATTTTTAAACCTTTGTTCCTTCAAATCTTCATTCTGTTAATTTCGTTTACATCATATTATTTCTAGCACCTTTTCTCTTTCACACACATAGTCCCTTTTCATTCTATAATTCTTACGTTCCATTCTATATTAAGTTTTTTATTACTACTTACATCTTATTCTTTAATTTATTTTAATGTTTTCATTATATCTGTTTATATGTTTACAACTTAGACATCTTATCATTAATCGTATTTATGTTATTACATTGTGTTTGCTTTCTTATTGACGCCATTTATTTCTATTTCAAGCAAACCTTAACCAAGATCAGTATAAAAAATAATTATATTGTTATTTTAACTTATACCTTCATGCATGCAATAATTCTATTAGTCAATAATCTCCTAAAACGTAATCAAAACAACTGCTGGTTCTAATAACAACATTCGTATTTCACGTATTATCAAACACAATTCTCACACGACCCTTCATTACTGTAGATTAAATTGAAATTCCCAAAACTACAGCGACTATCCCGAATTTCCAGAAAATTCAAAGTACTCCACCAAAATTACTATGGTAATTCCGGGTAAGAATTAGCGACTGTTCTGAAATCTCCAAGACATCCACTAGCTTCTTTACACTTCAACTTTATCGCACTTCAAATTAGCTGTGTTGAAATTAAGCTGAGACCACGAGACGTGAATGTTTTAAATTATTCAGGAGATGAATTTTGATGAGGCATGGCCTCTGAACGCGGTGTAAATAACAATGGATAACTTGGGTATTCAATCAGATTAAAATATCTCACAGCATTTCGTGATAGAATATTTTTTATGGCCGACAGGTTTGGGTTACAGAATTCGGGTTGCAGAAATTTGTATATTTGATGATGGCTCGTTTTGCAAAATATATTAGCCTAAAAATCTTTGCATAGTTTAAAAGAAAGTCATTTCCCGCCGTCTGTACGCTTAAATCTTTTAAACTACGCAATAGAATGATTCAAGAGAAATGTTTATAAATATACTATTTATCTGACTGATAGATCAACGCAGAGCCTGAATCGCTAGGTCTAGAAACATGAACTTTTGCACCAAAGTTTTTTACATATCTTAAGAGTGCCTTAAATAAGGATTTTTGAAAATCTATCCCGTATAAGGTTAAAAAGAGGGTTGAAAAATTGTTAGGTATCAAATTTCTAAGTATAGGCGGGCGAAGCTGCGAGGAACTACTATTTATTTAATAAATAAAACTGAACCAAGTCTATTTGAACAATAGCCAGGTTAAGTACCACAACAAAACTCCAATTCCAAATTCAGCATAGTCAAATATCAAAACTGTCTAGTAAGTTAACTTAGAATTCAGTATATCAAAGCCTTTTCTCCTTCCTACGGTTAGAGTTATTAAAAATTCAGGATCTCCGCTGCAGGAGCTTCAATAATTATTTAGCTCGCTAAAAGGTTCTCTCACGAGCTCATCAAGAGGGGCGTATTTAAAAACTAGTTATACACTTTTAAACTAAGAAGAAATTCTTGTAAAAATTCGTGAGGTACTTTTTATGAATAAAATTAAGCGGGATCGAAATGACCAAACGACTTAAAAGTAGATGGAAAATTTTAAAAGACAGTCTGCCTATTTTGTGGGTTTCGTAAAATAATTTTGACAAGGGAAACTAAAGAGACTTCGTTTTATATTATGTTAGTTGGATCCCACGACTGAGCAGGATTAGTTTTAGCAATAATGTGTAAGCCACACATAAAAGATCAATATATATTGATAACTTATACAACAAAAAAGATAATAATTATTACAAAGAAATTATTAGCCTCATCCAAGTCACTGGAACTTAATGCTAAAGTTCCGAAAATACTGGCAGCATTACCCCATTGAATGGCTAAATGATCTTTTGACCAACATAGCTGGTAGCAACTCTTGGTTTCTCAGTTGAATGATTATCAGGTAATTGTGATAATGACCGGGACCGACAACTTTACGAGATCTCTGAGGCGCGGGGGAGAGACGTACAAGAGCAAACATCCAGGTCTAGAAATAAATATTCATACTAATACAAATATCTGTTCCGAGCGGAGATTGAACGCGCACCCGTCGTCGTTAGAAGTAAATTCAGTACCACTACTCCAGGGCAATACAATATAATACTAATCATGTAATAATCATATATAAAAAAGAAACCTAAACTTATGAGAACTTGACTATAAAAAATATTTATGTAACTCCTTATACCCTAATCAAAAATACTTTCAAAGGCAATTTTTCCGTTAAGGGACCGGGACCTTATCGTTTCGCCATCAAGAGTCCTTTATTCCTCACGAACGAACGAATGAGATGAACAAGTGAATGAGTGAACATCTGCTCGTTCGAACACTATCAAAGTTGGCAATTTATTTAAATAAACGTATTCCCAAAACGAGCATTCAATGTACAATGTTTTTTTTCCGCTGTTTAAGCGATGTAAACATGCTCATTGGACCATTTTGTGCTGACAGGCGTATATAAAGCAATCGTTAACTTGTATATAACTTGTGTTTTAGTTTTTAACCGACTTTCATGAAAAAAAAAGGTTCTTAATTTGCTAAAGACTTCTTTTATGAATGCTACCCGATTATTCTAAAAGGACTTCAGCGATTTGATTAATTTTCTTTGTTTTAGTATGCCCTTGATCTTATTTTTACTATAACTGGTTCACTAGTTTAGTTTTAAAATCAAAGTAGTTGGAATACGTAGATTTATTTTACTTTTGAAGTTAGTTTTGTTAAGTCTTGTGTTAATATTTTCAGGGTTGAAATTATGACATTAACGCGAACTATGCCCTTAGCAAAAGTAACTAATTAATACAAATAAATAAAACTGTAAACAGTCCGTTTGTAATTTCAAATTATTTACAGGTTTTTACCGGTTCTCGAATCTACGTTCCGTATCGATGATGATTTTATGTCTACAAGATTTTAAGAATTGATGGATTCAAAAATGCTTTTTTGAATAAAGTATATTATAAATTAAAATTTAATTTAAATTCTGCACAGAAATTTATAACCAGTAATTAATTGAAAAAATCAAAAACCCGACTGAGTAACAAGACCATAGAGAATGGTTACTAACCAACTTTAAATCGTTATAGATTCTAATCAGTAATACTGATTGAAAAATGATATAAGAAACCTAAATACCTATTCAACAATACCCCAATTTACACGGTTCGTCGATTTTATTTATTTTCCTTTTTTACATTATGGCGTCCAAAATCGGTTATTTTAATTTTTTTTTACTTTAATTTTTCTATGAGATTCGCGCCGTTATGACGAATAAAACGATCATTTATCAAAATCGGTTCACGCGTTTGGTCTAAATGGCACTATTTACAAAGTCACATACATAGACTGATAAACACATTACCCTCCCTAGCTTCCCGCAATTGAGTAAAAAATATGACATGATAAAACTTTAATACAGCCATCGTTAGCTAGCCAGATATTACTCCATTAAGCCATGTTCGTATTTAGTTATGATGAAATCCTTGAAATACATTTATCAAGTTATTAATTTCATAATAGTCCATATTAAAATATACATGTAAAAGTAACCCTGTTTGACTATATGTTGGTTTCCTACGTTTTCATACTAAAACCGCTATACCAATTTTAATTAATTTAAGTATAATTAAAGACCACGGAGCCGAGATGGCCTAATAGTTAGAACACGTCGATTTTTACCGATGATCGCGGGTTCAAACCCCTAGCTAGAACCGCTGATTTTTCAAGTGCTAAATTTGTGTTTAAATTCATGTCGAGCTCGGCTGTGGAGGAAAACATCGTGAGGAAACCTGCATGCGCCGGGAGAAATTCTGACACATGTATATCCACCAACCTGCAGTGGAGCAGCATGGTGGATTAAGCTCTTAACCTTCCCCTTAATAGAAGAGGAGGCCTTTGCCCAGCAGTGGGATATTTATAGGCTGTTACTTTACTTTACTTACTTTACGACCACGGAAGCACATGACTATCTTTTGGCACGATAATAAAACTATAAGGGGGTTAAAAAGGGGATGAAAATTTTTACGCAGACGAGTTTGCGGGTACCATCTTGCAAATGATTAAGTTAAAGAAACGATTTTAACTTACTTGTTGAAATTAAACATAAAATTCACTCGAATACATTTAAGCGCGCAAATTGCCAATAATTTTTGAGGCCGTAATTGAGTTTTCTGTTAAATTATTCGATAGATAATATCGTTTTTAATTGTTGTTATTACAGCGAAAACATACGCGTTAAAAATTAAAACGTGTCGATCGTAATAGTTAAAAAAAATGAAAGAGTTTATATTGCCACATGGAAAATCATGAGTCATGAAATCTTATTTTTTATTGATTCTCAAAGTAATTAATTAAAAAATTAACTAAAATTAGTGATCGCTAAACGGTCGGAATTCGACCGTAGTTCATTAAATTTTTAACCAATTTCAAGATTGCCCATAGATAATCTATTCTCTATTTGACTTTAACAATGAGCATCACCTATTACACATTATTCAAAAAGTTTCATTTCTTCTAAATTAAATAAGTACGTAAAATGTCTCTTAATTTAATGCTTTGAATTTCAAGTGCGTTCCATATTTTGCAATTTATAAAATAATCTCAAATATTTGAAAAACTTATATTATATTATACACTTATATTATACACTGTTTCAAATTATAAAAGAAAAGGTGGATATATACATACGTCTTTAAACGAAAGTATTAAGAATAGGTTGGACATATTTAGACGCCATTTTATCAAAATGAAGTCCGCTTGGCTTGACATAGTATTGCTTATCAGCGTTCATATATGCGTGTGTGCATCAACTATATGTTCGTGTGTGTAATGTTTTTCTTTATTGATTTAACGTATTTTTATGCATATTAAAAAAATAGCATTCCTCTCTTATATAAATTATTTTCTATGTAAACTATAAGAGTGAGAAATTAAATACTCCTCCTTCCATGAAATTTTCGTAAAAAGTCACTTGACGTATTAATATACAGATAAAATAAATTTCGTTTGTAAACAGAACATTTTTTTTAATTACATATTCAAATTTTGTAATAAATTAAAAATTTCTTATAACTACACAAACGATCAAATAATAATAAACAATTGAATTTAATAAAGTATATTATATAATCGTCGCGTTTTAGTTGACACAACACTCCCGTATGTTTTCACCTGACTGCGTGTGGTCACGATTCGTATCTCCGATTAGAATCGAACTCGGGGCGATAATCGATTATACGAATTATTCGGAAGCCTATCAGATAAAATTTATTGGTTATTAACACAGTTGGTGCGTTCCTTGGATTAAAAAAACGATTTTTTGTGAATCGAGTCTATTCGATGATTTGGTAAGGATGACATTTTATATATATATTTTTTATTGGTCATTTTGAAGGTAGTCAAGATAAATGTTACGCAAGAATAAACATATTTCATTTTTAAAGTTATAAAGTATAATAGATTTTATTTTTTAATGTTTTATTTTCATAAAGGAGGAGGTTTTTAATCGTCCCCGACGAATTAAGAACCTCCTCCTTTATGAAAGTCGGTTAAAAAAGGAACCGGTTTCAAAATTCACAAAGCTTACTCGGATGAAATTATAATTCCAGTAATTTTCATTTAAAGACAAAACTGCTATAAACATTTTGATAAAAAAATTCTACAGAACCAAAAGCAACGTATAACCTTTCAAATAAAAATAGAATTTTCAAAATCGGTTAATGATTGATAAAATTAAATGATATCAAACATAATAATTATACTTGAATTGCGATCAAACAAGATTTGCATTATTATTATTATTTTTATATATATTGTTTATATTTTTAGTAATTTCATTATATGTTTAAATATAATTTATAGTATATATAATAACAACTTAAAAACATATAATATTTTACGTAGTATTTATTCCATTAAATTAATATTACATTTTTATCTGTTATTAATTCTTGATATGCACTTGCGCCTTTAAATTTTCTCAACATATCCCATAAGTTGGCTGGCAGAAAATACTTTTGGGCATTAAGTCCGCCTTTGTACATAATTTGTATATGAAGAATAAATAAATATAAAAAAAAATTCAAAAGCATCCATAACATATTCCCAAACAAATCTCAAACATGAGACCGCCGTATTATTTTGGTAATAAAACCTTCAGAATTTCCTATATAAGATGGGTAGATTTGGCAGAGCGTAAAAATGTTATGACTCCCATCCACTTCATCAAAGAGTTTCGGTATTACGGCGCTGTACCTAAGGCGAACCCGAGGATGAACGGGGAATATTTTATGTACAATATTTTAATACATTTTATCAATATTTATATCTGGTATATGCTATTAATGTTATAAATGCGAAAGGACCTTAAACTGGGTTTTTCAATTATCGATATCAAGACCTGCCACATTTTTCAAACTTAAAATATACTTTATTCAAATGGGCTTTTTATAGCACTTTCGTATTGTAATATTTTTGTCCTGTCAATATTTTTGAATTTTTATAAAGCTACCACCGGTTTGGAATGTAGTCTCTACCGAGAAGAACCGGAAAGAATGGTAAAGTAACCGTTTTAATACATACAAAAATGAGAAATCAACTGTTACAATATAGCATTTTGTAATAACGAATATTTTGAAGAACTCACGATAGTATGATACTGTTTTGAACTGCAGGATAATGCCCCTTAGAACTTGTGACCCTACGAAGGACCGGAAACTCACAGAAATAACCACACAGCCTAATAATGATACAAAACCGTATTCTTTTTATAAAAAAAGATGAAAAACGATCTAATAGTACTACCTGATGTTAAATGGTCACTATCGCCCATGGACATCTGCAATATCAGGGATGCTTCAGGTGCATTGCCGGCCTTTGATGAAAAAGTATCAGGTATACACTCGACGCTTGAAACCCACAAAATTATAGCAACCTCAGGATTATCGATTATTTGTTGTAAAAGTGGCAATAAAAATACACATTAAGTCAAAATTTCAACTCCTTGCCCATTAAAGTTGATGATATACTGTTCATTAATAGACAGATGTACAGACGGACGGATAGACAGACAGTAGATACTTAGTAAGGGTTCCGTTGACACATGTCCAGTACGGAACTCTAAAAAGGAAGTGACTTCAGCTATGGGATATGAGATTTGCGGAAACAAAAAAAAATAGATTATTCAGGACATAAAAGACCGCGCATCGTAAAGAAACGGAACGGGACGAAACAATAAAAGCGGATAGTTTTATATATGTTTTATGGTGAGCGATGACAGGTGACGCTAACATGGTTTATACTAGGAATATGTTAGTATGTGGGTTCGTAATTCTTGCACTATTTAGACCAACATGCATGGACCGACTTTGATAAATGACAGGATTCGTCATGATAGCGCGAATGTCATAGAAAACATAAACATTTGAAAAAATCAAAATGGCCGATTTTGAACGCCATTATATAAATATAAAAATGAAAATCGACAAACTATGTCAAGTGGGATATCGTTGGATATTTAAAACTCATTTTTAAATTTTTCATATCGTTTTTCAGTCAGGATTAACGTTTAGGATAACAATTTGGAGTTTGTTAGTAACAATTCACACTTATAGGCTTTTATACTGATATTGATACGGTACTGTTGACTGCATACGGTCTTGTTATGCAGTCGGGTTTATGATTTTTTTAACTACTTGTTATTCACTTGGGTTTTGTATTATTGCTTCGTTCCTATGAGAAGTTTCGCTCTAATTTAGTGGTACTAAATGTACAAACGCGCGGGGCTCGAACGCGAACCCGTCGAGACAGATATTTGTATAAAAATTTGTTCCTAGGTTTTGATAATTGGACGCTGATAAGCAATACCGTGTCAAGCCACATGGACTCCATACCACATGGACAACTTACGTATTCTTAATAAATTGGTTTAAAGGCGTATTTGTCTATTTTTCATTACTATTTTGATAAAAGGTATAATAAATTAAGTGCAGATTAGTATAAAAAAAAGTTGTATCTAATAAGAAGTTTTTCAGATATATGATATTATTGAATATCTCAAAAAATATAACACACTTTAATTTGACAGACACGTTGGCGCAGTGGTCACTGCAACTGACTATAGCGCTAACGGTCGCGGGTTCGGTCCCCGCTCACGGCAAATGTCTGTATTGGCCATACGGATGTTTGTCGTGGTCTGGCTGTTTGTGTTAGTGTTGTGTATGTTTCTGGACCCCCGACACAAGGTCACAAGATCTTAATGGGGGCCGTTGAGTGTGATGTGTTTATTTATAGTCTAATCATTAAATTAGGACACTTTTTTCCTTACTTATTTTGTTTAAATCACTTATTTATTTTTAATAATGTTAAGCATGTAACGAATTATTAGAATACATCAATATCTCCGAATTTGACTTTTTGTGGGTTGACACATTATTGCTTATCAGCATCCATTTGTCGTAGTGGGTCTCCCTACCGTGTCTCGGAGAGCACGTTTTATGTAGCAATTTTTTTTAAAATTTATACTACGATTTCAAAACTGTCTTCGCTTGCAGACCACCAACTGAGATTTAATTGGCATGAACTGTGACAAGAACATTTTCATTATCTTCATAATCAGCGTTAACATTTTAATACATTTTTGTTCGCTTTTATCTCTTGACCTATACTTATTGACAAATAAAACGTGATGAAATAACAAATATCATATTACTCAAATTAAGTTTTTTTTTGCGCTTATCTATGGACGCTGATAAGCAATACTATGTCAAGCCATACGGACATCATTTTGAGGTAATGACATCTAAAGATGTTAACCTATTCTTAACAAATGTGTTTGAAGAAGTATATATCCATCTTCTGTTTTCTATTTTAATAAAGGTTATAATTAATTTTATCATGAGTTTTATCTAATAAGTTTTTCAAATAAATGAGATTATTACATAATCCAAAATATAAATACACTTCAATATTCTAAAAATTAGATTAAGACACATTTTTGCGTACTTATTTAATTCAGATCGCTTGAAATTTTTTTATGAATAATGTTAAGTACGCGATGCGTTATCAGAATACATAAAAATCTCCGAATCCGACTTTTTGTGGGTTGACATATGTATGTATTATTGCTTATCAGCAATTATATAGTGATGTGATCTTGTACATTGGGATGTATAATGACCACCTAATGCTTATTATATACGCCTTTAACTTATTTTCAATCTAAATCGACTATCAGCCATAACTGGTTTGAAATCTCGCCTGAGTTGTATTTACTCGTATGTAATGTTCGAGCATGTCAATTCAAATAAATGATATTGACAAACCACTTAAGTGCTGACCTACACTATTATTTGTGTTACCAGAGACTCAGAAAATACAACGTATTTCACTTTTTAATTGGTCAATTTAATTTAGAGGTAATTATATTACTCAATTGTTATTAACTTAAATCACGTGGTTTGTGTTCATTGTAATAGCTTTTGTCGATATTCGTTCATTAAAGGATTATAAAACACTTACCAGTTTTTTGAGTTCAATATATGTTGATTGCTTCATTTAATGTGTTATTAGTACATATGTATTATACATACTAATATTATAAAGCTGAAGTGTTTGTTTGTTTGTTTGAACGCGCTAATCTCAGGAACTATTGGTTCAGATTGAATTTTTTTTGTGTTAGTTTATTTATTACGGCTATAGGCTATATGACATCACGCTACGACTCATACGAGCGAAGTTGTAACCATAAACGCGAGTGAAACCGCAAGAAACAGCTCTATATATGAGTCGAGATGTCCTAGTGGTTAGAACATGTCGATCTCAACCGATGATCGCGGGTTTCAATCCCGGCTAGCACCACTGACATTTTAAATGCTGAATTGGTGTTTAATTTCATTTCGAGTTTGGCGGCGATGGAACATATCGTGAGGTGGATTATTTTGTTATTTTTCTGATTATGGTTTTTAATTTAATGTTTCGAATTTCAAGTGCGTTCTTTATTTTACAATTTGTAAAATAATTTCATATACGTGAAAAACTTATTATTAGATAACACATTAAATATATCAATCTGCTTTTAAATTGTTATATCTTTAATCAAAATCGAAAAGAAAAGATATATACTTCTCCATACAAATTTATTAAGAACAATTTCGACATCTTTAGTGGCCATGTTCTCAAAATGAAGTCCGTGTGGCTTCACACAATATTGCTTATCAGCGTTCACATAAAAAATAAATAAGTTCAAAATTTGTACAAATAACATTCACCATCATTACTCACATTAACTCCTTCGTTGTCGGATAAATTTAATGCTTGTTAAAACATGTCTGTAATAAATAAAGGTATTAATTTTAGCTGTTTTTGTTCGTTCTTTGTTACATTTGTTTGTTTAGGACGAAAATTAGTCGATCTCAAAGTCAGGAGTAAATATTTATGATACAAGTTTCATATAATTAACTTCTTTATTAAAATCCGTTATAATATTGTAATGCGAAGGTCATAATGTATAGTTTTATTTGTAAAAAACCAAAATGAAACTCAACCAAAATAGTAAATATAATAAAAATACATTAAATATATATAAATGTAATAAAAATACATTATGTATAGATGATTTTAAAAGAGTTACTATCGAGTTTCTTGTCGGTTCTTCTCGGTAGAGACTACATTCCGAACCGGTGGTAGCTTTATAAAAATCAAAAATGAAAATATGACATGTAACTTGACGATTCGAAAGTGCTGTTAAAGCCCATTTGAATAAAGTATATTTTGAGTTTGAGTAAAAAAACCATAATATTATTTCTTGTAAAGGATGTACAAAACTTTTTTGAAAACGAATGGTAAGATCGATGTCTGAATATCTTAAAAAACAATAATATTATATCACTATAATTTGTAATGAACTCATGGATTGTGACGAATGACGATCACTTTGGGCGCTGTTTTTATGGCTATATCTAGATATTAATACGTGAAACTAATACTTTGTACCCATTTTTACAGAAAATGCGCAGACGGTTGAGTATGAAATTTCGCGTACTTACAGTTTAACATATATAGTGAAGAAGTGCATTTGGCACTTCTAATATATTTCTTAAGTTATGCATACAAATACATTTAAAAAAAGGCATTACACACGTTACTAAGTATATGACACACACACGCTATTACTAGTGGTATACTCTTTTGTATATTGTTGCAGTCTGTGGTCAAATTGCGAGCACATTATCTGTGATCAATCTTGAAATTTAATGAACTACGTTCACATTCCGTATGCGTATTTTATTTTATATTATAAAACAAAGCCGGCAGCAAAAGCTGGCATCCAATGAAACGTAAAATAAATATATTAATTATAAAGGTAATTCTGATACACCAAGCGTTTAGCATGCCTTTATAGAATGCGTTCAAACTAGTGCGAGCTAAAGTTACCTGAATAGCGTTGAAAATTAAATTAAACTGTATTTTCCTCTCGATTATACTCCATAAAACCTCTTTTGAAACGTAAAATGGAACGCAATTGGGCACGAGGCTTTCCCTACACGTTCGAGACTCGTTAGCTTTAAAACTTGGAGTAGATTTTAGAAATACACTGTTTGGCGGAGCGTTCCAAATATCGTTGCCATAAGAAATTTGAGCGAATTAAAAACGATTGGTGAATTTAGATAGGCCTGAAACAGTTTGAGATCGTTAACAAGTTTATACAACATCTCGTTCCCAATTTTCTGTATTAATATCATCAAAAATATACCGTTGGATAACGTGTATAGCTTAAATAAATAATTTCATTTTGGACGAAATATTTGAAAATGGACGCGAGGTTTATTTCGGTATCACTTTGATATTATTTTAAAAGAAAATATATTATATTTTCTAGACCAGAACAAATCAAAATATATTTTGTTCTTTATTTATATACAGGCGTTCACGAGCATTGCTGAAACAAGAAATTATTAAACCAAAAACTAAAATAATAAATAATTAGTTATTTTTTTTATTTCATTTTTCACATTCTGTCTATAATTTTATGAAACAAAAACTAAGTTTAAGAATACAAAATATGAAAATCGTACATCGATTCGATCGGTAACTAAATCTCCTTTATAATTTACATAATCTACTAGCAACTCTTTGGCCAATAGTCCCAAAAAAACTTGTCAATACGATCGCTATTAAATTTCTCAGGATCTGTGAAACTGGCTTATCTAAAGATTGCCGAAATTTTTTAACAAAAACACTCCAGCTCTTCCATAGGGAATAAATATTATAAAGCTAAAGAGTTTGTTTGTTTGTTTGAACGCGCCAATCTCCGGAACTACTGGTTCAATATTACATCACGCTACGACTCATAGGGGAAAATCAGTAGCCATAAACGCGAAACCGACAGCTACTAGAAAATATACATAAACACAAATCAATTTAATATATGTAGATGATATACATAATTCAATTTTAATATCAAACGAATATTTCTTAAAAGCAATAAAAATTGGTGAATGTCAAAATATAATACCAATTATAAGTTAATTAGCTGAAGTAGATTAAAATTCAGTCGATGTTATCATGGTCATACATTGAGCCATACAATGCGGTGCGCCGAGCCGAGGTTGCGGTGAGGTCAATTGAGAACTCCGGGGGAAATTGTTGCTAGATATTATTTATTGCGTTTCTGTAACGCCTTGTTGGGTGTAGGTGAGTTTTGGACGGTTCAAGGGTTATAAGCTTGAAGTGGGAGGCAAACCTTTGATATTGTGAAGCCTACGCGCGCCGTTTCGATTTCGAATAAGGTTTACGGGTCAGACTGATACTTGTAGAAATTTCGTTTTAAGATAAAAATTGGTATGGAAAAGTATCTCATATTTCAGATATGGCTTCCGTAATTTGAGATTATATTTGATATGAATGTATTTAATACAAGTCATGGTTGGTATATTGGTCTGTTACATGCTAAAAAATGACAATCCAAAAATATCTCTGATTAAAACTTATTCTACTAACGTATATAAATTCATTCATTTTTACTAATATCAAAATCAAAAACTATCTAATTATTATTTTTGCGCTGATAAGCAATACTGTGTCAAGCCACACGGACTCAATTTTGAGCATGGCGTCTAAAGATATCATACCTATTCGTATTAAATGTGTTAGAAGACGTATTTAGCCTTATTTTCTTCACTATTTTCATAAAACGTATCATGAATTACGTACGTATGTGATTGATATACTAAAAAGTTTTTTTCTAATAATAAGTTTTAAACATTTGACTTTATTGAACATCACAAAAAATGTAACACACTTCAATAGTCTAATCATTAAATTAAGACACTTTTTAACGTGCTTATTTTGTTTAGATGATTTTTTTTAATAATGTTAAATATGTAACGCATTTTTAGAAGACATCAATATCTCCGAATTCTACTTTTTGTGGGTTGACTCATTATTGCTTATCAACATCCATTTATGCATATGCTTGAGTTTTTTATTTTATTTAATATATTGAGGTGAACAACTCAATACTAAAGTAATTCAGCTAAAAAAATGAGAAGAAAATCTAATGGAACAATCGAAAATTCGAAACAATAAAATTTGCTAGTTCTGCATTTGCGAGTGTAATTGCATTAAGACAATAATTGCACATGAAGAGTCACAATCAAATAAATTTTAGCTAGTACAGAACTCACCGAGTTATTAATACAAACAGCCATATAACATATTCAGAACAAATGCAAAATTCAGTGCAGCATTTCAAATTCAACTAAACTCAACATTTCATTTTACGAAAGAAGAGAATATTTAGCCGCTGAATACATAACATTAAAATGGTCTTACTGAAATCACATTAGCAATTTTGTTTGAGAAAGAGCACTCAAAGCCGTGGACTGGAAAACTAGTTATGAATATTTATTATTTACTCCTATAGGCCCGTCCCGAAACGAAATTAATCTGAAGATAGAAATATGCAAAGCTGTTAAGTGGAAATTATTAAATGGGTTAAAAGTATTCTGACGAGAGTTTTTATGCAATCTTGCTTCCACTTGGTCAAACCTTCAGGCTTGTATTCTAAATAATGCAAAAAAATAGATAAATTATACAAAAAACGCAAAGGTCGACTTATTTATTTTATAATATTTTCAGTGCAAATAATTAGCATTGCTTTTATAATATTTTTATCTGCTTTAGAAATTTTTATAATAACAAATATCACATTTTTTCAAAATTGACAAAAATCGCTAATATTTTTCATAAAAATCATCCACAGCAACACTTTTTGCAATAAAATTCGATTATCAAAACTAAGTTTCGATTATTGCATCATAATTTAATTCGATATAGACAAACTAAATGACATCAAATGTTAATAGCCTAAAAATCTAAAAACGAATCTAAACACGTAATGGCCACTATTAAATCACAACAAACACACACTAAACACTTAATCGAACAATCACCAAATTCCGAGAAATGATCGCCAATCAATCGTAAAACCCCATCAAGTTGGGAAGGTGTCCCTAATCTTTGTTTACAGCGACACCAATTAACTCGACCAGTAATGGTAGGCACGCGATGACCCCATGTTTGTATTGGACAGCAATAATCATACGATAGCTCCGATGGTAGATAGGACGCGCGAATTCGATGGAATTGCTGCAATGGGGTATTTAACGTTACTTGAAATTACTGACGTCAGGGAATCGTGATGACGTGTGTAGCTCGTGTTGAAATTAATGGTTTGTCTGAAATTTTCGGTTGTGATGGTAATGTTTTATCGTGTTTTGTGTATGTGATGCTTTTAATATAGTACTAGCGTCTTCTTGCGTTTTAGATCGCGTTTTTTCTCTTTAGGGGTCGAATTTTGCAAAATTCCATCTTAGTGAATACCTACGTCCTAAAAATAACCTCCATGCAAAATTTGAAAATCCTAGCACTTGTAGTTTCTGAAATTTCGTAATGTGTGAGTGACCTTCCGCATTTTTATTTATAGATATAATTTCGATTGATATTACCTTTATAGATGTATTTTGTTGTTTCGTGTAATCCATATTTTTCTATTCATATACCTTATATGCGAAATTTTTTGGCTTTAGAAATCTGAGTCCGCAGTCAATAAATTACGTAAACTGCAAACATTTTCAATAAGTTTCACTAATGATTTAGCATAAAAGATAGAAAATGTACTTGCGTAACTAAAAGAGATAGCTATTATTTCAACCAACATGCTTTAAATATTTGTCGTTGTATATCTTGACGCGGATAAATTACGGCACATTAGAAGACTTGAAAAAAGAGAACTGATTTGAAAAGCAAAATAGGTAAAATCGTTTAGAAGGATTCACGTTACTTTAATTTTAAAATCAAACTACTTAACCGGTTATGATCAAATATTAACGGAAATAATTAAATACTCTAGCCTTCCAAACAAACAAGAAATCTAACAAGTCTATCAAATTGTCTTCGAGTGACCAGGAGATATACATACAAAAAAAAGTCCCTGACGGATTGAGAACCTCTCCCTTATTTGGGGCTCGGTTAAAAATATGATATATAGGTATATATATCATATTTTTCTCATCATTGCGTGCGATTCTGAATCATTGTCTCTCTTGAACATAATACAGAATTTCCTCAAATTTTACCCCATGTGTTACGAATGGGTGAGAAAAACATTGTTAATATTAAATATGAAACGGTCAAAGGAAATGATTTGAGAAGATCAAAGCTGGCGCCGTCACAAATGAGGCTCTCTCGTGACTCTTGTACGATTTACTCGTATCAACGAAAAAGAGCTTCCGTCAAAGTTTCTTTCAAGCTTTTATTTGGGGGTGAATTTTCGCTATATCAGTTCAAAGATCAACGGGTCGATGACGGACCATTTTTCGTAGCGTTTGTTTGGGTTTGCAATATCGTGTAAGTTATCAAATGTATAAGGTATGTTTAACTCCAAATAAATCTTATATAAAATAACCTATGTATTTAGCTTGTCAATCAGAAAAGATTCAAAATTTTCTTTAGCTAGTATTGCTTTTATTTAAACATGATTGTTATTGTGAATATTATCAAATATAACAATTTGCTGTATCTATTGAACATCGTTAACTGTTTCATTTTATTTTATTAGACTCCTTAATCTATTTATGAAAGCACTAAATTCTATGTGTGCTTAAAAAAATGTGGACTTTTTGTGTTGTGGTGAATTATTATTCACTCCTGAGATAATAATAACGCATCACACTCAACGGCCCCATTAAGATCTCATGACCTTGTGTCGGGGGTCCGGAAACACTCACGACACTAACACAAACACCCAGACCACGACAAACACCCGTATGGCCAATACACACGTTTGCCGTGAGCGGGGATCGATACCGCGACCGTTAGCGTTTTAGTCAGTTGCAGTGACCATTGCGCCAACGCGTCTGTCGAAGAGATGTTTGGCCCTGCGGTATTATCCACGTTAATTTGAAGAAAAAGTATATTTATATGTTTGTATTTAACGTTAACCTTTCCCACTTGAGTCGGATATTGTTCACTATTTTATCAGCCGTTTTAGCTGGTAAATATTATGTGTATAGTCTACAAACTTAACACGAAAAAATATTTTTCAAACTTTTACATTCTAATACTAGCACATTCAAAAGCAAGGCTATATGATATTAACATACATAGAAATTAAAGACTATATAAATGAATTTAATATCACCAGAATCATTACTACAAATAAATGTAATGGAGAACAAAGACGCAACGCTCCTAAGCGTCCAATAGCATTTAATGTTTGACCTCAAGTTATCCCGTCGCAATTACTTTATGAACAAACACATGTTTGTCGCAAAACCAATTAGAGCAGACAAATAAACACACCAGCTAATGTTTAAGGGTAATTATTGATAGCCAATACTGGACTCCATCAAAGTATTCGACTGAAAAAACGGCAATTACTATATTCCTAGAACTCATAACGATTATAACAGACAAGAACGTTTAAATGACGATTCAGTTGGTAAAAACAAAATGCATTTGATGATTTCAATCAGTTGATTATTTTTAATTAAAATTACACTGGTAAGTTTAAATGTGTGTGAAATACGTGTGATATTGTAATGTGGATTATGTATACTAATATTATAAAGAGGTAAATTTTGTTTTGTATTAAAAAAAATATTTTTACGTTAGGTAGCCACTTTATTGAGGTTATAGGCTATCATGCTACGATCGTAGGAACACACAGTAACCATAAAAGCAAGTGAAACCTCAAAGGGCAGCTAGTTAAAATAATAAATAGAAAATATTTATTTGTAGTAATTCATAGATGAGCTAAAATGCTACTGATACTGTTGTAATAAGCAAATATTTATAATCTTTGTATCTAAATCATACTTGTGGCGCCATCTAGTAATGTAGTAAGAAAACTTTTGACACCAACTGTTCCCTTCAATAAAAAATATCGTCATGTGAAATAAAAGTGTTTCTAAAGCATCTACAAGTTTTTATTAAACAAAACAATTCCAACAGATACATTTCAACTATAAGATGAAGGACATAAGAAAAAATCGGTGTCTTGTAAACATTTGACAAAACGATTTTAGTGTTTATATTTAAGATGTTAACAAATGTACAAATAAATTGAGGACAACATATTCTCCTCGATTCTTTGTCGATTAAAGATAAAACAAGTATCCCAAAAATGTTATAAATAACGTTTCCATAGAAAAACAATTTTATTACAAAATATTATTCGCAAAAATTCTTATGGAATTAATAACTAGCCTTTTTCTTATAACATTCAAGACCCTTTCTGATAAGAGAGGCTTAGGTCGCAACCAAAATTTTTTCGCGAAAGGTTGTATGATGAATAACTGCCTAAAAATGTCGCATTAAAAAGACGAATAACTATATTAGAATTTTTCCGTGGTCTCTTACGATAGCGTCTGTTACCACAAAGTATTAAATATTTGGAAAGAAAATAGGGGCAGTGATTTATATTTTCGATCTATTTAATGTGATAAAAACTCGTAAAAATAAAGGTCAAAAACCGAAAGTACCAATAATAATCTTGAAAATTGTTAGCCCAATAACAAATCAATCTTCCGATATTAAATATTAATTTATAGGAATTATTAGAAGTTTATTACATTAGTACTGATCGAAGCATACCATATATATTCAAAATTTAAAATAAATTATTCAAGTAGACCTTTACTTCTCGTCATTGCCTCCACTGATGACAGGGGAACTGGTGCACTTTTCGCCTAGAGAATCGGGGAACGCTGATGCCTTCTTACCACCATTCCGCGTGGGAAAATCAAAATCAATAAAAGTGACTTAAATTAATGAAAAGCAGGTTCGGAATGTAGATTCTACCGAGAAGAACCGGCAAGAAACTCGATAGGTACTCTTTTAAAATTATATTTTTAAGTATATACATTAAAAATTACAAATGTGTATATTAAACATCCTGTATGAAATCTAGCTATATTAAATCCATGCATTATTATCATCTATATGTATAATCTTGTACAGAATAATATGCTTTAGCTATCAAAGACTTTTTATTATAATATACATGATTTATACAATTTTTATTATAATTTTTAAATAGTTATGTTTCTCTTTTTTGTATATATTATGGTGTCAATTTATTTTTAATGACTTTATTTTTTTACATGGTCTTTTCAACCATCATGTCTATTCTACTTGAAAGTCTGTTAAAGAGGTTAGTAGCATACAATAGCATTTTGTTCATAAAACAAAAATAAAAAACAATTAATTATAACTTTTCATTACCAATTTTCTGCTACAAATTTAAATATTCAATAAATATTAAAAACAAAAAATCTAATTTTTAAGCTCCATTGTTGTATAGTCAAATTATTTCAAAACAATATGTTTAAAATCTATTCTTTTGGATTAATAAAACAAAACAATAGTTTGAATATTTCTATTACTAATATTACGAATTCGATTCCGATAGCTAGTAATTAAAATAAATCTATTAGAACATAGATAAAAATTTTCGCTGTTGTCGACTCAGTTTTATTTTGATTTCGAACGCAATTTATTCAATAAATGTTTAATCCAATTATATTCCACGATCAAACGGTCAATGCTCTGAATTTTTTGCTTATATTGTTACGTTAGTAACGATCTGTTTTGTTTTCAAATTCAATAAAATAATTTGTTGTATAAAAATTCATAGACTTGATTTATTAAAAATTTAATTATTACTTTATTAGGCAATCTTGCAACTTCGTCCGCAATTAGTTCTGCCCCAATAATCTTTCCGTAAGATCAATGGCAAAATATAAAATTGACTTCAAAGTTAGTATTATCTACAATAATAAACTATTATAAATATAATTTCAAGTTCGTTTCGGTTGAATTTAATTTAATTATAAGGTATATTGTTTAATGTACATAATTTAATAATGTCATAATTTTTCTTTGCTTAATTCTTCTTTTACATACATATGTCATAATGCTAATGTATAAATTATATTTATTTCAACATTATAAGGTTAAATAATTCTTATATATAGTCAATTTTACTTTAGTTGTTTTATTTGGCTGACAAATATGATATATTTTTAACCACAGACAAGCGTTTTTAAATTACTGAATCATTTTTCATAATAAAAGAATAATAATGAAAAAAAAATTTCGAAAATTCGCATTTTCGTTCCGGGCATTGTTAACAAATATGACGAGTAAAGAAAAATAGACTTTATAGATAAATATTCGCTTTAGTATGTAATAATGCTAATGTTTTTTATTATATATTTGTTTTAGTAATTTGTTAAGTAAGGACGTCCCTTTCTTCTAATGGTCATAAAGTAAGGTGTAATTAGAACGCATAATAAATTTAACCGTAGGAAAAAAAAATCTTATACAAGTATATAAGACAACTTGTAGTACAAAAAACTATTACCTGTTTACGCTACAAAGAAAAAAATCAACATCAAAATATGCTTTATTCAAGTAGGCTTTTACAAGCACTTTTGAATCGTCTATACAGAAACAAAAGAAAACTAAACACTAATTAATTAATTAACCACCGCTTCGGAATGTAGATTCTATCGAGAAGAACCCGCAAGTCGATAGTTACTCTTTTTCAAACATGCTGAAAGCACCTTCAATATAAAGAATATAATTAAATTAAAATACGTCTTGATACCAAGAGAGAATCTTTCCAGATATGAAATAAGCTGTTACATTATTTGAAATATATTTTTTAAGACAAAAACACGAGAAGAATAAAATATACATTTATTTTTCTAACAACGTCGTTCATCATTCCGTAAAATGGACATATGTTGTGAAACTAGCTGTCCCTTGCGGTGTCACTCGCGTTTATGGTTACTACTTCGCTCCTATGAGTCGTACCGTGAAGTAACATAGTCTAAAGCCTTCCTCAATAAATAAACTATCTAACACAAAAATAATTTTTCAAATCGAACCAGTACTTCTTGAGATCAGCGCGTTCAAACAAACAACAAACAAACTCTTCAGCTTTATAATATTATAGGTGCATTTCAAATGAAGTGCTAAAACATTAAACCAATTTTTTCCTAAAACGGAAAATTAATTATTTATCAATCCCCGTATCCGATAATCAATTATACAATGTGTGATACAATTTTTTTTTCAATAGCACGAAATTTGAAAATCATAAAACGCGACAGATCATCAATTATTTCGCGCGTCGAACGAGTATCTACAGTCGACATTTTAGTTAACGTTTATGTATTGAAATGAGCTCATACAAATTTAGTACCTAAGCTATGTTCTTTAGGTTCAAAATCGGTTGTAATTTCAAGCCCTGCGGTAACATGATGTGGTTTAGTACATGTGTTATAGACAAGATCATTAACAGGGATTCGGACGTCGCGCGGCGTTGTCACTAATTTGTATCGGGTGAGTGACAGACAGACAAACGGACTGATTGACGGGCCTTCATTACTGAGTTTATTTGCTTAGTGAGATACTGTTTTTATGTGTACGATGCGTATGACAGCCAACCGTACTCCGGAATTGTTAATGTCCATTCAAATTTTCGTGTTAAATTCTCTTAACCATTATGTTTGTCTCTTTGTATGTTCCTTAGAATATAATTTTAATATTAGATATACATGATATAATTCTATTCATTCCATCTTCCACGAAACAGGAATGCATTTGATATTAAAATTTGAATATTGAAAATAACCTACATCACTAGGAATTTGATTTCGCAATAACACGACTGCAAAGTCAGTTATGCGATTATTGGTATTTCCATTTGCTGCATTTGATTTTATTCACTTTTAAAAACCTATATTTTTATTGTTCAGTACCCAAAAGATGCGAAACGAATTCTATTGCTAATTATTCCAAGTCTTATGCACGTCTGTCCGTCCTCTGCCTGAATTTTGTATAAAGCGCTGTATCTTTTAAACCATAATAAGTAATCGGTGGATTTTTTTAAAGAATGAGAACCATTAAAGTAAATATCTAAACAAATAATAAAAATTGTCAAAACGTGAGTCGGATATCACTGGGTCAGTGTGAGTATGATTCGCGTTGTCTATCATTATCATCATCATCTAAGGTGTTGCAGCCGTGGGTGGGCCTTGGTCTGGTCCAAAACTTTTTCCCACTCCGATCTATTCCTAGATTTTCCCTCCAGTTCATCACACTCTTTACGTATTATGCATATATTAAAAATTGCAGGCTTAATTATCGAACATAATAAATATTAATCATCTCCAAGTTATTGAGAATGCCGAAGCAACAGATTTGAAAAAAAAGTACGTTAGTTTTCATTTTAAATTAATAATTTGTTTATTGTCAATAAGTAACAATTTACTTAATAAATACAAAAACAAGTAAGTGGAATACAAATTTTTACACTTAAATTTTAATAACATGATATACCTAAATCATTGGATAAATATTGTTTAAAAAACTATTCATCAAATCATGAATGCATACAAACATATAGATATTACCTATGTACATATAAGATAATATTACAGTAGCTACAAGATTAAAATATACATAAGACATTCCCAAAAGTTTTATAATTTATAATTCTATATTATCAGAAAGAAACAAATCAATAAAACTGTAAATATATCCATCAATCTAATATATTGCTTACTTTCATGTAGTTAAATGAATAATTTTCAATTAGAGATCTGCACGAAATTTAAATACATGGCGCATCGCCTCTGCAGCCGGAATTCAGCGGTTGACACACAAACAAACTTGATTGACATCGGCTGATTAGCGAACGAATTGGACAGTATAAAGCTGAAGGGCTGAAACACATGAACGTTTTTCTGAATTAGTTTTTGATGTTGGTGAAATTAATGATGTTGATGTAAAAGAATTTACTAATGATTGTCTATCACTTGATAATGCTATAGAAAATAACAATATGCTTATAGCAGTAGAGATAGATTACATTCTGTAAGTATATATAAATCGTTAGTGAATTTCTATTAGACGAGAATTACATTTTGTAAGTTTTATTCTAGTAATTGACTCAAAATAACTCTGTAACCTTGTAACAGTTTCCAAGTTACCTAATTGAATCAGTTACTTTGCGGAATTCCGTGATAATTAATCACAAAACTACTTTGCTAAAATCCGGGAAACCATCTACAGCTATCTGGTATCATGCAGTATGAGCTCCACCCTCCCACATACGCACACTCATACGCAGCACAAGCAAGCAAGCGCCACCAGCCCTCCCACATATGCAAGTACACAGGCACTCTAAGGTTTTGTTGTCGTGTCGACGCTCGCTTGCTTGTGCGTTTGCATTTGTGGGGAGGGACAATAAATTCCTTCAGGTGCAAAACAATGACAAAAGTCTGAAAGCAAAACTTATATGTGTAATTCTTAGAGATGAATAAATTGATTTCGATATCGTCAGGAAACATCAAAATTTTCAGATTATTAGGTAGAAAACAAACGGTTAACATTATTAATATCTAGAATATTATGATAGATTAACAAAATTTCTGAAAATAACTCAAAGGGTCACATTTAATTTTATATTCCGTCTAGTCTGTAATTTAATTTTAAATAATTTCCCCGGGTAATATAGAATTTGTACTTGGAGTTGGAATAATATTTACATAATATTGTTTGTTGTTAGAATTCCGTCTTAACGGCAGTAAGACTATTTAAGTTCTACGTTATCGTGTCCAGACGGGTTAAGTCTGTTAAAAACAGCTAAGGCAAATATTTAGATTCAGCGAGATCTTGTCTAAAGAGACTTCATCGTCAAAAGAGCTGAACTAAATTTCTGGAATGTTTTCTTATCTTTTATTACGTTAAGGTTTATACAATAAAGTGCTATCTACAACTTGAAGGCTTTCTCTAATTGCGCTATTGTATATAATGTTTAAGTAAATTTTGCATTTAATATTTGTACGTATATTTTGAGTTTGATAAATGGAAGACCATAATTTGAACAGAAGCAAAATAAACAAATGAAAAGCAATCAGTCGATTGTGAACAGTCACAGTATTCCAAAAATAATTAAAATTAGTTTTTATAGGCTTTATTTTTTTTAATTACAACTATTTTCTACCATAACAGCAACTACAAGACGCCTTCTGGTAAAACGTAAAAATGTAACATAAATAAAATAATAAAGCCAGACTATCAAACTACGAATCTTTAAAAATGTAAATGCTAAAACAATTTCCAAAATACCAAACAATAAACCCAAACAATTACACACATAATTGCACTCGCCATCACTTATAAATCTTCACCTAAATTAAAATTTAATACTAATTAATAAACGCATGTGACCACATCCCATTAAAGCAGAATGTTCAAAGGAAAATCGATATTGAAGGATCTACAAATGAAGTAGACAAATCGGTTCGTTAGTGCGGTGATTATCACAGAATTAATTAGTTTGCTGCAAATTGGCGCTAAGCTATCATATTTAACTATTCTCACTTCTCTTGCTTTGTTTGCGTTTTGTCAGCATGAGATTTTGTGTTACGAAAAATGTTCATTTTTATTTTAAGTCTGATAAACAATAATGTGCCAACCCACAAGTCAAAGCGACTTCTAGCAAGCTACCTTTGAGCAGAGGACTAGTCATTAAATGTAGGATAGGAGCGCAATAATTAAATTGATAATTCTCATACATTATAAAAATATTTACAAATAAAATATATATCGATATTATCTATTTCTTTCCTTACATCCTTATTCATTTCGTATTTTATTCTTTTTCGGCAACGCGGTTGCAAATCATCTTGAGCTGCAAATGTTCATGCCGACGGAGATGACTTGACATCAGATGAACTGACTGTTCGTTTTATAGATATTTGCATAAAATAAACTTTATAGACATCTCACTCATAATGGCCCTTCTTATTCTTTGTAAGGGGTCTGTATCTAGAACTATGTACATACATACAAATATTAAAATAAGACAAACACTCGTATACTTTAAATAAATATTGAATATAAACAATGTAATGGGGTCGTTCTATGATCGCCACTCAAAATATTATGGTGACAAGCTTTAAGATGACTGATCGAAATTTATGCACTTTCTATAAATATTGTCCACTTCAACGTCCATGTTGCCAGTATTAAAAAAATGAAGCATCACTCATCATGGGGAATAGGAAGTAAAAAGAAGAGAAGAAGGGGTTAGGCTTCCGGTTTTCTCACTCACCGTAATGAAAGCAGTTATATTATCTACTTCACACCAATTTTCGATTTTTTATTCTATTCTGTTTATTGCAAAACTAATATATTAATAACAAAACTATCTATATATTAATGCATTGTACCCCTTTTTACGAAAATTGTGAGAACGGAGGATAATGAAATTTCGCACACTTATATTTTATATATAAGCAGAGAACCAGCGAGAATTGCTAATATTATTTTTTTAATTAGGCATAAAAAAAAATACACGAGATTAATAAAAAACATAACACTATTTATTTGACACACGCATATATACTATTCTTTGTATTGTTGAAGTCTGTGGTCAAATTGAGAATAGATTATCTGTGATCAATCTTGTAATCGGTTGAAAGTTTAATGAACTATGATCGAATTCCGCCCGCTAGACGACCACTAGTATTTTTTAATATTTATACAATAATTGAATACGTTTGATTATATACAACATTAGTCATGGTATAAGCTCATAGATATTGGCACCCAGCATGTCAACGGTTATGGACGACGTTGTCTAGCAACCAGATACCTGAGTATAACAAGCAAGAGTACTGTGTTAAAAAGGCAATGGGCGAGCCTATCAAAGTTTGAAATGGGTACAGATTTTTAACGTCAAACAGTATGAACATAACGTATAGTTGGACGCTGATAAGCAATACTGTGTCAAGCTACACGGACTTTATTTTCAGAAAATGGCGTTTAAAGGTGTCAAACCTATTTTTAAAAAATATGTTGGAAGAAGTATATATCCATCTTTTATTTTATTTTTTGCTAAAAGGTATAATTAATTTAAATCAGATTGATACATTTAATATGTAATGAAAGTTATTTAAATATTTGAGATTGTTGAAGATATATGTATATAAATTGCAAAAAAATGGAACGCACTTGAAATTTGAACCGATTAATTAAGAAACTTTTTTCCTTACTTATTTAATCATATGACTACATTTTAAATGTTAAATAGATGATGCAGTATCAAAATACATCAATATCTCCGAATTTGACTTTTTGTGGGTTGACACATTATTGCTTATCAGCATCTAGTTATAAAACATTTTTGTATATGTGTTTTAAAACGAGAGATCTCTCTCTCTAGACTCATACGTGTTGTTAGAGTGTTTAAACAAAATCAATTCAAAAACGATCACAGTGTATTGTCAATACAAATACACGTCCGATGTAACGATATAGCAAACAATTTGAACCAATTACTGGTTTGAACTCAATGAATACCTAATTTTCGATTGTCGAAACATCGACCGAATCGTTTTCCGTTTAATTAAAGATACACGTATTTAATAGTTTATTACTAATTGTTGCTATCCGTGTTAATTTTGTCGGGTTATAATGTTGTTTTTTTTTAACGTTTTATATTCAATCGAATTTGATACGCATATGTTTATGCGTGTAGGACCTTATTATGATAAAAACCTAATGACGATAATATATGGAATTAAATGTTGCTTTATCCATATTAATTTAGATTCAAAAACAAAATATATTTTATTCAAGAAGGTTTGGAAAATACTTTATTTATTCTAAATGTTTATTAGTTAAAACCCTTGAAGGATTTTACCAGTTTTCTGAATCGCTTCTATCAAATTATAAAATATACGCGGGTAAAGCCGCAAGAAATTGCTAGTCGTCTATACTAATATCATAAAGAGGTAAAGTTTGCTTGTATATTTGTAAGTTTGTATGTTGGGGGTAATCTCCGAAACTATTGATCCGATTTTAAAAGTTATTTTTGTTATATATAGCCTGTTTGTTACGGAAGGTTATAGGCTATATTACATCACGCTACGACTCACAAGAGCGAAACCGCGAGGGGCAACTGGTATTACATAATTTCTATATTATTTTGGCACCGAAAAGTCTGCGAGTTAATACAGTCATTATACATATTAACTTTATTAATGGCTTAATATATGCGAATTACAAATTAACATACAAATCATGACATTAATTGGCAATATATCTTAGAAAAATTTAAGTAAAAATATTTTTTTATATTTTGGTATTAATGAAATTATTTAATTTATACAATTACCAGTCGACGGAGGTGTCATCTTTAACCTATTAGAGGCCCCGGGCACATTATGATAATCCCTTATGAGTAGATTGGAAAATTTCTTGATTTATTCGTTAGTTTTACTTCTTTACTGTTACATTAAAAGAATACACAATATAATTACATGCACATATTTTTACTGGAAAATATTATAAATTAATCCTTTTGATTTTAAGAGAGGCTATTACTTTTAAAATTTGGCAGAAACTATGTGGCCATCATCGATCGCGGAGCCTTGGGTACTTGCAGAGTGCAAAGTGTGAAAAAGGTCGTAAAAATAGTAGCAGAATTTAGACCACCTAAAGAGTCTAAAACACATCCAAAATAAAAAAAAATGTTGTTTAGGAGGAGTTCAGTGAGAAACACACGGACGAATTTTCATAAGTATTGAATATTTGAAGCAAGGCAATTAATAAGTGCTCGAAATATTGTTCTTATACAGAGCATACCATTTCGTTTTTCATATTGAAAAATTAAAATAATAGCTTGAATATATAATACTGCTGGGTAAAATCCTAATGCTAGATAAATCTCTCGTTACGAAGAAATATACAGAGTTTAATTCATCATGCTTCTACAATGGATTGGCAGACATAATTATGTACGTGAGTCAGAATTTCGTCTGATAAATACGTTTCTTATATCGCGTCGTTTTTATTAATCGATGAACATGAAATGAATTTTAAATACAAAGGAATTTGAGAATCTCGGATGCTTGTATTGAACTCTGTATTCTTCAAGCGAACTTCGCTATGAAACCTATACGAGCTATATTTTCTATATATATGCATATACAGGTCCTTAAAGTAAATGTTTAATTTGATAGAAGCTATAGCATATAGGACTATAGTCTAGGTCATAGCTGGTCAAAGACAAAAAAAAAACGTTTTAGTAAAACTCCTTCGGTTTCGGAAATAGGGACACATGTGTGAAAGAATAAAAAAGAAAAATGAAATGTTAACTAAACTCTCTGACGTTAAGAGATGATTTTATTCCAAAATTGACTCCTTAAAGGGAAGAAACACGGGTCCAAAGTTTGCATGGTTTAATGGTATCTATAATAATGAAGAGAAAATTTTATAATTCTTTTAATTGCACACACGAAAAAGTGTATGATTTGGCATAGCTAAGTCTACGTTGAAAGGAAGTGTAGAGAGCTAAAACTTGTAGATAATATAATGAATGATATAACTATGGATATAAGCTCACGGGTTTTGACACCTAGTTTACCTATCACTTTAGACGACACGGTAACCTACTAAGGACTGAATATGACAAGTGAAAATATCTTTGGGTCAACACTACAATTGACGAGCTTGCCTAAATTGGAAATGGGTACAGATTTTTAACGTCAAATAGTATAAACGTAAAATATATTTCGATATAAAATATGATACATGAAAAAAATAAATTCGATCGAACTTCGACTAATCGGCGACCTATAGTTACAATAAATACCTCTGTTAACGTTTTGTACTGATGTATTTCGGACGACGACCGCTTTGGTGTAATGATGCTGAATGTAACGCCGACGGTTGCGGGTTCTATCCCCGCTCGGGACTGATATTTATATTTGTATAAATATTTGTTCCTAGGTCTGGGTGTTTGTCCTTGTGGGTCTCCCCACCGTGCCTCGGAATGCACATAAAGCTTTCGGTCCCAGTTGTTTTCACAATCACCTGATAATTATCGTTACTCGTAGTAGGGAAATTATTCTAGCCCAAATAGTTACTGGCTTACCCTCAGGGGTTGCGGAGGTCAGATGGCAGTCGCTCTGTGTAAAAATCAGTAACTCGTAATATCAGGACTAGAATAGAAAGCAGACCCTGGTATAACCGGGAAAAATGCTAGGTAAATGATGATGACTGATGTATTTCGGCGTAAAGGGTGAGACAATATAATAGCACCAGTGATATCTCATCGCATCTATGTGGAATGCTAATCTATCGACCGCTTACCACAAAATGATATATTAAGTTTGTTATCTTGATAGTTGCTCTAATGTTAATGTGAAACACAACCTCACAAGTAATATTAAATTATCATATATTAAATTAGATTGTTAGTTTAGTTTATGCATTGTACTTTCATGAGATGGCCAAGTCATTCTATTAATTTAAAATATAAAAGTTTTTTAATGATTTGGGGTCTATAAGATGTTGTCAGGTTAGCTAGTTACGCAATAACCTAAGACAGAAGGTCCCTTAAATAAGGACTAAATAAATGAACCGAACTTTTTATGATACAATAACTAAGTTGCGAGACGTGGGTGTTTTTTACAAGTTATGTTTTGATGGCGTTACTATTAGTTCAAACAATTATTAACAAATTTAAAAACAACAATATTTTCTTGTTGTTTTACAGTTAAATTAATATGTGTGTTTTTGTGAGTTGTGTTTGTTGCGTGTTGTGTGAATGCACAATGGCTTAGTGTATAAATTTGATTATATTTTAATAATCATTGGCTGTGTTTATTATTGTTAAGTTGCTGTTCAGCGTAGTTACTATGTCCCGTGTCTTGTTATTTTTAAAAATACTTTCATTTGAATGCCGGATCTTTAACATCATCATTATTATTTTTTCTTGGAAAAATAAATTTATTATAGCGGCTATTAACCGTTTAGATCAAAACAGGACAAATCAACAACATAGTTGGCACAACGAATAACTTAAAAAAAAACATTAATTAAAGAACACCGCGTCCAATACACCTTTATCATGTTATGTATAAATTAGAAATAACCTTATCTCTCTTGATATATATAAATCACATAAAAAATTAAAATAAACAATAATAAAAAGGAAACATAAAAAAATCGGTGATTTTTATAAAAGGTTTTCGATAGATTTGTGAACTTGTCTACTGATAACGATTTGATACAATTAGATCAGCGAAACCAGTTAAACGAGATCTTTAATTATCCATTAATTTCTAAAAAGTAAAATTAAAACAGAATTTATAATACGAGTATTTTGACATATGAAGAATGTATTAGTAAACGTCTGCAAAACAAAAGGCTTTTTTGTCTGAATGAAGTATCTCTATTAGTATTGCAACAAAATTATTATTTCACACTTCAATTTGAAGGTATTTTTTATTCTAACTACAAAAATAAATTGAATATTTCAAAGTTAATATATCTGAAGAGATTTTCATACAAAAAAACACAGTTTAAAATTATTACGTAATTAATTATTTATTAACGGTACGAAGTGTTGACATGGACTATTTAATTTTAAAAAATAATATGAAACACCAAAAATAATTCAGGGATTTTCAAGCGACGTATTGTCATCTTTTTCCAAAAGTCCGCCGAACTCGCAACTTCCCTGTTGCCTATGTCCATAAACAACAATAATTTTTAAGATTAGGTGGAACGGTTTGCTCCCCCTCCCTTTTATAAAAAAAATGTAAAATATCCTATTTAAAAGCGTGACAGACATGTTGGCGCAGTGGTCACTGCAACTGACTGTAGCGCTAACGGGTTCGATCCCCGCTCACGGCAAATGTCTCTATTGGCGATACGGTTATTTGTCGTGGTCTGGGTGTTTGTGTTAGTGTTGTGTATGTTTCCGGACCCCCGACACAAGGTCACAAGACCTTAATGGGGGCCGTTGAGTGTGATGCGTTTATTATTTATATTATTTATTATTAAAAGTGCTTATTGTAGATATTACGAAAGCAGCCGAGTTACACCGGCTTTATACGACAAAAGCCATAATCTCATCATGTTATCAAAATGTTTTTACTGCATACAAATCGCAACCATTGTAGCACGGTGTCGTAAGAGTGCATCTCACAAGCGGATTTGTAGAAGACGAAACATATACTCTAATAGAATATCCATTTGCGTTCACACTCTTGAAATATTCAGAGGGATCAATAAGGTGAAGTAAACAAGAGCTATTCAAGAACAAATTATTCTGGACTATAAGTATTTAGTACGAAAAATTTGATCAACGAGATTCATAGCTAAAAAGAATTCAATCATCGCCATCTATCGGTACAACGTTAAAACATGCAATGTTACTAAATTATCATTAAGAAAATATACAACGCATTAAAAAGATAAATACATTATCTCGATGCAGTTAATATTCGTGTTGGATTAAAAAATTACTATAAAAGCATCGGAAGTCGTGACCTTGAACTGAGAAATTCCGAACGGTTACAAGATTGTGATGATAATTTTCACACAGATTTACATTCAATATGTAAAACTGACGAGTCAAACGGGTTTTGATGATGTTTTATTTATCAACGTAACGATCAATATGCTCCGGTTAATATTAAATTAAATCTCAAAGAAGATCTTTCTTTTTTTTTCTTTGGCTAGGTGATGTTTATTTTGTTTGTGTGGCACTGTACAATTTCGTTATGTGCTTCTTTTACTTTATAGTATTTAGATATGGATGCTGATAAGCAATAATGTGTCAACCCACAAAAAGTCAAATTTAGAGATATTGATATATTTTTATACTGCGTCACCTATTTAACATTATTAAACAAATCAAGTCATCTAAAATAAATAAGTACGGAAAAAGTTTGTTAATGCAATTTTTTCTAATTTCAAGTGCGTTATATATTTTGCAATTAATAAAATATTCTCAAACATTTAAAATACTTATTGTTAGATAACATATTAAATATCAAACTGCATTTTATTTAATTATACCTTTTGTCAAAATTAAAAGAAAAGATGGATATATACATACGTCTTCAAACAGATTTATTAAGAATAGGTTTAATATTTCTAGACGCGATTTTCTCGAAATGAAGTCCGTGTGGCTTGACACAGTATTGCTTATCAGCCTCCATATATGTTAGGGACATACTATATATGCTATTAAACTTATTTTCAAATCATCTCTTACAAATTTTAATAGGGGCACATTTTGATGTATTTAGTAGTTCTTGCATAATCCGTTCACATAAAACGCTTTACGGTTCTATTTTATGTGTATGAGGTTTTATAGTTAGTAATATCTGTTAAATTTGTTTGCATAAGACTTTTTAAACTTGAAATAGACCCTATAGAAATTAATAATATAGATAAATGCTAATAATTGTTTCATTAGAGAACGTCTCTTGAGACTTGTTAATTCCAACTAATTCTCTTTAATTTGTAGATTATGCAGTTTTACTAGTATTCGCCAGAAAACTGTTCACACTAAGGATTGTTTAGAAATAACTTGCATGTCATACATCTGAAAACCGTTAATATGAAAAATAAATATGAAGTAATAATTTTAACGTGAATTCGAAAAAAACAGATAATACTTTACACTTTATATTATTAGTATTGTGACAAAAAGTGTAAGAATGCAAGGCAAGGCATTAATCATATATGCGGTAATGGTTCCCTTACTTTCCATAATAACAGTTATTTTAGTAATTGTGTGAGTGTTTAAAACAATTACGCTGACGTCACAGCAATTAAATTTACCAAGTATGATAAAAATGTAATGAGGTGCCGTGGGACGCCAAGCAACCAAGCTTACGTATTGCATGTGAAATCTAATTTATCAAAATCATATTATTATAGGACCTTTTCTCTTTATAAGGATTTTACGTTGTTGCGTTATTCGTGTCTTCAGAATTCAAGAATTTCTCCCGGCATATGCCCATTGTCTGGAGATTCCCTGCATCGCTGTGTGCACGAAATGAATTTGAAACTTTTAAGCTTTAAGTGTGCGAAATCTACGAATCCGCGCGATTATCTGAATTTAATTTAAATAAAAATGTGATTTTCTAATGATTAATTTTAGTGTTGATTTTGTATAACATTCTCTTAAATATTATATTTGCAAGTTGACTTTTCTGTAAGAGATCGCTTTCAGTGATAAGAGCGTCCTTGTTTAAAATTTTTCATTCCTTAGTATAATGTTTTTTTTTTTATTATTATTGTGATCCCAGAAAATCGAGTGCAATAATTTTTCTTATCTATCTATCTTACATTGTACATAAGTGCGTTCTTAAGAAATCGGCGTGTAACATCATGCTTAAGAAAACCGCGCATTATCGATTAACGACAGATCTGCCTGGGCGATAACGTTCTTCTCTTAAAATTGCGCCGATGTTATTATGAGTTGCTTTAATTTAATTATGCACCAAATTGATAAGAGACCAAATTATTGATATAATTTTCAAATTCCTATTCCGTTTTCCCTTTAAAATCAAATATTCAGATAATACGCAATGTGATAAATATTATTTTATTCCCTTTCATAATTTTATTTATTACTTTTATTAACTTTAAAATCGACATTTAATTTTATATTCAATATAAAATACGATACGATGCGAGTTTATAAATTAAACTCGAATCAAATATTGACTATAATTCATGTTAAAATGAGAATTATCTCAATATATTTAATTTGACCTTCGATAACCTTTTTATATTAAAAGGTTAACGGATAGCATAATTCATAACTTTATATCACACTTCATTAATAAACGTAGTTTATAAAACTGTCAATCGGAATATTGGAGAAATTGAAACTAAAGGTTATGCTTAAAACTTTATCAAAGCAATCAACTGACAGACAACACGATAATGACACGTAGTATACCGGTTGATTGCTTTGATAGATTTCAAAACATTAACCGTTAATAAGACTTTATAACGTATCATTTTTATAAGGATCTCCATGTTTTACTCAAGTGATTATTAATATCGAGGAACTAAATTAAAACTTGTGTGTAATGTTAGGGAAATAAAAAGAATAGAAGATAAAATCATCGATTATGATAGGCAGTATACTGATAACCATTTTGATACAGATACTTATTCTTAATTAAATATTTATATTATATTACAAAATATCAAAATAGATGCCCTAATTCGTTCTCGTATGAATTGGTTGGATAATTCCATTAGGTTTAAATTATTTTAATTTTAATTTTATTTATTACGTTTTTCAAAAGTATGATATTTGAAATAAATTAAAATCTTAATTTTTAAACCAATATAAAATGGTCTTTGATCCAAAATTTGAAACTATAACTAATAAGCAATTAGGTAAAGTCAAAATTATCATACGAAAAGGTTAAATCATGGACCAAAATCTATTTAAAATTAAACGCGTAGATATCATTTTATCATCGTCATAAAATCCATCTATTACTCTAAATTCATATTTATAGATTTGATCAATTTGACAAATTAATAAAAGTCTATCGTTTTACGAAATTTATATCGGCATATCAAAAGTTCATAATCATGGTCGTGATGAGCTGCAAATTAAAACTTTATTTTTAAGGCCATAAGGTTGATACTCGTCTGTTGGAATAGTGTAGCATCTGTACCATCGTTTTTAGAAGTTTATCTCCCATTAGACTATCAAGACTTTGCCGTAAATAAAACACGAAGACACTTTGATTAGATTGTATTAAAATTACAAAAAAGTAACATTTATTGGAATCGTCCATCTAATTGTATTTTATTGGTCCGATTACATACAAAATGGTTCGTGTCGTCCAAATTTAAAAGCATTTCACTATACCGAGTTAGCTCTGTAATGCCACTGTGGTTTGTTATTGGATTTCTTACCTTATATACATATTTTTAAAAGCTTTAATACAATAAACAAATCAGTCGTTATTGATTAAATTCTTTGTCTCTTTAACTCATTGTTATTTAAAGAAATTGAATACATTTTGTTTTTCTGAAATATATATTGCTTCATCACAGTTTGTTTTCTCTCATTCATGTGGAGATTGAAATTTTAAATATCATTGCAAAATATGCGGAATAAATAAAAACGTGGTTTCAATAAAGGCGAATATATTGATAGTTTCGTGTTTGTTTTCATTTCAATATGTCCACAAATTCTTCCGTCGAAACGATTTCGTGTCGTTACTTCGAATGTAACTGCTTCACATGTAAAATTATTTGCATTTTATCTGAAGAATCGAAGTCCTTTATCATGACATCGATTGGATAAACTGAAAGACAGACATCGAATCGGCTCACGCTACCTTCATAAAAAGCAGAGCTTATCGCCAAAAAACAAGGAAATCTAAGAGTAATGATACACTCAATATTTTTTTCTATACTGAAGATCTTCGTATTGATAAAGAAACGCATATAAATAACAGGAGTATCGCGTGTTCGCGTGTACAGTCACTCACATGGGTAGTAATTCAGTTGGATTTTATGCTTTATTACTTAGGTAATAAAGTTTATCTAAGATATGTTGTGTTTGTACAGGTACGTAGGTGACGTTCGTACTTACCTTCGCCAATTTCCATTCAGGGATCGAAGGTTAAATGAAGCGTTTAGATACTTCCCTATATTCCTTCTGAATGTGGCTAGAGAATGAGCGAGATCTTTTGAGATCTTATTTTGCAGAAAATCGTGGCGTCAATTTCAAATACGCTGTCTTTGGTAGATAAAATAAGATACTTATTCTATTTCTAACTAGGAAAGTTTCTTTTTCTTAAATAAGAATACAGAAATATTCATAATTTCTTATAAACACAGTGGTTTATTTTATAGCTGTTAAACTAATATATTCAATAGCTTAACATTAACGTATATTTGTTTAACTCTGTTTATTTTTTATTCCCTTTCAAAGTGACCAATAAGAGCATCGTTATTACCATATATACCCTAAACACAACCCATATCAACAAAGAAGATATCATTAAATTTATTAGCGTCCTGAATGTTATAGGCTTTATAACGCCACTATAAATTGAATTTGTGACGTCAGATACCATATTTTAAAACGTTTTATACCACTTTATCAGTTTCATGTCCAGTTACAACATATACTTATCTATTTTCGAGTTTTTTTTCGATAATTTTAACAAATAATGCTTATCTATATTTATTATCCTTTTTCGAGGCCCGAAATAATTCCTAGCCGTAAATTTCGTCTCATAACTCCTCGGTATAGCTTCGTAACGTAACGTAATCTTCGCTGGGTGTAAGCTGGTCGTGATTGGATCGTATGTTCTTTATGGCGTCACGAAATTTCCTCAGACAGCTGCACGTTAGGTTATGAATTTGTTGGGATATAACGTATTACCTAATGGAGATTTTAGGTGTCATCGTTTCGATACGTTTGGATTTATCTTGTGAAATTGACTTCGTTTAACAGAAGTAATAAAATTGCGAAGAAAATAGGTTTGGCGTATTTGATTGCATAAGTTAGAATCCTAATATGTTTAAGTAATAATGTTCTATGGTTAATCTTTATGAGATATTTGAATAAGTACATTAGTCTATTGATCACGCTGAACCTAATTTAAAAAGATTTAAGCATAGCCAAAATGGGTTAGAATTTTTTATTTCATAAATTTCAGAGAGAAAGTCATACAAAACAAATAATGTATGGTGTAGTCTACTATAAATAACTAGTTTCGATAACTATCAATACGAACGTAGTATTTTTTTCCACTACAAAATCGTTTAAAAAAAACGCTCCACATTTCCGAACACAAACGTTTCTCAATAATAGCTTACAGACCGAACATTAACACAAATTGCGTGTTCAATATATCGAATTCAATTTCTTGGCATCCCAATTTATTTCTCGATATAACTAATAAAATATTACCGAACGAGAGTCAGGGCCAAGGAACAAAAACCTATAACCGATAACATTGAATATTTCAGTGGCGCTACACTAGCAAGAAGAGTTCTAATGATAAATTCAAATCTCGATCCGTTGGGAACAAAGCAATCAGATGCCGAACAAAGGTTAACGCCGCCTGCGGCAAAAGTTTACCCACAAACTTGGGTGGAAAAGAGCACCGTGACTGTAGGGTTTGCACTTGATTAAAATTAGCCATGTTCGCTGAGGAGCGGGATACATTGCGGTTTGTGAGTTTGACTTTTTGATTTCGGGGTCGTTAAATTTTATATATATGTGAATATATGGACGCTGATAAGCAATACTGTGTCAAGCCACACGGACTTCATTTTGAGAAAATGGCGTCTAAAGATGTCAAATCCATTCTTAACAAATTTGTTTGAAGACGTATATATCCATCTTTACTTTTCTATTTTGATAAAATGTGTAATGAATTAAAAGCAGATATATTTAATGTTTTATCTTTTAAAAAGTTTTTTTAAATATTAAGAGTATTGTATAAAATGCAAAAAATGGATGCACTTGAAATTCAAAACATTAAATTAAGTAACTTTTTTACGTACTTATTTCGTTTATATGACTTGATATTTTTTCAATTATGTTAAATAGGTGACGCAGTATCATAATACATTAATATCTTCAAATTTGACTTTTTGTGGGTAGACACATTATTATCAGCATCCATATATTGTATAGGGTAAATCCCCAAAGAATTTTCAACCTTCTATTTTGAAATTCGGTTAAAAACAAACATAATTATGAAACGGAAAGCGTGTTTTTTTTAGTTAAAATTTATATGCAAGTTTTTACGTCGCTACCATCAGCGTCAACAATTTGAGATTAAAAAAAAATAACATCGAAATAGTGAGTTTTACCTAAATTAAAATCGTAAAAAAAATTCTGTAATAAATTCTACATTAACTAATTAATTTAATGAACGTAAAACATATTTTAATTATGAGCTATGGGACAAGAAATGGAAAATAATTCTAAGTATAATTTCATAATTATATCTACGAATTATTACGAAGAAGAAATTAGGAGTAAAGTATAATATTGATTGTGTGTTTAAATTACTTCTATAATTATTTATTGAGTACTGTTAATTATAAACTATACTTTTTATGTTACCCTAATCTAGTTTTTATTGTGCCGGACGACCGTCCAAAACAATTTTTTCTTGTGGGACGGTACGAAACGCGCGTTACTTACTATAAGTGAATTGTACTGCCTAAGGCGAGACTTACGCTCATAAGTTTTACTCTTAGATTTTTATAAAAAATTACATAATTTGCTTGTCAATTTACATTGTCATTTGTCATTGCTTTACAATTTAGTTTTTGATGGCAATAAAGCAAACTTACATAACTGTTACCTGGTTATAGATTTGTTTTAGGTCACGTTTACGAGAGTAGAACTTACTAATGTAATTCTCGCCTACAACGTCCTCACAAGTACAAACAGTGAGTTGACCAAGTTTAATCGCAATCAGACGAACGGTATTGTAGCATATAAGATACGAACAAACGAACAATCCTTACTAATATTATATATGCGAAAGTAACTCTGTCTGTTACGCAATCACGCTACTACACCGATTGAAATGAAATGACGCATACACTACCAAACCGATTGAAATGAAATTTAGTACAAAGATAGTGAGATAGTAAGCGAGATAGTTAGAAAGGACATAGGCTACTTTTAATCCTGTGGGAATTCGATTTAATGGCGTATAGCCAAATCCGTGTGGAATTTCAACGAAGTCGCGGGCGGAATGTTAGTATTTCTATTTATTAAGACAAATATTACGGTTTGTTATTATAAATCAATAAATTAGTTACTATGTCGTTTAGACTTTTCGTTATAAAAATTATTCATCGACAAAAACATCTTAACTGAGCTCTCGTAACCTCGCTAGCCTAATACATGTCCATTATATAATGATACCGCTTCCGCTAGCTACTTGACGTGTGGTATCTAGGGAAATATCGTGCCAGATATTTTCAGTTATCTTCATAAGAGAATACGATACTCAACCTTCATCTTAAGATGATTAAAATTCATACTAACATTATGAAAATGTACGTCAATCTGTCCAGTGGTCTGTTATATTTAATATTTTCTAGTTTGACTGTATATCCGCTACGTCCTTGTAAACCATACAATGGATTATTGTGCAGTTTTCACTAGCATTTGGATAATTTTTCTCATAAAGTATATATACTACCTAATTAAGTTTTTTAGTAAGCAATAACCAATGACGATGATTATATTATTATATTTTATTAATTTATTCATTATATATTAAATATTTAATTTTGTTTCAAAATAGGCATTATTTTGAAACGAAATTAAAATCCAATTTAAAAAATCAGGAATTGTAATTGCGATATTTTAAACACTCAAAACGTCTCAATGTTTAAAAGTTAAATTCATACTTCTTTTTGGACCAATAGGAATCAATGGGAGTGAAACCACGTGACAAAGTATTATTACAAACCAATTATCATAATTAGCTATGTTACAAAACCCATTATATTATTTATAAAAAAACATTTAAATTCCATCATGAGAATATTCAAAACTTTTATAACTTTTTACTTAATTGGTTTTATTGAACGCCTATTCGGAACATATTTTCGTTAAATTAAAATACATTCACAACAGCTACGTTTAACTATGTACATACGCCTGTTTTTTTTAAATTAATTATAACTACGAAAATATAAAACTCGACGAGAATCTAAAAACAACATTAATGTTTTATTAACCAAAAAATTCAACGATTCCAATTACTAAAAGTAAATTTCCATTAAAATAATCCCACACCAATATTACTCAATACAAAACATCGAAAATGCCAACAATTACTAAAGGTAAAATTATCTTATCATAATCGTTATAGCCTTCCATCTAAATTCGTGGTGTCTTATTCAAACATGGTATTACATTATCTACCACCCAACAAGGACCTACCACAATATAAATAACACCATGACGAAACGTGTAAGCCAATAAAATGTCGTTTCCAATCAATTCTTCGCCCATCACAAGTTGACCTATTTCCAAACTTATGTATTCGTCCAGTGCTTCAATCTTTAGTGTTTTATGTTTAGCGTCATAAGGTCCACATTTGCTTGAAGTTAGTTTTGTTGAAAGAACATTTTCATCAACAATCAGTGAAACACGCCGATCAACTTGATTTCCTTAGCGTTTGACCGAGTGTCTATCAATTCGTTTGATGCATTTGTTTCAATGGCTGGTCGATATTTTGACTAACTATGAACAGTCTTTGACAAAGACAGCGTTATGTAACTGATGAGCTTATTCAATGAATATAATTATTCTTCATTAAAAGAAACAATCATAAAATAAGTTTTCAACTCTTCATATATATCAAGATCGTCTAACATCTATCACATTTATAAACGTATCACTTTCGACGGCCTCCATTAAGGTCGCATAAACTTGTGTCGGGGGTCCGGAAACACAACACGAACACCCAGACCACGACAAACATCCGTATGGCCAATACAGACATTTGCCGTGAGCGGGGATCGAACCCGCGACCATTAGCGCTTGAGTCAGTTGCAATGACCACTGCGTCAACGTGTCTATCAATTTAACTGTTGAGAAGATTTTTCATCATGACTTAACATCCCATGTACCTTTTTATTTATATAACTAGCTTTAACTCGCGGCTTATATCGATTGAATGGAGACTTTGTCATGCCTGACCATTGAAAACTTATTTTTTTGTAAACAACACGCGTAGTTAAATAATTTACAACGGATGGTACCGTTGTAAGTTATTTAACTACGTCTAGGTCGTGAATTACATTTGTAAGTTTTATATAGAGCCGAAATAGCCTGATAAAACTTTAATACAGCCATCGTCAGCATAGCCAGATTTTACTCCATTAAGCCATGTTCGTATTTAGTTATGATGAAATCCTTGAAATATATTTATCAAGTTATTAATTTCATAATAGTCCATATTAAAATATACATGTTAAAGTAACTCTGTTTGACTATATGTTGGTTTCCTACGTTTTCATACTAAAACCGCTAGACCAATTTTAATTAATTTAAGTATAATTAAAGACCACGGAGCCGAGATAGCCTGGTGGTTAGAACACGTCGATCTCAACACATGATCTAGGGTTCAAACCCCGGGTAGCATCGCTGATTTTTCAAGTGCTAAATTAGTGTTTAAATTGAAGTGAAGGGAAACATCGTAAGGAAACCTACATGTGCCGGGAGAAATTCTGACATATGTATATCTAGCCAACCCGCAGTGGAGCAGCGTGGTGCATTAAGCTCTAAAACCTTCTCCTTAATAGGAGAGGAGGCTTTTTTCAGAAGTGGGATATTTACAGGCTGTTACTTTACTTTACTTTACTCTAGTTATTGACGTAAAACAACTCTGTAACCTGATAACTGTTACCTAGTAAGATAAATTCTTTCATCTGTAAAGCTACGACATACAAGTTAAGTAAATCTTTATGAAAGTTTGAGAGCAGAACTTATTAGTGCAATACTCGCCTATACTTTATTCACATATCTTAACAATAAGTAGACAATTTTATCATTATAAGATTCGATGAAATTTTTATATATACAGAGTACAACGCGTGCTACGTTTCCTAACAGATAAAATTGCAAAATCGTTCAAGTAAATGTTGACAGACACGATTCGATATTTATTACATTCATCATGTATTTATACAAGCTCATAAATTTCCAACAAAATGTACAATTTGGATGTATTGAATGGGAATAGTGCTGAATTTATTTGTTACACGACATATTCGAAAATACTTACATTATATTCTTGTGATATTTATACCTGTAACAGAAATATTTATATTAATATTATTGTTTGTTATAAAAAATAATATAAAAGGATTATGTTACTGCAAGGTATTTTCTATACACGCAAAAACTTTTTTTTTTTCATCGATACTTTTATATTCTAGATAATTAATATAATTTAAAAACTTAGATTGTACTTAATGTCAAGTAGTGTGCACAAGAACTACAATCTAGATAAAAATTTTGTTGCATACTTTAAGTATATATTATGGATTGACAAAGATAAAATAATTTCTCTTCAAGTAAAAAAATAATTCTCGTCATCTAAATTATTAATAACATTTCTAAATGGATCACATGATACGATTCCATATATTCACAAATTTCGATAAAGATACGATTATTAAATTCTGACACGTCACCCCATCTTCATCATTATTAACAAAATCGATCTCGTACGCAAAACGTCTGAAATCGTATAATATCTGGCTATTGTCGAAGATTCTTTTATTCCTTCTTACACTTAGCTCCACTTTAGTAAGCTTAGCTGTCCGTAGCACGCCCACCTGATGTTTCGGGAGGATAAGGCCTCTAAACCGTGCCCGGACATAATCCTACATCAAAGGCCATAATATTAAAGAACCACGTCACCATAGAGTAATCTACCGTTATCTCCGAAATATAGGCTCTGTGTAAATGTAAAAAGTATTATCTGGTCCCTGCGGCCCTCCATTGAGTTTGAAGACGCTGAAAGCAAAGTCCATTATGTAAATTGTGCTGGTGATATTTTTTATAAAATATTTCGTAACACGATATTTTAATAGAAAGCCTTCCTTCCAGTCGATGCAAATTTCTTAATGGCCAATTTCTTAGCTCGCGTCTATCTATTCCGTTCACGGTAGATTTTCTTGGACGTAATAATGTTAAAATAATCGGATTTAATGGTTGAATTTTTTTTTTTTGGTAAAGATTTAAATTTATTTTAGAATATATTTTTGAAGTCCTCTTATCTATAAAGAATATTACCATCTTAAATGGGAAATAAGATGACCTTTAAGGCTTGAAGCCTTGAAGATCAAAAGAGACATTATGGCGACATTTTCTGATTATAATTTTCGATTTTGGGACGATCTGTTGTTTAATTCAGTAATAAGCTTGTAAAGGTCAGCGGTATCTATTTTCACTTAAAAAGTAAAGGTATAAATAGACTTTGATTGAACGTGGATTCTCTTCAAAACGGGAATACTATGCATTAAAAATATATATATATAAAAAAGAGAATGTAAATTCCTAACTCTGAATGAAAATATTTTATTTTGATTTACGATTTGCGTACGTGAAAAAAATACACATAAAAAATATCTACTGCATTTTAAAGGTAGGTTACCTTACATCGGTTGAAAGTCAAGAATAAACTTTTTCATTGAACAAAAAATACTTAACTTATTAATTGATTGTCTTTATTGTCACAAATCTTTTTGAAAATTTGTCGCCAGTCATAACATTTTTTATCAATGTTAAGAAAGTAAATTTTGCTTCTAAACTTGGTCAATATATCAAAAGTTAATTTTGATTGACTATAAAAATAGGTATATTATAGAGATTTTAATTTGAAACAGTAGAATAATTACTTAATACGTAATATAAATATCGAATAGATATTTTTTTTGTCACATAATTTTATTTAAGACAAAAACATGGTTCTCATTAGAGAATATTTTAGTATAGTATTGGACTCACTCGTTCGCTCTCGGCGAGTGAAGACGTATCGTTCGCAACAAACACTAAATATTCGTATAAAAAATATTTGTTACCGATGTCCAATGTGCGTTAAACATGCAGTACCAGTGCAAAAAATGTAAACTTTTTTTATCTATTAAAAAACAAGATGACTACTTCTTATGTAAAGGCAAATGTGGAGGATACTTCCATAGAACAAAATCCTGCCTTAAAAATGTAACAAAGAGTATAACTACTGGAAAATGTTCAAACTGTCAATCTACTGATGAAGAAAGTGTAACAGCCCAATCTCCTCCTTCTAAGGATATGTCACAAGGAAGAAACGAAGAAGATGAATTTCTTTTAAATATTGACCCTAACACTGTCACAACAGGTCAATTACTTGTAGAATTAAATAACAAGATGGCAATTATCCTCGAGATTCGTGAGAATACAAAGTTTTATGCAGAAAAGTACGACGAACTGCTGCAAATGCATAGTGACCTTCTTAAAACATACAAGAAAACTGAGAAAAAATTGGAAGACCTAACAAACAAATGCAACTTTTTACAGAAAGCAAATGAGGCTTTAGAAATGAGAGTTCACAATATTGAGCAGGCTGAAAAAAATAAAAATCTAGTGGTAGTAGGTGTAGAACATAAAACGGACGAAAAATTGTCTGACGTTGTAAGTACCATCGCTAATAAACTTGAAGTAAAAATAGATCAAATAGAACGAGCCTGGCGAGTTACTAAAAACAAAATAGCGAAAAATAATGAAGATAAAAATGGCTCCCAAATAGTAATTAAGTTTAAATCGACTGAAGCTAGAGAAGATTGGTGGAAGAAAAGAAGTCGAATTCGAAATAATAGAGATATCTACTTAAACGGAAATAATTCACCAATATATATAAACGAAGACCTAACCAAACATAACAGAGAACTATTATGGAATGCTAAACAAAAACTGAAACCATACTTCAAATATGTATGGGTCAAACATGGTAGAATTTTCTGCAGGAAAGATGAAGAGAGTAAGAAATATACATTATTCTCACCATTAGATATAGATAAATTACTTGTAAACGAAACATATACTAAAAACGATTAATGATTGTAATATAATTAAATAGACTAAAAGATAAGTTTTGAGCGATGGCGAATTATACAGATTTTATACAACCAGTACACTCAATTAGATATGCAACCTTTGAAAACTGGGTTGAATTTATAGACGAAAAAAGAAATTTAACTCTAACCCACATTAATATAAGATCTTTAAAAAAATATCATGCAGAACTATTGTTAACGTTAGATAATGTAAAAGATTCTATCGACGTCATAATTATTACAGAAATAAATGTTTCAGAGGACATCTTAAGTTATAAATTACAGGGGTATGAAATGTTTTATGAAACAAGGAAATATAGAAGAGGAGGAGGAATATTGATTTACTTTAAGGATGGAATTCAATTTGAAAAACTTACCGCAAATATAGAGGAGTGTGAAAATTTAACAGGAAAAATAACATGTGGACACAGTACGTTTACGTTACTTTGTATATATAGACCTCCAGATAAAAATGGAATTGTATTTTTAAATAGCATCAAAGCAAAGCTAATGAGCTTGCCTAAAGAAGAACATATCATTCTTGTAGGAGATATAAATATAGATTTGTTTAAGCAAAACAATTCTTTAGTAATATCCTATGAAGATATGCTTAGCGATTGTGGTTTCTTAAGGCAGATTTATGGGGTGACAAGAGAAGAATTCCGCTTAGATCATTTATGTAAGTCTTGCATAGATCATATTTATATTCGAATGCATTACAATTGTAATTCGTCTATATTAGATTGTAAATTAGCTGATCACTATTTTATTTGTATTGCAATAGAGGCGAAAAAAAGTAAAAACTTACCTGTAAGAAAAATAATGTATGATAATTCGAAGATATTATCTGATCTCAAAAAGGTTAACTGGAATGCTCTTTTAAAAATCACGTGTCCTTTATTATTGTATATGAATATTTATGAAATATTTAACTCTATATATAAAGCTAACACTAAAATTATCTCTAATGTCCGGAACACCAATCGAGGGAATCATCCTTGGATTACTAAGGATCTCAAAAATATGATAAATAGGAAGGATAATCTGTTTAGACGTTGGAAAAGTAATGAAAGTAATAGTATCTATCGGCTGGAATACACAAAATATCGAAATAGGACTAACAAAGCCATAAATATAGCACAAAATAATTATAAAAAAACGCTAATAACTAATGCCGGATCTGATTTTCGTAAAATATGGGAATATCTAAATATATGGTTAGGTAAAGAGAAATTCTCAATTGACGAAACAATAATAAAGTATATGGGTAAGGATGCATCCAGTAAACAATTAAGTGAACAATTTTGTATCTCTTTTGCAAATGAAATTGATCTCATCAGACACAAATGCAATACTTCATTCTTGAATCGAAATTCCTATGTTAAATATTTTGATCAATCTATAAGATTTATTCCTGTAAAAGCTTTTGAAATAAACAAAATAATAAGTAAACTAAATGTGAATAAGTCCCCAGGAATAGACAATATTCGCATCTGTGATATTAAATTAATAAAAGATTCCATATCTCCAGTTATAGCGCATTTGATAAATATATCGGTTAAAACCAATAAATACCCTGATATCTTAAAAACATCTATTATCCGACCAATTTATAAAAACGGAGAACACAATAACACAAATAACTACAGACCCATAGCCATACTATCTTCAATCAACAAAATTTTCGAAAAAGTTATCGTATATCAAATTACTAATTTTTTCAATAATAATAATGTCATTACAGAAAGTCAATATGGATTCCAAAAAGGCAAAAACACACAGCAATTGTTAAGTAAATTTACAAATGAAATTAATACTCACATAAATAATAAAAAACATGTAGGGATAATATTCATTGATTTCAAAAGAGCTTTTGACACGCTAGATCATCAAACTCTTTTAAATTCACTGGACGAATGTGGAATTCGAGGGCCTTAATTGGGTTGGTTTAGAGATTACTTACGTAACAGATCATTTGCAGTAAAAATAAAAGATGATATAAGTAATAAGCGGCTTCAAAAATATGGTGTAGCTCAAGGATCCGTTACAGGACCTATGTGCTATATAGTTCATGTTAATAGTATGATATCTATCATTAAATATTGTCAAAAATATATGTTTGCTGATGATACATGTATTATGTACGCGCATCACGATATAAAAGAAATACAAATTAAGCTGCAAAATGACTTTAATAACATAATAAAATGGGCACACGATAATGGCATCATATTAAATATAAATAAAACTAAATTGTTATATATACATTCAAGTCATAAAATCAATAATGTAAGCAACTTAGAAATTATTGGCCATTCTTACAATTGCTTTCATAGCGTGGCAAATACTTGTAAATGTAGTAGTATAGAAATAGTAGAAAAATATAAATATTTAGGTTTGTTAATAGATAATAGATTTTCTTGGAAGGATCAAATAAGTACACTTTGCTCAAAACTAAGAGCTATTTTAGCAAATTTTAAAAACTTAAGCTATAAAGTACCAAGATCAATTTTATATATAATATACTATGCTCTCGCTGATTCTCTAATATCTTATGGCGTTAGCTCCTATTCTTTAACGTACAAAACGCAATATAATAAAGTAAAACAGCTACAGATTCGATTTCTAAAATTATTGGTAGACCATAAAACTAAATTAAGTCTAAAGCATAACTATGAAAAGCTATTTCAAATATGTAATATACTTCCAGTAAACAAAAAATGTCTATTATCAATTTTTATAGAAGAATATCATAATCAGGAAAACGGATATAAAAAAATCCAACACAAAAATTTTACAAGAGCACAGAAGAAGGGACATTATGAAATACCCAGAATTACAAATGTTTACGGAAAACGTACTAAAGAATGGCTGATGCCTAAGTTGCTTAATTTATTTCAAAGTGACGAACTAAAATACAAACCTAATAATAGCAATAATATTAAAAAAAATCTTAAATCATATTTATTAAAAAACGATGTACATCTTCCAACTTAAATTTTGATTAAGTATTATTTATCTTTTTATATATTTTTTTCTTTCGATATTATTGTTTTTTTTTTTTTTGTTAGTTGTCTTTATTTTCACGTGTTATAACCTGTTCACATAATTAACATCTTATAATGTAATATATAATATAATTTAGACTGTTAAGTTAATGCAAGCAATATAAATTAAATAAATCGTTAGTCCTACGTACTAAACGCACACAGTGTTCCGAGTGCAAAACAAATGAGTCACAACAGCTGAACATACTCGATGTATTTTTGCACACTACCCCCATTTAATCTTTTTGAATATTTCTGCGCAAATAATATTGTGTATTATTTTCGAATATGTACTTTTTCGTTTTTTTTTTCGTTTTTTTTTTTTTCTTTCATTGTTCTGTTTAGGGTAAAAATAGATTGTAATTGTATTCAACTGCATTTAGCTGCTTTTTTTTCTTGTTGTTGTTTAAAAGAAAAATTAAAATTGTATTTAACTGCATGAATTATTTATAACTAGAGAGCAGTGTCTGCCGATAAACTGTTTTGCAGTTTGGCAGAATATTAGTTTATAGAAATAGTAGTAAGAAAATATTGTACAAAAAATTTAATAAAAATAAAATAGTAGAGCCTAGCCGTAGTACACTGACTACAGCACACACACGGGCTGGTTCGATCATGATAGTACCACACCTTTACAGAAATTTAGTGTTATGTGGCTAGTGTGTATTTCTTTCTATGGGTGAGTAAGCCAGAACTAACCCTTCTACATCTCTCCCTTACTTCTTCTTCCATACTCGACTAATTATTTGCACGCAAAAAAAAATCATAAGATCATAAGATTACCAACAGAACCCTTCTTCCTAATATCCCATTATCGTTGTATAGTAAATACAATTTCGCTATTTCTCTTATAATAGTTAGAACAAGAGAATGGTAAAGCTGGGTCATAAAAATCAATAAAAAATTGACTTTTTCCAACCGAAAATTTTCATTTCCAATACTGTCATCGAATAATCCATTTTTTCGCATTATCGTTGTTACCTTTAATACAACCTATTACCGTTCCAGGCCTTACTTATCCTTGGTTTTTTATAGCTGGATCCTTTTTGGGTCTTTAAAGAGCTGAATTCCCAATAATCCGTTGGAAATTACGAGTCCAAGATAGGAAGACACCTTAACAACACTGTGTGAGGACATAAGATAAACATTTGCTCAAATATTGGGTGCAATATGTTTTACTATGATTACAATTTTAGTGTGCGAAATTCACTTTATATTTTCCACTAGCTTTTTCTGGCGATTTCATTCGTGTTAATTAGATTTTGTTACACCGAATAATCTTCTAAAACTTATTCTTTTGTCTGACTTGTTAATAAGTTGATTGTAGTAATTTTAAATATTTAATAAAGTAAATTTAGGCACAAAAAAATAGAATACGTTAGCATCAAGCTGAAACGACAGGGCCTTATATATCGTCCCGAACCCTCTCACCCAGAAAGGTTCAAGGTCTTTATCAGCATACCTATTCACAAACAAAGCTTATATAAAGTAAATATGAGGGATAACGTCATAAATTCCTCTGTCCATAGGTCGCTTAAATGCTAACACAATACCCTCCACTATTATATCAAGAACGGATAAGCTCACTTTGAAACAAGATATAGTACAAAAGGGTCCCCATCAAAATTCTGATGCCGTCAGAGCCCATATTTATCATTTTCCGCAAAATTTTCACTCAGAGAGAATATTAGTGTTGTGGTACAAGCAATGCGCTGGAGTGTGTTCGTTTATCGAATAAAATATATCATCGTTATATTTTAATATTAGAATGCTTATGTACATATGTTACTAGAATTTTTGTCATTGATCAGATTTTGACTTGTAATATAATTTGATTAAATTATTACATCATTTGCTCCTTTAAAAAATGCGCAAATTAAAAAAAAGATTATAGTAAGATTGAAATAACATAATAATTACGACGACGAATACTTAGTAAATATATGCTAATGTAATCAACATCACGAAACATATTTTAAAAGTTATGGTATCGTTTAAAAGCTATAATATTCTAAATAGTATTATGTTATATTTTATTTATATATGAATATAATTTAAACCAAATCTTAAATAGATAGAAAGCGAGAGAAGGCACAAGCATTAGTTAGTCAAGATCATCGTCTTTTTTACTTAATTTTTTATTTTTCACCAATTTCAATATTACATCATCTATTTTATTATCTCATCATTTCGATTGCTTAAGTTTTCCAACAATTACCTCATTATAATAAAAAAAGAACCATGTAGAACCGATTCTATACCAAAGCACTTCAGAACTCTAAGCGTTGGCTAAGATTAAACGCATTCTTTTGAGATTGAAGATAGTGTCATCGCATGGGATAAACATGCAACGTAATAGGTCGTTAAGAGCTCTTTTCTTGCACCACGGTGTATCGTATCTCATAGTGTAACACGACCCATTGATAGTTTACGCCTTATAAGACATCGTAAGACCCTTTGAGCGGCGTCAAAAAGGGAAGCGTTTATTCAGTGCATGTGCAAAAGGTTGGTTTAAGTTATGTGAATATAGATAAAGGTTGATCCTTATCATATTTAACATCTACACTAATATTAAGCCTGAGGGTTTTTTGTTTCTTCGAAACTATTGGGTTTAGGTTGACTTTATATAGCCTTGCTATAAAATTGTATTATCTTCTCCTTATTTACAGTTCATTTAAGTAATTATAAAAGTGATTGCTATTAATATTTTTGCGTAAAGTAGATATATGGAATGTTTAACTATTAGTGTTACACAAGAATTATACTGAACATGATACAAGGAAGAATTATTATTATATTCTATGCATTTTTCACATTGTTCTTCATAAACACTCACATAACACATGAGCTTAGAATCAATAATTCTTCATTATATTCTATTCTATTCTGATATATTACTGTAAAAGATGTTAAAAAACTCTAGCGTCGTACAAAATATAATTCTATGCAATTTTAAAATATTTTGATAAAAATTTATTAAGACCGGTTCGCACTTGACCGAATTTAATTATATGTTGACATAGAAATAAACACTTTGTGAAAATTTCAACTCTGTTCCTATTACGGTTCTAGAGATACAGCGCGCTGATACACGGACGGATGGACGGACAGACAAACAGACCAGGGAAGCTTAGTAATATGATCCCGTTAAGACAAAAAGTCCAAAAAGGATTATCTATTTAAAAATTAAAACCATGAATATAAAACCGAAGAGAAAACGGAAAACAAAACAATAAACCATAGACCAGGAGCCGTATATCATACCGAAGCACGCTTAGATAGCTAAGTCACAAATGAGTAATAGTTTGCGGAAAAAATGAAATAAAAATATACTCACGAGCTATGGTCTAATAGTCGCTACGTTTAGCCCGGCTTATTCGGACCCTTCGTAAATCATACGGAGGTAGCTTCAATTAGAACGCTCTTGGATAAATTCTGCTCTGTTTATTTATATATCTGGTGTAATTTAGTGGGTAATGTTACGCTAAGAATTGTGATCATTTAGTGATAAGCAATAATTTTAACCCACAAAAAGTGAAATTCGGAGATATTTTCATTCTGATAATGCGACACATATTAAACAAAATTAAAATATCAAGTCATCGAAATCAATAAGTACATAAAAATGTTTCGTAATTAAATATTTCGAATATTGAAGTGTCTTCCATATTTTGCAATATGCAAACATCTCATATATTTAAAAAAAAACTTATCATTGGATAAATCTCTTTACCAATACTTACTTATTTATACTTATACATTAGCCAATCTTATCTTAATTCATTATATCTTTTATCAAAATAGAAAATAAAAGATCGATATACTTATTTAAACTAAATTATTAAGAATTGGTTTGTCAAATATAAACAAAATTATTAAAAATAGGTTCCTTAGACGCCTTTTTCTCAAAATGATGTCCGTGAACTTGACATAGTATTGCTTATCAAAGCCAAATTTGGTGTGGACATCGTTTGCGTAGTTTTCTTGACTTATTTCAACCCAAAGACGTTTAATTTTCGGAACAAAAAGTAGCTTTCTCTACTGTGAAATTTAAACATTCTATACCAAAATTCATCACAATAAGTTTAGTGATTTAAGCGTATAAAGATTAAACAGACGAAGATTAATATAGTTGCTGTCATATCTACGATATTAGTGAGTAAAGTATGGGAGTATAGCCAAACATAATCCCAATATTGAAACCACATTATGGTTTAAATATTTCATGAGCGTATTTCAACGAAATTGACTCCATTACTGAGTGTTAGAATCAATTCGTTCTATGTATTAAGGGTTTCTACTTAAATTATTGTGTTTGCTTTCCAAGTCGATTCCCTTTTTAAATAATCTTGTAATATAGATGAAAATTCACTGTAAAAAACATCATATGCTTTTATTACTCCTAGCACTATTCCCGTTCTTCATATTCGGATCAAAAATTATTTTTGTGGGCTGTCTGCTAAATTCAAGGTCATGAATATCTTAATGTATGAATTAGTGGTAGGACCTAGTTACAACCACTGTGTAGTATTGACGGACGGATTACCATCCATGTTGCATAGCGTTCCATAGATTACTGATTAATACAAGATGTGGCTTTTAGCTAAGCAGTGAGAAATTCTATAACCTGATACTAAGGATTCTTTATGACCTATGTTGTCTATTAAATTTTCTAAATGATTAATATAATTTCATATCTACAGGCTGGCAGTACCTCATTTTCACAGAAGATCGGAGTAAAGTAGTTAAAACAGCTGCGTTTCGGTGAGTGAGGGAGCCGGAATCTCAATCTCTTCCCGAAATCCTTTTCTTACGTTCTATTCCCTTTCATACACCATTCCTTTTTAATCTGGCTATGAATTTATGGCTTTCCTGGTGCCGCAAATCAATCCATGGGCCGCGATGATCACTTAACATCAGGTGTCCCGCCTCCTCGTTTGCCAGCTATTTTTATATGAAAAAACAAAATTTTTTTTCTTCGTATTTTATGCGCTTTGCTATACCGTTCATCCGACTGCAACAAAACTGCTGGCACTACCAAGAAGGTTATAAGCAAAGGAATTAGTATACCTAGAACGATTAGTATACCTTCAAACCTCTGTTTGTCGGCTTAATAAAAGCGATGTCACGAGATAAAACTAGTACAATTTAATAATAACTTTTTTACTAATTCTACATAATTCATATCTCATTAACTTTTCCTGCTTTTTTTGTAAAACAAATTTACGGTTAATAATAATAAAAAAAAAGTCGTATTCAGTTAACAAGTAATATACCAGCTAACAAACATTACTCAATTTAATTTCCCTTCGATAACAATTTAATTAAATGTTATTAAAATATTAAATACGGGGAGTAATATAAATATGTTTCCAACAATTCCTTATCTCGCAAATTGGAAATAGAGTTACCGGTATTAATATTATTAATTGCCATTTACTTAATATATTTGATAAGAAATAAATGATACGCCTAAATATATGAACATGCAAAACTTCCGGGATTCTTTTTTAGGTATATTTTTATTATTTTTGGTGGCAAAACCTTATGCTTAATACAAAATGTATGAAACTAACAAGTTTATTTCTTTAAAGTCTGTCTATATGTTTGTTGCGTTTTCACACTTAAATCACTTAACCAAATTTAATAAATTTTGGTACAGATATAGATTTAACCTTGGATAAACACATGGGACTAATAAATAAATAAATAATAAATCTTTATTGGTGAATATTGCGCTACATCAACAAACAATACCTACAAACTATAATTAACAAAAAGAAAGCTAAAAAAAAAAAAAAAAAATTTGCTGCAGTGCAATAAAACCAAATGGAGATCCGCTCAGTAATGGAAGGGGCATCAGTGATGCTTCTATACTGATTTTCAGCGGTCTCCAGAGGGTGTACACTGACAGCTGTGACATTTATCATTAACAGTTAGCAACAAAAAAAAATCTACTAGGACTACCTTGTGTTGCGAAAATAAAACTTCAAGGGGGTAAAACAAGAGATAAAATTTTGTGTGCAGAACCAATGATTTTCAAGACAAAGTGACGCGACTATAAATCAAAATCAAAATATAATTTCCTAGCTATTCCTTGCGGTTTCACTCGCGTATGGATACTGCTTCGCTCCTATGAGTCGAAGCGTTATGTTATATAGCCTCCTCCTCTCCTCATTCTTCCTCAACAAATAAACTATCTAACAAAGAAATATTTTTTTCAATTCAAACCAGAGCTTCTGAGATTAGCGCGTTCAAACAAACTCTTCAGTTTTATAATATTAATATAGATTCAAGTAGGCTCTCACGAGTACATTCAAATCGTCAATACACAAAAAATATATATTATTATTATTATTATTACACTAATAAGGAAGCTATCACCGGTTCGGCATCTAGATTCTACCGAAAAAAAACCGGCAAGAAACTTGATACTCAATTACCAATTCATTACACAACCCATATGAAAATCAGCGTCTACTACATCCACACATCATTATCGCAACATAATCGTAAAAAGAACAATATGCTTTAGCTATTATTGTAAGCACTACCTACCGTTAGTACGGCGAGAAGTTCCAAATTCAAACTGCCACCGATGTGGGGGCCACACAGGAATCGAAGCGTCATCAAGGATCAAACTGCGTTAAAGTTTCCCAGAACTTTGTCGCTTAAACCAGAAACAGTGAACTGGCTGCAACTCTATTTAGTTGAAAATTTTATGCAATATTTTAAGCCCCGCCCCGACGCAAGTGACAACGTAGTTCTCAAACGAATGGACCGATTTCTATGCGGCTTTTTATGTGAGACCTGATTTGATAAATGGATGCTGATAAGCAATAATGTGTCAACCCACAAAAAATCAAATTCGGAGATATCGATGTATTTTGATAATGCGATACCTTTTTAACATTATTCGAACAAAATCAAGGCATATAAACTAAATAATTACGGATAAAAAGGTTCTTAATTTAATGTTCGGTATTTAATTCAAATTTCATTTCATATTTTGAAGAAAAGAAAATATGAATATATACGTCTTCATACATATTTATTAAAAATAGTTTTGAAATCTTTAGACGCCATTTTCTCAAAATGAAGTCCGTGTGGCTTGACACAGTATTGCTTATCAGCGTCCAAATATGATTTTTAGATATAATTTTCAAGTTACAAATCAATCTTTTAGATGGAAGGACGTCATTGGTTCGGAATTTTATTTTTGACGTGAACCGTCAATAAAATCGATTTTACTCTTAAAATTAATTATTACAAAGTATGTTTTCAATTATCGCTTGCTTTTATTATCCTGCTAACAAAAGCAACATTCATTACGTCCACTCATTTACACCGTTTATATAAACTTGTACAGTGTAAATTGATTTATTTATTTATGAATTTTTACGTTATGTTTTAAACTTAGAAAGTGACAAATCCAAAATTGTTTGCTGTATCTTATATAGATGCGACTACCAGGCTACCAAAAAAATACATATTAATTTTATGAACTGAAAAACTAGGCGTTACAATTTTATCTTCGTTTCTTGTATATATACTGTGTAAGTCAGTGTTTCTAGCTAAATAAAACTATTTCCAAAATATACAAATTTATATAAGCTCTAAAATATTATATGCTTAAAGTATAAAAAAGGATTTTTCGAAAATTTCACCTCCAAAGGAGTGAAAAGGTGCATGTAAAATGTGATTTCATATGTACTTCAAACTTAATACAAATACTTCTGGATGACAATAATAAAGTGTAAAACAGAACCAATTTCATCCCCAATTGGGGTGCAATGGGAAATATTGAAAATGTAACACTACATTTAACCCCATACAAGGAAATAAAAGATGTATCAAATAACTCGACAAATAGTAATATTAAATCAAGCATATCATTGTGCATGTAACTCCGAGAATACATCCTCGCGATACGATCGTGTGAATTTTCCTTATAGTTATATGAAAAAAAAAAAACTAAATAAAGTAGCTCTGTTTCAAAGGAAGTGGCGCTCCGAGCCAAAGTGCTTTGGTATTGCATTTATCTAAAATGTATCTTATAGAATACGTAGTTTACTAGTTCGGTGTGGTAATAGAATTACTATTGCATATTTCTTTTCATATTTTATTCAGCACAGACTGTAGACTCTCCATCTATGTATTATATCAATTATTAATAGGACGCTGATATGCAAAACTGTGTCAAGGCACACGGACTTCATTTTAGGAAAATCGGTCTAAAGATGTCAAATTTTTAACAAACCAGTTTGATGAAATATAAATCCATCTTTTCTTTTCTATTTTTATGAAAAGTATAATAAATTTATTGCAGATAGGCTAATAAAAAGAGTTTTCTAAGAAAAGGTTTTTCAAATATATACATTTATTGCATAATCCAAAATATGGTCACACTACAATATTATGAACTTTAGATTAAGAAACTTTTTTCCGTACTTATTTAGTTCAGACGACTTGAACAATTTTTATATTATGTTAAATACAAAATGCATTCAGAAAACATCAATATATCTAAACTTGACTTTTTGTAGGTTAATTCATTATTGCTGTTCAGTCGAAGCTTAAAGTCGAAAATGGCTCGATTCAGTTTATCTTTTTTGGCTTTGCTCGCCTCAATAGGGTGGTTTAGGTAGAAAAGAAAATTAGGAAAACGCAAAGTACCAGTTTATAAACGTAAAAAAGCGTTATTGCTAATTTTATGTGGTAAAGTTAATTACGTCATTCAGTCGATAAATAATGAAGTCGGGTTTTAAATAAAATTGTAGATTTATAAGAATTTTGACGATTTGGTGTTGGCCGATATTTTTTTCTGTTTAGGAACTCGTCTGAACTGTTGACAAATAAATATTCTATAGACTAGTTGTCCCTTGCGGTTTCACTCACGTTTATGATTACTGCTTCGCTTCTATGAGTCATAACGTGATGTAATATAGCCTATAGCCTTTCGCAATAAATAAACTATCTAACACAAAAATATGTTTTCATTTCGAACAAGTACGCGAAGATTAGAGCGTTCAAACGAACAAACAAACTTTTCAGGCTTATAATATTAGTATAAATTACAAGGATTCTTAGTATACTCGAAACCAAAAAAGTGCAAATTGAGTTTCTTTTTGGTTCTTCTGGGAAGAAACCACATTTCCAACCGGTGCTAGCTTTATATCTAAAAGACTGAAACTAAAATAAATTAAAATAAATAAATAAATGCATCACACTCAACGGCCCCATTAAGGTCTTATGATCCTGTGTCGGGGGTCCGGAAGCACACACAACACAAACACAAACACCCAGACTGCTACAAACATCCATATGGCATAAGTCTATAAGTAAATCTTACAAATATAATTTTCGCTAGATTATAGAATACTTTTGGTAAAGGAGAAATAAGTTTTTTGGAAGATTTTGGACTTTATCTCTTTACGATAGAATAAATCTTTACCTACCGTTGGAGCATTTGATATTTTAGCTGTTCATGTGATAATTAAGCGCACGTAAAATAATTCATTTTTCTCCCTTCAACGAAACTGGTTTATGTTTAATCAATTCGTATTAAAAATGGCGCTATCGCCATGAGGATATTATTAATATGATATTAAAAACAGCCCTATAAAAGCAGCGGCAGATTAAAAAGCATTTATAGAGGAATATATTTCAGCTATATATAATTTTTCCCGAATTATCAACTGGGATAGTATTGAAATATTATTATCGTAACCTATTTAAATCCTGCCAACTAAAATTCAATATCCGATGATATTTAAGTAAATGGTGCTGATAAGCAATAATGTGTCAACCTAGTTAACATTATTCAAAACATTATCTAGTCAAAAAATGTAACTTTTTATTACACCAATATATATATATATATATATATATATATACTTCTCCAAACTAATTTATTCTAGAATAGGTTTGACATCTTTAGACGCCATTTTCTCACAGAGAAGTCCGTATCTTGTCCGTGTGGCAGTACTGCTTAAGTGTTTACCAGCCTATGTTGCTATGCTTAAGTGTGTATCTACAGTAATAGCCTGTAAATATCTTATAGATGTTTTACTTCACGCATCAGAGTTACTTTCGACAAATGCTGGTTTCATGACGTTGTTTATCTTTCCTGCCGAGTATAAGATTACAATTTAACATGTTAGTCTAGATTTTTTATATACAATTTGCAGGCAAGCAGGAGCAGGTTTACCTTATGATCACCGCCGCACATGAACATTTTCAACACCAACCAAAAATGCGTTGCCTAGCTTAAAAAGAGAGTTAAATATAGTATTACGAATTAAGAAAATAAAAATAAGGAGATAGATAGTATCTAATAATCATAAAAGTAAGAAAATTATCCTAGTCCTATCTTTACTGACTTACTATCAAAAATTGCGTAGCAAAAGGTAATCAATCGTTCTGTTTAAAATCACCTAAAACAATTTACATGTGTGGTGAAAACACATGCTGTGGTGTTATAAAATAATTTAAAAATATTGTTTCGACTTTTAACTAGAATTTAATTGCGTGACAAGAGTTATTAAAATGGCGTGACAGGTATTAAAAGTACACGTGATTATTCAGATATGACTACACAATTATAATGTAAATGTGGAAGCTTATGTTTAACGTAATGATAATCTATTCTCATAATGAAGGCAATAATTAGGACCAATGCATGCAAGCTATCATCGATCATTGGTGCAAAAAGGCGCTAGACTGCTTTTGCCTTTAGACGATCTTGCCATCAGCTTTATATATGGATGCCGATTAGTAATAATGTGTCAACCCACGAAAAGTCGAATTTGGATATATTGATGTATAAATGAAACCCCCCTCTACTGAACCACTATTATTAGTATGTTAACCGGATTCGATGGCCCAAAAAACTCAAAATTATAAGCACCTAAACCTCGACAAATGACCTTATTTTTTAAAATAGCTGGCAAAAGAGCAGGCACACCTGATGTTACGTAATCACCGCCGCTCGTAGATTTTTGTAGCACCAGAGGAGCCAAAAACACACCGTTTAAAAAGGAATACGGTATTAAATGATAAAAAGGAAGCAAGAATAATCTTGGGGGGTTAGACTTGGTACATCCATAGTAATATTTGTTATGAGCGGGGATTGAATCCGCAACCAGCAAATTAGCTGGTATCAGTAACCGCTGCGCCGAGCAAATATACGTTGAACGTTTGAATGAATGAATTTATATCTGTAATCAAAAGGGGTAGAATCTTCATTAAATCCAAAAATATTTCCCCTTTTAATTCGACGAGCTTCATCATCAATATTAAAGCGACTGTCTTCATTTGAATTAATCCAACCCATGCATTGTAGACCTCTATTAATTAGGCAAAGGGTGTGATTAAAAGGTAATGGGGCCGTGGGATTTAAGCGGGGTTTACTTTTGTGAGGCCTTTACGATTTGACGCCTCTGAGATAAGGTGGGCATCAGAATTAAGATTATGTACATTATCTGGATAGGAGCGTATGGAGCTGAATAAAGTGGAAGTGGAACCTTTTATGTATCTTATAGCTCTGTGTTTAAACTAGATTTCTACGCGGTTTTACCCCCATTTATGATGACTGCTCAGTTCTCGTTGGTGGTAGCATAATGTTTGTAACTAACTTACTCAATTCGTATCGCTTTTTTTATTTTGAAATTAAGAATAACTATATAACGCCTAAGTAAAAAAAATAATGAATATACGCGATTGAAATCCGTAAAAAAAAGTTTTTTCTTTTATTCGAAATCGCTTACGAAAATGCGTAACACGCCAACTATTTGAAAATTTTAAATTCAATACGTAGGTCACAATTACGAATAACAAAGAGACATTGAAAACCAAAACTATGAAACCACAACAATATGAACAAAAATAAACACTTTACATACAAAACATAATAAACGTCAACCCAAGTACAATAACAAAGCACCAACTCTTTGTCACTTTCACTCCGAATAAAGTTCTAAAATGTTAGACAAAAATTGAAAAGGCGCATGGAACAGTAAAGTTTATTGAGCGCGAATAAGAACTAAAATTCCATGTAATTTTTTGTTAAATTTTGCTCGTCATTGAACGCGTGTTTCGATTATGTTCACCTCTAATGCAATACCTTTTGGCATTTGCCTTTGACATAACGACGTAGTACAGGAAATTGACAGTGTAATAATAGGGAAAAAATAAGAGGCCGTCGTTGATTTTATACAGCGAAATAATTAGGGAATGTTCCACTATTTTAGTTCACAGTAATGAAATAAGTGCTCAATTGAGGCTGGAATGAAAATACAGTACCGTCTGTGTAATTTTCTTGATGTTTTTGCTGGCACAAATAGAATTAAATTGGAGAACAGTTTATATTGAGATTTTAAGTAATTTATGGATTAACTTATACTATCTTCTAATCATATTTGTAACTCTCGTAATTAATATAAAATAATTCTATAAGTTGATAACAGTTATGGAGATAAACTTACGAAAGTTGTGGCTGTCAAAAATAAAGGCACAGATAATTAATTCTTTCAGATGAAATGACAAGCAACTTATGTAAATCTTTATGGAAGTCTGAGAGCAAAACTTATAAGTGTAATTCATCAGAAAAAAAAATTAAAGATCTTAATAGAATGTTTTTTTATTAATATTCGGTCTAGATTTGTATCCAAAGCTGAGCTAAGTTTACACAAAGCTTTGGTTTAAAAGGAACATCAACCAAATAAGTATTTACCTAATAAGTATAAAAACGTTATAAAGAAAAAAATTACATTAGAATTATTTCAGTGTATTCACGAGAATAACATGTGAAATAAAAATCTTAATAATCATATACTTCATTAGATATATTTCTTAAAACTGGGAGTTTAAAAGAAAATTATTAAACAACCAAGTCGAGTACATCAACAACGCTTTCATTCTCGACAATATTTCTATATTCTCGCAAAAATAAAAGATAAATATTTCATTTCGTCCATTTTGTTTACAAATTCTGAACGTGTTTGTCTTAGAAAATAAGTTTCAGAGCTTAAAGCGAAATCTTTTACCCTTAGTACGCTCGAGAGCAAAATCCATTCCGTGAAAATGTAGTTTAAAACATTCCCCGGGATTAATTATAATTTTAGTAAGCTGTTTTACATTAAAAAGTGTAGCATAAAGCTGTTTACATAACAATTGTGAAAGTTTAAAGTCGTACCTGGACAATATTTAGATTTCGACACTTTATTCTTTAGAATTCTTTATTCAATTTTGGTAAGCTAATTGTTTTGATATTGGTAATTCGTTGAGTTCAAATAGTGTGTGTGTGTGTGTGTGTGTGTGTGTGTGTGTGTGTGTGTGTGTGTTATTTTTGTCTTTCAGTATACAAGAAACCAACTGTGCAAGTAGTGCGGCACATCCTTCAAAAGCGACTAGAATAAATTAAACAGGTACAAGAAGTTACTTAGCTTAGCTTGTATGGTTCTAAGTTTGTTAGTTTCTATATAGGGAATATTCACAGAAAAATCTAATCTAATGTTTAAAAATTACTATTGAATGAGACAGCCTGTTTATTGATAAGAGTTATAGGCTATATCACATCGCTCTACGACTCACAGAAGCAAAGCAGGAACTATAAACGTAAGTGAATCCGCCAGGGGCATTTTGTTTTTAATATTAGCGTTATTTTTTAAAGTTTTGCCTAAACAAAATGTTTTCAATCATCAGTCGCGTAAAGTTGAACTGAAATAAGTTGTCTCCTGTATGAATGAAGCCTAAGTTAAGGAGATTACCGGTGAACATAGGGGATAACAGGCGCAGTTAAGTAGATTTAAAGTTGTTCCATTATACATTTGGACTGAGCGGAAATTATTTGAAATGAGCACGAAATATTTGGACCTTAAATTAACATAATCTTTAGGGTGAGTTTATCTTATTCGCGGGTACGTATATAATTAAAAATTTTATTATTCACTAGCAAGTCCGCGCAGCTTTGCCTGCGTATTCTTCGGAATTTAATACCTAATAAACTTTCAACAATCTTTTTACCTCTTAGGAAGGAAAGCTTGTGCAAAATTTCATGTTTCTAGACCTAAATTTCAGCTCTACGTTGGTCGATTTGTCAGTGAATAGATCAACCAATCAATTTTGATTTTTGTACATAGATAACTACTTCTTTAAGTCCCATACTAGGCCAGGTAAGGAAGGAAGAAATATGGACTTCGTATTAATTGGTTGACTTTAGAAATAAAAAATATAGATAAAAGGCCTTAAAATGTCTATTAAAATGCTGAATTTCAACAATGGAAACAATAAAACTAAACGGCTGTTGAAAATGAAACGACTAAAACTCTTATATTGTCTGATCTCTCTAAATAACTACGTCCCTGGTATAATAAGTCCCTATCTTGACTCATGACGAAGTTATTTTACCTGAATTACAAATTGAAATACTTTTGAAATGTTTTATTTTCTTACTTAGAAAGTTTTTAACAAGTCTTTTACATTTGGCTACTTATATATCTTTTATACTTGCGTCTTAATAACTTTTGTCATTCTCATCTAACAATACAAAGGTCGTTCTGGTCGAAAATAATATCCCATTGTGTCACTGAGTCAAAATTTCATCCTTCACCGTCTTGAGGCATAAAGTAAACGAAAAAAGGTTAAGTCAGGGTCGGATGTAGGGTCATCCGTCAATATTTACATAGAGTAGAGTAATTCCCATGTTTGCTTTGTATTTTCGCATCGAAGTAAAAATGAAAAATCCGAACGAATCTAAAGCATTTATTTGTCTTCGAAAATATCTGATCCCCGTTTTATTTTACTTTGGTTATTCTTGAAGGATTCGAAATCTGGAATATTTATGTTTGAGTTTCAAAAGGAGTTAGAAAGTTAATTTGCTTCGGCGAAAAAAGGAATTTCGTCCATTTTAATTAAAATGGTCGTCCGAGCCCGTTACACCGTGACGTACCACGTGACCTTAATTCCGTGATCAATTTTATTATGCTAATAAAACCAACGTTCTTGTTTGATTTATTTGGGAATATTGATTAGGTTGATAGATTTCGTCGTGAAAGTTTTCATTTTTTTTTGTAATTAGAATTTTTTATGGAAATAAAATTTAAACGAGGTTAAAATAGTTCAGTAACTATATCTCCATGCTGAAATTTTAAATCACAAGTTGTAGGCAAAACCTTGTTTAATAAAAGAAAATTATGACAAATCTGCTTCTAATTTTGAAAATGAATACTTATTTACATACATCTTGATTTATAAAATACATTTTACTCCAAACATTAAAAATGCTCTGAATCTTTTATAATCAGAATTTTGCCTAAAGCAATTCAAACAAGGATGCAAATCCAAATAACATCAAAATATGTTGTATTTGTGTTAGAGATTGAACAAAAGCCACAACATTCAGTAATGAGCTAACTTTAGCATCGCTATGCGGTATACCTTTGACGCTTAAGGCCATTATCACATATCCACGTAAACAGCGTATTACATCAACGTGCTTAACACTAATGACTTATCTCAAATATCTATTCCAATAAAACATAAGCCCTACTAAATTTTCATCCAAGATCGATCGCTTTAATTATGTTAATAACCATAGACACCAATTAACAAGGTAATGAGATCATTTATGATTGACTTGTTAGGGTACAAACTTGGGAACAGAAAGGAAGCAATTAGAGGCCTTATTTTAATGGGCAGAAAAGCCAAAATCTCGTGTACTATTATCGAAGAGATTAGACCTCCCACAACACAGGCTAAAGTCAATAGATATATGTTATACGATCAAGAATGTACAAACATTTGAGAGAATTATTAGTTCATGATATATTGGTAGTATCCTATCTGCATATTTCACAGATTTGTCAATATCCTAACAATTATGACAATGTTAGGATTCTGATTTGAATGAAACAAAACATTGATTTCCAAATTAAAAAAAATCTAAGGTTATTGAAAAAAGCTATTAACAATAACCTCTAATTTGTCATTGTACGGGGCTTATTACTTCCTTTATATTTAAATAAAAATCTATTAAAAGGTTTTAAAATAAGACTAACTCCAATTAGTTCATCCGTAAGAAGTTAATAATAATAATTGTTCACAAAATAAACATTTTAAAATAATTCTGAAGTTTTCTTTAAATCCACTCTTCTCAAAACTAATTAAATTAATAAATTATTTATAGAAACAATTTGTTACATTATAATACACGTTAATGAACTTATCAAAACATTACAACAACATAACTTTTCATTGTACTGCAAAAAAGCAATGAAAAATGAGAATTATGTATTACAATGTTTTTACGTGGAGCGGGGAAGTCGTTTTACATGGCAACACTATACATCACCTGTCACGTGACACTCGAGGTCGACCTGTCATCAAGTTTAATTGGCCATTCGCGTTGAGGCTGTCGTTGAGAACACACGTGTACAGAGTTGTAACAAACATTTATACATCGAACCTTCAATAAATGTCAATTGCAGTTACTTTTAGGTTTCTGTTGTGATAAGATTGATGTTGCTTATAGAAGTTTTATAATGTGTTTCGTTGTTTTATTAAGAAGTATAATATCTACAATATATTTTACACGTGAATAAAAACCGAATTCGCGTATTTCAAGCTCTCGCGTTCTATATATATTGTATTCATAATACTTTTTAGTTTTTATGGATTTTATTTTATCACACCCTAATTACTAAACAGATTGTATTAAAAATCTATGGAACAAATCAGAAATACCCTCTGGAATAAATATTTCTTTAATTTCGGTTAGTAAATGAAGGAGTTCTGAGGTAACAAACATTATAAAAACAGATGAAGAATCTCCTACCCAAGTTTAAAACTGTAAATGTTTTAAACATTCCTGTATTCAGTATTTAATATCCAAAACATCATTTACGTATATTGATATCGAACGTCGCAAGTTCGATTCTAACCCCCTCGGGCTATTGTCATACCCACTCCTAGCGAGCGTCACGCTTAGCTGAAGAGGAAAATTAGAATTGTGCTTTAAATAAAACAGCCTGAAACCGACGCAACCACACAACCTGGTCTCTCGGTGACTGGTTTCTTTCAAATGGAAATAATCTGTTTAAATTTTTATAAATGTATCCTTTAAGGGTTCTATACTCAAAAGGTGCCAACTGGACCCTATTACTAGGGCTCCGCTGGCCGTCTGCCTGTCCATCCGTTCGTCTGTTACCGAGCTGTACTTCATGATCCTTAAGAGGTAAAGAGTTGAAATTTTCACAGAACGTGTACTTCTCTAGCCTTTGGAACACCAAATAATAAAAACCGGTCAAGTGTGAGTTGTGCGTGAAAAGATTTTTATTAACATGTTAACGCACTATTATTCCAAGCGGCTTCATCATCAAAATAGTCATATACTGAAAAGTATGCTTTTTCTATCAATGATTAAACTCTTTTAAACTACTATATATATTACATTCTATGCAGACGAAGTCCCGAGAACCAATTCGTTTAAATTATAGTTTTAAACAAACATATCCAATTAATTAAGTAATTTTATTTATAATTGAACACGAAAATTCGATAATGACACTAAATAACTAAAACGAAATGAATTGAAACAAAATAATCCTCCCCATATAATAATCAGATCGTTAATATTCATGAATATCCGATTGTTATCGTGATAATTATGATAATAGATCTGTTATACATTATATATACAATTTTACCTATTATACGATTCACATCTGTACTAATATTATAAAGCTGAAGAGTTTAATGGTTTTTTGTTTGTTTGAACGCGCTAGTTTCAGGAACCACTGGTTCGAATTGAAAAACTATTTTTGTTTTAGACAGTTTATTTATTAAGGAAGGCTATAGGCTATATTACATCACGCTACGACTTATAGGAGCAAAGCAGTAACCATAAACGCAAGTGAAACCGCCCGGGACAGCTAGTTTAGTATTTAGAAGAGGTATATTTTAATTTATAGTAACGCGCCACTAACAAACAGATTATATTAGATCAACTTTTTCCCCCACTTATTTAATTTGACTTTTTGTGGGTGGAATGATAAATTTTACCTAAAAACTTGTTATTTTATTACAAGTTTTAGGTAAAATAAAAGTGTTATTACAGATTTAGAATAAAAACCGAAAGAAGAACAAGAAATATCTCATTCAGACGTTTATGAATAACTAGCATCGCATTCTTCGAAGTCTTCTTAAATATTAACAGCCTTCCATTATTCAAGTCTCCTTTAAATAGGTTTGAATTTCACCATTTTTATTTAGCAAATCTCCGCTGAGCTTCCATTGAATGTCTAGGAAAAATGTCTGGGAAAAGTGTACGAATAGATAGAAAAAAAAACGCTTCCTTAATCGGATTAGAGGATCTTAAAAATTCAGACAAAAATAGTACCCACTTAATCATCTCTTAAAACATTATAAACAAAGAAAGAAAAAATACTCAGATTCCAAAAAAATGTATATAATGAAGAAGACTCGCTAATTTAGGTGATTAATCTTCGAGATTACCTCTGAAGAGATGGTAATTACATTTTTTAAATTAAATTCTGGAAAAATAATATTCGAGTGGCCGTGTTCTGGACTTTCCTTAATGTCAGGAGTGGAATTCACGTTTTATACGTGTTTTGTTTATGCTTTTGTTTCCTAAAACAATTTCACCTGATCTCCATTATTAAAATTGTGGTGCTTCTGTCTCAAGCTGACTTTCAAAAAAGAAGAAAGTACTCAATTCATTGCAAACTTTTTCTTTATGTATGCTCAACGATTACTCGTTAACGGCGTGGAGGATTTTGTTATTTATTTTTTTGTTTAAAAAAGTCTCCAATTGGACCCATAGATTTTTTTATCAAAATCGGTTCATTAGTTTGATTTAAAAATAACTGGAATAAGTTTGCCATTTAAGCAAATAAAATAACATATTATGTTTTTCCCGTTCCCCCTTTTTTTAAATTCTTCTTCGTTTTCTGAATGGAGACAACCTATATGGGTAAAGTCACGAGCAAGAAGCAATATTCAATAAGTGAGGCACACTCAGAGGTTCCAACTAGGACAACTTTGTAAATACTAAGACTACGACAAATAACTATAATGTGGTCTCAGCAAATATTTGCCATGAACAAGAACCTGTTGAAGGAGACAGTTATGATGACTGCGTACAATCACCCGTTAAAATTAATGTCTTGGTATTTATTGAGAACTTACTTCTAAGCTGAAATGGTACACCTACGGTAGGTTCAAATAAAGATGCACTGAATTTTCAAGTGGTTAAATAATAGTTTATGTCAGGTTAGAACTAAAACACTGGTCTGAGATACGATGTCGCATCGTCGAGCGTTTTTTTTATTTGAAAGGATATCCTTTCAGATTGGTCTCATATAATTTTTGTTAAAATCTGTTTAGTAGGAAGCCAGTTGCTTTTTCATCTTAATTTTTATTTGAGTTTTTCAAAGACGTTTTTGATGACAAAATAAATCTAAATCCATAAAAAAAAATGGTAAATAACAAGCAGTTATTTTGCAGAAGTTCATATTAGAAATAGATTTATTTTGTGACTTACACATTAATATACTGTGGACAGTATATAAACTGAAGTCACTAGAATACAGCTTAACCCTACCACAGTAAGATAATTTTATTTATACAATATTAGTATAACTTATTCACCTGTCAGCTCCGCTCTTAAAAACTAAATTTATTCAAATCTATACTCGCAAACAATTCAACAGTTGATTTCATAGCTACAATAATTAGTGTATTGCGCTTAGCTTGATTTGCATTAGTAGCAAGTTTCAAGTGATCTTCTAGGCCCTCGATGTAAGTTATACTTGACTAAGATATGTCAATTACCCGAAACCGCTAAGTATTTAAGACTGCTTACGTTAGAAGTACTTAGTGTTTAACGACCTGGGTACTTAGTGAGGCTAGGATTTATGATTCCAAGTGCTGGCAGAGCAAGTTGGGAAATAGAGGTTAAAAAATATGGTAAGTGTTGTTCACATAAAAAATTTGTAAATAAAAGAGATTTTTGGTGTCTATAAGAACCAAAATTGACTGGGTAAAATATTCACTGACTGATCGATCAACGAGGAGATGAAATCACTGGGTCTAGGTAAGTTAAATATCGTAAGTGTGCACTAAGAAAGGATTTTTGGAAATCCATCCCCTAATGGGGGAAAAAGAGGGCTGAAAGTTTGTTAGGTACCAAAGTATACGCGGGCGAAGCGGCGGTAATCGCTAGTTTATAATAAATAAAATTCAAATCGAAAAAATCTTCTTGAATATCCACGTATCTAAAATATCCACGTAAGTAACGTGGATATTTTAGATTGTCCAATTCAAATAGATATTGAACGTGCGTCAGTATTACTAAATCAAACAATATAAATTATTTTTAAAACAATAGTAATAACGAGGATAAAATTAAATGCGATTTAGTACTGCCCCAAAAAAACAAAAAAAATCATGTTGAGCTGATCTTCCTCTTCTAATCTGATGATTGTATAAAAAATTTATCAATAGGACACTATTGATGCAATTATAGAAAACGTACCGTTTATATACAGACTAGTCTAGTACTAGTTACTGATTTTAATGATATTTGGATAATGACAGACACGTTGGCGCAGTAGTCACTGCAACTGGCTCAAGCGCTAATGGTCGCGGGCTCGATCCCCGCTCACGGCAAATGTCTGTATTGGCCATACGGATGTTTGTCGTGGTCTGGGTGTTTGTGTTCGTGTTGTGAGTGTTTCCGGACCCCCGACACAAGGTCACGCGACCTTAATGGGGGGCCGTTGAGTGTGATTCGTTTATTATGTTTATTATTATTTTATATATTTCTGTAAGTAATGAGATACCAAAGGATCGCTTAAAACCTATTTTCGTTGATAGTCAAAGTTTAGAACGGTAAGTAATATGTTTGATATTTTATTTTTACTATTTCTGTTCAAAGAGTAAATTATTGAGATATCATTTTAACGAATATTTTAATTTAGTGTTTAATTATTTTAATGACGGAATTATTTTGATTGATAAATGATATTTTATTATCGTATCATTTATTTGTTTTAACCAGTTGGGTATTATTTTATTCAGTTTTTGTTAATTTCAATTTAAATTTAGTATCAGTGACAAAATTAGGGTTCTGTTTAGTTAAGTATTTAATAGTTGTTTCAATAAAGATAAAATTAAAGAAAAAACTTGCATTATTAACGGGAAGATGACAGGAAAATACTTATAAAGGATCACCACTACATCAAAGATGGTCGCAGTAACTTTGTCTACATAAAAATTTTCGTCTCATATTTCACCTTCTTAATGTTTTATTTTCGGGACACGAAATAGTCTATTTTGCGTCTTGAACAATCTATTTCTATACCAAAAACTATCAAAATGAAAACGTAACAAACAGTCATACAGACAAAATGATTTTATAATGTTAATATGGATTAAACATAAGCGTACACTTTACTAGCAACATCTTAATCAACATAAATTAAGTCAAAGATATAAAAGAGACATTCCCAACTTAATACGATCGTAACGCTATTAAATATATAAACATTGGAGATAAAGCTATTAATGATGCACCGAATACGGTTGACGGTGAAAGTGACACGACAGATGTTCGACGAAGCACAGCAGGTGGCACATTCAATTATACATGTAATTTAGCAAATGAAGCGAATAATGACGGACAATATGTTAGTGACAGGCTGGTATTAATTTTTCATGATCGGTTAGATTTAGGTTTAAGATTACCTTTTGTTAATGCTATTAAATAAAAGACTGATTTATTCTGTTGTTTAAAATGATTTAGTAATATTGTAATAGCATTTAATGAAGCCTTAGTTTACTTTAATTTGTATTGCAGCGGTTGAGATGATCTACTCTTAACATGCCAAATTCAAGCATTTTCTGAGCTTAAAATGCCTCTATTCTATTTATTTGAATTTATCTGGTGGTCGGCGAAGGTATGCAGTGCGAGTAAATGTATGGATTGGGAGACATGATGCAAGACTGTTCATCTTCATCCCCACTGTGGATTAGCGTGATAGAATGGGGATCTAAGTATCTAAGTGTCAAGCAGTAGGACATTTACAGGCTGTTACTTGACTTCTTTACTTTTTACTGAGCTCAAAATTGATCTGTCTTTTGATGATATAATTGTGTCTATTAACTTATTGGTTATACCAGCATGTATCTGTACTAGTGCGGTACAAATATATAGTGTAATACATCTTGTATTTCCAATCAATCTCATATCTTTAGTATGACCAATCTACCAGTGAAATCGTATTACCCAAACTCTGAGAATTTCCCAGACGATTTCACAGAATCTCTTTTGAAACATGTCGCTTTACTACTGTGGTTTTCATTTACCTATTGAACTGAAGATGAACTGCAAACAACTCTGTATTTCTTGATATATTAATTCCTGGATTCGAACAGGACTTGACATTCACAAGCTATGCGGGAAAGACTAAAATTATGTTACAAAACTATTATTACTAAAGTTGTTTTTGAATTGTTAAATGTAATTAAAAATGTTGCTACATTTTTCACTAAAACAATTGAGCAATATGTCATTATTAACAGCCCGAATACTTAAGACCTTTCTAACTTAATCTGTCCTTGAGATTTCAAATGTGACAAAAAATTATATTGTAATTTGCACGGACATAGTTCGTTCGTCGTTATACATTATCACTTACGAGCGTGCCTTTTATATTTAGGTCATGGAGTAAGCGACAAGATCTAATTAATACATACTTAATATTGCAACAATGAAATTCAACTTCAAGTACGATACTCAATGTTAAAAAAAATACAGTCAAAACCATAAACAACGAATTCTAGATCCTTAATAATATTATAAATGCGAAAGCAACTCTGTCTGTGTGTTACGCAATCGCGTCTAAACAACTGATCCGATTTAGGTGAAATTAAGTAAAGAGATAGTTTAAAACCAGAGAAAGGTCATTTAATTTTATAATGTGACCAAAAAGGCTGTAAGGGGACATGAAAGTTTATATGGAAATTCACTTTTGAAGCTAGAAGCTTGAAACCTAGATTTCCAGTTTTTCAAATAGCGCCCGTCGAACTTCAAATTTTATGAGGACAATGCCCTGAACAATTGCTAGTTCAAAATAAACCGCACTCAAGTAAGACTTGTTCCTTGACGTACACTTGCCTAATTTTTAAAAGCTTGGTAGGGACATAATCTATATAAAGATTCTGATAAGCAATAATGTGTCAACCCACAAAAGGTCAAATTCGGAGATATTGATGTATTCTGATAATGCGTCACGTGTTGAACATTACTAAAAAAAATTCAAGTAATATAAACTACATAAGTACAGAAAAAAGTTTCTTAATTTCATGATTTGAATATTGAAGTGTGTTTAATACTATGCAGTATACAATAATTGCATATATTTGAAAAACTTATTATAAGATAAAACTTTTTAGTACACCATTCTGCTTATAACTCATTATACCTTTTATCAAAATAGAAAAAAGAGATGGATACTTATAGCTTCAAACAAATTCTTTTAGAATAGATTTGACATCTTTAAACGTCATTTTCTCGAAATGTAGTCCGTGTGGCTTAACATAGCATAGCTAATAAGCTATAATTTCACGTTTCTAGCCCCAACGGTGTCGGCTCTGTGTTTATTGATCTCTCGATGAATATGTCAGTCTAAATTCTTATTAGAATTCGTACATAAAAAGCAAAACTGACTGACATATTCACCGAGAGATCAATAAACACAGAGACGACACCGTTGGGTCTAGAAACGTGAAATTTTGCACAACCGTTCCTTACATGTCGTATGTGTGCACTTAGAAAGGATTTTTGAAAATTCAACCTATAATGGTTAGTAGTATGTTAGGTATCCAATTCCTAAGTATACGCGGGCGCGGGAACTTCTAGTCTAGATATCGCTGGGGTTACATAGAGTGTACAGCATTTTTTTACTATAAAAAAAATTATAATTAAATTGTGTTTCTTATTTTAGAAATGAGAGATTTTTATACAATTTTTCAACTCTTAATTTACCTATATAATGACGTTCTTTGAATGTTGACCTGATGGAAATATGATCAATATTATTAGTTGGGGACGACTGCTGTGGTGTAATGGTGCCGAATGTACCCCTAAAACCGACGGATGCGGGTTCGATCCCCGCTCGGGTCAGATATTTATATTTGTATAAATATTTGTTCCTAGTTTTCAATATTTGTCGTTGTGGGTCTCCTAAACGTGCCTAGGAGTGCACATAGAGCTGTCGGTCACGGTTGTTATCATAATCACTTGAACGCTATTCTTAGAAGGGAAATTATTCTAGTCTAATCAGTTACTGGCTTGCCTTCAGATAGCAGTCGCTTAATGTAAAAATGAGTAACTCGTCAATATCTTGACTAGAATAGTAAATAGACCCTGGTATAAACGGGAAAAATGCTAGATTAATGACCTGGGGTTGTAACCCCCAAAGGGTCCAATTTGGATATTTTTGATTTTTCGATTGTTGCTTTAAGTTTTTCTTAATTTATTTTTTAAAAACAAAAAAATATATATATTGAAATCGTTCGAACTCTTTTCGAGCTTTTGCGAAATTAACACACGGCAATTGATTTTATATTCTAAGCAAGGTCATAAACGTACTTCGTTTGAAACGTTTTTAAAATCATAAGGATACTATATACGTAAGGATTAATAAGCTATAATTAACTTAAAATAAACTGGATAAACATATTTACGCAAGCAAAAATTTTATTAAATCTAAATTAAACTAAAGGTCAGATTGAGATATTTTTATAATAAAATTAATATACTTTTAAACATTAATTTATGCGCTTACGCTCTATCGTCTAAATATAAACTGGAAAACTTTTTTACTTAAGCTAAAATTAGTCTCTTAATAAAAAATAATTGAACTAAAAATGTCAATGATTTTTTTTACGTAAGATATATAAATAGACGAAAACAACCTTCATTATCTTTTTTAATATCCGACCACAAATGATAGGTGTGGTATCTGTGGCGTAGCTCCCTAACAAAAGGACTAATTTCTCATTATACCGTCTAAAATTCGCCATTTTGTTTTTTCCAAATTATACATTCTATAGCATTTACGCTGTTATGACGAATTAAATGACGTGTTTGTTCTAAATAGTACCACAAAGGTTTAACTCCACATACATACACTGATAAACACATTACTCCCTTGCGTCGCGCGGTCAGGTGAAGATAAACTAAAAAAGCATATAAACTATAATTAAATCGTTGATAAATAAACTACAGTAAATGTCAGTACTGTTTCTTTGTTAAACAGTTTTAAATAAATGTCTCATTAAACTCGTATTAGGTATATACGCCTAATGTCACTGCTGAGTTTTTTCTGAACAATTTTCGCCTTGACCGAGTTAAGTAAGACATTATCAAGCGGCTAAAAAAAGAAGGAGGTTCTTAATTCGTAGTGTATTTTTTGTTTGTTCTCATAACTACGTCATTTGTGAATCGATTTTGATTTTTTTTTTGTGTGAAAGTATATGGTTTCAGATTGGTCACTGAGAAATTAGAATTGCATTTACTTAAATGGCACAGTGTTTTTTCAGGTATTTGAAAGAAATTACGTCAAACTACTGAATCGATTTCGATAAATCTATGGATACAAAAATCGGTTAACAAATTTCAGAGTTATCACATAAATATATGATATAAAAATTAAGAAAAAAAACTCGACAAAACCTCTAAAAAGTAGAAAAAACAGCTTATGATCTTGAAATAGCTGGATCGATTTTAATGGAACACGTTTAATGGATGCGGTTTTTCAAGAGTCATAAAAAAACCGCATTCAAATCGGTTCACTTGTTTAGGAGTTACAGTGCCACAGACAGACACACAGACACACACAACGCTCGAATTTATAACACCTCTCTTTTTACGTCAGGGGTTTAAAAAACATACGCTATGAATGCATAACGTCTTTTTTAACGTCAGTTAATAAAGTATCACGTTACGACATAAAGTCGTAGTAGCTTTGAGCGAGGTAGAGCCTAGCTGGAGCCTACTGACTACAGCTCATATACCGACTCGACCGGGGCAGTACCTCACTCTCTCAGAAGATCAGCGTGAAGTAGCTAACATAGCTGCGATTCATATGGACACTGATAAGCAATACTGTGTCAAGCCACACTGACTCCATTTTGAGAAAATGTCGTCTAAACATGTCATACCTATTCTTAGTTAATTTATTTGAAGAAGTATATATCCATCTTTTAAATCTTTTTTTTTAGAAATTATAGAAAGCAGAATTATGTCATAATTAAAAAATTAATATTATATATATATCTTATTAAGTTTTTCCAATACATGAAAATATTGTAGAATTAATTTATTTAAGAACCTTTTCCACTTAGACGAATTAATTTGTTTTTATAATGTTAAGTAAGTGATGATGATCAAAATACACCAATATCTCCGAATTTGTCATTTTGGGTTGACACACTATTGCTTATCTGCATTAATATGGTGAGTTAGAGACTGAAAGCCCAATCCCCTTTCCCATTCCTTTCCTTACGTCCTATGTCCAGTTCCCACCATACCACACTGGCAACGCATTTGTGACTCCTCTAGAGCTCCAAATTTCCATTGGCGCCGGTGATCACTTAACATCAGTTCCTTCTGCTCGTTTGCCGAATATATTAAAAAAAAAAGTAAAAAACGTCAACCAATATCTAAAGTACGTATTTAAACCGTATGGAACAGTTCACTTACTTATATGGAGTTAGCTAATTTAACGGTACAGAGAATCGATTGGCCAAATTTAAACCGTTAATCGGAAACTCAGTTTCTAAATCCAGCAGTTGGAACTGAGAACTCATTACATTACCTATTCAGTCAGTTCTTTGATAAAAATAGATTTATCTAAGTCAAATTTAATTATAATAATAGAAAAAGCATTCAGTAAATGATTACATTCATGATAAAGCAGCGTCGAATAATAGTGCCTTGACATTGTCGAAGGATAACTGTAGCAAATTGTATCCAACAATATTGTACAAAAACATTTTTAAAAGAGTAACTACTGAGTTTCTCACTGGCTCTTTTCAGTAGAGTCCACACTCCGAGCTGGTGGTAGCTGCACGTGAAACTGACAATCATGCCGAATGACGATTCGAAAGAGGCCGTAAAATCCTATTTGAATATATAAGTAAATTATTAATTTAAGTTTTGAAACTAAAAGAAGAAAAAAATTGAAAAACAGTATGTGTAGTCGGGTAAAAACGTGAGTGTCGTGAGTACGTCTTCTTCGTTATATCCCATATTGTAAAGCATTACGAAGCTAAATGTTTTTATGAATTCACTAATAGCATTATCGTCTTTCCAGTGGGTTAAAATGTTGAACCGAAATATACAGACTTCACGCGTTTCGAATGAAAGATAAAATAAATCAAGATACGATAATAATATCCGTACAGAAAACAGAGGCAGCACGGAAAGGTATTGAAGTACTTTTGTTTAATGTTAAAAAAGTCGTGTCGGACTCGCACACAAATTGTTCCGTACGATTGGGTATTCTTTACGATATGCTAATATTATAAAGAGGTAAAACTAACTACCACAGCTTTAAAAAAATCTAAAATTAAAATATGACATGTAACTTGACGATTCGAAAGAGCTTTAAAAACCCATTTGAAAAGAGAATATTTTGAGTTTGTGTGTATGTTGATGAAGATTATAGGCTATATTACATCACGCTATGACTCATAGGAGCGAAACTATAAACGCGAGTAAAACCGTGCGGTGTAGCTAATAAGGTTTATTAAGGCTATGTACTTCTTAAAACTTTTGTAAAATAAAAAAGGCGCTATAACAGTATGTAAAAAATTGTGAAATTCGACTCGATCTTGACCAGTTTTATTATTTGTTGTTATAGCGGCACATACTCTATGAAAATTTAAACTGTCTATCAATTACAGCTCATGAGATACAATGGACAGACAGACGTGGACGTGGAATGGACGTTGCGTAAAAACGAAGTGAATGAATGAATGAATGAATAAGTTAATGAGTGAATGAATGAAGTCCGTATACATCGAAATGTAGTAGTAGTAGTAACAGCCTGTAAATATCCCACTTCTGGGCTAAGATCCCTCCTATTAAGGAGAAGGTTTAGAGCTTATTCCACCTCGCTGCTCCACTGCGGGTTAGCGGATATATGTACATGTGTCAAACTTTTTCCCGGCACGTGCAGCTTTCTCTACTCGCGATGTTTTCCTTCACCGCCGAGCTCGAGATGAATTTGAACACTTATTTAGCACTTGAAAAATCAGCGGTGCTAGCCGGGGTTTGAACCCACGATCATCGGTTGAGATCGACGTGTTTTAACCACTAGACCATCTCGGCTCTCGAAATGTAGACTATGATCTGAATTTACCCTAATTAATAAATAATAAATAAATAACGCATAACACTCAACGGCCCCCATTAAGATCTCATGACCTTGTGTCGGGGGTCCGGAAACACTCACAACACGAACACAAACACCCAGACCACGGCAAACATCTACATATATGGCCAATACACACGTTTTTCGTGAGCGGGGATCGAACCCGCGACCGTTAGCGCTTTAGTCAGTTGCAGTGACCATTGCGCCAACGCGTCTGTCAAATAATTAATGGAGGTAAACAGTTCGTTCGTTGGTCTAAACGCGACAATCTCAAGATGTACTAGTTCGATTAGAATATTATATTCACTTTATAGTCTGCTTGTCGAGAAAGGTTATAGGTTAAGCGCGTTACGATACACAGTAAGGGAGCATTATTTTTTACCTGACTGCGCGACGCAAGGGAGTGTAATGTGTTTATTAGTCTATATATAATTATGTATTATTATTATTTAGACCAAACGCGTGAGCCGATTTTTATAAATGATACGTCTTACGATTCGTCATAACGTCGCGAATGTCATAAAAAGTTTAATAATTTGAAAAACTCCAAAATGGTCAATTTTTGATGCCATGATGTGGAAAAGAAAAAAAAATATTCGACGTACTGTGTTTAGTGGGATATCGTCGAAAGGTATTTAAAAATCATTTTTATTATCCTTAGATCATTATTTAATCTGAATTACCGTTTAGAATCTATAACGATTTAAAATTGGTTAGTTACGATTCTCTAGTCATGAAATAGTGAACACATTATATAAATATAATTTCTCCTCAAATGAACGAGTGTGAAACTAAATGCAGAAAAAATACCAACATCTAGCTACTAATATTTTTATACGCGTGGATAAATAAAGCAATTTCATTTTTAACGATTTCACCTTCGATACCCCGGGCGTTATCGATATCAGTTCGTTTAAGTAGAAATTTTAAAAGTAAACCACAAAATTAATGTTTGAACTTAACAAAGTAATGAGTTCATAAATTCATAGGCAGTGTCCGGTCCAGTTCACTGATTACACAGAGGATCGAGTTAATGTAAGTATAGAGCTATTTTCGCATTTATAATATGGATGCTGATAAGCAATAATGTGTCAAGCCACACGGACTTCATTTTAAGATAATGGCGTCCAATGATGTCACACCTAATCTTAATACATTTGTTTGAAGAAGTATATATCCATAATTTCTTTTCTATTTTGATAAAATGAATTAAAAGCAGATCGGCATAATTAAAAGTATGAACTAATAATAAATTTTCCTATCATATAAGGTTATTGTACATTTTAAAATATGGAACACACTTCAATATTCGAAACATAAAATTAAGTATCTTTTTTCCGTACTTATTTAGTTTATATAGCTTTTAAAAGTTTTTGAATAATGTTAAATACATGACGCATGATCAGAATATATTAATATCTCCAGATTTAACTTTTTGTGGGTTGACACATTATTGTTTATCAGTATCCATATCAGAACTGAAAACAACCAAGAACAGTTACACACTATTAAAATTATTGAAGATAAGTCTTTATGTAAAATAATGTAAGAGTCTATTAATGAGAGTGAGATTACAATTTACGACTTCTAATTAGAAGACTGAAATGTTATAAAAATAGGATGATTATAAATGAAAACCAAATTAATTAACAGATTTTAACGAAAGTTGTATAAGACTATTCTGTAATACCATTTCATGACGATGTTCAAAGTTCAAATAATCTTAAATAAAATTAAAGAAGAAAATGTTCTGCGAATTGAATTCTTCTCCGATATTGAATTTGGTTGATGATACGAAGCGTGTATTTACATGTAAGTATGTAATAATTAGGCAAATGCGTTTTCAAAGGATTCGAACATTAAAACGGCCACTCAGTTAGTTATTAATTAATTTTACCAAAACTTATATCTCCTGTCCATGCTAAGAGCTTGTCTATACTAATATTATAAAGAAGTTTTTTTGTATGTATGTTTAGAAATATGTATGAGACATACCGATAAATTTAGAAACATACAAAAAAAAACTTTTTTAAATAAAATATCACTGAAATTACTAATCCGATTCAAATTGTAATATTACATTCAAAAGAAAAATTGAAGAAGGTAATAGGCTATATTAAATCACGCAATGACGCGAGTAAAACCGCGACGTGCAGCTATTCTATACAGTGCAACATATTTCCAAATATTGTAAGATGGTGAAAAGTTAATGAAAATTGATCCGTCGAACTGTATTAGATAGATAGATAGATAAAATCTTTATTTGAATTCCATAACAAAATTACACATCAAATAACTGGTCAAGTGCGAGTAGGACTCGCGCACCGAGGGTTCCGTACAAACTTATAGAAATCTATATAAGACTAACCCATCTACGCCATTTGTGGTCTTCATCATCAGTTCCAACATAAGTTACTATCAAAAATACCTAAATCGGTATACGCTTGCCTATAATATTTGAGGAGTTCCCTCAATTTCTCCAGGATCCCATCATCTGATCCTGACCTGAAGACAATGGGACCACCTTGGAAGTATACCTTTTCAAACAAAAAAAAAAATTTGAAAATCGGTACCCAAATGGCGGCGTAATCGGCGAACAAACATAAAAAAAAAAATTAAATACAAGGTCGAATTGAAAACACTCCTTTTTAGAAGTCGCTTAAATATAATCACATATTATGTAAATATGAATCACGTCCCAAAAACTATTTTGAAACTACTTAGGAACACTTTAATTTAAAACACGATCATGGATGCAATCCATGGAAACACAAAATTTTATTTTAAGTACTAATACACCTTATACTTTCAACAAAAAAAAGTTATAGCGCGATTCAGGATACACCTAGCGCCATCTCTTGACAATTTCAATGAACTAACTTGTTGACTTTGATATTAACAACATAATTATAGTATATTTTATTCTCGTTTTATTTTTATTTATATTCCACTACACTCCACTACCCCTGCACTACGTTCGTAAAATATTTAGATTTACATTATCAATCAAAATATCGAAATATATATTAGTGTTGCCAAGACGAAAATAAGTAGTCCTTAATTCGAACAAAACTAATTGTTTATTTATAAATAACTAATTATACTACTAATAACCAGAAGACTTATATGTGTAGATAAATAAGTAAATTAAATAACTCGATCTGTTTGAATTTAATTTTAAAATTTTCGTACTAAGTCAATACGAGTACTTAAATCAAATCGCGTGAAGCTCTTATATTGAATGTTAATTACGTAATGACGTTATAAATCGACGATAAAACTTTTAAATGAAAAGTTTATTTTATAATTTTTAGCGCGTTTAAATAATAATTAAAATAAAAATTTTTATTAATCGAGCAGAATTATATCACAGTTAATGTCATAATGTTGTAATAGATGGCATTAGCTGTACGCTGCATCGCGCTATCATTTTGTTAGCTGCGATATATAGATTGCATTGCGTTGTTTATAAAGGTTTGCTGCTTTTTAATGTTTTCGTATTGATACAAATTTCTTCTCAGTGTTTGTAAAATTGTTTTTTTGACCATGGTCAACTTCTATGTTAATTTGTTACAAGTACATATAATTTTAATGTTAAGATTAATATATTTTCCGCTTGATCAATTTACAACTTGATACATTTACGCGTTCCTGAGAAAAAGGTTGAAAGACAGACGTACAGACTGACAGACACACGAACAGAAATTTACAGTTTTCGGATTTTTTCCTTTATGTATACTAAAGGATCTTGCTTCTGGCCAAATTTCATAATGCTTGGTCAATGGGAAGTACCCTATAGGTTTTGATTCCCTTGCGAAAACGTTAAAAACACTATCATACTTAAAATATGTGATATAAATGACCGTATCTTTTGATTGCGTTAACTTAGAAGTTTGATTTTTTCACAGCTCTTAGTAATTATAACTTTGAGTACTTGACGTTGATAAAAATTTGTTACCTTCACGCGTTTCTGAGAAAAAGGTTGAAAGACAAACTTACAAACAGACAAACATACATACAAAAATTTACAGTTTTCAGATTTTTTCCTTTATTTGTATCATAAGATCTTACTTCTTGCCAAATTTCATCGTGCTAGGTCAATGGAAAGTACCCTATAGGTTTTGATTCCCTTGCGAAAACGCTAAAATGGTCATAATATACGACATATTTTCCATTATCTTTTGATTGCGTTGACTTAGAACTTTAATATTTTCACGGCCGCATGTCATCGTAGACTTGAGTATATGATATTAATTTCAACATGATACGTCTTTGCATTTCTGAGAAAAACGGGTTGACATCCCGACAGACAGACAGACAGACAGACAGACAGACAGACAGACTGACAGACAGACAGACAGACAGACAGACAGACAGACAGACGGACAACAAAGTGATCCTATAAGGGTTCCGTTTTTCCTTTTAAGGTACGGAACCCTAAAAAAGAAAAAACTGACAGACATCGATAAAACAGAGAAATAAAACTTACGAATTATGTACGAAGTTTTTGATTTAGATATTTAATTCTTAATTAATAAAGAAAGAAAGAAAGGCCATTGTTAAGATTTTCTTTAGTTTATGTCCCACATATTCTGATATCGGTTCAGATGCTTAAAATTTATGGCGCATTAAGAAACTCATACATACATATTTGTGGTAATGAACCACAAATAAGGCCTGAAATTATGGTATAATATTTGAGGTCGTATAAAAATTACGTGTAATCAGAGAGGTCTTTTGAGTTTACTACAAGAAACTTCTAGAGTTTAGGTAGTTTGTTGTAGATTATTAATGCGATATTTTGAATAGCTGTTGACTATTTCAGAAAACTTAGATCGTAATAACTGGTAATACGTGTTGCTTCAATTAAAATAGTAAAATTGTACTTATCCCATTGGTCGTATTAAATAATCTAGAAATTCTTAACTTGTTTTAATAGTAAAAAGAAAATGTACACTGCTTGAGCCTGTTCCCAATTTAGTTATTTTAAAAGTAATTTAGGATTTTCTTCATTAAGTCTTAAGTATGCCAATATTTTAAAAACACAATTTGACAGTAACGCCGAGTTAATTTGCAAAGTAATCTCTCTAGTGGCTGACTAGAATTTAGCAAATTGCCAACGGTGTATAGCAATTACATTAAATTACAAGATATACATAATATAATTTTACACTTTAATGTACAAATTGGTATGACACCAAAACTCATTTAAACGCGAGATGATTACATAAATGGCGAAGGTGACGAGACTCGCCAGCTTCTCGTTAGCTCTCAAAAAGGCCTTAATTGCAGGACATAAAAGCCGTAATCTAAATCTTTTCCAATATCCAGAAAACCCAATTTAGAGAATCATTTAGAAGATGTTTGGGAGAATTTGCGTAATATTCATAAACTTTAAAGACACTACAATACAATACACGGTGTATTGTATTGTACAATCAAAAGTAGGACACACTTTTGGGCAAAGACCTTTGCTTTTTAAGACAACGTTTCCTAATCTTCTCAATCCACAAAGCTGTGGATTTAATTAATATTTGTACATATGGATAAGCAATACTGTGTCAAGCCATACGGACTCCATTTTGAGAAAATGGCTTCTGAATATATCATACCTATTCTTAATAAATTTGTTTAAAGGCGTATATATTAATTTTTGCTTTACTATTTTAATAAAAATGTATATAAATAAATTAAATGCAGATTGTTATAATGAAATGTTTTATCTAATAATAAGTTTTTCAGATATATGATATTATTGAATATCGCGAAAAATATAACACGCTTCAATAGTCCAATTATAAAATGAACACACTTTTTCCGTACTTATTTTATTAAAATGTCTTAATTTTTTATTAATAATGTTAAACATATAACGCATTATTAAAAAAATTGACTTAAAAAATTTGAAGTTTGAAAGAATTTGACTTTTTGTGGGTTGACACATTGTTGCTTATCTGCATCCAGAATGTTTATTGGTGTAGGTATTAATGCGTTACCTATATATTATATTTTACTGACTCTGTACACTCTTTCTACTTCCATCTCATCCGCGATGATCTATTGAGATCAACATGATGTAACCACTAGACCATTTCAGCTTTTAAAATGGTAACATCATTATCTATCATTACTAACTAATACTATAAAGTGGTAAAATTTGTTTGTAAGGTTGTAAGTAGGGGGTGATCTTTAAAACTAACGATCCGATTTGAAAAAATGTTTTTGCGTTAGATAGCCTATTTATTTAGGAAGGTTATAGGCTACATTACATCACGATAAGACTCACAGAAGCGAAGCAGTAACCATGAACGCGAGAGAAACCGCAAGAAGTCGCTAGTCGGAAATACTTTAAAACCGTGTAAAGTTAAAATTAACAGATTCTGTCGAAGTTTCTTCTTCATGCGGGAAATTTTCAAATAAGAGTGATTAATAGTTTCGAATAACTAAGTTAAGAATGTTATAAGTTTAAGAATTTTGTGGATTTTAATCAACATTGTTTATGAGGGTAGGTATTTCGTTATTTTTTAATCATTAAAATTGGAAATAGTTGTTTTATAGTGTAAAAATTCGTTTGCAGCAAGCACGTTTCGGCGTTTATTTATAATTTGGTTCTTTATGACTTTATCTGTTAATAGTATAAAAAGGGTTGAATGTTTAATAATAATGATATTAAGTTTTTTTTTATCACGAAATAAAAATGTGTAAATAATATTTTTTAATATTTTTTTTTAATTTAAATTCTTGTCATAAGATATACATACGAGTATAATACGAATATTTTAACTAAGATTTATTTTATTTTTATAAATATTTAAATTTTAATAACAGTACCAAGTTAGTTTCTTTGGAAATATGTATTTTATATAAACACGGTAAATACTAAATCCTACTTTTATCATGTTCAATTCATTTTCCTTTCAGTATAAAATATTTTCGAATGAAATACTTTTAAAAGTAATACTAGAACGAATGGGACAAGTGTCCATATAAAACTCAAGAAAATATACCGGTAATTATTTTTTATAAATAAAATATTTAAAGCAAAAAGAGTATCAGCGTTTATATCCATTATCAAACTTGAAAAGATAATATTAAATCGAACTTACGATATTCTTTGACCACAGCTTAAAAAACCAGTAGACAAAACTCACAGAAATCCAATTAAAAATCACAATAAACACGTGTTCAAGACACTATTATTTTCAGATCACACTCAAGCACAGTATGAATTAAGCTGTGTCACTTCACAAACAGTATTTAAGTTTTTTTTTTTTTATTAACAACTGTCAACAGCTCCAACACTATTCTGTTTAAAATTTTAAATTAGCTCAGCACTGATTTTTTTAAATTGAATTTTAATACAATGCAAAAACAATTCGCGATCTATCGTGTCGAAATGAGACAGCGATAGGGCGTCATAACGTGTTTCAAGCTCGACAGCCCGAAAGGAACTGAGCGTTGATACCTGCAGCGGTACGCACACAGCTGCAGATACGCACACCAACAGAACACCAGCGATTTTAAGCTACGTCTCCACGTGTTGGCGTTTTTTTTCATCCTAATTCACACGCAGTGCAGCAAGAACTGATTTACTGCAGATGCAGTATTGCTAATTTTTTTCGGATATGAGTTTCTTTAACCTAATAAGTTTTTGCTTACGTAACAAAAAGTTTAGATTAAATAGTTTTTGTAAGTTGCAATTAATTTACGAAGTTCGTTTTTAGATGTCTTTAATTAAAATATTGATTAAGTAACAATATTTATACAGGTATGAAATAATAATATATTTGCGAAAGATAATTATCATTTTCTTACGTTTTCACTGTTAAACGATTAAATCGATTCTGATAATATTTTGTATGCGTGTAAGTAGGAAAATTAGGAAAGTTTTAAGGTGGTTAAAAATTAATTCCCAATGAAATGAAATAGACATACGATACCGAGCGTTCGATTTATTACTAGGGAATGTATTCAAAACCTCGTTTTGAAAGACTTTAATTGAAATTTGAGGATGAGCCAAAATACCCTAGAGATGGAGGGGCAGAACACGTCGATCTCAACCCATGATCGCAGGTTTAAACCCCGGCTAGCACTACGAGTTTTTAAGTGCTAAATTTGTGTTTAAATACATCTCATGCGCTGAGGTGAAGAAAAACATCGAGAAAACCTACATGTAACAGGAGAAATTCTGACACGCTAATACGCAGTGGAGCGTGGTGGATTATTCTCTAAATCTTCTCCTTAATAGGAGAGGAGGCTCTGCCCAGTTGTGGGACATTTACAGGCTGTTCCTTTACTTTACTTTAATTAAAATTCAAAGGTGCTATATAATGATATCATTTTCGTCTAAATTATATTGATTTTAATAATTCATATTTAATATAACGGGTCTTATCGCGATAACTAATGGTAGTAATACCTTTTTATTGCCCGACGCTTCGATGAAGTTGCATCCGTCGTGGTCACGAGCTGACTCGTGTAAAAAGGTATTACTACCATTAGTTGTCGCGATAAAACCCGTTATATTAAATTTAAATGGTATAAATCGCAAAGGTTTAAAAGATTTTCAATAATGTATTCAAAATATCAATAATATACACTAAAATGTAGCTTTTCCATAATTGATTGCTTCTTAAACGGATCATTAAACACTTGTTCATGTTTTATGAGACTATAATCAATTTCGATCACATGCATTAAGCCATTAACTTATGTTTTACAACGTTGTTTATATCACTGTTATTATAATTGATTTATTGGTAAGTAAATGATTAATTGTTTTGTCAATCCGTACTAATAATATACACGAGATGAGTACTGCGACTTTGTTTGTGTAGAAACTTTTATCCCCTAAACTTATCCCCTTTATTATTTATAGTATTTTATGTTATGGTGAAAATAAAATTACAATATAAGTAATAACATAAAAATCCAAACAATTTCGAAAGAATTTCAGTTTACATCTCAGATACATAAAAATGGTACTGATTTCAAAAGCAAAATACAAAATCGTATACTTGGATGACGTACTTTTTCCAGTAATTTTTAAACCGAACCTACTGAACCTATTTTGATAAAAATTTCATGGGACCAATAAGAAAATATACCCTTTCAAAGAAAGGATTAATCAAGTCGAACAAGCCGTTTGCGAGAAATTTGGGAACATACATAAACATTGATAAACCGACAGTGGTCAAAACCATTGGTATAAATTATTAGTATTTACGAATAACTAGCGCCCCCTTGCGGTTTCACTCGCACTTAACATAGGACTTTCATACAAACTTGCAACCCCCGTTTTACCCCCTTAGGGGTCGAATTTTGCTATTTCCCGTCTTAGTAAGCACCTACATCCTAAAAAGAACACCCATGCAAAATTTTAAACTCCTAGCACTTTTAGTTTCTGAGATGTTGTGATGAGTGAGTGAATGAGTGGGTGAGTTTCGCTATTATATATATAAATGTAGAACCATCTTTAACCCACAGCATTACACATAATTATACAAATAAACGCGACAAACATTATTATTTTAACTTTGAACGTGTTTCGATTAAAAAATATTTGTTTAGGCGTAGACACGATGTGTGTAAGTGATTTCAATTTACTCAGTTAAAAACTTTAAACTGCTGTTGGGTATTAGGTAATAGTTTATTTGCGATCTACGTGCTTAGTATTCTGTACTTTAAGATTAAATTAAATGTGATATGGACATCACATTACTCCCTTGTATAAAATATTTTAAAAAAGTACAAACCCACGTACACATATAGGCTGATAAACATATTACCCTATACTTTATAGATTTTTTTGAACAATTATCTATATATCCATATTTTTTTCTGTTTTGATAAAATCTTTAATTCGTTAAAATTAGATTGTAATATAAAAAAATTTCGTTTTTTTTAAATATATGAGACTATTGCATATCACAAAATATGAAAAACACTTTAATGTGTGAAACATTTAATTAAGAAACTTTTTTCCATACTAATGTAGTTTAGATGTCTTGAAAAATTTTTTTATTGTGTTCCGTGACGTATTGTCAGAATACATCAATATCTCTATCTATCTATTGACTTTTGATGGGTTGACACATTATCGCTTATCAACATCCATTTATAATCGTTTTGTCTAATTGGCACAACTAAAAGCAATTAACCAAAGAATTGAATTGAAATTGAGTAATCGTATTTAAGCATAATTTTTATTTTATTATCTATAACAAAAGACACACAATTCGTTTAAAAAAATGTTTCTTAACACAATACAATTACAGGAGAACACATCTTGCTCATATAAATGAATAAATTATAAGATGTTACAAATTTATAACTTAAATGAAAATCAAAAGGGAAATGAAAAAAATAAATAAATTTGCTAAACTTAAAACCAAAATAAAATTAAAAGGACACAAGAGTCACAAGATCTTAATGCGGGCCGTTGAGTGTGATGTCGTTTATTTAGTAAAAAAATTCGTACCTTACAGGAATATATTATCCGTCATGTTTTCTTTCTCTTAAAACACATTATTGGAAGGAAATTGTTCGGAAGTGATCACGACACGATATCCTTTATACCCGCATATCAAAACGGCAAAAATATGGTCTGTCAGTGACTTTTTAAATAAATCTTTTTTAGTTTGAAAGGGTATATTATTACACACTTATAGGCTTTTAGACAGGATTGATATTGATACGGTACAACTGACTGCAAATGGTCAGATTACGCAGTCGGGTTTTTCGTTTTTTTTTATTAATTACTCGTTAAAAAAGCAATCTAATAATTAAATTAGATCACAACTCATAACAGCGAAACAGTTACTCGCGATGGAGGTAGTACATAAACAGATGTATTAAACAAAAGTAGAGGTCGCCTAACGGTCGGAATTCGACCGTAGTTCATTAAATTTTCAATTGATTTCAAGAATGACCACAGATAATCTATTGACAATTTGACCACAGACTTTAATAATAAATAATAGAGTATATATGCGTGTGTGTGTTAAATAAATGGTAGAGTGTGTAGTATTTTTTTTTTGATTTAATGTATTTTTATGCAATATTAAAAATATATATTAGCATTCCTCTTACCTTCTCAATGTTAACTATGAGTGTGCAAAATTTCATTCTCCTCTCTACGCGCAATTATCTTAAAAAGGGGTACAAATTTTGCTTCTCGTCTTAATATATTTAAATATTAATAGTATTTAATATTATTAAATTTTCAAATTCAGATTCAAAAAATTAGAGATTTGGCGCTACATTTTTTTTGTCATTCTGTATGACCATTTTGCTCGAAGCTACCTGTTGAAGATCACCTAAAAATTTAGGTTATATTTTTATCACTTAATTTTGTGAGTAGTGTATATAGATAACAAAAAAATAATAATAATTTCGCAATTGTTGTTGTACACAATAAACACAATAGTCCGTTTCTTTTCAAATTTAGTACACCTCACCTAACCCGGATAGCGAGGCATTACAGCGTTAAATCTAGGTTAGATTTAAAAGAAAAACTGAAATGAAACTTAGTACAGAAACTCTTGCTTTTTTATTGTTATAGAATATTAACATTTTTCATTTTTATGTTTGTATTATTCCAGCTGCCACTCGCGTTTTTATATATTCCTATAAGTAGTAGTGTGATGTAATATAGCCTATAAACATCATCTACCTCGCATTTTTCCTGGTAATACCAAGGTCTGTTTACTATTCTTGTCCAGATTTTGACGAGTTACTGATTTCTACACAGAGCAATTGCCATCTGACCACTGCAACCTTTGCAGGCAAGCTAGTAATCATTTACACTAGAATAATTTCCCTACTACGAGTATCAATCACTATAAAGAGATTGTGATAACAACGGGAACCGACAGCTTTACGTCCTTTTTTTTATTCTGAATTGGCTAGCACTTGGCGTCAATCAAGCCTGACGGTAAGCAATGATGACGCCTAGGTTGGTGCGTGCTTGCCAAGAAAATGCCTATTCACTCTTCTGTTGAAGGCACTCAAATTGTAAGTGGCGGGGAACACTGATGCTGCAAGCGTGTTCCATATCTTAGCGGTTCTTATCAAAAACGAGGATGAAAATCGTTTTGTTCGAGTTTCCGAAGCACGGTGGAGAGACCCACAAGGATAACACCCAGACCTAGGAACAAATATTTATACAAATATAAATATGTCCCGACCGACGAGGATCGAACCCGCAACCATTCGTGGTACATTCAGCACCACTATATATAGCCCATACCAACCTCAATAAACAAGTTATCTAAGGCAAAGAGAATGTTTCAAATCGGATCTGTAGTTTCGGAAATTTCATACGAATTTTGCTTATTTATGCCATATTCCAAAAGACGTAATAAAACCATGTTGAACGCGTGTCTAGCTAAACAGTGTTTAAAAATTAAACATTTCTTAAACTGTTATTTAAAATGCTTAACAGCGAGTAAAATCATAAAAAAAAAACTTATTAATAAAATGTTTGACGTTACATTTGACAGCTAAAATAGGTTATAGACATCTTTTAAATGCATATTAATCTATATCTAAAGCATGATTAACTCGAAACTGTCCTTAGACGCGGATTACATGTTGATGATAACAAGCGTTTAACATTTGTTTAAATCTTTTGTAGTAAGGCAGTTAGAGATTAGCCTTCGCCCGCGTATTATTTTCATAGCCATTTTATATGAAAAAGGGGGGCAACGAGCAAATAGTATCTGATGTTGAGTGACTGACTGATTCATCAACGCACAGCCTAAACCACTGGGAATACGAACTTGAAATTTTGGCAGTGGATGGCTTTTAAGTTGTAGGCATCCAATAAGAAAGGATTTTTTGATTATTTACCCTTAAGGGGTGAAAATGGGTAAAAGCGTTTGTATGCAAAATTTTATTCCGTGGTCGTATGAACTTAAAACTGAATACACATAATTCTGGGTGATAGTAATGAAATTTAAAATAGAAAGCGGGATACTATTATTCCACACTGGGGTGCAAGGGAGTTGTAAAGTTTGTATGGAGAAAATGTATATTTTTGACCGATTATCATTAACATTAACATTACTTAGGGAGAATAAATTAATATATGTATCCCAAAATTTCAATCATCCCTTATAGTAACGCTAGGGGGCATTAAATCGTGGGATGATAACAATTCCGTTGGTAGATTTATTTAGTTGAAATTTCAAAATAAACGCGGGCGATGCCGCGAACAACTGCTAGTTATGTATAAATTGAATATAACAATATAAATATACAAGTGTAAATTTTATGTAAATATCTATGTATAATAATGCTGTGAACGTCGTTCACTTGACTTTTAAATAAGGTGGTCACTAAAAACAGTGTTGTGGTCTTTGAGAGTTAATATAAGATTATTGGTTTATAATTTTTCTTTATTAAGTATACGCTGATAAGCAATACTGTGTCAAACCACACAGTTTATTTTGAGAAAACGGCGACTAAAGACATCAAAACTTCTTAATTTTGTTTATAGAAGTATATATGTATTCTTTTCTTTTTTTGTTAAAGGTATAATGAATTAAAAGCAGATTGGCTTATTATAAAAGTTTTATCTAGTAATAAGTTTTTCAAATGAGATTATTGTATAAATTACAAAATATGGAACGAAACATAAATTAAGAAACTTCTTCCCCTAATTATGTAGTTTAAATGACTTGAACATTATTTTAATAATTTTATATAAGTGACGCATTATCGGAATACATCAATATCTCGAAATTTGACTTTTTGTGGATTGACACATTATTGCTTATCAGCATCTAAGTATATAACTCTTTTATTCTTATATGAGACTCCTAAGACAACAGCAAGGTTAAGTGACTTTCCTATTTGTAGCGTCATACTGCTGAGTAGGCAGCAATTTTGTTTTGTTTTTCTATTTTGTTTTGCTTTATATAATTACTTTTGTTACTATTATTTATATTTCATTTTGTTTTACTCGAAGAGATCTGCTGCAAATGAAGATGTTTTCTTTCTTCTTATTTTCTAAATAGGATTTCGCAACCGCTGTGGTGTAGTGGTATTGAATTTACCTCTCACGCCGAATGTTGCGGGATCAATCCTCACTCGGGCAGATATTTGTATTTCCGCTTTTAGTTTTCCCACCGTGCCTCGGAAAGCACGTAAAGCTGTAGGTCCCAGGTGTTATCATAATTACCTGATAATGATCGTTACTCTTAGTATTAAGATTATTCTAGTCTAAATGGTTATTGGCTTGCTCTCAGAGGTTGCGGAGGTCAGATGGCAATCGCTCTGTGTCATAATCAGTAACTTACTGATAACTGGACTAGAGTAATAATCGGACCCTGGTATAGATAGGTAAAAAGTGCAAGGTGAATGAGAGGTAAATACAATTTCGGAAGTTTTTCAGTTTTCAGAGAGGCTGCTGTGTCTATCTATAGGTAGAATGATTAACGCCCCACTGGGTGAGGCCTCCGGAGAAGATACCAATCACGTAGCACCAAAAATTGGACAAGAGCGAGTTGGGCTCGCACTCGAAGAGTTCCGTATCATGGTAAGAAATAACACTAAGTTTTGTACAGGACTGCTACGAAGCCAAAAAATGTCAAATACCCTGTGGGTATGGCACATTAAAATGTACCAAAATTATACGAATATAAATGTAGCAATCTTGTTTTGTAGTTGGTTTTAAATACAGTCGTAACTATGATGTATTTACGGGTTTTATATACACATATAAAAGGATAAAATCAGTCACTCACTCATCACGAAATCTCAGAAACTACAAGTGCTAGGATTTGCATGAAGTTCTTTTTAGGACGTGACGTTCACTAAGACAGGATTTTCCAAATTTCGATCCCTAAGGTGGTAAAACAGGGTTCAATCCCTGTTTGTATGAAAGTCATATGTTAAGCGCGAGTGAAACGGCGAGGTAACTCTAGTTTGTCTGTACTAATATTATAAAGCTGAAGAGTTTGTTTGTTTGTTAAAACGCGCTAATCTCAAGAACTACTGGTTCAGATAGAAAAATGCTTATTGTGTTAGATAGTTTATTTATTGAGGAAGGCTATAGGCTATATTACATCACGCTCATAGTAGCGAAGCAGTAACCATAAACGCGAGCGAAACCGCAAGGGACAGCTAGTCTTATATAATCGAGTAATATAATATCCATAATAATGCAAAAAAAAAAAAACGAAATCTCACATCATTTTAAAAGGTCGAAATCCAATATTTTCAATTGAGTGCTGAAGCTCGATAAATTGAATTGCATTAATAGCCAGTTATTAATAAATTAGCATATTATATAAAACGAATTCATGAATTAAATGCATAATACACGTTTATTCAAATTACATTTATTCATAAATTCAACGATCGTTTGTTATGCTTAGTTTGCTGTTGGTTTTGTTTGAAGCGTTTTTAGACAATTTCTTTATGGATCAACTTGTCGACGAAATTCTAGATAATCGTTTAACAGATATATCAAAATCGAAATCAAATCAAAATATGCTTTATTCAAGTAGGCTTTTACAAGCACTTTTGAATCGTCAATACGAAAACAAAAGAAAACAAAACACGAATTAATTAATTAATTTACCACCGGTTCGGAATGTAGATTCTACCGAGAAGAACCGGCAAGAAACTCGTTAGTTACTCTTTTTAAAAGTTTTACGATGGGTACATACATTTATGAGCTACAAATATATTAAATACCCTGTGTGAATCCAGCTTATACTAAATCCAAGCATCTTTATCATCTATATAATCTTGAATAGAATAATATGCTTTAGCTACTAAGGATTTTTTAAAATGTACTTTAAATTTCTTTTTTGTAAACTGTAACACTTTCTGAATTTTATTATAAAAACGAATACCTTGCCCTGAATTTAATAAATATATTCACAATTTTTTTTTTAATTATTAAAATAGTTAATCAGTAAAATACTAAATTGAATACAAGGTTAGCTAAAACTATCCATATTTATAAATAAAATTGAAGTGTATGTCTGTATTTTATTATTGTGACTATTAGATAAACATGGTCACTTAAATGTTAAGTAAAGTTTAAATGGAGGCGGGAAAAATGTTACAGCGCGTTACATAAAGGGGGAAAGATATTCAGAAATTGCGTTACGTACTTGAACGCCTAACTAAGGTACAAAACGACGTTCCGTGATGATGGGGAAATGAAATACTAAACAATCATCAAACTAAATAAATATTATGGAAAATATGTTCAGAACGAAAAAAGAAATCACGTTCAATAAACTAATAATAGTAATAGAAATTTCTTCACGATATTTACTTTCAAGTTGGCTTAAATGAAAGTCGCCTTGTATGGCGTACGTCGTAAGATATAGTTTAAATTTTTTATCTCTGATTTTCAAAGATTAGTCATATGGTGCTGGCTTCGTAGTAACGTGTATTCGTCACTAGCTAGTGCTCGTGACTTAGTCTGCGAAAAATTTAAAATAAATAAAATTTCAAAAATTAAAGTAACCTAACCTCCTTATAATATTAGCTATCTGCGAGTGAAAGTCCAGACAACATCGGTTCAGCCGTTTCAAAGATTAGCTGCAATAAACAGACAGACAAACAGACAGGCAGACAGAGACAAAGGCAGACATGCAGACAGACAGACAGAGACACATGCAGACATACAGACAGTCAGACGAACAGACAAGAAAATTTAAATTGTGTTTTTGATGTAAGTACCGAATATACTTTCATATGGATTGTAGCTGTTAATTTGAAATTACAAACAGGCAATTTAATTTTATTTATCTGTATAGATGAATAATACGAATAATACATTATGAATAATACGTTAAGTTAACAACATATTTCAAAACGCTCTGTCTCATAATTTGGTCTGTAAGCTGAGTATCACCGGTGACAGCAAATTCCTGCCCGGCAGCGATCAATCAATGTCGCTGAAAACTCCTTGTAATCGATAACGACCGCAAGAAAGTGTAATGATTATAAAATTACAACTTACCTTTTTAATGGAAACGGATTTAATGTTATTAAAAACAAATAAATTACAAAAATAAAACCGATGATCACGAGTTCAAATCCTGGCTAGCTCTGCTGACTTCTCAAGTACTAAATTTGAGTTTAAAATTCATCTCGTGGTCGGCGGTGAAAGAAAACATCGTGAGAAAACTGCATGTGCCGGGAGAAATTTTGACACATGTATATCCGTCAACCCTCGATGGAGTAGCGGGGTGAATTAAGGAGAAGATATAGGAGAAGGGACCTAAATAGGAGAAGAGACTTTTGGCCAACAGTGGGACATATACTTGACGTTTTAAATTTTATGGAAATTAATTTATTTTTCATACATTGGACAACATTAACTGTCAAAAGACATAAAAAGTTTTACATTATCAGTTTTAAATCCATTAACATTAACGCGAGCAAAGCCACAGATAAAAGCTAGTAACGATATAAATCTTAAATAAGTGTAAAACGGTAAAATTGTTAATAATAATATGTAAACTTGTGTGAATAGGTGCTGACGTTTTTATGATGCCTGGCAACTTAGTAAATCATCGTAACATGTATTAAAGGTGAGTGAGGAACGGAAATTATATTATATACAAAGTATATAACAACATAAGTGTGATTGACAGCGCGTTAGCAATGTAAAAAAACTCAGGTGCCTTGTTTATATGTCATCTGAAGTTTACCATGAAAAACTATGGCCATCAAAATCGGCCATTTTATTTTTGCCCGATTATTATACTTTCTATGCCTTTTGCGCCTTTGAGACAAGTCAAACGACATGTCATTGTGCCACAAAGATACAAACCTGCATACTTACGTACTTATAAATAAATACGTAGACTTATAAATAAATTATCCTCCCTTGCGTAGCGCAGTCGGGTAAAAATATAGATTTGATCAATTAATCAACATTGTCGGAAAAATATCATACAAAACTAACTTTCAATTATCGAATTTCTTGCCAATTCTTTTCAGTTCCACATTTTGGCCGGGTGGTAGTTTTACCCAAAAAAAAGTGATAATTGATGATTTGAAAGTGCTTAAAAAACCTAATTGGTAAACCATATTTAGAGCTTCAATTTCATTTGCCGTATACAGTTCATAAAAATTAAACATGTTATACGTAAAACAATCAGTATAGGTGTACCTATAATATTTGAAGAGTTCCCTCGATTTCTCTAGGATCCCATAATGAGATCCTGACTTCATGGGACCAAATTGGAAGTATACTCTTTCAAATTAAAAAATATTAAAATCGGTCTACAAACGGCGGAACAATCGGTGAACAAACATAAAAAAAAATACATACAACCGTACATAGAACCTCCTCCTTTTTCAAAGTCAGTTAAAAAGACATCTCAAAATCATTCTCAGCAGAACAGTTCAAAACACCAACAACGAAGTTAGATGTCGAAACATATGAACATTCACACAACACCACGAAATAACGTTCTGTCTGCATCACCACTAATCCTAAAACACTTGTAGCGGCAACACATCGCTGTTTGCATTGCACTGTCTACTGTCTAGGGATACCAAGAAATTCTGTGAGATAACACTTCTAAATCTAGTGACATACATTGTGATGCTCGTTTTAGTTTATGCCTATAAGGATGTTTAGTTACGTTTAGGCACGTAGTCTTTTAATGGCGTATTGGAGACATCTAATTGCGTAATTAAGATAGAATAAATAAAAGTGATTATCTGCAGGCATCTGGTATTAATTTGGAAAACTTGATAAAGATTATAAAATTGAAATATTATATGGAGATATATAAATTAAAGATATGCTTGATCATAAAAACCGTTTGGGAATTTAGCTGCTATCGGGAAGAAGGCCCAAAAATTCGATATTCACTTTTAATATTTTTTTCACACATAATTAAACTTAAATTAAACATTAACATTATGTAATAGATATTATACAGACATTAGCAAAGAAACTGAAAGTATATAATACAATATTTATCAAAATCGAATCAATACTTTGGTTTTAAAATCAAAATAACTGATCTAAGTATTTCATCATCGAAGTGACGTATTTTGTTTTTAAAGTTGGTACTTTTTAAAAATTGTCATGATAAGTTTTATTTGTCCTCAACGAAGTCCACGTTTGCAGCCCGTAATTATAAAACCTTTACGGTAAAACCAATAAAGACACAAGCAACCTCAATTTTCCATATCAATAAAGACATAACGATAATTTCAATTAGCTGCGTCACCCGTAAATCCATTTCGTCGAGGGGACGAAATTTGTTTTTCCCCTTACATTAAACGGAGATAAGAGACAATTGCGGGGCCACAATTCGTAACGACCAGTAAAACGTTATCTCTTTCTGTTTTAAGAATATTTGAATATATAATTTTATACTGCTCTCTTGGAACCGTAAGTATTATAATTTTAAATGGAGACGTGGATCAGCTGGTTCGGACTGATTCTGCTTTGATTTTTTTTATTTGTCGGTATTAAGTGGTGTAGGTAATAAGTGAGAGTAAATGTTCCACTGATGTGCAAAAGCCCTTTACTGGAAAAAGGAGTAGGAGGCTTAATTTACTTCAACATATTTCTTTGAATTTCTTTCTATGCATTAAAGTGTTTTCAAAATTTATTCCTCTACTTTTGAGTGTAAAATATGATTACTGAGCAAATAAAAACAAATTTATTCTTATCCAAATTTAAACACGTATTATTTTTTTCCATATTTCAACAAATACTTAAGATGTTCTTTTTATTAAACTATATGATTAAATATTGTGTTTTAAGTTTTGAGAAACAATTTTACGAGAAAAGATCTTTAGAAACGATATAAGCAAATGTTAAACTAAAAGGAATAGTTACTCAGATTTAATCAATATTTGAAGATTGCCTTCAAACTATCATGATTGTGTGTTACATACACATTATTACCTATCTAAATCTATGTAGGTGTAGTTATATATAACTTCGCCTACGAAGTAAATTTAATGTAGGAAAATTAGGGCAAAGATCTCAATGTTAGGCTTCTGAAGTTATTGGATACGAAAGCTAATTACTATCAAACACCAACTCGTTACTCGAATTGTTCAATGTAGTTTGCGTCAAAATGTTAGTCAGCCCCTCCTGTAAGGGGTGGGGGGAGAGCAGAACAAACAGTACTAACTTTTAAGTTAGTTCCGCCGTCTGTGCCTATCTTTATATATAAAAATCAATTGCCGTGCGGTAGTCTAGCAAAAACTGGAAATGGTTTGAGCGATCTGAACATTTTTTTGTTTTTGTTTTGTTTGCATCAGAACTGGAGTAGTTTAGGAAAAAGTGAAATCGGGAAAAACGCAAAGCAACGACCGAAAAATTGAAAAAATCTTAATTGGCAATGAACTTACTTATTGAAGATATGTCAACAATGATTGTGATTTAATATGTATTTTATACAAATTATAAATACATATATTATACTTTATAACGGGTATAAACAAGGGTTAGATCCCTTTTCGATGTTTTTTTTTTTTATTATTATTTTATAAAATGTGTCTGGAAAATGAGCATGTTAGACACCTGATGTTTTGATCGCCGCCGCCCACATTTTCAGCAAGATTGGAGGCGAGCGTTGCTGGGTAAGAAAGAAAGAATACTTTATTGTACATCAGGGATACAAAAAATAATATAATATTATACAGTATTACATGTACAGTTAGTGGCCTTATCACTGAGCAGCGATCTCTACAAGTCAACCATGGATATTTGAGTTTTGTGATGTATGTGATCGCTGACACAAGATTTTAACTGTTTAAGGATCATCAAACTATGTTATGCCTTCGATATTAACAAAATTCGAAACCTTTTTCTGAAATACGTACTGATATATCCATCAACATTATATGAACTGATTTTATTTTAGGTCTCGACTCAGCAATCAAATTTACCGATCCTTACTTTATTTTCAAAAATGACGTCAAAAGCGTCACCACTAAATTTAAAATCACAGCTTCCCTTAAAAATGATGCATCAACTCACGATTATGTGTCCATGGCACGGTTGAACTCTTTTAATACTTTAGCATTCAATTTTGATCCTTGACGCTTTGAGATACGATCGAAAATCAGTTAAAATACCGCGATTTCTTTTCTAAAACAAGGGTATAGAAAACGGTAGGCTTCGAGCGATGAATATTTTAATTTCCGGGGTTTAAAGTCAACGAGATTAAGAAATACTGACGAATATTCACGATAACATTCGCTGTAACTTTGTTATCCAATTTTGGTGCGTTTTTCGATTTTTTTTTATCAATTATGGAGAAATATCTATAGAAATGTATAAAGCTGAAGGCTTTGAACGAACTTATTTCAGAAAACGATCTGATTAATAAAAAAATTTCTAACTAAAATATTATCCTTTTAAGAGCAAAAAAATTATGATCCAATGTTATTATATTTTAATTTTAATAAAATAATATTTCAGCAATTGTTTACTCGATGAATTAGAAAATTAAATTCAAATATATAAGAATGTTTATAAGAAAAATATTACCAACTTCAGTCTAATCGAGTTGTCGGTCCCAGATGAAATGTACTCTTAGCTAGGATTGCATTAATCGCGAGTGATTTGTTGTTATACCGTACTATAGATTGAATTTTTTTCTTTAAGCTCGTATAGATAAGTATTTTATTAATCAAAATAATATACTAGATGGCGTCCGCCATTTTGTGCGCGCAGGATTATTAACCTATTTCGACCCACTTTTTCTCATTAGTAATGTCACTATGTTCTTTCTTAGGTTCTAGACTGTCTCTGCACCAAATTTCATTTAAATCGTTTCAGTAGTAGGCGTGATTAGATAACACACAGAGTTAATATCGCAAATACAATATCAATAAGGATCAGATAAATATACTAATCACTTTATAACGATATCTTCAAACGAATAACAAAAAACTGGTCAAGTCAGACTAGCGTCAATTGTTTCATATTACTGAGATATGCTTAGTAGATTTTTGTTATTAGATAAAGTTTTGGCGATAAGACAACATATTTGATAAACCTCTTCCCATACGTTTCAAAAGAAATTGTCACCTGACATTTGAAGGATTACTTCTGACGTCTAAGAACTTGGATCTCGTTTGCACTCTTAAGGTGGAGAACCTTAAAATACAGCTCAATTAAGGACCATTTTAAAATCGATCAAAATAATGCTCTTTTAAAAAGAGTTAAACGATTTTATCATACTAGTTCCACATGAAACCACAAAAAATTATCTAACCAGCGATATAACGCGACAATTTAAAAAGTACCCCAGGCGCCACGCGATTAGTCGAGTGACGATGACATTTCACGAACTTGTTTAATCAGGTCTAACTTGGTACCGTTCAACTTTCCGCACAACAAGTTTCGGCATTCGACTCGGGCTCTCCTACTTCAATTTTGCTGTTGTAAATGACATCGGTTATAGGATAAATATATGGAAATAGGGCGTTCAAATTGAATTATCCATACTTTAGTTGCTTTTAATTAATTAGGGTGATACTTTTCGGTAATCTTTTCGGAGCTACGTTACGTTGGAGTTTTAGAAAAAGGTCTAGAGGTAAAATGTTAAATAAATAAATAAACGCATCACACTCAACGGCCCCCATTAAGATCGCGTGACCTTGTGTCGGGGGTCCGGAAACACTCACAACACTAGCACAAACACCCAGACCACGACAAACATCCGTATGGCCAATACAGACGTTTGCTGTGAGCGGGGATCGAACCCGCGACCGTTAGCGCTTGAGTCAGTTGCAGTGACCACTGCGTCAACGTGTCTGTCAACTATTATAGTTATAATCTTCTATATTTATTTATTTTTATTGAAAATAAAATAATTTCAATTATTATTATGTTTATGTTATCAATACTAATTTACTTAGAGATTTGGAATTGCGATTTAAAGCGTTTGCTAGCATTCATACCACATTATAATATAAACATTTAAGTTTCTCAGTTTTGAAAATATTTTATTGTAATTTTACTTCTTAATATTCTAATATCATCTTTATAATATACATGGATGTGTCGATATCGATTTTGCTCTTATATCGATGTGTGGTACTGCTGGGCAAAGGTCTTCTGTTAATGAAAAGGTTAAGAGCTAAATCCACCACGCTGCTTCACTGTGGGTAGGCGGGGTGTGTCAGAATTTCTCCCGACTCTTTCAAGTCCACTGTGTTATCCTTCGTGCCCAGCACGAGATGATTTTAAACACAAAACCATTTAAAATTATTGTTTGTGATCGACTTGTTCTCCACATTAGGTCAATCAAACTCATAGGATCACTCGACAAATTCTACTATTCGTGATAAAATCTTTACAAAGTATCGAATACTACATTACGTTCAAAGTATCAATAACATTTAAAAGGCTCTAAACGTCTAAGCATATGATCCGTATGAAAACAGCACCCTCCTTCAATAAAGGTCTCTTACTTTGTAATTTATTCTTCATCAATACAGTTTTATGTCTTATCTCAAGCTCCCTTCTCTAACGGAAAGCGAACCCTGAACATTAAAATTAATTGACCAGCTTAAAGCCTTTATTTATGACATTAAAAATTATGACTCAACAGAATTCGAATCCGTATCTGCCATTCCCCTTTATGTATGCACCCAGTGATTTTCTATTTCAACTGTAAACTACTTTATCTTAAAGTAATTCTAGTTTTAATGTATTTGTTTATAATTTAAATATCGTATCGTATTTTGTTTAAATTTTATAATATGTATTTTTTGTTATAATATTTATGTCTTCAATTCGAAGTAAGATTTAAATGAAATGAAGTTAGTATATTTAGGGCAGAAACAGGTTTTGTAGTCTACGATAAAAAAATAAAATTAATAGTGAATAATTTTAATAACAAAGTCCTAAAGTAAGTTATAAGTTACTATTGGTCGAAATTCGACCATAATTAAATTAAATGTATACTGCTTAAACATAAACAAAAAATATATGGACGCTGATAAGCAATACTATGTCAAGCCACACAGACTTCATTCTGAGAAAATGTCGTTTAAAAATGTCAAACCTATTATTGTTATTATTATTGCTTATCAGAATCCATACATGATTGTGTGTGAGTGTGTGTCAAATACGCGGTAGTAGGTGGAATGTTTTTTTGTTAATTTAATATATTTTTATACATATTTAAAAAAATCCTTCACTCCTTCGTTATATAAAGCACAAGTGTGCGAAATTTCATACTCCTCCGCACAATTTTCGTAAATAGGGTATAATGTTTTCGTTTCACGTATGAATTAATATGCATAAAAATAAAAAGAAAATAAAAGCTTTTATTTAAAATAATTGGAAGAAAAGGCGTATGATGAGTTAAAGGATTGTTTCTACATGAATATAAAATATTTTAAAAAGGTAAAATATATACAAATTTTAAAAGTTTCAGACACTGGTGTGTTTAACCCGTTATACAGGTTTTAAATTGATTGATGAGATGATGAGATGTATTTTACATTTAGAAAACATCTATAAATATGACGGCGACAGCAACGACAGAGCGATATCGTATGCGTCTACGTTCGGTGGTACGGGGTCCATTACGATTTTGTATCAAACTAAACTGGATGTAGGTATAACCAAAACTAGGTAATTAAACCGACAGCTTAGTACAGATAGTTTAGTAAGTAGACCGACTCGGAGGTGTAGACTGGTCGATTTCTCAAACGTAAGTGTGCATGACACAGTCCCCCAGTATCCAACACGTGTCTGTCCACGTGACTAACAACAATATCGTTTACCCTTTACTACCAAAGTCAGTTCAGCGACTTCTAATAAAAATTAAAGTTATTCCACGACATATATTATGTATTTTAAATCTCGGCAAAACGATGGGTGTTATAAAATTTACGTGTGAGTATGTCTTTGAATCAATATCATATAGGAATTCAAGTGTCAATTTTTAACTCCATCTTAAGACTTGTGTGAAATGGAAAGTACTCATGGTAACAAACCATAGGCCAAAGCGAACCATCCTGTTATTTGCCATCAAAACGTTTCAGTTGCTACTATACTTTCCGACACCATCATCAGTTCAGGTCTATGATATCACCATATTGTATTGTGACTGGACCAGTATACCATAATTGGATGCCAATTTTTCTCAATGTGACTTGAAAGACTACTAGTTGAAAATAATTGGTTACTATATAATTGCAAATTTTAAAGACAATACGAACATTACAAGTTAAATGGATGCTGATTAGCAATAATGTGTCAACCCACAAAAAAGTCAAATTCGGAGATATTGATGTATTTTGATAATGCGTCACGTATTTAACATTATTAATAAACTTTTCTAAACGAAATAAAAACGGAAAAGTTTTTCAATTTAATTTTTTGAATTTCAAAAGCGTTCAATATTTTGAAATTTATAAAATAATCTCATATATTTGAATAACTTATAATTAGATTAAACTTTTCATTATACTAATCTGCGTTTAATTATTTATACCTTTTATCAAAATATAAAAGAAAAGATGGACATATAAATAAATAAATAACGCATCACACTCAACGGCACCCATTAAGATCTCATGACCTTGTGTCGGGGGTCCGGAAACACGCACAACACTAACACAAACACCCAGACTACGACAAACATCCGTATGACCAATACACACGTTTGCCGTGAGCGGGGATCGAACCCGCGACCGTTAGCGCTTTAGTCAGTTGCAGTGACCATTGCGCCAACGCGTCTGTCAAATATATATCTTCAAACAAATTTCTTAAGAGTTTTGACATTTTTAGACGCCATTTTCTTAAAATGAAGTTTATATAAAAACCGCGACCAAATTGAAAACCTTCTTTAAAAAAATAGGTTTCAAAATAAACAATGATATCGAATAATAAATTCTATTGTTCAAACAGAAATACACTGTCACAAATGTTAGTCAGGAAGGCAAACAATTAAACACTAATTCGTTCGCCGCTTATTTCACATACCAACTTGTCACTTCGTCGACATCCGCTGCATATGTCGAGAACTTCGAGAGTGGAAATTATTCTAGTTTCCAATATTAGCTTTGGTATTAAAATATTCGTGTTAATTAATTATCGTGGTCTCTGTTAATCTTTTCAAAATATATAATTATTGATACGTTAATTTCTATTTTGATTATCCGTGTACTTATAAATGTAGCATTGTAACCAGAAAAAAAAATGTAATAGAATAAGACCATTGTGTTACTGTGACTGTAGTTTTGGTGTAAATAAAATAAAACAATAAAATTATTCGTTTTTAATTGACTTCAAAAATTGAGGTTCTTTATTCGAGCCGCTTGTATAAAACTACTGATCCGATTTGGATTGGGTTTTTGCTATATGAATGTCTATTTTATAATTTCGTATATAATATATAAGGACGCCGCGTTCGTAACAAAGTCAGGGTTAGCAAGTCATATTTTTGCACATCGACGATCTAATAGCATTTGTATTCCAGCCAATGTAAGATTCACCGTCAACGGATACGTCGTGGAGACTATCATTAGGATCTGATGAAAAATAAACGTATTAAGAACAATGTATATATATACATATATTGTATATATACATTGTTCTTAATACGTTGTTGTTGTACCACTGACTGTGCTCGTATCCTGAAAACACATTACATGTTGAATTGTTTATGCGAATTTAATGACATTTGTAATCTAAATATGAATCATTTTTTTAAAGGAAATGTTCTTGTAAGATATAAAATGGGGTCCAAAATCACGCCAAAAAACCCCGCCCTCGACTTCAGCCTACTCAGGCTGTTAGTAAATCTGTCGCCAGTTAAACAATTAAAGCTACTGCATTTCATTTGACTATACTTCTCACAACAATTACGACAGTCGTCGCTAGATTGCTCGTTAAGTTATTCCGTCAACAATATTATAACAAAAGAACTAATAAAGCAAAGCTTTCTCGTAATAAGACAATAATTTGGCTGTCATGTTTGCGACGTAGCAACTTGTTACCTCGCTGACATCCGCTCTACATGTGTTGAGAACTCGAGAACTTTGTTACGAAATTGTATAACCTTCCTGTGTAGGGTCGTATGTTAGAATACTAACATATAGCAATTAGAAGAAGGCAGACTGCGCACTGACGGCTACGCATCATTATTGAAAATGTTTGTTTGAAATATATAATTGTCTTGGATAAATAAATGAATCAATATTCACATCGATACCTCCCACGTAAGCTGTTGTAACCCCAAAATTACAATTTTACAGTAGAGCACTTTTAATCCGTTTTAGTTTGAAAGTTACAACAAAATACGCCTTTTTTCAGGCATATTTTGTTGTAAAATTCCTTGAAAAAAAAAAGATTTTTGGTATTTTTTCACTTTGAATGCATTAAGCAATGCAAATTCGTGTAGTATTCAGTAAAAACGCTAACGGCAATTTTGTGGCTTACAATAACTTACGTGGTGGTGGTAAACTTACGTGTAATATATAATTGTATCGGATAAATAAATGAATACTTCACAATAACTACGACGTTTTGAATAAAAGAAACCAAAATCAAAATATGCACTTTCGTTTACTCGGACGACACACTTTTACCAGTTACTTCGATTTCAATTCAATTCCTATAAAAAGATCTGAAGGTAAACTCTTTAAAATAAAAAAAGAATTATCGAAATCGGTTAAAAAATGACGGAGTTATGAGGTAAAATACACTACGCATTGAGAACCTCCGCCTTTTTTGAAGTCGGTTGAATATGTTTTTGTCGATATCTACTTGTACTGCATGTGTTTGTCAATTTGTGGGCGGTGCTTGATTGCTGTGCTTCATGTGCGTGTGCATATGTGGGAGGGCAGGTAAACCTTGCTTTCTTGTGTTGCAAGTGCGTGTGTATATGTATATGGATGGGCGGGCGGTGCTTGCTTGATTGTGCAGCATATGCATGAGCATATTTGGGAGGGCGGGCAGTACTTGTTTTCTTGTGTTGCATGTGCGGTTGTCTATGTGGGAGGGCTTGCAGTACTTTCTTTGTGTTTTGTGCTGCAAGTGCGTATGTAAGCAAGTGGTGTTTGCTTTCTTGTGCTGCTTGTGCATGTGCATATGTGGCAGAGAGGTCGATGATTGCTTGCTTGTGCTGCATGTTCATGTTCGTATGTGGTAGGGTGGGCAGTGCTTGCTTTCTTGTTTTGCATGTGCGTTTGCATATAGGGGAGGGTAGACGGTATTCATCCTACGTGATACCATATAGCTGTATTTTGTTTCGCGAATTGTAGCAAAATAATTTTGTAATTATTTATTCTGCAATTCCGCAAAGTAACGTCAGATTTAATTAAATGAAATAGTTAATGACACCCACCGTCTACATCGAATTTCTTAGAAAGGTTTGCTTTGCATTAGAATTTCCTAGTATAGCGATATCAAATATATTTTAATAGTAATCAACATTTTGCATTAAATTCCTAGAATTTGATTTGAAAGAGATTGCTATCTAGGATGCTACAATACTTATTAAAACGTATAACCAATTTTGATGTTGTTCAAAAAAATTAACATAAAAAGTTTGTTAAAGAAATATTTTTCTTTATTCTATTAACATAACTAAGACTTCAAAAAAGTAATGATTATTATAATGTATTCGTATTTTTTATAACATTTAAGAGCAAAATCTTCTACCCTTCGAGGAATCTTAATATCCTTCGAGGCTTCTGAAAGAGACAAAGAATAAACGCCCAGAAATATAAACACATATTTGTAAAAGTGTTGCCCTCGAGCTAATATTGGATAACCATAGATGCTTGACTAAAGATATATGGACGCTGATAAGCTGTGTCAAGCCAGACAAAATGGCGTCTAAAGATGTCAAACCTTTTCTTTAATACGTTTGATTGAATAAGTCATATACTTATTAGTCAATCTTTTCTTTTCTATTTTTATAAAAGGTATAATAAATTAAAAGCCGATTGGTATAATAAAATGTTTTTACTAATAATAAGTTTTTTAAACATATTAAACATGATTATTGTGTATTGCAGAATATTGAACACGCTTCAATATTCGAAACATGAAATTAAGAAACTATTTTCCTTATTTAGGTTACTTGAAAATTTTTTGAATGACGTTAAATACGTGACGCGTTATCAGACTCCATTAATTTCCAGAATTTGTATTTGTGTGTGTTGAAATATTATCCCTTATCAGAATCCATATATCGTTGCCTTATAGATGTTGCTGATTTTTTTTTGTTTTTAGAAGTTTCCATTCGACTTCAAAAAGGGGGTAGGTTTTCCATTCTTAGCGTATTTACTTTTTAATATTCGTCACCTCATAACTCCATTATTTGTGCAGAAGTTTTTCCTCGTGTAAATTCTTAGTTATTGATAACTCCACCTTTAAGGCTATTAACTACTTAAACTCTCAAGCGACATGATTTAGATTACGAATATCATCATTATTTTAACCCCCGACTAAAAAAGTGGGGTGTTATGAATTTTACGTGTGCATATGTATGTCTCTCACATCGTAACTCCCTAACGAAATAACCGATTCTGATCTGGTTGGATTTTAGCTATAGTTTATGAAGATTTTTAGTTATGCTGTAGCATCATCTGGAATCATCAAAGTACACAACTCGTTAACTAACAGCAGAAATATCGTGTTAGGGCTCGGTGAAAAGATCTCAATTTATATATTGTTGTTTTTTTTTTTAATTTTTAATATTATATTATTGATATCTGCTTTACACATGATTATCAACCATTACTGATCGACTAATCTACCAATACACAGTATAAGCTACTGAATGGATTGCGATGATAGGCACACAGATACTAATTATAACGTTCGCTAAGGAAAAATTTTTCAAATTGCATCCCCTATTGGGGTGAAATGGGCTTTCAAAGTTTGTATGCAAAAATCAAACTGGACACGTCCAAAGTCGCGATAAAAAGCTAGTTAACATAGCTGTTTTTGTATAATTATATTATAAACACATAAAATATAGGGTCTGATTTTGAAAATTAAGTTTTATGGATTCGGAGTTTAATTTCAATTTACGTACAAAATTAACAAAATCGGATCTCTCTTTACAGACCAACTAAAAGTATTAAATTTTAAAATAAACACATCACAAAGAGCTCTCACAGGCATTTGTATTTCTACAGAAAATCGTAACGTATTTTAAATTCCAATCGTTTCACATTGAATGCAAGAATCACCTTCTATTTAAAAACTCTCACGGTGGAATGAGCTCTTGATATATCTACCTCCTGCGTTTAATGGGAACGATCCCTAACTTGCGTGAAAAATCTTCCTAACTTGAACCGTTTACTCTGAGATTAAAGCGTCTTCGAGTGACGTCCCTGTTGCGGAACAGTATTATTTATTAAGCCCCATTTTAAAGGGAGTTTAACGAATTTATAGAATATTGGACAACTTTTAAGGTATTTATGTTAATCGAATTTGATGATGTTTATTTTCGTTTGCTTTTATTAATATTTTCCATAATTTTCTTAAATGTGTGGAGTAATTTAATGTGATTTTTAACTCACTTCAAAAAGAAGAAGGTTCCCAATTTTTAATGTTAATTTGTTTTTTTTTTAATGTTTTTTTTTGGGGTCCAAAATTTTATCATTTCTCATAGATTCTCATAGATTTTTAAATCGGTTTAGTAGTTTATTTATAAAATAACTGGATTAAATATGTCACACAAGTAAACGAAAATACTTATTATGCTTTAGAATTCGGTTGTTTTTTTATGTCTTTCTTTGTTAATTATTATGTGATTCATCTTATGGGGTGTTAGGATGGGAATAAAAATATATGACGGAAGACACAATGTACTATTCGACCAGCTTCGGGTCTAGTTGGTTTTAAATAAAAATAATAATTCTTTATTCTCTAATTAGTCGGTTCTATTTCTTTTAATTTTTATTAAAAAAGTTACCGATATTGTTTTGTATGTACATTAAAATTTTGAAAAAAAAATTATATTGGTATATAAAAAATATTATAAAATACGTCACAACAGGATAATTTTTCTTACTATTTCCCGTATAAATAACATAATAAATAAAATCAAAATCTTGAAACCAAAAAAAAAAATACACCAAAATTCTTGTTAAACGTTAAAAAATTCTAAAAAGCCATTGTTAGAAAGCCAGCCTTCATGCAAAGCCACGAAAACAATAATGCGCCGCAGGAAAACTCAAAACACGTTTCCTCTGCGGCTTTCAATTTGCACCCGGTTCAAACCAGTTTCAACCGATACGCCAGAAATGTATACGTTTAGAAATTTCTAGAAATTCCGGATACATGCGGTTTCATTCGCTAGACGTTAAACTAACGTTGCGAATATTGTCTTTATTAATTAGAAAAACTAACAAAGATCTTGCTTAAATTGGGCTTGTACAATTATTGGTTTTAATATCTACTTTTGAGAAATAATATGCATAAATCAGTATTAATTTTTTATATACATATTTCTAACGCAATTCATATTAAAACTAAATTACGAAGTTTACGTAGCTATTGTAACTAATGGTCACCTAGCGGTCAGAATTCGACTGTATTTCATTAACTCTTAAACTGATTTCATGATTGACCACAGATAATCTATTCTCAATTTAAGCATAGATATTAATAATAAAAAAAAGAATATATATGCGTGTGTGTGTCAAATACACGTTAGTGTGTGTAATGTTTTTTTATTCATTTATGTATTTTTGTGCATATTTAAAAATAAATATAAGCATTCCTCTCTGCTTCTTTATATTATTTGCGAAATCTTATACTCCTTCTTCCGCTCTATTTTCGTAAATCTTTGTACCCCAAGTTTTTGTTTCACGTATATAGATTGCTAATTTTATTTAAGTGTTCACATTAACTTTACTAAACACCAGTAATTGTATTTCAAGCAATCTAATTATTAAGTAGCGTATATTCAAACTATCTATAAAAACTATCCTAGGTAAGTAACCTTCCCAGTCTATAAATAACCGATAAGTTCGTACAATATTGAACTTATTCCTAGTAGGTGACTATATCGTATTTTATTGTTGACTTGATTGATCGCCTCAGGTCCGAGAATACTATTCGATTTCAGGGAGTAAATAAAATGTAACTTTATAGTTTCCTGATAAGAAAATAAAAAGGAACGAAAATATTTGATTGGCTAAGTTCGGAAACGTTGGCCGTTGATTTGTGTTATAGGAAGGTACAATACTGTGAGCTTGTTTACCTTAGATTAAGACTAGTAAGCTATGAAATTACTTCGAAGTCGAAGTTACACTGTTAATTCTTGCTTATGTATTTATATAAGGTTTTTATAAATTAGTTTTTATTTCTTTTAGGCGAAAATTACATTTTTTAACTTTCGTTCTCGGATTTTAAAGAAAGATTTATCTCATTGCTTTACACCTAAATGACTTTACTTTCAATGCATTATTTTTGTTGTGAATGTACAGCTTTCGTAACTACTTATGGCGTATGTGTTACTAAGTTACAGAGTTGTTTTATATCGTCCTCGAGAGTAAAACGTAATTCTCGCCTTACACTTAAAAGATCTTACTATTAACAATTTATTTATGTATTATGCATTGTCTAGGTAACATAGTTGTTTTGTAGTTGAAAATAAAACGTAAAAGATAAAACGAAAATTAAAAAAAAACATTTTCAAAAATGAGAAAACGACTTCAAAGGAAATTTTTTATTTCGTTTACTTTCGTGACGTACTGATTCCAGTTATTTTGATTTAAAACCAAATTACTAAAGGGATTTTGATGAAAATTCTATTATAGTCGATGGGAACAATTTGAAAGCTAATATTTTCAAATTGGTCTACATATATAAAAAAGTCCACGACGAATTGAGAACCTTTCTTTTTTGGAAGTCGGTGAAAATACCTCTGAGAACTAATTCATTGATATCATTTTAACGAGCAATGTGATCCTTCTTTTGTAATACTATGAAAAAATTGTGTACGGAAAGTATTTAACAAAATCAATATATTGAGATAATATCCTAATGTAAGTAAAACATGTGGAAATCAAAGCGAAGAGACTTGTTTCTCGGTGAAAATATAATGTTATTAAAGTTCTATCTATACCTTAGATTTACATAAATGTTAAGCTTGGAATAAGATTTTTATTTATCTTTAATTATTATTATTATTAAAAAACACGTCTCGTCGGTAAGCCTAAAATTTTGGTGAGAGCAAAATTGTTTGTTAAAACAGAAATGTTTACTAATAAAACAAAAATAAATATATAAAACTTCCAATTGATGTCTTTCTGAGACGTATTTAAAAAATATAAAACAATCCTTTCAGCTTTATAATATTAATTAGAATTTTTTAAATACAACATCATTAATTTATACATTTTGTTCTATCGAACATTAGAGAAAAATTATTTTTAATGCAACAATTTTATATCATTTTTATAACAATAAAACATATTACGCAACACAAAACCAGTACATAATTTTCACGTCCTAAAGTTGAACAAAAAAAAAAGAAAAACAATTGCACAAAAAATTTAATTACACACTTCACAAATCCCGCTCCAATCAAATAACATTACAATATAATAAAAAAATAATAAAAATATATCAATCGATGCTAAAATATTTAAAATATAAACATATAAGTGAAATAAATTTTCCGAGCAAGTTCGGAAGTAAATTGTCGACACATGTAGAACGGTTTTCGGCGAGGGTAACAAGTTGGTCTTGTCCTGTCGCAAATATGGTAACCAAATTTGCGTTTAATTGTTAGAATTACGTTCCCTTACTAAGTGGAACTAATGCTATTTTATTTATGTAAATATTTCGGAACAAACTTAGTTTAGGAATAGATAAAAATGGATCGTGTGACAATGAAATGACTGACAATAAAACTCAACATTAACATTTCTCTTACCCGATTGTGATGAAACGGAAAAGCAGTTTTGTGTTTGACCTGTATGATTGTTCGTTCCCGTGTCCGCTTGTAACTTGTCAATGGTTTAACCGACTTTGTTACGCAAATTTTATTTTTAATGTTATCTGTAGTGTAGTGTAACACACTAGCTCTTTTACGTCGATCTAAATCAATTTTTTTTACTTATTTCAATATCCATACATTTTTTAATGATATTTTTAGTGATACGGCGGAAAGCAATTATTTTAAACCAAAAAATATTTTATGCTACTAATCTACACAAACATTATAAAGAGGAAAGATTGTCTGCATTGTTTGTTTGCATTGAATAGGCTCCAAAACTACTAGATGGACTAAAAAATTCTTTCACCTAGCAACATAGGCTAGAAATTTATAATTTTTAAATTTTCGTTCGATATCTACCCGTACGAAGCCTGGGCGGGTCGCTAGTAAGCTGTAAATAAAACAGGTATAATCATATTAATATCTTCCCTTTGACTTGATCAGCATAATTTATGCATCAGTCCTAAAAGGGGTTTTCATATTTTCCAACAAACTTCAAAGGTCATTTGACTTAAGAAAGTCAATCTTATCTAATCTTGACCTCTGCATTATTTTATTTCCATTTAAATAATAAATGATCAGTTCATTTTATAACAGCCCGTAAATATCCCACTGCTGGGCAAAGGCTTCCTCGCATATTAAGGAGGTTTAGAGTTTAATCCACCACGCTGCTCCACTGCGGGTTGGCAAATTTTTTTTTGGCGGGGTGTCAGAATTTCTCCCGATACATGCAGGTTTCCTCACGATGTTTCCCTTCACCGCCGAACTGGAGATGAATTCAAACACAAATTTAGCACATGAAAAATCAGCGATGTTAGCCGGAAACTCGTGATCCGTATGATTTTTTTAATTAGTGAAATTGGTACTTTTATTTAGGTAACCATATTGCATCGTATAACGAAACAGCCTTATCACATTGGCGTAACTCGTTTTCTTCTTTTTATAACCGACTGCACAATACGAACGGGTGTTTTACAGTCATACATGACGTGCGTATATATGAGGGTTTGTACGTAGACGAGTTTTTGTTTTTTTTTTTTATTATTATTTCATACTTATTTGACACTTATCATTATATTCTGGATTATTCTCAAACATCTTTATAAATTATGTCATTTTAAAGTCTCATTAAAATCCATTTAGTAGATTTTGCGTGAAAGAGTAACAAATATCAATATATAAACTTTCGCGTTTATAATATTAGTACGGATTTGTAGAAGCTTGAAGATTTTATATTGTCAGATAAAAATAGCTCATTTATAATTAGCTGAGCTATCTAAAACGGATCTGATATCGTGAATCTCTAGCGGGGTCAATGGGAAATCGACCCACTTAAAAAAACGTGATAATTGCACCCTTTAGCAACATACTAAAATATTCCTCATCAGCGCCTGCTTAAAGCTTACCAGTCTTTAAGTATGTTTATAGAATTTTTTATTCCTTCTAGTAGCGGGTCACCTGATGATAAGTGATCACCATTGTCCATGGACATTTGAAGCACCATATGAGCCACAAACTCAATCTCAAACTTAAACTCAAAATATACTTTATTCAAATGGGCTTTTACAGCACTTTCGAATCGTCAAGTTACATGTCATATTTTCATTTTTGATTTTTATAAAGCTACCACCGGTTCGGAATGTAGTCTCTACCGAGAAGAACCGGCAAGAAACTCGATAGTAACTCTTTTAAAATCATTTATACATAATGTATTTTTATTACATTTTAATTATGTTATCCGTATAGAAAATCAACGCTTATCAAATCCACGCCTCTTTGTCGTCAAAATATTCTTCCACAAAAACGTTACCAGCTAAAATGGAATAATGGACGAAAAGGAATTGGAAAAAATAAAAAGACTGGCAGACTGACAGTCAGTGGGCTACAGCAAGGCTCTATCAAAGTAACAGCAAAGCTGTTGCTTTCTCCTAACGGAGGTTGGCAACAATCTATACTAACTGAACTTAATTCATCGCTGCTGGAAAGTGACGCAGCCATATTAACCCACTGGCAAAAGATTTTTAGATAGAAATTCCACAGCGGCCAGGTCTACGGCCCTTTATTTTCTCCTGTATAATGAGTTGAATCTGTTTTATATCTAATTCCGCTTTATGTGACGATACAGATGCGTATAGTATGAAGTGAATATAGACAATTAAAGATGTAATATAATATAATTCACTGATATTGTTCTTTCATTTAGAAATACTTGTTTTTACACTTAACGGCCTCCATTTTATGATCCTGTGTCGAGGGTCAAAAACACACACAACACAAACACCCAGATCACGACAAACATCTGTATGGCTAATTCAGACGTTTGCCGTTGCGTTTATGTAAAGTAGCTAGTGTAGCTTTGAAGTATTAGTCAAGTCGATTTTCCAACTCTCCAATTCTGAAAAATATATGTAATATACATTCCCAGTTGTCGATTACACATTTTATTGTGTACCTGATTGATCGTCTCGACTTTGAGTAAGCTATTTCATTCCATAGAAGCGAATAAAACTGATTTTATGGTTCCTTACCTGGAATTGATTCTGGAAAGGATGAAAAAACTGAATAGTTCATCGAAATTTCAAGGTGTTCGATATCTTAATACAAGAATCTTAAGCTTCTGAAATCATGAAACGCGGTAGCTTAGTGGCTAAAACTCATTAATCTCAAGTGATGATCGCGGGTTAAGGTCCTATCAAGGTTTGCTCAGTTTTCAATATGTTTATGTTTTTAATGCATATGTCTGGAGAAAAGATAGTGACTGAATGAATAAATGAATAGAGACATATTCAGTATACATTGTATATCCACTAATCGGAAGTGGAGCTGCATGGCGGATTAAGCTCTTGACTTACTCCCTAATAGGAAAGGAAGACTTTGGCCAACATAGGGACATTTATAGGCTGTTAAATTCCATCCAATCACATCATTTATAAGTTACATTACATACATATTTTATAAAAAATCAGAACTGACTGGCTGATATATTTACTGACTGATCGATCAACGCAAAGCTGAAACCGCTAGGTCTAGAGACGTAAAAATTTAGCAGCAACGTTCCTTAAGTGTGCACTAAGAAAAGATTTTCGAAAATCCATCCCCTAGGGGGTTAAAAAGAAGATTGAAAGTTTGTTAGTCATCAAATTCTTAAGAAAGCAACTGCTAGTTACATATAAAAAGTAATACTTATCTCTTTAATCGTATCTTCTCTCTAGTGTAAATATTGTGTAAAATATCCAATGGCGGCTTTAGATAAGCATCGATACATTTTATTGTCAAGCCAAGACATGCCATTCGGTAAGTCTTAGGCGAAAATTACTTTTATAAGTTTTACTCCCGTAACTACCTCATTCAGATCATATAGCTTAAAATCAATTTAACTCACTTCGCGTAAGTGGAACCTTTACAAAATACAGAAAAAAAAAACCAAATATATCGTCAGGAGTAATACAAAACTGGGCATCAAATTTTTTAGCTAGCTTATTTTTTATCAATATATTTTATATATGTATTGCAAAAAGCTAGTTACGCGGTTTTGCACTATCACCGTCGATGTGTATGGACTTGTAGCTAAAATAAATAAAAGATAATGTATTAGATTAAGGAGATTAGTCTCCTTGGCCCTAATCTGGTATTAAGCTACTGTTTACTTGATATCTCTTGCTAAGTCGCTAAGTGTTATCTAGATTTCTAGAATATGGTGATCGTAACGCAAAGTGACATACCAGTCACTAGACTAAATGGAAATATAAAAATTAAGTGGTCTGTATGAAAAAAAACTGCTATTTTATAAAAGTATATAATAAAAAGCGAGGTGAAACCATAAAAGTAGCTAGTGTAATTCAAAATGTATATGTATGTTTTTTATTATGTTGAATAATCATCGCCGCCCAAGAAGATTAGAAGCGTGGCCAGCTCAAAAAGGGATAAATAACGTAAGGGTGTAGGAAAAGGAATAGGCTTTCGGCTCACTCTATCACCGTACGAAAGGCAGCTGTATGAGTTACTCCACGCCGATCTCCCGTGAGAATAGGCGTTATTAAAAATATTATTTAGAAAACATTTATATGAGACTAATTCGACATCAAGATATCTCCGAAAAAATTCCGAAGTCTTACAAGTCGCCACCCAATTACGAATGACTTAAGTCGCCCATCAGCAAACACAGTTTCCAATATTTACTTAGGAAACTTCGGACACAGAATCGATCCCTTGACGAGATACGACACACACTCGTTTATCCGTTCAAACATGTATTGAAAATGCCTTGAGACTTTATACTAGAGTGGACCACGGACATTTGAACATTTATGAATTATCTAGCAGTGTAAAGTGTAGGTGAAAAGTAGGTATTATCGTCTATCTAACATCATAAACTATAGGTGGAAAGTTTGTGTCGTCCCCGAGAACTACATAAGAAATAGTCGAAAGACGATGAATGAAACTCAGTCCCCAGGTATAGGTTGTCCGGTGAGGGAAAAAGATGGAAGCCTGAAATCTATCCCCTATCTCCTATGCTCCCATCATTTTCTCATGTCTTTTAAGATGAATACGCATTTGTGGTTCCTCTGGTGGTGTAAGAGTTTTAGGAGGCGTTGATCACTTAACTTTAGGCCACCTGTCTGCTCGTTTATCTACTTTCTGAATGGAAACATAGTGAGACAATTCATATGTTGGATATAAATTCTAAAACATGTAGTAACCGGTAAAAGAGAGTGGTGGATTAAATTGCGTATTCTTCTACTAAATGAGAAGTTTGTTCAGGTTTGGTATATTTGCAGGTAGGAAACATTTTATGACATAAAAACTGGATTACCAACTTCTAGAGATTAGTTCCATCAAATATCATCTTATTAGAAATGTTTTTCGTTATGTAATCGTCTCTTCTTAAGCGTGTTAAGGTTTTTAAATTAAAAAAAAAATACATATCCGTATTGACAAATCATTCAAAATACCAAGAATTTAAACAAACACACAAAGACCTTTTCAAAATCCCAGATTTATATGTCCGTTTATAATAATATCCTCGAATATCAAAACAAAGATTTGATAAAACGATATCATAATCACCTATGTTTAAATACAAGATTTCCCAAGAAGCCTCGAGGCTTGAAGACCTAAAATAACAAATGATTTAACCTTTATATAGGGTCACTACTTGTAAAGCCATATTATTCTGATCTTGTAATCAAGACCAAGACCTTTCCTTGTATTCGTGTAGGCTTAAAATAATTAATAATACTTTCCAACTCTATTATAATAAAGTGTTTTGATAAGTTTAAGGATGGCAGGCATTTTCTGGCTGATTATTTTGTAACGAAATGATTTTACAATGTTATACACTTTCGTTTATCTGCTCACCCGTTGTGAAGCAGCGAGGTGGATTAAGCTCTAAACCTTCTCCTTAATAGTAGAGGACTAGTTATTGACGGCGAAATCTTGAAAACGTCATTCTTGAAGGTATAGGTAAGGAAGGTCATTCTGAAAAGGTAGGATAAGAACGGGCTTATTATAATTCAAATCTTAAAGCAGTGAAACTTGGTTTCGTGGTGGTACAGGAAATTTCTTGGACATTTGCTTGTAATAAATCTACCCCTAGTGGTGTAGATATGTTACGAGTTTATCTGACTCAGCTTTGTCGTTATTTCTCCGATTTTTTGCGGTATCAGTTGCCGGATCGATGCTTGTGCATGATAAATATTTGTATAGACTATGCGGGTAGCTAAAATGTATATTGTGAGGGGCCAAACAAAACAAACTCTTAGCTACCATCTCGCCCTCTTCCCAGATAATTCATTATAACATTGTCTAACACGAAATTGTTTGGAAAATATCGACAGCGTCCTATGACAGAAGAGTAGTAAACATTAAATTGAGTTTTTTATGTTTTTGAACGAATATACTGTCGTTTAACTTCTTACATTGTTAAATTGTTATATGATGTTAAGTACTTAAAATATCGTTAATATAATCAAAATAAAAAATATTAATTAAAAATCTTGATTACAGTTAGAATGAAAATAGCAAAAAAAATTAGCACGCGGATAACCTGATATCAACAAACATCTTAAGCTACAAAATCGTCCCTGGTTTAAACAGCTACCACATAAACATTAAGTAACATACAGAAACAAGATTTTTAAGCCAAAGGTAACCGACTTCAAGAGCGAAATATTCAATTTCTTGTGTGAATAGCATATTTATTCCAGTTATTACGATTTAAAATCAAACTACTGAACCGATTTTGATAAAAATCTATAAGACCAATCTGGAAGTATATCATTACAAACACAAAAATCAATATACTTTGAAAAAAAGTCCCAGATGGAATTAAAACCTTCTCATTTAGGAAGGTTAAAAAATTAGGCGAATAGGTAACCTCATTTTCTAAATTGGAAAAACAAGATATACCGCTTAGCACAGTTTGCTCCAGTTCCCAAAACACCGGGTGTAAAGGGGATTCTGACAGATGACAGGCGATCCCTCCACATCAGATGTTTGTCATTCTATTAGCAAAGAAAACATCTCGATGTTGCTCAGTATTCCCCGAATCAATTTCGTTATGGACAGCGGTAATTAAATGAAGTAAACGTTTTTTTTATTATAACATTTCGTCGTATTGGCACGAATATTCTATTATCCTACTTATTTTTCTGCGAGTACTTCTATAGTGAAGATTACGAAGTTATTGCAAGAATCATAAAGATGTCAAACCTCATTACATGTCAAAATTCATTATAACTTTTACCGAAATAGAAAAGAAAAGATTCTTCCTCAAACAAATTTATTAAAAATTGGTTTGACATCTCTAGACGCAATGTTCTCAGAATGAAGAATGTGGCATATTGTATCATATTGCTTATCAGCGTCCAATTGTGACTAACAGTGTTTCTTCTCTCTTGTCATCACCAATTCGTTGCTAGGTAACAAAACAATCAACCAGACAGGATATTTGCAATACCTACAAGTTGTTATTTTACTTTTTCTTTAACTTAAAGGAAAAGTTTCGATAAGTACCCCGAACCTTGTTTCGAATTAAAAAGTATTAAAGCGAATAATAAACTTCATCACAACACTTCGTTTAAAGAAAGGAAAAATAAAGAGTATTGTTGGAATACACGAATTTTTAGACGGTGGCTTGACAGTTGAACTTAAAGAATTTTTTTCCGCAAATTCGAATTTGGTCCTATTAAAGGCGTCGCAGATACACTGAATTTCGCACTCCCTTCAGACGATTTAAATAAAATATAAACCTTTTGCGAAGCGTTCAGCTGTTTTTAAATAAGAAATATGCGAAATGAGAGTAAATAAGGAGATACTTTTAAGCATTGATTAGTCTAATTTTGGTGCTGAAAATGTAAAAACGTTTGCACAGTCATTGAAAGTTTCATTTCGTTGCGGTAATGTTCTTTATAGATTCATTAGAATCACTTCATTTCAGAAGTCACAGCGAATAACTTTAATACTTGACAGACAGGTTATGCGTCGCCCCATGAAAATTGTCAGATTATTATTTCTCAATAATTCTGACAGTGTTTCCTTCAATAAAAAAAAAATTTGAAGCGCGCTCGAGTATTTCGAGGTAATGTTTTTTTTTTACAACTTTAGGCTATTTTTTTAACGCCACGCTCAAATTGTCAGATTATTGAAATATACACTCTTTTAAATGTAATTAATGTACCTTTACTTAATCTGACGCGCTCGAGTATTTCAGAGGATCGATTGTTTTTAAGCGACTTCTCAATTTATATATAGATATTTTTTTATGATTGTTCGCCGATTACTCCGTCGTTTGTGGACCGATTTTCAATTTTTTTTTTGTTTGAAAGGGTATACTTCCGAGGTGGTCCCATTGTCTTCAGGTCAGGATCTGATAACGGGATCCTGGAGAAATTGAGGGAACTCCTCAAATATTATAGGCACACCTATACCGATTTAGGTATTTTTGATAGTAACTTATGTATTTACCTTCAGAAAATCACTTTTGGTGAAGTGGAACTGATGATGAAGACCACAGATGGCCACCACAACTACTCAATAACAAGTATTTCACGGCTTGCAATTCGACTATTTCGATAAAAATGCTACACAATTTACGCTCGTCACAACTTAGGTAAATCACTTAATCTTACTATATTCGTAACTGAAAAACCCCGCCATATGAAGAGTTCATACTGGGTAAAGATACATTAAAGGGTACTAGGATTCTACCTATATAATTATCTGACACACTCGAGTTACTTCAAAATTACCGCTGGGGCTTCCCCATTATTATTAAAGAATATTTGACAGACAGATTAGAGCAGTGGTGACTGTAATTGATTGAAGCGCTTACGGTCGCGGGTTCGATCCCCGCTCAGCAAACGTTTGTATTGACCGTATGAATGTTTGTCGTGGTCTGGTTGCTTGTGTGTTTCCGAACCCTGGATGCAGGATCATGAGATGCTAATGGGGGCCGTTGAATGTGATGCGTTTATTTATTTTTTATGGGTTACGCGAGATACTTATTCAAAATAGTTGAATTGAATCCATCGATATTCAAAATGTTTTTATTGAAATCTCGAAAAACGAAAAATTTCATATTCAACCCTCCCTTACCTTCTTTGTAATAAGCTTCATGTAATATATATAAAAAATTGTGTGAAGTTATTAGTTGAATTTGCGAGATGGTTATAGGAGAGGTAGAAAAATAAGATTACAATAACGCGAGCAACTATCTACAATTTTTATTTTACTATCCTACATATTTTATTTTATTTTTACCTAATCGATTTAGTTAATCCTTATTTCTTAAAAGGATACACTCCCCGTTCGACCCCATACAATTTCCATCAAAATCGGTTCAGTACTTTGGTTTTAAAATCAAAATAGCTAGAACAAGTAAGTCATCTGGATCAATAAAAATACGTATTTAGCTCTTAAAATCGAATCCATTTCTTTTTAAGTCTTATACCATTAACACCAGGATTAAGACAATCAATATTCAAACTCAAACTCAAAATATACTTTATTCAAATAGGCCTTTACAAGCTCTTTTGAATCGTCGTAATGTGACGTCAGTTCCACGTGAAGCTACCATCTGCTCGGAATGTGGACTCTACTGAGAAGAGCCGGCGAAAAACTCAGTAGTTACTCTTTCAAAAATATTTTTGTACAATATTGTTTGATACAATTAGCTACAGTTATCCTGCGAGAATATCAACGCCCTATTATTCCACGCGGTTTTATCATTAATGTAATCATATACTAAATAGTATGCTTTTTCTATTAATGTTTTTTTTATATAAACTTTAAATTTGCGAAGTGGCAGATTTAATATTGTTTCTATTACATAACGTGAATATTCCAGAAGTTTATTAAAGTGACCATTGAAATTTTCGAACTTATGTAATCCGGACACTCGCTTGCATCCGTATAACTTCCCGTTAAACAAGTTTTCGCATTCGAACCAAATAGTACACATATGAGAACTAATTTTATTCCGAGATCATTATTATTATGTACTATGACTTTAATATACAAAAACGAATCTTCAACAAATAAATTTTGAATTTGACTAATTCACTAATCTTATATAATTATATATTTTAAATTTTTGCGATTTATACTATCCATATTTAATATAACTGGTCTTATCGCGATAACTAATGGTATTATTACCTTTTTATTATCCGACGTGTCGACGAAGTTACATTCGTCGTGGTCACGAGCTAACTAGTACTGCGCGCCCTCCGGCGGTTCGAGGTACCTCGAACAATGTTAGCACGAACCGATTGTGTTAGTGTAGTGTGCTTTCAGTATTATAATGCGCCAAATAAAATTAGACTAAGCTACTCCTTAAAACGTTAACTATCTGAGGGACAGTCCTGTAAAAATCTGTCCAGCAGTTTCAGAGATTAGCCGGAATAAACAGACAGACAGATAGACAAAAATTAAAAAAAAAAAAGATGCGAGTACCGTATACACTTTAGTTAAAAGCTGTTAACAGCTCATATTTGTAATAACAAACAGAGACTTCAATTGGATTTCCCACCAATTGGCAAGAACCTTTTAAACAAAAAAATAATTAACCAAATCGTTCAAGTCGTTTTCTAGTAATCGTTGAACATACATAGAGAAAAAATCACAAATGAGTTTGTATGTAGGGGGTAATCTCTGACTCCACTCATCTGATTAGAAAAATTCTTTTTGCGTCGGACAGCCTCTTTGTTGAGGAAGGTTATATTACAGAACGCTACGACTCAGGAGCGAAACAATGACCATAAACGTGAGTAAAACCGCGAGAGACAGCTAGTGTTTGATTTAGTAAATCAATTATTTATGAATAATACATATTCAATGACGTTAATGATAATTTCCTGTTGCATAGAGAAAAGCAAAATTTTCAATCCGAAAACGAGGCGTCTCTGCGCTGTCTTTGCCACTGAATAAGTAATGGAATATGAAATTGTGGGATTTCTTACCCGCTGCTTAAAACTCATTCGTATTAAAAAGGCCAAATAAATAATTTATCGATTGTTGCCAAACAATGTTGTGTTTCGAGAATTGTTTCGTAAATGGAGTTCTGAAAGATGTTCTATTATTAACTAGCTATGCCAGCGGCTTCGCGCGTGTTAATGTAGAATTGTAAATGTTGTTTTGCTGTAAAAACGTCAAGAGCGTTTCTATCCTTCGGGAATAGCCCTTTTTTAATAGATGACAGTTAGCATGTACCCTTCTTTGTATCCCTGAAAAATATTTATGCAAAATTGTGTGTTTTTATATTTTATCGTTTAATTACTTGTAATGTTCTTTTGGATTCAATCAGTTTTTATTTTTAGCCCCCGAGCAAAAAGTTCGACGCGTGTATCTGTGAATTTGTGTGCCTATATATGTAGCTGTTTGTACACACAGATACACACACATACAGACACAGATACACACAGTATGTGTGTATGTATCTGTGAATCTATTTATCCGTATGTGTGCTTGCGAAAGATTTTGATGCGTTTTTTCTTGTTTGGAAACTGATGTAATCGGAATGGTTTTTAGCTTTTATTTGTGAATATCTGTTTAGGCAATTTAAGGTACTACTCTATTATAGATGTTCAAAGGATCTGAATAACTTCTATTGGTCTTATCGATTCGCAATTTACAATAATGTGATTTAATTATATGACCATTGAATAATCTTGGTCTGATACTGCAGCATCATCTGGAATAAACGGGATATACAACTCCTTACCAATTTACAGCAGAAGACTCGTGTTGGGGCTTGTTGAAATGGTCTCAATAATTAGGTTGTCGGGGGTATTTTTCAATTTTCAAGCTTATTTTGTTGTAAATAAGTTATGTTTTCGAGGAAATACATTGGTGACATTTTAATGCCATGCATCTATTACTATGGAATATACTATGGAATCAATATGTACACTGTTTAATCTCGTGTAAATTTAAATAATCTGCTGATTATCATGGTTGTTTTACGTAGCACAACAATATTGACATAGAAACTCTTTCTAACCAATTAAATAAAAGAACAATTTTTAGCCATTAATTATCAAAGCGTTAATACAAACCCTGAACCTGATTCGAAACTTCCGGAATTCAGAGCCAATTTCTAAACCATCGAAATGAATTCTCAGTCTTGTCTGAATAATAAACAGACCTCGCCCGAAATCTTCGTTTGATTAAAATTTTATTACGATTACAGAGAGTCGATTGTTACGAAAGTTTTAGTTTGGGTTAGAATTTCGGATGATTTTGCTAATATTGTTACGGAATTTGCAAAGATTCAATTATCGTGATATTTAGTTGAAACTTTAAAATAGTTAGGTATAATATTATTATCTATAAACTAAGGTGATTTTACTTCGTTAAGTAATAAAATACATAGTTTTATTTATTTAACCCTTAATTGCATGATTTTTTTTTATTTCCTCAAAATAAAAATCAATTTATATAAGCAGACTAACCAGTAATAAGAAAAAGAATTAGTATATAATTACAGGTCATGTAAAAACGCAGCCAATTTTGACGTTCAGAATTATTTTTAGTTGATAGTTGACTTTGATATAAGCATTTCATTTTTGATAAACCATGGGTTAAGGGTCACTAGTAGCTACTACACCATTGTTCGTGCACTTTTTTATAGTAGTCACAGCTATTTTTTTTATTTGTTTCAAAAATATATTACTATTTCATTATATGGACGCTGATAAGCAATACTGCGTCAAGCCACACGTTCTTCATTTTAAGAAAATGGCGTCTAAAGATGTCAGACCTATTCTTAATACATTTGTTTGAATAAGTATTTATCTATATTTCTTTTTCTTTTCAGATAAAAGGAATAATCAATTAGAAGCAGGTTGATATATTTAATATATTATTTAATGAAAAGATTTTTAAATATATGAGATTATTGTATATATTACAAAATATATACCTTCATTTACGAAACATTTAATTAAGAAACATTACATCGTACTTATTTACTATATATTACTTTATTTTTTATTGAATAATGTTTAATAGGTGACGCGCTATTAAAATATATTAATATCTCCGAATTTGACTTTTGGTGGGTTGACATATTATTGCTTATCAGCATCCATATATAAATAAAATAGTCAAAATATGTGACATATTATCCATTATCTTTTGATTGCGTTGACTAAGAACGTTAATTTTTTCACATCCGCAAGTCATTGTCGACTTGAGTATATGATATTAATTTCAACATGATACGTCCATGCATTTCTGGGAAAAAGGTCTTGACAGCCAGACAGACAGACGGACAACAAAGTGATCCTATAAGGGTTCCGTTTTTCCTTTTAAGGTACGGAACCCTAAAAAACACAACAGATATGCAAATTATAAAAGAGAATTAATTGTAAAATTTAAATATAAAAAAATACAAATTAAGGCATGAACATAGAGTACAAAATAAAAATAAACGAATAGGTAAAAACCATAATAATTAATACATTTTTAAAACAAAAAAAATAAAACCTCTTTGGATGTACGTTAGTCCGACTTATGAGTAAATACCTCTTCACAGAACGTAATCCATTTCATTTTACTGCTAAATGACAGATAAACTCGTACTTTCATGAATCACAATTTGTTTTCCTTAATCGCTAAGAAGAGACAAAACTTTAAATAATTTAACATTTAAAAATTAAGTTTTTAAATTCGGATTCTATCTACATAACCATCTAGATCGCAACCAAAGATAAAAAAACAAGACTTAAAAGAACGGGATCTCAAAATAAATAAAATACGTAATTTCGTGCAAATTATATCAAACCAATGCGAGAGTGTATCGTTTCTATTTAAAAAAAATATCTAAATCTGTCTAGCCGTTATCTAGTAATCGGTGAACATACAAATAAAAATCAGCAACGTATTGAGAAACTCCTTTTGTGGAAGTCAGTTATATTCCCATTAACTGCCATTTATATATGGATGCTGATAAGCAATAATGTGTCAACCCACAAAATGTCAAAATCGGAGATATTGATGTATTTTGATACTGCATTACCTGTTTAACAGTATTCAAAAAAATCAAGTCACATAAACTAAATACGTACGGAAAAAAGTTTCTCAATTAATTGTTTCGAATTTCAAGCGCGTTCTATATTTTGCTATTTATACAATAATCTCAAATATTTGAAGAACTTTTTATTAAATAATTAAATATATCAATCTGCTTTTAATTCATTATACCTTTTATCAAAAAAGAAAAGTAAAGATGGATATATACTTCTTCAAACATATTTGTTAAGAATAGGTTTGACATCTTTAGACGCCATTTTCTTAAAATGAAGTCTGCGTGGCTTGACACAGTATTGCTTATCAGCGTTCATATATAATGTTCTCTTCTTCTAGCTCATTAACCTTTCAGTGTGAATTTTGAAACTACGTATTATTAAGATAAAATACTAAATATATATACATGATATATGTAATTATGCTTCCTTTGTGTATTTAAATGTTACATTGTAATGTAAAAAAGCTAAACAAACATTAGGTGGCTTATTATAGAAATCTGTATCAACAGTGGAATAAAACCTTATCTTGGAAAGTACGTTTCCATTTTTTATATGCGTGAATGTAAGCAACCGGAATAATAAACTGTTCATAAGTATGTTAAGACTATTAAAAATCTGACTATCTTAATTAAATTTACTCGAGACATTAAGAAAATAAATAGATAAATTAATTTTATACGACACTTATCCATACATATTGTATACTAGCTGCGCCACGTTCCACCAGAGTTAATTTGAGGAAATATATACATATATGTATATATACATTTTCTATTAAAAGAGCCTAAGTTTCTCCTTTCGTCATTTCAGAAATTAGCTGGAACAAACAGACAGACAAACATATAAACAGACAGACAGACGGACAAAAAAAGTTTAAAATTATGTTTTCTTGTGTTAAAAGCAACAAAAACAGACACATAAATTTTATTTATTTGTATATGTAACACTCTTCTAGCATACTCGCAAAACATAAAACCTTGGAATTAGTTCTTGAGATTAATCATTATTTTTGCCTCAATACTAATAAAACAATAACTAATGTAATCGTTTATAACAAGGAGAAAATTAAGAAACATCCAAAAGATAGCAAAATCGAAGTTCGTAATTTTTATTACAAGAAGTGCCACTTCGGATCACTTTTAATAAAGACTTTTTCAATAGATAGTACGAAGTGAACCAATCATTCTAGTATACAAAATCCAATACAATTGCGATAACTAAATCACTCGATTCCTTTTAAGAGAAAACAAACAATTCACAAAACAATAATCCATGGAAAAAAAAAAACAAATTAATAACAAAACACGAATAGGTTATTACACAATTATGTCAGTAGTACCATTATCTTAAAGGTAGTGCTTATGTTCTATATCATTCAAGTCTTCAAACATCTTCATACGACCGTCTCATTAGTTATTTTGATAACAAACAATACTGCTTTGTATTCTGAATAGCTTGAGTGAATGAGCCAGTATTTCTGCAAATAACTAAGTCTCATTACTGCCATTATGCAATATGTTGGTTATAAATCAGGGTGGAATATCCTTGATATATCAAGTTGAAAGTTAGGCTTTAGATGTTTTCTGGGATATGTTTTGAAATTTTTGTACAATCTATGTTAGCAAGCAGGTTAATTACGGTAAGTAACGCTGTCGCTACGCGATACATTTTGACAGTTGATTTCTAATCAACTGAAGACTGAAACGAAACAAATCGGGATGATTCTTAGCATATATGGAGCAGATCTCCATATTTAGACGTTTCAAGATTATCAGCTCTTTTTTTATCGTTAAAAGAATCTGAACAACTTTTACTGGTCTGGTCGAATCGATATTTACTATACTGTGACTTAAAGGATACTAAACTAACATAGTTATGCAACCTAGATCTGATACCGAAGTATCATATGGAATTAGCAGGAGGTATAACTCCTCACCAACGTACAGTAGAAGTATCGTGTTAGGGTCCGTAAAAATTTTCTATTTTAGATTATTTAAGTCAAATAGTGAGAATTCGGCATCGCTGCAAGATGTCATTGAGACTTACCAGCGAGCTGGATTTCAGAGCATACTCGATATCTTATCTCAAATATTCTTTGGTTAATTTTCTAAAATTAACAAATGCTATTTAAATTGACGGAATAATATAATGGAAATATACTTTTAATGTCGCACGATGTCATTCCCTGTTACCAGATTATTTTATCTTAGGCTCTTGACAGCCTCCAGAGGAATTTATTTTTTAAAATTACTTTGTTGATAATTAAGATAAATTTGCGATTTTTTTTGCATAGCGTCGTAAGCACTTAGATTATGAATTTGAAATGGGTAGTGTAAATTTAATTCGGGGATATTAGCTATGAGTTCTTTAAACGATTACTAAGATTAAAATTGGAGATTTTAATACCAAATTTGTATTTAAATTTTTTATACAGACAAATATATTCTTAGTAATATTATAAATGTAATTAGTTAATTGTCATTTTAGGTTTGTTTTTAATTACTTAATTTGCTAGTTTGTTACGCTTTTCGCCTCAATTGCTTCACCGAACACCATGAAATTAGCATTTAACACCAACCGTAGAAAACTATATAGTGTACCATTCATCCAGAAAAAAAATAGCTAGTGGATTATGTGGAAGAAAAATAATATGAAATATTTCTATAATAGGAACTATTACTATTCTGAGAAGATAAGATAAGCAATGAATTATACTAAGGCTAGCAAATGTATCACATTTGTTTTGCTGCATCTCGTTCACGTCTCGATTTTGTTTGGAGAAAGATAATGTTCATAATAATAATAGATTTGAAATATAAAATAGATTTATCAATAAATTCTGTGCGTAGTCCGTTCCGGGTAATATTAAGGTAAGCTTACTTTTTAATGGACTTCAAAAAGGAGGACAACTAAGTTCGTATTTTAGTGTATGTTTTTTAATGTTTGTTACCTCAGTACTCCGTTATGTCTTCAGCAATTTTGATTTACTTTTTTTTATATGAAAGGAAAATTAATCCCATAGAACTTTTATCAAAACCGGTCTTAAAATCTAAATAACTGGTATTAGTGTGTCGCCTACGTAAAGGAAATTGCGTATTTTCATTTCGTTGTCGGTTGTACACGTTTATATGTTTTTTCTGTATACTTGGCTTTTTGTAAACCGATTATGACTGCATGTAATATTATTTTATAGTGGTATTGTTTTTTTTTTATATATTCTTTGGGATGAAATCATTTTGCACTTATTCACATTCTAAGCTGTGTAATCATTCATGGTTAGTTTATTAAAACACTATGGTATTTTATACTATCAACTAGCTGATACTCGCGACTTCGTCTGCGATGTCTTATGCCTACGTCATAGTAGCTTTATGCAAAGTCTTAGCCCAATCGGTTTAAAATTTACAAAGTTTTATAGAAACTTTCATCCCCTATTTATTCCCCTTGAAGGAATAGTGAATCAAAATGCTTTCTAAGAGGATGCCTACGTCATATCATCTACCTGCATGCCAAATTTCAGCCGGACCTGTCCTGTGGTTTGGGCTGCGCGTTGATGGATCACTATGTCAGTCACCTGTCACCTTTGAGTTATATATATTTAGATTTTGTAACAACTTGTATGAAGTTTATGTCGAATGTTTTACCATCAGCAGGCAAAATCAAAGATAGGTTAATATTCTAACCTATCGTTAAACTTAGTAATTTGGTAATAGAATCAAAAAACTTTCCTCTTTATTATTTTAGAATTATGCTTACGCACTAATTTAATGATCAATAAAATCGTATTGAAATTAATTTAAATGTCTTATACCGTTAAGAATTTACTACAAATAGTTCATTTGCTACGAATAATATTATTTTTGATGTTACGTCATGTAGATGAATTATCTTATCTTATTTGCAGAATCGTGACTTTAAATACAGTAACTCGTAATAATATCGAGTAGATCTATCACAGCAAGATCGAGTACTGCATAATGGATGTAACATTGCTCTCTCATATGAAGCATTCGGCTGTCAAATGATATTTGCTGTATTTTTTTCTGGATCAAAAAGGTAATAATTCATTTTATTCCGTATTCAGTTTTAGTAAGACATTCAGTGATCTTTTAGTGTTCTGTTTTATTGTCTGTATTATCAATGGTTTTAATTCTAAATGTGAAAATGTTTTGGATTACTTAACGCATTATTATATAGTTACAGACGAATCTTTAAGTAGATAAAGAATCCAAAACATGCTTATATTGTTTTATAAGTTGTAACTTGATTATATTTTCAAGCCTTTCATCTCCCCTAATAAATGGATAATATTTTTAAATTAGTCATCAAGTGTTTAGTTTTATATGACTATAGATTATTATAACAAAACAGCTATACGTATTAGGTTCTTCTTAATTTAATTCTTTAACTTTGTATTATTTCGTTTCTTTCCACAGATATGAGTCAAGATAATAAGCGATGGCCTTACCATTGCTCGGAATCATCTCAATACACTGGGGACAGTTCTGCAAATTCTTTAGTACAACCTGGTACTTATCGTCCTTTTAAAAGTAATTTTTTTTATTATATTAATATTGATTAAGTTTAAGATATCAGCTTGACTGCCTGACTAGTAATACGTCAGTTCTATGCAAATACTTTCAAAATAATAAGAGGAATTTCTCAATTCGTGGTGTATGTTTTTTTAATGTATTTATCTCAGAATTTCGTTGTTTCTTCACCGATTTTTATTTTTTTTATTTGATGAGTTATACATTTAGGTTAGTTTCATATTATTATATTATATATTCATCAAAATTAATTTAGTAGTTATGGTTATTAAATCAATATAACGGAAAATATGTTGTCATCTAAGTAAACAAAAATGTGAAAATGTGCTTTTAAGAGTCGAGTTTGAAAGAAATTTTTACTTACATTTTTTTAAATTTATTTTTTTTTAATAAAATCTTCTTTAAAGTGTATTTATAAAAAATAACGTTAACGAAAATTCGAGATACAAGTAAGTTGTTAAACTTATTTATTTATTTAACTTTTTTTTTGTCACAGGAACGTCGAACCCAAAGGCGATACGAAGAAAATATTTGCGGGCTGTATTTAAAAATGGCGAATTCAATATCTACAGAAGACCTACCAAAGCGATGAAAATCTTTTCAAACTACTTCATACTGCTGGTTGAAGCCAGGTGGAGATGGACTTTATTGAATTTTTTCACAGCATTCACGTGCAACTGGTTGTTCTTCGCTTTCATTTACTGGCTGATCTCCTACAACCACGGTGACTTTAACGAGGACCACCTTCCGCCGTACCAGAATATCACAGGATTCACGCCCTGCATCAAAAATGTTTACGGATTCACATCTACATTCCTGTTCAGCGTCGAAGTACACACAACAGTCGCTTACGGCCGACGGGCCATCACCCTCGAATGTCCAGATACAATTACCGCAATGTGCCTTCAATGCATTGTAAGTTCTATCTTCCAATCCATAATGGTTGGAATACTTTTTGCTAAGCTGACGCGACCGCGAGCAAGAACACAAACGATCCTCTTTAGTAAGAACATAGTTATAAATGTAAGGAATGAAAAATTCTGTCTTATTTTCCGTGTGGGTGACATGAGGAAATCAAGAATACTCAATATAGAACCGAAAGCGTACGTTCTACGATTTAATGAAGATTACAATGTTCTTGATGGTTCAGAACAGATTGAACTAAAGGTTGATATAGATGAATGTGAATCGACATTTTTCTTATGGCCTGTAACGGTAGTTCATGTGATAGACGAGAAGAGTCCTTTCTTTGGAATATCAGCGGCTGATCTTTTATGCACTAAGCTAGAAATTCTTGTTCTATTCGAAGGTATAATTGAGTCCACTGGTCAACCTGTTCAAGCAAGATCAAGTTTCACTGAGTTCGATATTCTCTGGGGTCACAGATTCGTTCCGATGGTTGGTTACAATTTAGATAAAATGTTATACGATGTGGACTTTTCCAAATTATCTGAAGTTCAACAAGTTGACACACCGCTGTGTTCTCCAAACGAATATGATCATATTATATCAATGTTTCAATTTGAAAAGAATTGGGATTCTAATTTTGATTTCATTACATAGATTAGTTAATTAGTTTAAGATGTAATTGGTGCATTTATGATTTTTAAATTGAATTGTGATTTAATACTTTTTGCATTTAAAGCAAACAACGCTAAGTTATGTTTTAAATAATAACATTACGTTATTATTATTAAAAGTGTTTTTCTCAATATAGTTTTTATTATGTTAAAAAAAATTCTTCTTAATCTTGGTTTAAGATTGATTAATATTATCAAATAGCCCTCTAACTTTGGAAAGTGTAAATAACTGCCACATTATATATATATATAGATGTATCCATTATAGTGTATTATTTTAAAACTTCCATTTAGTTTTCACGACATAGTTAATTTATTAATGTCCTAAACGTATTAGTCTACATAATACAATTAAAACAATTTAAGCTTAACTGCTATGTGGGAAATGAGAATCCCATAAGGCACGCGGTCAGACCCTGTCTTAACTTTTATTGCTATTTGAACGTAAGAGGTAATAGAGGAGTTTTTTTTTTAACTTTCGTGACTTATGCTATTCATATTTAATATAACGGGTCTTATCGCGATAACTAATAGTAGTAATACCTTTTTTATTGCTCGACGTTTCGACGTTTCGTTGACGAGTCTTTAGCTTAAGTCAGCTCGTGACCACGACGGACTCCGTCGAAACGTCGGGCAATAAAAACTACTACTATTAGTTATCCCGATAAGAGCAGTTGTATTCAATATGAATACTATTACAGGAGCGATGTCAACAATGTTTTCTTAGTAATAACCTTGTTTGTATATAAGAAACTTTGAAAAAACAACTTAATACGAGCAATTCTTATATAGATGTATGTATGGAGGGGTTCGGGAGTTCGAACTAGATAGATTCCATTTTTTGAAAACGTCGTTTGCATGGCAATGATAAACATTTTTTTTTATTTACAACTAAATTTAAATATATTTTCCATTACACGTTATACCAAAACAAATATATCGAGAAAAGCTGGGTCATCAAGGTAGGAAGTAACTGGCGTGCTGAATTTAATAATTCTAGTAACACCAGTTTAAATTATGAGCTACAAGTTGACTGTACGTCGAGATATTGAAAGTTTAGATAAGTTTTTTATTTTTCATAGTGACATGTATGTAATATATACTTGTAAATTTGATAAAAATACAACTTTTAAAATCTCGTTGTTTACTTAGCCTTTCATACAACTAAATGGATACAAAAATAAAATTGAAAAAGGAGTTAAAAATATTTATTCTCCAGAATAAACAAGAAAACTACGTTTTAAAATATCACAATACAAATAAAATTGTATTTACCCGAGAGAAAATATCTGAATAAACTCTTACTTAAAAGTTTATTTATTTTCCCTTCACTGCAGACTTTGTTGAGTCACTGCATTTACAAGAATGTTTTGGTTAAAATACCTTCATGAGTAATTATTTGTTTTTCTGTTCAGTATCAAAAGTATCATTTCAACTCTTACTTTACAATACGGTAACATATCGCATCGTGAGTCGTGACGTGTAAAAGTCAGCAAGCCGTTAAGTTTGCCGGCTACGATCTGAAGAACTTATAACGAGGCTGAAGATAAAGCTCCCCAATTAATTAGCAAAAGTTTTGACTAGGTTTCAGAATTAATTGTCGGAATCAGAACTAGGTTGAAATTGAGCTGAAGTATCACGTTCGAACATGATGAGGTTACGGAGTCGATACGCTTGTTTGGGTTCGTTTGTTTAAAATTAATTAAAACTGCTTACAGTGATAGTTATTTTAGACATTTTACAGATAATGTAAGAGGTTCTAAATTTAAAATGATTGATTAAAATATGTGATAATGTTGGTAGTGTTGTTGTATTTTCATATTTTGCTTGTAATATTTGTCATATTTTTTTCTCGGTGTTTGTTTATATTTTTAATGATATAAGTCTTCATCTTTAAACAGCAATAAACATAGAAAAATACCTTATGGTTTATTTAGTTTATTTTTTAATAAAATGTATTGTCTATATTTCTTGAACAGGCGCTAATCAATATAAACATAGGCAAAATATAATTATTATGGCTATATTAAAAACGAAAGTTATTTTAATATAAAAGTAATGCTTATAATTACGTGGCTTAGGTTTACCATTTTCGCTTAAAGATAAAAGACGGTACTTTCGAAATTCAGTACCTAAAAGGATAAAACATGATTTCAAAATGTTTTTTTTTAAAGCTGTAGATGATCTCGTTAAACCGATTGTTTTCGAAATACTTAATTTTATAAATTTCATAGACATTTTCTGTGGCACAATGAAACACATCGTACTGCGAATGGAAGCTACATTAAGAAATAAAAACTAACAGTGGGTATTGTTAATTTATATTCAGTACACGTATATTCGACTACAAAAGTGAAAAACAATTTTTGATATTTGTAAGCTCTTTTTAATTCCTGCCGACAGTGGCAGGTAGACCGGACGAGCACAGAAGCAATATTGTACGTGACTGTACCAAACATGGCGCTGTCTTCGATTCCTGATTAAACTAGGATAAGAGAAAAGTTGAAAACGTTCTCCAAAATTGCACATTTCTTATATTCAGTTTCATTTAGTGCAAGAAGTTGTCTTTTGTAAAGAAATCGTTTTCTTCAGCAATTCAAGAAGTTGTGGAAACCTTTCTACAGATATATTTATTTAACGTTTCAAAGCAAAAAAAGGACAATCAAGAACACCGTTATTAACAACCAAAAAGCTTTACGCATGTTTTGTCAACAAAAACATTTTAATACTCAAATAGAGACCGAAGTTAATTTAAATTTTGATTATAATAACTTTCCTTAACATATAAACTTATACGAGTAACAATAAAAACAGCAAACGACATATTAAACATAACAATTCAAACGGTATAACGACTTTATTACAGCTGTCCTACAAGGACAGTTATTAATCCGTTTCATACGATTCTAATCCTTGCGTGTGTTATATAAAGCATGGATTCAGGTGAAAATAATTTTTAAGATAAATTTATGTGCGTCTCCGTACATTCTCGAAATTAGGGCAGGGATGAATCACGCTAGTAATATCGTACGTGACTGTACCTCGGTTCATGTCACGTCTTTCTAAGCATTAGAAATTAAAATTGAAAGAACGGTTTGTAATGTCCATTACGGGCTTATAAGATTACCTCAGACTTTCATACTCATAAAAATTTAAGCCTCTGATACGAATATGTGATTAAACCCGAACAAAACCAACCCAAAATATTAAAGATATTGGCAAAAAATTCGAAGTAATACTATGATCTTTAAAAAGCTACGCCTAATAAAGCTGTATTTACTGTTCGAGAGAAAAAAATATTGATATGTTTTTAGTATAGAGGCGTTAAACGATTTTGTGTTTTGTTATTTCTCCTAAAGAAAATAATAAATGCCGTTAACAATACATTTCATCACTAAATTAGAGATAAAATGTACAGCTAAGCAACACTGGATGTACAGGATTTTGTTTTAAATTTTAAGAATGTTTAACTTAACGTTATGAAAGAAGTCCCATATCTTAAAGAGACATTGTAAGTAAAAGAATAGATAGAGTAACTTATAAAATGGTTTGTACGTTTCTTTTTGAAAACAAACTTTGTTCAAGATTTCCAAAAGGTATAAAAGTAATGTTTTATTCTTTAAAACTCAGTCTGAGGTCCTAAAACATAAGTAAAAAAGAATCCGTGAAAATATGTTTATTTTTTTTTAGATTTTTACTGCTAAAACAATTTTATGAATTATGGTATTCATGTAGTTTGTACGTCGCGAAAATAAATTTGAAACGAAAAACAGAGGACGATAGTTTGTATCAAGATCTCCTTATTTCTCAAAAAAAAAGGCCACTAAAAATATTATTCTACGCGAATTAAATCGTGAGAACCAATTGTATGTTAAAAATTACACGAAAAACAATAAAAACACAGAGATTACATTTTTTTAAATGCTCTATTGCAATCACTCAATTCACTTATTTTGCTACTAATATTAGCGTAGGCGCTAACCATATCACATTTTAAATGATACTCAAAACTTTATTTTGGAAGAAAATTAAATTTTTATTTAAATGTGTATATAAATAAAAATTCGCAGCATTTTTTTTTTGTATAACATGCTATTGAGATTTTAACAAGTAACAAAATATACTGACTCTAAAGATGTTTTCAGAAAGAAATCTGCAAACTGCATTCATCTATTAATTCTCAATAACTCACAACACATCTCGATAAGTTTAGAGAAAAACTTAAATAATATTAAAAAATAAAAATCTGACCGTGCAAAAGAACCGATACAAATATTATTAATCTATTAAACGAGAATTACATGTAACTTTTACTGTCGTTATGATATAAAACAGCACTGGTAACAATCACCAAAGTCACCTTACGCAAGCTGTGACTCTCAAAAATAAACGCACTGACAAAAACTTCTTTCAGGTGTAAAGCAAAAATTAAAATCAAAATAAAAAAAAAATACTTTTTTCAAGTAGGCTCTCACGAGCACTTTTGAATCGTCATACATGAAGAAACAAAAAAAAAAATACATTAATAATAAAGCTACCACCGGTTCGGAACGTAGATTCTACCGAGAAGAATCGGCAAGAACCTCTATAGTAATGACAAACAACTAAATCTTAATGGAAGTCTAAAAACAAAACATATTAGTGTAACAAGTTTTAAAGGCAAATATAGTATTGAAGATAGGTATTTCCCACATAACTCTCTTTCTCGTTTGAATTCCGGGAAATATTATATTCTATATCGCGCCAACAACTGAAACGAATTTAATGACATTTTGTATGTTGATATCCAAATGGTTTAGACTATAAAACGAACCAAAGAATTAGGCGTGAATTACACGTGTAAGTTTTGCTTTCAGACTTTCATAAAGATTTACATGAGTTGTTTGTTATTGCTTTGCATCTGAAAGAATCGCCTGTCAGTACCTTCTTTTCGACATTTACAGATTTCGTTACTACTTAGAACATATCTGTTACTAGATTACAGAGTTACTCTATATTGCTCTCGAGAGTGAAATTTACTAATGTAATTCTTACCTTAAACATATATACACATGCTCCTTCTGCAATCGGCTAAAAATGAAAGCTAATGCATAATACATTATAATAATTAACAGTCATTAGTTAAAAGCATACTTTAATGAGCAATAATACAGCGTGGGTATTCCAACAAAGCCAATTACCCACGTATCGAATTTTCATTTCGATTTACAATGCTAATTGATTTAATTTAAATATTCTATATCATGCAATTATAGTAACAAATTGCGTCCGTCACAAAGCGAAGTCAGTGATAAAAATGTATAATAATAATAATTAAATAAGGCATCATCGATGTTAAATTTAACGTATGAATATAATATACCTAGATTTTATTAATAAACTAGTAATTATTAAATTGGGTCACGTTGATAGATGTATTTAATTTTAATTTAATATTTCCATATATTTTATATATAATCTATTACTGATGGGGAAAGGTTCTGGAATGGAGACGGAATGGCAAGCGCAGCGTAGGACGTCCACCTACAAGTTGGACAGATGACCTTGTTAAGGTCGCCGAAAAACGCTGGCAGCAGGCCGCTTTGAACCGGTCCCTTTGTAGATCTTTAAGGGAGGCCTATATCCAGCAGTAGACGTCCTACGGCTGAAATTATGATGATGATATATTTGAGATATTAATATATGTGATTTGTTAGTATAGTGCTTTTATTTTTATTATTCTTTCAGTGTTACATAGAACATTTATCGAGGAAGGCTATAGGCTATATATCATCACGCTTAGATCAAAAGAAATGGAGCACTAATGAAGAGTGTTTCAAAATCGGGGGATATTTTCCTATTGAGAGAGCTTACGCTGCGTGCACTGCGTAAACGGTTAAAGTTTCCCAAAAATTATGTATGACAGAATTGTTCCACTTTAAAAGTTCTCTTAAATCTTTTAAGGTTAGCTCACTATAACCTTTTTTATGCTAACCAAATTTGTTCTAAAATAATGCATTATTAGCCCAAAGTAACTGTTCCACGCGGACGAAGTCGCGGGCGGAAGCTAGTCTCTTTATAAGTTACTAGCTGTCCATCGCGGTTTCGTTTACTGGTTATTGCTTCGCTCTTATGAATCTTAGCGTGTTAATGCCTAAAACCTTCCTCAATAAATGGGCTAACCAACGCAAAAACAATTTTTCAAATCTAATGTAGATTCGAGGTGTATCACAAAGTGAACCTGCCGATATCAGCTAATATTTAAATGCAGATAATTTAGATTCTAAATCCACAAATAAATATTCATGTTAACAAATTGTTCCAATCTCGACTATATTTCGTTAATAAAGATCGTGACATTTGAACTAACCCTAGACAATTTTCAACAGCACTCCGTCGGACCACTGATCAAGATTAATTGATAATACTCGCCTGATATAAATCGCCTTAAATCTTCTCTGAATTTAAATTCAAGTATTCGGTTAGAATCTATGTATTTGTACTTTAATTCCCGGGGTAGTTTTTCCGTACAATTGGCGAATTTAGCACAATTGGGCAAAGGTTTTTTCTTTAATTAAGGTTTATGTGTGTTTATATTTCCACATAACTGAATCGAATAGTGATGGTAGCACCACATATGAATTGTACCACTTTAATTACAAGTCTTCAGACTTGTTTTGAGATAGTATTTCAAGTTTAAACCAAGCAATTACCACAAAAAATGTACGTCTTCTAATATCTTCTAAAAGGCTTTTTATTAATGTGAGAATATGTTCGTTTGGAAATGTCCATATTAAAATAAGATTGCGAAACTTTGAGCCTACAATCTTGGACTCTTAGTTTTATATATTTTACCTACATTTTAGATACATAGCATCATTTCCATAGCTACTTGATATATGCCATTAAAAGTTGACATACGATCCTACTTAAAATAATTCAAGAATACCCCTTTTACTGAGTTTAATTATTTGATTTAATTTAGACGATTTTCATGTTAAAACTTGCTCTACTTTAACGTTCTCTCATACAACATAGTCAAAATGTTATAGCGTCATAAGTTTTAAGTAGAAATAAGCGGTTTGGGCTCGCAACGTCTCGGAGGTCGCGATAACACGACGGAACAGGAGTTTGGGATGTATGGTGTAAGTTATTGCAGTTACAATTCAATTGATTTATTCGATTGCAACCACAGATTATAAATAAAACTTTTGTATTAATGACCATAATTGACTTAATTGCTTAATGTTTTATCGTCAAAATTCAAATGCCATTAAAGTTCCAATCTTGACTATAAGGTCAGCAAACTTTTAAGTACTAGTTGAAATGTTTACCACTTTGGCTTACCATAATCTTAGTAAGATTAACTGTAAATTGAGTTCGGGAATATTCATGTGGACCTAATTTCAGTTAAAGGGTTGGATTGAAAAGAAAAACGACACATCTAAAATAAACAGACATGAACAAACGCCTGTTATATAAATAATTATATAATAATAAAAGGAAACAAATTCAAAAGCAAAGTACGTAAATTCGTTTACCTGAATAACATATTTATTATACATATAATGTTGATTAAAAACCAAAATATTGAATCGATTTTGAGGAACATTCTCAGCAATCTGAAAGAATAAATCTAAAATAAATCTAAAGTCGGTTAATGAACAACGGAGTTTTAAGTATCAAACGTAAAAACAGACAGACGGATGGACAAAAATGATAAGGTTCCCATTTTGCAGTTTAGATACGGAACCCTAAAAAATCAATTGAGGACCTCCCCCTTTTTTGAAGTTGGTTGACAAATTAAAAGGTCTACCTTTAGTTGCACATCATCTTTTGATGTTGTTTGGTACGAGTATCATATAACACCGTAGGTTCTATTGTAAAAATGAATTGTCTAACACATAAATAGTACTTACTGACTATTTAACTTCGTATGTCTAGAAAAGTTTTACTTCAACTACATACAAAGTAATCCGCTATTTTCTTAACAATCATACCAAGTACAAACATTACCAACTAAAACTTTCAAAGTGATTTCGAACAAAGTTTTCTAGGGAAAATAACAATGTGTTAAATATTATATTCGTAGATATATTTTTAACAAATGTTTTGTTGTGCATTATAAAATGCATTATAAAAACGCCTTAAAAGATTATGCCAAGATGGTGATGATTCTTAAAAATATGTGTGATCATTATCTTTTGAAAATTTAAATACTAAAAACGAGGACGTTTTTCTGATTACGCTAGAGACGAATTTGAGGCGCCCGAAATTTTAAATAAAATAAAGCCTAACAAAAAATAATGCTATGTAAAGAACATTGCAGTGTTTAGTTGCAAAAATTAATATTTTTGACATATTCTGTTACAACTAATCTATTGATTATTGGTAAACGTTTTTTTTTGAGCATTAAAACATTGTTTTAATTTATTACTGTGTAAAGATTTACTGTAATTTATATACATGCTGATTTTTCTTTTAAGTAGTTGCTACACTGTAAACCTATTAAAAAAAATAGCGCGAAAAAAAGGCGAAAGTACGCCATCTTTGTTCTAGCAAAATGCAGCAACTGAAGACTATTAATATGTATATTACTACACATCTTTGTAAAAATTATTATAAAAACAGCTTTTAACCTCAAATTCTATGAAGTGCGTTGACTTCTATGATACAGGAGGCCAATTAAATAACTAAAAACATGCAACATTCCGATAGTTTGACTCATTTTTTGTAACATAACGCCTCCTCTAACTGACAAAAATTTTACACTTTGATAGCGATATTTTTTTGCAAATCGGCTCCTGTTTAAAAATCAGAGTTTTACACTTAGACATACCTAAATTCTTAATTTCCTATTATCTGAGTTGAAAATAAAATATCATGGTATATTTTAAACTCATATTTCACTTTGCAAACTCTATTTGAACATCTAAGGTAGTATTTATGTCTGTACCCCACAATTTGTATACAAGTATTTCGTAACAGTTTTGTATCGCGAAATTACAATATATCATAACTATTTTGACAATAAAGGAAACTATTCCCTAATGGGCATACTGAAGTATGAACTATGTTGTATCGACATACTTCTACTCTGTGACAATTCGGGATTGTTTTATTACGAAGTTTAATATCGTTGCTATTAATTCATCTGCAATGGAGTTGTTATTATATTGAGAAGTTATATTATCACTCGATCCAGAAAAATGGCAATGTTTTTTTTTATGTATGTAAGTTATCCCTTTCAATGTCACTTTACACTTCAAAATCGATCAAAAACTTTACCGATTTTGAATTGCAGGTGTTATTAGATTAGTATTCTTTTGTAAAGTATCATTGGCTACATGGACGCTGATAAGCTATACTGTGTCAAGCCACATTGACTTCATTTTGAGAAACTGGCGTCTAAAGATGTTAAACCCATTCTTAACATATTACTTTGAAGACGTATGTATCCATCTTCTCTTTTCTATTTAGATAAAAAGGTTTATCTAATAATAAGTTTTTCAAATATATTATATTATTGCATATTGAAAAAAATTGACCACCCTGCAATATGGGAACGTTAAAATAAAATCCTTTTTTCGTACTTATTTATCATTATTAGAATATATCGATATATCAGAATTTGACTTTTTATGGGTTGACACATTATTGCTTATAAGCGTCCATATGACGTCATCAAACCATTAACATGGCGGACGTAGACTGTCAAACCGTTGTGATCTCTTCTACTATAAACAGTTTATTTTAAAGTGGGACTTTTTTTTAAGTTTCTTAAGTCTTGTTTAACAAACAACCATAAAATGTTTCCAAAGCATAGCTCAAAGTGTAATAACCCAATAGAAAATAAAATGTACTTAAAAGAGACTACACTCCGCTATACAGATCATATATCTGTAACTCTGCTCGTATCAAGACTGATTTACACTGTGATACGGTGCGCGAGCTCTCTCACTATCCGATGCGACCAGTAAATTGACAAAATCATAAATAGATGTATAATACGAGTATGTATGTGTGTGGTGCTTTGTACGTTGTTACCTTAATACGGTGTACTAGCTGTGCCCCGCAGTTTCACCCGCGTTAGTTTTAGCAAAAATTTAATTTATATAATGTTTAACTTCCCTACTTGAATCGTATATATTTTCACTATTGCATTAGTTTGAATTTTATTTTAGCGTAAAGCTCTTTTTATTTAATAATTAAAGTCAATCAATTTTTCCAATAAAAGTATCCTAAGTTACTCCTCATAACATTAGCTATATGTAAGTGAAAGTCCCGTCAAAATCGTTTCAGATGTTTAAAAAAATTAACCGGATTAAAAAGACAGACAGAAAATTCAAAAAAATGTGTTTTTGAGTAAATCACGTGTATACTTTCATATGCATTTAGTTAAAAGTTGTGAATTTAAAATAACAAATAGGCATTTAAATTTAATTTATTTCAATAGATAGCAGGCAAGCCACAGACAGACACACAGACACATAGCGGTAAAACTTATAACACCCCCCTTATTTCATCGGGATTAAAAAGAAATAAAGGAAACAGAAAATAAGGAAAGGAATGAGGGAGGTGTTCAATATGACTAAATTCATACAAAAGCTTTTCATACAAACAATTTCTATTTCAAGTGAGGAAATATGGGTTAAAAAGTAAAATAGATAGACTACAAAATAGATAGAATGGAGTAGATACCAGTATATAACCTTTAAACTTTGATTTATACGTCAGTGCTCGCTGCCTTACGCTCGGTCACCTGCCCGTTGCGACTCGTAAACTCTGCTAATACGACGAGATACTCGTAGTATAGAGTGATTTTTTTTGTTTTAACTATGTAACAGAATAACGGTTATATTATTGAAGTTGGAATAGTGGGTTCCGTGCAAAGTTGTCAGATACAAGTTATATTATTTTCGAGAGAATTCTACTACTTAATAAGATAATACAACATTTAGAAATAATAAAAATATAATTGTTTAGAATTTTTAATTTGAATTTCGTGAAGAAAAAATCTTGGCATCCCTCCAACATTTAATTAAATTTAATTGGAAACCATCTTAATTTTTCTTCAAGAAAGATTTTTTCTTATTTTATATTTATTGATTAAAAAAGGTCTAAATAAAAAAAATGTTTACTGCCTTTTCACCTACATTAGAAACAGCAAATGCTAAACAAAAAAAAAATTAAAATCTAGTAGACTTTCGGAAACCGGGACAGTATTATCAAATTCCTGGACATGAAACAAGACGCGCAATGACAGGACAATCCTGGATTTCCCGGCCATTAGCAACCCTAGTTCCATCGCTTATATCCGTTGGTTACCATCGGATATATATAAAACTAGCGGGGTCACTCAACCAAAACAAGATACATTATTTCATTCATTAAATTATATTATAGTTTTGACAATGACTAAAATGTTATTTTAATTATACGTTATCATGCAATACAAATTCATTATAATTAATCAAGTTTTACATTCAGAATATGAATAAACAATATTTACAATTTGTTAAAATCATTACATCATTGATTTACATTATTATTTATATTGGCGTAATTAATAATATAGCTTTAGCTTTCAATATTACAATTATTATAAAAATATATAAAAAAAGGACATGAGTACAAAATATTGATAAGAGAAAAAAAACATTATACATCGTCCTTTTATTATTAAAACCATATTTAAATTGTTTTTAAATTTATGAATATTCTGATTTAATACAGTTGTTTTATTATATATAATAGTAAGTAATAGTAATAAAAAAAAATAAAATAAGAAATAAAGAAAGAGAATATTATTATTATTATTATTTAGATATATTTTACCAAGTAGTTATAGTATTACATATGATAAATTGTTTTATATCAGAAGCTAAAAAATAATTTAGATCGGCTTCTAGTGCAATTCAATTTAATGGTGTATGCATTAATAATTAGCGATAAAGGCTTAATGTTAAAAGGTTTATGGTTATAGCTTCGCTCCTATGAGTCGTATCGTGATCGTTATCCTATAACCTTACTCAATAAAATGGTTATCCAACGTAAAAATAATTTTTAAAACCGGATCAGTAGTTACCGAGATTACCCCTAAAACACATTTTACCTCTTTATAATATTAGTAATACGCGCATTCATAAATCCTAAATCAAGACCTCGGTCACGTACCTAATGTATACTTTTACGGTATTACCTACTTTAGCCCTTCAAGGTATTATATGAACCGAACTTACATAAGATGTGCTAGCTGGAACGAAATATGAAATATCATTTTTAGTCACGTGTAAAAAAATGGTATCTGAAAATGGATCTATTTGGTATCTAATATTATGGCTAGGGATTTATATAAGAATAGATATAATGAGAATTAAAGATTTTGTCTGCAATTTTAAAGCAAAATTTTTTATAATTAATTCTATTGTACAAACAGATTTTGGTGGATCATTCACGAGAAGACCTTTTAATTAAAATATGAATACTATAAATAACGAAAGTTAAAAATATTAATAAATCCAACAATACCATAGGTATAAACGGCTTGACTTGTAAAGAAAAGGGAACCGACGATTTTGACTTTTAAAAACAGACTTCTAAACCGATTTTAATGAAAATTTGCTGTTGGTTCGATCGTCGGTGAGTAAACGAAAAAAGAAATAAATTTGTCGACAAATTGAGATCAAAAGAGGTCAACGAAAGTTTGACGAAGTGAGAACGTCCTACTATTTTAATAGTCGATTAAAAGTCTTATAAAAAAATCAAGGTATTAAAGGTATGCCAATTCATTAGTTAGCAATGTTAGCGTTGACTAGAACTACCTGGGCCCCGATACATCAATCTCGAGCGCAGTCGGGGCCCGGGCTGGCGTATAAAATCGACGCGGGTGCCTTCGTTGAAATATAGACGCAATAAACATCCTACCTCGACAATGTGATATATGTACATGTGTTGCAGCTCGAGAGGGAAATCTGTTGATTTGAAAAGTATCTAGGTGATTTTTTTGGATTATGTGATTGAGATACAGGAGTTTCTTGTGATCCATTGTGTGTTTGAAGGTTTATAAATAATAAATTTCGACAATATTTTTAAATGAATAATCTAACGACACCTCTGACTAAATAAATGATAAAAAATTCATCCCCAAAAATTCCTAATTTTTTTTTAAGATTTTATTTTACTAGTTTTTCGGTGGGATTAAAATGAACATCTATACCACGGATGGTCAAATAGGTAAGCGAATATAACGAAACTATAAGGATTTCAATAATAAGTGTTAACTTTTTCGAAATAAATTCATTGACATACCGCCTAAAAATTGTAAAATAGCTTAGCACATGTATACTGTAATATAGTCATACAAAATCCACTCACTTATAACCGAAAAACATACCTCTACTCAAAGGCACTGAAAAAAAATTAGATCTTTAGAATTAGGTTTTTTTTTGTAGATATTTAGTTTGTTTTCCTAGATTTTTTATATGATTTAAGAAGGCTGTAGTATTTTTAGGTAAGATAGCCATTATTTGTGTGATGTTTTCTGTGCATATCATTTATATTTTTTAACAAAAAAAAAAAAAAACACTAAAAATCTAGACCTTTCAACAAACACCCTAAAACCACAACTGCCAGTAACACCGATGCCTTCAATAGATGGGATTGTTGTGTAAGGAAGACGCGATTGTGAATTATTGGAGAGATATCGGCCGATACGTAAGAGCTTTCGCCCATCTCAGCGCACGATAATAAAACATACCGCTTACTTGTATCCGTGATAAAATATATGATACACGGGTGAGGGTAGGAATTATGTTTTTTTTTTTGGATATTTAGGCTGTGATCTAGGCTTTTTATATGTAGTAAGGTACCTTTGATGATCGCCTTTAGCTGTTTGATGTTTTCTGTGTATATCATTTATTATTTTTTTCAATATTGTTTGTAGTTTCTCATGAAATAGAATTCTACACCGGTCGGAAATCAAACGTGGTAATTTTTGTTATAATATTAATTCTTTTGTTGGGAGATATATAAGATTTTACAACAGGAATACGATTATACTATAGAACATTTTTTCCTATATATTTGTGTCAAGTGTAAGCAACTGGACACAAATAGTAACACATACATATGTGAAAATTTGGGTTTGGCGTCTTGTATCTAGATGGTATGCGACACAAACGTATTTCCATTCGCGCATCGCTATTAAAAGTATTTTGAATGTTGCGAATAATGATACAGTACATCGTTCTAAATAACATTATTTTGCCGAAGTGAAAATTCAAAAAAAAGCTGTCCACGTCATGTTTTGAAGAACTTTTTAGACTTTGTAATATTTCGTGAATTTCTTCTTCCATCTCCCGTCCCTTTCTGGACCTCACTTGATTAATGGACATCCCCTAATTGCTTGTGAAAGTCCCATCAAATTTCATTCAGCTGTTTCAGAGATTAGTCGTAAGAAACAGACTGACAGACAAAAAATTAAAAAATTGATTTTTTGATGTAAGTACTGTATATACTTTCATGCATTTAGTGAAAAGCATACTGTTCGACGTAAAACGTGTTCCTTAAATTGACATAACTTTTTTTTTTATGAATCGATTGAAATGGAATAAACACCACCAGTGTTTATTTCATTTCAATCGATGCACATGACAGTAGTTTATATTTTAATTATTTGTGAAGTTTCTTTCCAGATTTATTCCTAAAAACTGTTTGTTTTATTTGTCCACTTTATTTCTGTAAAAGATAACAATATCTGTAAAAGTTTTTTTTTGTTTACTGAAAATAAAATTACAACATAAAATATACAAAAAAAGAGTAACTTAACGTTTTACATATCGTAATAATTCCTATATAATTCATGTCCGCGAGAAATGGTTTCAAGAATGTATGCAGCGCTTCCTCTTTGAATCGCAATTCCGACTCTCTGGGCGAAAACTGCGCCAGCCCTCCTTCCACCAAGAGTCAATAAGACAAGGAGTAATATCTTTTTTTTGTACTACTTTTCCAAAAGTTATATATAACAATTGACAAATATGAAAGCTGCAAATATAGTGTAACGTCCGTAATTTACCAGTACAAGAAAATGTAGGTGAGCAATTGCACGCTGATAAGCAATACTATGTCAAGCCACACGGACTTCATTTTGAGAAAATGGCGTCGAAACATGTCAAACCTATTCTTAATTTGAAGATACATATCCGTCTTTTCTTTTTGTTTAGATAAAAGATATAATGGATTTAAAGTAGGTTGATACATTAAAAAGTTTTATCTAATACGAAGTTTTTTCAAATATATTACTGTTGCATATTGAGCACACTTCACTAATCGAAACATTCAATTAAGGAATTTTCTTCAGCACTTTTTAGTTCAGATGACTTGAAATTTTTTCAATCATTTTAAATACGTGACCCACTATCAGAATACATCAACATCCCCGAATTCGATTCGATACCTTTTTGTGGGTTGACACATTATTGCTTATCTGCAATTATGGTATAGGTTATGTAATTTGTTTTTTTGTTGTTGTTAATAATCTAATATTAGAAAGACGAATTTAGAAACTCCTTTCTGGAAGTAAGTTAAAAATAAAAAAATGCACACTTATATAATAATTGTATACACAAATACTTACAAACTACCTACATATAAAATAATCGAACATAGAATCAACGAAATCATCCGCCTAATTGACTGAACGGCCAAAGTTCAATTCTCATCTAGAACCAAATTTAAAAGTTTCGCAGACTGCACAAAGTAACACTCGACCCGAGGTCCGCTGGGGTCGAAGCGGTTGATATTAACATAGCTTTGTGAGAACCAACTTTGTCTGCTGTTAAAATACTACTACTTATATGTGGGAAGGCGTTAAAGGGTGTTATTTTCTTAGATATTCGAATGGAAAATGTTTTTAAAAGACAAATGTAGCGGGTTGTATAATATTTTGCTTGTTGTATTTTGCACTATTTTTAGGAGCATATCGTGGTGATACTGCAAAACAACGTATTTTTATAAAGTCTAAATTTGAAACAAATATTGCTTAGCTGTGCCTCGCGGTATCACCCGCATTTATTTGAGGAAAAATGATTTTTATATGATGTTTACCTTCCGTACTTGAATCGGATATTGTTCCTTATTACATTGGTTTCAATTTAGTTTTTGCCTATTTTTTTTAAATATTTTTATTTATTAAATTTTTTTTTTTAATAAAAAAAGCCCAAGTTACTTATCATAACTTTAGCTATCTGTAAAAATCCCGTCGAAATTAGTCCAGCCGTTTCAGAGATTAGCTGGAACAAACAGATATACAGACAGGCAGAAATTTTAAAAATTATGTTTTTGATGTAAGTATCATATACACTTTCAAATTTAGTTATTAGTTGTTCATTTGAAATTACAAACAGACACTAAAATTTTATTTGTTTCTGTGTATAGATAAAATTAAGCTCTTATGGGCATTTTCCATTACGCAGTGTATAGTACATTTAGTTCCGCGTTATCAAAATTTATTTATGTTAGGTATTAATTTTACAAATATCGATATTATATTTTTTAGCTAGCTTGTTTTTTATCAATAATGAAATTTAACATTAATCAGAGATAGACCTTATTGCGAAAGGTAGTTACGCGGTTTTGCGCTATCCCCGACGTTATCAACTTCAAATATTTAGATGTTACTGGTCAAGTCTTGTAATTGAATTTTGACCTACTCCACTCTAGTCAATTGAGCTAAATGGCATACTTATGTAATTAAAGTGAAAATGCACCATATTGTGTCGTAGCGATAGAATCAACAGATATTTGCTTTTTGTCAAGCGCTTCGTCAAACGATGCTTCATATTAATAATATCAGTTTGGTTAATGGAATGTAGTACAAAGTAGTGATATTCTAAGAGTTTCGAATAATACTTTAAGGATTACATGTGACTTATTTTCTTAACTTGCCTGTATACTACTAGCCCGCCATTTTGTCTGCGCCGGTGCTCGTTTAGCTTTAGCTTATTTTCTGTTTCTAGGTCCTACTTATCTTTATATCAAAATTCATTAAAATTCATTCTGCGGTTTAGATGTGAAGATGTAACAGGAGTTACTTTGAGAGACCCTTGATCAATAGAAATATTTTCATTATACATTATATGCATAACTCTCTCACTTTTTTTTGGTCACCACAAAGGAGTTAGCAGATGTCAGATTTTTTTTTTCAACTTACTTTGCGCTTATCGTTAAATTATGGACAATTCACAAAATACCTTTATAGATTATACCCTATTGTTATTCTGATATATAAGCTATATTAATGTAAAGTTTTTGTTAAAATCCATTCAATAGTGTTAAAAGAGTAACAAAAATCCAAATATATTTACAAACTTTCGCGTTTGTAATTTTAATAAGTATTACCATACGATTTACAATATTTAAAATTAAAATAAAATAAGTTGCAAATTGTTTTCTTTAAAATAATAATTAAATATTCATTTGCTGCGAACTCAGCTACCATGAATAATAATAACAAGATTTTATAAGAACGTAAACATGTAGGTAGTAAAATAAATTGAAACAAATACAAAATGCATATTTTTAAATGTTTTTTTCTTTTCATTCATATTTAATATAACGGGTCTTATCGCTATAATTAATGGTCATACCTTTTTATTGCCCGACGTTTCGACGAAGTTACATTCGTCGTGGTCACGAGCTGATAGTCAGCTGATGAGTCAGATGAGTGATTTTTTTTTCATATTGCCATCTCTCAGTACTTATAATTTTATCAGCATGAAAGATCCTACTTTTCTGTACCCCTCACAACGAGTTAGTACAATTTTTACCACCCGACCAATATAGACGAATGTTATAAGATTGATGTATCTGTGTATCTGCATGTGAATAGACAAATTTTGATACGTTATTTTTTTGTTTGAAAGCTGATCTAATCGATATGATTCTTAGCTATAATTTATGAAAATCTATTCCGATATGTGAAGGTTATTTTTTATGGTTGTTGAAAGTATTTGAGCAACTATTATATGTCTGATCGATTCGATATTTACTATGTGACTTCAATTATACTTAAATATTTTTTATTAGCGGGATGGACAACTGCTCTCCAACTAACAGCAGATGTATTGGGTTGGGACTCGCTGAAATGGCTCCAATTAAAATATTGTCGGTTTTATATAATTATCCATTTTATATGCATACGTTTGAAAGCTATGGGTGTCTGTGTATTTGTGGCACCGTAGCATTTTTTTATTTTTAAGGATGGTTCTTAAACAATGTTCTAACAAAATCAGTTTAACCATTTCAAGATTATGAGCTTTTTCTTCTTCGCTGCGGTCGGAATTTTAGATGCGCAATAAGTATTTGATTTACTTTCAAACATATGTGTGAACTAAAATTTTAAATACCTATGTATGGAACATAATTGTGCAAAATTATGGAATTCTTTTTCTGATGCTGTAGCCAGGGTTAGCAAGAGACACAACTTCTCACGGTCTAACAGTACTAGTATTGTGTTGGGGCTCGCTGAAATGGTCTAAATGGTCATTATCGTTTTGTTTTTTTAAATTATACAATAATTTATATTATTTTTACATGTATGCAGTGTAATAGGTAAGCTATAAAATAACTCAGAGCCTTTATTTCAAAATTTTCGATGACGATTAGAAATTTATGAAAAAACGATTTAGGTATCCATTGTCCTACTTGATACTCATATTACATATATTTACAGTTATAAATATGTGTAAATACGTCACTGACTTACCCTTAGCAATTGAACAGGTCAGGAAATTACTCTGTGTACAAGACTAACTGTTATACTACAAAAGATGCAATAAACCATGTTTAACACGTGCCTAGCTAAAGAGTGTTTAATATTAAACATTTCTTAAAATATTATCTAAATTGCTTCACAGCGAGTGAAATCATAAAAAAAACTTTAATAAAATATTACACGTTACATTTGACAGTTAAAATAGGTTTTAGACAACTATTAAACTTACTTAAATGCATGTTAATCTGTCTAAAGCATGCTCAATATAAAACAGTCCTTAAAGGCGGATTTAAATCGTTTGAAGTAAGGCAGTAATTTATTAAATCTAGAATAATAACCAAACTGGTAAATGGTGCTTATTATGAAGAAAAATATGTAATTCAGAAAATTGAATAAGAAAATTTTATATTCTAACATTCCATTACATAACCTTTTCTGAATTACTCGTAAAACGAGGTCAAAGGATACACTTACGGGCCTCCACATTACCGTTATAAGTTAACGAAATGTATGTCAACCGTGACGCCAGAACGCGTTGAAAGCCATACAAGAATATCTTGCATTCTCATCTTTCTAAAAGTCCCGACATATCCAATAAGTGTTATGTATGAGCGACAATGCGAAGAAGCGACTTTATTTTGAAAGTGACTATTTATTTCCTTCCTAATACGAGTCGCGAAGTGTTGGTAAAGCTTGAAACATAGTATTATAATATAATATTATAAATAAACGCATCACACTCAAGGGCCCCCATTAAGATCGCGTGACTTTGTGTCGGCGATCCGGAATCACTCACAACACTAACACAAACAGCCAGACCACGTCAAACATCCGTATGGCCAATAAAGGATTTGCCCTGAGCGGGGATCGAACCTGCGACCGTTAGTGCTTGAGACAGTTGCATTGACCACTGCGCCAACGTGTCTGTAGGTAACTTGCGTTTGATAGACGCAATTTATGCTATTATATTTATTTGATTCGTACGAAATCAATTATGGGGATTTAATTCGATCTAATTCTTTGGTTAATGATTTTTGATATTATAGGCATTATGCTTTTGTTCCATAAGATGACGTTGCCTGTTTAGTTTCCGGTTTATATCTTTAAATCCTAAGAACAGTGACAGGCATTGTGTAAACACTAGAAGAAAAAATAAACTTTTCATACCAAACTTTCGTCTTCATAAAGTCAGTTTATCGTTTCTGGGATCTGGTATTCGCATCTATAATAAAATCCCGCAAACAGTTTTACATTTGCCACTTAATAAGTTTAAAGCCTACGTTAAAAAATCTTTAATAAATAAAGCATATTATACCATACAAGAATATTTTGACGACAAAGAGGCGTGGATTTGATAAGCGTTGATTTTCTATCCGGATAACATAATTAAAATGTAATAAAAATACATTATGTATAAATTATTTTAAAAGAGTTACTATCGAGTTTCTTGCCGGTTCTTCTCGGTAGAGACTACATTCCGAACCGGTGGTAGCTTTATAAAAATTAAAATATGACATGTAACTTGACGATTCGAAAGTGCTGTTAAAGCCCATTTGAATAAAGTATATTTTGAGTTTGAGTTTGAGTAAATGACGTCACTCAAATCTTTTATATGGAAACAATGTGGCACGTTTTCTTCAATAAAATTCTTTGATTAGTGGCTTTTAATTTAATTAAATCATGCACATGTTATTTCGGTAAGGTCGCGTGGGGTGGACATGATGGATTTGGAAATCACTCTAAAACAGTGTGAATTTCTTAAAAAGCGTTTTTTTGACATTGTAAAATCAAAGAGTTTTTACAACTCCCGTAATATAAAGCCCATGATTTGATAGTCTACAATCCTAGGAAATCAAATGAAAACAACAATACGTCCTACGTTTATTTTTATGACACAAAAAAGGAAAACTAAAACCGAACTACGACAGAAAACGATAGAAATATGACAATTATCGAATGAATCCGTATTCATCATGTTCATACAAAGTCACAAACAAATGCTACTAGCATTGTGTAAGTAACGCCCATTTCAATGACACCAAATAATAATAATCAAAACGCCTTTAACGCTACCTAATTTGTCCAGTTTTGATAAGTAGCTTAGGAGCTATGAGGGAACAGATGAACATACATACATAAATAGCCTGTCAAAATCATAACCTTCTTTTGGCTTTTCCGTGCAAAAATAGCAGGGTCACTTGATGTTAAGTGATCACCGCCACCCATAAATATTTGCAACACCAGAGGAATCACAAATGCGTTTCAACATATCAATGTAAGGGATGAAATTGCAGATAGATTTAGGCTTCCAGTTCACTCACTCACCGTACACAACGTAGGTGTATCAGCTACTTCACATCAATTTGTGACAGTGTGCATACTGTTGCCTTAACCAGCCCAAGCCAGCGAGCTACAGCTATGATACAGTAAAAATTTGCGTCCGGCAATATGTTTCCATCTTTACTCCCTTCCTAATACAAGTCGGGACGTGTTCGTAATGCGACGTCGGAGTGCGGTTGAGTTACTGTCGTTTAGCTTTTTAGATTTTGTTAGAAACGTAGATGTGAATTCTTCGTGTGTTATCTATTTCATATTTTTTGTCAATTGCAATATCGAATATCGAATGTTTGGTATCTGAAATATCGATATCGACTACGATTTGTAATGTATCGAGAAATCGTAAACTTGCTACTCTCTTGTAAGGAGGGGATTGTGTATGTTAGATAATGTTTTCACTAATTATGGTCTAATTTGAATAATTACTGTTATTGGATACCAGCTGGTACCAGCAACTTCGTTCGTGTAGAGTAAATATTTAAAATATCCTTTGAGAAATAATGGATTTTATATAACAACTCACTTTTCTTATTGTAAACTTTCAAGTTTTGTTTTTCGCCATAAAAGCGTCAATCTCTAAGATCAATTATATGTGTACAAAAATTACTCATGTTATTTTGTAATTTAGCATCAAAATGAAACAGACAGACAGAGCTACTTTCACATTTGGATGTTGATAAGCAATAAAGTGTCAACCCACAACAAATAAAATTCGAAGATATTAATGTATTCAAATAATGCATAACGTATTTTACAATAATAAAAAATAAATAAAGCCATTTAAACTAAATAAGTACGGAATTCGCAATATGAAAAAAATCTCACGTATTAAAAATATTAGTAGATAAATTCATTATAACTATTCTGCTTTTAATTCATTATACTTTTTATCAAACTAGAAAATATATTTTTTTTTATTAAAAAACAAATTTATTAAGAATAGTTGTGGGCTCTTAAGACGCCATTTTCTCAAAATGAAGCCCGTATGGCTTGACACAGTATTACTTATCAGCATCAATTTAATTATGACAGCTTGGCACAATATTAACAACTAAATGCCGCGGGTTCGATCTCCGCTCATGGCAAACATCAATATTGGCCAACGGCTGTTAGTTGTGGTCTGAGTATTTGTGTTGTGTGTTTTCGGACCCGCAATACAAGATCATAAAATTTTAATGAAGGTTGAGTGCATACGATTTTTTAATATTACAATATTAGTATGGAGTAAAGTGAAGCTTGTTCTATAAGCAGATAAAATCATTCATCTTAATTAAGGATGAATTAATGCTAAGAAAAGCACGATGAAACCTACACTTGAACGAAGAAATTCTTAGACATTTGCGCCAATCTGCGCAGGAAAAATATGTGATAGCCCTGACTTCTTCCCGTAATAGAAAAGGTCTTTGTCAAATAAATCGCGAAATGTTACTTTATTTGAGGCGTGTGAATGAAGAGATAGGTGCAGTTTATGAAGTCTAAGTTAATTGTTAAAGTGAGGTTAAAACAAAAATAGGTTTAAAACATCTATTAAACTCACTGAAACGTATATTAATCTATGTCTAAAGCATGTTTAACTCAAAACTGTCTTAGACGCGCGTTTAACGTCTGTTTAAATCTTTTGTAGTAAGGCAGATCATGTTTCATTAGACGAGAATACACTTGTAAATTTTTCTTTCATGATTGATATAAAAGAACTCTATAACCTAGTAACAGTTACATTGATTTTACGAAAGCTGTAAATGTCAAAAATAAGCATTGAAAGGAAATTCCTTTTGGAGTACAGCAATGACAAACAATTTATGTAAATATTGAAGAAAGTCTAAGTATAACTTATACGGATAATTTTTGATTTAAGATTATAAAATGCTGGAAGAGAACAATAAAAAAGCCCCAGACGAACTGAGAAACTCCTCCTTCTTTGAAATCGGTTAAAAACAAATAAGCCTTGGTACTTTTAAAATATATACAATGTAATGAAGATTCGAAATAGAAAATTTGAAATAAATGAAAACATTATTCATACACCTCGTATTGCACAAAAGATGTTCAGCCAATTAATCAGTTTCCCATTCCCTTCCGTATCGAAACTACTAATATAAGCTTTATTTCGACATAAATCGACATTTTGGCAACGTATATCTGTTGTCCATACTAACGTCACAACTACTAATACAAATCGATACCTCCCACGTAAGTTGTTGTAACCCCAAAATTACAATTTTACAGTAGAGCACTTTTAATCCGTTTTAGTTTGAAAGTTACAACAAAATACGCCTTTTTTCAGGCGTATTTTGTTGTAACTTTCCTTGAAAAAAAAAAGATTTTTGGTATTTTTTCACGTTGAATGCATTAAGCAATGCAAATTCGTGTAGTATTCAGTGAAAACGCTAACGGCAATTTTGTGGCTTACAATAACTTAAGTGGGAGGTATCGAAATGTTACAATGATTTGTTTACGTGAACGACAGACCTATTCCAGTTATTTTGATTTTCAAATTAAACTACAGGACCTATTTAACAATCGGTCCAATCATTTTCGAGTAATCGCTGAAGATTTACATTAATAAAGTCCCCAACGATTTGAGAACGTCCTCCGTTTTGGACGTCGGTTAATACACGCGAAAATATCTGTGTCTGTAGGGTACGCATCGTAGCTACATCGTGCTTTAGTGAAATTTAATATTGACCTTGATATATGAAACTTGAGAAAGGATGAATAAATCTCAGAAATTCATGTTTCGGCATCTAGGCATTTAATATCAGAAGTAGTAATTTTACACTTTCATGATTTTGAAAATGTGTATATGCGGTGATGATCATCTGAAATGAAATAACTGTAATCATCAAATATTTTTCTTATTGCAGGCGAATGTTGAAACGAAATCCATTCGAAAATGCATGCGAAATTGTAAATACCAAAATAACGTAACAAAATTACTCAATCCCACATTCAAATATTCAAAAGAAGCTACGAAATATACATTTATTTTATGACTATTACAAAGATACTTTTGACACTAACTCCGATAACGTGTCTCGAACTGTAAACTTTTCAAAACTTCTGCCAATAAAACATTAATACCAACCCGTCCCAACCCTTAATCACTCTCTAAATAAACAACATTAATAATCGTCTCCATACGTAAGCCTTGGCCATTCTTACATCGTAAAAAAGGAATATTTCCCTACTAAACCTTGCCATAAACACAATTCTGCTACCTTAACATCTACCACCGTCATCGCCTCTATTTTTTTCGCAATAAGGTCTAATTTCATTTGTCCCATTGCTCCAGATATCCCAGTTCTGCCCCGCTCAGTAACGTTCCCTAATTCCTCTATAAAAGTATGCCGCACTTTAGTTTATTGCAATCTAAAGTTAATAACTTTGAAGATGGTTTATACAAGCCCTTTGATGGTTTATAAAGCATTATTACTGTCTGTCCATGCTTAAGTTTATTTCTTCACTAGCGTGGAAAGGGTTTGTTTGAATTCTGGTGGTTTTATGATCTTATTGAAAGTAAGATCTCGTTTGGGATTTCGAATTTCTATTTATGAGATGTACGCCATGTGTCACTTGGGTTTTATAGTATTTTCGTCATTTTTGGCGTATCTTTTTTCGCATTTGCTTTTAATAATGCAAAAATAGTGTGTAATGTCAAGTCTTCACTTGTTTTTATATCATCTTGACTTCTAAACGGATGTATTGAGGTTTATTATTTCTTTCTAATTGGAATTGGAAGCTTTGATGTGATTCTTTCATAATTGGACTGAAGTTTTCATTTTACATTTTATTTATTTATTATATGAATGGATGATTTCTTGAACATTTTCCTATATACTAATAAATAAAATTGAAGTGTCTGTTTGTAATTTCAAATTAACAGCTTTTTATAGTATAAAATTTATACGAAACTTACATCAAATAATTAATTATTAAAAAATCGTCTGTCTCTCCATCTAATTGTTCCGGCTAATCCCTGAAACGGGTGGACCGATTTTGACGGGACTTTGACTTTCACTCGCAGATGGCTATTGTTATAAGGGGTAACTTATGGTTTTTTGGAAATTTTACTAAATTAAATTTTTCGCAGGCGAAGTCGCATCAGCTAGATATTTAAATAAACTTATCCGTTTTAAAAACAACTTTGTTATACTAAGGACTATAATAAAACCTCATAAATACCAAGGGTCCAAGATAAACACGAGAGCTGGGGACTCTGAAATAAACATGATGGTCTTATTTGACAGGTATTCTGCATCGTTCATTTCATTTGCCTCTAAACTTACTTTGTCTATATTGAGAATGCAGATTAGAGTTTAACAGAGAACGCGTATTATTACAACTAGCCCCATGGTTTCGCCAAACTTGAGGAAAGATTATATTTACATAATCTTTACCTTCTCTGCTTGTATCGGATACTGTTCACTATTTTATTGGTTTTAAAAATTCATTAAAATTATTATTTTGTTAATTATAAGAGCGTAAGTAACACCTTATTATATTAGCTATCTGTGAGTGAAAGTACCATCAAAATCGGTTCAGCCGTTTCAGAGATTAGCCGGAACAAACAGATCGACAAAATTAAAAGAAATGTAGTTTTACCGTATATACTTTTATATTCATTAAATTTAAACCTGTTAATTTAAAAACAGACACTTCAATTTTATTTATTTTTAAACAATAATATGTCAACCTACATAAATTCAAATTTGGAGATATTGATGTATTCTGATAATACGTCACGTATTTGACTTGTATTTTTGAGTTATGTAAACTTAATAAGGACATCCGCCCTCATAAAGTTTCTTAATTTAATGTTTTGAATATTGAAGTGGATTCAGCGTCCATATAGAACCACGCATACTCTTAAGATGGTTCTTACCCAATCAGGATCTGATCATGAAATATCTATACTAATATTATAAAGTTGAAAACTTTGTTTGTTTGAACGCCCTATTCTCAGGAGCTACTGCTTCGAAATAAAAAAAAAACATTTTTGTGTTAGATAGTTTAATTATTCAGGAAGGCTATAAGATACATAACATCGCGCTCATAGGAGCGAAGCAGTAACCATAAACACGAGTGAAACCGTAAGGGACAGCTACTTTAGTAATTAAGATTCACGTTCTTTTAGGCAAAGAATAGTATAATTTTTATGTAATTTTTTATTACGAATAAGCCGCTATAACTCAGTGGATATAACGTGTCGATCATGTCTCAACTGTCAGTCCAATCCGTATTGGAGCGCATACTGGATTAAGTTACCATCTTTTTCCATACCTTTGCCTAAGAGTGGTACATATTGTAAAGCTTAAAATTCACATACATATGTATCTGAAAATGGATCATTACACATTTTGTTTCTAAAAATATATTTTTGAGTTTCATAGTTTATTAATTGAAGGTTATAGGTATATTTATTATAATAATATCTATATCTTTTATCTTTTATCAAAATAGAAAAAAAAGGATATATACTCTTCAAACAAATGAATCCTTGTGGCTTGGCATAGTACAGCTTATCATTGTCCATATATCATCACAAATGTCTTCGAAGTGGGGATACTTATTAAAGACAAGTAGAAAACATTACAAGGATGAGGGGGCTAGAAAATCATAAATGTTTTATTTTCTCATTATGGGTGCAAATAAATAAACGCATCACACTCAACGGCCCCCATTAAGATCTCATGACCTTGTGTCGGGGGTCCGGAAACACTCACAATACTAACACAAACACCCAGACCACGACAAACATCTGTATGGTCAATACACACATTTGCCGTGAGTGGGGATCGAACCCATGACCGTTAGCGCTTTAGTCAGTTGCATTAGCCATTGCGCCAACGTGTGTGCAAGATCGGGCTATGTGGCGATTTATACCCACTAAAACCCCTGCGATGGCCTTCCTCAGCAAGGAAATGGAGAGGCCTCGAGAGGCGAGAAAGCTCTCTCGCTCGTCTAATCTGCGCCAGCAACTGGCACAAGCTATATGAAACAGTTACGGAATGTATATTTAGAATTTGCATCACGTATCAATATTACTTAAAATATTTTACGTTAGAAAGCTCTATCGCTCGTCTAATCTGCGCCAGCAACTGGCACAAGCTATATGAAACGTACTGTATGCTCTAAACAAACAGTTACGGTAGAGTTTTACTGCGGGCGCACTTAAGTTGTGCTGCTCATATTGTTGCATCACTTTACTGTGCCAACTTAACGTGGCTGAGTTGAGAACCCTTATAGCGAATGTTTGTGATCTTAGATTGTTTCACTGGCGGCTCATTTTAGATGGACGGTTAGTATGATTAATGAATTGTTATGAATATTTGTGTCAATGTTTCTTGTTATAATTTGATTGTCGTTTGTTATATTTTATATTACAAGCTATGTTTGTCAAGTAATATAGTGATCGTTGTGTCTTATTAAAAATATATGTTATTATCCATTGTTTTATTTAACTCTAGCTGTGTGATTTGAGAAATAAATATATTTATATAAGGTTTCCTCTTCCAATTAATTTAAATAAATAAAACTTATTCCTTATAACATAAGCTATGAGTGATTTAAAGTCCCGTCAAAGCTGTTTCAGAGATTAGCCGGAGCAAACAGACAGACAAACATTTTTATAAAATTATGTTTTTGATGTAAGTAGTGTGTATACTTTCGGGTGCATTTAGTTAAAAGCTGTTAATTTGATATTAAAAACAAATTTCAATTTTATTTATATGAAACATTATATTCTATATGAAACAAACTTTCTTATTTAAATTTAAGTAACATTGACAGACACGTTGGCGCAATGGTCACTAGAACTTACTAAAGCGCTAACGGTCGCAGGTTCGATCCCCGCTCACAGCAAACGCCTGTATTGGCCATACGGATGTTTGTCGTGGTCTGGGTGTTTGTGTTAGTGTCGTGTGTGTTTCCGGACCCCCGACACAAGGTCATGAGATGGGGGCCGTTGAGTGTGATGCGTTTATTTATTATGAATCTATGAATGTGTATTGAAGATTAAATTTATGTTTCTTTTGCATAGTCTAAGAATAACATTCGTAAGTTTTACTCGCGAGAGTGATATAAAACAACTCTATAACCTAGTAAAAGATACGTCGTAAGTAGTTACGAAAGCTTTGAATATCAAAATTGAGACAGTAAGTTATTTCAAGTGTAAAGCAATGCGAAATAACTTACGTAAATCTTTTGTAAAACCTATAATTATATAATTTAAACTTTCGCGATTTATTCTATCCAAATTTAATATAACGGGTCTTATCGCGATAACTAATGGTAGTAATACCTTTTTATTGCCCGACGTTTCGACGAAGTTACATTCGTCGTGGTCACGAGCTGACCTCGTTGATTACCATCAGTTATCGCGATAAGACCCGTTATATTTAATATGAATAAAACCTATAAATGTAATTCTCGCCTCATGGTTAGATATCTCCAATTTTCTTAATAATAAAAACGGCGTATCTGAATAGTAACAGCCTGTAAATATCCCACTGCTGGGCAAAGGATTCCTTTCCTATTAAGGAGAAGGTTTAGAGCTTAATCCACCACGCTGCTCCACTGCGGATTGGCGAATTTACATGTGTCAGAATTTCTTCTGGCACATGCAGGTTTCCTCACGATGTTTTCCATCACCGCCAAGCTCGAGATGAATTTAAACACTAATTTAGCACTTGAAAAATCAGTGGTGCTAGCCGGGGTTCGAACCCGCGGTCATCGGTTGAGATCGACATGTTCTAACCACTAGGCCATCTCGGCTCATATCTGAATATCGTAGCAAAATTACTAGGAATAACATTCAATAACGCAAATGAATATCTTCCGAGAAGGAAAACTAATAACGATGGATTTGCAATAATAACTGAGAATATTTTATATTTTCTCGATATTATAATAGTTACTGCGTGAATATGAATTATTATAAATGTAACTAGAGAGTCTCGTAGGCGTGTTTATTAAGAAATGAGACCAAAGTTTCATTTTACTGTAGGATGTTTCAAACATTTCCTAAATGACAATTGAAGACGTGCGAAAGAAATATGTCGCTTTTTGTATAGAAAGAATTTTAAAACTTAGAAATTTGACCTATTTTGAAGTCTGTTAAAAAAAGCAACTTAACTTCAAAATCAAAACAGTAATTCCATTTACTCGGTCGACTTACTTTTTCTAGTTATTTTGATTTTAAAACCAAACTACTAAACTGATTTTGATAAAAAATTTATAACACCAATCTGCAACAAAAAATGAATTCTGAAAATTCTGTATAACATAATAAATAGTATAAACATTCAAATTGATAGCCTCCTTTTATAAAGTTAAATAAAGATACACAAAACAATACAACAATATCAATTTTCCGTCAGTTTAAAGCGACTCAATTAATGAACGCAGTAACTTAAAACAAAACAAATGTTACATTCTTAGCCGGCAACTTGGTGCCGCTGCGAGATTTAAAACTTGATTTATAGACTTGTAATGTGTGCCAGAAAATCTAAGTTTGGAAAAACAACTTTTAAAAACTCCAAGGCGAGTGATTTAGGAGTTAATAACGCGGTGAGTTAATTTATTACTCTTTTTTGAAATTTGAACGTTGAAAAATTATAACCGCGTTTTGTTCGATTATATGAAATTTTGCGAGTATGATCTCACGTTTTCTTAAAAAAAGCGGTCGCCTTGTGTTCGGAATTTGACCTTAGTTCATTAATTTTTGACCGATTTCAAGATTGCCCACAGATAAGAAGATCTATTCTTAATTTAATAGTAGTGTGAGTAAAGTTTTTTTTTATAATTTAAACGTATTTTTAACGCATATAGAGTAGCATTATAATATTATAATTCCTCTCTCCTTCTCTATTTAAATTATACGTGTGTGAAATTTCATACTCCTCCGTCCACGCAATTTTTATAAAAAAATATAAATCGGAAAAGTTTAAAATATCTTGAGGTATGTATATTTCGCTTTTATCATCCGAATAGTAGATTTTAACCAGATATTTGAATTTCTATAAACTATTTACATAAACATATACAAATATATTTTAAATTGTTTAGTGCGGCGCTGAATGTACATACCTCTAATGTCGACGGTTGCGGGTTTGACCCCGCTTGGGATATATATTTATATTTGTATAAATATTTGTTCCTAGGTCTGGGTGTCCGTCCTTGGGTCTGCACATCGTACATCAGAGCACGTAAAGCTATCGCTCCCGGTTGTTCACCTGATAATTATCGTTACTCGTAGGGAAATTATTTTAGTCCAAATTGTTGTTGGGTCCCCGTCAGAGGTTGCAGATGGCAATCGCTCTGGGTAAACATCAGAAACTTGTCAATAATTGGACTAGAATAGAAAGTAGACGCTGGTATAACCGGGAAAAATACCGGGTATAAGTAATAGGTAGATGAGATACAAATATAATATAAAACCAATAATGAGGTCGAAAGCTTATTCCAGTTATTTACACACACACACCATAAAATACTGAAACGATTTTGATTAGAATCTATGAGATCAATCTAAAAGTATACTCTAATAAAGAATATACAAATAAACAATCCAGAATTGGTTCATAAATGACGGAGTTTCGAGAAAATGAACATTAGAAAAACATACCCTCCGTATTGAAAAGCTCCACCTATTTAAATTCGGTTAAGAAACAAAAAACATAATCGCATCAAAGATTCCCAAAAAAAGTATTAAATTCAATTTCCCAAATAACGTAAAGTAAATAAGATTAAGCGTATGCTTTTAAAAAATGAAATCCTATCAAGTCAATAACCGAATCGAACGTCGCATATGAGAATTTATGTTCGATCCGTAATCAAATTTAATCAAACAAGCTCGCTCCGAGAAACTCGAGTTGACACGAAAATGGATTCAAAACTTGCCCTCCTCAATATTCTTGATAGCGTCGAATCCGTCGAATATCGTTGGAATACCTCGAAAGATAATATGATTCGTTTTATATAAGCATTTTTATGGATTTCTGTTTACTGTGGGCTGTAAAAATAGATTTGTGTATCCACAACTGTTCAGAGTTTGTTCAAATAATATTATGCTTTTGAAAATTCTTGTTTTGTTACTTTTAACCCCCTATCAATAAAGAGGGATGTTGTAAGTTTGACATATGTTTAGATTTTGATGCGTTTTTTTGGTTTGATGATGATGGTTTCTATCTATAATTTATGAAGGTCAAATGGTTGATGGTTATCATCTCTTTTATGAAAGGATCTGAGCATCTTCTACTGTTCCGACTGAATTGAAATTGACTATACTATCATTTAAATGATATTAAATTAAGATGCCTACGTAAATTTGACCTGATGTTTCAAAATCACCTGGAGAGGAATACACAACTTCTCACCAACTTACAGTAGAAGCAGAAGTTGGTTCTCGTTGAAATGGTCTCAAGAAATCATCAGGAGTTTTTTAAATTTTCAATTATAGTCAATTTTTTGTATATGATAATATATAGTAAATATTAAATTAAATAAATTATACAATCTAAAGTATTTACTTGTTTAGCAGTAAGTAGTTCAATTCAGTTTTGTTTTGATGATTTTGGTGTCATATGAGCTCAAAATAATTTACAGAAATCAGAAGACACAAGGTATGTTCATTTTTTTTATTATAATACTAGCAGTTCTTCGCAGCTTCACCCGCGTATACTTAAAAATTTGGTACCTAACAATATTTAAACAAAAGGGGATGGATTTTCAAATATCATTTTTTAAGTGCACACTTACGATATTTAAGGAACGTTTGTACAAAATTTCATGTTTCTAGACCCCAGTTTCAGCTCTGCGTTGATCGATCAGTCAGTGAATATTTCAGTTTCGATTCATATATACATACATAATAATTTCGATAACTTTTATTATTATATTTTCTAATCTTTAATTGTATTAATATTAATTAACACAGACCATAAATCACTGAATTTTCTGATTATTCATACTCAACCCATAAAAAAATTAAATCCGTTTTTCGCACACTGGTCCACACGAGCCGGATATATTTTAAAATTTTCGTAAAATATCCTGTATGTCATGTCATTCTTCACGGCTAAGTGCTACATTATGATAATTAACGCTGGAGCCAATACGTATATGTGAATTTTGTGCCAAATCATTACAGTAATGTGTAAGTTATGCTCAATTAACGTCAGTGGGACGTCTCGTTGAGATATTGGTAGGATCAATAAAAATAGCTTGGTTCGTTTTCATTTATTTTGTGGATAAAGGATTGTTATTAACGTTTTATATAATTTCTTGGTAAAATTTTAATTGAGTTTGTATTTTTTATTTTGTAATAATTTTAGTGTTTATTCTCTTAGGTGATTTGGTGATTAAATAAATAATGTAAATATACATAGCTCAAAGGTGACTGACTGAATGACATAGTGATCTATCAAAGCACAGCCAAAACCACTGAACGAGTCGGGCTGAAATTTGGCATGCAGGTAGATGTATGACGTAGGCATCCGCTTCGAAAGGATTTTGATTAATTCTATCCCTTAAAATGAGGAATGAAAGTTCGTATGAAACTTTGTCAATTTTAAACTGATTGGGCTAAGACTTTGCATGCATGAAGTTACTATGACGTAGGCAACAGATATCGCATATAACTTTTTTTTTTTAATTTCGGTGGTAAAATATGCCATCAACGCTGAGCTTATTTAAATGTTCGTTTTACTTTCATAGAAAGTCTAGTAGAAATGAAATAAAAGATAATGCTAAAAATATAAAGTTCATTTCAATCCAACGTTTGAACAATGTCATACTAAAACGTATTCATATAGAGTGACATTTTTAAAAAGGTCCAGGGGCTAATTACATTTATCTATTGCTATCATAGTATACTGCATTTTAACAGTTGATTTCTGATTGTTGTATTAAAACTCTTTGATTATCTAAAATCCAATATGAGTTGATTTTTACATAATAAGCTTCCAGATCAGAAGTGTAACTATTAAAAACTCTCGTTATTAAAACATTCTACATTCTGACAGTTAATTTCAAAAATTTTAACTAAAACTTTAACTATCAAAATTTGGCATGTTTTGATAGCGACAATCAACAAAGAGTTCTCAGATTCCAATAATATTACTTCAAACGAATTTTCTATGTTGAGAAACTATTGAACTTATTTTCTTTCATCATTCTTTGGTATTTGTTTTAATAAAATTTAAATAATAGTAATTTTTAATATTATTACAATAAGCATATTTTACTTAAAAATATAAAAGCTTGATTAGAAATTTCAAATAAATAATAGAGAATAGTAATTAAGTCACAACTGTTATGGATTTTTATTTATAATGTAGAAAATAATTCACTACTAATAAATCAAATTACAAAGTAAGAATTACACTCGTAATTTTTGCACACGGACTCAGAAAAATTGTGGATAAAATAATAAATATATACCTGAAAAAATGTACTGCCAGTACTTTAAAAAAAAACTTATACGTTTTGCTCGCAGACTTTCGTAAAGATTTACACATATCATTGGTTTTCACATGAAAGAATTCAGTTTCTTGTTTATTTTGGACAATGTCGGCTTACGTAAGGCTACCTAGGTAATTGTTATCAGGTTACAAAGTTATTTTATATTAGTCGAAATTAACATTCACAAGTGTAATTCTTGTCTAATAATAAACGCATTATATACACTCAATCAGTTTACATCAATATAATAAGCTATATAAAGCTACTGTCGGTGAGTTTTTATAAAAGTTAACTTAATTCTAACAGAATATACTAAAATAGATACCACAGTTCAAAAATGATCTAAGTGACATTTCGATCAAAGTCGAGTCAATTCTAGGATTTTCGTAAAATGTTCTACTATAGAAAGAAAATTTTCTTTTGTCTACTTTCAAATTTATATTTTTTTAAACTAAAAATAAACGGAAACCTGTTATTTTAATAATTCGAAACTTAAAAATATGTTATTTCGATCACTTGTGTACTGAAGTATCTACGATAAAAATATTGTCTACAATAATACCCGTATTTGATAAATTAATATTTGATATGTTAAAATATGGCTTCTATTTTTTGGATGTGGAAAAGTTAAAATGTAAATTCTGACTTTAATATAAATAACACTCGTAATCTTAAATAATTATCACTAAGACATAATACTGCATGCATACACATCACAACGCTTCTTTGATTCTTTGATGATTCAAAATAATATATATTTTAATTTCATACCATTTATCTGATTATAAATCTTTACAAGTTACAATAATGAATCAAGTCTCTTGATAAAATTATTACCAATCATTTCTTTAAGTAAATGAATTTAATCTTGAAAAATCATATCTCGTTCCAATATCAAATTTTTCATTTAAATGTACAATGTTATTTATTTATGTGTCTGTTTGTGTTTCCATATCGTCGACGTTCCTTGTCAAGTCCGTTTCTTGTAATTCACCATCGCTGTGACCCGAATCTGTATCAGCTGTGAAATACAAATTATTTTAATTAATTTAGTAGTGAATTTTATTGTTTAAGTACTAATTCGTAATTAGTTATTTTAAATAAAACTTATATTTGTTCCTAAACGTCAAAATTTTGGATGAATGGGTCGAATTCTGTTAAGATATAGGATTTGGAAATATATTCCCTTTTTAACTCAATTTAATATTTTCCTACCAATGCTTACTTTCACCATGTCTGCTATAAAAACTTTTAAAAAATTAAGATTTGCATAAATTATGTCTATTATTACATGTCGCTTTACCTTTTACTTTATAAAAACTTAACCGACACTAAAGTCTGACCCCAGTCTATACATTTTTTAAATATTTTATCTTAATCATTATATGATAACGTAATAAAAATTTAATACCATGTGGCCTAGTATCTAATGCGAGTACAGCGAGAGGGGTATCTTCAATGACTCCTGACCATCTAGCAGCCAACACTCTCGATCCTCTGTGACCTCGAACAACGACTGTTGGTACTATACTTGGCGATATAGATGACCCACTATACATAGATACACCAACACTCCGTCGCAATATTGTGCTGAAAGGAGACGAAGATATAGTAGGTAATGAGAATGATATATATATATATATATATATATATATATATATATATATATATATATATATATATATATATATATATATATATCATTTGTTTTCGAAAACTCTTACTTTTGTTCAGGATCTCTTTGCGGTTGCTGTCTTTTCTTACACATAATAACGAGAGTGACACAGAGGGTGGTAAGAACGGTAAGCAATACTAATGCTAATGAAGCTCCCACTAAAAGTGCTACGCTGTTGTCACTTGCCGGAGACAGTGGTGGTGTAGGAGTCATAGTTTGTAGTGAACCTATGGAAAAAAAGAAAAATTATTTAAGCTTGAAAATTGTAGCTTATAAAATCACGAACTTTAAAATAGTATACATATTTCTTATGTAATTAAAATTAAATAATAAGCAGATAAAAGTCATAAATTATCTACAGTAAATATAAAATGTGTATCTTTAGGAAAAAAAAAAGAATTTTCAATCAATTTGTATTATATATCTTTTGTTATTGGTATTAAGATACAGTTTTCAGAAACAAAAAATATCAAGTATTATATTATCATTTACCTTAAAAGAGGATGTATTAGTACCTGGTATGTCCAAATCATTAGCAGTTCGGATGGAGATACTATGTAAAGCAGCTGGCCGCTGAGATCTTCCACGCGGTGTTTCTGAATACACAAGGAATGTATATCTTCCTGGTGACAAAGCATCAAGAGCGAACTGAGGTGTCACATCATTGCTAGCTCTGTAAACAGCTTCTGTTAGCCCTCTTCCAGAAAAACCCTGAGGAATAATATTCCAAATGAAAAATAATATATGACATGACCTTAACACTGCTCGCTAAACAGTAAGTAGTTATACTCAGATGTATTAGTTTATAAAAAGTTCCTTGAAAACCTAAAAAAAAATATTAAAGACCAGAATAGAGCTAATACAAAACAGAATAGAACTAAGTGATAATATCAAATATATTTCAGAAGAAGTTAACACAAAATAGAGACAGCTTTGTAAAAATTAAAAAAAAAAATTATATTATAAAGAGTATTTAATAGCAAGATTGATGCTAGTAGATCCAAATAATTAAGTTCGCATGGCAACCACCACCTTACCTGATCGTTCATGGTGGATTCGTCGCCCTTCACGGGTTCATGATGGCGTACCTCCAGCGCCTCGAGTATAAACCGCTGCGGCAGACCACCATCATGTCCTGGTTCGCAGTGAAGGAATTCGTCTTCTATCTCGCAATTACTTGGAGCTTCAGGTAATGCTAATAAAAGAAAAAAGAATTATGAAATTTCGTAAATTGTGATTATTTTTAATATAGAATTAAAAATAAATGAAATTGTGGAGAAACAAACATATTGAATAACCTTGAATAATTATTACATATCAATATAAAAGATGATGACAACAAGAGCAACATATTTAATATGTAAAAATAAAAACTGAAATTTTTTATATATGTAATGAATTAACACCATTTTTACTAACTATGTAAGATAATAATAAAATAACAGCCTATAAATATCCCATTGGCGGGCAAAGGACTCCTGTCATGTTAAGGAGAAGACTTAGAGCTTAATTCACCATGCTGTTCTACTTTGGGTAGGCGGATATACATGTTTTTAGAATTACAAAATTTCTCCGGGCACATTCAGGTTTCTCATTAACTATGTATCAATAAAAAATTCAGTATATTTAAAGAAAGTTAGAACTATTGTAACCGCACCTGCAGGTACTATCCTGAACAAGCAAGGCTCTCTCTGGTTCCCAATATCATTACTCGCCCAGCAAGCTAGCCAGCCTAAATCTTCTTCATCATCTAAAGTTGGTAGACCATGAATCACTGTACTTGTTGCACCCATTATCGTAACATTTGACGCAGGTATCTAAGAAAAATTAATAAATTTAATATTCGACTTAGATTGGAAGATATATTCAGCTCAATTTTTTCCGTCAATTTAGATTGTCTGGTACATTTTTCATTTCATGGACTCGTAAGTAAATGAAATAATAACATAAAATCATTAATTAGTCTTACAGGTAAAACATCTCTAGTTCCATTGTAAGTCCAATAGAATCTAAGGGGACCAGCGTCTCCAGCTGAAGGTGCGGAGACAGAGCATCTAGCTCTTACTTCACCTCCAGGTGCTCCCGCCAGCTGCTGCACCACACTACCAGCCGAACATTCTGGTCGTGCTATAAAGGTATGGGATTATCTTGTAAACAGTTTAAAAATTTAATCATCTTCAAAAGAAAAGGAATTCGCGTATTCTCATGCGGTTGCACTATCTGTTGGTAGACGATGTTTAATCAGAATATTTCTTAAAACGTGAACAGTTTATTCACCGACGAGTATAAGCTGAATTTTCTATTTCTATTTTGGATCAACGATCATACATTAAAAGACAGGATTGTTTTAGTAGATTCTCGTTTTGAGTCTATCTTGAATATATAAACTTTACAACTTAAGCTAAGAGTTTGAAAAATCGATAGTACTTAGTGGTTGCGTAAAATCATATGACAAAATTTTACAGCGTCTTTTACGATCACGTGAGCAATTTTATTTGATAGTATGGGTACCATAAATTACGAAACCTTAAAAAGTTATTAATTTTACGATAGAAGCTAATGGTATGGGTATTGGTTACTGTTCTGTTTTAAAAGTGAATTTTTAGAAAAGTACATTAATCTAATTTGAATATTATATTGAAGACATGAAGTTACTACCAACAATGTATTTAAATATTACTTTTCAATAAAAATCACAGTCAAGTAAGTCTAAAAATTAATTCGCCAATCATTAACAAAATTGTATTCTTTATCTATCATCACATTCTTATCTAACACCAATTATTGTTGCACATGTAATTAAAAGTTAAAAAACAAACCATATTTAAGGGCTAATATCAATAGAAACAAAATAATATTCATAATACTTACATAAAACATTCAACGTAAGTTGTTCACTCAGACCACTCCCTTCTGAATTCCAAGCTCTGCATCTATATCTTGATGCATGGTGTCTTCTCAGACCTCGTAGGTACAGCTTGTCGCCTTCCACCGATATGCCCCCTATTGGGTCATCCCGAATAGGGTGATCCTGATTGACATAAATAAAAAATACTCACATTATAGCTTAAAAATTTATAGAAAAAGCCATAAAATGTTAGCCGTTTCAGATATCGGTGTTGTATGGTTTGTGTTCAAAAATTCATTTACGTATACGTATGAATTTGAAGCTAAATTTTAGTGGATGTAGTTTCTCATCATTTATTTTTTGGTATAAAATTTGTGAACGTGGATAATGCCATACGTTGAGATATAATATAAATAAGCTGTCATGAGGAAACTAATTTCTAAAATAAAATATAAAAATCAACTCAGTTGATATCAAATAGATAGAAAACATAAATGCTTTGGTTTTAATGTACGTTATTCTATACTAATATTATAAAGCTGAAGAGTTTGTTTGTTAGTTTGAACGCGCTAATCTCAGGAACTACTGATTCCAATTGGAAACTTCTTTTTGTGTTAGATGGTTTATTTATTAAGTAAGGCTATAGGCTATATTACATCACGCTACGACTCAGGAGCAAAGCAGTAACCATAAACGCGGGTGAAACTGAAAGGGACAGCTAGTTTAAAAAAAAAGAGACAGCGATATGTTTTATCAAAAAATATGTTAATTTTAATAAAAATAATCAAAGAGAATAATTAAAAATTCCGTTTCGTATTCTAAAAACTTGTTAATTTGAAACTTCATCTAAAACCCAACACAGTAACCGCCAATTACATATTCGTTGTGGCCGCGGAAAGTTTCATCAAAGAATTTTGTTATTACAAATAAACTCTGATTTATTATGTATTTCGCTTTATTATTTATTCCCCGTGTGTTCGAGGGTTAATTAAAATGCATTTCAATGCTTAATAAACATCGCATTTAATGAAAAACTGTAATTAACTTAGGTTTTATGATAATTATTTCTTTTTTGTTAATATTTGTTCATGCAATGCATAATTTAAATGTCTTTATTCTGTTTGTTAATAGAGATTTAGCTACTTTTTAATTGAATTCTTTAAATTTTATCATAAGTCATATTATATATGCGAATGTAAGTTTGATTGTCTACGCGTTCATACCTCAACTTCTCAAAATTGTGAAATTTTGCATACACGTTATCAAGAGTATATCTATATATATAAAACCACTTGTCCTGACTGATTTATCAACGCAGAGTCTAAACCGCTGGGGCTACGAACTTGAAATTTTGGCAGTAGGTGGCTTTTAGTTTGTAGGCATCTTCTAAGAAAGGGTTTTTCGATTATTCACCCCTAATAGGGCGAAAACGGGTAAAAATGTTTGTATGTAAAATCTTATTCTATGGTCGTATTAACTTAAAACTTAATACACATACTTCTGGGTGATAGTAATGAAATATAAAATAGAAAACAGGGTACTATTATTCCACACTGGGGTGCAAGAGGGAAGTAAAGTTTGTATGGAGAAAATGTACTTTTTCGACCGATTATCCTTAAATTCAGCACAAACGTTACTTATGGAGAACAATTAAATATATGTATCCCAGAATTTCAAAATCATCCCCTAAAATGACGCTAAGGGGTAATAAATCCTGGAAAGGTCACAATTTCGCTGGTAGATTTATTTAGCTGAAATTCCAAAATATACGCGGGTGTAGCCGCGAGCAACTGCTAGCATAAATTAATTATAAAAAATTAAAAACCTAACTGCTTAATAAAACCGTCTGCAGTCAGCAGCTCCGTATCAATATCAGTTCTATCTAAAAGCCTGTATGGGCGCTGATAAGCAATACTGTGTTAAGCCACACGGACTTCATTTTGAGAAAATGGCGTCTAAAGATGCGAAACCTATTCTTAACAAATATGTTGGAAGAAGTATATATTCATCTTTTATTTTATTTTTTGATAAAAGGTATAATGAATTTAAATCAAATAGATACATTTAATTTATTATATAAATATTATTTAAATATTTGAGATTATTGTATAAATCGCAAAAAATGGAACGCACTTGAAATTCGAACCTTTTTTTCTTACTTATTTAATTTATGTGACTACAATTTTTTTTAATAATGTTAAATCGATGATGCAGTATCAAAATACATCAATATCTCCGAATTTGACCTTTTGTGGGTTAACACATTATTGCTTATCAGCACCAATATGTGAGAATCGTAACTCACTAACTTTAAATCTGATTGTAAAACGATATGAGAAACATAAAAATATTTTTTAAATACCTATTCAACGATACCACACTTGATATAGTTCGTCGATTTCAATTTTTTTTCTTTTTCACATCATGGTGTCCAAAATCGGTAATTTTGATTTTTTCAAATTTTTATACTTTCTATAACGTTCGCACTGTCATGAAGGATCGAACAACGTACTATTTATTAAAGTCCTTGTTTATGATCACTGAGAGGAGCAAAAGGACACTCGTCCAAAGCGTCGCGCGATACACGACACTATTAAAAAAAAAAGTAAATTTTTAAGAGTCATCAAGCAAGGTTTAATGGAGGAATTAATTATTACATGCAGCTTAAAATAAAACGTTAATGAGGTGAATAAATAAAGATTTTCTACAAAACAGTCCTTAATACTGACAAAAAGGTACAACCCCACATACAAACATGAATACATTACAAACAGGCTGAAAAACAGGAGGCAAAGGGGATATGCCTTCCGCAGTCGGGTAAAAGAGTACCGTTTCTGAGGGATAAATAAATAACGTTTAAGTAGACTATAGAGCCGAGATGGCCTAGTGGTTAGAACACGTCGATTTCAACCGATGATCGCGGGTTCAAACCCCGGCTAGCACCGTTGATTTTCCAAGTGCTAAATTTGTGTTTAAATTCATCCCGAGCTCGGTGGTGAAGGAAAACATCGTGAGGAAACCTGCATGTGTAGAAATTCTGACACATGTATATCCGACAACCCGCAGTGGAGGTGGATTAAGCTATAAACCTTCTCCTTAATAGGAGAGGAGGCCTTTGCCCAGCAGTGGGATATAAACAGGCTATTACAGACATTCTTCATAACAAAATCTACATAAAAACGTGAGAACCTGTGAGCTAAAGCTAGTTATCCTATAATATTGCCTTTGAATTAGGGTTAATTTAATATTAGACTCAAACTCAAACTCAAACTCAAACTCAAAATATACTTTATTCAAATGGGCTTTAACAGCACTTTCGAATCGTCAAGTTACATGTCATATTTTAATTTTTATAAAGCTACCACCGGTTCGGAATGTAGTCTCTACCGAGAAGAACCGGCAAGAAACTCGATAGTAACTCTTTTAAAATAATTTATACATAATGTATTTTTATTACATTTTAATTATGTTATCCGGATAGAAAATCAACGCTTATCAAATCCACGCCTCTTTGTCGTCAAAATATTCTTGTATGGTATAATATGCTTTATTTATTAAAGATTTTTTAACGTAGGCTTTAAACTTATTAAGTGGCAAATGTAAAACTGTTTGCGGGATTTTATTATAGATGCGAATACCAGATCCCAGAAACGATGAACTGACTTTACGAAGACGAAAGTTTGGTATGAAAAGTTTATTTTTTCTTCTAGTGTTTACACAATGCCTGTCACTGTTCTTAGGAAAACCATCACTATTTTGAAAGATATATAAAATATTAACGTAAATGTATTGTGACGCAACCGTGAGAATATCTATCTTCTTAAATACATCCCTAAGGGAGTCTCGAGCTCCGAGACTATATATTGCTCGAATAGCTCTTTTTTGTAAGACAAATACAGTCTCAATGTCTGTGGCATTACCCCAAAGTAATATACCATAAGACATAACACTGTGAAAGTAACTAAAGTATACTAGACGAGCAGTATCAATATCAGTTAAATTTTTAATTTTTCTAACAGCATAAGCTGCGGAGCTGAGTCTTCCTGCAAGGGATGACAAATGGGGCTTCCACTGAAGTTTTGAATCTAAAGTAATGCCCAAGAATACTGTACTATCAATTACATTAAGTATTTCATTATTCAAAACAAGATTAAAATTTTGTTTATTAACGTTAGGTAGTGCAAATTCGACACATTTCGTCTTTTTGGCATTTAAAACTAAATTGTTTAGAGTAAACCATTTCTGTACATGCGATAGTGCATTGTTTACGTCGTCATACTTATCTTTCTTTCTGTCGACTTTAAATATTAATGAAGTATCATCAGCAAACAACACAATATCACAAATATTGTTAACATAAAAAGGCAAATCATTAATGTAAATTAAAAATAAAAAAGGACCCAAAATTGATCCTTGTGGAACACCCATTTGGAGAACAGATCCAGAAGACTTTGTTTGATTTAGATGCTAGTAAAGCCGATTAAGTATGATACATAAATATTCTACACTGCTTTTACATGATTATCTAATTTCTGAATTGACCGTCTCAACGTTGACACGGGGTAACTTACTCGGTTTGAGTTTATATTTAACTAGATGGTGCCCGCGACTTTATTTACGCTGAATTATTTGCCTCTATTTTTTATTATCATTATTTTACCTATTTCAATACCTTACAGCTGTTTTTTGGATTAAGAATTATATATCTGAGTAAGCCTATGTCCTTTCTCAGACTCTAGACTATGTCTATACCAAATTTCATTTAAATCAGTTCAGTAGTTTAGACAGATACATAACACGCAGACAGAATTAATTTCGCATTTATTATTATTTATATATATAGTAAGGATTTACTATGGCGACAAGTGAGTTGATCGAGTTATCCAGATGAGTTGAATTTATTATGACTGAAGAATTAAAGTGAATTGATTTAAGTCTGAAACTCAGTTTGGGCGCCTTGTACTGAAGACTATGGTTGTCAGAAATTTACCAGAATTTAAATAAATTTGACTCATAATTTCCTTTTATTCGAAAGTGTAACTACTAATTGGACGCTCATAAGCAAAACTGCGCCAAGCCACACGGATTTCATTTTGAGAAAATGGCGTCTAAAGACATTAAACTTATTTCTTATAAATTTCTTTGAAGACGTATATATCTACATATATTCTCTTTTCTATTTTGATAAAAAGTTTAATTAATTAAAGCAAATTGGTATACTAAAATGTTTAATTTAGTTATAAGTTATACGAATATATGAGATGTAAATATATAATATATAAGGGCTGGCGGCTACCTCGGCCAGCATTCAGTCTGGCCATACAAAGAGGTAATACTGTCAGTGTCCCCCCCGGTGACGCTGTCAAGGCCAGTAGGGCCAACAGCAATACTCATTCAGAAAAAAAAAGTCAATGTTTTGGGCACCTTGCCTCACTGTGACATCGATTACTTAGGTTTAATATAGTTACTTTTAATTTCTCTTTCTTTTTATTTTTAATAGAATTATTTGTTTAAATAAGTGTCTTGATTAAATATTATTATATATTTTACTATTTTATATTTTTTTTTTATATATGAGATTATGGTATATTACAAAATTTTGTAAAATAGAATAATCTCATATATAACTATTAAGAAACTCTTTTCTGTATCTGAAATTTTTTTGATTAAAATTTAATATTTGATGCATTATCAGAATACATCAATATCTTCGATTTTGACTTTTTGTGGGTTGATACATTATTACTTATCAGCATTCAATTGTCATAACTTTGACGCGATTATAGGCTACAATATATACTGAATGTTAAAATGTTATTTAAGGATCGAAGTATACCAACGTTGAAAAAATTTTGACAGATCAGCCAACGTAGAGAATGATACATACTCAATCTAGACACGGTCTTAGTCGAAGTGGAAAAGACATTTTTTATGACTCCTTCGCGTTTCGAAAAAAATCCTTTACGTAACCATATTTCACAAATATATAAAATGTGAAATTGAGTCGTTCATATTGCACTCTGTCGTGCCACACGGGTGAAATGACTTGCATAGCTGGTTCACATAAATCCTAAAGTGATTTACATCGTTGAAAAACTAATTTCACACAGCCCGAAGTTTTAATGGAACTATTACAAAGTTATTTCTTTACTCGCAAATAACAAATTGAATTTTCACAAAGTACTAATTAAAGGCTCATTAACCCTTAATAGCCTAGAGTTTCAATTTTGATACCAATCTTTTCAAACCAAATGTTCACATTACTATTACTTTTAGCCTAGGTATATCTAATTTATTTATGGCGTTAATACCTGAAGTATCAAAATTGATACCTGTAATTTTTCTAAATAAATATGTAAAATTAATATTGTGATTATTTAACTATTTTTCTTTCATCTAAACCTTCAAGCAAACAGTAGTATTTAAAAATCAAACACTTTCGTAAATCAGGCTATTAAGGGTTAAGCGTATGGCGTCACGCTACATGAGAATTACGTGGGGTTTGATTGACTTAAGTTTCAATTTGCGTGAAAAGCTCTTTTAAGCCGTGATAGTAGGTATAGTGAGCAGAAAATGTGGAATTCATTTAAACGTGTACAAACACTTTAAACGTTTTTCAAAGTATTAAGATTAATTTATGACAAGCTAACCGTATAAATTATAATTTTATACCTGTAAGCTGTTAGGGTTTTATGAATTTCGAATTTTATATATAAATCGTAAATGCACATCGTTTTCACTTTTTTTTTTGTTTCGTAAAATATGTAACGATATATTTAAAGAAAAAATGAAAAATCTAGTTTTTCCTTAGTTTGTCTAAAAATCGTGAATTTAAACAAAATCTTTGTTAGCATTGAAAAAGGTATTGGAAGGACCCGTATTTTAGAACTTTATTTTTGGTAAAGAACTTTTTGAAACTTACAATGTTAACAAATATGAGAAATTTTCTAAATATGTACCATTTTAAACCGACTTCCAAGCAGTGAGGAGGTTCTTAATTCTGGGACTTTGATTTTGATTACTCCAAAACGGTTTGATCCATTTGATTATTTTTTTTTTTTGAAAAGTTATACTTCCAGATTGTACTTATAGAATTTTCATTAAAATCGATTTAGTTGGTTTTTAAATATAATATAAAATCAAAATAACTGGAATAAGTATGTCATTCAAGTTGTAGTACATATTATATAAAAAATCCTTAGTAGTTAAAGCATATTATTCTGCTCAAGATTATATAGATGATAAACATGCTTGGATTTAGTATAAGCTGGATTCACACAGGGTATTTAATATATTTGTAACTCATAAATGTATGTACCCATCGTAATACTTTTAAAAAGAGTAACTATCGAGTTTCTTGCCGGTTCTTCTCGGTAGAATTTACATTCCGAACCGGTGGTAAATTAATTAATTAATTAGTGTTTAGTTTTCTTTTGTTTTTGTATTGCCGATTCAAAAGTGCTTGTAAAAGCCTACTTGAATAAAGCATATTTTGATTTGATTTGTTAATGAAATTACGTATGTGGCTTTCGAGGGCGGTTTGCTTTTTTAAAAAATGTTGTACTAACAGTTCTTAAATACCTCACTTAAGCAATAGCCATAGCATCTTAAGCTGATGTAAAACTTAACATGAGGTTTACATTAGTTCCTGAAATATATCAATATGTTGTTCGAACATGTTTGTCTTAATTGTTACGGTTTTCTTTGACATAAGTGCTGTAGAATTAAAGATTATTTATCTGTCTTTGATAGAGATGGGGATTAATAATCGAGTACATATATCGATAGTATCGATAAGTCAAATACAGTAAGAAAAGATCAAATTACTATGGATGGATAGATGCTGATAAACAATAATGTGTCAACTCACAAAAAGTCAAATTTGGAGATATTGATGTATTCTAAAAAGGCGACACATATTTAACATTATTAAAAAATTTTGAAGTCATTTAAACTAACTTTTTGAAGTCATTTGAACATTTAAGTGTGTTTAATATTTTGCAATACACAATAATCTCATACATTTACAAAACTTATTATTAGATAAAACGTTTCCTTATACCAATCTTATTTCAATTTCTTTTACCGTTTATCAAAATAGAATCAAAAATCATAAATCAAAATATTTTTATTCAAAATAGGAATTTACATTCTCAGACAGAAACTCAGCGCGACTTTGTTTGTGTTATTTTTTTTTTAGAAAAGATGAATATATATGTACTTCTTCAAACAAATTTATTAAAAATAGGTTTGACATCTTTAGACGCCAAAACAAAGTCCGTGTGGCTTGACATAGTATTGTTTATCAGCGTCAAACCTTTCGTATTTTTAAGGTCATCTATCGACTGTTACTTTTATGAGACTTTTTATACTTATTTCGACATTTTACTAACCAAGTCCAATAATAAATACACATTTTTCATTGGCCATCAAAAGTATTGTTGCAACTGAAGGTAAGTATTTATTTTTTTCAATGAAAAATTATCCAAAATCCGTATTAAAGTAAATATCAGCACTGGATCCATTACCAAATATCTTGCCGCGATATATTTATAAGTTACAGAAGCGAGCAATATTATTTTTGGACCTAAATAAACTTCATTATACCAAGAGAGGCTTCCTTCACGTTGCTAATTAATTATACCTATAAATTTTCTTATTAACCTCCCGTGTTCTTATTAACTTTCTGATGCGAGTTTTTTTCAATAAAACTTTTTATATACTAAGAGTAGCGTTATTGCTCGCTAATGTTCTAACTTTTAACCAGTTTTTAAGATCTTCTATTATGTCTGAAAGGTTTAGTTTTTAAAGGGTTTTGTTGATGAAGTTATTTATTTTTAGTATTTTGTTTTAGTTTACTTTATATATTAGTTTAGTCTGTTTCATTACTACAGGAGATAAATTTATTTGATTTTATAAATACTGACATATTGAACAGTTGGAATTTCTTCATCACATGTAGGTGTATACTTACGTAAATTATTACAGTTCTACAATCTATGTAAATAAATAAAATTAAAGTTTCTCTTTGTAATATCATATTAACAGCTATTAATCAAATGCATATGAAATTATACATGGCATTTATATTAAAAACACAATTTTTGTCTGTTCTATTTGTTCTGGTTAATGTCTAAAACGGCTAGACCAATTTTGACGGGACTTTCACTCAAAGATAGCTAAAGTAATTATGAATAACTTAGGCTACTTTTAGTCTAAAATTTGTATACACTTATGTATATCGTGGCTAAGTTAAATGCTAATGCTTAGGTTTCCTAGGAAGGCGGTCATTCAAATTCTAGGCGTTTAGAAAACTCTGCGACTTTACTGCGTCAAAATACGCTTAATAGGAAACCGTGCTGTAATATTTCCATCAGGGCCGTATCTAGGAAGGCGGGATGGGGGAAGTGGGACATTGTGCAATGGCCACCTTATTTTATTATTATGTAAACAACAACAAATAATAACAGGCCTATATCGTCACAGAAATAGACATAACAAAATTTAAGAATAACGTTAACCGAAAAATCACACAGCGGTGTACAAAGACACAATAGCTGCCAAAAAAATTTTGTATGAATTGAATGAATTTTATTGACTATAACAGTCATTTGTGTTAGTAATAGAAGGGAGGAATGTTTATCTCTGAAAATATTAATCAGAACCCAATATATCTATAACATCATTAAACCTTCCTTGAATAATATGCATTTAAATACCAAAAACCCTATCTAAATCAGATCAGTAGTTTTTGACAAAATCGCAAACATACGGGAACAATATAGAACTTAGTTTTTTAATTTATTTAAAAGTAATAAAAAATAGTACCTCAGTTCCTCTGTAGAAGGTGAAATTATATGCGGGTGGAGAGGCATAAGATGAACAGAGCAGTTCAGCGTCTTCATCTTCTCTCAATAAACGTGGCTCCTTCGGTTCAACCAAAGACACTTGTGCTACTGGTGGATCTATGACAAAATAAAATAATTATAGCAATCGAATTACGTTTACTTTTAATTTTAGTAAATTTATTACAAATTAGCCGGTGCTCGTGACTTCGTCTGCGATGTCTGTGATGCCTTCGTCATAGTAGCTTTATGCATGCAAATTCTCAGCCCGATCGGTTTAAAATTGACAAAGTTTCACACAAATTTCATCACCTATTTTATCTCTTTGGAGGTGGAATTAATGCAAATCCTTTCTTAGCGAAACCCTAAGTCATAACGTCTACCTGTATGCCAAATTTTAGCCAGATCGGTCCAGTGGTTTGGACTGTGTGTTGATAGATCACTATGTCAGGCTGTCACCTTTGAGTTATATACATTTAGATTGAAAAAAAAATACGTATTGATGAACATTATTATGAAGTAACATAATAATAACATAGCTTCTGCTACTGTTTGAAAATTACCCTTTTATTATTATTTCTTGATCTGATCTCTAACTAATAGCATTAAAACTTCTAAGCCATCTAAATTAATAAAATGTGTATTCCTGGTGTTTTCATGCGATGTCCAAGTCAATCTATACTAACACAAAAGATAAAAAAACAGTAATAAATATGAAATATAAAATAAATTTGGCACTTCACAAATTTAAAGTTAAAAAAAAATAATAATAAAAAAAAAACATTCTAGTCTGTATATGACTACATTGATGGTAAAGTTGGTAAGGTAGATAGAATACTGGTACATCTTCGCGGAATAACTGTAGCTCATTGTGTCTAACAATATTATACAAATATATTTTTCGAAGAATAACTATTGAGTTTCTCGGCTCTTTTAAGTAGAGTCCACAGCCGGTAGTAGCTCCACGTGGAACTGGCATGAAAAATTTGTAAATTGACGATTCGAAAAAGCTTATAATAGCTTATTTGAATAAAATATATTTTGAGTTTGAGTTTATTAATAGTGATGTATCCGATTTTAATCTGGGAAAGTATAGAATGCAGTAAAAAGCTTTTTTTGTTGTAATTGTAATTGAAAAGCTTAATTTTCCTGAAAACTTATGTATGCCAAATCATACATTGCCAATTGGATGCTGATAAGCAATAATGTGTCAAGCCACACGGACTTCATTTTGAGAAAATGACGTCTAAAGGTGTCAAACCTATTTCTAACAAATATGTTTGAAGAAGTATATATCCACCTTTTATTTTGTTTTTTTAAAAAAGGTATAATAAATTTAAATGAGATTATTGTATAAATTGCAAAAAATGGAACGCACTTGAAATTCGAACCAATTAATTAAGAAAGTTTTTTCCATACTTATTTAATTTATATGACTACATTTTTTTGAATATTGTTAAGTTGGTGATGCAGTATCAAAATACATCAATATCTCCGAATTTGACTTTTTGTGGGTTGACACATTATTGCTTATCAGCATCCAATTATTATACCACGTTATTTTTGCTTTTTTTTTTTAACAAAATATTTCTTCAAATGTCATATATGCTAGGGCATTGTCGAATTAAGTATTCATTTTGCTACTATGCCAAGAGTCTGTAGGCAAAACAAAATACTTTCAATGCAACATGCTGATTTAGATATATTTACCATAAAACTAAACGAATATAAGCGTTGCCTCAATAAAATACTTTATTAATATATTAGAGCTGTATATATTGTATATATTATTCTTATGTATATAATATAATATAATTAACACAATATAATATAGTATAATTTAAAGTTAGTTATTTATTAATTTTACGTTTCTTCATTTCTATTTATAAAATGTTAATAATTTAACATATATGAGCAAGCTGTGGTCTCCTATAATTGAAGGAGCACACATATTGTGTTAAAGTAACAGTGTTCTTTTTTTTAATTTTTTTGGTGTATATCTTTTGTTGGAGAACCTAAAATAAAATAAAATAAAAATTCTTTAAATTAACTGTTACGGGCCATTAACAATCTAAAGCACAAGTATTGAACACCTTTATAAAACGCAAACGTTGCTAAGGATTTGATTTTGTATCGATCCTATCACATTACCAGAAACTTCCAGGGTCGTTATTACGAGGAAAAGTTTGAACTTTATAATCCTTCTAATTAATATAATGATTAAGTGTCCTGACTGAAGAACACATTTCGGTTAAGCTGATACAAACTTTTAATAAGCGGATTATATTTGGAGTATCAAGTTGGGTGACCTTGTGATTATTATGGATGAAATCTTTTGGTGCTTCTATTGATTGAAATTCAGATTTCATATAGGAATATTTGGTTGAATGCTTTATTGATAACTAATACTATCAAATTATATTGGATATTTAAATTTGGGTAAATAAAAATTTTGCCTTGTAACCACAAAAGACGATCTTTTTATTATATGAGAGAATGTTACAGGTGGTAAACAACACGGTTTCTTATTCGAATATTTGAATTCGAATTTGAAATTCGAAATAACGGTAGATAAGTTTGTTTAAAATAATGTAGTTAATTAAGCATGTACATAAATTTTTTCCTCCCAATTTCAAAATTAAGAACCTGACCAAAACAATGAATGGTCATAAGCAATAATGCGTCAACCTACAAAAAGTTAAATTCGGAGATATTGATGTATTTTCATAATGCGTCACGTATTTAACATTATTCTTAAGTGTTTAAAGCCATATAAAATAAATAAGTAAGGAAAAAATTTCCTTAATTTAATGTTCAGAATATTGAAGTGTATTTATATGTGTATTTCGAAATATGGAATTTCGAAATATATAAGAATTTTATATATTAGAAAAACTTATTATTAGATACAACTATTCAATATACCAATCAGAGTTTAATTATTTATACCTTTAAAAAATAGAAAAGAAAAGATATATACTTCTTCAAACAAATTAATTAAGAAATGGTTTAACATCTTTAGACGCTATTTTCTAAAAATGAAGTTAGCGTGGTTTGACACAGTATTGCTTATCAGCGTCCAAATTTTTAAAATTTATTTTTTGCATTACATCGTACTGAATTAATTTACTTAAACTTTGTAAAGTAATAGAGGTTCCTATTACCAGCAGATATGTTAACATTTTTTTTGACTTCCAGATACAGAAGTAGAAAAAAAATCTCTCTTTTTCAAAGAATTTACAAAAATAAAGATACTACCATTCCTCTAAAATCAGTTACATTGCGGGTCCTTTCAATTAACTTGTTGGACAAAACGTGCAACGCTCGTATTCCCCTGACGATCGCCGTAAGGCATTGAGGCCAACAGAACATATATGCATACGGACGTATCATTCGGGCCATGTGAAACAGTGGCCTAACTTTTTTTTATTTTAAATTGGAAGGCGAGAATTACTTTTGTAAGTTTTATTCTCGTGATTGATATAAAAACAACTCTGTAACGTGGTAAAAGTTGCAACTTTTGCTGCCAAAAATAAAGCCTTTTACAGTTAACTCTTCTAGGTGTTAAGCAATGACAAGCAAAAATGTAAACTTTTATGAAAGTGTGACAGCAAAACTTATAGGTGTAATTTTTGCCTAAGATGATAATTTGACGCTGATAAGCAATACTATATAGAGCCGAGATGGTCTAGTGGTTAGGACACGTCGATCTTTACCGATGACCGCGGGTTCAAACCCCGGCTAGCACCGCTGATTTTTCAAGTGCTAAATTTGTGTTTAAATTCATCTCGAGCTCGGCGGTGAAGGAAAACATCGTGAGGAAACCTGCATGTGCCGGGAGAAATTCTGATACATGTATATCCGCCAATCCGCAGTGGAGCAGTGTGGTGGATTAAGCTCTAAACCTTCTCCTTAATAGGAGAAGAGGCCTTTGCCCAGCAGTGGGATATTTACAGACTGTTACTTTACTACTAAGCAATACTATGTCAAGCCATATAGACTTCATTTTAAGAAAATGGCGTCTAAAAATGTCAAACCTATCCTTAATAAATTTGTTTGAAGACATATATATCTATCTTTCTTTTCTATATTGATAAAAGGTATTATGAATTAAAAGCAGATTAATATATTGAATATATTATCTAATAAGAATTGTTTTTGCCAAATATGGAACGCACTCGAAATTCGAAACAATTAAGATAATTTTTTCCGTACTTATTTATTTTATATTACTTGAATTTTTTTATTAATGTTAAATAGATTATGTAGTATCAAAATACATCAATATCTCCGGATTTGACTTTTTGTGGGTTAAAACATTATTGCTTATCAGTAATTGACTTAAAACAATTGTTTAACCTGGTAATAGATTTCTTTGATACGAAAGCTGTGAGTGATAAAATTAAGGCAATGAGAGTAACGCCTCTTACTATTTTAAAAGCACCTCTTTCAGGTATAAAGCAATGACGAACAACTCATCTATATCTTTATGAAAGTCTAAGATTAAAACCTATAAGTGTAGTTTTCCTGTCAATTGTAAAATAACATCTTGAAAGGGTTTTAATTACAATCCTAATTTAAATATAAGGAATAAGGTCAACGCATGCCTATGATTTATACATTAAAAACAAGTAAGTAGTAAGTAACAGCCTGTATACGTCCCACTGCTGGGCTAAGGCCTCCTCTCCTTAAGAAGGTTTAGAGCTTAATCCACCACGCTGCTCCACTGCGGGTTGGCGGATATATAAGTGTCAGAATTTCTCCCGGCACATGCAGGTTTCCTCACGATGTTATCCTTCACCGCCGCTCGAGATGAATTTAAACACAAATTTAGCACTTGAAAAATCAGCGGTGCTAGCCGGGGTTGAACCCGCGATCATCGGTATAGGTCGACGTGTTCTAACCACTTGACCATCTCGATTCAAAACAAAACGTAACAGAATTCAAGGAAATAGTCACATAAACAAAACACTGAGAATAAAAGAGCTATTTTAAATAAATAGAAAACTTAAGCAATCTTTGCTTTAATCTTGTTTAGTGAAAGCAAAGAAAAAAGGCCAGGCTGCGATCGCGACGGAACGCTAACTACATGTCAAGACTTTTATCCAGCGCTAAATTAAAAACTCCACTGTTCAATAAATGCTGTTTTTGTAGTATAAATTTATTTATACGATAAATTGCGTTAACAGTAGACACAACAAGCTTATTTAGAGAAAAAATCAACAAAACTACAAAGATTGGAGATATAAAAATAGTTCTATATTGTTTATTTATTTCGCTGACTTCGTGTTGATGTTTTATTTATCTTAATCATTACGAAGCAAGAATTACACTTGTAAGTTTTACGCTTTTAATTAATATAATAGAACCTGGTAATGTATAAGTATGTAGGTAACATTGCAAATGTCGAGAGTCTCTAATAAGGCAACCGAATTCATTCATTCAACCGATGACGAGCAGTTTATGTATTTATGAAAGTCTAAGAGAATGTATAGGTGTAATTCCCATTATACAGTTAAAACGAACAGAATTCTCGAATCTATTAACATTTTGATTACAAAGCATACCAAAGATTAGAAAAAACGTTTCACTTCTTCAGGGGTAATTGGGTACAACAACGAGCATATAAACAAAATTATCCCCACAGGACACCTTACCGTATCTAATAAAACACGTAAATCTGTCAATTCCGATATTTTTCACAATCAACTGATTATAAATACTACTCTAAGGGAAAATATTCTAAAGGAAATTGTTCTAATTTAATAGTTTGTCCTTGTTTGAATTGAATGAAAGAAAGAAAAAAGTTTTTATTAACAAAATTAAAAATTATATATTTTAAACTTTCGCGATTTATATTATTCATATTTAATATAACGGGTCTTATCGCGATAACTAATGGTAGTAATACCTTTTTATTGCCCGACGTTTCGACGAAGTTACATTCGCCGTGGTCACGAGCTGACTGGTGTACCGCGCGCCCTCCGGCGACGAGTGCGCGAGTTTTCTTCGCCTACCCTCACAATATTAATATTGTCTTTACCGTTATTATAATGCTGGGAGCACACCACACTAACACAATCGGTTCGCGCGAACATTGTTCGAGGTACTTCACTTTTGTTAAATTTATTTATCACCGGGTTCCAAGCGGCCGACAATTTAAATCCGTCATCGCGATTGAAGGTTTTATGTTTTTTAATTTCAATTGCTTCCCGTACTAAGCGGCAATAATAATTTTTGTCCGTCGAGAGAACCTTTGGGTCATGAAGCTCAATCCAATGGTTTGTTCCCGAGTTTAACAGATGGTCAGCCACTGCGGATTTTTCTGTCTGTCTGTTTTTCACCGCCGCTATGTGTTCTTTGACCCTATCCGCTATGGTACGTTTAGTTTGGCCAATATAAGAAGTGCCACAGCTACAATTTATCTTGTATACACCCGGCGTTTGAAAAGGGATGACATCCTTCGGCGTGCGTAAGCATTTACAGACTTTTGTCAAAGGGGTAAATACGGTCTTGATGGAGTAACTCTTCAATATCGTTCCAACTTTGTCCGTTATTCCCTTGACGTATGGCAGAAATGCTGGTTGACGGCTAACCTCCGGTTGTTTTTCCTTCCTACCTCGTGGTTTAATACTATCACTTACCCGATATCCATTGCGTTTTAGTACCTCCTGAATATGTGTCAGCTCGTGATCGAGATGATCAGGGTCGCATAGATCTAAAGCCCGATTTGTAAGTGAATTTCTTACCGAATTAAGATGGCGCGGGTGGTGATGTGAGGTGGCGTGAAGATACCTATCCGTGTGTGTCGATTTTCGGTGTACTTTATATCCAACAGAACCATCAGGCCTAACTAGGATCTTGGTATCAAGAAATGCTAACGATCTTTCCGACTCTAATTCGTATGTGAATTTTATTTTGGGGTGTATAGAATTAAGATGACCCAAATATTGTTCTACGTCGTGTTTGTTTCCCCTTATAATGCAAAAAATGTCGTCAACATACCTCTTCCACAATTTAATTATTGGCGGTCCAGAAGACAAAGCTTTTTCTTCAAAATATTCCATCCAAATGTTGGCCAATACAGGAGCTATAGGACTACCCATAGCCACTCCATCAATTTGAATGTAATACTCACCACCGTACAAGAAGTAGTTTCCGTTCAGACAATTTTCAAGTAGAACAATGATAGTGTCGGAGAGACCGTGTAATACCAATTTATCTTTAACAACATCTAAACAATCTTTTTTAGGAACGCTGGTAAATAAAGATTCTACATCAAAACTTACCATTATGTCACCGGGTTCCAGTCTGAGATTTCTTACGATGTCAATAAAATGCCTGGAGTCTTTCACGAAGGACGAAGTCCCACCTATTAAAACCTTCAGTACCGAACAAAGATGTTTAGCCAAATTGTAAGTTGGTGCATTAATTTGACTTACTATTGGTCGCAGTGGCACAAGAGGTTTGTGTACTTTTGGCAGACCATATAGTTTCGGTGGTTGAACAACTGTCGGTTTATATAAATACCTGTACTCCTCCTCCGTGAAGTGATTCTGATGGTCCCTAATTAGTGTCCGTACGCGACGAGTTTCTCTTGCTGTTGGGTCATATTTCACTAATTTGTACGTGTCTGTATCCGCGAGCATGTTCCGTATCTTTTTATCATAGTCATCGGTATCAAGTATGACCGTAGCATTACCTTTGTCCGCTTTTAACACTAATATGTTTTTATTTTTCCTAAGGTTAATAAGTGCTAAGCGTTCTTCATTACTAACATTGCTTTTTGGTAGCCGTGACTTGCGTAAAACAACAGCGATATCTTGTCTAATAGTTTCGGCGTCTTTAGCGGGTATATTGTTCTTTACTATTGTTTCCTCGATGTTACTTATTATATTCTCATACGGAACACGTTTAGGTGTTAAAGCGAAATTCATCCCTTTAGCTAAAATAGATCTTGTTGGTTCGTCAATAGTGACACTTGAAAGATTAACAATGGCGTCCGTCGATTTCAAATTTCCGTTATTTTTCAACGGTTCTCTCGACTGGCTACCTCCTGACATATTAGATCGCGCGAGTAATTTTTCAAACTTACGTTCGTGGCTATTTAAACACTGTTCATAAGTTCGAACCGCTTGTTGGTAAGTCACTCGATCACAAAGGTTAAAGTCACTAATCGACAACCCGCTACTACACTCATTGTGCACTTCGTACAGTTCACTTTCCACAGCATTTAATTTTTGTCTGGTATTGCGAATCAACTGTCTCAATAGCCGGAGGCTAGCTTCCCGTAGAATTCCTTCCGAACGCGCAATATCTACCCGTGGTTTTATACGCACACAAGTAGGTATGATGTTACACTCGCGACATTTAACTAAAAATGACAACGATAATTCAAGACGCACTCGTTTTTTACGGAGAAATTCTAGATGTTTTATTTTATAAACAAAATCCGGCCCGTATCGGTTTGTAATTATATATTTTAAACTTTCGCGATTTATATTATTCATATTTAATATAACGGGTCTTATCGCGATAACTAATGGTAGTAATACCTTTTTTTTTAAACGTCGGGCAATAAAAAGGTATTACTACCATTAGTTATCGCGATAAGACCCGTTATATTAAATATGAATAATATAAATCGCGAAAGTTTAAAATATATAATTACAAACCGATACGGGCCGGATTTTGTTTATAAAATAAAACATCTAGAATTTCTCCGTAAAAAACGAGTGCGTCTTGAATTATCGTTGTCATTTTTAGTTAAATGTCGCGAGTGTAACATCATACCTACTTGTGTGCGTATAAAACCACGGGTAGATATTGCGCGTTCGGAAGGAATTCTACGGGAAGCTAGCCTCCGGCTATTGAGACAGTTGATTCGCAATACCAGACAAAAATTAAATGCTGTGGAAAGTGAACTGTACGAAGTGCACAATGAGTGTAGTAGCGGGTTGTCGATTAGTGACTTTAACCTTTGTGATCGAGTGACTTACCAACAAGCGGTTCGAACTTATGAACAGTGTTTAAATAGCCACGAACGTAAGTTTGAAAAATTACTCGCGCGATCTAATATGTCAGGAGGTAGCCAGTCGAGAGAACCGTTGAAAAATAACGGAAATTTGAAATCGACGGACGCCATTGTTAATCTTTCAAGTGTCACTATTGACGAACCAACAAGATCTATTTTAGCTAAAGGGATGAATTTCGCTTTAACACCTAAACGTGTTCCGTATGAGAATATAATAAGTAACATCGAGGAAACAATAGTAAAGAACAATATACCCGCTAAAGACGCCGAAACTATTAGACAAGATATCGCTGTTGTTTTACGCAAGTCACGGCTACCAAAAAGCAATGTTAGTAATGAAGAACGCTTAGCACTTATTAACCTTAGGAAAAATAAAAACATATTAGTGTTAAAAGCGGACAAAGGTAATGCTACGGTCATACTTGATACCGATGACTATGATAAAAAGATACGGAACATGCTCGCGGATACAGACACGTACAAATTAGTGAAATATGACCCAACAGCAAGAGAAACTCGTCGCGTACGGACACTAATTAGGGACCATCAGAATCACTTCACGGAGGAGGAGTACAGGTATTTATATAAACCGACAGTTGTTCAACCACCGAAACTATATGGTCTGCCAAAAGTACACAAACCTCTTGTGCCACTGCGACCAATAGTAAGTCAAATTAATGCACCAACTTACAATTTGGCTAAACATCTTTGTTCGGTACTGAAGGTTTTAATAGGTGGGACTTCGTCCTTCGTGAAAGACTCCAGGCATTTTATTGACATCGTAAGAAATCTCAGACTGGAACCCGGTGACATAATGGTAAGTTTTGATGTAGAATCTTTATTTACCAGCGTTCCTAAAAAAGATTGTTTAGATGTTGTTAAAGATAAATTGGTATTACACGGTCTCTCCGACACTATCATTGTTCTACTTGAAAATTGTCTGAACGGAAACTACTTCTTGTACGGTGGTGAGTATTACATTCAAATTGATGGAGTGGCTATGGGTAGTCCTATAGCTCCTGTATTGGCCAACATTTGGATGGAATATTTTGAAGAAAAAGCTTTGTCTTCTGGACCGCCAATAATTAAATTGTGGAAGAGGTATGTTGACGACATTTTTTGCATTATAAGGGGAAACAAACACGACGTAGAACAATATTTGGGTCATCTTAATTCTATACACCCCAAAATAAAATTCACATACGAATTAGAGTCGGAAAGATCGTTAGCATTTCTTGATACCAAGATCCTAGTTAGGCCTGATGGTTCTGTTGGATATAAAGTACACCGAAAATCGACACACACGGATAGGTATCTTCACGCCACCTCACATCACCACCCGCGCCATCTTAATTCGGTAAGAAATTCACTTACAAATCGGGCTTTAGATCTATGCGACCCTGATCATCTCGATCACGAGCTGACACATATTCAGGAGGTACTAAAACGCAATGGATATCGGGTAAGTGATAGTATTAAACCACGAGGTAGGAAGGAAAAACAACCGGAGGTTAGCCGTCAACCAGCATTTCTGCCATACGTCAAGGGAATAACGGACAAAGTTGGAACGATATTGAAGAGTTACTCCATCAAGACCGTATTTACCCCTTTGACAAAAGTCTGTAAATGCTTACGCACGCCGAAGGATGTCATCCCTTTTCAAACGCCGGGTGTATACAAGATAAATTGTAGCTGTGGCACTTCTTATATTGGCCAAACTAAACGTACCATAGCGGATAGGGTCAAAGAACACATAGCGGCGGTGAAAAACAGACAGACAGAAAAATCCGCAGTGGCTGACCATCTGTTAAACTCGGGAACAAACCATTGGATTGAGCTTCATGACCCAAAGGTTCTCTCGACGGACAAAAATTATTATTGCCGCTTAGTACGGGAAGCAATTGAAATTAAAAAACATAAAACCTTCAATCGCGATGACGGATTTAAATTGTCGGCCGCTTGGAACCCGGTGATAAATAAATTTAACAAAAGTGAAGTACCTCGAACAATGTTCGCGCGAACCGATTGTGTTAGTGTGGTGTGCTCCCAGCATTATAATAACGGTAAAGACAATATTAATATTGTGAGGGTAGGCGAAGAAAACTCGCGCACTCGTCGCCGGAGGGCGCGCGGTACACCAGTCAGCTCGTGACCACGGCGAATGTAACTTCGTCGAAACGTCGGGCAATAAAAAGGTATTACTACCATTAGTTATCGCGATAAGACCCGTTATATTAAATATGGAAAATTAAAAATATTGTTTTCCTGTCAAACGAAAAAACCAGCTTATGTCGATGCCAATTGAGATCAACCCCAACACTAACTTTCGACAGTTACCGTTAAAATACAAAAAATAAAAAATGTAACAAAAATTAAAAAGGAGATTGGTTCATGATCACACGCCATATGATGATGCTTCATATTCTTCTCCATAATCTGTTATACTTTCCTGTTATGTTATGTAATAAAACATAAATAAAAAAGTCTTAACAGACTTTCGCCTTAGCGAAGAATGGTTATGGCAATTACGGGCATATTTTACTTTTTAAGGAGAATATTTTTAAAATATTTGAGAAACATTGTAATAAATTGAATTTTAAAACTGTATTACGGTAGAAAACTGTCAACCGTGAATCTAATGGGAAACGAGTGGTTGCCATAAAAAACACCCACTGAAAACAGCCCGTTAACTCGACTTTAAAACCATAAAGTTGTTTAACAAAATTACTGTTGACACAATCTTCCAAAAAGACCCGCCAGAAAATTACGCGGAAGTTTCCAGAGCAAAACGTATAATACCCTCGCCGGATTTAAGTCACGACGCATAAAATCTCGTTACAGTGAGATGCAAAGCGTGGAACCATGTGTATATTAAAAACTTAAATAAGAAACGCGCTTGTACGTGGAACGTGAAAGAAATCGTTGACATTTCATCCTGTGTGATAACTTTCACTTAGTTTTGCTTTAGTGTGTTCTGCACAGCTCTCAATATTGCAAAAGTAGTATCATTGGAAGATTAGACCAAAAAACCTCGATACATATTATTTAAAATTATGGAGAAATTGTCTAATTTTTTTTCGGCAATCTAGTAATTGATAAATTCTAAGACAACTCAAAGTGTACGGTATAGTCATTAGGTTTGAGGTTAGTGACTACCAAATAGAAAATTGTAAAATTAATCTGTATATTGACAGGCTGATTACTGATTCATCAACCGAACCCAAACCGCTTAGGCTACAAATTCGAAATTTTGGCAGTTAAACTTTTTATCTTCTAAGCATCCACTAATAAAAGATTTTTGGAAATAACATTAGGGATGTTATTTCCAAAAATCTTGTGGGTAAATTAAGGAATGAACGGTTGTATGAAAATCCGTCCTTTTTAAAGTAAGAAACATGAAATTTAACATAGTTACTTTTGGTAAGAATTAAATACATCGGCGTTTTTTTTTCCCTACGTGAGTGAAGGAGGGGTTGAAAATATGTAAACCGATCAAACTCGATGCGGGTCGCAAGTTAATAATATCCCATCATAAATAACATTTCACTTTAGGACATAAAAATAACATTTATATGCTCAAGAACTTGGGTACATACATGTCCTGCGACATTCTCCCAAGGGACCGTCCCGTAATAAACCCGGTTGACAGCACACGATAATATTTAAACTTGATGAGATAAACTCCTGGAAAGTTTCACGACACAACTGTTCCACGTCACGTTTCGGAGTTGTTAAGTTATGGTTACAAAGTTTTGGGAAGTTTAGATGAATCAATTTTAGTAAATTGAGGGTGAGGTCTTAAGTTTTTTTATGTAAATAGTTTGAGAACAACAGACAATGAGAACATAACAATGTACTCCTTGGGGTGATCGGTTGTGGTTGCTACGAATATTTTTATTCTCTCTCTTAAAAGTTTTATAGTTGTTTTTGTAAGGTAAATTGAATATTTATATTGTATCTAATACTTTTAAACGAGCAATTGTTGTATTTATGTATATATGGACGCTGATAAGCAATACTGTGTCAAGCCACACGGATTTCATTTTTTGAAAATGGCGTCTAAAGATGTCAAGCCTATTCTTAACAGATTTGATATGAAGACCTACATCTACATCCATTTTCTCTTTTCTGTTTTGATAAAAGGTATAATGAATTAAAAGCAGATTGGTATACCAATATTTAATTTAATTTATTATAATAAAAAAAAATCTAAATAATAAGTTTTTGAAATATATTGGATTATTGCATGTTGCAAAATATTGAGCACACTTCAATATTCGAAACAATCTAAATTAAAATTAAAAAACAATGGTAATGTATATCATTTTTACACCTAACAAAACATACCCCAATTGGCGTTTACACTTATGGAGTTATCTCCATAATCATAGCTACACTGTTAACGTGTTAAGAAAGATTCGAAATTTAGATTAAGAAACTTTTTTCTGCATTAATATAGTTTATATGACTTGAAATTTTTTTTAATTATGTTAAATAAATGACGCGTTATGAGAATACATCAATATCTCCGAATTAGATTTTTTGTGGGTTGACTCATTATTGATTATCAGCATCCAGTTATATAATCTGACTCTCTGAGATTTTCATTAAATTTACTATGCATATATCGGGGGTAATAAATCGATCTAGCTAGGTTTTATTGCTAGAAAACATCGTTTTAATTGTGGTTTCAGGCAGTGAAAAACTTCTACAATATCATTACAATATGAAGGCAAATTAAATATAAATTCAATTCTGTTCTCGATTTTGTATTTATATTAATAACACTCTCGAAAAAATAAAATAAAATAGCCATTATTATGCCGTATAGCCATCACCATCCTTATATGGATGCTGATAAGCAATAATGTATCAACCCACAAAAAGTCAAATTCGAAGATATTGATGTATTTTGGTACTGCATCACCTATTTAACATATTCAAAAAAATTTCAAGACATCTAAACTAAAAAAATTACACAAAAATGTTTTCCTAATTTATTGTTTCTAATTTCAAGTGCGTTCCATATTTTGCTATTTATATTATTATGTATGAAATGTTTGATAAGTTTATTTTTTCAATAACACATTAAATATATCACTCTTCTTTTAAATCAATATATATTATAATTTATGAAAATAGAAAAGGAAATATGTATATTTACTTCTCCAAACAAATTTATTACGAATAGGTTTGACATCTTTAAACGCCACTTTCTCAAAATGAAGTCCGTGTGGCTTGACACGGTATTGCTTATCAGCGTCCATATAATGTACGAACACGTGATGATACTTAAATAAGAGATTTTAGTCTTTGAAACCATGCACTTTGGCATGTATAAAAGATCTTCACAGATAATTAACTTTACATATTCCTCTGATATAAAGGGGATCATTTCAGTCCCATTTCCATATCGTTATTCTTCATGTAAACACGACGTAGTTTCTAAAAACCAGCAACAATACATCAAAAGTGCAGTGCACAGATAGCGCTGTTCCGGCGCCTGAGCTGGCAACTTCCACTTTTACTATCAGGAACATTATGTTGGTAACACTGTTTACTTCAATTTTAAAAACCGTTCTTGTATATATGAAATACGTTGTTAACTGAGAAATAATTTTCTTTTTCGAACCTTAGGCATGTGATATTTCAAAAGGATGCTGATAAGCAATAATGTGTCAACCCACATAAAGTCAAATTCGGAGATATTGATGTATTCATGTATCATTCGTCATGTATTTCACATTATTCAAAATAATTTAAAAGTATATAAGAAATTTACTTAACTTAATGTTATTAATATTGAAGTGTTTAATATTTTGAAATAATAATTTTATGTATATATTACAAAAAACTTATTATTTGATAAAACTTTCGATTATAACGATTTGCTTTTAATTCATTATACCTTTTATCAAAGTAGAAAACGTTTTTCCCCCTTGACTCATAACTGGCACACTTATTTTGACCACCATTATCTATTTACAAAAAGATTTGATTTAAAAATGAATTATATTAAAAGCTGTTTCTTGTGATTTCACTCGCTTTTATGGTTACTGCTTCGCTCCTATGAGTCGGAGCGTGATGTAATAGAGCCTACAGCCTTCCTCAATAAATAAACTATCTACCACAAAAATAATTTTTCAATTCGAACCAGTAGTTCCTAAGATTATCGCTTTCGAATAAACAAACAAACTTTTCAGCTTTATAATATTAGTATTGATATGTTATTTAAAAAAATATATTATTTTTTTTTCAAACACGGCACGGAGATACTATATCTCTTTCCTCGATTATTACGGGACATTACCTAAATTCCTTCTCCTAAATACCACAAAAATTGCCCCCCCCCCCCCCCCCCTTATTATTCCTTTTTAAAGTGAACGACATTATGCGTGACGTTGATCACTTAGCATCAGGTACCTTGCTCGTTTGCCGATTTCGTTAAAAAAAATATGCGCGTTATCTCTTAATGACTTGTCCGATTTAGGTCAAATTTAACGAATAATCTACGTCCTTTGTTAATATTGCATGTATTTTATGTGGTTCACAAATGTAAATTAAGTTCTCTAAAAATGTATTTATTACTGGATCAATTCCAACCCACTTTATTGAATTAAATATATTATAAGTTAATAATCTAACTATCAGAAAAATTGATAAATTAGTACTATTTTCTAATGTATCCACTGTAATATTTATCTGAGTAAATTCAAATATTAAAGCAACCATTAGTAAATCTATACTAATAATAAAATTCTAGCGGGTCGCTGTCTGTACATGGAAGATATATGAAAAAAAATATTATAAGGGGCCTATACCAACGCAATAGAACCCAAAACAATGATTTTTAGAATTCTTATCTGTTTGTCTGTTTGTCTGTTTGTCTGTTTATCTGTGCGTTTGTGCACGCTAATCTCAGAAACGGCTTATCCGATTTAGATGCGGTTTTCACTAATATATTATAGTAAGCTTCACTTAACATTTAGGGTTTGTTTTATGTCAATCGGTCCATAAATAAAAAAGTTATGCCAATTTAAGAAATCACGTTGGACATTTTTTTTGTGTTTATAACTAAATACATGAGAGTATATACAGTACTAACATAAAAAATACAATTTTAAAAATTTTGTCTGTCAGTCTGTCTGTCTATCTGTTTGTTCCGATTAATCTCTGAAACGACTTAACCGGTTCTGATGGTACTTTTTGCAGTTAGAAAATGTTATAAGGAGTGACTTGGGGTTACTTCTATTTTAGATATTTTTAAATTAATAAATATGAAAAAAATTCTAACGGGTCGCTGTCTGTACATGTAAGATATATGAAAAAAAAATTATTGGAGGCCTTTACCTACCCACTAGAACCCAAAACAAAATTTGTTACAATTTTTGTCTGTTTGTCTGTTTATCTGTGCGTTTGTGCCCGCTAAAAAAGATATGTCAACTTATGGGGTCACGTCGAACATTATTTTGTGATTTTCACTAAATGCATGAAAGTACTTACATCGAGTACTGTCAGTCTGTTTCTTACGACTAATCTCTGAAACAGCTGAATGAAATTTGATGGGACTTTCACTCGCAGTTAGAGGATGTCCATTAATGTAACGTGAGGTCCAGAGAAGGGAGTGGGAATGGAAGAAAACAATCACAAAATATCACAAAGTCTAAAAATTTCTTAAAAACATTACAGCAGCCCCTATAGCTAATATTATAAGGAATCAATTAGGCTACTTATATTAAAAAAAATATATTTATTTTAATCAATAAGTAAAAAAGAGAATTACACGATAACAAAATATTGGAGAAACCAATAAAATAGTGAACATTTTCCGATTTAAGAAGGGAAGGTATACATCTAAACAAATAAATAAAATTGATGTGTCTGTTTGTAATTTTAAATAAATGCATATGAAAGTATACACGGTACTTAAACAAAATTACCAATTTTAAAATTTTTATCTGTCTATCTGTCACTGAGTTTGTTTCGGCTAATATCTAAAACAGCTGGACCGATTTTGATGAAACTTTCACTAGCAGAAAGCCAATTTTATTAGGAACAAAATTGAAACCAATGAAATAGTGAATAATATCTGGTTCAAATAGGAAAGATATAAATTATATTAATATAATCATTTTAAAAAATAATATATTTACTGGGTGATTTTTTTACTGGATATGATAGAACAAAACCGAAACTATAAGCAAAAGCGAAAAATAATTTAAGTCATAGAGCCGATTTTGATTAAAACTAAAACTGCAACATTAGTTTTTTGAAAAATAAGTTTTCCTAAACCAGAAACGAACACGTTGATTCTGCAAAAAAAACATTCTGTAGTATTGCACCATCTGATACCTTCACACAGTATAAAGATCAACTTTAGTGAGGTAATACTATACAGTAAACTGCTACAAAAAGAGAAGGCTATTTTTTTTTACAAAATTCTATCAAATTCTTACATTAATTAAATCTTTAGTAACGTAATGTTGTAACGCTAATAGCGGGTGAGTACAAATTGATTCATTTTTTTAAGAATTTTTTAAGAAAAGAAGAAAACCTCCCTAGGTAACTGAGTAGATGATGGGGACCAAAACAAACGTGACATTCTATCAACTTTGTATAACTCACATAGAAATAAAAGACAAACATAAAAGAAGTTACTGTGAGTAATTCATTTTATATATTTTCGATTGTATTGTTCACACTCTTCCTCACTTTAGTAGGTGACTAGCATTTTGATGCAATTTATAAACAAATCGTTCGAAGTAACGCACATTTTTTTTCTAAACTTACCGGAACCCATGATTTAACCCACATATTTGATTATATATATTTGATTAGATATAGAATCGAATACTTAACTTAATTAATGTATAGATTTAATGTTATTTTGTAAAAAAAAACCTTTTCCTTTAATTTGATCTTTACAAGTGACACTATTAGGTGGTGCAATAATACAGAATGTATTTTTTTTAATTAGTGGGTTCAATTCACTTAGAGAGAGAGACTCCTTTAAGTATTTTTCGCGATTCTTTAGAGTTCCGGATATGGCCTATCAAGCCCAGTTAAAAAAGTCACCCGATATATAATACAAGGAGAACCTCGGCGGGAATATACTGTTATACAGTCGAAATTTTAAAGACTAGCACAAAACACTTTTCTTCAACATTTATAGTGAAAACCGTGGAGGAATACCGTATCTGAGTTAGAGTCTGCTTATAAATACAACCAGAAAGTTCCCAAATCCAAAGTAAGAAGCTCCTTTCTTGAGCAGCACCGCAGACTATTATAACCTTGCTTTGCAGGAGACATGCCAAGCATTCTGTAATCCACGCGAACGAAGTCGCGGGCACAGCTAGTAATAAAATATAATTTAATTATGTAAGACTAACTGGTACTTGGGACTTCGTCTGCGATGTCTGTGATGCCTACGTCATAGTAGTCTTATGCATGCAAAGTCTCAACCCGATCGGTTTAAAATTGACGAAGTTCCATACAAACTTTCACCCCCTATTTTATCCTTTTGGGGATAGAATTAATCAAAATGCTTTATTAGCGGATGCCTATATCATAACATCTATCTGCATGCCAAATTTCAGCCCGATCCGCCCAGTGGTTTGGGCTGTGCGTTGACCACTATGTCAGTCAGTTAGTTAGTCACCTTTGAGTTATATATATTTAGAATAGTAGTAATATAAACCCTAAGTAAATCAAGTGTCTATAAATGTATAAAGAATGTTGATGTCGAAATATTTCAAGTATTTTCTATAACAAATTCTTCAAGTTCGCGTATATAACGTGGCAGAGCGCCAGCTAATGGATACCTTTACAGACTTTATCCAATAATAAAATAGTATTTCTGACATTTTTAAAGTATCTTGAGTAACTTGCAATTCAATTAATCAAATTCAAAAGTCTTTATTTGTATACACTTTGGGTGTGTTCAGAATTGAATCCTGTGTGTTAATCTATCTAAGACACCTTTTATTGAAATAGGAGTCGTACTAATAATTGATCACGAAGCATGTTTTTGATAATAAAATTTATTAAATCGAAAAATAAGAAAAAAATCCCGACAATTTATTCATGATATAATTTCAACGATCACGATACTTCTGCTGTTGATGAGAAGTTTTGTATCCTGTTCATTCTAGATGATGCATCAGCCGTGAGCTGATTACGCGACTATATTATTTCGATATAATTTACAAAAAATTCAAACTCAAAATATACATTATTCAAATAGGCTATTTATAGCACTTTTGAATCGTCAAGTTACAGGTATGTACATTTGTTATAGATCTTTTTTTTAAGCTACCACCGGTTCGGAATGTAGTCTCTACTGAGAAGAACCGGCAAGAAAGTGGAATATAAACTTGATAATAGGTGATAACAATCAAACGTTTAACAGATATTCATAAAATCATTTCTATTATATGGATGCTGATAAGCAATAATGTGTCAACCCACAAAAAGTTAAATTTAGAGATATTGATGTATTTTGATACTACATCATCTATTTAACATTATTCAAAAATATTTCAAGTCATCTAAACTGAATAAGTATGGAAAAAAGTTTCTTAATTCAATGTTTCGAATTTCAGGTGCATTCCATAGTTTGAAATTTATTAAATAATCTCAAATATTTAAAAACTTATTATTATATAATATATTAAACAAATCTATATGCTTTTGATGCAATATACACTTTATCGAAATAGAAAAGAAAAGATGAATGTATACGTCTTCAAACAAATTTATTACGAATAGCTTTGACATCTTAAAACGCCATTTTCTCAAAATGAAGTCTGTGTGGGTTGACACAGTATTGCTTATTAGCGTCCATATATCAGCTATCAAAGCACTAAAAACGATTCAAAATTGGTCCATACGTTAGAGAGCTATGCCACAGACAGACGTCAAATGTGTATCTAGCATTGAATAGAACGACTCATATATTATTGACGAAACAAAAGTGCTTGATAAAGGATATGTACCAATACTCAGACGATCCAATATGGCCGTGGAGTTAATGACATATCGAATTTAAATATCGATTTTACGTCTAAGGCGAAATACATTTGTAAGTTTTACTCTCGAGGGTGATATATAAGAACTATCTAACCTAGTAACAGATACGTCGTAAGTAGTTACGAAAACTTTCACAAACAACTTATAAAAATCTTTTATAAGTGTAATTCTTTCCTCACGAGATGTCAATTAACGATTTAATTAAATAAATTATTCGATTTAACGTCGATTACTGGTTTATATTAAATTGACGAACGTACTGGGTTTTAAAGGCTGGCGCGATTTTAATTAATTTTAAGGTTATCTTCCGATTAGTTCAGTTAGTTTTGTTATTGCTTTGTGACAAGTGTAGGTCGCTAGTAATTTCTAAACATTTTTTTTTCTAAAATAGGTATATTTAAACAGCAGGTAAATGTCACTCACTGCTGGGCAAAGGCCTCTTCTCTTATTAAGGAGAAGATTTGAGCTTAATCCACTACGCTGCTCCACTGCGTGTTGGATATACATGTGTCAGAATTTCTCCCGGCACGTACTGGTTTCCACACTATGTTTTCCTTCACCACCAAACTCGAGATGAATTTAAATACTAATTTACGACTTAAAAACTTAGCAGTGCTAGACCCGTGATCGTCGTGTTCTAGCCACTAGGCCGTCACGGTTTAATTATGTGTAGACTTTCCTTTAATAAACTGAACATGATATTGTACTAAATACTACACTATTGTCAATAACCAACTATTTCAAGAGACTCCCTATCACAACAATTTCGTCAAGTCGACGTATATTGTGTGGCAACGCGCCAAACTATGAATCGATCGAATTTCCTTTCAACTTTCATCAACACGAGAATGTATGATTTTTCGGAAAACTAAATTTATGAATATAAGTTTTTTTTTATTTCTTATATATCTATATTCTATATATAAAACAGTGAAAGATCACTCACTCATCACGAAAACTCAGAAACTACAAGTTGTAGTCATTTCAAATTTTGCATAGGGATCCTTTTTAGGACGTAGGTGCTCACTAAGGTGGGATTTCGCAAAATTAAGGGGGCAAATGAGAGTTGAAAGTATGTATAAAAGTCCTATGTTAAGCGCTAGTTTTAGTATATAAGTAAAATGAACCTCTGATCTTAGAAACTACAGCACAATTGCTAAGATCCTGTGCAAATAATTAACACAGTAATGCTCTATTTTTATAAATGGACGCTGATAAGCAATAATGTGTCAAGCCACACGTACTTCATTTTGAGAAAATGGCTAAAGATGTCAAATGCATTTTTAACAAATATGTTTGAAGAAGTATATATCCATCTTTTCATTTCTTTTTTGATAACAAGTATAATAAAGTATAAGCAGATTGATATATTTAATACATTGTTTAATAAAGAGTTTTTCAAATGATTAAGATTATTGTATAAATTGCTAAATATGGAACGCACTTGGAAATCGAACCATTTAATTAAGAAACTTTTTTCCGTACTTATTTAGTTTATACGACTTGATTTTTTTTCAATAATGTTAAATAGGCGATGCAGTATCAAAATACATTAATATCCCCGAATTTGACTTTTTGTGGGTTGACACATTATTGCTTATCAGCATCCAAATAAATCTTTGAATCAGCTTAACACATTTCGAAAACGGAATCTCCTCTGTTTAAAAGTCTATAGAATAATAAATGCTTTACATACATAAAACTTCAAGGTTGAGTACGTCTTCTAAGGTGTACATTGGAAACCAAGGGTTGGAGACGCGGCAGACGAGCTGCCTCCCACTGTCTTCCCGTCTCACACGCCAGGTTAAAATACTTTTCGTCACATCTCCTTCTACCTCCACCTAGAATTAAACAGAATATAATATAAATAAACAAATATTTTTAACAGACTATTAAAATAAAACTGTATATACCATATTATCAGAACAAAAATTCAAAACGCTATATCGTATGATATCTTAATTCGAGTGTATTATTTTCAGATGATTGAAAGTTGCCCACCATTATGAGCTATCATAGATCTCTAACTGACCTTCTTCTAAGACGAGAATTACATTTGTAAGTTTAACTCTTGAGAGCGATATAAACCACTCTGTAGCCTAGCCACGACGTAAGTAGTTACGAAAGCTGTGAATGATAGTAAATTCTTTCAGGTGTAAAGCAATGAGAAATTACTTATGTAATTTTTATAAAAGTCTGAGAGCAAAACATATAACTGTATTTTCTCTCAATTTCTTTAACAATAAAAAGCTAAATATAATAGATTGATTACCACAATTTCAGCAGTCAAAACAATCAAAGCTTTCTAATATTAGATCCCAAACATTAACTAAGATATTTCGTCTACAATCCAATTCATTTAAATAAAAAATGTTGAGTACTAGCATACTTCACTTAAATTTCCTTTAAGTAACCAATGTTACTACTATAAAAAAATCAATTACCTGAGTCAGCGAAGAGTCGATCTTTTGAGAATTGATGAACCAGTCGATATTAGGAGCGGGTTTGGAACCTCGAGTGGTACAAACAAACGACCTCTCGTGTCCAGCTCGGGTAGGACCACCGCCGGTGACTCGTATAAATTGTGGTTTTACTATAAAAAAATTCTAATATATTAGCTGCCCTTCCCGGTTTCAGGCGCTTTTATGGTTATTGCTTCTACTGTTTTGCTATGAGTCGTACCGTGATGTAATATAGCCTATGACCTTCCTCAATAAATAAGATATCCAACGCAGAAAGTATTTTTCAAATGGGATCAGTAGTTTCAGAGATTACCCCCTACATACAAGCTTACAAACAAACTTTAAACCCTTATAATATTAGTATAGACAAGGTGTACCTCTTATATATATTACACTCGCAATAATATGAGGAAAAATTATATTCATGTAATAGGGAACATTAACTGTTGAACTGAAATCTTTCAATTTGGTTTTTGCAAAATCCTCTTTTTTATTTATTAAAAAAAGGGAATAGTACCTTAAGTTAGTAGACAACATTAGCTATCTGTGAGTGAAAGTCCCGTCAAAATCGGTCCAGCCGTTTCAGAGTTTAGCCAGAACAAACAGACAGACAGACAAAAATTATAAAAATTGTGTTTTTATGTATGTACTTGCCGTGTATACTTTCATATGCATTTAGTCAAAAGCTGTTGATTTGAAATTATATAGACACAACTTTATTTATTTGTATAGTGCAAACTAATCCTAAATCTTAATAATAATACTTACAATATAACTTAATAGTAATATCTCTGTGTTGTGATTTCAGTAATGGCGGTTCGACTTTACATTGAAGCTTCATACCCGCCATTTCTCTAGATAAAGACGGCAGATGTACTTGACATACAGAACCCTCTTTGGTCATAGCGAGGCGCTCTTCACCTCGATACCAGGATACATCTGGCGGAGGCTTGCCTGGGAAAGGTTTTGAGATAATTAAAAAAACAATCTTGTCGAGAATGAAAATATAATGTAAACGAACTTTTGATTACCACGGGATTTTATTAGCGTTTCATTTATATTTTAAGCTTATTATAAACACGTAAATTGATAACTGTTACATCGTTTAATCTTATCTTATCTCGGGTGTTCCGCCATATTGAATTTAGAGTGACGTCACTTTATTCTTCAAGTTATTCTGAGCAATATCATTCACCTGATACATATTGTGGGAATACATCAAATACAACTAGTCCGCCATCTTGGGTATTCCGCCATGTTGGATTTACAGTAACGTCACTTTATTTTTTGAGTAGTTCTCAGCATACGTTTTCATGTGATACCCATATTAATACATTAAAAATAATTAGTCCGCCATCTTGAATATTTCGCCATGTTGAATTCAGGATGACGTCACATACCTAATCATACATCGTCATCCAAATTAAACGTGTATACAATACAAAATTTTAGCGGTTAACCGTTTGAATATAACTGCTTAAAAATAGGGTTGCAACATTCCACACGAACAAACATACTCGTAGTTTCATATGTATAAAAATACACTGCAAGTTAAATAAAAGCTTTTAAAAAATGCTGCAAGTCGTTGAAATAGTGGATGAAAGTTTTTGTGTGATTACTTACTACGTATAATACTTATCACTTATATATAGTATATAGGACCCAAAGTACTAATCATACGCAGACGAAGTCGCGGGCACCAGCTAATGATATATTAAGTTTGTTTCTTACCTCCAGAAGCTTGACAGGACAGTAGTAAGTCTTGGCCTTCTCGAAAAGGGCCTGCGATTGATCCAAGGATCTCTTGCCCTTTAGAATCGTAAATTCTAGGTGGATCCGGTGGAACTAAAAGAGAAAATTAGGAAATCTATTTTAAGTACAAGTTAAATACAATATATTCTAATATAAATAAATAATTCTATTAAAAAACTATCGATGATGAAAAATTATAAGAAAGTAACTATCGATGTCACAGTGAGGCAAGGTGCCCAAATCACTGGTGACATTATCTCTTTGAATGTCCAGACTGATATGATGACCAAGGTAGCCGCCAGCATTTCAGCTATTTTTCAAGTATAAATATTTTTTTTTATTATAAAAAACTAAAACCCCTTTTACGACAAAAAAAAAACGTTAGAAATGTCACAATTATTGAATCACTACTCACAAAGTTACAAGCAAATGCTTGAAGTGTATATATATTTTTGAAATGTACATGTAACGTCCTTTCCAAAAATATCAAAAACGGTTTTTTTTTTAACAAAGTACTTTATACCCGCTAGAGGGCGCCACATTAGTAACTGGTCATATACGCCAATAAGCAGCGGACGATCAAGACGCTTCTAACGATACCTCATTTGTTCAGTTCCGATAATTAGTTTAGGAGCTATGAGGGAATAGATGAAGATACATACATAATCTGTCAAAACCATAACCCTCCTTTAATATTGCTATAGTCGAGTAAAATCAAAGTCAAAGTAAAAAAAGGAACTTTATTCAAGTAAGCTGTAACGAGTACTTTTGAATCGTCAATACATAAAAAATTACATCAGTAATGAAGCTACCACCGGTTCGGAACGTAGATTCTATCGAGAAGAACCGGCAAGAAACTCGATGATTACTCTTTTAAAATTATGTTAATATAATACTGGTTTTTATGAATTACAAATTGATTTTTTATGCTGTGAATTTTAGCGCATAATAAGCCCACGCATCTTTATCGTCAACGTAATCTTGTATAGAGTAATCCGCTTTAGCTATTAGAGATTTTTTAACATATGATTTAAATCTATTCATCGAAAACTGCAAACATTTCTGGGGCATTTTATTGTAAAAACGAATACCTTGCCTCAGAAAGGAAATATTTACTTTGTGAAGTCGAAAACAAGGTGTTAAGTAAACAATAGTACTCATATTTCTTACCAATAACAGTCAAGTTGACTCTATAATTTCTCGTTGGTGAGTCAATATAGTCAATCCGGCATCTGTAGACCCCTTCATCATATCTCGCCACTTTATTAACTACGAGATGTGCTGAGGTCGGATCTGACTGGTTGAGGGCGAAATGAGCTCTGGCCCCAAATTCGCCAGCCACGGCCCAGTGGACTGGCGGACCGTTTCTGAAGTCGACCCTGAAACAATATATTAGCTGTTTTAACTCTTCGACTTTCATACTTGATAATATTTGTTACGTCATAACTTCGTCGTTTTTGATTGGTTTCATTAAATTTTCATCAAAATCGGTTCAGACAGTATTTTTATGTAACCAAAATTGAGTATTTGAATTTAGAAGTCTTAGTTATTTAGTTAATAAAACTTATCATGAAATATATTATCTTCTAGTTAGTTCTCGCAACCTCGACATAGAATAAATATTTTCTTCTTTGAAAATTGACAGACTCTCCATACAAAGTTTCTGTAGCTGAAAGGTTTTACGCAGACAAAATCACGGGTAAATTATATTACATAATTCAAAATGGAATCAATGAAATATTTTCTCTAATAATTTGTATACATAATTAATATTAGTATATAATGTAATAAATTACACATGTAAACATTTTAGACTAACATCAGCTTCGCTTTCGCCCATAAAATAGCCTACACGTTATTCTGACCAATAAACTATATTACTGTAAAAGTCCATTTAAATCTGTCCATCCAAACACCCCAATATCCAACCATCTTAACAAATTTGGTCGTTTATAATAGGAGAAGAATAATTGGTTGCTGATAAGTAATAATGAGGTAATCCACGTACAGTCTAAAATGGAGATTTTGATATATTGAATCAAAATAAAAAAAAATACTTTATTCAAGTAGGCTTTTAAAAGCACTTTTGAATCGTCAAAATAAATAAAAGTTACTTAAATTAATGAAAAGCTACCACCAGTTCGGAATGTAGATTCTACCGAGAAGAACCGGCAAGAACCTCGTACTCTTTTAAAATTCTGTTTTAAGTATATACATTTAAAAATTACAAATGTGTACATTAAGCATCTTATATGAAATCCAGCTACACTAAATATATGCATTATTATCATCTATATAATCTTGTATAGAATAATATGCTTTAGCTATCAAGACTTTTTATTATACAATTTAAACTTATTCATTGAACATTTCAAAAATGTCTGTGGTATTTTGTTATAAAAACGGCCACCTTGTCCCAGAGAGGAAACATTTACTTTGCGAAATCGAAAGCTATATTCTGATAATACGTCATGTATTTATGATTATTCGAAAATGTTTCAAGTAATCTAAGATAATTAAGTACGGAAAAAAATTTCCAAATTTATTGTTTCGCAGATTGAAATGTGTTCTATATTTTGCAATATGTAATAACCTCATACATGTGAAAACTTATTGTTGGATAAAACTTTTGACTATCTATCTGCTTTTTATTAATTATACTTTTATCAAAATAGAAAAGAAGACGTTATTTACTTCATCGAACAAATTTATTAAAAATAGGTTCGACATCTTTAGACGTCGTTTTTTCAAAATGAAGTCCGTGTGGATTGACATAGTATTGTTTATCAGCGTCAAATTAAAAAAAAATAATTTTGCACCAAAACTTTCTAACGCAATCCCATTAACAAAATAACAAAGAAATAGATAAACTCAACAAGAATTTACAAAAAAAAATCTTCAACCAAGCGATATCACACAGTGCAAGACGATTCATGACGTCGAATGCGATGCCAAATCGAGCTCGCTTCCTCGAAGCATTGAGTCAGAAATTTTTAAAACAACTCCTGAGGAAGGAAGCTATACGAGCACGCCTTCCGCCTTGGAAGGAGTCCAGTTGGTACTGAATCAAGGAGGATTGCTTAGGAGTGAAGAATCGATAACTTTGTTTGCTGTTACAAGGGAAATTGTTAAGTACTCGTGTTTTGTATTGAAAGAAAATGTTCAATTTTCTCATACAACTAGATTCATAATTCGTACCGTTAGTAATTAATATAAAATATGTTTTGGTGTAATATTATATATGATAATTTTATCTGCATTTTTTAATTATAAATATGTAATTTTCGACGTTGGAGTGAAAAATAATCTTAATAAAAACCCAAAAAAAAACCGACTTCGAAAATGAAACATGCAAATTAAAAAGTAAAAATTTTCTACAACGTTTTGAAGTCGAAGAAAATAAAACATACAGCCGAACATAAAACCTCTTCCTTTATCGAAGTTGTTTAAAAATAGCATATTAAAGATTATTTTAATCTAAATATACGTGTTATATCTAAATTGCCTATGCAATATCAAAGATTATATAACTGATGTTCTTTTTCTTACTTTTTCCAGATATTTTAATTTAAAAACCAAAATACTTTAAGATCAATCTGTAAGGATATTCTTTTAAATTAAAAATTTACCTTCTATTTGTGAAGTCGGTTAAAATCGACTTAAGTGTAAGACAATAATATCTAACTAATTGCATTATTTTAGTCTTCGAGTCCCAAATTGAATTTCGTCTGTGAACATTATACCACTTAATTTTAATTCAGGTTTAATACACTTTTCGATATTTTAACTAAGTTTAAATTTGCATAATTTGTACCAGCACTTGCTTAAAACATTTTAAGGAAGCTGTTACTGGTATTGGTTTCTTACACAATACTGACAACTGGGCATCTGTTGGACATATTACCGGCGTCACTGAAATCGATATTAAGAAATGGAAAAAATATATATTATATATTTTTTTTCATTTTGTCATAAATGATGCCTATACTGTATGAGCTCACAAGATCTAAAGTTTAAATCAATCAAAAAAGGGTTTTTTTAATAAAAAAAATTAATCCATTTCTTTACTTTTATAAATCGATTCTGCTAAGGCTGGAATAATGTTCAACACAGGTCCGGTTGAAAGTCGGCCTAAGCATTTTTAAATGTCTTTAAGTTATTTATTGATATTTACCAATTCAAAAGTTATTTTCAATGTTTATTTTCACATTAACCCGACATACAGACAAAGTTATATCAGAAACTCTGATTAAAGCCTTATACGGCTCTTTGGGAAAGGTCCAAGTTGCAAGAATTTTTAACCAACTTTAAAACGTAGGTTCTGTATTCGACCCGTATGTATGTATATATGTATGTATATTGGTGATTTTCTCCAAATAGCACCAACCACAAGTTAGATAGCAGTATAATAAATAAATAAATAATAATAAATAAACGCATCACAATCCACGACCCTTATTAGGGTCTTGTGATCCTGTGTCGGGGGTCCGGAAACGCACACAACACAAGCACAAACACCCAGACTACGGCAAATATCCGTATGACCAATACAGACGTTTGCCGTCAGCGGGAATCGAACCCGCAACCGGTAACGCTTCAGTCAGCTGTAGTGACCACTGCGCCAACCTGTCTGTCAAATAATAAATGTCTATAAAATACCTATTCTAAATTTAGTAATATTACTTGTACAACGCAAATTGCGCAACGCATTGGTGGGTTCTCTGGTGCTGCATATATATATTAGCTGCGGTGATCACATAACATCAAGTAACCAGCCTGGTTGCTCGCCATGTTCATAAAAAAACTATTTCAACTGATAATATCAACACACACACAAATCCCAAGAAAGATTTCCTCACATCTCACTCCAATCTTTCTTCCTAAACCAAGATCTCAGAACTACCAGAATCTATTACACGGAGCTAGACAAAAATCCCTCAAATAAATTAAACTCAAAGAAACGAAGTCACGTACGAAGCTGATATATCTCTCCTTTTCATAGAATATAAAACAGTCTTTATTTCACACTGGACCAGCTGACAGTGTGCATTAATCACGACGCAACAGGACCTAACAAAGCTTAGAACTAGAGTTCAGGTGATCGTTAGGAACCGTCCTGGCATCGAATCCGCTACCCGCTGGAAGTAAGCCAAATGTACTCGGGTAGTTTCATCGTTCGAAATTTATGAAGGCTTTTGTTTTAGATGTAATTTCGTCCATAATGGTTTATGGCGCTGTTGTATAGTTTATGAGGATTTTAACGTGACCTAAATATGATCGAATTATCGCATTACGGTTGTATGCCGTTATGAAAACCCCTTTTTGTTATGTAAATTTTCAAAGAGTCTGAAAGTTAATAAAAATTAAACATAGGTATATTTGGATGCTGATAAGCAATAATGTGTCAACCCACAAAAAGTCAAATTTGGAGATATTGATATATTTTGATACTACATCACCTTTTTAACATTATTCAAAAAAAAATCAAGTCATCTAAATTAAGTAAGTATGAAAAAAAGTATCTTAACTCAAAGCTTCGAATTTCAGGTGCGTTCCATATTTTGCAAATTATAAAATAATCTTAAATATTTAAAAATCTCTTATTAGATAACATATTAAATAAATCTATCTGCTTTTGATTCATTATACATTTTATCAAAATAGAAAAGAAAATATGAATATATACGTCTTCAAACAAATTTACTAAGAATAGGTTAGACATCTTTAGACGCCATTTTCTCAAAACGAAGTCCGTGTGGCTTAACACATTATTGCTTATCAGCGTCCATTTATAGTCCACGTCTTTATTTTCCAATTCTTCTAATACTATATCGGCATGTTATCACTAGCTTGTTACTAGACAAGTAACATGTGCATATAGATGCTGATAAGCAATAATATGTCAACCCACAAAATTCGGAGACATTGTTGTGTTCTGATAATGCGTCACGTATTTAACATTATTCAATTTTTTAAGTCATTTAAACTAAATAAGTACAGAAAAAAAGGTTCTTAATTTATTGTGTCAAATATTGAAGTGTGTTCTATGTTTTGTAATATACAATAATCTCGTATATTTAAAAAACTTAATACTAGAAAAAACTTTTTATTATACCAATCCGATTTTAATTCACTGTGCCATTTATCAAAATAGAAAAGAAAAGATGAATACACGTTTTCAAACAAACTTATTAAGAATAGGATTGACATCTTTAGACGCCATTTCCTCAAAATGAAGTCCATGGGCTTGACATAGTATTGCTTATCAGCGTCCATATATCAGTCCCATTAACGATATGTATCGAACTAGATATGCCTCGTGATTTTACTTGTATTAAAAATTCACCATACTTATATCTACACTAATATTACAAAGAGGAGAGATTTAATTGTTTCTTTCCATTGAATAGGTTCCGAATCTTCTAGACCAGGGTTTCCCAAACTATCGCGACCCACAGGTGGGTCAACAAACACAATTTCATCCTTCCCATTAATTTTTTTTTTCGGTGTAATTATTTAATTAAGTAATAAAAAAATTGTACTAAAACTTTGTTTATTATTTGAAAACTCCTGTATTCATATCGCTTAAATTTCTTAGAGGTGGGTCCTGAGTTTTTCAACTTATATTAGATGGGTCGTAGCCCAGGCAACTTTGGGAACTACTGTTCTAGACCAATTTGAAAAACATCCTTTTGCGTCGGTTAGTCCGTTTATACAAGCTATGACTCATAGAAGCGAAGCAGTAACTATAAACGCGAGTGAAACCGTAAGGTTTAACCAGTTCTAAATAAAATAAAATCTTATCTGACAATTCATTTCCCATCCTTTGTCATGATCCTCTATTTGCCCCCGATACGATAATCTATATGAGCATACGCCCGCCTTTGAAGTGTGACCCCATTTTCATTAACCCTAGCCAATAATAACAGCAAATGAAAAATAAGTGATACAAATGACTTTTTAATAACACGATTTAGTAACACACTATATACACCTATAACCAGCAGACGATCAAGACGCTTCTAACTATACCACATTTGTTCAGTTCTGATAATAAGTTTAGGAGTTACGAAGGAACAGATGAACACACATAGATAACCTGTCAAAACCATTTAACTTTGCTGTAGTCGGGTAAGCAATAGTATTCAAATTTCTTACCAAAAACAGTCAGGTTGACTCTATAATTTCTCGTTGGTATGTCTATGTACTGTATCCAAACGACTTTTTAATAAATCCAACTGTTGTATACAGGTCACATAAATTTAAATATACTTTATATGTTAGGTGTTCATTCAAAGTGCTTTAAAAGTCTATTTAAATAAAATATATTTTAAATTTAAATTTGTTTCAAATGTCGTTAATATTTACTCGAAAAACATCACCCTCCACCCGGGACAATCAGGAACAAAACTGTCAACGCTACAACATACATGAAACATTTTAAAAACCATTTTAAATTTCCACTATCCACCGCTCACCCATAAACCCTCATATTCCTATCATACAAAATCTATTTAATGATTCATATAAAATTTACGATCCATAATAGATTAAACGTATAAAATTATACAATAAAGTTTTTAATAAAACCGTCGTAAAAGCGAACCGTTCGTCACTGCATGCAATTTAGCCGTCTAGACTTGTATCGTAAGTTTAAAATTCATGTATGCATCAGAAAACCTAAGGATTCTTTGTTAGACCATCAGGTTCCTGGATAACGGCCAACGCTACTTGCCCTGATAAATTACTTTTGGGTAAATCTAAATGAAAACGATGAACTCGAATTGTAGACTGGAAATGTTTTTGGTATAGCTTCTTGGGTATTGGTTTAATTTCTTCAAGGCTCGTGTTCTTGACTTTTTTCTTTGACGGAATGTGTCTAATTATCAAATATTTTCATGCTAATACTGTAATAGTATTTCGTAAAATAATTTTAATAAACATGTTCATATTTCTCCTGTTTGGGTTTTATTTTCTGTAAGATTTCATACAATACAAAATAATCGATCACCAAGATTAGGGCATTGGCCAGTGGGCCAATTTAGCGAATTAGCGAATTTATTGTCAATACGTTAAACTTTTGGTTTTGTCGATTTAAAAGTGCTTGCAAGAGTCTACTTTAATAAAGTATATTTTGATTTTGATTTTGATAAAGAAGCCGATTTATTTTGCCTAAAAAAAATCATATAGATGCTGATGAGCAATAATGTGTCAACCCACAATAAGTAAAATTAGGACATATTAATGTATTCTAAAAATGCATAATGTATTTAACATTATTCAATAAAATTTGAAGTCATTCAAACAAACTAAGTACTAAAATGTTTCTTAATTTATTGTTTCGAATTTCAAGTGTGTTCGATATTTTGCAATTTGAAAAAGCTATTATTCGAAAAATCTTTTTATGAGACCAATCTGCTTTTAATTCATTGTTACTTTTATAAAAAAATTGAAAAGAAAAGATATACATATACTTCTTGAAACAAATTTATCTTTAGATAGACATATACTTCTTGAAACAAATTTATCAAGAATAGCTTAGACTCCATTTTCTCAAAATGAAGTCCGTGTGGCTTGACATAGTATTGCTTATCAGCGTCCATATATTATCGTAAATATATCGCAAACACAGATACATTAATCTAAATGATAATCAAATTTGTTAATAATAGCTTTTAATCATCGCACCTGCTAATGCTATAGAATTTTACTAATTATGATTATTGCTTGCGAATTACTATACCGCTGTTGTGCACGTTTTATTACTGAATATAGTAATTTAGCTGGTCAGACTAGAATCGAATTTGCTTTACTTGTATTTTATTATATATTCCATATATTTTTTTATCTACAAAATTGATTTTAAGGCGGGAATTACCTTTGTGTTTTGTTTGTAGACGTTTTACTCTCGAATCTTAAGTAAAGCTATTCTGTAATCAGGTAACAGTTACCTTACAAAAATTGTGCGTGTCAAAAATAAGGCACTGCCAGTCTTTCAGATGTAAAGCAATGACAAATTTATGCAAATCATTATGAAAGTCTGAGAGAAAAACTTTTAACTGTAATTAATTGTCATTACAATCCTTGTTTTAACTGAGTCCGGAAAAAGTAGAGGTTCTATGTTCGGCTGCATGTTTTTCTTGTCTGTTCACCGATTTCTTCGCCGATTGTGGACCGATTTTGATTTTTTTTTGTTTTAAAGAATATATTTACGAATTGGATCTTCAGACAGACACGTTAGTCTCTGCAACTGACTGAACCGTTGAGTGTGATGCGTTTATTATTATTATTGTCTTCAGGTCAGGAACCTGGAGAAATCGACTACAAAAATTTGTAAAAAATATTCACACTTTGCTTTTTAATTTATTTCGTTTTCGAAGTCGATTTATTATTTCATCTGTTCCTTTTTTAAACATTTCTATTATTCTTATCTCGTCTATTCAAGTATATTTACCGTTTTTTTCTATCTAAATAGAACTAACCACTATCTCATTTTAAAGTACACGAGTCTATTTCCTACCCGGGTTTATTGCGGCGCGGACGGGACATTAAACCGCGGGATAGCTTTCTTTACGACCAGAGTCCTGGCATTATTGCTTTGCGCTGCCCGCATCGGAGGTAAATACTGATTACTCTAAATTGGTGTCTATTTGATGACACCTATTCGAAACTTGATGATGAATACAGAATTAATTGGATGACGTTAAGAGGTTTGATGAATAAAATCGTTAAGAATTATTGTGACAAGTTTATAGATAGTTTTAAAAGGTCTGAAAAATTTATATTTTCTAAGTAAACAATCTCGTCTTGTAGCTTTTCTGGTGCTGTTAATGTCCATAGGCAGTGCTGATTACTTAAAAACAACGCAATTTCGTCTACTTGGGCGATACACGATTGATAGTACTTGTGAACACAATAAAATTGAGGGAGGGTTACTTTTTAGGTTTTTATAAGAATTAGAAAAATAAAATAGAAAAAATTTAAATCTGCGCACTATCGGTGAAATCTGTGAACAAACAAAAATTTCTACAGCCGAACATATAATCTCCTTCTTTTCGGTTAACAAAATGAAAAGATGTACCAAAAGAAGTCTCAGAATCGATTTACCCAAATCAGCGTCATCTGATTCTTAGCTGTGAGAACACGCATAAAACTGTCGATAGGGTTAACTTTTGAATAAATATACAAACAATTTTTCACCTCTTTATAATATTAGTGTAGATTACCAACAAAGCACTAACATTTCATAACATAGTTCATACTTATACAACTAGTAAGACACGACTGTTCTCACAATAAACGTTCTTGAAGTTAATACTGTAATTGCTATTTTCGGATACATTTCGCAAACCAACGCTATCAGTATTTGGGAGGTTGCTAAGTTTTTTGGATCTACGCCAGAGCCCTTACTATTTGTTCTTGATGATAAACCTGAAACATACGATAGTAAAGTAAAGTAAATTGACAGCCTGTAAATATTCTACTGCTGGGCAAAGACCACCTCTACTATTAAGGATAAGGTTTAAAGCTTAATCCACCACGCTGCTCCACCGCGGATTGACGGATACCCATATGTCAGAAATTGTCCCGGCACATGCAGGTTTCCTCACGATGTTTTCCTTCACCGCCGAGCTCGAGATGAATTTTAACACAAATTTAGTATTGTATTTGAACCCGCGATCATCGGTTGAGATCGATTAGTTCTAACCACTAAGTCATCTCGCCTCGGAAATATACATATATTTCTATATTGCTTCCAAAAATTTTCAAGTCAAATTACTCTATTGACACAAGTAATGGTGACTTTTTTAAAAAAGAAAAACCCACTTCAAAAGCAAAATACGTAATTTCGGAAACTTGGATACTTATTTTACTTATTTCTTTAATTTTGATTTTAAAATCAAATTTCTCAACCAATTTTTATTAGGTTTATGGAACTAATGGTATAGTTGACCCTTTCAAACGAAATTAGGAATAACCAAATCAATGAGGTCGTTTTGAGTAACATATATAAAATATTCCCTAAAAATTTGAGAACTTCCTTCTTTGGAAGTCAATAAAACATTGTTTGATGGTAATACGCTACAACCGAAAAACTATTAAATTATTCGCTAACCAACTCGAAACCAAAAAAAACAAGAAGATCCCAATGCAAATTTTAAATTTGTTTTCTGTGATTGATAAAAATGTTAATAAGTATTAAAACACAAATTTTCAGCTATTTTTTATGGTTAGTAAACGAGCAGGCGACGCACCTGACGGGAAATGTCACCGCCGCCCATGGACATTAGCAGCGTCAGAGAAGACACAAATACGTTGGGATTAAAAAGGAACACGTATGAAAGGGAAAAGGAAAACGAAACAAAATGGAATCAGAGGAGCTATTATTGCGTTGCCGACTTATATGTAAATACAGGGGTGAAGGGGATAAAGGAAGGGTTATGCTTCTCATAGGGAGTTAGACTTCTGGTTCTTTAATCCACCGTTTGAAAGGCAAGTTAAACGTAAATAAAATTGAAGTGTCCGTTTGTATATCAAATTGACAGCTTTTAACTTCCATGTGTACACTACACGGTACTTACATCAAAAACAAAATTTTTAATCTCATTTTTATGTCTGTTTGTCTGTCTGTTTGTACCGGCTAAGCACTGAACAGGCTGATGGGACTTTCACTCACAGATAGCTTATGTTATGAGTAATAACTTAAACTACTTTTTTTATTTTGATTAATGAATAAAAAATATAAACAGAATGGAAACGAGTAAAATTTTAAAAAAATATCCAAATCAAGTAGGGAAGGTGAATATTATATAAATAAAATTATTTTCCTCAAATTAACGCGAGTGAAACCGTACCCGGTGGTTAAGTCTAGTTAAGTGTAAACTTTAAACCTATTCTTGATAGAGTGATATATTTCAGCTCTTTGGCTAACTCCAATCATCTAGGTAGTAACTGTTACAATATATATGATTAAAATAAATTAATAATATTTTGAAACGATAGTAGGAGTCACTGAGTCGACGTTTTTCTAAGAAATTAATTTCATTTTCATTTAATAATTTTAGTTGTGTCAAAAATTATATAAGCCAATTTCATCCTGTAATATTATTTGTTGCAATCCGAAAATTCTTTAAGATATATTAAATGGTATTGCAAAACTTTTATACATTATTCTAACTTATTCGTATATCGTGTATACGTACGTAAGTTTATTGTTTTTCTTTCTTAACAAGAAAACAGATTATAAAATCTAAAATTAAAAATTAAAAAAAAAACCACAAACTATTCAATGAGACCATTTAAACGATCCTCGACACGATACTTCTGCTGTAAATTGATGAGGACTTATATCCTGCTTTCAAACATATCTATTAAATATATTACATAAGTTTCAAACAAAAAAAAAACCGCATCAGTTTATTTAAACATACGAAACTCTAGAATACCTCTTTTTTGTTGAGGGTTAAAAATTTTACATACCAGGGGTACAGAAAAGTAGTACCTTTCATCCCGATAAAAAATATCATTACTGTGGGACAGCAAAATTAAAAAAAAAATAGACAGTAATTCAGCGTAATAAATGCTATACATAAGTAATATATAAAAAGTATTGTAATATTGTAAAACTTTTATATAAAAACTTATCTATTACTAATGAACGACCGAGAACAAAATAAATTATACAGTTATTTAGTTCAAAGAGCAATATTGTTGGAAATGGTATATTACGTTTTTGGAAAATCAACTGAATAAGATATAATCTTATTACATTTTTATTGACAAAGTAATAAAAAGTGTACTTCAAAATTACTTAACTTTTTTTTTTACGCTAAGTTTTTTTCAGTCAAATATTTAGTTGTAATACTCATTGAATAAATTTTGAGATTTTCGATGGTATATTTGCTTATGTTAAATAATATTTTCATCGATAGAATTATAATACCTCATGAAGATCACGTCTTTGTGTAATATTATGTTCATCTTTTTTGAAGACGGTTAAAAATAACGAGTAAAAAGCAGGTCATCTAATACTTAGTGATCATTGTTACCTTGAATTGCTAAAACAGCAGAAAAACACAAATGTGTTGCTGGTTTAAAAAAAGCCTAAAGAAGAGTTAGAAGCGAGCGAAGTGAAAGGGATATTGGCTTCCAGCTCTCTCACTCACTGCTCTAAAATAGAGATAATTACAACTTTACGTTGATTTTCAGTTGGCTAAACCTAGATTAAAATAAGAAGCCACGTCTTATTTAACAACAAAATGTTTTTCTTTAAAAGGTTTCTTATTAATCCATAAAGGCTTTTCATACGAAATATTGATACTTTAAACAATACAGCTGGAAGATAGCCAAAATAGTCCGTGAGTTCGTGAGTATTAACTGTTGAAGCCTTTATTGCTAACTTCAGACCTTGCGCTATAAGGACTTGGTCAAATATGATAGAAAATCGAATTTTTGTAAATGATCTTTAAGTAATGAGATTGCAGGCAGGTGATGTTTTTAAGAGTACAGTAGTAAGAGAATCTCAAAAAAGAAAGTATGCAAGAAGTCGAAAAATTAAACATTATACCTGTATAATTATAAAGTATTAAAAAAAAAGTATTCAATTTCAAGTTTAATATTTCATTCTTAAGGATTTTTTTAACATGACACCCGCAATCTTAATCTTTTTTTTTTAAATACTTTATTGACCAACAAAATTGGAACAAAAGGTGGACTTAATGCCTGAAGGCATTCTCTGCCAGTCAACTTTTAGGCCAAACAGAAAATCATGAAGGCGGTAACAATAAAGTTTCAATATACATACAAACATAATAAATAAAGAGAAAAAAAAATACAGTGCAGTAATAAATAACAATAATTACATAAATAATATATATATATATATACATATATTTGCAAATACATAAATAAACAAAACGAAATAACCAGAAATACAATATATCTAACCTTTTAACATAAAATTATACAGAGACAGATCAAACAGAGATTTATGATAAGTTTTTATAAGGTGTTCCTGTAAACGGCGTTTGAAAGATGCATTAGTTTGAGCCTTTCTATCTTTTCAATTAAGTTCAAGCCTTACAAATCTATACTAATATTATAAAGCTGAAGAGTTTGTTTGTTTGAAATCTCAGAAATTACTAGTTCGAATTGAAAAATTAGTTTTGTTTTAGATAGTTTATTTATTGAAGAAGGCTATAGGCATTACATCACGCTACGACTCATAGGAGCGAAGCAGTGACCATAAGCGCGAGGGAAACCGCAAGGGACACTTTCTTATTTATAATATTAGTAAACATATATTTAGAGGTCATCCCCATTTCCAAGGTCATCCATCAATACATTTCTACCACATAAATCCAAAAACGCAAAAAACTTAAGCGAAAACTTTTTTAATTCAGCAAACAGCCCCATTCGTTCTGGCTAATGTTATCCATACATTGTGAGGGTCGATCGAACTTGCACTTAGGAGATTAACAAACGGAATCTTAGCGGTCAGCAGAAATACAAATAAATTTATGCAAATAAAATTAATTCGTTGAAAGTTTAAGTTGTAGTTTGAGAAGAAACATTGCTGTGTTACTGTTGTTTTTACTGGAGTTTTGTCTCTTATTTTTATTGTAATGTTATTGCTGGTAATTCAAATAGAAGTAAGTAACAGCCTACATGTGTTCTACTTCTGGACGAGCTTCTTCTCCTATTAAGAAGAACCTTAAGAGCTTAACTCACCACGCTGCACCACTACGGGTTGAAGAAAATACATGCAGGCATAATGATGTTTTCCTTTGATGCCATGAACGAGATCAATTTAAAAAAAGATTTAGAACTTGAAAACCCAGCGGTGCTAGCCGGGGTTTGAACTCGCGATCATCGGTTGAGATCGACTTTACGAATTGCGAATCTCCTTTTTTATAAATGCGTGACAAAACAGTGGTAGCTTAAAAAAACTCTATAACCAATGAATTTGTAATTTGACTATTCGAAAGTGCTTTAAAAACGTATTTGAATAAAATATATTTTGATTTTTAATTTAAAAAATCAAATCTCTTTTACTTCAAATGAATTTAAGTTAAAGTTGGTTCAACAGCATATCTTTTAATATACTCATTCTATATTGACTTATATCGCCAAAGAAAAGAAATAAAACAAAACAATACAGTATCAAAAGTTCGACCTCTATCTGTCTCTAGAGACAAAAGATTGGATCCGTATATAAGTCAATCTTTCGCCCCATTAATTATGGCGACCCATTTTATTGTTTGTTCAGACTTAATACGATATTTCATCTTGTTTTTTTTCCTAACCAATATTATTAATAAGATTAAGTAGTACAATTTTGAGTATTACTTGTGTATTTCTAATGAGTAATCAAAAATGAGTTCTTGCTAACCGAAATGCTATAGCTGATGAATTAAAACAGTTAGCATGAAATAAATTTTATTTAATGGTCACTTGAAAAATTTTGGTGTGACCATATTAACTGTTCAAATACAACTAAATATTTCAAGTGCTAGTTAGGATAGCCCTGTAAATACGATATGTAAATCTAAGCCGCAGGCCATGGATTTAAATAACGCCAAATTTTAATCCATTCATCATTGAGAAATTTTAATATGTCAAGATAAAATTCGGAAATGTTTAAGTTCGTAGTAGTTTAATTTAGGTGCATTAATATATATATATATATATATATATATATATATATATATATATATCTTTTCAGATGAAGAAGACTATTAAACATTATTACCCACTATACAGGCTATGTTATAATTACTTAAAAACGAACTGCTATACCACAATAGATGGAATAAAACCATTTTTAACACTTGTCTAGCTAAACAGTGTTTAAAATTTATTCGATGCTTAAAATGTAGTCTAAATTGTATACATATATGCGAATAAAATCATGAAAAACTTGTCAATAAAATATCACACGTTACAGTTAATAGCTAAAACAGATTTTAGTATTCTATTAATCTCACTTAAGCTTTGCTTATACATATTTAAACTGTCTAAAGCATGTTTAGCTCGAATCTGTCGATAGACACGGATTTGTAATACGAATTTTTATAGACACTCGTTTAACGTATGTTTAAATCTTTTGTAGTAAGGGAGAAGGTTTTTTTTAATTAACGTTTTAAGATGGTTATAAAATAGGTAGTTTACATATAAACACTGATAAGCAATATTATTTCAAACCACGCCGACTTCACTTTGAGAACATGGCGTCTAAACATGTCCTATTTTGATGAAAGGTATAATAAATTAAAAGCAGATCAGTATATATATATATATATATATACTGTTATATAGTGAAGTCGGCGTGGTTTGAAATAATATTGTATTGCTTATCAGCGTCCATATATGAAAGATCGTCATTTTTAACTAAATTCAAACAGGAGAATCTCAATTCGTAAAGTATGTTTTTAATGTTTCTCACCTTAGAATTTGTTATCTGATTTAGAAAATTCTTTTTTTTATTCGATGTACTGTCAGATCGGTCCCAAATATTTTTAAAACCAGTTTAGCAGTTTAGTTTTAAAATTAAAATAACTGAAAAACAATTACGTAATCCGAGTAAGCGATATATTTTGCTGTTGAAGTCGTTTACTTTTTTTAAATTCTTAATTATTGAAGTTAGTACTATGATAATAGATATTAACGCTTCTCTGTTCGCGATAAGAAACTCCATCACACAGTCATTAATAACAAATCTTAAATCCATTAAATATTCACAAACACAGGGCCTTCCTTGGACACAGAACTTCCAATACACCCAAATCTACTAAACTATCAAGAAAGTTTCATTATCGAAACAGACATACGGTCGGTACAACTCCGCAGTAGCACATAATTCAAGTAGGGCTTTAGTGTTTAATTACGTGAGGAATTTACGAGAAATACAAATGGCAGTGCCCAGGACAAAGCCGAGTTGGTTACAGGCGTGAATTTATGTACTCTGTGTGTATAGTCGGTTATAATATTAGGGGTACGAATTATGTTGCTCATTATTAATGAATCAAGTGAAACATTTTTTCGACTTCAAAACAGTACTTTTCAGTTTGTAGCGTATTCTTTCTGCTTTCAGATTGGTCATATAGAATTTAAATTAAAAATTGAAATAACTAAAATAAGTATATCGTTTAAGTAAAATGAATGTCGTATTTTGTTTATGAAGTCTATTTTTTTTAAGTCTTGGTCATGAAAACTATTTTTGGGTAGAATAAGTGACATCGATCTGTCGGTGAACTAAAGTTATGATAAGATAAATAAAATAATAATGTATTTTTAAGTTTCATAGCAATCGTGACTTCACCACAGTCGCATTTGAGTCTACTGTTCTCAAGCTAAACGCAAACGCACTTAAAGTATGAATAGGCTAGGAAAGTAGTTAAACGCTACTGTTCCGTCATTTGCCTAGATGAGTGATTAAATATCTAATTATCATTCAGACAGCTAGTTGAACGGCGCTGTATAATAAGGATGTTTTTAATTCATCAATTTATTTAGTTGGCTGCGACATATACGTTTACATCTTAATAATAATAATAATAATAAATAATTCCTCCAATTTGAACCTGACCATACACACTGAACCGCACAAACCAATAAATTTTCACATTTTACATGATTTATATGTATTACAATTAGAATCAAACTACTCTTGTTCATAACTTCATTGATGTACACTTGGCTTAGGCCCGTGCCGTCAAGTTCCCGGTTATCCGAGGAAAAAAAAAAGAATGGAAAATAATAATAATAATTCTTTATTCTCAGATAAATAAATCCATACAAAAATATTATATATCTACATCTAACGTCATTAATATAATTATAATTATTCGTTCTGACTGACTGACTTTTTCATCATCGTAGAACCTTAACCGCTAAAGCTACAAACTTGAAATTTTGATAGTTGATACATTTGGTGTTGTAAGGTCCTACCGAGAAATGATTTCCGGAAATTTTACCCCTAAGAAGTTAATGTATGGGATGAACGGTTGTCTGCAAGTGTGTTATTTAAAAAGTAAGAAACACGAATTTGAATATAGTAACTTCTAGTTATAATAATGTAGGTGAATAAAGGATTGTACATTTAAATGTAGCATGGGCGATTCCGGTGCGGGTCGCTAGTCGAAAGATATAATGGCAGCTTAAAATTAAGTAGTGTTTGAGTTTGACCATTAGCCTTGTATCTAGTTAGTCTAACTGCCTCCCGTAATAGACCCGCGTGTAGTCAAGATTACACTTGCACGCACGTATTAAGGTCGGCTTAGCAGTATCAACTCTTGTAGTTTGAAGTACCCTTTTGTGCTTATATTATAAGCTAGATGTGTCTCGTGGTTTCTGTTTCTGGGAGTAACAGCGTGATGTTTTATAACCTATAATTTTTTTTTTTTATCGAGCAAGCGGGTCACCTGATGTGAAGTGATTGTCGCCCATGGACATTTGCAACGCCAGATGAGTCACGAATGAAAAAAATAATGAAAAAAATCTATATTAATATCATAAAGAGATAAAATTTGTTTGTATATAGGGGGTAATCTCTGACACTACGTTTGTATATAGGAGGTAATCTCTGTTCCGGTAATTTTTGTGTTGAATTAGGCATTTATTGAGGAAAGTTATAGGCTATATTTCATCATGCTGCGACTTGCTATGGGTACTGCTTCGCTTCTATGAAATCCAAATCGGTTCACCTATTTAGGAGCTAACAGTTCCACAAACACACACAGATAAACAGAGACTGGTCAAACACATCTCTTTTTGCGTCGGGGATTAAAAAAAGACTAAATTATTTAAAAAGATAAATCGTCTAATATATGTGTCCAACTATACACGACGTAATTAGTACTAGTGCTTCAGTGTCAGACTGTAGTCTAAATAATACTGCGCGAGCATTATTACTGTGTAGAAAAGACGGCAAAAAATAACATTAGTTTATGAGGAGAATATGATGCTTTATGTAGTAAAGTTTAACTCATATTTTAAATAACGCTTGTTATCGCGATAAGTAATCCTAATAATAATTTTTTTATAAGCCGACGTTTCGGCAAAATTGCATCCGTCGTGGTCATGAGCTCAAATAAAATATAATTAAAAAGCCATTCCTACGGCCCGGGTTTTGTGTATTGAGTCATTATCGCGACAAGACTCGTTATTTATAATTGACTAAAATTAAAAATGTTAAAAATTCCTGACAATCCGTTCATTGAGACCATTTCAAGGAGCACCAACACGATACCTCTGCTGTAAGTTGATGAAAAGTTGTACATCCTGCTGATCCTTGCTTCAGCCAGGACCAAGAATTCCGTTGTGTTGCATGCATAGGTGTTTAAAATTTTAGGTCATATATATGTTTGAAAGTAAATCAAATACTAGTATCCAATGGACTAATTTTGATGCGATGGTTTAGTATAGAGTAGTAGTATTTTTGTTTGAAAACTGATATAATCGGGATAGTTCGTAACTATAATTTATGAAAATAAGTTTAGGCATTTGAAGGTTATCAGCTCTTGTGGTTGTTGAAATGAGCTGAACAACTTATATTGGTCTGATCGAATCAAATTTATTATACTATGACTTTAGTAATACTTAAATAACAATTGCCTAACCGTGAACTGATGTTGTAGCATCATATGGAAACATAGCATAGCTATAATTTAAAGAGATCTGTTCAGTCATTTCGAAATTATCAGCTCTTCTACTTCTTCTCTTTTCAGTTGTTGAAAGGATCTGAGCAACTTTTAGGGATCTATTCGAATCTAAATTGATTATAATCTTGATTATATTATAATACTTGCGTAAGGTCGACCTAATGCTGCAGCATCATCTGGAATCTGCAGGATACAAACCTCATCAACTTACAGCAAATTGTCGTGTTGGGACTCGTTGAAATGGTCTCAATGAAAAGATTATCTGGAGACTTTTTTTTTAGATTACTGCGTATGTATATAAGTATTACTGAAGAAAATCACTGTATCTATCCGTCAATCCCAAACTATCCCACAACATTGAATAATTGAGAGACAAAACGTCACAAAATACAATAATTAATTAGCAAGCATCCGAACCCGACATCTGACGACATTTTGATTGATGTAACACATCCTGCAGATAATTAAGTAACAGATCAATAATTCATGATATGTGTTCATCAAGTTAATATTTAAAATGCTAATGTTTGAATAATATGCTTCTTACTAGTGAGTAACGGCTCTTAGGATAATACATTTATAAATTTGCTCTTAGACTTTCATAAAGATTTACATAAGTTCTTTCTCATTGCTTTAAACCTGAAAGAATTTATTTTCAGTGTCATATTTTTAATACTCGTAGCTTTCGGAAGCTATGAGAGTAAAATTTACTAGCGTAATTATCAACATAGAAAAAATTCTGCCACACTGAATAGACGTGTTACTGGTGATACTTAAAATAAAATCAATTCTAAATCTACAAGACATTGAAGTTAAAACCTTATTAGTACAACGTTAAGAGTTCATTTGAGAGGCTCATTTTATTTGGAGTTATTGCATTAAAAAAAATGCATATGCAGCTCTCCGTTCCCTGCGAGGAAACAATTAAGTTGCTATTTTTTGTTCCATTTCTTGAAACCGAATTTTCTCCATAGGCAGGTATTACTCTTACAATTTGTGCTCTCGTAGCTGATGTAAAACAACCTGGAAACAGTTACCTAGGTAAGCTTACGTAAGTTGTGTCAATAAATATGTTACGGAAAGTTATTTCTTCCGGGTGTTAAAGTAATGATAAATATTAGTGTAAATATTATTAGCCTTTAAGCAATCGCCTATGGATTTGTATGAATATAAAACTACGCGGCGCAGTTAATGGATAATGAAATTGAATTCTAATTTATTTTCTTAACTTTAAATATTTGTGTATTTTGATAATGCATCAAGTATTCAACATTATTAAAAAAATCAAGTAATTTTAAATAATATGTACGAAAAAAGGTTTCTTAATTAACTGTTTCGAATTTCAAGTGCGTTCCATATTTTGCAATTTACACAATAAGTTAATATATTTAAAAACTGTATTAGAAAAATTTTTATTCCACTAATTTGTTTTCAATTTAAGTTAAACATTTTAACAAAATAGATAATAAAAGAAAAAAAGTACTTATTTAAATAAATTCATTAAAAATAGATTTGACTTCTTTAGACGCAATTTTCTCAAAACGAAATCCGTGTGACTTGACACAGTATTGCTTATCAGCGTCCAAATAGGATAACGCCATGGATAACAAGAATTAAATAAGTCACTTTTAATATTGATATATACCGTTGTAAAATAACATATATACAACCGCCAGAAAACAGTAATAAATAACAAACACTGTGTTAAAATTTAATTCCCCGAATAACCAAACCAAGCCTTGGTGTTAGTTAATAAAGCCATTGTTTCGGCTCTTGAATAGCTTAATCAGGACCGACAATAGAACCAATACGTGCACTGCTTTGAGCTCAGAGCCAGCAGATACACTAAATGGGCATGTTATAATGTATGTTATAGTTAGTATATTGCGATGCATTCTAAGAAAAACTGTACTGTCAAAATCAATATACTTTACTAGTTTCCGCCCGCGACTTCGTCCGCGTGGACGTTACTTTGGGCTAATAATGCATTGTTTTAGAACAAATTTGGTTAGCATAAAAAAGGTTATAGTGAGCTAACCTTAAAAGTTAGACATATGCTGTCGCGGACTTTTTTTTAGAAATTTTAAAGGGAAACAATTCTGTCATACATGATTTTTGTAAAACTTTATCCGTTTACGCAGCGCACGCAGCGTAAACTCTCTCAATAAGAAAATATTCCCCGATTTTGAAATATTCTTCATTGGTGCTCCGCTCCGCTTTTAGCGTGATAATATATAGCCTATAGCCTTCCTCGATAAATGCGCTATCTAACATTAAAATAATTTTTCAAATCGGACCAGTAGTTCCTGAGATTAGCGCGTTCAAGCAAACAAACAAACAAACTCTTCAGCTTTATATATTAGTATAGATTCATGTAAGCTATCACAAAGACTTTTCGTCAATACAAAAATATACTACAATAATGAAGCTACCACCGGTTCGCAATGTAGATTCTACCGAGAAGAAACGGAAATTTATACATAAATAATCACTTGTCCTGACTGACTGACAGACTGACTAATTCATCAACGCGGAGCTTAAACCGCTGGGGTTCAAAATTTGAAATTCCGGTAGTAGGTGCCTTTTAGGTTGTAATAATCCATTAAGAAAGGATTTTTTATATTCTACACCTAAAAGGGTAAAAATAGGTAAAAACGTTTAAATAGAAAATCTTTTTCCGTGGTTGTATTAACTTAAAACTTAATACACATGTTTCTTGATTAAAAAATATATCAATATTTATTATAATTAATACATGATGTATAAAGTTTGTATGAAGAAAATATATTTTTATGTCTAATTACCCTTAAACTTAGCACAAATATTACTTAGGGTAAATAATTAAATATATGTGTAGCAGAAAATCAAAATAATCCTATACTAGAGATATTAAATTCTGGGACGTATTTCTATAACGACATAAGGATGAATTAGAAAAGTGTTTTTTTAATATTTCACACCTAAACGGATATAAAGGAGAAAAAACGTTTATATGTTATTATATAAATGTTGTTATGTTATTCTGGGACATATTTACTTAAGACTTAATACATATACTTCTTGATGCTAATAATGAAATGGAATTTTACCAATTTTCTAAAATTTTCTTTCATTTATAAGCTGAAATTTGATGAAAGTATTATCGTTTCAGCTTATAAATGATAAGTGCAGAACATTAAATATATACCTCCTCAATGCAAGAAAGAGTAGTTTTATCAAGTACAAGAATAATTCTTACACTAAAAATCCAGACTCCCTGTCTGTCTGTTGTATGTCATCAGCTAAACAAATTGTAGAGAATTGGAAGAAATTATCGATTTTGCCTTAGAGAAGGACTTAAATTACTTTTCATCTCAAAAATAAAATATAAAAGATTTAATAATGTGAAAGCTTTCCTTATGAAATAGCGTATTTCAGTTATGAAAAATAATACTGTGAATAACATACAATTTTAAATTTCCAATTATCCTCCGACAATCTATTTATAGAGACAATTTCAACGAGCCCCAACTCGATACTTCAGCTGTGAGTAGGTGAGGAGTTGTGTATCCTGCTGATTTCAGATGATGCAGTATCAGGTCAATGTTACGCAAGTATTTTAAAATAATCAATATTATAATCAATTTATATTCGAATAGATCCCTAGAAATTGCTCAAATCCTTTCAACAACTGGAAAGAGAAGAAGTAGAAGAGCTGATAATTTCGAAATGTCTGAACAGATCTTCATAAATTATAACTAAGAACCATCCCGATTACATCAGCATTTAAACAAAAAAAAACATCACAATTTATCCATTTGCTAGAAGATACACACAGACACTTTGTTAAACAAGTCGAACTTATAACATTCTTCTTTTTTGATTGAGGGTTAAGAATACAATATCTTTAAAAATTTTAATCGCATCAACGTGAAGTTGCACCGAACCTCTAGTATCGATAATCCGAAGCGGCATAAAGCCAGCGAGGACTCTGAAATTCAATGCATTACAAAGAGACGGTATGTATTTTAGACTATTCGAATGTCTGAAGGCTGGTATTCACGATTCATTGTACAGCCACTCGTGTACCGAGACTCGATTGTTAAGCAAATCGTTATCGTAACTGGTTATCGATTTATTACGATATGCCTTTTGTTGTGAGTTATTTTAAAATATTGCAGCTATTATTTTTAATTGTGTTCTTACGATATCAGATACAAATATATTTTTAAAAGATTTCGTGGTTATGCACTTCCTGATTGCGCGATGATCGACAAATAAAGCGAATACACGAATACTAACTGAATCTGTCCATTCATAATGACATCGTCTTAGATTTTCTACGATTGCACGTTCGTATGGTATAGGTTATGTTTTCAAACACCCAGATACCGATCCTTCAAAACATGTTTTGCACGAAAATTTATAAAAATAAAAACGTTATAAAGAATACAGAGAGTATTCTGTAAATTTATATTAAAAGAGTACCCATCAAATTTTTTTCTGGTTCTTCTTTCTTTCTCTGGATCTTGCTTCGACGATTCAAAAGTGCTTTAAAAGCCTACTTGAATAAAATATATTTTAAATTTGATTTTTTTAAATGACATATACATAATATTTCCAATTTCTGATTATTGCTACACCATAGGTGATGGTCTAGTCTTGACAAGTGATAGTTTCAGGATTTAAATTAGGTCTTGGCGTAGGTCAAATCTAATATCATGCAAAATTTGAGATTTATCAAAGGTGAACTCATATTTTTGGGAACCTTCAGTCTCTTCGCAACTCGGACCGAGGGCCTCCTCACTTATTTGATACACGTATAAAAACTGGTTTATATTTTCTTCGTCCATAAAAAGAACGTGATAAAATAATTTATGCTAAAATAATATATAAAAATAATTAAGAATTTTATATAATAATAGTTATTGTTTATTAATTTTTACATACTTAAAAAATTTTAACCCTTTATAGCCTGATTTACGAAAGTGTTTTATTTTTAAATATTAGCTGTTAGTGTTTGCTGGAAGGTCTAGATGAAGGAAATAGTTAAAAAATCACAATATTAATTTTACATATTTACTTAGAAAATAAAACAGGTATCAATTTTGATACTTCAAGCATAAGGCCATAGAGAAATCAGATATAGCTAGGCTAAAACTAATAGTAATGTAAACATTTGGTTTAAAAGATCGGTATCAAAATTGATACTCTAGGCTATTAAGGGTTAAGGTACGTTCTTAAATATTCTCGGTAATCGTAATTAATTTTATAATTACATTGTTATTCATATATTTTATTATTTAATTTCATAAGATTATATATTTTTCGTAATAGTCAATAAATTGTTTCATAAGATGTTTCAGTTTATTTAGAAGGTAAAGGCCACCTCCATTTTTTCTCAACTGTTCTCTCTCTATCGCCTTTATATGCCATTCGACTCCAGTTATATATTTGATGTCGTCAATCCATCTTCTAGTTGATTAGTTTGTAAAAAGACATCATACTCACGTGTAAATAGGCATCCGGTCTCCATCTTTAAACCACATCATCATGGCGACGTCAGGAACCGAAGCCGCTAGATCACATGGCAAGCGCGTCTCGCTACCAGGTGCAGACCACACTTGGATTATACCTGAAAAAGATAGCATGTCATAAGTGAAGTCTAGTAATAGCCTGTAAAAGTCTCACAGCTGAACAAAGGATTCATGTCCTATTAAGGAGAAGATCTAGAGCCTTATCCACTGCGCTGCTCCTCGGGTTTGCGGATACATGTATCAGAATTTTTCCCGCACATGCAGGTTTCCTCGCGATGTTTTCCTTCACCGCCAAGCTGAGATGAATTAAAATACAAATTTAGCACTAGGAAAATCAGCGGTGCTAGTCGATATTTGAACTCGCAATCATCGGTTGAGATCGACGTATTCTAACCACACAGCCTTCTCGGTTCAATAAAAGATTAAAAAGTGAAAAATAATTCCACTAAATTTTCGCACTCGTGGAGCACTAGTGTGAAATATTATTACAAACAGCCACGATATCGCACTTTTAAACAAAAGTACCTATACTCTTTTAAACAAAATAAATTAAATTGCTTAAGAAATGACGGAGTTCTGAGTTACCAAACATTAAAAAAACCCATATTCTTTGAATTAAAAACTTTTTTTAAATTGATAGAGTTATTCAATTATCGACAGGGTGAAATTGCACAGAAACTTTTTTAATTATTCTCTTCATAGCGCAAAACTAATTTCAAACCACACCCGTCATAATAAATAACCGAGATTTCGAGCTTCAAAAAAAAAAAACGAATAAAAACGTCCAACATAAACAATATAACAAGCATAGAGCGAATTCGGATTTTTTTTTTATTATTTTGTATATTCACTACAGAATTTTAATTATGCAATACGTAGGAACACGCCGTATTTCAACCTACATTTTATTTCGCGTATAAAACAAAAAAGGCGTGTATTCAAAAATTTCATAGGAGACAAAGCATTTTTAACCAGAAATCGTCGGAAAACTACCAAGAGGCAGCGTAACACAAGTACGCGTGAAAAACATGGAGCATTGTCCGTCGACGTCACGTTCATGCCTCGTTTGAAGCGATAAGCCAGGGGATAATAAAATGAGCACTGGAACTAGGGGAACGAATACTGAATAAAATTAGCACTTTACCATCGATAATTATCTTCTGGGAGACTTTATTTATTGCTGATTTTCATTACTGATCTCTAAACGAAGCAAAGATTTACTGATAGAGTCTAGCTGTAGAGCGAATACAGCTTGTATACGGGCTGGTTGAGGTATGTGAGGGTCAGTTGAGGTAGTACCTCATTCTTACAGAAAATTGGGGTGAAGTAGCTAATATAACATTTTGTATGGTGACGGAGGATGACAACGCAATTGTGGCCTCTCTGGTGCTGTAACTGTTCATCGGCGACGGTGATGACTTCATATGCTGGATGTTAAGTCATCGCCAACTAGTTCGAAAAAAAAAATAGAAAAGTATTTGTGAAATTTATATTTCTACATATAAAATATATATACCCTAGGGAAAGAAAGATATGTATGTACGAATATGATCTATTCAAATATCACATATTGTTATAAATGTTCTTACGTGTAAATATTTATTTTTCTCGAGGGATGCTTTACGATATTCCGCGATCATTTTATATCTATGCCGCTTTTGAACCAATAAAGAACGGATATTAGAACAATAATAATAAATAATACACTCGTCATTGTGAATATTTAATGTAGTAATGAATAAAGACTATATAGTCTATTATATAATAGAGTGCATTGTCTATCTTTATATCTGTGTGGGAAGTAAACTCCGCAACTTAATTAAAAAATTATTGTATTTAATTTTCACATTGACTAGCTGTGCTCGCGACTTCGCTCGCGTGAACTACAGGATGGTATATCTCATACAAATCAAGTCTGTTCACTGTAGTGCCTTACAAGTAAGAAACATTTTATGCGCATTAATTAATACCATTTCGTAAAGAAAATGCCTTTCCTGTAGTTTGCCGTATATTACTTCACAAAAGTTTATCCTTATAATTAGTCTAGTGTAGTGAATGTATCATTATAGCGGACGATTGCTACACTATTTTGATAAATACAAGTAAATTATTAAAAACATTCAAAAACCCCACTGCATAGCCAGACCATCTGCAGTTAGCACTTCTGTCTAAAAGCCTATAAGTGAGAATCGTTACTAACCAACTATAAATCGTTATAGATTCTAAACGGTAGTTATGATTGAAAAATGATATAAGAAACTTAAAAATGATTTTTAAATACCCATTCAGCGATACGACCCTTGATATTTTCATTTTGTTATTTTCACATTATTGCGTCCAAAATCGGCCATTTTGATTTTTTTTTTATTTTTATTCTGTCTATAAAATTGGCGCCATTATGACGAATCCAACATCGTGTAATTTATCAAAATCAGCCTATGATTTCCGTCTAAATAGTGCCACAAAGATACAAATCCATGTACATACATATATAGACTGATAATCATAATACTCTCCCCAGCGTCGCCCGGTCGGGTAATAAAAAATGCAAGGCCATTGGGCCATCTTTAAGCCTATGGATATCTTCTCTTATAATAATAAATAAATGGTCACTTATAATTATAATAATGAAACATAATTGTTATTATAAATTTTGTATATTTTTCTTTCCTTGTCTTAGCCACACATAAGAATTAGATAAGAAATAATCGATTGAATGATTGAATTAAATCATTTTTCATAATGAAAAAAAAAATGTTCGAAAATACATGATTTTCGTTCAGGGTATTGTTACAAAATAAAGACACGTAAAAAATAGACAGTAATTGAAATGCTAGTCACTAAATAAATTACGTTAAAAGTGTATACTTCCAACAACTCGGCAAAATCATTTTTTCACTGAATGGAGCTTAATCCACCACGCTGCTCTACTGCGGTTTATACTGTAGTTCGCTCACGATGTTTTACTTCACCACGAGGTGAATCCGTACGTACGTTATAAATGTATCTATATATGTTTGTTACGTTTTCACATCTAAACTACTAAATCGATTTCGATGAATTCTTGAATATAAATAGATTGGACCTTGAAAACGTGAAGAGGCACAACACTATCTTATACATTGAAACTTGAAAACACAAAAATCCTAGCTCAGATTTGATTTTACGATCATCGGTGCCACGTTTAAACAGCCTGTAAATATTCCCACTGCATTGCAAAGAGCTCCTATCTTATTAAGAAGGCTTTAGAGTTTAATCCACCACGCTGTTCCACTGCAGGTTGGCGGATATACATGTGTCATGGCCGGCTCTCGGCCACGTGGTACCACGTTTAATCAACTAGAACGTTTCCAAATATGTCGCCAATACAATACTAAACGCAGCACAGCACAGGAAAAGCTTAGATTTAATGACGCCAAAAATCTTTTGTCACGCCCACCCTTAACACTTCTAACTCAATTCACACATCTGCCTTTGATCCACCAATCCTTGTCTTGTGTACTCTTTGTATTAAATGCCCTTTATTTCATGTAAGTACATCGACCCGTTTCGCTTTGAAAAAAGAATCTTTTGTTGGGTTCCTTTGCTATTCTCAATATAGCTTTTTAAAAGCTGTCGTTTAGTGTTTGTTGAATTTGAATTTGAATTATATTTAGGAATTATCTCGTCTATTCCTGAAGATAAAGTACAAATAATATAAAAAAAAATACATTAATAAGGACCACCGGTTCGGAATGTAGATTCTACTCAGAAGAACCGGCAAGAAACTTGATAGTTACTCTTATAGAATTAGATCACTACATTTTTTATGAATTACAAATTTATTTAACATACTTTATAAAATTCAGCGTATACTAAACCCACGCATCTTTATCGTCAACGTTTTCTTGTAACGAGTAATATGCTTTAGCTTTTAGGGATCTTAGCATATGACTTAAATTGTTAAATGTGTTAAATGAAAGAAATACCTTGCCCCAGAAAGGAAATATTTACTTTCGGAAGTCGAAAAGAATACATAATTTTACTTGGATGACGTACTTATTCCAATAATTTTAATTTTTAAACAAAACCACTGCATCGCAAGCCACGAGCCGTTAGCTCAAGCCGTTTTCGATAAAACGGAAAACATATTAAAAAATCCTGACAAATTGAGAACATGCTTTTTGTAGTCGGATAAAAAAGCAGTCCTGGATACTGAGTGATACAGAAAATCCTTAATTGTCGATGTTTACCTCCAAGGAGGCCAAGGAGGAGGAGGTAGAGGAGGCCTCCTTAACAATATGATTAGGATGCGCCTTTAGCGTGACGGTAACGCGAATATATATGATTTTCCTGTATCAGTAATCTCTGAAGCTCGTAGCTTTTACAGATAACATAAAAAACATAACTTGTAAAAAGTTATTTTCGAGTTTGTAATAATTGAGTTAATTTGTACAAGCCTCCCAATTTTACAACATAATATAATTTTTATTATGCAATTAAGTATTCCTTTTGTTATATACAAGCTGGCTATTTGTAATTTTAGTCGAAACTCTATTATAAATTATTAAACTCCGCGTCTAAATTATGAAGATTTTAATTAATTTTAGTGCAACATAGGACTTGTATTAATGTTCATTGTCTTCCGCTTTAGATTAATGAATGTTTTGTTCTGTTTTGTTTTCATATAAATTATTGTCACAATAAGAAATAATATCGCAAGCTTAGTGACTGAATTCAAAATGTCACATTTTTGAACGCAAACCGCAAAAACGTTTTACACTTGATACTTCGGCCGTTTATTTAGACTAGTTTTTTTTTTGCAAAATCATAAGTTATGAGTAAAAGTAAAGTAACAGCCTGTAAATGTCCCACAGCTGGGCAAAGACCTCCTCTCCTAATAAGGAGAAAGTTTAGAGCTCAATCCACCTCGCTGCTCCATTGCGAGTTGGCATATAGAGATTCTCACGATGATTTCCTTCATCGCCGAGTACAAGATGAATAAGTTTGAACCCGCGATCTTCTGTTGAGATCGACGTGTTTTAACCACTAGGTCATCTCGACTATCAAATTATATTAAATTAAATTTTAATCACTAACGTAGCTAAATCGTTTCACATATATTTTGAATTCGGTTACTCTGATACTAACATGGAAATAGTAAGCAAATAATATTTACAGATATCTATATTTTAAATCAGTTACAAGATCCAACTACAAGTTTCAGTCTCTCCTTCAAACAAACTTTTCCTTAATAATGTTACTCCAGATAATATTATAAGAAACGTGCTTAACCCAATCACAGTACAACACTTGTAGTATTCTATATATCACTGCGTTGTTATCAGATGTATGAGCGATGTGTTCGTGACTAGGAACTATAAAGTTATTCAGAATTACTGCCATACATCAGTAGTTGATCGTTACAGCATAGGGTCGGGATGTTTGCGTTGTATTATCTTTGGGAATTAATTATTTTCTGTGTATGAAAATTTTGTGTTATCTATTTTCGGTGTTTTAATTTCAACGTCTAATTAATTGAAAAAAATCAAAAACTTGACTGCGTAATAAGGCCATACAGAATCTTTACTAACCAAATTTAAGTCGTTATAGATTCTAGACGGTAATTCTGATGGATTTCTTCTTTTTACATTATGGCATCAAAAATCGGCTATTTAGATTTTTCCACATTACGTAATTAATATATACTTTTTATGACATTTGCATTATAACGAATCAAAGGACGTAAGATTTATCAAAATCGGTCCACGCGTTTGGTCTGAATAGTGCCACAAAGGTACAAACCCACATACATACATAGACACATACATACATAGACTGATAGACGCATTACTCTCCGTTGCGTCGCGCAGTCCTTTAAAAAGGTTCTTATTTCGTAGTGTATGTTTTTTTTTGTTACCGCACAAGTCCATCGTTTCTTAACTGATATTGAAACTTTTGTTTTTAAAAGAGTATACTTTTGAATTGGTCCTATGGAATTTTTATTTAAATTTTAAAGTTTGTATTTGTATAAGTACGTCGTCCAAGTGGACGACATTTAGTACTTTGCTTTTGAAGTAGGTTGCTTTTTTTGAAAGTCTTAATTATTTAAAATAAGTTTTATGTTGTGTACTGTAGCGCCAGGTAAATGTCCCACTGCTGTTAAAGTCACGAACATAATTCAACTTATGGCAGTATAACTTTCGGTGCCTTTTCTTCTAAAAATTTTCAAAATTTCCTAAAAGAATATTCTAGACGCTTACTAAGGAAACGTATTTGAAATACAAATGATGCACTTAAAATACTTTATCAATAATCATAAAGTAACAACCTGTTCATGTACAAAGACAACCTCTGTTTTGGAGGAACTTTTTTCAAGAGATTTACTAGTAAAGTTAAGTGCAAGCTCACTTAGGTAAGTGTCAGCTATTCATTCTGTCAAACGACTCATTCCTGTATTTCGATATTAAAGATAATTGAGCTATTAAAATACACTTGTAATCACTGCCTCCATCCAGGGATTTGAGTGTGACTAATATTGGATTCAAGATTTTAATTTGTGGGTGTGGGTGCTTCATCCAGGTCAAATAATTAGTTGAGGATAGCCTTTGTCAGAAGAAACGCTAAAACACTTAAGGAGCGCACGGTATTTCGCCAGTCTGTCATTGGGTTTGAAACGATTAGACTATTTGGCGGCTAGGGCTAGTTCCGCTAGGACATAGATTGCCCACTTTTGTGTAAAATAAATCTTCTCAAAATTTCTTTCGAGTCATAATTTCTTCACGATAATTTCCTGCACCATAAAGTAAAAGATCAATTGTAGACGCAAATGAAGGTCTTAAAACCAATGCTGTTCAAACGGATTAGAATTCCTTAATTATTATTTATATAAAATATATGTGATTATTCTTATGGGTAAACTCGTCTGTTATAATTACAAACACAAAGAAAACAGAAACATGGTAAAAATAGCAAATTTTGATTCAAAAATTGTATAGGATTTGACTAATTAATTGAATTCTGTTGTTTAAGGTACAGCATAGCCAGCTCCGGATGTTGATACAGAAAAATCCAAAATAATATAATAGTGAAAAAAAGCGTTGTTGGAACTTCAAAGGCTAGAAATTTCCAAAGACATTTTTAAACTGCCAGGTTTCTTTGAAATATTCTTCCTGTCAAAGAACACCAAATTGGTGAGCTCAATGTACAAAAATGTCGTTTGCAAATGTGGAAAAACAATTGAAAGTTTTAATTATGTTTGCAATTTATCAAAAACTATCTATAGTTATCTCCAAATCACCAGACATTTCCAACCACGACGTTATATTCGAATATTCTAAAAAAAGTTCAAAGAAAATGAACATTTTAAATAGGTCATTTAACGATGGTCTTTAAGCCGACAATGCTAATAGCGTCCGTATTCAAATAAAAGCAAGTTTTATTGACTCGACTAATTGATGAGAAACGTAAACCATTCTTGTTCATGGTGTAGCAATTAAATCATAATCTAGATGATGTGTATTCATTAGTGATGGCATGCCAACACTGATATGACCAAAAAATATTACTTTTGTAGAACAACAGTAGAAAATTTACTTGTAAAATAGCGCTATGTTGAGTAGTTTTACTTTTTTTTCTTTTGCTTCGTCTGTTAAAAATTAAAATTAAATTTCTATAAAAAAGTAGTCCAAGTCACTCCTTATAACATTAGCTATTAGCTAGTCAAAGTGCTGTCAAAATCGATTCAGCTGTTTCTGAGATAAGCCGGAGGTAACAGACGACGGACGAATATACGGACAAACGGACAGACAGACAAACATTTTAAAAATTGTTTTTTTTTACGTATCGTATATAATTTTATATGCAATAAGTATAAAGCTGTTAATTTGAAATAACAAACAGACACTTCAATTTTTTTAATAGTATGGATGTTAGGATAGCTTGAAGTACTTTTTAAATAAATAAAAAAAGATTAAAATTTTAATATATATTTTCTAATTAATACGGCGAACCGTAAAAAGTACGGATAATTGCATACAAAATATTGTGTAGCAGGTTTCTTTTTATAAATCTAGTAAAAATTTATAGATTGATGTAAAAAAATCTGTTGTATCTGGTAAGTCAACTACAAACTCAGGTAAGGTTTGACAGCTTTAAATTTCCATAGTTGACATTTTCTCAAAATGAAACCCGTGTGGCTTGGTATAATATTGCTTATCAGCGTCTGTCTATCATATTTGTAATTATTTTTTCGGTGTCCAGATTTGCATCTCACATTTCTGGTCAACACAGTTTTGGTGTCGGTTAAATAAAGCGTAACTTTAAACCGCAGAGAACTGCAACGGGTTTGATCATGCGAATTGAAATTAAGTGGTCAAACGACAATCCGTACTAATCTCTTAAAAGAGTTAATATTTTAAGAATTCGCATGATAGCATCTAAGTGAGTAAAGCGTCTACTGATTTCGTAGAACCAATGATTTATTGCTTTTTAATTGAAAGGAATTCTTTCATACTAGCTGTAGCTTTAAAGATTTTTTTGTTAGGTAAAGATCTCCTCCTAATATAAAGATGAGCAGGCACACAAGTCTTGCTTCTCTGCTAAATGTCTGAGATTTTGTCCTAGTATCTTAAAAACCTTAGGATGTTTGCCTTCAGTGTTAAGTTAGGAAAACATCAAAATTTTATAAATCACGAGAAGAATTTGAATATAGACACACTTGGAAACTCAGAAATAGTAAATTCAGGGTAAATGAATTTTAAATTGCGACAATTGGTGGATCAACGTATTCTATCATAATGCTCATTCTGGGCTTAAGTATTTGTTTCTAGGTCTTAATGTTTGTCCTTGAAGGTCTTCCAACGGTTCATAGGAGAGCATATCAAGCTATCACAGATCATGTAAAGGTTTTGATTGGTATCACAACCACTCGATAATAATTTGTTTCTCTTGTTAGAGATTTTTTTCTAAACTACATGGTTACTAGCTTTCAGGGATAGAGAAAGTCAATTCTCAATTTCTGTTAAAGCTTCAAATTATAAGTAAAATTTAGAAAGTATTATGTAGAAAGTGACACAGATAAAGCTATAGATTTGAAATAGATTCGCATATTTTATTGATATACAATCTTACCCATTAAAAGACAAGAAAATTATATTACAAGAAACCTACAAAGAACATCATTGTTTCAAATGGTACTATCAGTATAATGTCTTGAGCACAAAGGAGGTTAAACAAGGGAATATTGGGACTTTAATCGACTAATTTATATAAAAGGAATTCTCTTCTTCGCTACATTAGTGAGAATTTTAGAATATTGAAATGTAAGTTTCTGTATTAGTATTACTAGTATTCACCTAACGATCGAAATTCCATATTTTTTTGTTGAAAATCTCTACTTACTTACTATTAAAAAAATAAACTCACCATTTCAATTTTTTACTGATGAGACTTAAGCTTATCAATACCTACCTACTTAATTTTAAATTTAAATTATCACTCAGATGGTGTTAATGTTTTTATATCCTAGAAATAAATCAAGCGACAATAGCGATATCAGCTTAAAATATATTTCTCCTCTCCTTATTCTAATAAGTGATGAAAAGGAATTGGAAGTAAGAAATGGAACGGGAGAAAGGTTTAGACTTCCAGTTCTCGTACTCACAGTAAAAAACGCCTCTATTTGAATTGCTTCTGATGAAACTTTTGCGAGAATGAGGTTCTGCTGCTATCGAAACATCCCGTATATGATCAGTGTGCCTAGTGCAAGTATTACGATACATAATCTATGGAATTTTCTGTAAAATTAGTAACGTTATGAATTCGACCTATCAAAATTATCGCTTGCTCTTACATAATATAAGAATCCACCAATCACACGCGCTTTTATTTCAATCCACCAATCCCTTCACTCGCTATACTCACTAGCTTGTTCTCCTTTGTTAACACCAGATGGCGCTGATTCAACTTTTACTTTTTACTTTTTTGATTAGTTAGAAAAACGCGCGCTGTACTCTGATGCTAAAGCTAAAATCTACTTCAAAATAAAGCCGTAATAACAGAAATAATATATTAAGCCTTCAAATATCCTTTTCGATCTTAGCCGATCTTTAGTAGAACACGATAATTAAAGAAAATGTAACTTTTTTGAATATTCATTACAATTACCTATAACATCATTAGACTAATATCGTTTTAAATAATATAAAATAATTATACATATCTTATAGAAGCCTCATTAAAAGCTATAATATCAGAGTACTAATTACAGTCTATTCATATTTTTAATCTAACATCAAGAAGAAAGGTATAATTAATTAATTACAATACGTACAAGTTAATATGTTCTTATTTTCAAATTGCTTTCAGAATTTTTTATGAAGAAATATCTTATAATAAACTGAATATTAGAATGTCGTAGACGCAAATATTTATTATAAATGAAATTAAACGAATCAATATATCGCTTAATCACATTCACACACACACACACACATACACACACACACACACACACACACACACACACATATATATATATATATATATATATATATATATATATATATATATATACACATGTGTATTAAGCGTATACATAAGTAAATAAACGCATCACACTCAACGGCTCCCATTAAGATCTCATGGTCTTGTGTCGGGAGTCCGGAAACACACACAACACTAACACAGACCACGACAAAAATCCTTATGGCCAATACAGACGTTTGCCGTGAGCGGGGATCGAACCCGCGACCATAAGCGCTACAGTCAGTTGCAGTGACCACTGGGCTAACGCGTCAGTCATTGATGTATGTGATGCGCCCATAATAACATCATGTTATTGCCAATAAACGAAAATAAAAAAATGTAAGCTAGCTAGTCCCACTCGCAGACAAACGCACGCACACGCATACAAAAAGATTGTTCCCAAAACTAAACACAAATCCTACTTTCTCAAAATAAATATTACCACAAAACCTCCAGAATGTTCCTTTTATTTCCAATTGTTATACCAACATCACGGATTAGTAAGATGAGTTTGTATGTAAATCGTTCTGGGCTTTCAACTAACAATAAATGGATAAATGTATCGAATTCAGTTGATCCGAGACCTCTATTAAACTAACTTTAAAAATACAAATAAAATGAACTATTTTATTCAAGAGAATACATTGCTGTTTTACTTTTTGTAATCTAAAAATATTTTGAACAAATTCAGCAATGCATGTGAATCGAATTGAAAAGTCGTTTTTTTACGTATTATTCTTGTAAAGTTGGAAGTCCAAACAAAATGAAATTACGGCAACAAAGTCCGTTTTTAATCGAGGAAAAATCGTGTTTTCGATAAAAAATTCATTTTATTTTTATATTTTATTCGTTTGGATAACAATAACGTTTGTAAGAAGGAAAAAAACGTGGAAGACCTTCGAATGTTCTTCAAGAAGCTTATAACTATAATGGAATCAATTTTTCGTTTGTAGGAAATTTAGAATATATTTTATTTATATATTCCGGCATTTTTTTTGATAATATAGATGTTTGCATTCTTTTACTTGGATACATACGATGATATTGTATAAAACAACCGACGTCGCATCGCGGCACGTTTCAACGTCGACAACCGTTAGGAAGACATTTCAGATGAATAAATGACTAAAATTTAAAATTAAAAAAAAATCGACACTCTATTAACCCATTTATCGCCGTCGTACTCATTTGGGTACAGTTAGTTTTTGTAAGTTAACTTTTACATACGGACGATTCAATAGGTTTGTGACCGCTGTAATCGTGCGAGTACACCGTTCATACCTATCCATAACAGGAAAACATTTATTTATCCTTTCGTAAATATTTCAATATCTCACTAATAATTAAAAAAATAAAGTATTGGGTTTAAAATGCTGCTAGTGTCATATTGGCGCTTAATGGGATAATTGAGAGCATTTCAACGAGTACCAACACAGTATATATTTGTTGTAAGTTAGTAAGGAGTTGTGAGTCCTCAGGGTGTTTCGTAGTGAAATCATACCTCGACTTAGGATGTCGTCGGTGGGGAATGTCACATCGAGTCGTGATTTTTATATAATGGATGTCATAAATTTTCATGCCAGAATGCAAAGTTACATAGTAGCTATGTATGTCCTGACACCAAATTAAAACAATTTGTTAATGAAATATTCATTAAGAAATAGAAATCTGTAAATATATACTAAAGCGATGATAATACCGATGTAACCAAAAGTTTACTAAATATTGTGAAAGTGTAGACTTATAAAATTCTTTTAAGTCATAAAAAGAACCAAAAATATTTTTAAATTTACAATATAAAACCCATAAATACAAAAACATGGTAACCCCAACATTGTTATTTACAAACCTAAACATATTATGTAATTATATTACATGAAGTTGATATAATAGACACAATAGAAACCCTCAAAAATCCAATTGAAAAAATTGAACCCAGAACAAAACAACATCGATCAAATCAATTAGATCATTCCATACATGAAAATGTTAATATTACAATAACAATACAAAAAAAAGCATGATTAAAACAGTGCCTACTCGGAAATTCAAATTGCGGGTCTCATAGCAAAAAGCCTGGAGCATCCTCAAATATAATTGGTGGCTCAAAACTATCGACTGGCTAATTGCGGCTATGCGTTGAATATGCATGAGTATTGATCGTCAGATTTAATGAACATGTGGGGGTTTTGTGGGTTTCCAAATGTGAAATTATTGTCTTGGAAACAAATGGTTTCTCGACTGGTGTGATATATTATCGTGTATTACCTAATGGTCTTCCGTGAGACTCATGGACGTAATAATAACTGAGATGTTTTTAAAACGGAACCGACTTCGATAGCAAAATACGAATTTTAACGTTAATTTGGATGACGTACTTAATTTCATTTAAAAAGTACCACATTTGTTTTCACGAAGATTATATGTATTGTAATTAATCAGAAAATATTTCCTTTCTGTAAAGAAAAGATTTATCAAAATCGGTTAATATATGACGAAGTTTTGAGGTAACAAACATATAAATTGAGATATTCCATGATTTTTGAAGTTGGTTGAGAAACGCGGAACACGGAACGCGAAAGGTACCCTATATCATTTTCCGTACCGCTGTCAACGTGTATACAAAATTTCATGATAATCGGATGAATAGTTGATTACGTGACGAACAAACTGTTATAAATTAAAATAAAGAGCGTGTATCAGAGGGCAGCACTTTGATTGTTTATGGTTGAGGGTAAAATACTAACAAAAGAAAGCAGAGACGTGAATTGTTTTGGTTATTTTTTTTAATTTAAGAAAATGAATTAACGTGTTACAAAAATATAAAGAGAGTATTAATTAATTACATCTCAAATAATACAAATATAACACAAACAAACTCACATTCAAAGTCAAATTTTATTCCTAACAGCGTAATTCGTATTTAGTAATATAAGTTAGGATTTTCAAGTGAAAACACGTCTCCAATATCCTCATATACTTGTATAATATAAATTATTTTTAATTATTCAATTAATTCATCAATTTCGACTTGAATGAGATATTTGCTAATGTTAATGGTCGAGCAATTTATTGGTATTTCACTTGAATGTAATTGAAATCGTTGTGTTAAATTCTTATTCTAATTTCATTTTGTCTTTTTCATTGAAAACAAATAAAAAGTTTTTACAAAATCGAGACTAATCTTTATAAAGATTAGGTAGAGGGGGTAGGGTTTGACTTTGGTTGTAAAGAAGGATTTTTGAAGATTTTTAAAATTTTACGTGGCTCTTTCTAATTGATATATTTTTCTGTAATTTTTCTGTTTCTGTATTACCAACTAGTCTAAATTAAAATGAACACGTTCATTTATATTTTCATCGTTCGTTTCATTTCTTCACTTCCACTTCTAAGTGGGGGGAAGTGAAGGGGGATTAGGTCTTTTAGTTTAATGTTGGGCGAGGCGCTTGGTATAAAAAGTTGGGAATTCCTGGTCTAGAGGTCTTCATGTATATGCAAATAATAAGTTGACAAACTAATTTAGCTGTAACCATTAACTACAAATTGAAAACATATAGATCAAAAGTAAAATAACAACCTCTAAATGTTCCACTGCTGGGCAAAGACCTCCTCTTCTATTAAGGAGAAGGCTTAAAGTTTAATCCACCACGCTGCTTCACTTCGGATTGGCGGATATACATGAGTCAGAATTTTCCCTGTCGTTACGATATTTTTCTTGACCACCGAGCACGAGATTAATTTAAACACAAATTTAGCACTTGAAAGCTAAGCTGTGCTAGCCGGGGCTTGAACCTTGATCATCCGTGGAGATCGTGTTCTAATATCTCGGCTCGGTTAATAGTTCGCCCAGTATGAATGCCCACATAATAAAATGTATAATAATATAAACTATACAATAATAAATATACATTGTATATATTCTAGTAGAATTGTATAATTGAGTTAATTTCCATTAATAACACCCACATAATTCACAAAGCAAACAACAATGTTGTAATTAATTAACAAAACCGCCACGTGGTCCGTCGTCGTCATCGAACAGGGTGAATTATGGAAATGGTATATCACTTGTTTACTTAAATTATTATGCTTATATTTCACTCGCGTTTGTAGTTACTGCTTTGCTCGTTTAAGTCGTAGCGTGATGTAATATAGCCTATAGCCTTCCTTAATAAACAGGCTGTCCAAACATAATCTAATTTTTTCAAATATTAAACATATTCTACCTCTTATACAATGTGAGATATCTTATAAGATCGTAGAATTGACATAATTATGTTGTCTGATTTTCAAAAAAATTACCTTAGTCGTTTTGTGTTATAAAAATATTAATAAAATGTTAAAATTTTATTATAAAATGCTTTTCGTATCATGCATGTTTCTCGTCTCTTTATCCTTTTATTGGACTTGTAGTAAATATAATATAGAAAGGCATTTTTCCTTGAGGTATAACAATATCCTAACAAAGACTGCTAAGGAAATACAATTTTAAGTTATACAATAAAAATTGTGTATACTATAATTATACTGTTTGTCGGTAAAAGTTTGAAATAAGAATGTTTCTCGTTTCTAAAATTAAATTTAAATTACACCAGCAAATATATAAAGGCGTAGTAAAACCAAATCAATCAACTAAAATTGCTAGAAAATTCAAATAAAGCATTATATAAAAAAACAAAAAATGTTATAAAAACAACTTAAATCCATGTTTGAACTAATTCTTAGACGAGAATTACACTTATCAATTTTGCGCTCACATTTTTATAAGGCTTTACATAAGTTGTTTGTAATTGTATAATAATTTTTCTCTTAAATCAAGTCACTGTGGTGTATCAATAAATAAATTAATAAATAAATAAATACTTGCTACGCATCTGTTACTATTTTACAGATTTGTTTTACTTCATAGCGAGAGTAAAATTAAAAAATGTAATTTTCGTCTTCGACACATCTGGTTGGTGCCACTTCCAAGTCCGTCTGCTCTGTGTTCTGCGCAGTTTATCTCATTAAGCTAGTTTGCGTCAAGGAGAAAATTACAGGCAGATGCAGCTTAATTATGTTTGCCTTTGGGACAAAGTTTTAACTATAGGAAGTGAAATGCGTTGAGTTTGAGAATTCTCTTCAAATCTCTTTAAATTTATGTTTTTATTTATCTCACTATGTACACATATTTTTCATATTTGTTTGTTTTGTTCTGATAACAGTTCTGTTGCTTGTTTTTTTTAATTTACATAAAATGGATGCTGATAAGCAATAACGTGTCAACCCACAAAAAGTCAAATTTGGAGATATTAATGCATTACGATAATACCTATTTAACATTATTCAAAAAAATATTAAATCATCTAAACTAATTAAGTACGGAAAACGTTTCTTAATTAAATGTTTTGCAATTTATACATAAAAATTCTTATATAAAAAAAAGCTATTATTAGATAAACGTTTTTATTATACTATCTGTTTTGTAATTCACTTTACCGTTTACCAAAATATAAAAGAAAAGATGTATGTATACTTCTTTAAACAAATTTATTAAGAGCAGGTTTGACATATTTAGACGCCAATTCCTCAAAATAAATTCCGTACATACATAGTATAGCTCATTAGCATCCATCCTATTTTGACAAGCCCGTCAATTGACGGGTTATACCAAAAAAAAAATTCTTAATTGTTAGTTGTTAGTCATCCAAGGAGTCGATTTTCGGGGTACCAAAATCTTTATATTTGTATTAATCTTCTAACGTGAGTCTTAAAAGTCCTTATCTTTATTATATTTGTACGATTATAATACAAAAAGTCCAAACAAAATTTATATTAAAATGGAACAACTTAAAACTTTAAATGTTATCAGAAATATTGTATAATAATGTTCTTCCTTGTTATTGTATAAGTTCTCGAGAACGCAAAGGAGATATCTATATTGAAATAATTGAGAATACGACGTCTGTTCATAATCCTTAGGAAAGTAAGCTCTAAATAATGATAGCTATAAAAAAAGTCATTGAACGCTTAGGATCTGATACAAAACATCTCATTCAAGGTAAGTATTGAGTAGATTTTCATTTAATGATAATCAAGGATTAAAAGAAACAAACTGAACCGATTTTTAAACCACTTTTAGTGTTGATCATTTCCTTGAAAAATTGACTATTTATGGTTTAATTAGTATGAGATTAAGATTATTATATGATATTAAGAGGATTTTGTATAAAAATTGCTTTTTTCCTTTAGTTAGCAATATACTATTGCTTTCTAAAATTTGACCCTTATAAGAAACACTATAAGATGGCGCAATAATATAGGGTGTGTTTTTAAAATCAGTGGCTAGGAAAATGTTTTTTTTTTTTTTAATTTAATTTAATAGTTAATAGTTCTAGTTTTAATCAAAATTGGCCCGATGGTTATTTAAGAATTTGTCGCTATTACTTATGATTTCGAATTTGGGCTACCTGTATATAAATAAAGATATATAGGGCGTTGGGTTTTTAATTAAAGTCCTTCAAATGAGGGGTTCTATAAGTCAAACATATTGCATTCAACATATTTTTCTTAATTTTTTAATAGCGAAATATTTGATCACCCTACTCTACCGCCTCGTACTATCCACGAGAAACCGATTCATTAAATTAAACAAAGATATAAACACTTCTAGTAAACACAATTCCAATAGAAAGATAAACTAATAAAATATTTAAAAAATCAGATTGTTTATGCTGAATGTGATGTGTTAGACTTATTATCTTTCATTTGAAGGACCTTGATTTAAAGTCGAACGCCCTATATAGCAAAAATTGATCTTCAAAATGATGTATGAAATATTACTTTTGATGCAGTATTTTATACCGTAAAAAACACACTTTTGATAAATAATAAATACAACAGATATGTAATAACACTCTTATTTTACACCTTTAAGCGTTGCCAGTTTACAAAACTAAGTTTGTTCTAAGACAAGAATTAATCTTATAAGTTATACTCTCATAACTGAAATCAACTGTGTAACTTAGTAACAGATACGTCGTAAGTAGTTACGAAAGTTGTGTACGTCACCAATAAGGCATAACCGACAAATATTTAAGATATAAAGCAATGACGAAAACTTATGTAAATCTTTATGAAAGTTCGAGAATAAAACTTATAAACGTAATTCTCATCTAATAATAGCAAAAAATAGTTTAATTTTAATAACTTTTAAATCACTTGTGTGTAACAAATAATTAGTTACATCCAAAAAATTACATGGACAGAATCGTATACAACAACTGGTTCATACTAATATTATATACAACGAGCAGCGAACTAATCTATAGGTATGAGTTCATTTACTGAGATAGTATTCAAACTTACCCAGTTGTCGATATCTTTGTCTCGTTCTACCATAGACTGGATGACATATAGACCAGCGGTAAACAATAACATTTTTTTTATTTTCTTCAAAAATATAGCTATTAACAAAATACTCCATGGACAGTACAGCAATCATACATTCTTAAATTTTTATCTAGAAGAATATTATTAAGCACTCTTTAGCAGTAGAAGTCTGCTAAATGAGAATAATTAAATTACATTTAACTGATCCATTTAACTGGTGCACAGGAAAATTTAGAGGCATTTGCTTTTACCGCTTAATAGACATGTACTTTTTTTAAGGATAGATGATAATATGTATAAGGAACCATAAAATCTGATTTGAATAACCTATACAATTCGTTATACCATTCAGTTTAAGCCAGTTTTCAAATTTAAAAGATATATGTTCTTCCGATCTGGGGTAGTAGAGCGTAATGAACCTTTAACGTTTAAGAAATAATTCTAATCTAAATGTTGCCTGACCATGAGTTGTGGAGGTCCGATGGAAATCGCTCCTCGTAAAAATCAAAACCTTTTCAATGTCTAAACTAGAACAATAAGCAGACCCTTATATAATCGGAATTCTATGCAGAAGAAGAAACTGTTCTTACTACTTCTACATTACAGACAAACACGTTAAGCTCAACGTAAGGCTTTTTTATTTTTTAAAATAGCTGGCAAACAAGCGAGCCGGACACCTGATGTTAATTGATCGCTGTCGCCCGAAACGTGTGCAAAAAATGCGTTGGCAACTTAAAAAGGAATAAGTGATGAGAGGGAAGCAAGGGTGGAGTCAGGCTTCCGGCTCTCTTACTCTCCGTACGATCCACAGCTACATAAGCTACATCACGCGGATCACGAGGTACTGCCCCCGTCAAGCTAGCCCACTACAATTGTCCGTGCGCTACATCTACCTCAGTAAAACACACCTTTTTGCAACAGAAGTAAAAACATCAGTGACGTCTAAAAGTTGCACAACTCTCCATCCGGTCCCCGATACGGTTGTTCCAAGCACTTCAACTCGTGCATTCTATTTGCATTCAACAATACTGCGACACTCATTTTTGCTCTTAAGTAGGACATTTCAATGAAGTGCTGTTGAAACAGTAGCGATTGTTGATGTCGTTCGAAATGTTCCCGTTTTGTTGACGCATTGTTTATTTGTATTGTCGCGATGCAAGTGATTTCGAATCGCGTTTCGAATGCGTTATTTTTTTTATTGTTGTCATTGTTGTGAGCGTGTCTTTGTTTGTTGTAATGTATCTGTATTTAATTAGAGGCGTTTCTTTTGTTGTTTCGCGAACGGTGTTTTTTTTTATAATTTTCGTAATGTTTTCTTCGATTGTTATTATTTTTTATTAACACTTTATGTAATTTAAATTAATTAAAGTCTTAGAGTATCTAGAAATTCCGATACGAGGGATCGATAAGGAATTTACACTATTAACTGTGAACCGAAATTCATCACTTTAAAAACACTGAAATGCATACGCAATTTGAAATCGCTATATAGTTAATTTAGTTCTTATCTTTTTCTACCCAAAATTAAATGTTATGTTTTCAAGATTGAAATACGTATGAATGTAAGTTCATAAGGCTAGAATTACATTTGTAAGTTTTACTCTCGAGAGCGATATAAAATAATTATATAACATTGTAACAGATACGTCGTTAATAGTTACGAAAGCTTTTAATATTAAATATAAGGCACTGACGGTAAACTCTTTTAGGTGTAAAGCAATGAGGAATAACTTATGCAAATCTTTACGAAAGTCTGAGAGCAAAACGTGTAAGTGTAATTCTCGCCTAAAATTATCCCAATGACGCTGTTTGGTAAATAGTAGTGGTGCGACTAGTGTAACGACATTTTCAAAAGTATTATTTTCATATGACAAGTTTTTTATGCAACTTGCAAATTATAAAAAAGGAATCCATTATATTCATTAAATAGTTTCACATTTTTCATCATAAAAATTTTCCAGTCGGATGTTTTTTTTTTTAATTATAATCCTGTCACGGACATAGACCGCGCTTTTAATTAAAAGTATATAGCTAGCTCACCCCATTCTAAATCGGTCGACCTTTTCAAATCATTTAATCCTTTTCGAGCTAATTACAGGACTGCGGTGGTGTCCGGTTTAATTAAAATTTGTCCTTAATATGATATTTTGAATTTACATAATATTCTATATTTCTATTATTGTTGATATTTGTGCCTCTATTCCATGGCGGATCCGCCGTTGTGGGCTCGATGGGCATGGCCATAACGCTAATTAACTTGTGACGTCACACATGCTTTAATAAAATAATAAAAAAAATCGTACATTCATTCAGACCCAGTTTTGCCTATAATAATTATGAAGTTAAATATACAAGTTGAATTTTTAATTAGATACATATTTACGAATTATTCAGACTCGCACGTGGGCGATTTTCACATCACATCATGGCTGTGCGCATAACATTTTAGGTCTGGATCCGGCCCTGCCTCTATTCTATTACATCGAGAATTCTAGGTATTGGAATGGCGACTTTTTACAGGACGCGCATTGTTGGAAGACTAATCATCATGACGACATTTGGAGAGTCATGAATTTGGTGATTGCTTTAAGAGCAGTGGACGACGTCAAAAATTAAATATTTATTTATTTATATATTTTATTGTACACCACAAGAATAAAGTACAGGACAATATTTATATCTTAATTTAATTGTGTAGTACAAAAAAATATATAAAAACTAAACTAAAACAACATTTTCAAGAACTCGTAGCCACAAAATTTAATTAATTTAGTCCTGTATACATAATTATATACATATACCTACATGTATGTATAATGTGTAAAAAAAAACGCATAAATAAATTTAATATTAAACTAATATAACATGCCTGCCTATTTTGAAATATAAATACGCTAATCATCCTGTATTATAAAACTGGTTAGTGTAAATTAACAAATGAGGGTAGTATCGAACAGGTGTTTGAACAAAGTCAACAAATATATTTTTTTTTACTTTGTTATTTTATTGGATGTATCTTTATTATCACTTGCAAACATTGTAACGTAATGAAAGAATTGTAATATTGTATTTGTAAATGTTCTCCTAAAGTCGACGACACTGGTGTACGGAAATACTCGAATGAGTTTATGTTTGTACCTTTATACCACTTTAATTGTTTCGATTTTTTTTTCTTTGTATGCAATAAAAAAAAAATGGGCGGTCTAATGGCTAACTAGCCATTTCTTCCAGATAACCCAATAAAGAGAGAAAGAACGGAAATTAATTTACAGATTATAGGATTTAAAAGCAGATATTGGAAAATATCAACCGCCAAAATTTACTACAAATTGTGGACATTACAATCGCCACCAGTGACAAGAAACCACAGCAGTAGAAGTAAGAAGGTAAACTTCTTACTATATTATTATATGAATGCTTTAACCGACTTCCAATTCAATTCGTCGGAAACGTTTTATATATCACCAATCACTCGAAAACGGCAAAACCGATATGGTAATATCTTTTTTTGTTTGAAAGAGTATACTTTCCGATTAGTCCTATAGAATTATCTTAAAATCTGTTCAATAGTTTTGCTTAAAAATCAAAATAAAATATGGTTGCTGATAAAAAATACTGTGTTAAGCAACATGGACTTCATCATGAGAAGATGGCCTCTAGAGATAACAAACCTATTTATTCTTAATAAATTTGTTTGAAGAAGTATATATCCATATTTTCTGTTCTATTTTGATAAAAGGCATATTGAAATAAAATCTGATTTAATTAAATTATTATTATTATTTAATATTCAATCTAATTTAATTAAAAAAAAATTAAAAATATTTAAGATTTAGTACCGTACTTATTTAGTTAAAATAACGAAATTTCTTAATAATGTTAAATCGATAACGCAGTACCAAAATACATCAATATTTTCAAATTTCACTTTTTGTGGGTTGACACATTATTGCTTAACAGTATCCATATAATGGAATGAATCCAAAGAATTCGACACGAGCAAATAGTAAAGTTACGCCTCTGACTCCCTGATAACTTTTATAATCAACTCATACAAATTAAATATCGTTTAACACACAACACGAAAATAAACTACAATAAACAAAACAATACAGTATAGCCACAACGTCACCCATACTAAGTACGGAACAGCCGTGAAAAGGGAAGCAATCGAGGGCTTAGTCTTGACGTTAGGGTGTCTCCCGCGAGATCACACTTGGGCTTACCACATCGGTACAGTGAAAGGTGTCACATGCCCTTATTTACGTACCTATATGTATAATCACAATATCTTACTATGGATTTTATTAGGATGGAGGTAGGTTTGTGTTTTTCACACTTTACAGTAATAGCTTAGACATCAGAATATCACAGAGATTACTTTATATCAACGTACTAATTAGGTGAACCGAATCGGATCGGGTTAGTTACACCATTTATAATTCAAGAACGCCAAGACCAATTTTTATGACAATTTGATTCGTTTGATTTGTCTTCGTTCCGAAAAATAATTTATGAAGTTAAATTCATTTTCTCATATAATTATAAATAAAATTGAAGTGTCTATTTCTCATTTAAAATTAACAGCTTTTAACTAAATACGTATGAACGTATATACGGTAATTTTTTTTTTATGTTGTCTGTCTGTTAATTTCGGCTAATCTCTGAACCAGCTGTACCGATTTCAATGGGACGTTCACTGAAAGATTGCTAAACTTATAAAGATCAACTTAGGCTACTCTTATTTTTAAAAAATAATTTATTTTATTTAATATATAAAAATGTGCGAAAACAAAATTAATCCGATTCAAGTAGAGAAGGTCAACATTATATAAATATAATCTTTCCTCAAATTAACGCGGGCGAAACCGCGGGGCACAGCTAGTTAATAAATGTTAAGAAATAGAATTATGCTTTATAGATATCGTAAATTATTTCAATTCATATTTAATATAACGCGTCCTATCGCGATAACTAATGGTAGTAATACCATTTTATTGCCCGATGTTTCGAGGAAGTTGCATTCGTCATGGTCACGATCCAACGTGGTCAGTCATAAGACCCGTTATATTAAATATGAATAATATAAATCGCGAAAGTTTAAAATATATTATTAATTTCAAAACTACAATAACGTGAGCGAAGCAGCGAGCAGAAACTGGTATATCATAAAACGCTCTTGAAGCGCGAAATTTACTCCAGCCCCGTCTTGTTTTAAGGAAATTGCGAAATGGAGGCTGTTCTCTATTAAATTTGAATTAATAATATAATGTACGTAATAGGAATTAATTCGAGTGGACGAATTTGATAATGAATTTGAATTAATTTGCCATTTTAGCAGAATGAGTTATTATATTAATTATCATAATAACTAGGTATGTTTTGTGGTTTCATTCACGTTGAGCTTTGGAAGATATGAAATTCAGATTTCTTTACATTTAGTTTAGGAAATATTAAATGACATCAGTATATATGTAAAGAGAATGTATTGTTTTTATTGTTAGGTTTTATATTATATATATTTTTTATTATTAAATTATTTTTTTAAATATCCATAGAAACGAATAATAAGAAGAAAATATTTTATTTTAAATAATACAATTAAAATAATTATATGTAAATAATAAATGATTAATGTAAAATTCGTTTCTTTAGTTTACAGGTATGTAATAAAATGTAATATAGTAGTCATACATCATGACGTTTATTAATTCAAAAGGATTGTCTTATATATGTAGCCATTTTTTTAAGTTCGAAGAATCGTCATATGCCTCTCTATTTGTTCGGTACATGTTCACTCTTATATCACTGAACCGATTTATACACATTTCGATATAGATATAGCCTTTGGAGAAGGGCATAGGCCCTAAAAATTTCGTCCCGAAAATAAAACTAAAAGGTAATTAAATAGTACATGAAAATTTTGTATGGAAAACTAATTATTACTTATAGGAATAGGCTATTTAAAATATTTATTCTACGCAGACACACCCGTGGGAAGCATCTAGTTAGATATAAAAGTCAGATATAACGTTTGATAAAAGTTGATAACATAATCTAGTCATTAGGACCATTTCAACGAGCCCCAACACGATACTTCTACTATAAGTTAGTGAGGAGTTGTGTATCCTGCTGATTCCATATAATACTTCAGCATCAAGTCAAGGCCAAGCAACTGTGTTACATTAATATCATTCACAGTACAGTAAATTTCGAATCGATTAAATCAATAGAAGCTGCTCAGATCATTTCAACATAGGTAATAGAAGAAGGCTATATGGACGCTGATACGCAATACTGTGTCAAGCCACACAAATTTCATTTATAGAAAATGGCGTCTAAAGATACCAAATCTATTTTTTATACATTTGTTTGAATTATTAAAACAGGTAAATTAATTAAAACAGGTAGATATATAATATCATCTAATAAAATGATTTTTAAATATATGAGTTTATTGTCAAAATTACAAAATATGGAACGACCTTGAAATTCGAAACAATTAATCAAGAAACTTTTTTCCGTACTTATTTAGTTTATATGATTTCATTTTTATTGAATAATGTGAAATGGGTGGTGCAGTATTACAATACATCAATATCTCCGAAATTCACTTTTTGTGGGTTGACACATTATTACTTATCAGCATCCATATACTTTCAAACATCTAAAAAAATCTTTACAAATTATAGCCAAGAACTATCTCGATTACATCAGCTTTTAAACTGAAAAGCCGCATCAAAATTGATTCATTAAGGAGCTAAGATCTCAAACACAGATTCACACACACGCGTCAAACATAAGTCTTCTCTTTTAAGCATTTGATGGTTATAAAAAGTAGATTTCATTAAGACATTAAAAGTGTCTATAGAAGCGGAACTCCATAATGGGCCATCTCAAAATAATAACTCCTAAATTCTGCCAGAATTATCCTCTATTCCAAGTGCATATGTTTACGAAACAACGCGGGTGGCTTTCGAATGCAATATGTATGAGATTACGTTTTGCTTCAGCATTTTATTGCCGAAAACATTTCTTACGACCAAGCTAAGACAATTTTTCTCACTTCTAAAAAATGTATGGAGTGTGTAAGTGTAAACAGATTTTTTTCACCGCGAGTTATATAGGTTATTTTCAATGGACCTTTTTTTGAGAAATGATAGGTTCTTCATAAAAATTAATTTATGATTGCTTCTAAATTATTACTGATTTTTTATTCAATCCTAATAAACACTCTAAAACCGAGATGGAATAGTGGTTAAAACGTCGATCCGATGAGCGCTGATTCAAATCTCCGGTAGCACCATTGAGTTTACAAGTGCTAAGTTTGTATTTAATTCATGTCGTGCTCGGCGGTTAAGGAAAACATCGTGAAGAAACCTGCTTGTGCCGGGAGAAATTCCAACATATCCGCCAACCCGCAGTGAAGCAGCGTGGTGTATTAAGCCCTATACCTTCTCCTTAATAGAACAGGGGTGGGATATTTACAGGCTGTTACTTTACTACCTACTTTTCATTCTTCAAGCATTCTGTTCGATATAATACTTCTGTTTCCCTTATCTCACTGGTCTATTGCGAAGTGAGGCTTTAAAGGTAAATGTACACTTAACTCAATCGACTCTAAAACTACGCTTTTGAGGTACAAGCACAAATGAATCTACAATATTTGCATACATATATTTCTTTACTGCGATCTCGTCTCAAGAACGACCGATAAACCGAGCATAATTCAATGATATTGCTAGTCCATAAAGACGTTTCACACGCCATCTGCCGGAGGAAATTGGCATCTTGAAGTGTCGCGTCACATTGCGTTCACACTAACCCTCATGGATATTGGCTGTAAAACCAGAATACTGCATTATTGCAGTGATATGTTCAATGATGTGAATTTTTAATTTTCTTATGGAAATTAAATACTACTAAATATAATAGGTGTGTGGATGCTAATAAGCAATACTGGGTCAAGCCACACGGCGTTCATTTTGAGAAAATGGCATCTAAATATGTCAAACATATTCTTAATAAATTTGTTTGAAGAAGAGATTTATCTTTTCTTTCCTATTTTGGTAAAAGGTATAATGAATTAAAAGCATATAAGTATAATGAAAAGTTTTATCTAATCGTAATAATAAGTTTTTCAAATATATGAGGTTATTGTATAAATTGAAAAATATGGAACGTACCTGAAATTGTAAACATTAAATTAAGAAATCTTTTTCTGTACTTATTTAATTTAGATAACTTAATCTTTTTTTAATAATGTTAAAAATACGTTGTCAGAATGTATAAATATCTTTGTATTTGAATTTTTGTTGGTTGACACAAATTGCTTATCAGCTCGATTTTATCCATATTTTACCTACCTCATATGAGGTAGTAGAAAATATTTTAGCTTAAAAGTATTAATATACCTAATTTTCGAATGTATCCTGTCTATTCAAGAAAAACAGTAGTCTGTTCAAAATTTGTATTCTATTTGTTGTAATAAATTATAATTTTTTTTATTTTAAAAATTCATGACAAAAACATCCGAATCTCAAAAATCCTTAACAAAATTTTTAAATAAAATCCGTATCCGAATCGTGTAAAGTACAACACAAATTAAAATCCGAATAAAATATTCCTAAAAACTATAACCCATTCTTGCCAAAGCACTTTAAAAATCTAAAGTCAAAACTTTAAAACATTCCAGTGATTATCTTATATAGAATAGGCATTCTGGAATAGTTAACAGGAGTAACCACTTTGCTGTTCGCACGCTTGTAAAATTTGAATCGACACTTAGATATCTTGCCATTTTAGTATCATCTTTATTACATGTGAATAAGGTCTATTTATGAATAACAAAAGATAAACGATTTGAAAATCTGCAGGCCAGATACGGAGGCAGGAAATTACGGGTTGCGTACGTTCGTATGTTTACTCAGAAAACTGGATGGATGGTTTGGGTTATGATTTATATCGTCCAAGTGTAGGATGAACCTTTTATGGGCCTCCTTTGTTAGGAGCTGACAGAATTATCAGTGTTTTGGTGAGCAAAACATGTGCTGAGTCAGTCTTTTTAAAGGACTATGCTTAGTGCTTTGTCTTATGTAAGTATACATTTTATTTATCTATCTTTTATGTCTTTGTGTAAAAAAAAAATACTAATTAACTTGCCTTTACTAACTTTTTATGGATAATGATGCGTGGATTTAGTATAGCTGGATTTCATACAGGATGTTTAATATTTGTAATTTATAAATGTATGTATTAACAAAATTTTTAAGAAGTACCTTCCGAGTTTCCTGCCAGTGTTTCTTGATGGAATCTAGATTAAAATAGTTTGTGTTTATTTTGGTCATTCAAAAGTCTACTTAAATTAATTATATTTTGATTTTGAAACCCGAATTGATACCATTGTCATCAAGTCAGCTACTTCGAATGTTTTACTTGGCTTCAAATGATGTCGAAAATATTGTTATGTTTTGCATTTAAGTTTACTTATTTCGTTTTCGTGTCGTATTAATTATATTCTATTTAATTACAATTGACATCATATCTCTAGATGTTCCAAATGATGCCGTTCTTCCTTTTTTTTTCTTGTCAATTAAAAATGTTACGCAAATAAGGTTCATAATCACTATTCTTGTTTGTGTAATACGTTAGAACATCGTCCTATTTCAATAAATATTATTGGTGTGTATGGTTCACGAGTGTTGTCATACAATTTGTCTCAATTAACTCATTAATATAGGCATTCATCATATGTAAAATAGCACATGTATAATGACTAATCAGAATTATAATCTCACGGTGATAACAGCCAAGCGCTTCGTAGAAAAGTGACTTATACATTTTATCGGGAACAGTATTTATTTGGTAGATTGAAAATTTTGATGACCAATTAAGGAGCTTGTATCTACATATGCGCAAAGTACAACACTTTATATTTAATTAAGATCAATCTATACTAAGTAGGATTATAACACTTCTTCATACCAGGAAACACATTTACGGATAGGATAATATGACAGCTAAAACTGAAAATAAAAACGGTTCACTTTTTTGGTAGAGCTCGCGCGCCTCACCGCGGTCGGTTCACTTGACGTGGATCGCATATTTTGAAGCCATTGGTGGCCTGGTTAAAACACGTCGATCTCAACCGATGATCGTGGGTTCAAAATCCAGCTAGCACCACTGAAATTTCAAGTGTTAAATTTCTGTCTAACCTGGTGAGGTAACCTGCAAGTGCCGGGAGCAATTCTGACACATGTATATCTGCCAACCCGTAGTGGAGCAGCGTAGTGAATTTAACTCTCATTATTACTAGATAAAGAGAAAATTAACGAGCAAAATAAATCTTGTCTAATTACTTTTTCGTTTTGATTTTAATAACGCTATTTATGTAATGCCTAACTAGCTAACAAACGGTTTCACTCACGTTTATGTCTACTTCACTGCTCTGAATCGAAGAGTGATGTAATATAGCCTATGATATAATATAGCCTAGTTACTTAATAAACGGGCTATCTAACGCGAAAAGAATATTTAAATCGGATAAGTAGTTTCTAAGATTAACCCCTACTTATAAAAGCCGAGAGCAGAGATGGCCTGGTTAAAACACGTCGATCTCAACCGATGATCGTGGGTTCAAAATCCAGCTAGCACCACTGAAATTTCAAGTGTTAAATTTCTGTTTAACCTCGCGAGGAAACCTGCAAGTGTCGGGAGCAATTCTGACACATGTATATCTGCCAACCCGTAGTGGAGCAGCGTAGTGAATTTAACTCTCATTATTACTAGATAAAGAGAAAATTAACGAGCAAAATAAATCTTGTCTAATTACTTTTTCGTTTTGATTTTAATAACGCTATTTATGTAATGCCTAACTAGCTAACAAACGGTTTCACTCACGTTTATGTCTACTTCACTGCTCTGAATCGAAGAGTGATGTAATATAGCCTATGATATAATATAGCCTAGTTACTTAATAAACGGGCTATCCAACGCGAAAAGAATATTTAAATCGGATAAGTAGTTTATAAGATTAACGCCTACTTACAAAAGCCGAGAGCGGAGATGGCCTGGTTAAAACACGTCGATCTCAACCGATGATCGTGGGTTCAAAATCCAGCTAGAACCACTGAAATTTCAAGTGTTAAATTTCTGTTTAACCTCGCGAGGGAACCTGCAAGTGTCGGGAGCAATTCTGACACATGTATATCTGCCAACCCGTAGTGGAGCAGCGTAGTGAATTTAACTCTAAACCTTCTCCTTAATATGAGTGGAGGCCTTTGCCCAGCAGTAAGACAAATACAGGGTGTTACTTTACTTTTTATTTTTTACAAATTTACAAACAAATTTAGCCTCTTTATAATATTAATACACATATATATGTATGTATGTCGTGTAGCCGAGATCGTAATCGCGTAACACAGTACATAATTAATTATGACTAATCGTTTCTCACTATGATAACTATAGAACGGTTCTTAGAAAAGTGACAGGATAAAAAAATAGCACTTGAGTACATTGGCACTGTGTTTATTTTTAGACTTTGACTTACTAGGCTTGTTATTGGTACTAATATTATACACGGAAAAATAACTCTGTCTGTTTGTTTATTAAGATTTCACACTTAATCAGCTGAATCGAATTTTGATGAACTTTTTGTTGAGAAAATAAAACTGGACGAAATGTGGTATGAAAGGTTTTGTGAAGAATTCGTTTTTTTTTAATAGGTTATTCAAAAATAGGGCCAAGATGGCCTAGTAGTTAGAATACGTCGATCTCAACCGATGATCACGGGTTCAAACCCCGGCTAGCACCACTGATTTTTCAAGTTATTTAAAGTTGCTAAGTTAGTGTTTAAATTCATCACGAGCTCGGCGGTGAAGGAATCCATCGTGAAGAAACCTACATGTGCCAGGAGAAATTCTGACACATATATATCAGCCAACCCGCAGTGGAGCAGCGTGGTGGATTAAGCTCTAAACCTTCTCCTTAATAGGAGAGAAGGCCTTTGCTCATAAGAGGCTGTTACTTTACGTTACTTTTACAAGAAAAGGGAAATTGACTTAAAAAGAAAAACTTCTACGTAATTTCGTTTACTTCAATAACATACATAAGTAACAAAACTACTAAAGCGATTTTAATGGAAATTTTATGAGACCTATGAGACAGAGAAGGATTAACACACTCTATCAAGACGTTTCGAGTAATTGATGGACATAAATAAAAACATTTTTTTCTTCTTTTCTTACCTTATTGGGACGTCGGCGTCGGTTAATAAGGATTCCACGCAAATAAGGTCAGGAATCAACTAGTCTTTAATATACATACATATATATATATAAAAGCGAAAGGTTACTCACTCACTCATCACGAAATCTTAGAAACTACAAGTGCTAGTTACAAATTTTATGACGTAGATGCTCACTATGACGGGATTTTGCAGATTCAACCCTTAAGGGGGTAAAACGGGGGTTGGAAGTTTGTATGAAAGTCCTATGTTAAGTGTGAAATCGCGAGGGGCTGCTAGTCTATACTAATATTATAAAGCTGAAGAGTTTGTTTGTTTGTTTGATTGTTTGCTTGAATGCGCTAATCTCAGGAACTACTGGTCCGATTTGAAAAATTCTTTCAGTGTTAGATAGCCTATTTATCGAGAAAGGCTATCGGCTATATATTATCACGCTAAGACCAAAATGAGCGAAGCACTAATGAAGAATGTTTCAAAATATCCTCCATATTTTCCTATTGAGAGAGCTTACGCTGCGTGCGGTGCGTAGACGGTTAAAGTTTCGCAAAAATCATGTATCACAGAATTATTCCTCTTTAAAAGTTCTAAAAAAAAATCCGCGACAGCATATGTCTATCTTTTAAGGTTAGCTCACTATAACCTTTTTTATGCTAACTTAATTTGTTCTAAAATATTGCATTATTTATTAGCCCAAAGTAACTATTTCACGTGGACGAAGTCGCGGCGGAAGCTAGTATTATATAAAAATATCAAGGTTATTTCCAAATTCAACAGCTACAAAGGATTTCTTATTATTTAACTTGATTAAAAGCAAACGCTAAGACAACACTAGAATTTAATATTATATTTAATTTTGTTTGCACTGAGACGCTTCGAGTTTTTCCGGACGCTAATAAAAATTTCCTAAAGTAAGTGTTATGTAAGAAAGTTGGAGTAAAACTAACATAGTTTTACTTTGTTTTTTATTTTTTTTTTTAAGCTTGTAGAACTACTAGTATCTACATATAAGCGTATGTCGCGCTTAATTAGAAAATCAGTAAGGACAGTTTCCAAGCTTCAGTAATTACGCTGTGATACAAGAAGACAATCTAGGTCCTAAGAATATTCTCTCACTAGATATTCAAAAGCTACTTCACTCATTATAAATGCAATATAAATGCTTAGTTTTAATTAAATAGTGCTTCATGTATATGTATTGAGATATACTAAAATTTTATACTTGAAAATTTTAGTTCATACTAATATGATTAAGAGATAAAATTGGTTTGTAAGTTTTTATGTAGGAGGGATCAGATTTGGAAAAAATCTTTTTACATTGGATAGCCCTTTTATTAAGAAAGGTTACAGGCCATATTACATCATGCTACGACTCACAGGAGCTAAGCAGTATCCATAATCGTGAGTGAGACCACTAGGTGCAGCTATTAGTTAATATATGTATTTAAAAAATAGCCCAGATATAACTTTATTTAAAACAATACGGGATTCTAATTTATCAAAAAAAATTACTTCAAATGGAAAAACATATTCCCAAACTGTAAGCTAAAATACAAACACTACCAACTTAACCGTTAAAATTTCAAACTACATCCGGCTATTCATATAATCCGAAAAAAAAAAAAAATTCTATTTCCATATCGAATTTTCCCAAATTCATTCTACAAAAACCTTTGTTATACAAAACAAAACACTCCTATTCGGCCGGTTCGGAAAAAGCCAGCTAATATTCTGGGCCGGTCGTTATTGTAGGATGGGACGCCGCATACATAAAACATACCGACTCTTTGCCGCATCGCACCACCTATGATCTAATAACGCGGTGCGTAGTACAAAGCGAAGGTCCACGTCTTCTGACGTTACGAGAATAGTTCCTCGAGATGCATACCGTTAAGTATGTCAATTTATTTATTTTATCTAGCCTAAATGTAAAGAAAAATCAGCTAATATTGCGAACCGATCGTTCAGAGACACTGGATATATAAAATATTCCAAGTCCTTGCCGCGTCGTACCATCTATTTTTTACTATTTTGTTTTCACGTACCCCACTTTTTAATTCTTTTTTTAATAAAAGTAGCCCAATTTACTCCTTATAACATTAGCTATCTGTGAATAAAATTGCGTCATAACCGGTATAGCTGTTTCAGAGATTAACCGGAACAAGCAGACAGACAGACAAACATTTTAACAATTGTGTTTCTAATGTAAGTATCGTATATACATTCATATCTATTTAGTTACAAGCTGTTAATCCCTTTATATTTATTTTTTATAGATTTGTATCTTAAGCAAAGAAATTACAGTAAGTCTAAAACAATGGAAACCAACGTAACGTAACTCAATTCGCGGAGCTTTCGTAACTCTGTCTTAACTGAAGTTGGAGCTAATGGCTTATAGTCCTAAGTTTACCTGTTTTGTGTGGTTGAATTCTATCTTTGTTTTACGACTGAAGAAAATCTTTTGTATACTTATTTTTATTGAATTACGACTTTCTTGTTCGAGATTTTTTTTAAATATAGTTCATTAATTTTTTTTTAATTTATATTAGACAAAGTATTTAAGATTAAATCAATAATTTTGTCAAGTTATGTATTAATAATAAAAAATAATAAAATAATAAGAACGATATATTTTTTTAAAACAATTTTTATTGTATTAATTCTTATATCGCACTATTGAGTAAATAAACATTAACTGCCATACTACAAAAAATTTTAAGCATACGTTAAGTACGAGTTTATAAAAATCGATACTATAAATCCACGTATAAGGATCGTTTGAGTTAAATATGATTTAGACATCGTTTAACTATATATTAAACTTACTAAAAAGAGGGTTGAAAGTTTGTTGACTATAAAATTTCTAAGTACAGGCGGGCACAGCGACGGATAACCGCTAGTTAAAGTATAAGATTATCTTTATTTACTAAATAAAGCAACTATCCAAAACACATTTCTAACATAAAATCAACACCAATCTCACGTTGACCGAATCCCAAAAAAGTTTCACTACGATCTAAAAATACACCACCCTCCTTCCAAAACTGTCCTAAATACAGAATTGCACTGCGACATCCGATATTTAAGGATCGGCATGTCTTGGACGCTGTCCAAATATCAATGATAAAATTAGACAAAACCATAGCGCCACTAATAAAAAAACCACGATCATTAGCTACAAAGATGATATACATTTGATTACGTTTCGTGGAAACTGAGAAACTGCGTTAAAAGATATGCTTCCCCGCAGCTTCGTTCTCGTATACTTAGGAATTTGGCCATACTACGAAAGACGCAATAAAACAATGTTAACACGTGTCTAGCTAACCAGTGTTTAAAAATTGTTTAACAGATAATAAAATCATGAAAAACTTATTAAAATAAAATCACACGTTACATTTGACAGCTTATATTAGACATCGTAAGTCTATAGCACGTCAAACTCAAAACCTTAGACGCGGATTTGTAGTACGGATTTTTTAAAACATGCGTTTAACATACGTTTAAATCTTTTGTAGTAAGGCAGTTGATACTTAACAATGCACATTTATACCATGTAAGGAACTATAACATTCTATTATCAAACGCAAAAATATATTTTAAATCGGTCTAGAAGCTTCCGAGTCAATTCAATGCAAATAAACAAACAATAAAATCTTTCCTTTTTATTTAATTAGTTTAGATAATTATTTTTGATGAATCTATCTTACTTCAAATAGACTGTCGTGAATACTATGTATTCATACATACGATTAACGATTTTCATTAGTTACTAAGTTTCATTGTCTATCTCCAAAGATATTAATCAGATCTTAATATAATATGGACGCTGATAAGCAATAATGTGTCAAGTCACACGGACTTTGTTTTGAGAAAATGGCGTCTAAAGATGTCAAATCTATTCTTAATAAATTAGTTTGAAGTCGTATATATTCATTTTTTCTTTTCTATTTTGATAAAATGTATAATGAATCAAAAGTAGATAGGTTTATTTAATATGTTTTCTAATAATAAGTTTTGAAATATTTGATAATATTCTATAAATAGCAAAATATGGAACGCATCTGAAATTCAAAACATTGAGTTAAGAAACTTTTTTCCATACTTATTTAGTTTAGGTGACTTGAATTTTTTTGAATAATGTTATACAGGTAACGTAATAATCAAAATACATCAATATCTACAAATTTGACCTTTTGTGGGTTGACACATTATTGCTTATCAGCATCCATATATACCTACTAAAATCTTACTTATCTCTTTAAAAAAGTAGGAACCAACTTCAAAAGCGAAATACGTAATTTTATTTACTCCAATGATATACTTATTCCAGTTATTTTTATTTTAAAGCCAAACTACTGGCCCGATTATGATGAAAATTCAACGGAACCAATCTAAAAGTATACTCTTATAAACAACAAAAGAATTAACCAAATCGATCAAGATGTTTTCGAGTAAGCGGTGAATATACATAAAAGTCTCTGAAAAATTGAAAACCGCTCCATTTTTGAAAGTCTGTTAAAATATGCATTAAATACTATCCCAGTCGAGCCTGCCCGTGTCGATCTGTGTAGTGGACTACAGCTAGGCTATTCCTCAGTAAAGCCTTCTTCTATTTGTATTGTTGTATTGTATTATATTGTATTGTTGTATTGTAATTATGTTCGACAAAATCATTAAATTTATTTTATCCGCACGAGGGCCTCCATCTCAAAGAAATCTTAATGTAACGTCAGATGAAATGGCCGCGTATCACACACCTTAGCGATCTTCTGTCATACTGGGGTACTGCTTTGATCGAGTCAGTAGAGATAATTTTAAAATTTAAATATAAGACAAGAGATAAAACCATTAACTTAAAAATAGTTTTCTCAGCATTTCACAAGTAGATCACATTAAAATAAAACTAAAAAATATTTGATGCATTCACGTAAACATCATTCACATCTAATATTAAATACAAGGACATTTCGAAATGTGCTGACGTCTTAAATAATTTTAGTTTCATTTAGAAAAAGTTGCTTAGAATCATTAATCTACGTCTTTACGCGTCTCCGCTGGCTTCAAAATTCTTTACTTCCTATTAACAAGTGACTCTTAAATTCTCATAACGGATTTTAGAAACAGTATCTTAAAATTCTACATCATAGTAGGTCACGACTTTGCCATATAATATATATATAGAATGCCATATTGCATAGATAGGACCTTTTTCGAAGTCGGTTAATTATTCAAGGAAAACTTATAAATTACCTATAGACCTACATAAACTAAATCTATGTATATCTATAAATATAAAATCACTTGTCCTGACTGATTCATCAACGCAGAGCCTAAACCGCTGGGGCTACGAACTTGAAATTTTGGCAGTAGGTGGCTTTTAGGTTGTAGGTATCCACTAAGAAAGAGTTTTTCGATTATTCACCCCTAAGAGGGTGAAAAAGGGTAAAAACGTTTGTATGCAAAATCTTATTCCGTGGTCGTATTAACTTAAAACTTAATACACATACTTCTGGGTGATAGTAATAAAATAAAAAATAGAAAACGGGGTACTATTATTCTACATTGGGGTGCAAGGGGGTAGTAAAGTTTGTATGGAGTAAATGTATTTTTTTGATCAATTATCCTTAAATTCAGCACAAACATTACTTAAGGAGAATAAATAAATGTATGTATCCCAGAATTTTAAATCATCCCTTAAAATGACGCTAGGGGGTAATAAATCCTGGGAAAGTCACAATTTCGCTGGTAGATTTATTTAGCTGAAATTCCAAAATATACGCGGACGTAGCCGCGAGCAACTGCTAGTATCTTATATAACGGACTAGCTGTGTCCGCAACTTCGTTCGTGTGCACTACAGGATGGAATGTTTCATACAAAGCAAAGCTAGACTCTGTGATGTCTCTTAAGAAAAGAGCATTTTACTCGCATTAATTATTAGCTTTTTGTAATCAATTTGCCATTTCCTTTAGTTTGCCAAATACTATTACTTCCCAGATGTTGATTATACGTGACACTATTAGATGGTGCAATAATACAGAATGTGTTATTTTTTTTAATTAGATGGTTTCCTGGCTAGGAAAATATTAAAAAAAAACCTAAGTTACTCTATATAACATTAACTATCAGACATTTGACAGACACGTTGGCGCAGTGGTCACTGCAATTGACTGTAGCGCTAACGGCCGCGGTTCGATCCCCGCTTACGGCAAATGTCTTTATTGGTCATACGGATGTTTGTCGTGGTCTGGGTGTTTGTGTTGGTATTATGTATGTTTCCGGACCCCCGACACAAGGTCACAAGATCTTAATAGGGGCCGTTGAGTGTGATTCGTTTATTATTATTATTATTATAACTATCTGCTAGTGAAAGTCCTGTCAAAATTGGTCCAGCAGTTCCAAAGATTAGACGGAACAAACAGACAGACAGGCGAAAATTATAAAAATTGTGTTTTTGATGTACCGTATATACTTTCATATGAATTTAGTTAAAAGCTGTCAATTTGAAATTACCAACTTAAATATTATTTATCTGTATAGATAATGAAATACATCCTAATTTGCGACGCTGTTTACAGCGGATTAGCAAAGGTACACAGTTTTCAGAATTTCTCCCGACACGTGCAGATTTTCTCACGGTGTTTTCCTTCACATTTGAGGACGTGATTAATTTAAAATATTTATAAGTGCTCTACCAATTTTAAGTAATAAACAGCTGATTCACGTGATTTGATCAATCGAATTAATGTTAATAAACAGTAAACCGAATTGGTAAATTTTGGTATAGATATAGATTGTAGGATTTGGAGTAGAACATAGGCTTCTGTCGCAAAAATGAAACGTGAAGAGTTTCGATCAGAAAATTTCTAAAAAGACGTAATTCAAGAAGTCACAGAAACTTATTAGTTAATAATAAAAATAAAAGCGGGTGTTTGTTTGTTTGTTATTCTTTCCGCCTCAACTATATAATCTTCAAGATTTTTTTTAATATACATTATCAAGAGCACATAGAAAAATAGAAGGTAGCTAATCTAAATAATTGACTGAAATTGAAAATGAATAAAAACCGATAATATATTCATTAAGACTATTTCAACGAACCTGAAAACGATATTTTTCCTGTAAATTGGTGAGGAGTTGTGGATCCTGATTCCAGATGATGCAGCATCAGGTCAGTGTTACGTAACTATGTTATTTAGTGTCATGGAACTCACAGTAAAATAAATTTCGATTCACTCAGACCAGAAGAAGTTGCTCAGACCCTTTTCAACAACCTTAAAAATGATAACCTTGAAACGCTGATGACCAAATCTTTATAAATTAAACCCGCACCAAAATCCGTCCATTCACACATAGCTACGACACACACAGCATACACACGTCAAACATATAACACCAATATTTTTTGTTGTGGGTAAAAAAAAATAATCTCAAGAGATTCTTACACGAATACAAAACGACACAAAAAAATCTAGTATTATTACAACTGAATATTTTTATCACCAAAACATGGTCATCCAAGCAATAAGCCCAAGAAGGAAATGTGTAGAAGTCACTGGCAAGGTGCCAAGGACTAATAATACCACTCTAAGACGGGACGGGGCACGTGTCACATAGCTAAAGTAGTGTTGACATTTAGATACAGTATAAATACAAGATTAACGCGTATAAAATCAGCTTGTACGCGTATAATTATAGATTAACAACGAGAAATTATTGAGTCGTTTAAGAAAGATAATAATGAAGTCAATATAGTTCTAAAACAATATAAATATCCCTCTTTATGGGCTACGTGTCGTGTGTAATGGGAATGTAAATTAATTCGCAGCCAATCACAACTCACATAAATTCGGGACTAAGTAAATTGGCGTATATTTTCATTGTCATTGGTTAAGTTATAAAATCGACTTATATACGTATAATTCTTCGCGTAATAATAATAGTAATATTTTAAATAAGGTCAACTCGTGACTACGACAGATGCTCTCGAAACGTCGAGCAAAAAATCCCCGATGAATTGAGAACCTCCTCCTTTTTTGGGAGTCGGTTAAAAAGGTAACTCAATATATAATTTCATTAAAGTGTGAATTACATTAAACTGTTAACGCCACTAGGTGACGCTACTAGCCTGCACATAGGTAATAGGTAAATAAATTATCTTAATTTGCACCCAGACGCACGGACGCCTAAAATAATTCATATATGTTCTAATAGAAATAGCATGGAGACAAATTGGTGTTGCACCGGCCGTTCGCCTGTAGGCTAATGACCTGACTTGGATTAGATCCACGTTGATTACACCTGTTGTTTACTATAGAAACTTGGATATATAATATGTATTAATATAATGGGTATATTACAAATCATTTCACATTAAAATTCGGTTTTTGTATGTGTGCGAAATTCAAAATTTTTAAACAATGTTGCAACGTCGAAGGTTCTGCTATATCAGTATCATTGTCAGTATCTGTACTAATACTTTTATGTACTTTCTTAATAATTTATATCAGTCATTAATATCAATATATCTATCACTACCTGACCCTTGCAATTTCACTCGCGTTTATGGTCACTGCTTCGCTCATATGAGTCGTAGCGTGATGTAATATAGCCTATAGCTTTCCTCAATAAATAAACTATCTAACACAATAATATTGTTTTCAATTCGAACCTAAGATTAGCGCGTGTAAACAAACAAACTTTTCAGCTTTACAATATTAGTATAGATACAATTCTCTTACATAAAACAATACAATAGTTCTTGTCGATACTACAGTTATAATATAATCAAATATATATAACAATTTTGTAAACGCAGCACTTCCAAGCTAGTGGAACTGGAAAATTATGCAATATCATAATAAAGCACTTTTACTATCGCAGATAGGCAGATTGCCTATAGATAAGCTAAGAACCTTTACAATGTCACAGCCTTATTATATATGGAACAAAATCATAACTTTTTATCTTTCATAACGATTTCGAGCCACTATTATCATTTTTAAGAGCACACAGACAAATAGGTAACTGATAAATGGATGCTGATAAGCAATAATGTGTCAACCTACAAAAAGTCAAATTCGGAGATATTTATGTTTTTTGATACTGAATCACCTATTTAAAATTATTTAAAAAAAATGAATACATATAAACTAAATAAGTACGGAAAAAAGTTTCCCAATTAATGAATTCGAATTTCAAGAGCATTCCATATTTTTCAATTTATACAATAATCTCAAATATTTAAAAACTTTTTATTAGAGAGATTAAATATATCAATCAGATTTGAATTTATTATACCTCTTATTAAAAAATAAAAGAAAATATGCATAAATACATCTTCAAACAAATGTATTAAGAATGGGTTTGACATCTTTAGACACCATTTTCTCAGTCCGTGTGGGTTGACATGGTATTGCTTATCAGCGTCCAAATAATCCATAGGCGTGTAGCTGAGCTCTAAAAATAAAAATCACTTCCTGACACTTAAAATTATCAATCCCATAACTTAAAGTTGGTAAGACATTAAATTCAATTGCACCAAGATCGGTTACCGCAACCAACTAGAAAAACCATTTGGAAAGCTACACCAACCTCTAAAATCCAAACAGAACCATTTAACTTAACTAGAGTTTAAATTCACTCGAATGCGATTATTTAGATCTCTTTAGTACAATTACAGTCTCTGTGAGGTCTTAAAAATCCTAATGGTTTAGTTGAATTTATTTGCTTGGTTTATCTGGGGATCAGATGAAATCGTAAATGATTATAGTATGGTTGTTTAAAACTTAAGAAAATATCTTTAATATTTTTTTAAAGTGAAAACTAAGCGATTCTTTAATTGGTAAGTGAACGAGAATTGAGAGTGAAATTGTAAGAACGCGTCATATTTAGGCACATTTCGTTACGTGAGAGAGAAGAAGAGAAGAAGGATATGACGCAGATAGAAAGAGAAAAACATTTTTTCTTAAGAAATTTCACTTCTATCACGATACTTCAAACGCATTTTATTTCATATAAATTCATAGGCTTTTTTAACTTGAAATAATGAAAACATAATTTCTTTTATAATAAGAAAAATTTAAATAACAGTTTGTATTTTCGGTAGACACACAAATCACTAAATTGATTTTTATGATTTTTGGTCTTTAAAAGTCCATGATTAGAGTTAACGTTGGTATGTTTACTGCAGTGATGGAAACATTTATATTATGTTGTTAATCAAATTTAAAATTTAGGTAAAGGTTACTGAGATCTGCAAGTAAAATAAAATAACAGCCTATTATCTTCCACTTCTGGGCGAAAACCTCTTCTCTCGTTAAGGACAAGAATTATTCTTTTAAGTTCTTTGGGTAAATTCTCATTCTCTAGAGTGGAAGGAACTATTGTGACTAAACAATAACGCGACCCAGCAATTAATTATAGAATAGATTAATATTAATTATTACCGTCCACAATGTGACCTACAATACATGACAGTATTTATAAGATAAATTACTAACGCTAAGCCAGTTTTTAGTTCAGTTGACGGATTAAACTAAACATCTGCAATTGGCTCACAACCAAATGTCTGTAGTTCATTTGCAGTTTCTTGTAGTTCATTTAAAGAAGCAATGGTGACGGATGTAGTTGTAGTACGCGTGACACGATCCTTGGATGTTCTTATTTCAATAATTAACCTAGTTAATCTGTTTAGATCTGAATACCACAAAATTGGACAGGCAATGTACGAAGATATCATATAAGATTTTTTTGTGTTTAAATTCATCTCGAGCTCGGCGGTGAAGAAAAACATCGTGAGGAAACCTGCATGTGCCGGAAGAAATTCTGAGACATGTATATCCGCCAATCCGCAGTGGATCAGCGTGGTGGATTAAGCTCCTAAACCTTCTCCTTAATAGGAGAGGAGGTCTTAGCCCAGCAGTGGGACATTTACAGGCTGTTACTTTACTTTACTTTACTATCGTATACATTGTACCTGATAATGGCTCTATTTTGTTTGTAGTTAGTCTTGTATGTTTTTAATTTATCGTACCATTATTATTCTACGAAGCTTTATCCGCGATAAGCCATTGCGGATTGACGCATTATATTTCTCCGAATTGTTCCTGATACTAACATTTTAAATGTGGGTGTTGCTAGCCTAAATAATAATGGATTATGTTAATAATAATCTTTACTTCTGGTAACAATAACTTAAATAACTTAAATAAAGGTCATTTTTAAAACGAATGTTAGGATGACAAAATCAAAATATCTACACATAGCAGTGGCCATATTATTCTTTATTATGTGATATGATACCTACTTTGAATTTGTGTAGGTATAAGTAAAAAAATTGCCAAATCACACTTCCGAATACTAAAGAATATAACAAATTTCTGAATCACCTGAAGAACATTATGCATAACAAGATATATGATGCAAGTTATCCTAAAAGAACTACGTATTCGGTTATACGTCACTTATTTTTTTGAAACCGTTACCTCTGCACTCTTACTTTGACCTTTTTTACATTTAGTAGTACAGTAGATGAATCAATCATGATTGATATAATATATATGTATGTAGAATTATTCATCAATACTTAATATTACAAATGGGAATATAAGTTTGTTTGCTAGATTGTTACACTAACACGCCTCAATTACTCAACCAATCAACAAAAAATTTTGCATACACATCGTTAGGGAGTACAGAAAACATACTTTCATCCAGAACAAAAATACCATTACCGAACGATAGAAAAATAAACGCACATCTGGCATAACAAATTCTACATCAAATCGCAGGCAAATGCTAGTAAAATAATATCGAAATGCATTGTCTCAAAAAGATTTAAAGCAAACTGCGCACAGGATTCGCCCAGCTCGTTTTAACCAGACAATTTCACTAATCCACGGTTATTCAAAATATGAGGCAGATCCATTCAGCGGTGGTTTGGCGTCTATAAACTACTTTAATGTTCTGAGATATTCCAATTCTATGCAATTTGCATAAACCCGATAAATAAAATATTACCTTCGGCTACGCTTCGCTTTGAATTTGTTTTCACCGACGCTCCTTCCGCTCCATTATTTCAATTTTTAATCATATTTGAATAAGTTGTTTTCTATTTTTTTGAACGAAATAAAAATTTTAAAATAAATGTGAGTTTTAGTTGAAATAGAATTTAGTTTAGTTCGGCTGGTGGCTACCTTGGCCAGCATATCAGTCTGACCTTTCAAAGAAGTAATGCTGCCAGTGTTTTGGGCACCTTGCCTCATTGTGACATCGATAGATACTTAGGCTTAATGTAATTATTTTAAATTTCTTTTTCTTATTTTTATTTTTAATAGAATTAATACTAAAATGTATTGTATTTAAATTATACTTTATTGTTAAAAAGTTTTATCTAATAATATTTTTAGTTCGGCCTAAATTGTATTATAGTAATTATTGATATCGCATCGGAAAGTTGTCAATGTTAAAACTTAAGCACGAGCAATAATTTCGATCAGAATAATTGAAGTTTCACGTCAACTTATAAAACTTCTCTCCATTATTGACAAAGCACGTCCGATAGTCACCCGTGCAAGTGTACTCGTACGAGTACAATTTGGCGTTTTGCCAGTAAAAAGGGCTTTTCGCATTATTGACAATATCAAGTGGCACTCAATTGATTGGTGCTCTAATAAAGTGTAATATACGTATAATGTTTTCACCGAGACGAAACTAAACACACATACACACATACATAAATACGCTGTCACACAATATTATTCAAACAAGATTTTGTTTGGTTTGTATGAATAAACTTTTTTTTTGTGTGTTACTTGTTTTACTTTTTACTATATGCTTTAACTAATTTAAGATAGTTAAAGATTTATGGCGTTCTTGATTCTTTTACGTGTCTTTAAATTTTTAACCGACTTCCAATAAGAAAGAAAATTCTAAATTTATCAGGCACATATTTTATATATGTTCCCTTGTTAATCAAAACGCCTAGATCGATTTTATAGATTATTTAAAATTAATGAAATTTTTTGTTTGAAAATACTCTCTCGTTAGTTCCACAAATACTCAATCGAAATTGATTTAGTTAATTGGTTTATAATCAAAATAGCTGGAAAGAGTATGCTATCCAACGCTTTACGAATTACGTATTTTTCTTTTAAAGTAGGTCCTTTTTAGGGTTCCGTACCTTAAAAGGAAAAACGGAACCCTTATAGGATCACTTTGTTGTCCGTCTGTCTGTCTGTCTGTCTGTCTGTCTGTCTGTCTGTCTGTCGGGATGTCAACCCTTTTTTCTCAGAAATGCATAGACGTATCATGTTGAAATTAATATCATATACTTAAGTCTACGATGACATGCGGCCGTGAAAATATTAAAGTTCTAAGTCAACGCAATCAAAAGATAATGGAAAATATGTCGTATATTTTGACCATTTTAGCGTTTTTGCAAGGGAATCAAAACCTATTAGGTACTTCCCATTGACCTAGCACCATGAAATTTGGCAAGAAGTAGGATCGTATGGTACAAATAAAGGAAAAAATCTGAAAACTGTAAATTTTTGTATGTATGTTTGTCTGTTTGTAAGTTTGTCTTTCAACCTTTTTCTCAGAAACGCGTGAAGGTAACAAATTTTTATCAACGTCAAGTAGTCAGAGTTGTAATTACTAAGAGCTGTGAAAAAATCAAACTTCTAAGTTAACGCAATCAAAAGATACGGTCATTTATATCACATATTTTAAGTACTTCCCATTGACCAAGCATTATGAAATTTGGCCAGGTGCAAGGTCCTTTAGTATACATTAAGGAAAAAATCCGAAAACTGTAAATTTCTGTTCGTGTGTCTGTCAGTCTGTACGTCTGTCTTTCAACCTTTTTCTCAGGAACGCGTAAATGTATCAAGTTGTAAATTGATCAAGCGGAAAATATATTAATTATTGTATTAAAATTATATGTACTTGTAACAAATTAACATAGAAGTTGACCATGGTCAAAAAAACAATTTTACAAACACTGAGAAGAAATTTGTATCAATACGAAATCATTAAAAAGCAGCAAACTTTTATAAACAACGCAATGCAATCTATATATCGCAGCTAACAAAATGATAGCGCGATGCAGCGTACAGCTAATGCCATCTATTACAACATTATGACATTAATTGTGATATAATTCTGCTCGATTAATATATATTTTTTTATTTTAATTATTATTTAAACGCGCTAAAAATTATAAAATAAACTTTTCATTTAAAAGATTTATCGTCGATTTATAACGTCATTACGTAATTAACATTCAATATAAGAGCTTCACGCGATTTGATTTAAGTACTCGTATTGACTTAGTACAAAAATTTTAAAATTAAATTCAAACAGATCGAGTTATTTAATTTACTTATTTATCTACACATATAAGTCTTCTGGTTATCAGTTGTATAATTAGTTATTTATAAATAAACAATTAGTTTTGTTCGAGTTAAGGACTAATTATTTTCGTCTTGGCAACACTAATATATATTTCGATATTTTGATTGATAATGTAAATCTAAATATTTTACGAACGTAGTGCAGGGGTAGTGGAGTGTAGTAGAATATAAATAAAAATAAAACGAGAATAAAATATAATATAATTATGTTGTTAATGTCAAAGTCAACAAGTTAGTTCATTGAAATTGTCAAGAGATGGCGCTAGGTGTATCCTGAATCGTGCTATAACTTTTTTTTTTGAAAGTATAAGGTGTATTAGTACTTAAAATAAAATTTTGTGTTTCCATGGATTGCATCCATGATTGTGTTTTAAATTAAAGTGCTCCTAAGTAGTTTCAAAATAGTTTTTGGGACGTGATCCATATTTACATAATATTTGATTATATTTAAGCGACTTCTAAAAAGGAGTGTTTTCAATTCGACCTTGTATTTAATTTTTTTTATGTTTGTTAGCCGATTACGCCGCCATTTGGATACCGATTTTCGAATTTTTTTTTTGTTTGAAAAGGTATACTTCCAAGGTGGTCCCATTGTCTTCAGGTCAGGATCAGATGATGGGATCCTGGAGAAATTGAGGGAACTCCTCAAATATTATAGGCAAGCGTATACCGATTTAGGTATTTTTGATAGTAACTTATGTTGGAACTGATGATGAAGACCACAAATGGCGTAGATGGGTTAGTCTTATATAGATTTCTATAAGTTTGTACGGAACCCTCGGTGCGCGAGTCCTACTCGCACTTGACCAGTTATTTTAATTTAAATTTATTTTACTGAGGTTTCTTTAATATTAAGAAAAAATTAAGAATAATATGTTTCTTAACATTTGAATTGTTGTACTGTACTTATTAGAAATTGAATATGTTTTTAAATTCACTGTCAAAATTGAATAATTTATAATATTCTTGTAACAATAACGAACTGCACATATGGCATGTTCGTTGTGATATACAAAATATCTTCAAATGCAGGACTTAAGAATAAATAATAAAATTGACAATTTGAATAATAACCCTGACATTCTATTCATTGAGACCATTTCAACGAGTCCCAAAACGATACTTCTGCTGTTGCTTAATGAGGCTTTGTGCTGTATTGGTGATTCCGGAGGATATTGCACCTTCTGGTCAAGGTTACGCAACTATATTTTTTTAATATAATTTAAAATATAAACAAAAACTTGGATCCGCGCTTGTCTGAACCATTCCGATTACATAAACTTTCAAATAAAACAAATGATTTGAACTTAGTCCATTCATTAAGGACATACACAGACAAACACACACGTCAAACATATAACACTCCCCTTTTTTGACCAGTGGTTAAAAATGAAACAAAACTACACATGTTATTACACGTTCGCTGCTGAACTTTATAGAGAGTTTAACAGTTTGGCAGAACTCTGAGTATGAAATATTAAAGCGCCAACGCATTCCGTCACGTATTAATACGAAACGTACTATGTTGTAAAAGTTTAATCATTAGTGGCCGTTTCACGAGAACGTAAACTTTCATGGTATTTGTGTTACAAAAAATCTATAACAGTTCTCTGTACTACAGGTTACTGAAGTATTTTATTAACTCAAAACGGTCGAGTGCGAGTTGTATTTACATCTCCATTATACACCACGTATTTTGTACATACTTTGTGCTTCTATAGTAATATGTAAATATTTGAAAAGTATTATTTTTTTACGGTAAATACTTGGCTAATGATAAGGATGGGACACCTGATGCTAAGTGATCACCGTCCGACGTGTGCAATCCAGAGGAACCACAAATGCGTTGTCAGCTAAAAGGGAATAGGGAGTAAGGAAAGCAATAGTGGGGAGGGGGTTAGGTTTCCGGCTCTCAATCTCAATCACCATACGTAATGCATGAGCTACTTCACATCGATCTTCTGTAAGAATGAGGTACTACCTCGGCTGAGCCAGCACGTATACGAGCTGTAATCATTAGGCTACAGCTAGGCTCCACTTCAAACTTATATGCTAATAGAAATACATACTCTACGAATTTAAACCAATATTACTGAGGTATAGCTTAGCGGTAGCCTATTAACAACAGCTCGTATACAGTCTACCTCGAACTCTCACAGAAGATAGCCGTGAAGTACCTAACATAGCTGCGTTTCCTACGGTGAGAGAGTGAGCTGGAAGCCTAACTCGAAGGGGGTTTCAATTAAATTCCTTTTCTTACTCCCTATTAACTTTCATTCCTCATTTTCATCTATACTTATAGCTAGCACTTTTATACAATAAATATTAGTTTTGTCTACTTCTTTAAACCCGAGGTATATTTTTAGTTTTACATATTACTGTAATCGTGTTGGTCTCATAGTCAGCTCAAGGATAAGGCAACGAGGGCGCCGGCCCAGGGCGCCGTGGCTTACGGGGCGCCGGACGGGTCGACTTAACTTCACTACTTTATTGAATTTTAATAACTATCTGTTTCAATCTAATACATGAATTCATATATTCAAAAAATATAATATAACAATTTAAAAACAAATAAATATAACATTAAATAATTAATTAGTTTTCGAGTAATCGGTGAACATACATAAAAAAGTACCCAATTAATGGAACTTTCCTCCTTTGTGGAAGTCGGTTAAAAGGGCGCCGAAGGAATCACTTGCCCAGGGCGCTAAGATAGTTAAGGCCGGCCTTGGTTGGCCTTATATTTTAGCTTTATATTTAAGTTTAATATTTGTTTAACACGTGTATTGCATGTAACGCTGTTGATTACTAATAAATAAATACTTTTTAAATTAGCATTTCTGGCTCCTCTGTAACTGTAAATGTTCGGACAGAAAGAAGAATAGTAGGCCGAACACCAGTACCTACAAAAAAGTATCTAAAAGTTTTTTTCTGAAAGCCAAAATTACATGACGATCAGGTTTTACTAATTGAAGTGTGAACGCGTAACAAACAAACAAAGTCACATTGCATTTATAGTATTTGTTACTCTATGAAGTACCAGGCAAACATAACATTGACTGTAGTTCCAGATATCCTCCAACTCATTATTAAGCTCCGGTACATTATTGACGGAGCACGTGTGATAGTCGTCCGTGCGAGTATATCCAATTTGGCCATACGCCAGCATAAGGGGGTCGAATGCGACACTGCTCCCAATGATACTGAATTAAACGGCACTATATTGAAATATGGTCGTGATGTAAATAATTTAGGATTTAAATTTTAGTTGCTAAATGTCGTGATTACTTAATATTGTATTGTTATTTGCTTTTTTATATTGTTAATAGTTCGTTATTTCGGTACACACTGAATATTTATATGAATATTTATTTGATGTGCTAAATACTCGCTAACCAGTTTTGTTGACTTAGTTTATTGCACTATTCCTATAAATCGCAGCATGATGTTTATAAAAAAAATAATATTCGTCGCTTTATTTGCGTAGAATAATTATATTAAATAGCCTATTTCTTTAAGAAAAAATGCCTGTTTCATATAAACTTTTGTCCACTATTTAAACAATTTCAAAGTTTATTTTCCCAATAAAAAGCCTATGTCCAATTTATTATTATTTACTACATCTACACTCAACTTCATCAAAATAAATTTAGCGGATTAGGCGTGAAATCTTAACGAACGATAGACCGATCGAATTATGGTTTTTGATTCAGGTAGACCGTATACCAGCTGTAGTCAGTAGACTACAGACTAACTCTAACAGAGCAGTATCTCACTCTTCAGAGCCAGAAGCTTAACTCCATTTTTTCATTAATTATTAATTTTTGAGCTGGAAACGAATTTGGTGCTGTAAATGCCCATGGGCTGAGGTGATCACTTAACATCAGGTGTCCTGCTTGCTTCTTTATATTATTAATATGTATATCTATACTAATAAATGAAGTCAAAACTTTATTTTGGACACGTTAGTCTTAGAAACTAAACATTAACTTTTTAAAACAGATGATGCAACCAAACACGGCCAGTTGCTATACAAATATAAAATACATATAAATAAAATATTTCAACTTACTCGCTTCAACGATCTCCTCGCTCGTCCTAATCAGGGTCTGCAACACTAGTAACGTCACTAGCACATAAAAATTCGTATCTCTCGACATTTTCACGATATTTCGTCCAAATCACATCACTATACCACACCACGTAAATATCGTTTGATTTAGCACTCATTGATATTTTGCACTCGATACTTCTATTTTCAAGTTACACTTTCGCGAAATGTTACTGATACTTTACTTTAGTTATATTTTATTCAAATACACGTCCCAATGGTCGAGCATGTTGCACATTTTCAGCAGTTTCATCGATCGCTTCTTTCCAATTTGCTTCAATTAACTTCTTAAATATTTGCTCGTTTTTTTGGACGGCTTGTTTGCGCAAATTTTCAATTCGACGTCCCCTTAAATTCCAGTTATTTCCTAATCCATCCCTCAAAAATATAATTCTATTTTCGTTCATCAAAGTGTCATAATGTTTGGACGTGGTCCAAGATATTTTTTTACCGTCAGCCGGTGAAATTTCGCGCGACCGGAACTCGAAATCTGAAAAGAAATATTATTTTTGATAAAATAAACATCGATGTTTGCGGGTTTGATTTGAAGAATCACTTTTATAAATAAAACTCTTCCAATATGTGAGCATAAATAAATTCTTTCGACTTTACCAAATGTTATACATTTGGCAGAACAGTGCGTAGAGAAGTTTTTTTTTTAATAATTAATTGTGGTAAATAATTTTTAGTGCTATTCCTAAGATTTATTTTATTAGAGACAAAAACAAATAGTCTCGAATGAAATAAATCTGAAGACCATTTATAAGCTAGGCCGATTAAATAAGTGCAGGCAGATTATGGACTTGTGATTATCTAGAAATACAAGTATATGAAAGCAGTTTGCGGAGGCTTTTATGAAATTAAAAATGGAATGAAAGTATTCAAAACATTATATATACTTTCGCGATGTATAATACTATACATTATATTATTATATATTATTTTATAAAACGGGTCTTATCGCTATAACGAATGGTAAATGGAGTAATACCTTCTTATTGCCCGACGTTTCGACGAAGTTGCTTCCGTCGTGATCATGAACCGACTCTCATCATCTCAGGTAAAAAGGTATTACACTACCATTTTTTATCGCGACAAGCCCGTTATATAAAAATGTTTATATAAATATGTTAAAAAGATCTATCGTTATTTTTACAATTAAAAAAAACTATATAACATGTATAAATATTCTAAATAGTAAATTTATCTACCAATGGTAACACCTGAATCTATAAGTTCCACCATTAGTCTCGTCGGGAGTTCAGAATGTTTTGGTCGCGAGTCACTTCCGTCGCTCTAATAATAATCCCCTCCGGATATGACGGTCCCGTTGCCTTGAAAATATTAATCAATTCAATTACTCCCAGTTTGGGTAATTAAATGAAATGGCGTTTTTACTGTCACTAATAGGAAATGACTACTTTCATCCTTCATAAATATAACAGTTTATTTCATTTGAAATGAACATTTTATCGTCTACTACGTCGTACTAGCAGTTCTTCGCGGCATTGCAACCGTATACTTTAATAACCCTAGCACAACTATAAGGGATGACTTTTGAATTCGGGGATATAGATATTTATTTATTCACCTTAAGGAATATTTATGATTAAGGATAATCGGCCAAAATAATAAATTTCGTCCATACAAATTTCAACACCCCCTTGCAGTTCAATCAGGGATGATATTCGTGCGTTTTATGGTTCACATTTTATTACTATCAACCAGAAGTATGTATGTAAATTCAATTTTAAGTTAATATTGCCACGGAATAAGATTTTCCATACAATTGTTTATGAGGTCTACAATGTTTTGTAAAATATAATCCTTTTTTTGTATTAATTAAGATGTAAATAGTTTAATATATAATCTTTTCTTTTATTTTTTTTTTAATTTATGTATATAAATTAATTAAGATCTTAAACTGTATAACTATTTATTAAAATAAATAATACATTTAAAACTTAAAAAAAGTAAATTGTTTTTACTCCTAGGGATGGAAAATCGAAAAACCCTTAATGGATGACATTATTAAAATGCACCTACAGCCAAAATTTCAAGTTTGTAACCCCACCGGCTTAGGCTCTGCGTTAATGAATCAGCCAGGACAAGTAATTTTATATGTATAGATAGATTGTCGGAAAAATATTGGATACGAAAAAGTACTTGATTGAATAAGTTTAGAATTATGGGGAATTTTTCATGGGTTCTAGTAGATTTATATATTTTTATCTTAGGCTAGAATTACACTTATAGTTTCGCTCTTACACATTTATAAAAATTTACATAACTTATTTCTCATTGCTTTACACCTGAAATTATATACTGTCAGTGCCGTAGTTTTTTCATTCACAGCTTTCGTAATTTCTTACGTCGTATTTTTCACTAGATTACAGAGTTGTTTGCTATCGCTTTCGAGAGTAAAACTCACAAATGTAATTCTCGATTTATCTAGACGATTTCATAGACATAACTGAGTTTTGAGTCTTAGTTAAAATTGTAACTTTGATTCATGCTAAAGAATTTCAAATGTGTTTATCAGATATTTTCTTTCGTTTTCATTATTAATCAAAGATACAATTTTAACTTCGATTATTGCAAGAGCCTATAATTAAAACAAAACACAATATATAAATAAATGTGACCTACATTTATAAATTTAGACTTTAATAACATATTTGCAATTAAAGTTAATAAATCATTCATTTTACTGCGGCGCCTGATCAATTAAAAATACATTCAAATTACTTTCTAAAATAAATTAATAATTTAATCACAAAAATTCTGTTAAAGTAGTTTTTAATTACGTAATTACGTTAAACATTGGCAATTGTCCTTATTTACCATATTTCGTTAATCGATATATTTTGATAATAGCTACAAAAATATATTTCTAAAAATAAGATTTCAACCATATTTGGCATTCTTGAACAACCTTGACAGTATTTCTAACTCAATAAAAATGTACATCGAAAAATGTAGCCCACATAATGTATCCAATTTAATTATAGGCTTACATCACAATTAGTCCATTAACTCTAGAAACTAATGTACCAAATAGGGGATAGTTATTATATTATATATAAATTAGTGTTAAGGGTGAATGAGCCGATATAATTACAAGGACAGCAGATTTAATATCTTAAGTGTAATTTATTTGCGTTGTGGCAATTAAAGGGCTTATGTGAAGGCTAACTCGTACACGCGTTTTGTCTTTTGTCTAATGAGTAAATATAAAAATATTAAAAATTAAATGTTTCAACATTATGATATTTCATTTTTTACCCGACTGCCCGACGCAAAGGGTAATGCGTTTATCAGTCTTTGTATGTTTGGATGTATGAATACATGTATGTGGGTTAGCATCTTTGTGGCACTATTTGGTCAAAATGAGTTGGCCGATTTTGATAGATGATAAGATGGTTGATTCGTCACTATGGCGAGAATTTCATAGAAATGATAAAAATTGAAAAAATCAAAATGGCTGATTTTAGACGCCATGAAAGATAAATAAATGAAAATCGACGAACTATTTCAAGTAGGGTATCATTAAATAGGTATTTAAAAATCATTTTTAGGTGTCTCATATCGTTTTCCAATTAGAATTACAGTTTAGGATCTATAACGATGTAAGATTGAATAGTCTGACGATTCTCACTTATAGGCAATCGGGTTTTTGAGTTTTTCAAATTCATTACTTGTTAGGATCTAAAAGAAAAATAATTACTACATTAAGAAGGGTAAGTACTATTATAATTATGGTTGAAATATTTTAATGTAGACATTTTTGTGTCGCCTTGGATTATCTCGATCAAAATTTTTGACTAAAATTGTTTTAAAAATAACATACCTTCCTAGAGTCCAAATAATTTACGAAATATAAACAAGTTTTTCACTAAGGAAGGTCCAATAATTGCTTGGGTGGAGGATTTTTAAAAATTAATATAGTGTGTATATCTATACTAGTATATATATCTATACTATATATATCTATACTAGTAATATAAAGTTGGTAAAGCTTGTATATAGGGGGTAATCTCTGAAACTACTAAAGTAACAGCCTATGAATGTCCCACTGCTTGGCAAAGGCCTCCTCTCCCATTAAGGAAAAGGTTATAGAGCTTAATCCACCACGCCACTCAACTGCGGGTTGGCGGATATATGTACATGTGTCAAAATTTCTCCCGGCATATGCAGGTTTCCTCACAATGTTTTCCTTCACCGCCGAGCACGAGATAAATTCAAACACAAAATTTAGCACGTGGAAACACAGCGATGCTAGCCGGGGTTTGAACCCGCGATCATCGGTTGAGAACGACGAGTTCTAACCACTAGACCATCTCGGCTCAACTGAAACTATTAATCAGATTGGAAATATTGTTTGCATAGCTTATTTATTGAGGAAGATTACAAACGATATTACATTATGCTATGATATACTCATAGGAGTGCAGTAATAGTCATAAAAGCAAGTAAAGCCGTAAGGGGCAGCTAGTTTATGAGATACAGCTGTTATTTAACGTCTGATTTTGTGGATAAGACATAAAAACGCTATAAAATTTAATAACGATTTGTCAAAAGGGACGTTAGAAGATCATGGGGGCATTGTCATTAGCGATGGCTTATCTCGATTACTAGGTGTTAACGAATAAATCCAATTAAAAGTTTTAATTAAGTGTTTAGTTGACCTTTTTAAGGGGGTAATTTTTACTAATTTAACGAAAATAAGTTTTAAAAATTACGAGTAACCATTATAAAAATGATAAATTAATTTATGATGAGTAGTAACTTTTTATATTTGCAAATGTTAATGATTTATAATTAGTATTTTAACTATACTATAGTTACGGTCTTACTCATTAGGTGCAGCAAAATTATTATATAACACAAATTTCACTTTCAAAAATTTGTCTAATTTTATTATTTATTTATATCTATTTGAAAAACCAATAGCTTGACCAAAAAAAATTTAACACTCACATTTAAGAAGATATGCATTTAATCCATGAAATTCTTCAAACGTCACATCAAACAACAATTAAGTGTATAACAGGAATTTGTATCACAATAAAATGTTTAAGAAATTAACGACAAGGACTAAATATAATTATATTATTAGGGGAGGATTCGAAAGATGCTGTCGAGCCTGTCATCAAGATAAAAAAAGACAGCCTAAATCCCGCTGAAGTGGATCCCGACAACGTTATAAATGCAGATGGTAAAATGAAAACGAAAGCAAATTCAAAGGATTTAGCTGTGAATCTAAGTGAAGATGTAAATTTGTCACTCATTATAGTGGCTTTTGATGTGAGTTCCTTTGATCCGGATGACATTTTGTAAACTAAAGATGATTTGACTCGCTCGGTAGCACTTGGTGTATTCATTGTGGCAGTACTAACTATAGATACAATTTTTGTTAGCGGGACTAATGATGTGAGAAACAATGCATGGGTGTTATTTAAAGAAATATGATAGATCGCCGCGGTTAAAAGTGTTAATGAAGATTGATATATTGTGGGTGGTGCTTCGAAATAGATATTTTAAATAAATAAATTCTTATTCATTGGTCTTATGGCGCGAAAGTGTTTTAAGTTTTTTTAGTTGGTTTATTAAACTATATTCCTTGTTTCGTATTAGATTGAACTACGCATTTATTGCTACGCATTGCAGATGTTATTAATTACATTTAATGCATTCGATTAACTAATAAAATAGATAAGCTAATGAATTACTAATAGCGTTTTATTATAAACAGTCAACATGGAGTATTATGAATAACTAAACTAAAGGTCACACAACTAAAGTATTCACATCTGGCAAGCATGACTAAGTTGTAGAGAACTGAACTAGTACAGTAAAATGATATTTAAATCAATATGTTCATTTTATGAGCAGTATTTACTCGTAAAGTTGTTTTCCACTTTGATAGTGAACCGATGATCTTAATACTTGTTTACATCAGACTTAACTAAGAGCTATTCCGATTAGTCCATACCATAAACGATACTATAACTCTGTTTATCTGTCTGTATTTGTCATATTTTTATGTCGATGATCCATATTAGATGAATTTGAATATAGCGATATATTGGAACTTAGAGAAGGATATAGGTGTGAAAGATGGGGTGAAAATTTATATGCAGATAAAGTCAACACTAGTTCAATAGTACTTGAATGGATGACGGTAATATGTTGCATTTCTGATTATTCGCTGTTCTTTGCGTGGATAAGTATTATGTTTATACAAACAATTTTAAATCCTAAAACCAACGCATTTGAAGCTATTTAAGAAAAATACTACTTTTGAAATAAAAATAAGATAAACGCATTTAATACGTTTTGTTTTAAGCAAGACTTTGAATTCAATTTTCTCGAAATAAGAACTTTGCAACATATCCCCTTAATATTTCAATTCCAACTTTTGAAACTACTAACACGAGCCGATAATTCGCCCTGTGTGTGAATATCCTACAGATTTCATAAAGACAGTTGACTCACTTGGAATTCCGATCGACAGACACGCTGGCGCATTGGTCACTGCAACTGACTGAAGCGCTAACGGTCGCAGGTTCGATCTCTGCTAACGCAAACGTCTCTTTTGGACATAAGGCTGGGTATCTGTCGTGGTCTGGGTGTTTGAGCTAGTGTTGTTCGTGTTTCTAGACCCTCGACACAAGGCCATGAGATCTTATTGGGAGCCGTTGAGATTGATGCGTTTATTATTATTTATTATTTCACAAGTGATACTATTTGATAACATATTTGGGTAACCCCTTAACCTTTGTTATTAACAAATTGATTAGATAAAAAAAATCAAATAAAAATTCTGTTTATATGCATATTTCATTCGAATTCATATTTATATTATGTGAAACTAAGTCTGTCTTTCATTGCGTTTTAACTAAGACCCTAATTACATTTAAAATTGAGATATCTGAAATTCTAGGAAAGCGGATAGAACATATAGTAAAAACGGAATTAATAATCTTCAAAAGGAAATTTATGAATATTTAATTTATGCAACACATTATTTAAGTGTCGGCGCCGACCAAGGTCTTGTCTCCGCGAATAGCCTAAATTCTTAAATCGTTACAAATCATTGTATCAAAATAAAAGAACTCCGTAACCAATGAACAGATACGTCGTAATCAGTTACGAAAGCTTTTCAAGTCGAAAAAGAAGGACTGACAGTAAATTCTGTTGAGTGTCTATGAGAAATAACTTATGTAAATGAAAGTTCGACAGTAATGCATATAAGCTTAATTCTCGTCTTATACCGTGATTTAAACTTTCCAAAACCAACGAAACGCAACACAACGCTACGCAATTTGTGAACAGAAATCTAAATAAATCTAATTGATGATATTTATTTAAACGACTGAATGTATGATTCATTCTCATTCATTTCCAAAATATCAACCGACAAAAATAAACGTAAGCATAAGTCCTGTTATTTCCAGAATGTCCGTTCTATTTCCTTTTTCATCGATCTATTAAGTACATTCCGAGAACCTTGGTGGGCTGTTTTAAATATGCTTTGCCTGAACGGCGCCTGCGCAATTAGGATCACCAAAGATGACAGTGTCAAATGGAATGTCACTTGACACATGAATACTTAGGAGCATACTTTATAGATTATTTTATTTTCATACTTTTATACCGATTTTTAAAAAAAGAGTACATCGGAATTTTTTTATGTATGCTATCCTAATCGGATAATCTGAATTTTGATAGGCTATAAATAATAGGTAGGTATGAAATTATATAATTAAAGATATAATATAAATTGAGACATATAAACTCGTGGATTTTGGCGCTGAGAATGCCGATTACTTTGGACGACGTTACCTAGCAACCAGCGACTGGTTATGACAAGCGAGTATGTTTGGGACAACAAGTTGGTACAGATTTTCAAAATATCGCACATCAATAGTTTATATAGGAAGGAGTGTAGAATGCTAATATATATATTTTTAATTCTGAATAAAAATTACATTACACACACTACCATGACATTTGACACGCACACGAATATAATAAAAAAGTCTGTGGTCAAATTGAAATGTAGTCTTTGAAAAAATAACCTTAATTATCTTCAAATATAAAATTTAAATTAATTACGGTTGAATTTTGCCCATAATTCGACCAGTAGTATTTATTGTTAGATGTTGTTAAGCAATAATATGACACCCCACAAAAAGTCAAATTCGGATAAATATTGATATATTCTGATACGAAGAAAAGTTCCTTAATTTAATGGTTCGGATATTGAAGAATGGTCTATATTTTTCAATATAAAATAATATAGTTTATAAGAAAAACTTTATAGACTATTATATAAAACTTTTCATTATACTAATCAGCATTATATCTTTTATCAAAAAAAAAAAGAAGATATACATACATATGTCTTCAACCAAATTTGTAAAGAATAGGTTTGACATGTTTAGACGCCATTTTCTCAAAATGAAGTCCGTGTGGCTTGACATATAATTGCTTATCAGCGTCCAGTTATAAAACATCATTGGGTAAGTGTAAAAGGATACACCCCCGTACCGAAAGCCGGCGGAGTCTTGTGACGTACGCAATCCATCACAATTGATGCACTTGCATTCCGAGGTCATTTTGATAAATTCTAGAATATGTTAGTATATATGTTTTACCGCACAATTGTTCTTAAGTCTAGTTGGTTTTAATTTGCGTTATTGTATCACTTTACAAGACATCAAATTAATATATGAATATTCTGTTTACTGGTGAATAAAAGCGACTTTAATTTTGAGACATATTTCTTCAATTTTTAATGACCCTCATAATGAAAAATAATCATTTTAGAACAACTTTAGAAAGACGGACTAATATATTCAGTAGAATTGAAGATATTTTTCAAAATGAGGCCTATTTGTGTAAAACTGTCGCCAACAGAACATTATCTACAATGTATAATTTAATTTCTGAGTTTGACTGTTATTGAAAAAATCTTTCTGTGTTAGATAGTTTATTTATTGAGAAAAGCCATAGGCTATATGGATGCTGATAAGCAATAATGTGTCAACCCGCAACCGACGTTCCAGCGAAGTTACATTCGTTGTGGTCACGAGCTACGTCGGGCAGTAAAAAAGGTATTACTACCATTAGTTATCGCGATAAGACCCGTTGTATTAAATATGAATACTATAAATCGCGAAAGTTTAAGATATAAAATATGTAATCTCAAAAACTACTGAAAATAAACTTAGTGTTCGATAGCTCATTAGAGACTGAGTATTATTAATTCAACATTAAATAAACAGCAAACTTTATATTCGTAACTCATTTTTACAACGCTAATACATAGTACGCATAAAAAAAACAAAACATATTTTTGACGTTCCAAATTTGAAAGCAAAAGAAAAAACAATTATAACCAGTTGTACACTAAATTAATAACACATTTCATAAATCCTATTTAAATATATAAATAATAAATATGGAATAATAATAAAAAAATATAAATTGATCCTAACACTAAGTCATTAAAATCAAGTAGTTATCGAGTCAAAAAAATTGCCATTTCGTTATTTTTTTATACTCATTCTTTAAAAACCGCGGGTGAAACTGAGAGGCACGGCTAGTTTAACTTATAAACTGAAACCTCGAACAACACAGAATAACAGAAACCAAGAATTCCATTCTAATGTAAATACTCATACCGATTGTCGGTCTAAATATGCCGACATGCCACTCGCCGACCATTACGTTTGTCGGCAATGTCGGCATAGATAATTCTAACGATACCTATGGTTAAACTTGACGTATTGTGTGGTTTAACATTTAAATACTATTATTCGAACGTGAAGTTTACGGTTAGAATTACCATTGTATGTTGACATCTAGTTGTATCTTCTCTCGGTGTAATTGTAGGTCTTATTGGTTTTTACATCCTGGTTTTACAAAACGGTCTTCATTTAAATTAGTATTTTTAAAATTCTGTGTCATCTAAACAAATAAATAAAATTGATGTGTCAGTTTGTAATATTGAATTAACAGCTTTAAACTCAATGCAAATGAAAGTATATACAGTACTTAGATCGAAAATACTTTTTTTTTTCATTTTCACGAACAGATAGCTAATGTTAAAAGTAGTAACTGAAATTACTTTTAGTGTTACGCACGAAGAAAATTAAATCCAATGAAATAGTGAACAATATTCGTATAAATATATTTTTTCCTCAAATTAACACGGGTAATTAAGCCACGGGGCAAAGCTCGTTTTAACTATAAATGATTTTGTGACGCTCTACGCTTTGTTTCTTTTATTTAATATTTTTATTAACTTCTATAAGCTGAAGGATATTTCTATGTATTAAATAATGTAATGTATATTACACTAGCTTTTAATTGCAGCTTAACTCATAATTATATATTTTTTTATCAGATCGTATTATTCAACTCAATATTAAAGACGTATCCCACAAACAATTATATTGAAAATAATAATTAGGCGACAATGCCTCAAACTTAAAAAGGGAAGATTCTTCAAAAGACTTCAAAAATACGCAATTTCGTTGACTTAAACTTCAACAGACAGAGAGACAAGTTGGCTCAGTGGTCACTGCAACCGACTGAAGCACTAACGGATGCGGAATGGATCCCCGCTCACGGCAAACGCCTGTGTCGGCCATGAGGATGTTTGTCGTGGTCTGGGTATTTGTGTCATAATGGGGGCTGTTGGGTGCAATGCGTTTATTTATTATTTGTGTAGATTTTGTTATGGCCGACGACTGTATAAAATTTATTATTCTGTCTAGTGGTTACAACACTATCTAGTAAGGCAATTGAACTATAACTGTAACATCGAGTATGTAACAGCAAACAATATATTAGCAAAGTTTTATCAAAATCGATTAAATAAAATATATACGATGTGTTATTTTGATATTTTGAACTATAAAATCTAAAGTTCCATCAAAATCTTTTATTAATAAACATTCATCCATCCTGGAAAATAATAGTAAGATTGGTACTAATAACTAAGACTGAAAAAAACTGCTAAACCAATTTTGATGACAATTCAATGAGATAAATCTTACAAGCATATTAAAATCGGGTAATATATAACGAAGTTATGACAACAAACGCTTCATAGAGAAACAACCTTAAAACACTACGCAATATAAATTAAGAATATTCTCTTTTTTTATCTGCTTAAAATACACGAACACCAAGCCTAAATACCAACTCCCATCACACATGATTTGCATTCAAATAGGTTAGTTTTCGTATAAATTACTAACCTAGCCCGTCTAGATGTCTCCCCTCATACAAACCTACGTACCTAAATTCGAAACTTCCTCTATACAAACGATTCGCAACTCTGTTACTTTGATAGGCCATTGAGCTAGGATTTGTTGTGTTAAATCTATACGAATATTATAAAGAGGTAGTTTGTATGTAAGTAATCTCGGAAACAATTAACTGACATTTTAAAAATTACTTTTCGGTTTGTTAGCCTTTTTATTTAGGAAGTTATTTATCCTATATTTAATAGCCAAGATGTAATATTAGATAGAATACGTCGATCTCAACCGAAGATTAGAGTTCAAACCCCGGTTAGCACTGCTGATTTTTCGAATGCTAAATTAGTGTTTAAATTCACCCCGACCTCGGCCGTGAAGGAAAACATCGTGAGGAAACCTGCACGTGCCGGGAGAAATTCTGACACATGTATATGATGGATTAAGCTCTAAATTTTCTCCTTAATAGGAGAGGAGGCGTTTGTCTAGCAGTGCGATATTTACAGGATGTTACTTTACTCTTTACTTTATATGCTATATTTCATCACACTACAATTTAAAGGAGTGATGCAGTAACCATGAACGCGAGTGCAACCTCGACGGGCAATTGCAGGCTGTGGAGTGGAGTGAGGGGTTTTCAAGCGTCGAGTGTATAGACACCTTTCCGTCAAAGGCCGGCAACGCCCCCACAACGCCCCTGGTGTTGCAGATGTCCATAGGTAATAGTAAAACTTAACATCAGGTTATTATATACTCGTTTGCCCCGTTTTTTAAGTATAAAATAAAAACTGTCTATATGTATGTATGTCTATTATCCGAACCGAAATGGTGTAGTAGATGGAACATGTGAATTAGGCTATGGTTGTGGCTTCAAAACCTGGTTAGTGACAGTGTTATATCATATCACATGCATGTATTCTGTATGTATGTATACAAGGCTTGGGCAATACTTAAAAACGTGAACTAATTTATTGAAAGTCAACATTAAAAAATATATATCATGACGATATAAATCGTAGCATATCGACCATGAATCGTATAACCTTTCTAATTAATTAACAATCCAACGCAAAAATATTGTTTTCAACAGATTAATTAAGAATTGGTTTAACATCTTTAGGGGCCATTTACTCAAAATGAAGGCCGTGTGGCTTGACACAGTATTGCTTATCAATGTCCAGACATGACATCACGCTTAAACGCGTGTGAAAACGCGAGCCACGCCATCTTGTTTACGATATCAATGCTCGTAATGTTGTCCTCAAACTAAATCGTGTAGAGAATTTTGAGCACTAATAATATGCTGTACAAAGTCCGCGCCCAAATCTTAAATCGACCGGAAGTAATCTGGCGCTTAGGGGACTGAGTCCTGCTTCGTTTTCATTCGGACATCCTTGCTAATGGAATGTCGGAATTAACTTTAGGGCTACAATACACTAATGTGTGCTTATTTTAACCGATGTTACAAGTGGAGATTTTTTATGATTTTTTTTCTCATTTAACAACGATACTAGAGTCGTAGTGCTCTAGTGGTTCAAAAACCGATGATCGCGGGATCAAATCTGGGCTAGTAACGCTCACTTTACATGTATTAAATTTGTGTTTAACTTCATCTTTAGCTCGGCGGTAAAGGGAAACTTCGTGAGGAAACCTGCATGGAAGTAATTCAGAGACATATACATATATCCGTCAACCCTAAAATGAAGCAGCTGGATTAACCTCTAAAAAGACTCCTCAACAGGAGAGAGGCCTTTGCCCAGCAGTGGGACATTTACAGGCTGTTACTTTACTTTTTTAAAGTCATATGTTACTTACCCCATTAAGCGCCAATATGACAGCAGCATTTTAAACCCATATCCTTTATTTTTTGATAATTATTAATGAGATATTAAAATATAAAAAGAAAAATGAATGTTTTCCTATTAGTACAACGGACACAAACGTATTGAATCGTCCGTATTTATAAGTTAACTTACAAAAACTAACTGTACTCAAACGAGTACGACGGCTTTAAATGAGGTTAGAGGATCGACTTTAATAATCTAAGAAAAAAAAATATTTTACACGGATTTCTTAATATAACGAATATATTTTAAACCATTTCCTTTAATTCTAGGTTCAAAAAAAATATCTTAAAAACCTATGTGGTTTACATATCAAAATAATAAACATAGTTCGTAGTTTCGTAGGAATGGGTTAATGTGTATTACTACGAAAACCTTAGAAAAACGATTAAATTAATTTTTTGGTTATATTTATATAAATACTAGCTGACCTGTTGATTACTTATCAAGCGGTATATAAAATTATTAAATTACTAAAATGGGTATTAAAAATAAGAGTTGGTGATATAAGGGTAAAAATTTAGGGTCGTATGTATTTTTAATGCCGCATTATAGAAAAATAAAAACAAAATTAAAAAAAAAAACGTTAAAGGTGAACAACCCTTATCACTTAGGAGTATGAAAAATAGAAAGTAAGTAGGCCATTCTCAGATCTACTTCATATGCATATGAAATTTGGTAACAATCAGTAAAACCGTTTCGGAGGAGTAAGGTAACTAACATTGTGTCACGAGAATTCTATAAATAAGACTAGCGGATGCTCGCGACTTTGTCTGCGATGTCTGTAATATCGACGTCATAGCAGCTTTATGACAAAGTTTCATACAAACTTTCATCCCCTATTTTATCCCTTTGGGGGTAGGTGCCTACGTCATATCATCTATCTGCATGCCAAATTTCAGCCCGATCTATCCAGTGGTTTGGGCTGTGCGTTGATAGATCACTATGTCAGTCAGTCACCTTTGAGTTATGTAGATATATTTAGATATTTAGGTATGCCTTCAATTTTAATGATTTATCAAAGTGATTGTGTTAGGCTATCGCTATCAAAACTAGCTTTTTGATAGCGACAGCTTAACGCAATTAGAACAGATACTGATAAAAGACTTAACAAAGTACTCTAAGTAAAGACTAGAAATAAAGTGACACTTAAGTACATCAATCATAGTTATATCTAACTTGTTTCCGCCTTTAGGTTTATTTTGATATAAACTGTCACATAAATCCGTATTGAGTGTCCGCTTCCTCTCCTAAGTGTCAAATATATTAATACAAATGAGTAAAGGTCAGTTTGTACGCAATGAATGTTGAAAATTGATTTAATACGTATGTATATACTAGGGACCCATCACGGTTTCACTCGCACTTAATATAGGAATTTTATATAAACTTCGAGCCCCCGTTTTACCCCCTTAGGGGCGGAGTTTCGTAGAATCCGTTCTTAGCGGATATTTAAACCCTATAATGAACCTATTTACCAAATTTTGTAGGTGTTATAGTTTCTGAAATTTCGTGATGAGTGAGTGAGTTATCTTTCGCTTTTCTATATATATACTATTATATAAGATTTATTATCTTATTTTATCTATATGTTGCATTATTATGTCTCAATCTATTTTTTCATATACATTAAGTGGCAAACGAGCCGACGGGAGACATTATATTAAATGATCGCCGAATAAAGAACGAAAGAGAATAGGAAGTATGGGAAGGGAGTTGCGATTTCGGCTCACCCACTCACCGTAAGAAACACAGCTATATTAGCTTAGCTACTTCCCACCGATCTTAAGTAAGAGTATGATACAAATATGTATCTCTCTTTATATATTTTTTTTAGTCGCACGGGTCATCTAGTTTTTACCCTACGAAAAAAGAGTGGTATTATAATTAGGTAGTAGATACTATGTGGGGTTTTTGAAAAAAATGATCGTTTTAAAAGTGAAATGATTCTGGTAAATAGATAATGATGGTCAAAATAAAGTGTTTTTTTTTTCGGTTCTGATTTGATTTTGGTTCCACAATTGCCACTTTTGTCCCCTCTGGATCCGCGCCTGTATTCACGTTTTTAACGTAGTTGCAGTAGCTACCTTGAACCAACTTCCTAGTATAGTGTAGAGTAATCTATTGAACACAGTTAAGCTCCACTTCTATATCTTCATTATGTCTTTTACTATACATAATTTTCTTACACACAGATATTGGCAACAGATGCCATATAGAATTCCAATGTTGGCAGGCACATGCCAACGGTTTATCAACCCTGACATAGGCTATATATAAATCGTCAATACGACTATTTCATATAATTAATATGTAAATGACATTCGTGTTGTAAAATGCAAATAAAACCACAGCTTTCACAATTGTTATCTACATTAATATTATAAACTTGATCAGTTTGGTTGTTTAGTGGAACGTGGTACTCAAAAATTACTGGTTCGAATTGAAAAATGCTTGTATTGTAGGAAATATTGCAGGAAGGAAATAGTGTATTGTAGGAAGGTTATAAACTATACACGCTACGTACAATGAAAAATGTGTTAAAAAATTATGCTTTTTGAAAGTTTTTGTAACGTGCGTTGCTTAAACGGTTAAATTATGGAATATATTTTCGTACTGTTTCTCCTCAAATTAGCGCGATTGAAATCGCGGAACACAGTAAGTTGTAAATATAATAATCATCTGAATAATATGTAAATGACAGTCATGATGCAAATAAAGCCATAGCTTTTTCATTTTTAATATAATTATGGATGCGGAAATTACTGTTTGTCTATTTGTTTTGTTTTACGTATAAACCGCGGAACCAATTACCCCATAAAGCGCCAGTATGACACCTACAGCATTTTAAACCTAAATCCTTTTTTTTAATTATTAGTGAGATATTTAAATACAAAAGGAAAACGAAATATTTTCCTATTATGGATAGTTTAAGGAAGGTGTACTCGCACGAGTACAGCGGTCACAAACTTACTGAATCGTAAGTATGTAAAAGTTAAATTACAAAAACTAACTGTACTCAAACGAGTACGGCAACGCTAAATGGGGTTGGATGAATTTTCGTATAGCTATAGATTGAATCTTGGAAAAGTACATAGTCTATTTTTTGAAGCGAAAATAAAGCTTAAATGGATCGAAAAAGGGGATGAACTACCGGTGTCGGGCTATATAGAATAATTTAACTTAACAACTATGTCACTCCATAAAAGCGATGCAAACTGATCCTTACACATACACTGGCGGGTAGTTGTAAAAGTTTTACATATTAGAGACGGTCATTTTAAAGTTTTAGTTAATCCGTCAACAGAATACACCAAACTCGGTCTAGCTTAAAGCCGTTCAGGCAAAGGGAGCTAACAGAGTCAAACTCTGTCATGGATTTCAAGTTTAAGAAAAATTCGTTATTAAAATCTACAGTATTTATTGGCTACTAGCTGTACCTTGCAATTTTGCCCGCGTCAATTTGAGGAGAAATAAGATTTATATAATGTTTACCTGTCTTACTTCAACTAGATATTGTTCACTATTTCACTGGTTTCAATTATTTATTTATTGATTAAAATAAATAACATTTTTAAAATAAAAGTAGCCTAAGTTACTTCTTATAATATTACGTATTTGTAAGTAAAGGTCCCGCCAAAGTCGGGCCAGATGTTTCTTAGATTATCCGGGACAATCTAAGAAACAACAGACAGACATTTTTTTTAAAATAATATTAATAAACAAAATATAAAAAGACTGACAAAGTAAAATTTAAAAAAAATGTGTTTTCGATGTAAGTACCGTATATAGTTTCATTTGCATCCAGTTAAAAACTGTTAATTTAAAATTAAAAACAGACACTTCAAATTTATTCATTTTATACTGTCTGTTTAAAAAAGGTGTAATTAATGAAGTGCACATCGATATAAAATCAAATCAAAATCAAAATCAAAAAATACTTTATTCAAGTAGGCTCTCACGAGCACTTTTGAATCGTCAATACATGAAAAAACAAAAAAAAATTACATCAAATAATGAAGCTACCACCGGTTCTACCGAGAAGAACCGGCAAGAAACTCGATAGTTACTCTTTTAAAATATTGTCAATACATCACAACACAGTTTATGATTACAAATTGATTATTTATCCTATAATAAAAAGTTTTATCAAATAATAAGTTTTCGAAATACTTTACTGTCAGTAGATTATACTTCAACAGATTAAGCACATTAAATTAAGAAACTTATTTCCGTACTCATTTAGTTTAGATTACTTGAAAAATATTTTAATAATGTAACATACCATACAATATCTCCGAATTAGACTTTTTGTGGGTTGACTCATTATTGCTTATCAACGTCTATATACTATGATATTATTATAATACTTTAGTCGCTTCAAACCTACATCATATCACAAGATAGTATCACAGGCTCAAAAACATAACTCAGATCTCATAGCGGGTAGTGCATTAGTATAAGGAATGGCTTACGTCGAGTATGAGTGTTTATGATCGAAGCTGGTCTCAGGTGGCCTTTCTACTATCAATGTGAATCTTAGCAATATAGACAAGCGTTAGGAAAAAACCGAGATGATATAGTGATTAAAATCGATTTCAACTGATTGTCGAAAGTTCAAACCTTGCTGCGTTGAATTTGAAGTATTATTATAAAAGACCCTAGCTGTAGCCCACTGAGCTTATATACGAACTGGCTCGACCGGGGCAGTACCTCACTCTCACAGAACATCGGCGCGAAGTAATTAATATAGATGCCTGAAATAGCCGGAAGCCTAACTCCCACATCTCCATTCCTTTCCTTATTTTCTATTCAGTTTTATTCCTTATTTCTTCTTAAGCTGACAAGGTATTCGTGGCTCTTCTGGCGCAAATAGCCATTGGCGGCAATGATCACTTTTTCGTTTGTCAGTTATATTTAATAAATAAAAACATAATTTTGCTATTGCATTACTTAAAAAATGTTTGAAAATAAAGATTTTCTAACTCGAAAACAAAAGCACATGACAATGGTCCGATAACTATAATAACAAATGTTTAAACGAGCAAGTCTTACCCGAATATCGCATTAACTTTTTTTGGTCGATTTCTCTCTTGAACCAAAAAATATATTCCTAAAACGTGAATGATGTGTCATTTGTGTATAAGTTCATCGTGTGCGGTAAAGGAAAATATTTTAAGGATATACATATGTATATCCGCTAAACCATAGTGGAGCAGCATGGTGGTTCCTTCTCGTTAATAGGAATTTGCAGAATGTTACAGAAAAAGTAATATTTGATAGGTATTTAAATCCGGTTAAAACTTGATTTTTACCCGATGAGGGGTAGTCATGCATTTAGAAGTGTATTTATGAAGTTGCTTCATAGTATCTAAAGTACACATTATATACTATTATATACATATATATATATATATATATATATATATATATATATATATATATATATATATATATATATATATATATATATATATTATATATATATATATTGTCCCAAAGGTTGGCTGGTAGAAAATGCTTTTGAGCATTAAGCCCGCCTTTGTACACAATTTGTACATGAAGAATAAAATAAATAAATAAATAAATATATAAAGCGAGGAGTCTCGATGCATTTCAATGAATTTGCTTTTAATAAATAGAGTTTAATTTAAATGTATTTATTATTCATTTATGTCACGACTGTACCCATAACCGGGATAGGGTACAAATGAACGTATTAGGATGATAAGAATAAATAACTAAAAAATATAAAATAGTTTCTCCTTTTATTAATCGTTCGTTATATATCATTTATGTGTGGTCGTAGAAACGAAAAGGTTGACTACAACTGACTTTGATAGTAACAATTCAATGAACGGTCATAAAATCGCAGTATATCATATGTCATGACAGGTTGTGACTATCCCTTGATGATATGATATATGTGGCCACGTACTGTCTATGTTATCTACTTGGCACTCATGTGCTCCTAGTACTTCATTTAGGTGAACGCTACTTTTGAATACATTTTTGACTGTCACCTGGGATTATTCTACGGTTCCTTGGAATTTTCTGGAAAAAACCGAAATGGGAATTTGGTCGGCCATGTTAGCATGGTAGAAAAGCATTAGGCTTAAATCAGTATATCAGATCCCTAGCTCGACGTCGCCACCTGGTAGACGGATAAAATGGCACAGAGAACGGGACGTTTTCGACATAGGCGAAAAAATATCAGTACAAGATCGAGAAAAATGGAGAATTTGTAGGGAGGCCTTGGCCCAGCAATGGGACATCCCAGGTTAACAAAACACTATAAAATAAAAATCTGATTGTTTGTTAGAATGCGCTTATGTACAGTCCATATGAAAACATTATGTTCACATTACATAGACTATTTATTAAGCAGAGATTATATATAGAGTAATATAATAAAGTTTGTATCTGTAAACGCCGGAACCATTGGACTTATTTTTAAAATAATACTACCATTTAAAATATTATTAACTTTATACTTTATGCATATACATATATTGTTTTCAAACAAGATTTACAACTTCCTTATATCTATTAGTCTGTGTCTATGTGTGGATGTTTTTTACTCTCTTACGCAAAAATGACTGAATGGATTTGAATAAAACTTATCAATAATATAGCTTATACATCAGAATAAGACATAGGGTATAATTTATAAAGATATTCCGTGAATTGTAACGATAAGTGTCAGGTAAATAAGAAAAATTATGCCATCTGCGAGCTATTCTGGCGTGCGCTACGAAAACTATTAGGGTTTTACATATATACATATGTTATAATGCAATTTGAAGTCTTGATCAAGCGTATGTCGAAGTGGGTGTGTGTTACGCCTTCAAGACTAAACCGCAGAACCAAATTTGATAAATGTTGATATAAAGATAGATTAAAGAACAAAATAAGCTACTAAATACAAGTCCTACGCAGACGATATCATACATATATTATAAACTATACAATAAAATCAAATCAAAATATACTTAACTCTTGTAGGCTCTCACGAGTACTTTTGAAGCTACCACCTATTCAGAGTGTAGATTCTACCGAGAAGAACCGGCAAGAAACTCGATAGTTACACTTTTAAAATTATATTACTATAATATTTTAAGAATTACTAATTGATTAAACATCCTGTATGAAATTCTGCATATACTAAACCCACGCATCTTTATCGTCAACGTAATCTTGTATAGAGTTATATGCTTTAGCTATTAGGGACTTTTTATCAAATGATTTAATCTATTCGTCGAAAACTGCAAACATTTCTAGGGGATTTTATTTTAAAAACGAATACCTTGCCTCAGAAAGAAAACATTTACTTTATGAAGTCGAAAACAAGGCGTTATATAATATATGTATGACTTCGAATTATGATTTAATTATATTGGTGTAATTGACATAAAACTGAGGGTCAGAACAGAACAATAGCTAAAGCGCATGAAACAGTTTTTTTTTTTACTTTTTGGCAAATGTGGTCGTATTTTATATACTTGTAATTCTTATATTCCATGCTTATTGTTAATAAGTCCATTTTTATTTCATTAGAAAAAAAGATAAGGCTTTAATAATTAATTTCTATATTTTATATAAATTTAAATTTTATTTTAATAAAATAAAAATTTTACTCTATTTTAATAAAATAAAGGTCTAACTTTTATATAAAGATTCACGTTTCATTTCGGATTTTATGTTTTAAAATTAGTAATATCTTGTTAAGCTTATTATATTAAATATAATATTATTTATCTTTTGTATAATATTTTTCAATTACCTACTTTTTTCTCAATTGAAATTGATAATACATTTACGTTATTTTACGTTTAAAAACAAACAAAACTTAATACAAAACCGCGCTTATGCTTACAAAATACAAAATAAATCAAAACTTAAACAGCTAAATAACATAAATAATATTTACCAAAAAGTCCAACATCCAAAAAATATAAATCACCGCAAAAGAAACACTACACGTAAAACTACAAACACAAAAATACGCAAATACAAATTAAACCGTCACATATGTAAAATTCGAGCGAACATGCGCGCGCGCCGCCCACGGACGACCACGGGTGACTACAGTCTTTACGATATGATCAACGTATACTATAAATAAATTGTTTAAACGCGTTTTCCTACTGCTACCGTGTGGGAAGAGTCTCCCGATTCTCTAGTTCACACACTTGTATGTGTAAATTTTTCAGCGAGTCGAGTCAATCGAATTAATCCGATTTATTTTATCGATACCTATATACAGCTCGTAACTTTATTAGTTTAAGACGATATTTCGTATTAAAATATTTGAACGAGTCGATTTTTTGCGAGTCTAATCGATTGAATTAATTCTTGTTGTTGAATGTTATCGATATAAGGTTCAGCTTTAATTCTGAAAGTGAAATACTAGCCTGTGCTCATGTCTTCCTACAAATATTATGTTGATAAAAAGTAAACTATGTGTTATTTTAATATATAAGCTATGTTACTGTAAAGTTTCATCAAAATCAGTTTAGTATTTTTTGCGAGAAAGAGAAACAAACATAAATTCTAACAAATTATCGTAAATACTAAGTAAAATAGAAAAATAAGATTTTGACTTGTAACGGTAATATTTATCGAGCGGTACGAATAATTTTTACAATTCACTCTTTTGTAAATTTTCATCATAAAACTGTTTTTTTATTCATGTTTTTAATAATCTAACAGCAGTGATAATTCTATACGATTTCTCTCTCCACTGCACAGTTTTAAACTTGCACGAAAACCCAATAGTTTTCAATTCATAACATCGAGTGCATTTGACAATAAGTACTTTACATTAATCGCTATCGATAATCTTTTATTTGACATCCGATACATTATTCGCTTCAAATCGATTGTAAACTATAAACGGCGATATTTTTAACTTTTCAGTGTCACAAATCAATGTCAAACACAGACTAACGGATAAATGTTTGTATCCTCAAATGTTCATTTCGAACTGTGTAGCTCTTATTGGTTGGATATAAGAGTGAATATCGCTTGTATATTTAATGAACTAATAGCCTAATATGCGTTGACTGTAATGTTATTGATATGTTAATATTAGTTTCAATACTGTTTAGAAGTCTTGTCAGTTATCGACAGGTAATTGTTAGCGTTTAGGAGAATGCTCGTTATGCTGTGAATAATTTTGAGATGTCACAATTGTTTAGTTTACGATTCCGTTGCTAGAAAGATTTAAAAAAATTTAAAGCGTCGTATTCTGGAAGTGGACTTATTCTGTAAATATTTTTAAGATATTGAAATGTCTATTCAGCCTAACATTATTAGATTGTTTAATATCACAAACATTTAATAATGTTAATTAAGTTATTATTGATTAAAAAAAACGTGCTTTATTGATTATTTTTTTTAATCTCAGTGATTATTTGTGAAACAGACAACTATAATGCATTTATAACAATGGAAAGAATTAAAAATATCATCAATCGTACACAAATACGATCTTTTTACAACCACAAATCACAAAAATCAACGTAATAAAAAATAAATTTCATCTTTCCCGAGTTAATAAAATTATCCACATCGAAAGCAAAAAGCTCATTGTTTTATTATGGATCGCTATCCATTATACCAATTGAGATTCGCTAACGCAGCTAACCGACCCCACAGGCCCACATTACCAGACCTTAATAAACTGAAAGTATTTGCCCTTACGTCATTTTAATGTGCTCTCCGTTGACTTTTACACTGGCGTTTTTAAACGACGTTTTATTAACACGCTTTTATTACGTGACCACCGGAAAAGGATGGTTATTACTTTGACAGGCTATGTATGTATGTTCACCTGTTCCCTTATAGCCCCTAAACTACTTATGAGAACTTGAAAAATGAGGCATCGTTAGATGCGTCTTGATTGCCCGCTGGTTGTAGAATATATGAGGTGGCCCCTAGCGGGCAGAAAGTACTCTATGAATAAAAAATGAGATAAATATACCGTGCTTGGTATCACTGGAGAGAACGTTACATGTACATTTTAAAAATATATTCATTACTAGCATTTTCCTGTGACCTTGTCCGTATTAATTAGATAATTGGGATTTTTCAATCGTTTTTTGACGTAGTTCCGTTTTAGTTTTCGTTCTCATTTACTTTGACATGTAATGAAATACTGTAAATGTTTAAGGTCACACGTGAAAGATCGAGCGTTTTGCGTGCAAGCTGCACGTCATTCAACGATTATTAAAAATGTATCGAGGTAGAGTCTAGTTGTACCCCACTGACTACAGTATTATATACGGACGGGGTCGAACGAGGCTAATGCCTCGCGCTCACTTTCACAGAATATCGGGCTTAAGAAGCTAATATAGCTGCGTTTCTAACGGCGAGTGAGTGAGCCGGAAGTCTAAATCTCCAATCCGTCCCTTACTTCCTATTCCCTGCCATCCCTTATTCCTTTTTAAGCTAGCAACGCATTTGGGGCTGCAACATCAGGTATCTCACCTGCTCATTCGCCAGCTATTTTAATAATAAAAAAGCATAGTATGAACACTTATGGACATGCAAACGACAATCAAAATACTTGTTCGCGAACACATCGCGTGCACACGTCAACAGTTCGCAACGCGCTCGCGCGCCTAGTACGTGACCTGTCAAATGCCATTCGAGGCCCGTAACGCACGGTTATAAGTGACATTTGAAACTAAAACATAGAAATAATGAAATTTTAAAGGAAAATATTAAAAAAGGAAAAGTCCGAATAATATTGTAGTAATTATATAACATGACAGATTCATTGAATTATATTTATTACCCGCACTTACTACTAACTTTAAAAGAAATCTAACTAAAACTTTCATTTAATATAAGAAAGAAATGTTTCATTCATTTCGTGTAACTAAATTCATAACTCTTTTTAAAAGAGAATTTTACGTTTTTCTTTTCTTTTTTATTTTCGTGGCATGAGAGTGGTCGCTACAGCTGTTACAGTTTTTGAGCGCTTTGATAAAATCGGAGGCGATGTCACATAACGATTTGCTGGAGTCTAGACAAGGTTATGTAATGGTTGATGAATCTGTAGACAAATGTAAATGTATAGAAATGACTTATTCATAAAATTATTACTTTTCCTATTGTGTGAGGCAAGAATTACATTTGTAAGTTTTACAATTGACAAACAACTGTAATCTGGTACCTAATAATAGTTACCTAAGTTACGTTGGCCGTTGTTGTCATATCAAAACTAAAGGCACTGACTGTTAATTCTACCAGGTGTAAATCAATGACATACTTATGTAAATCTTTATGAAAATCTCTGAGCAAACCTTATAAGTGTAATTCTCACCTTTGATACGCTAATGTTTACGTTTGGTAATATTCTGCAATTTTGGTAGTAAGCACAAAATCATCTCATCATCAGGACCTTCCTGTCATGCTCAGTTTCTAGCTGGTTGCTAATCAACGTCGTCCAATGTAGTCGACATTGCCAAAATTCACGAGCTTATAACATATATTTAGTTATATAATAAAATATGATTGAATATACATCACGGAACATCGTTACATACGAAACATAAATACACAAAACGGGATTGTCAAACTCTTAAGAGTGCCCCAATCACCAGCACATATTAATATACAAGAATTTCCTCAAAGACGTTAAAACATAGAAAGTGAATTCAACAATTATTCATCTGTTCTTGTAATTAATTCTAAAGTACTCGCTAACTTTTGTGATGAATTAATATGGTTTGGTATCGCGTTGCCTAATATAATGTCTTCACGTTTCGTGAACTCCGTTGACATTTTGTCGTAACGACAAATTTCATAGTGTACTTGAAGTGTAAATAAAAACCTTCCTTTGTAAACGGGCCTTTAATCGCGGTAATCGCTTTAAGTGGAAACTTTTCGTTGATTCATATTTAAAACGTTGATTCATATTTTTAGTTTAGAATAAATAAATTGCAGAGGCCTATGTAACCAAAAGAACCCGGGGCACGGGTAGGCGCGGCACGTAAATGTTATCAGTTGGCTTGAAGTACTTAAAATTCTTGTGTATTTGATATGTAAGTTATTTTCAAATAATATTCATCTCCACTAACCGCCGCATCGCACCGCATCACGTTAAATTCACCTGTTATCGCTTTTCAATCGCGTTCGCTTTGGAACGCCTAACGCAAAATTATGCGCTATCAAATATAAAAATTACAATACAATAAAATTATAATACATAAATATATTTGTTTATGTTGTTTATTGTTTATGTTGTATAGTTGTTTTGAAATAAATGGACACGTATATCCGCGTTGTTCAAAATTTTACTCCTAAAAGGGTGAAGTAGGGGATGCAAATTTATATGTAAAGCCGATGAGGACAGCTAGTTAACACTTTACCATACTTTCTTACAAAAGTCAAAATATATAATTTTGTACATATATCGTAATCCATTTAAATCAAGATATTAATCGTTTCAAAACAATGTAAACGATACCCAACGCTGTCAGTTAACTCGTACAGCGTTGTATTACTTTATATTGTTAGGAGTTTTACCGTAATGAGTGCTGAGTTTCAAATTAATTTACACACTTTATAAAATAATCTAAGCCCGTGTTTATACTGGCAGTTTATTTATGTACACACGAGAATGAAAAAGTGTAAACAATTTCTTTGCTAGGGAATAAATAACTTTTGTATAATTAAAGTTTTGTTTAACACTTCTTGTCACTCACGATCGTAACATAGTCAGGTGATGTCACTACAAGGTTGTGAAACATTGCGACGCCGCGTCGTGATTTTTTACGATGCACGTCTGAGATTTTCACGATGCAAGGTCGCATTGTTTCACGACGCCGACGTCTTAACGTGCTATGTAGCAATGGTTATGTACTTTGGTCCTTGCTCGTCGGTCAGAGCTATCGCCATATGCATTTTCGTTAAAAAACCCTATTCGTGTTAAATAGCATAATTATTAAGGATTAGCCGTCTAACTCGATTACACTCGCGTTTATGGTACGTGCTCCGCTTTCCAGAATTATGGCGTAATGTTTTAAAACCAATAAACTTTATAAATAAACGATCTATCTAATGCAAAGAATTTGGTAAATTGAACTTATAGACTTTGCGATCACAAATAACCAAACTCAGCGTAATGTAATATTAGTATAGTACTTTACTAACGTAGAGCCTATTGACTACAGCAAGCTGGACCAAGGCAGTACCTCACTCTTACAAAAGATCAGTATGAAGTGACTAATAGGTACAGCTGCGTTTAGTACGACGAATCAGAGTGCTGGAAGCCTAACCCTCTTCCCCATATCCCTTACTTCTCATTACCTTTCGTTACTTCTTCCTTTTATGCTGGCAATGCATTTTTGGGTCCTCTGGTGCTGCAAATGTCCATGAGCAGCGGTGACCATCTAATATTAAGCCTGCTTATTTACCAAATAATGTTATTAAAAAAAAACAATACAAATATTTGATATAGATTAATTAGTTATTTAAAAGTGTCACAGATATATTCGAATATTTTACAAAATAAAAAAAAATCACATTTTCAGCGTTTAATAAACGTTATTGATGATTAACGTTTATTAAACGCTGAAATTCCACATAAGCATTTCAATACCGTTACTACAATATTCCTTCAATAGCTGTGCGAATGACAGTGTTAAAAGAATTATTTATGGCGACCATAGCACGGTTTACTATGCTATGACATTACCATGGAGTTTAGGGTTGTGAATAAAAACTTGGGGGGGATATAAATAGCTCGTCATTTGATTCACAGCGTCTTTATGGCTTGTCTTCTTTTTATGGTTAACTAGCGGCCCGCCCCGGGTTCACACGAGTGCAATGTAATTCTTACGACATCACATGACACTTTTTTCAAATTTTCGGTTTTTTAATATACTAAACAAGTATTATACGTATACACTTTCTTCTTAAATCTGTTTATTGATGAAGACCGCGTTAAAATTAAAAGTTCAAAAAAAATTAAATCTAATGGTACAGATGGTAAGAAGCGACTTGATTTTATACTATGTCAGGATATAAATATCTAAAAAAGGCAACTGATCAAACCACTGAACGGATTGCGGTGTTTAGCATATATGAGGTAGTTATTATAACATAATTATTCGCTAAGAAACAAGTTTTTGAAATTCACTCCCTAAAAGGATGTAATGAGATCTAAAGTTTTTATAAGAAAGTCAAATTCAACGCGATAACCACGTACAAAAGCTAGTCAAATATAAGATTGTTGTTACCTAATTAGTGCTCGCGACTTCGGCGGTGTAGACAATGTTTTTTATTTTGAATAGCAAATTTCATTAGTTCTGCATACAAAGTTTTATCCCCTATTGCACGCCTTCACATCTTATTTTCGTGACAAAAAGTAGCGTTTATATTTTTCTTCAAGGTCCTAGATAAATGTCGAGTCCCTTAGACCAACAGAAGTTGCTCAAATCCTTTCAATATATAGACAAGAGTTGATTACATTTAAATTTTTTATTTAAATTCTGTACGGATCTCCATAAATTGCATTTAAAAACCATCTTGGTTTCATCAGCTTTGGATTGTTAATAGTTGTTTTCGTAGAAAAATATAATCAACCAGAACTATTCCTGTACACATAGACAAACGATTGCAGCAATCAAGATCTTTTACTGTTAGTTATTTAATAGTTTTTTTGTTTATATTATGCGAAAACCGAAAGCGAAAACCTGGTCAGTTATTTTTGAGAAAATCGCGACCTAACACATGCATACAGAATCTTAAATTATCGACATCGATTAAAACGTCCAAACCATTTCAGTATGCCAAGACATAAACAAGTCCCTAGTTTTTGAAACAAAGCGTCTGTCAAAATTAACTAACTTTCGAGTGTTTTAATTAGTCAATGTTTTAATTAAAAACCGTGCACTTTTTCGTGCTCGTCTCAAGCGAACTCTCGACTTTTATTTACGACAGAAACTCTATTAATTTCGGAGGAAACAACTTGTCTTTCCGTAATTATTTTAGATGGTCTTTCGTATAATTTTGTTTTAGCCTATTTATTGAGATCTCAAAGTAGGAGGTATGCCAAAATTGGGTTTTCATGTGCGGCTTTGCCGTTCTAGCATCGTGTTTCCCTAAATTGAGTTAATGTTAATCCATGCTTACATACCTGTAGCAACATCACAAAAAATCTCCACCTCGCGGTTTTACGTATATATATATATTCTTCGTTCTTATGGGTCGTAGCGTTATATAATATAATAATATATTATATATTATAAGTCATGACCTTTGTCAAAAATGGACTACATACGTAATAACGACATAAAAAATCTAATATTATAGTTTTATTAAATTATTTCTTACATAACATAAATAATCTTACTTTTCTTAATAATTATCTAACGCAGGAATAATGTTTTAAATCGATTTAGTAGAACTTGAGACGGAAGCATCTCAAGCCTGGGTCCACACCGGACGGTTCATCGCAACCCATATTCGTATTTGGTTAGGACGAACTTTGGGCGAACACACGAGTTGGACCTAGCGTTTCTTGCCGCGGTTAATCCATTTGTCGTGGATCTTTGATCGTGGTGAATGAATCGTTTGGTATAAACCCAGCTATTAAGTGAGTAGAATCAGTGCCAAAAATTAGGCCCGTACCAAAAACACATGCCCGTAGCTTAAACTTTAAAATATATTATAAATTTTTATAACGACTAGCTTTTGTTCGCGACTACGCTTACGGTAAATTTGAAGTCTCTATAAAAACCTTACATGCCGTTTCACTCCCCTAGGGAGTGAATTTTAAAAATAAATTTTGTATGAAGCCGTCAAGTTTAATCCACTGAGGTTTGCTCTCTTTGATTTTACTACACAACAAAAAACTTTTTTTTATTAGCATATATGAACTCGCTTAAAATTCTTTTTGTAAAAATTCAAATCTCAATACGAACGTTTTTCATTGATATAATCTTTTAAAACTCGTGCGTCTATTTAATTTCATCCATTTTTTTTAAATAAATATATTTATTTCGACCATTTAGCGTATTTTATAGGTTTTTATTGCGCTTAAACGTCTAGCATTTAAAGGTGCCTGGTCTCTTAGAATTTTCTAACCACTCCTACCAGACTAGGCTGAATCCAGCCCTAACTAGAGATATCAAATTTTATTAGGAACAGAATCTCTATTAAATTCGAAGGAGAGTACCAAGTTACATTTTACGTTGTAATCAAAGGTTTTTATGTCCAACGAAACCTCAGTTAAGAAAATAATTGTTAAGTTCTTAAATTAATTTAAAAGGAAATTAAAAATGAATATCAATAGCGTCAACCAAATTATGTGAACAGGAGTAGATTGGAAATGGTATGTAGCAGCATTCCTACTGCACAGCGTATATGATTATTAAAATAACTAAATGAATACGACGACGAGCGAACATTTTGCACCGTTAAAATATTTTACTCAACAATATTAAATTTAATAAAAATAATAACGTTATATTTACTGATTCTCGACAATAGAGTGAAAAATGATATTCAAAGTAGTGTTAATATATTAAGCAACTAATATTGGTGTAGTATTAAAGGACATATTTTATACCAGCAAAAAACACTATTGAGATACAATAAATGAAATTAGAGTTATCAAACTTCATAGTTCGTAGGCGAGAATTACATTTGTGAGCATTACTCTCGTAATTGATATAAAACAACTCTACAACCTAGTAAGAATTACGTCGTACGTAGTTACGAAAGCCGTGGCTGTCAAAAATAATGCACTGACAGTAAACAAAAAAAAATCTCCACTCCACGCGACACACGTGTATAATTGGCACAACTAAAGGCTACTAATCAAATAATTGAATTTAATTAAACACGTATGTAAACTTTATCTTTAAACGTCTGAGAGTAAAACTTACAATTCTCATTTTATGGAATACCCCAAAACTTGTTTCGTACCCGCATTGATACTGTTTCTTTTATTCTCTTATCTATGTTTATGCCGATTCGACAGAAAAACATTTCGCGACTACTCGACTATTGTTTTAATTTATTAAAATTTTCTTTTGTTACCAATATAAAGGAAATAACGAGACAATTGTTTTGCAATTTACGTAATTTCTTTAGGGTAAAATAAATTCGTCAAATTTATAGACGATAAGGTCCATTAAAGCTGGTTAATTGTGAAACGTTCGCGGTTAAATTTTTTGCTTTCATTCTAAAAATTTAATTTTTGTTTAGTTAAGAAATGTATTTATTGTTTTTTTGTTTTTGTTTCGTAAAACTTAACATATACAAAAAACAATCAAAATCGGTCCACAAACGACGAAGAAATCGGTGAAAAAAACAAATAAAATACATACAGCCGAACATAGAACCTCCTCCTTTTTCGAAGTCGGTTAAAAATACAGAAGTAATCTATGTCAATTAACGGTCAAAAATGTATCGCTTTGTCATAGAGAGAGAGTTCAGAATATTATTATTTTCTTATCGTATGGTAAGACGATTCAATATACATGCACGCTTGAACACAGAAACATCTACTAATACTTTTAATTTCGTACTCGGTTAAAATTTTATTTTAATACGTATAACGTATAAGAAATTAAACATATTAACTTCCTCGCTGATCCATTACAGATGAAAGTACATTATATCAAACAGAATTAATTTAAATGATCGCAATTACGACGGTACGACGCACTGAAATAACCGTCCGTGTTATTTTACAAACTGCGTTACGCATGATTCATAGAAAAAAAATATTTATTCCAGTTTCGTGTTGATCTATTTCTGAACTGATATATGCGGTTCCCTTAAATTTATTGGTTTGAAACTTTAACGGGAACATGGGTTTGGGACAGATGTGGGGATTCCGTAGCAAGATATTTTAAATTATTATTTGTTGGGCGTGTACGTAAATGTGTAAATCGTTGGACCGGTGAAAGGATGGCAGAGGTTAGTTTAGGAAAATTTGATTATACTAATAGAGAGGTGAAACTTTCATTGTAAGCTTAAAGAAACTCCAATATATGAACTAGACTTAGACTTATGACTCGACTAGTGTACAGTCTGGCTCAACCTGACAGTACCTAGATAAGTCAAGGACAAGTACTGGAGCTTAGGGTCTATAATTTGACGTTGATGAGCAATACTATGTCAAGCCACATGGACTTCATTTTGAGAAAATGGCGTCTAAAGATATCAAACCTATTCTTAATATAGTTTGAAGATGTATATATCCATCTATACAATGGTATAAAAGAATGTTTTATCTAATAATAAGTTTTTTTTTTAAATGTATGTATTGCATATTGTAAAATATGAAACATATTTCAATTTTCGAAACATAAATTAAGATACTTTTTCCATACTTATTTAGTTTAGATTACTTGAAATATTTTTGAATAATGTTAAATATATGACGCATTATCAGAAAATATTCAATTAAACTCTTTGGTTAATGGTTAGTTGTGCTAATTAGACATCACAATACATCAATATCCCCGAATTTGACTTTTTGTGGTTTGACGAACTACGTTACGTATGGAACACTATGATGCTGGGTTAGAGTCTAGCTTTAGTCCATTGACTACAGCTAGTACTATTCGAACAGGCCGGCTTGACTTGGCAGTAACTTTTTTTACTTCCGAATCCCTTACTTCCATTATAACTTTTTTAACTGACAAACATTTGTGGCTTCTCTGGTGCTGCAAGTGTCCATGGCCACGGGTATTCAAACCATTAGGTATCCCACACCCTCGTCCGCTACCTATTTTTATGAAGAAAACCAAATAATATGAGTTGAGAATACTAAGATGAAAATACATGATGATAATTTTATATCATGAAATAAAACTGTTATCAACGATCAAAAAACAACCAAAATCTCAAGAAACGTACAAACTCGTACATCAATAAAAAAAAGTATCATTTATTTTCCAACCGATCGAAAATTTTCACACGAATTTACGTAGCGTCTAGACGGTCAATGATACCAATCTAAAATGAAACGCTGTAAGTAAACAAAGCTTATGACCAAATTAATTCGTGGCCGTCGGGGCAATACAAACAGTTGTCAAAAATCAAAGCGAACATCCATTGCACGCTTCGTCTAAATGCATACATCGAGGCCTCAATTTCACGCGGCGTCGCTCAAAAACGCCGAAAAAGAAACGCAAAATGGCTGCCAAAAAAGGCCGCAACCAATAAGGGCAATGCCCAGTAGCCAAAAGGCTAGTGGAACGGTATAGGATTACCATAAATTATCTCTTTTTGCGGACTGTCCCCAAAAATCATAAATTGAAAAATTGATGTCAAGGGAAAAAGTACAATGGAATGGTATAAAATAAAACAGGCAATAATTAAATTTGTTCATTTGTCTTAAACGCTTAATTTGAAATTGTGCTGTTTTCCTTTTATTTTATCAATATTGTTAAATCTAAGTTTTAACTAGCTCGTATAGAATTTTATTTATCCTAAAATCATAAAAGCAAGAACTAAAAAGTAAATAAACTTCATACAAAAAACATTGTGGTTGTTTTACACGTTTCCCTTTTTTACCTTTCTCACAGAGTATAATTGATTTTAAGTCTTTACCATAAAATGTGCCTGTTTTGAGATCTCTCATTAATTTCATTCCATAGAACTAATGCTTTGATTATTTTGCTTATTTTATAGGAACCGGTCTTACCTACCAAGGATTCGTAGTCTATAAAAATTAACAAAAAATAGTCTAACATAAACTACTAAGCCGTTTAATATTGCTTAACGTTACTTTAATACTTTCCGATTTAAAAAACTAGACTAGACTGGTTGAAAGAGATATCACATCTCGAGCAAAATATTTAAATTAAAAATGCAATATGAAAATACATGTAATAAAGTCATTATATGTATTTTCTCAATTTTTTTTTAAATATTTTTATTATTATTCCATGTTCGTCATATACCATGGTGCTCCTAAATTTAGGAAACACGTGCGATACGAGAATCCTTTGACAAGTAGTTAGTCGTAATTCGGAACGTGTTATTCGCTACGTTTGAATGAACGAACCTATTTGTTGACTTTGAAAAGATCTACGATAAAATCTATTCTACGACTTATTCTATATACAGCATTTTATATATGAAAAATCAATTACCTTATCAATCGTAACTTCGTTTCCAACCGACATAAAAAAGGTTTTCAAATCGTAAAGAATATTTTAATTCCATCATTCTTGAATCGATTATTATTTATTTAGATTTTTTACTTTTAAATAAAACATATATGATACCTATCATTAAAAGTGCATTTTCTTCAAATATTTATACCATACATACCAAAAGGTTACAACCAATCATATGTTATGTTTCTATTTGACGGTAAATGTCTGTACCTATTTCCAAATCTGACAAACTCGTTAAATAACTTTTTGACCCAAAGATACGCTCGTCCGACATACTCAGTGGCCACCTGGTTATACAACGTCATTGAAAGTAGTTGGTATTCTGGCTGCCGAAATTCATGACGTTATATCTATAGTTATTACAATCATTACAACAAACGCAAAAATGTACTCGATTGAAAAGTCCAATGTTTTAACATAGAGAGAAAAGATCATAGTGATTTCACTAAATATTCGGCTACAAGGTTATCGTGTATAATGTCTGTAAACCTTCAGGCTATAAATAAGCTCCATATGAAACGAAGCTGATATATGCCATCTAAACACGACATACCAACTTCTGCAAGATGGCAGAGTAATTTATGATTATGTCCCATTTTACTGAACCAAAAATCTTTGGTATAAGAACATGATTTCTATAATGTTGCAAAATTATGTATTATGCTTTAAAGTCATGATTATCAAGTGGATAGAATGTGTTTATATTAACCGATAAAGACGGCCTATTCAGGGGATAATGATTTGATGATTTTAAACTGTCGCCATCAAACACACACACACACACACACACACACACACACACACACACACACACACTTGTTATTGTGGATTGTGAATGAGATCAATAATATTAGACACTTTCTCAATTCAAATATCTATCCTATTTTATTTCAATTTATCTATCGGTATTTCAATTAATCCGAAACCACATCACAACGTTAGATTAAAAACCGTTTTGTATCGTGCATTCAAATAGATCTCCTAAACCGATATAGCTTTAACTAAAATAGCATTTGTCGTAAAAGGATTTTTATTTAAAATAGGTAAAGAATTTAAGTTATATGATCCTGCGCTCGTTTTAATATTTTATTACGCTGATCGTCTAAACGTTATTTTTTTTCTATTTCGCGTAATGTAATTATCTGATTTCCAAAAAAAAAGATGGATGTTCTTGTTTTATTAATTCATCGGCGTCGTCTTTGCTTAACCTTTTTTTTTATAGAATATATTTGCCTATCGTTCCCATAGAATTTTGATCAAAATCGGTTCAGTAGGTGGTTTTAAAATCAAAATTACTCGAATAATTATGTGATTAAAGTAAACGAAATTACATATTTTGACTTTGAAGACGGTTCTCCTATTTAAAAAAAATAGGTTACCCAGTGTCCTTCCTTCCTTTTCTGCGTTACTAAAAATGTATACAAAATTTTACACTATTGACTGGAATAGTTGAGTCGTAAAAGTGTGACAAAACTACAAAAAGTAGTCTATGTCTTTATCTACGGTCCAATCCATATTTAAACTTAAATTGATAATAATTACTTCACCACTTTGAGAATAAAAACTAAACAAAACAACAAACGATCACACATAATATAATGATACCCATTGCTATAATGAAATAATTTTCAATCGTCCTTGTCGAAAAAGTCGCACGAATTATTAAAAAGTTCCAATAAGGTTTCCCGATTAAAAATTAATTATAAATGTGTTCAGAAAACGAACAGTTAAACGAGCGAATTGCATGTTCGAATGTGACCATCCTGTATTAACTAAGGCTTCAAGTATTACCATCACGAAGGGGAGCCTTCGACCTAGTTGCTTTGTTGACTTATTTGTATAAGGGCACCCATTTTGTACATACTGATAGGCAATAATGTGTTAACCCACGAACATTCAAAATCAGAGGTATTGATGTATTCTCATGCTGCGTCACCTATTTAACATTATTAAAAAAAATTCAATTAATCTGAACTAAATAAGTATGGATAAAATTTTCTTAATTTAATGTTTCGAATTTCAAGTGCGTTTCAAATATATTTTAAAACTTATTATTCGGTATTTTTTTATTACGTCATTTGGCTCACCGTGCGCTCAGAATACAACTTTAGGTTGGATTCTGTTTGGAAGTATAGTTGATAGTAAGAAAAAGGTTAAGGCAATGGTTAACATCATAATATAAATTTTAACAATAAGTGCCATAATAAAAATGCGTGAACTTGGCAAACGAAAATAAAAAACATAAACTACCTATTGTAATAAAACTATTTTAAACGGATTTAAATCGCGTATATTAATTATTTATGTTACATAGGCCAAACAAAGAGAAGCATCGGTTCTAGGGTCAAGGAACACATAGGAGATATCAAAAATAGGCGTTCTTCAAAGTCTGCAGTTTGTGAACATGCTTTGGATAAACCTAACCATTTTATTCGATTTGATAAACCACAGATCCTCGCTAGAGAACACAGATTCATCCCTAGATATATACGCGAGGCTATTGAAATTCAAAAACATCCGAACTTCAATAGAGAAGATGGTTGGAGACTTTCAAACACCTGGGATCCACTTATTAAAAAATTAAAATCCCAAGTCCAACAGACTGCAAGACCGAAAGATACAGTTAGTAGTGCCTTCTGCGTGCAACCGGAACGTTATTCAAGATACCATCTAAGAAACCGTTGGCGGTAGTTGTAAATAATATTTTCTAAAATTTCAAATAGACAAATGTCACCTTAGTCTACCCGTGACCACGAACGCTGCAAAGTGCTCGAAACGTCGGGATGATAAAAATAATTAATATACGCGATGTAAGTCCGTTTAAAATAGTTTTATTTCAATGAATAATAATCGCGAAAATCTAAGTCAACGATATAAACTACCTAGTTCTTTGCCTAAATTAGCAAAATATCATATTAATAATGGCTGTTAAATAATAATATAAAATATTGAGATACAATATTGATTTAAGAAGTTTTTTGTTTTAATTTGATATTTTTTTCGTTTCGTTGGTATAATGATTTTATTTAATTATATTTGATTTTAGTTATTTGTATTTGTGTAGACTACAATAATGACGGCAACGTTAGGCAGAAAAAGAATTTTCAGACGTTTTCATCCTCTGAAATGACTTTGACTTATATTGTAGAAAATTATCCGGAAAAATTATGTAGAGTGTATTAAAAGTTTATAATTAACTTTAAAAATCTATATAGACTGTAATAAAATTTGTTCCATTTGGTATTCTGAATCCGTGGAGTTTACAGTTTATATTTATACCCCTTTAAAATCTTTGCGTAGGTATATCCTAACAAACTGCGTACTATGTAATTAATTGATCCTTTGAAGTTCCAAGTCTAACTATAACATTGTAAATATTTACGATCGCGTATTTTGTCTTTGTTTTCAGTCAATATACTCGTATACAAATCTGCATAGATAACATAAAATTAAAAATTAAAAAAAAAAAACTTTGACAGTCCATTTATTGAGACCATTTCAACGAGGCACAACATGATACTGATCTGATGACTCCAGATGATGCAGGAGCATCAGGTCAAGGTTCAACTATGTTATTTTAATATCTTTCCTAGTATAGTAAATTTCGAGTCGATTGGACCACTAGATGTTGCTCAGGTCCTTCCAACAACTTGAATAGAGCTAACCTTTAAACGTGTAAACAGATCTTCATTAGTTACAACTAAGAACCATCCCGATTACATCAAGAAAAAACGCATTAAAATTGATACAATCGAAAGGCAGTTACGATGCTACAGACACACAGATACACAGATAAACACGTCAAACCTATACCACCCCTCTATTTAGTCAGGGTTTAATAAAAGACACTCAGTTGTCTTTTTTTTTATTTTCCTAAATCTTTTAAAAAGTATAAAGTAAAGTACAGCCTGTAAATTTCCTACCGCTTGGCAAAAACCTCCTCTTCTATTACAGAGAAGGTTTAGAGCTTAATCTACCACTGTTCCACTACAGGTTGGCGGATATACATGCGTCAGAATATCTCCCGATACAAGCATGTTTTCTCACGATCTTTGCCTCCACTGCTAAGCTCGAGGTGAGTTTAAACACAAATTTAGCACTTGATAAGTTAGTGATGCTAGCCAGGGTTTGAACCCGCGAGCATCAATTGAGGTCGAAGTGTTCCATTAGGCAATCTCGGCTTATCTTTTAAAGGAATCTATGAGATGTGTAAAAGAATTCGCTAACAATTATAGACAAAATCCTTCTGTTATCTGATCGTTTACACCAGCCGCAGTCTGTTTAACGCCAGCCATGTGTTGTACGTGTTTAGATTGATTGTAATCCAGACTTGCTTTAACTTCCTTACAAAGTCTATTTAGACGACATTTTGACGGTTCTGTATATAATTTGCGAGTCTTCTTTTTACTATTATTATCAAGCTAAAAAGTATGAAAAAGATGTGTTTTTCTGGAGATATCAGACTGATTTGAGGAACTTCTTATCTTTGATAAACTGGTAATTAAGAAAGGATAACCTTATCTCTTACAATTCAATGGGTTTTCAAGCGATTTCAATTGATTTTGAAGTGAATCGTTTTTTTTTTCAAGTCCTAATTATAGCTATACCAAGCTATAGAGTATATAAATATAGGCTAATTAATATTCACACTTAAAAAATGCCCTGGTGTAACCTTAAATTTATTTCGAACAATGTCAGATGGGTAACTAATAATGGATCTTAGATAATGGAACATTAAAAGAGGAAAATCGCTTGGTAGTCTAAATATTCTCGTAACCCTGAGCTAATTAGTTATATCGTATTGCATCAAAAAAAGCTCATCCAAGTATTCTTAAAAGAACAGCATAAAAAACCCTAACACACTTTGGTATATCTATTCACCTTATACTTTTATCCAGACGCATTGTTAACCCCTGCCGTCGATACAAAGAGGCATTCAAATGACTATTTTCGAACCAAACCACATGATACAATGCATACTTTCCTATAGCTCCTAACATAAACAGAGTTAACGTCGCGATCCAAAAATAACAATATAAATAACTTTAAATGGTATTTCTTTGTACCAATCGCTGTACCGACTGATTTGTGAACGGTTTGAAGTCTGGTCAAAGAATATACAAGTGAAAAGATATGACAAACTAACATAAGGTAATTAACATAATTGTGCTGAAACTTCAGACAAATTTGGAAATTGCGTAGTAAATTTTAACTTTGACGAATATGTTTTTGCATTTTGTTTTCCATTTTTATCACTCGTAATGCTTTCATTAATTACCGTACTTTATTACCACAAAAATATTACAAGCAAATTGAAATGATACACTTGTGTTAATACATAATTTTGATGTACTTGTGACGTTTTGTATGAGACTAGCTTTTGCTCGCAATATCGCTCGCTTTACTGTAGTTTTTTTTAATATAAAATAACTAGCTTATAGACAAAAAATATACCCTATGACCATCCAAAAAATACCTGTTAAATGTCACCGCAATTTTTAAAATATGTTCAGTAGTTCTGGAGTATATAAAATTGTCCTCAAATCTATCTAAATTGTCCCTCTTTAGGGCAAAGTATAGATATATATTCGTTTCCAATTATATAAGTTCTTTTAGCAATACAAGTCATCATACAGAAATATTATTCTTCACCAACCGTCGTGTCTGCAAATATATAATCTATGATATCGACATATTTATAGTAATGCAACGAACATATAGGATTATTACTGGCGCGTTGCATCGCGTGCGACGCGTGTCCTTGAAGACATATGCTCACGAAACATTTACATACATAAATCGTTTAGAAACATATAATTCGAATGTTTATGCTCGTCGTAAATTATTTCAAATTATGAATATGTTACGCAAACATGACAGTTATTTACTTTTAACTGAGGTAGAGCATATGACTACAGCTCGTATACAGGCTGGCCGGGGCAGTAACTTATTCTCACAGAAAATCGGCATGAAGTAACTAACACAGCTGTATTTCGTACAATAAACAAGAGAACTGGAAACCTAACCCCCTCTCCCAATTCTTTTCTAACGTCCATTTCCTTTAATGCCTGATTCATTTTTTAAGCTGGCAACACATTTGTGGCTCCTCTGGTGCTGCAAATGTCCATGGGCGGCGGTGATCACTTAGTATCACTATTTTTATTATAAAAAAAACTTCAAACTAACTGTGTACCTTTTAAGATATTACTATTGCATAATCATGAGCAATGTTTACATGTATGTATGTTGAGGAGTTCGTGTTGTGCATTGAGTGACATATTGATTAGCGAAAAATTTTGAAAAGAAATAATATAGTAGAGATTTTTATCGTTACGAAAACTAACCTCCATTTTTGAAAGAGACGCTCGATAAATGTATAACTTTATATAGTATAATAATAGGCAAATATACAACATAATATAGAATGTTTTTTTTTATCCTACCCTCAATGGTGTAAGCTATCGTGACGCCATTACAAGTTGTCTCCATTGGCTCTTATTGACCATATTTAAAACAAGCCACTTGGAAAAGTGTGATCTGGGTTATTGATATACTTTCCGCGTTTGTGAAATTGGTGAATTTATTCTAATTTATAAACTATGTGAAGAAGAATATTGTGGCTTAATATATTAGCGGTAAAGTATCCAATTTTGTTATTATCTATTAACAGACGGAATCTTTTAATATTAAATTAATTATTATAGGTCGAGCAACTATCTCAAATTAAATTTATTATAAAAGAGTATATTACATAGGTTTTTAATTGTTGTGAGTAAGTGCATGGTTGTTATACAGTGATGACTGGATTGGAATCTATCTGTGAATTGGCCACATAATATGCAGAACGACTAAATATATTTTTAACCTTTTCAAAAGTATGTTTTTAATTTTCCGGAAAAAATTTTATGTATGTTTCCCGATTACTCGAAAACTACTGGACCGATTTGGTTAATTTCTTATTATTTAAAAGTGTACAATCCCTGATTGGTTCCTTAGAATTTTTATCAAAATCGGTTAAGTAGCTTGATTTTAAAATCAAAATAACCGGAATAAGTTTTTCATAAGAGTAAACAAAATTACGTTTGCTTGTATTGTGTTTGCTTTTGAAGTTGGCCGCCCTTTAAAAAAAAGTATATCTAAAACATTCATAAAACAATAGCAAACAAATTCAAGCGCAGAAAATTTTAGGTATATTTTATTATAATACAAATTTTATATAAAATCTCGGGTACAATTTGTGTATAAATTAATTTCATTTCCTTTTGTACGGCTTAATAAATAATATTTATAACAATTTCAATTATATTTTATTATAGAAACAAAACGTGTTCGAATAAATAATAACGAATACTAAAATTATGCAAAATTACGAGTTTATTTTGTTCATTGGAAACCAATGCGCGTGCAAAGCGAGCCACCTGTTAGAACAGGCGTCAATATGACAGTTATTTAACCACATTAAACATAGGAAAATAATATTTCGTTGCTTACATTAAGAGCTAAATTAGCGTGAATATAATTATAGCTCGAACTGTTTCGAATTTATTTATTTAGAAACATTCGTCGATTACTTGTATGATTTGCTTTTTTTTTGTATTTTTGTTTTCTTAAGCATTTTGTGTTCTTGGTTTAAAGGTACATTATCGTTTTACTAATTAAATAATAATTCAATTCACTAGCGATACTGAAAGAAAGCGATTGACTAAATTGATTATTTCTGCAACACCGACTTAGTTAACTACATTCTATAATATATGCACTAATACAGTATAGCATAATATACACGAGGAGAAAAAATTTGTTTGGTAATTTGTATCTAGAGTATAATCATAAATTACTACTACTATTAGTGTTAGTACTCAGGCTAATATTAATAAAAATATATTTTTTTGCTTTTGGATACCCCTAATATTGTAGAAAGTTATAGGCTAAAGGTTATAGGCATCATGTTCGATACTTATCAGTAACTATAAACGCGAGTGAAACCACGCGGGGCAGTTAGTGACTTAAAAAATAAGTCAACTTATAACTTATTACCTCAGTAACTATAAACGCGAATGAAATCGCGAAGGGCAGCTAGTGATTTATAAAATAAGTAAACTTATAACTTATTTACTCAGTAACCATTTAATCGAGTAAACACGCGAGGGGCAATTAGTGACTTATAAAATAAGTCAACTTATAACTTATTTTCAGTAACCAAGTAGGCGAGTGAAACCAAGAGGGGCAGTTAGTGATTTAAAGCATAAGTCTTAACTTATTTTAAATCGAAAGATGAGGAAAACCGAAGGAAGGAATGGAAGGATGGTCAAAAAACATCCATTGTTCAACCGTACGAAACCGCGGAGCAGCTCATAACAAATATTTGTTTAGGTCAAATATGAATTTATCGTTGTCTGTGTGTAATGGAAGCGTTGTATAAATCACGGTGTACATAGTTTGCTTGTAATATGTATGTGCATTCCTTTTAAGAGGGGCGAGGGGGGATTCTTTTGCCGTAGTACTCGTATATCATATCCTATCTATATGTAGGTCTTCAAAAAAATTTGTTAAGGATAGATTAGACATCTTTAAACGCCATTTTTTCAAAATGAAGTCGGTGTGGTATGGGTCCGTATCATGTTAAGATTTTCTAGAGCTATATTTATTTTCTTAAACCTTTTTTTTATATAAATACTTGACTTGGGAGTACAGTCCCCCCCCCCCCCCCCCCTAATTCCAAGCAGAGTTGCTTGGAATCCCTACCGTAATAAATTATAAAATTTTCAAAACACTACTTCAGTAACAAGAAAACTTGAAATCTGGAAGGGGTCCAAGAAAATTAATACCATATGAAATTTTGGTAAATGCAATAAATCGTCTTATTCAATTTCTATGACACATACATTTGAGTGTCGAATTCACTTACTTAGAATTTATTGCTTATGAGGTAAGTTTAAAGTTCCTTCGACTTAAAGAAATATATTTAAAGTTGAGATGGCATCGTTATGTCTGTATTGAAATTGGTTCTGCATTTTTAGTGTCTCGAAATCAGTCTGTATATCACAGACGCTTTTATTGAAAACTAGCTGTGACTCGCGATTTCACTCGCGATTATGTTTACTGCTTCGCTCCTGTGAGTCGTAACATGATGTAATATAGCCTTCCTCAATAACAGGCTATCTAACACAAAAATAATTTTTCAAATCGGATCCGTGATTTCAGAGATTACCCTCTACATACAAACATAAAAATAAACTATACTTCTTTATGATATTAATATTATAATATTTTAAATAGATCATTGTTCTTTTTAAACCGACTTCAAAAAGTTGTTAAATTCTTCGAGGACTTTTTATGTATGTTAACGGAATAGTCAAAAACTGCTTTACCGATATGATTTATTATATTTTAGTTTGGGAGTATACTTTTCTGTTGGTCTCAAATAATTTTTATCAAAATAGGTTCAGGTTCATTCGTTTGGTTTGATATTCAAAAAAACTGCAATAAGTTTGTCTAATGGAGAAAAACCGAATGTGTGAAACTTAAAAAAAATAAACCAACCTTATGGGCAAAATATGTATATAAATGAGGTAATTAATTAAGGAAACATTAAGATTTTGACAGACTTATTCCAGTTATATTGATTTTAAAACTACTGAACCGATTTTGACGGAAATTCTATGGCACCAATTGAAAAGTGTATCCATCGAAAAAAGATTACAGTCTCAGCAAATTTCGTACCTCCTTTTTTGAAGTCGTTCAAAAAAACAAAAACATAAAATTCTCTAACAATACCAGCACCGACAACAAACGTCAAAAATAATTAAACATTAAATCATACAAACAATGATTATAATCAACAAAACAAGTAATATAAATTTGTATTCATCCTTAAATTAATAATAACGGGTGTATGGGTTTTGTTTATATATATACATATATTTGTGTTGTTCTAGGGCAAGGTCTAACAAAGAAAAGTCTACTATTTGTATAGTCTTCAAAATTTGATCGTGATTGTATTCTCGACCGCACCGAACAATCTCCTTCGTGTCTTCTCCATCCTACGTGACATTGGCGAAATAATATGTGCTCATATGGCACAACTAAAAGCCATCAAAACAAAAATTGAATTGAAAAAAGTAATATCCATAAAATTGTCCTCATAACAATTTTCCATCAAATCGGACCAAACCCGTGGCTGTGAATTAAAATTACCCACATTCGGTATTTAATTATACAGGATGAGTTTTTCATTTCGTAAACGGTATATTCAACTTATAATCAGATCCGAATTTCATATTCCACTTTTAAGTATTGATCATTTCCTTGAAGGATAGACTACTTAAGGTTTAATTAATGTATGGAATTAATTTGTAAAAAATAAGTCTTTTTAAGTTTGACGTACTATTACTTCCCAAAAGTTGATCCTTATAAGTAACACTATCAGATAGTTTGGTGTCACTGAAAACCAGTTTTGGAGCAAAACTCCAATAATAACAGAGGGACATTCCTTTTCGGGGACATTGCACCATATTAGATAGAGATTAATATTTATTAATACTATTTTTAAGATAGGTTTTTTTTTTAAATAGTTATGTTTTTTTTTTTATAATTTTTCTTTAATGTTTTAAATGTATTGGTATTTAAGGATTGCATGTTATATTTGTTTTTCTTGCTAGATTTTGTTACTATTTTTATATGTGCTATTTTATTTCTAAATGTGTTGTTCCCGAATAAAGGTTATTCTATTCTATTCTATTCAGATAGTGCAATAATATAGGATGTGTGTTTTTTACAAAATCTCCGGGTCGATTCCTGGCTAGGAAAATGAATTTTTCAAGAAACGAATAATGCAATTTTAAGTTTTCATCAAAATCGGCCCCCAAGGTCCTTTAAATATTTATCACCATTCCCTATACTTTCAAATTTGACCTACCACACCCAGTTAAAAAACTCACTCTGTATATGCAATTTCAATATGAAAATTCAATATTGTCGTGTCATTCTGATTATGCATTCTTTAATTCATATCAAATCGTGTTAATAAATAACTAATATACTAATATTATTAAAAAGGTATTTGTTACTTTATAAATTTGTATGTAGTAAATCTCTTAAAAAATTGATCTGGTTTGAAAAATCGTTCTTGTGTTCGATAGGCCGTTAATTTAAAAATATTATAGGTTACACTTTATAACGTATACTAATATTATAAAGAGGTAAAATTTGTTTCTAAATTTGCATGTATGCGGTAGGTAATCTCTGAAACTACTAATCCGATTAGAAAAATTCATTTTGTGTTGATAACCCGTTTATTGAGGACAGTTTTAGGACGTATTATACACTATACAATATCATAGGAGCGAAGTAATAGCCATAAACACAAATAAATCCCCGAAGGTAAGCTAGTTTGTCGATATAGCATCAATAACAGACGGACGAACAAACAAATATACAGACGGACAATGAAAGCTTAGAAATTAATGCTATGTCAATCTACACGGACTTCATTTTGAGAAAATGGCGTTTAAAGATGTCAAACCTATTCATAATAAATAAGTTTGAAGAACTATGTTGGTATAATAAAAAGTTCATTAAATATATCAGATATATTGCAAAATATAAAACACTTATTTAAAATATTAAATTAAGAAACTATTTTTCTGTGCGTTTAGTTTAGTTCAGATGACTTGAATTTTTTTTAATAATATTAAATACTGACGCATTATCTGAACACACGAATATCTCCGAATATAAACCCAAGAATTGAATTGAATTGAATATCTCAGAATTTGAATTTTTGTGAGTTGACTCATTATTCCTTATCAGGCTCCAAATATACTACGGAACTCTAAAAACGTGTTCAAAAGTCACACAAGCAGATCCCATAGAAAATAAAGTTTCTGATAAAACGATTTTAATTAAAACGATTGTCAATGGTCTGTCAGTTGAATCAGGGAGTATCGAACTTTCCCTTCATTAAAACATGCCCTTTGATCTCTCATAAATACCGTAGTCTCACACAAAACTGTCGAATATATTGAAATGGTGAAAATATTAATATCGAAATGTTCTTTGTAAAAAACTTTTATTAAAAAATATATCGATTACGATACTCGTGACAGAAATGTAACCTTTACATTTTCTATTAATAAAGTTAGTCAATAATGAAGTTCGTCAATTCCCAATGAAATATAATATATAAATATGACGTAAATAACATTTAAACGTCTTCAAATACGTCACGCGTTGACAGTCACGTACTTTTCTTGACATAATATTACGTGTGTAGTTCGGGGAGCTATTGTATTTTTTATTAAGCAATGACATCATAATAAAACATGAGGTATACTGCACCCAATTTTCTATAATGCTTGTAACAAAAAGTATAGATTTTTATTTAGATAATTTATAAGTCCACTGAAGAGCTTAAGAATATTTTTCTTTATGTGACTTTTTTATTACATTTTAAAAATCAGTCCCGAAGATACATATTTCAGAAAGCGTTTAATTATTACTTTTTTAAAACTACAACAATTCAATAATTAATGTATTTTTATTCCAAAACATATATTATTTATATTTCATTATTGATAAATCTGTACTAATATTATTTATGCGAAAATAATCATGTTTGTTTGTTACCCTATGGTGCCTAAACCTCTGAACCAATTAAAATGAAATTCGGTATAGAGATCGGTTAGACCCTATGAATGGACATTATTATTAGCTACTTTGATGCGAAAAAAGGCTGTATATGCTCGAAATAGAATTAAAATAATCACAATAACGCAGATAAAGTCGCGGGCACCATCTAGTTAATTATAAAATATCAACTCCATGACAATAATCCACAAATAAATACTCCAGAAAGTTATCTGAGATAACAACTTAGAAACCAACGGCAATACAAATACAAATATAATCTTTTAATTTGACAGATAAACGTTACCTCAGTCTAGCCGTGACCGCAACTGCTGCAAAGCATTTAAAACGTCGAGGTAATGAAAACAATTCATATACCCGTTCAAATAAAAACAATTCATAAATCCGCTTAAAATATTTCATTGTGTTACAATCGCGATAATCTACAAAAATACTAAACAAACAATCTAAATGTTTCGATTATATTGTAACTAGCTGGCCCTTGCAGTTTCACTAGCACTTATGGTTATCGCTGCACACTTAAGCGTGGAAGCGTTATGTAATATAGCCCATAGCTTTCCTCAATTAATAAACTATCTAGCACAAAAATAGTTATATGTTTTAAACTGATGCAACATTGTCGAAACGTCGGACAATTTAAATACCCGTTATTTAAAATATGTTTAAAATATAAACAAATATAAGTATTCAAATTGGAAGTATCTATACAAATAAATAAAATTAAAGTATCTGTTTGTAATTTAAAATTAACTGCTTTTAACTTTAAGCATATAAAAGTATACACAATACTTACATTAAAAATACAATTTTTTAAATATTTGTTTGCCTGTCTGTCTGTTTGTTTGTTCCGGCTAATCCCTAAGTGGACCGATTTTAACGAAACTTTCACTCACAGATAGCTAATGTTGTAAAGAGTAACTAAGTTTTATTAAAAAAATAGTACGCGAAAATCAATTTGACACCAATGTAATGAATGTGTACAAAGTCTGATTCAAATACGGTAGGTAAACATTATATAAATATAATTTTTCCTCAAATTAACGCGGGTAAAACCGCGGGGCACAGTTAGTCGAAAATATACATAAAAAATAACAATCAAAACGTATCAATACAACATACAAATTACAAACAAACAAATTTCATATCTTTTAATATAAGTATAAAAAAACCTTTATCACACCGATAAAACCGCGTATCGTCAATACAAATCCTAAAACCCCCACCGCGAATACAAGTATAAAGTTATTACTTTGCACCGTGTAACAGACACCGCTCTTTAATCCTGCAGTGCAGCCTCGGGCACCAATCGCAATCAATTGATTCGCCTATCACGATACCAATGTCGGTAAAAGCATACAATTTTGTTGATAGTGTTTTCGAGTGTTTATCGTGGTATGAGTTCCAAATGTGAGTGCTTAGTACATAGTTAGTTTTGAATAATAAATACTAGTAAAATTATAAATGCGAAAGTAACTCTGTCTGTCTGTTACGCATTCCTTCTTAAGCCTCTCAACCGATTTTGATGAATTTGACAGAGACAATCTTTAGACCCTGAAAAAAGTGAAAAAATTGAAAGATCACTAACTCGCTCATCAGGAAATCGCAAAAACTTCAAGTACTAGTAGTTTCAAATTTTGCATGAGGATTCTTTTTAAAAGGTTACAATAAAAATGGGGGTTAGAAGTTTGTATGGACATCCTCGAGGGGCCGCTAGTTAATAATAAGTTTTAATTTATTGAAATATAGTTTGTACAAATAGAGCTTGTTATGTATGTAAATATTTTTTTAATTATGCAAAAAAAATTCATTAAATAAATAAATAAAAATATTACACACGCTACCATGTAATTGAAACACACACGCATATTCTTGTGTTTATTGTTAAAGAGTACAGTCGAATTGTGACCGCTAGGCGATCCCTAGTATTTATAAAATGTCTGATTATTCTAATTGACGTACTAATTACGATTTGCTATAAAACTAGTAGGCGCTTGCCCATTACTTTGTATATAATTATCTCAGTCGATAATTTTATGCAATTTATTTTCTTTCGAAAAACCTACCTTTGCTTATTGAACAATGCATCGCAAAAAAACATACTAATTTAAAAATATACTACCATCTGCATTATACTGGCAATAGTCTAATAATCCTAAATAATAATTAAGTCTCCATTGATTTAAAATACAAATAGGAAATAAAACAAGATAGTAAAATATATGAAAAACAACAGAAAGGAATAAAACATTTTGAAAACGATAGCAAATAATATTTGATATTATAAAGCTCTATTACGGACGCGGCGACCCTATTACGGATTTATTTTATGCATAGATGTTTGAATATTTCATCTCATTTGCTAATTGACTAATCTGCCCCTAAGCGATGGTCGGACATGATACGGGAAGATATAATGAAACCTTTATGTACTCGTAATATTATCCTCTAATAATTTAATACATCATTTCAAACAGAAAAGTATGATAATAATTAGCTTCATGTGTATAAAAGTTTCATTTACATATTATGTTTGTTATCTACACAAACGTATATCTAATAACGGTAACATTTTGCTTTTCATAATAGGTATTTTTTATATGTATTTGGTATTTAAAATTTTGAGTAATATTTAATTAATAATACGAATTTATTGTACGTCGATGTTCATGTTTCAAATTTAAATTCGATATTGAGCCTTGACAATGATAAATTGAATATGAAATATTGTTTGGTAGATAATCCTTTCAACCTATGTATATTCAGTTATGTGTATATACTTGAATCTAGCTTTTAGGGATACTTTAGTGGATTTATTGATGAAATGACTGTTTTTGCTGTGTTTTAATACGTAACTATGGACGTCACTACAATTAGTTGAAGCATATTTTTTGATAAAGAATAGCTTTAGTCCATCGACTATAGTTCGTAATGTGACTTGCTCGATCAAGATACTACATAAAATCGCAGTAAATAGCTAACATAGCTGTGAGAGTAAGCCGGATGCCTACCGCCTTTGTCTCTTCCTGTACTTCCTATTATCGTAAATCCCTCATTCTATCTTATCATTTAGAATGTATTCATTATTTTCGTCTATTCTTTATTCTATCTAAATTGTCAATAATAGCTAGTATCTAGTTTATATTTTACTAACTATTTTGGTTTATGTTAGTTATTAAGGTTAAATGCTAACTATTTTGTGTGATCCGAGATGGTCCAGTGTTTAAAACACGTCGATCTTAACCGATGATCTCGGGTTCAAATCCCGGCTGGGACCGAAGTGCTAAATTTGTATTGAAATTCATGTAGAGTTCAGCGGTAAAGCAAAACATCCAGAGGAAACCGGCATGTGCCGGAGAAATTCGAAGACATGGATTAAGCTCGAAACTTTCTCCTCAGGGAGAGGCCTTTGCCCAGCTGTGGGACATTTACAGGTTGTTACTTTACTTTTACTTTACTATCTGTTTTCCTTGAAAAAATAAAAATTAACTCAATATGTCTAATTTTTAGTTTATTATATTTGTAAAGATAATTAATTATACATCCGCCGCTCGCACTAGACCTCACGGCACTTGCCGGGAATGAGTTTCCGCAAGCCCGTACCAGCGTGACAATAAATCCCGTTCTATCGTACCAATCGCTGTAATACGATTTCGATTTAGCCGGCACTGTTTGGAAATTTTCTGAATTTTTGAGGTTATGATTTGCTTACCGATCGCAATTGAATATGCGATCAGGTTAGATGAAATTCTATTATGTGCGAAACATACGCCCGCATTGTGATGCTGATTCGGAATGCGGTTCTGATCGACTTTTTAGATCTGAGTGTTATTATAATTGCTGTTTGCATAAGTTTGTTGGAATTTGCTGATTATAGTTTTAAACACATGACGTATGTATATAAGCAATGGTATTTTATAGCTATAGATATATTGCATTCATACTATAATATTAAATATCAGTACGCATTTCCAACTTATAAAAACTTATCAATTGATGTCATATTCGTTACTCAGTCGTCAACTGGTTGCTAGGCGACGTCGTCCAAATCGGTCAGCTTCTTATATGTCAAAATTCATGCGCTTATAACATACCTATAGATTTATAATATTACCAGTAGTTATCCGCCGCTTAGCCCGCTTGTATTAAGGAATTTTTATCTAAAAAACTTTCAATTCTTGTTTTAACCCCTAAGGAGATGGATTTTCAAAATTTCTTACTAAGAAATGCACTAGCACACTTATAGGAACAATTGTGCAAAATTTCATGTTTCAACGATTTAGACTCTGCGTTTATGGATCAGTCAGTGAATATGTCAGTCAGTTTTGAGTTTTATAAAAACCTATGTAGATTGTATATAGGATTTCAGTATTGTGTTTATATTTTTTCTTCTAGTGTTATATTATTATTTATTGTAACACATACTTAATAACGTTAACGTATAAAAATAAAGAATTTACGTTGACCATTTGAGAAACTTATTACTTTTTACGTACAAATATATACCGAGAAAAACTATTTGAAAGTAACAAAAAATGCTTTTGACCGTTTTTTTCAATTTTCAAACATTTTGAACTCCGCCGAGGTTTATCTTAAAAGGTATTTAATAAAATATTTTTCATAAAATAACATCTCAGATATAAAACAAAATTCTACTTACAAGAGCTTAACATCAAAAAAATCTAAAAAAATACTTTATTCAAGTAGGCTTTTAAAAGCACTTTTGAGTCGTCAAAACAAAAAAAAGTATTTAAATTAAAGAATAGCTATCACCGGTCGGAATAGGTATATATGTACATTTAAAAATTATATTATTTTATACAAAACAATAAATGTTCCTTATTTTCCATTTCCCCTATTTGCTAAATCTTCAATTTTTATCATAAAAACGACCATTATTATTTTTCAGTATTTGGTAAACATAATTTTTAATTTAGTCCACCCACGCTGTACTTCCCGAGGCTATTAAATGACCGTTTCGCATTTTCGATCCCTACTTTGACGGGATTAGGGGAGAAAATCTCCATCAACCTGTATTAATTTGTCATTGTTTTCGATAAATATATATCTAAGCCCAATTTCAGGTATACGTGTACGAAATCTTAAGTAATATTATAAACACGAATGTGAATTGGACGCTGATAAGCAAAACTATGTCAATATGGACTTCATTTTGAGAAAATGGCGTCTAAAGACGACAAATAAATTCTTAATAAATTCGTTTGAATAATTACATATCCATTTCTTTTCTATTTTGATGAAAGGCAAGAAAAAGCTAATTCAATGAAAATCCTTTAAAAGCCTCTTTAACTGCAACGTGAATTTAGAAATAGAGCACAAATCAATAACAAATTCTATGAAGCTATAAAGAAAACAATAGGGACTATCAAATCGTTGGTAGGCAATCGTTCGCAGCAATATTTGCTATGACAGAGCGATAAACAGATCAAGCTACGTCAATCTTTGCTATTACCTTTGATATTCACTAAACCATATAAAACAATTTATATAACCTTGTCAATATACAGAGGTTTATTGTGACCACAGACGACGACGAGCCGAAATGGCTTAGCGGTTAGAACACGTCGATCTCAACCGATGATCGCAAGATCAATCCTCGACTACCCAAAATTCAATATTCTATACTTAGGGCAATTTATTTAAAAACACCACTTTTTTCGGATTTAGCCTTCCTTTCACATATTAATGTTATTCTCATTAATAATTTTATTCTCTTCAAATTTTAGGCCAATTGGCTATTTGTAGTAGCGTAATAAGAGACCTGTGATATAGTAAAGTAATATAAAGTTAATCTTTTCTCCTTCTCCTATTTAGGAGAAGATTTTTAGAGATTAATCCAACACGTTACTCAACTGCGGGTTGGTGGATATACATGTGTCAAAATTTCTACCGGCACATGCAGGGTTTCTCACGATGTTTTCCTTCACCGCCGACCTCGAGATGAATTTAAACACTTTAGCACTTGAAAATTCAACGGTGCTAGCCGGGATTTCAACCCACGATCATTGGTTAAGGTCGATGTGTTCTAACTACTAAGCCATCTCGGTTTTTTTTATAAGACCGGGTCAAATCTTGGTTAATCTTGGACCAACTAATACAATTATGTAGCGCTTGGGTTATTATACATATATTCCACGAAAACATATCGACGTTTTAAATATTTAGTTAATCGTCGTTAATTTTTTAACTTGTATTGTCCTCGTATGAAGATAACATCAAAACATCTGGATACAGCGTGTCGTACAAAAGTTTATAAATCTCGCCCGACTCGTAGGAAACGATGACGTCATAAAAATATACCGTCAAGTGTGAAACAGTAACGTCCTTAAAGGTCCACGATATTTATTAATAGTAAACTGGCATTGCATTCATTCAATAAAATTTGAAATAATTTAGTTTATTATTTCGTATTAATCGAGGCATATCTATTCTATCTATTCTAATACTATAAAGCTGAAGAGTTTGTTTTTTTGAACGCGCTAATCTCAGGAACTAATCGTTTGAATTGAAAAATTATTTTTGTGTTAGATAGTTTATTTATTGAGGAAGGCTATAGGCTATATTAAATCACGCTACGATTCATAGGAGCAAAGCAGTAACAATCGACAGTTACCAAAATAATTCAGACACACGAACCTGCATATACTGTAAGGAGGCGCGATTATTAAACAAGTATTGACTATAATTTAGAAGCGTACTGGCTGATGACACTTTTTAAAAAGTAGATGATAATTCGTGGAACGGGCATTCACTAATATAAAAGGCAGCGTTGTATATGAAAACACACTTGTTTTGTACTGTGATTTTACTGAAAATCAATAAATATTGAGACTGTTGGATATTATTTTGAGCCGTCCTAACAGTAACATAACCCGTGCTTGCTATTTAGTATGTTTCAATTGCTAGATTGGTTCACACTAGGTTGTTACCTAGGAGTCGATCGTGACCTAAACTATAGGCTTATACATATATGCACGTTCCTTATGGACTCCAAAATGGAGAGTGATTTTGACGAAATATTCAGACATTTTTCAGATTATTCCAGCGGGTCATCTTATGAAGTTTGACGGTGATTGAACCAATTTTTTTGGTTTTCGGCTCGAACAGGTCACTGTTCGTATTTATTCTTCCGCAATAAGCAGATTGTTTTACGTACAATATATACGTTAATAAAGTATTATTCGTTATATACCTCATGTTTTTTCATCAAAATCAAAAATCAAAATAAAAAAATACTTTATTCAAGTAGGCTCTCACGAGCATTTTTAAATCGTCATACACGAAAAAAACAAAAAAAAATTAAATCAATAATGAAGCTACCACCGGTTCGGAACGTAGATTCTACCGAAAAGAACCGGCAAGAAACTCGATAAAGTTTAATTACCAATTTCACGGAACCCTAATACATTGCACTCATTAGACACCGAAAATAAAACGAATTGTGTTCTCACAGGAACCTAAATGACCTTTTTTTAATTTTTGACAAAATCAACAGCTATTTTAACGTTATTTTTTCAGCCACATGGCTTTCATTTAAGCCGCTTGTTTATAAATATTGTGTACTATTATCTATACTAATATTATAAAGCTGAAGAGTTTGTTTGATTGTTTGCTTGAACGCGCTAATTCAGGAACTACTAGTCCGATTTGAAAAATTCTTTCAGTGTTAGATAGACCATTTATCGAGGAGGGCTATAGGCTATATGGACGCTGATAAGCAATACTGTGTCAAGCCACAGGGACTTCGTTTTGAGAAAATGGCGTCTGAAGATGTTAAACCGATTCTTAATAAATTTGTTTGAAGACGTATGTATTCATCCTTCCTTGTCTATTTTGATAAAATGTATGATGTAATGAATCAAAAGCAGATAGATTTATTTAATATGTTATCTAGTAATAAGTTTTGAAATATTTGAAATTATTTTATAAATTAAAATATGGAAGGGACCTGAAATTAGAAGCATTGAGTTAAGAATTTTTTTTTTCATACTTATTTAGTTTAGATGACTTGAATTTTTTTTAATAATGTTAAATAGGTGACGTAGTATCAAAATTCATCAATATCTCCAAATTTGACTTTTTGTTAGTTGACACAGTATTGCTTATCAGCATCCATATATTATCACGCTAAGACCAAAAGGAGTGGAGCACCAATGAAGAATGTTTTAAAATCGGGGGATATTTTCCTATTGAAAGAGCTTACGCTGCGTGCGCTGCGTGCGCTGGGTAGTCTACCCGTGACCACGAACGCTGCAAAGTGCTCGAAACGTCGGGATGATAAAAAAAAATAATTAATATACGCGATTTAAATCCGTTTAAAATAGTTTCATTTCAATTATATATGAGTGCTATCCCTTACGGTTTCATTCGCGTTTATGGTGACTGCTTCGCTTCTATGAGTAATATAGGCTATATTACTATAACCTTAAATCAAATCAAAATGTTTTTTATAAAATAGGAATTTACATTCTCCTTTTGCACGTCAATAAAATGAATCTACTATGGTTTCGGAAAAGTATAACTTCAGACCTTAGAAGAAACCGCGAAAGAAACTCAGCGGGACTTTTTTGTTAATTTTTATTAATAACGCCAAGTATAATTAACCTTATTCGTCGAATGTATTGAGACAGCCTGGACCCTCCTATCATAACTTAATAAACGGGCTGTGTTAGGGTCAATTTATATATTTTTATTATTATTTCACATTTATTATAAAGTTATATATTTAAATAGGATTTATGAAATCTGTAATTTATTTCGTTGTATAACTGGCCGTAATTGTATTTTTCTTCTCCTTTCAAATTTAGAACGTGAAAAAAATGTATTGATTTTTGTGGCGTAATATGTATTGTTGTCGTAAAAATGAGTCATGAATATAAAGTTTTTCTGTTTACTTAATGTTTAATTAAAAATACTTATTATCTAATGAGCTATCGAACAGGCTGCAACAATCCTTTACTCCAATACTAATGCAAAAATACATTTTTTTCCTTATAATATAGAGTAACTGTCCCGTGTTATTTCCAACAAACTTAAATAAAGAAAGGAGAGGCTTCAATTCATGATGTATGTTGTTTCTCAGAACTCCGTCATTTCAATTACAATTTTAAAAATCCTTCTTATTAAATATTTAATTGCAGATTAGTCACATAATTTTTAACTTCAGTAATATGATTTATGAATCAAAATAGAATTCGGTGAAAATATAAAATTACATATCAACATTTGCTTTTACTATACACTATTGTATACAGTATAGAGAAAAGAATTGATATTTTCAATTACTGGAAGCAAACTACCAACTCACGATGTACAAGGAAATAGCTTTAAGGCAATGAGATTAGATCGGGTATATTTAAAAGGAGGAGGGAACCGTTGTGGATTCCAGTGACAGCCTCTTGGTCGAACAAGTCTTGGACGATCAACTAATGAGGAGATCTATGGAAGTGGATCTTCAAAGTTGGGACTCTCCTAGAACCATATAACTGCAATAACTACGGACAGCATGGCATGGAAAATTACTGGTTTTTCTATTAGTTGTACTATCGAATAATAGTTCAAAATCATCAACATCATATGCACTATTACGTGGATGTTAACTGAAAGTTGTATGAATATCAAAATTTCGTGATATTTTGTGCAAACATTCTATTTCTCTTTCGGAATACAATTTTGCTTTCAACATATCACTCATTTACCTACTATGGTAAGTAGGTGAATATATACACCAATTAGTTCAATCGTGAAATAACATAACCATTTTTGTACTTAAACGTATTCTCATTTAAAATTATTCGATTACTCTCGGGATATACCGTGCCAGTAAATCTTAGTACTTGAAGTTTCAAATTTATAGTCGTAGGCTTGACGCTGATTATAAAAAATGTATAGTTCCTGAACAAGTTAGGAAGTAATTTAATCTTGTAGGTATAACTATTCATTTTATTCAGTTCCTTGTCAGATTGACGGTTTGTGAACTAATTTAGTCTTTATTGTCTTTGTGTTACAATTCGTTTTTGAACGTTTGAGTGATTTTCTATTGTTTTAAAAGTTAGTGTTGGTCTTAATAAAAGTATGTTATTTTCGTGACTGGTACTTCAATAGAAATATATGTACATATGTATGTATGTATATTTGCGATGTTATATAGAGTTCCGTTTGCACTCTTCCGTTACGAAGCCCTAAACATCAACGGAATATTATAACCACGCAAATTGATTTATTCGGATTAATATTAATATCGTGGTTTAGAAAAAAAGAGTTTCTAAATATTAGAAAATGAGCCGAAATGGCTTAGTGATTAGAACACGTCGATCTCAACAGGTGATCACAGGTTTAAGGCCGGGCTAGCATCACTGAGTTTTTAAGTGTCAAATTAGTGTTTAAACTCATCTTGACGTTGTAGGAAAGCATCGTTAGGAAATCTGCATTTGATGATAAAAATTCTGACACATGTACATGTACATAATAGGAAAGGAGATCTGTCCCTAGCCGTCGGACATTAACAAGATGTTACTACAAATATTAAGTATGATACAAATGATTTGGGAACACTTTTTTTACTGTTATTTAAAAACCACAGTGCGCATTGAACGGTTAATATAAAACGTACCCGCCCATATTAAGTGATCCTAAAAAGCAGAAAATATATACTACTTTTTTGTAATTTAAACAGCTGTTACACATTAAGGAGATGAGACAGATATACGATAACATTGAAAAGGCGGTTCTGTATATTATTGTAATGCTAAATTCGCAAATGAAATTTTGGTTATTTCGTAATTGTATCTGGCATACAATAATAATAAATGTTTTGATATCATTTGTGTGCATATAATTTCCCAGAGAGACTCACTCTCATTTCGACACATATAAAGAGAGGAAAGACAAAGCTACTTCCCAAAATACCCTAATATTGTGCAATAGTATTTTAAGCCTTTCCCATATTATATAAGACATCGATAAAAGAAAAATAAAGTCCATTTTACGCCAAATTACCGTCCTGTCTAGTCAATAAGAATCAAATTCGCATCCATACGTCCAATCAACGCCCGTGACGAATCAGACGTAAAGGAACGGATATCGAAGGCTATTTTCCGGTCTTACGCCTTCCACTCGGCCCTTTTTTCTAAACAGAACATCAGCCAAGCCAATATAGCGCTTATTTCTGTACACTTAAGGTTAAAAATAATGGACAAGAAATAATGTTTTGGGAGATCAAATATGGAAGGTGTACGTAATAGGAGCCATAATTCGCAGGCTGCAGAAAAGGGCCCAATTTTTGCTGAATTTAGATGTGTTTCGTTTGGTAGGCGTCGTGTTAAAATTATAACATGAATGGCTCTTTTATGTACGAATTATGAGACAAAAAACAATGTTTTGGATTAAGGAAATTGTACAATTTATAGAGCTAAGTTTGTTATTATACTTTTTGATTATAAAAGTTCCACGGTCGCCTCTTCTAAATATCAGAATTCAGTTTGGTATTTAATATAGAATGATTATTATAGTACTGACTAGCTGTATCCCAAGTTTTCTCTGGCGTTTTTATTCATGACGTTTTTAATAATTAATTAACTAACCTTCATGAATGCAATTAAATGTTAATTTGTTTTATCCAATAACTCTTAAGAGTACGTGCTTTCAAAGGAATAAATAAATTATTTTTCACCATATATTTATGGAAAATATTACATAAAATAAAATAAAGATTTTAAACAATGCGACTAGTCCAGAAAAGAAAACATTTTCGACTTGAAACTGACGAAAGAAATTCAGCGTAAATTGTTATCAACGTCGCAAATTTTTATCTTTGGTTACTGCCTTTTATTTGTAGATTATAAATGTAAATGTCTAAAGGCGATCGTTTCACTCCTACAGTGAGCTGTTATCTATAGTCACTGATTGTAATAATAGCCTATAACTTCCTCCTTCCCTTACCTCACCTTACTTCCCTTCAGCCCTATTTAACCCCCACTCAAAAGAGGAGTGTTATAAATTGAACATGTGTATCTGTGTCTTTGGCATCGTAGCTCCGAACGAATGAACCAATTTTGATGCGGTTATGACTGTTTGGTTTACTTAAAAGCTAATGTAATCGAAAAGGAACTTAGCTATAATTTTGAAAACCTGTTCAGACATTTCAAGGTTATCAGCTATTTTCTAGTTGTTGAAAGAATCAGAGCCACTTTTACAAATCTAAATTACTTGAAATTTACTATAATGTGAATAATATGAAAATAACATAGTTGCCTGAGTTTAACCTGGTGCTGCAGCTTCATCTGAAATCAGCAGGATATATAACTTCTCACCAACCTACAAACGAAGTATTATATTGAGGCTTGAAGTGGTCTAAATGAAAAAATTTTCGAAGGTTAAGTTTTCAATGTTACGCTTTTGTTTATTTTTAACGTATCGTGGCTCCTTCAATGTTTTGTTCATAGGCTTAAAGTCAGGTAAATCACTGCGGATTGGTTACGATTTTTAAATAAAAAAAAGTTACTTATCGTACAAACATGAATTAAAATTTTCATTAAAATATTTCCAATTATATAAAGTCATGTAAAATTTGTCGTATCATAAACGTATATAATTACATTTCAATTTTCGGACACAAAATTTAAGACTTATAACACAATTTAGTAATATTGGTTCTGAATTTCCATGTAGAATTAGTACATTTTTTGCTTGTTACAGGCCATAAATTGGCATTGCGTCACATTGCTACATTTGGCAACATTTTATCTACGCTCGATATGGGTCTCCTGATTTATATATATTTTTAACTTAAATGCACTACATGATCTGTAATTTTTAGAATGTTTTCGATCTAAATATATATGGTTCGGTTCGGTCTTAAAATAAATCTCCTAAAATTGGTATTTCATTACTCACGAATACAGTTTGTACACGTAAATTCAATTAACTGATATTTGATTAAAGTAATTTTATTACTTCACTATTAATTCGTTAACTTTAAAGTTTATTACGCATTGAATTTAGGAAATTAATCATTAGTTTGACAGAATGATGTTATAGAATTTTCGAGTCGAAAATTAGTAGAAATAATAAAATAAAAATAAAAAAAAACAGTGTGTACAAAATAAAGTAAACGAATAGCCTGTAAATGTTCTACTGCTGGTGTTTAGAGCTTAATCCACCACTCTCAACGGCCCCCATTAAGATCTCATGACCTTGTGTCGGGGGTCCGGAAACACTCACAACACAAACAGACCACGACAAACATCCGTATGGCCAATACACTCGTTTGCCGTGAGCGGGGATCGAATCCGCGACCGTTAGCGCTTTAGTCAGTTGCAGTGATCATTGTGCCAACGCGTCTGTCAAATATATATATATATATATATATATATATATATATATATATATATATATATATATATATATATATATATATATATATATATATATATATATATATATATATATTTCCATTTCCAATACATGCGTGTATAATCGTCATTGAGGTAGAGCCTAGGTAAAGCCTACATTGTACGGTCATATTTGACTACGGCCTGGGACGACCGGGGAAGTACCTCATTCTTGCAGAAGATAGGCGTGAAATAGCTAATAGAGATGCATTTCGCACGGTAAGTGATGGAACTGCATAACCGCCTTGCTCATTCCTTTCCTTCCTAGTCCCTTTTATTCCATCCATGTCATTCCAGTCCACGGGTGTTCCACACTTAATATCAGGTATACCACGTGCTCTTATGCCAAATATATTTATTAGAAAAATGCAGAGTTCCTCGGTATTTAGGTTTCCTATATCCACCAAGCGCGAGTTCAATTTTAAACGAGCTTAAATTTAGTATTACCACCTTAAACCTGCGATTATCGATTCAAAGTACTATATTTTTATCCACCAGACTACCAATATTAGAAAATTAGTCTCATAAATCAAATCGTTCTAATCAGTCTAATCTTAGATACCAACTAGCTGTCCCTTGTGGTTTCACCCGCGTTTATGGTCACTGCTTCGCTCGTATGAGTCGTATCGTGATGTTATATAGCCTATAGCCTTCTTCAATAAATAAACTATCTAACAGAAAAGGATTTTTTTCAATTCGAACCAGTAGTTCTTGAGATAAGCGCGTGCAAACAAACAAACCCTTCAGCTTTATAATAATAGCATAGATTTAAATTTACAAAATAAATTCTACTTCTTGTCTGATAAACCCAATTAATACTTCGCTATAATAATCAACGAAATGCTAGATAAACTTTTTATCGCCAATCAGAATAGCTTATTCAAAGGCATTCAAGCTACCATCGATTCTGAGCCCATTCGAATATTTATGAAGTCGCGCCCGAATTCGGCACTATCGTGCCACGAATACGTTCTTATTGTTTCCCTTTAAATTGCTGCTGTTAGGTCGATTGTTCTATTGACGTTACAAAATGCTTTAGTAAAATCATTTTTTACATCACATTTGTGTTTTTCTCGATAATTCGAATGATTTGGTAGCTTATTTTCCTGGAATTCAGCTGTAAACATTATTTTGATTCATGTTATTGAAGCCAAAAGAAATTAAAGAAACCTCTTTTATCTTTTTAATGTACGACGTTACAATTAATAAAGACTATTTGTCTGGGTAATTGGTTTAGTTTGAAAGTTATTTTTCTTTTGACTTAAGCACCTAATATTTTTTTTGTGTATCGCCGATTCAAAAGTGCTTGTGAGAGTCTACTTAAGTAAAGTATATTTTAATTTTGATTTAAAAAAAAAAGCAAAATCAAATGAACAAAAACAGGTATAATTATTAAAAAACAATAATAAAATAGTTAAATACAATTATATTTTTTAGGATAATAATTCAAATTATTCTTAACGATATCAACAACATTATAATTCATTCTCAAAGTATCTACAGCGTTATATTCTTTTCAAAAAAGAAAATTCTATATTAAGCACAGACTCGGCTTCATTTTTAAAGCACCTTTAAACTATTTCATATTATCAAGGTTTCAAAACCATGTTACCCTAAATGAAGGCAATTACAAATGCTTCACTAACGTCTTCACCAGCTATGCAATCTATATTTCCGCTTCTACAATAAACTATCAGCCTTAACTCAGATTGCATTGTGAAGCGAAGCTCGTATGCGTGGTTCGACCACAGATATTTCACTGGTAACTGAGGGTGTAATGAGTGGACATGTACAGAATAAAAAGTGACTTGATTTTTTGTGGGAAAAACCAGATTGGAGTTTAGTATACTTGTATCTGGGTTCCGTTAATGAGAATAATAAGAAACGAAGATTGAGATACTTCTTAATATTTGTGTTATAATAAACAAGATATTATTGCGAAAATATTACATGGCAATAGAAAAAGATCAGGACAGAGGTCACTGACCTATATGTTAGAGTTTGGTGTCTGATTTTTTAGCGTTTGTTTACAATTCATCTCATGCTCTCTGATGTAGGAAAACATCGTGAGGAAACTTTCATGTCCATAATTGGTTTCTTGTTCTCTCGCATTTACGGATATGTTCTACCCAGTAGTGACATTAATAACACAAAATTATTTTAACCCAATTAAAGTTAAAAAAAAGTAACAGCCTGTAAATGTCCAATGGGCAAAGGACTCCTTCTTTATTAAGGAGAAGGTTTAGAGCTTAATCTACCACTCTGCTCCACTGCGGGTTGGCGAATATAAATGTGTCAGAATTTCTTCCAGCACATGCATGAAAATAAATGCAAATTTAGCACTTGAAAATTCAGCGGTACTAGCCGGGGTTGAACCCGTAATCACTGATTGAGATCGACGTGTTCTAATCACTAGGCCATCTCGGTTCTCCGTTTTAATCCAAAGCAGAAACTATTTTATTCAAATTTCGTTTAAATCTATTCCGACCATTAAGATTAAGGCCATTCTATTACAAGAGTAACTAAGAATACCTTTATAGTTAAAATTATTAATCACGGTTCCCACGGTTTTAGTAAGGTAACATTTAATTGTAAGACCAATTACACACGCGCCGTGCCCGAGAATTTATTAGTAAAGTTTCGCGCGGAACTCGCATGGTTAGTTTTCAGGTGAATGACGTTTGGTTAGATTTAGTTCTTTAATTGATTAATTTCATAGAAAATGTTCTTTTACCATTTTTTTTTGAAGATTACCCATTATAACAAATTAATATTTCCACTTGGGGAAAAGGGACTCTTAAGGCTTTATTGATTGCAGCGACTATAGCTACATAAGAGACGAGAAGAGATAAATGCGCGTCTTGCAAAATAAGGATCACATATTGTTATATTAAAAAAAAAAATAAATAAATTAAAATAAAAAAAAAAGTTTTTATTGTTATAAGAATGTTTATTATCTTTTAATAAATAAACAAGTAATCATAACTAATAACAATTTAAACTATTATTATTAAAATAAGTTTAACAATATTTAAGTTTTCTTTTTGTTAAATGCCAATTTAATATTATTAGAGAAGAGAGCCAGCTAAACTCATCGACAATCACCAATGCAATTACTTTACACTACTTTAATATAAAATGTTAGGCGCCACTGACAATTATTATTTAAATTTCGGTGTCAGGCCGAATAGTTACATACAAAGTAAGGAATATAATTTAAATCTTAGCTATTAAATTATAAAATAAGAAAAGACATGACCTTACATTACCAAAGACAGAAAACTACCGCTACCGTCTCGAAGAAAGTTTCACCCGTCTGTAACAATATAGTATACATATATTAATGATTGTATGCGCAAAAACATATTTAACGTGAACGTATTAACTGTAGCAAATAAAATTAAATTGAATTGCATTGCAAAAAAATTGCGTCGTAAACAGCGCATTAATTATGTCTATTTATTAATACCCCAATAAAGTTTGAATGAAGGCATTTTCATTTTGAGGTGTTAAAATTGTAATTGACAGCTGATATTTTTACATTTACTAAATATTAGAATATTCTAGTTTCAAGAATTACATGACTTGTATGGATTATAAAATTGCTAGAGAAATGCCATTTTCTTTTTTTTTGTTTCTTTAACCATGGTGGTAAGCATTTTCGAAGAACCGAGATGGCTAAATGATTAGAACTTGTCAAGCTGAACCGTAATCATCACGGGTTCATACCCCGGCTAGCACTGCTGACTTTTAAAGTGATAAAATGTTTGTCATCTCGTGCTCTGCAGTGAAGGAAAACATTGTGAGGAAACCTGCATGTGTCGGAAAAATACTGACATGATCTGCCAACCCGCATTGGAGCATCGTGGTGGATTAAGTTTCTAAACACTCTCCTTAATAGGGTAGGGCCTTTGCCACGCAGTAGGTCATATGGAAGCTGATAAGCAACCCACAAAAAGTAAAAAGTTAATGTATTCTGATAGTGCTTTACCTATTTAACATTATTCAAAAATACTCCTTCAAACAGATTGATTAAGTATAGTTTTGACATCTTTAAACGCCATTTTCTCAAAATGAAGTCTGTGTGGCTTGACACAGTATTGCTTATCAGCGTCCATTTACAGACTTTACTAAGAATTGGCTGGTAATTTAACAATGATCGTCCCATGAAGATGAATTTTCTTTAGAATTATTTTCTTAAATATCAAGTACGAGATGAATTCCAACAATAAAAATTATCGCCCCGATTTAAACCAACAATTTATGAGCAACGATACACGTGTCTCACCTCTTATACACAGATAATAGTACCGAAAATCTTAATCCGTAATCTAAATGAAAATGACTCAATCTGTATCCGATATTAACTCCGATATGAATTTATATCGGTCATTGAACATCAAAGCGGTTTTACGTGCGAAGGCCGATCGCAAATCGTTCCCGCTTATTCGGCAATAATAAAAACACTCTCAATAACAGCCCATAACCTTATGGCCATGAGCACATGTGTCGCGAGTTATGTGCTACGGACTTAGTTTCAGCACTTTATTGTGAACCGTTAAATTTTACAGCCATGCATAAGCTCGATGGGCAAAGATTAAACAATTTGAGTGAATCCAATTCCATTTATGATTTATAATACTAACTAATCCCTAACTTCCTATTCTTCGTTTTTCTTTATACGTTTTAAAATGATGAACATTTGTGTCTCATATGGTACTGCAAATCTCTATGGGCGGCGATAACCCCAAAAAACTGTCTGGTTAAGTCTTAATTCAGCGCAAATCAAATTCGTCATTCATTCATCCTCCTCGTGAAACATTACAGAGTGATCTAAAATTAAGCTAAGATTTGGGTGTTTTTATTTCAAAATCATTACATATCTTGGTGACTATTTTGTTTCATTGAATAATTTAGTTCATCGCGTTGTTAGAAAACCTCATCGGGAGAAATTTTCAGATATCACATCTGCAAATAAAATGCTTTTTAAACAATTAATTTACTTCTATCTATAATTAATTATATGCTTTTTGATAATAACTATTTTAAATTTTAAACACATGCCACATCTGTTTTATTATACTGTATCAACTCACTGACCACCGGGACGAGTTTTACGTTTCTGCGCGCGCAATTTTTTGCATCTTTTTGTCTCGCAAAGTTGGTAACATTGCGTCACATGTCCCTATATTCTGCAACCAACTGTTTCACATATAACTTTAAATTAAAGGGGATAAAACTTGGCTATTTGCGGCTGCTGGCTGACGATAAGGGTGAACTTTGATGTTCTGAATTCCTCCACGTTGTAATTTTGGATGTTATTACGTTTAATAGATATATAGATAGATAGAGAAGATATCAAATCTTGATGATGATTAATTTCACATAAATTATATATTAATTTAGTCGTAACAATATTTTTTATGTTGAGAATGTAGTGTAAAATTGTCTGACCTAATATTTGTACTTTTTTTCTTATATATACTTTGTAACTAAGTGTAATATTCTTGAATATCAGAGTGCTTGAAATAGAAACAGAAACCTCAAACACGCACGCATGCTCACAGATACACTCACACACGAAAGGTATTATTGTAATTAATGTTTTCCTCATTTTGTTCTTTATTTCTTATCAAATTTTAGAATTCCATCTAAATGATATGAACGAGCGAGATCTCCTGATACAGGTATTTTGGTACTTACTACTTAGTACTGACAACTGAAACAGACCGTTTTAAGATTTCCTACTACTTAGTAGGAAATCTTAAAACAGTCTGTTTCTACTTAACTACTCTAAAAAAAAAGTAAAAAATTAAAAAGAATATTGATTATCTTAAGATTATTTTTATTTTAAAATTAAAAGCTTTTAAACGTTTTTTTAAATAACAACACTAATTTATAAATTAATATTTAATATACCTATTTATTACTGTTACAATGGAAGTATTAAAAACATAGAAATAGAAGTGTCTATTTTTAATTTTTTAATTAACAGTTTTTCACTAAATGGATATAAAAGTATATACGATGCTTACATAAAAAAAATCTGTCTGTCTGTTTGTTCCGGATAAACTCTGAAATGCCTGAACCGATTTTGACGTAGATAGCAAATGTGTTTTTGATTTTTTAGAAATTTTATTTATTACAATTTTTCGCAGGCGAAGTCGCACTCACCAGCCAGTAACAATATCATTATTACAGTACATTATTACGAAAAATCGCATTGAGCAAAATTAAAAGTGTATAATCCACCGTATAAATCGCGAATATTTAATCTACCGCGTCTTCGAAATAATAAATAATAATTATACATGCATATTAAAACGTGCCCACAATTTCTTGCTCACGACCATTAAATCCAACTGACAATTATATAATAGGAAGGTCGCACGTGTCCGCCATTATTCCAGCAACTAAGAAATTCATTACTACCCTGACACCAATATCAGTTTTCTTTCTTTTAAAATTATTCTTTTATCTTTCATTACTTTTATGTGATTTTTATTATATGTTAAAGTTTAATTTTGAAAATAATATTAATGAATTTTGTAATGATGATTATATTTATGATCTTAAAGGTTTTGATATCAATGATGGAAAAGACATTGAAAACGATTATTTTGATTATAATAATGATTATAATGACGACAAATGTAAACAGATTAATATTTTATTTTTGGTACTGACAAATTGGGTAATAGTAACTGTACTCAGTGAGCATTAGTTCAGGCTCTAGCTCAATAACGTACTGACTACACATCGACGTAACGCTAATATAGCTTAATTTTATACAGCGAGCAAGAGAGCCGGAAGCCTAACCATCCATTACTTTTCTTACTTCCTATTTCCTTTGATCACTAATTCCTATTTAAGCAACGCATTTATTGGATCCTGAAAATGTCCATGGATGGTGGTGATCACTTAATGCTCTTTGGCAAGCTACCATAACAAAAAAAGCTAAACCAAATGCTTCTAAAGAACGAAATAATTCCATTACACCTTTGATCCTTATAACTACATTTCAAGCACATTATCTTTGTTAACTCAAAGCTGAGCCTGTTAACACTTCTGGTTGTGTGTTGTATGTATCCTACAAATTTTAAAGCATATTTCCATTGACCGACACGATAACGTTATATCTTCGGCGACACGCTGAAGCTTAAACCAGCTCTTGTATACACGTTTCTTAATAGATATTAATAGATTTAAATACTATGGTATAACCTTGCTGTAGCCCAAGTTCGTATATGGTCTGGCTAATCTAGGACAGTACCACAGTCACAGAGAATGTCGACGTGAAGTAGCTGCTTTTCGTACAGTGAGTGAGAGAGTCGGATGCCGGAACGATTTGGGATCAAAAGGTACCCCAGTCAAATCCTTCCTTACATCTTTTTCCTCTTCATCCTTAATTTTTATTTAATACGGCAAAGCATTTGTGTCTCTGGAGCTGCAAATGTCAATGGATGGTGATGATCACTTAACATCAGGTTACCTGAATGTTCGTAAAAAAATGACATGACAACTATCATCAGAACCAGTCCAGCTCTCAAACGCTTCTTATGTTTAAGTTGCCATTAGGACGTAAGCCCATGTAAAATATGATAATATCTTACAATAAAAGTGCGTATACTATACGTGGTGTATTGGTCGTATGTTATACACTATAGATTTTACCAGATGCTTCTATGGAGAGCGGATGTGTTACCGAAATATGAACGCTGATAAGCAATACTTTGTCAAGCCACACGGACGGAGAGTAGGTTTGACATATTTAGACGCCATTTTCTTAAAATAAAGTCCATGTGACTGACATAGTATTACTTTTGAGCGTCCAGTTATATAGTGCCGACAGAACGGATCTGGTCACTTAATACATTTTATTATTACAATCTTAAATCCACATCAACGAAGATCGTTACCGTTCCGGATAATGAAAAACATTCCTTATAGTTGTGGTGTAAATTCTAGAAGCATCCTGATAATTACTATAACTATTGATTATACCCGTAACAACGCCCGGCCCGGGGCGAATTAATGTGTGGAAGGTAATGGTATCTGTGTAGCATTTCTACACATATAATCCGGCTTCAAATAAGAGAGGTTCTCAATTTGACTGATTTTCGTTTTCATGTCTTCACCGATATTGGGATTTTAGTAATCGACATAACTTAGTATTAAGGAGACCGAATTAAAATTGAACGTTTTAGGGCACAACATGTATAAAACGTTTTACAATAAGAAATTCAATTGTTTATTTTGACTTTAATGGCACAAAATATTGGTAGAATACTTAATTTTTTTTTCAAAATCATAAATTACGAAGCGCAGATTTATATGAAACCCAATTTTATTTACTAACTAAGTTAACTCGTTTCATACAGATTTTGAATTCGGTCACTTCAATACTGAGCGTGGGATATGTAAATTATCTTATGATTTCCTATCACCGTCGGAGAAAGAGTGTGTCCAAATCAACAGTATGTAACATGGACATACGTTATAAGTTTATATTATTAGTTAACTGACGAACATGTGACTTAAAGAGTTACCTAGCAACTGGTTGTTGATGTCAAATAAGAGAACATGACGATACATTTATAGAGACAAGAGACAACCAATATAACGTTTATACTAATGGTTTCCGTTACTTCGTCTTCATAATATATTTCTTCCTCTATTTCACCCCTTCGAGTAATATTTTTGCAAGAAAATGTAGTTTTATGTCTGCGTCCTTCAAAATTCATCTTGTTCGATTACAAGGTTTAGGCGCAAAAACATGACACATATACAGACAGACAGGGTTACTTTCACGTTTAGAATATATGTATGTACCAACGGTTTTGAATGCTGGCCACACTACTATGTTTTTTTTTGATTAATCTTAAAAACAATATGGCGGGAAGGGATATGATTTTGGTTATGGTTTTATGGTTATCGAATACGTTTATATATTTTAAATTGTAAGCTGTTAAAGTGAGAATAAAGGAATGTATAGATAAATTTTAAATTGTGATTAGAGAGATTTGTTTAATTTAACGCGTATTCCTTCAGAGATTCTTCATATATAAGTATTGTTAAAGGAACTGATATACACGTGACTTGAAATGTTGCCTTGCAACGAACTGCCAATGTCAAAATAAAAACGTGGACTATACATCTAAGGCGTTAGATTTATGTATTATTTAAGTTTACTCTTGTAATTAACATAAAACAACTCAGAAACCTGGTAACAGCTATTTAGGCAACCTTAGAAAAGCCGTGGCTGTCAAAACTAAATACACAAACGGCAAATTCTTTAGGTGTAATACAATGACAAACAACTTATGTGAATATTTACTAAAATCTCAGAACAAAACTTAACTTATAATCGTAATTCTCGCCTAATGTCTTTCTCTTTCTCGCTTAATTTCTGGATACTTCAAAAGTTCTTTTATGGATTCAATTCTTGTTAAAGAATGAATATAATACAAACTCATCAGTTGAAATACTAAACAAAATAATTATTTAAGAAGAAAACACCCAAAATGAGCCCGTTAAATAATGAACCGCCTGTCCATGAAACATTAACAACAAAGATTCCATTTGAACGTATTCGCTGAAAAAGTTTTATGGCAGTTTTAAATCCCATGCAGAAGGCAAACGGTGAACGACAATGACGAAACGACATGAGTCAAGTCTTTTGATCTATAGAATTAAAATCATGTCTGTTTTGGTTTAATTTATAGGCTGAAGCGAATAAAAATTGCAAAAGGGATACTGGTGACATCACTAGAAAACCAAATCGTCAAAATCAGAAAAGATTGTCTGTAGTCAATCATAAAACCGGTTGATAATTTAATGAACTGTGGTCGTAATTTAAAAATATTAAGAACATTTCATTTCTAGACAACGAATCGGAAAATATTATTACATTATTTACTTTGGTAACGGAAATAATAAACAAAAGATGAATAATTCATAAATCATCATATGAATAATTCACCGATCACCAATCGTCAATTTAAATGATCAAATTCCTTCTCTTACTTAAAACTATTCTTCTACATTAGCTAGTTAACATTTCAGTTTCAATATTTCTAAATTTGATCCATTGTACCATATCATTTATTCTATTGCGATAAAACTTTGTTAACACATTCACTGTCGCTCACACGCTAAGCGTGTCCATTTCGTGTGTCGTGAATGTGTCAAATCATAGTTTTACTTGCGAAAAGGTTATAGTATGTACAATTGACTTACAGGTAACACCCCTAAGACAAATAAGTTAAAGCGATCTACTATAATGCGAGTGAAATCTAGCCTTATAAAATCTGTTTTCCTTTATCACTAGAACAATTGTAAATTAAAATTCAACACCTAAAAATCCACCATTCTCGTCCGAATTTATTACCATGTCCTTTGTTTCACTAAATCATTTCGGCCGTCAATGTGAGGATCACTCTCTTAACTTAAACCACACCATAAAGCTGCCAAACCAAAACAGAGGCTCTCGCACGAATCTTCATTCAGTTCGGGCACAATGTCTTTGTGAACACTTTTGAAAACACTACGTTTTCTTCATATTTTTTTTAATCTGACATTAAAGGTCATGGTTGGTGCTATATTTAGATCTTAGGTACAAATGGACGCTGATAAGCAATAATGTGTCAACCCACACGGACTTGATTTTGAGAAAATGACGTCTAAAGGGCTCAAACCTATTCTTAATAAATTTGTTCGAAGACGTATACTCGTATATACATCTTTTCTATTTTATTTTTTTAAAAGGTATAATGAATCAGAAGCAGATTTACATACTAGATTCTACATTATTTTGGTACAGATTTCATAATAAATACCAACAATAGTTCTACGGTCATCACTTTGCTAACTAATTTTAATACTATTAAGTTCTACAAATTATTGTTGCACAGCCGTGTCTTGTTAACAATGTACGTTGTTATTAATTTATTTACTACTTTATTATATTATTGTACTATATTTTTTATTGATATTAAATATATTATGTCATCGTTACTCTTGTGTCAAATAATATATACAAGTTATCTACGAAATACATTGTTTATGGTGAAATTAAGTATCTTATTTATTTTATCCTTTAAGATTTTACTACGTTTACAATTAGTATTAAAGTTACAAATAAATAAGGTTAAAAATAAAAATGACGTCTAAAAGTCTAAACTTTAGAATTGGTCTTATAAATAAGGGCTCACTGGCTTCTAAACATGACGAATTCATCGTAGCTATGGACCGACACAATGTTGATGTGATGGCCGTCAATGAATCATGGCTGAAAGACGGTGAAGAAGGGCGCGCGCTCTCTGTTCCCGGGTACATTCTCCGCCATATACCGCGCCCCGCCACAGTGCCGCGGAACAGAGGTGGAGGAGTTGGGTTTTACATCAGACGTGGTATTTGTGCGCACACGATCCCTCATCCAGAATCTCCCATGGTCGAGCAAATGTGGCTGAGTTTAAAATTAAAAAATAAAACCATTGTAATTGGAACCGCATATAAACCGCCATGGTTGAGTACTCGCATATTCTTTGATGGACTTATGGATACATTTAGTTCTTTGCCATATTATGATTATATATTTTTATTAGGTGATTTTAATATAAACTTTCTGGAAGCTCATAGTTATAATTCAACAATTCTAAACGATTTTCTACATGTAACACAAATGCGACAATATATGAATTCTCCTACACATTTCACTAATTACAGCGAGACTCTAATTGACTTGATATGTTCTAGTGCAGACGTTGAAAAGGTTTTGGTGGATTATATCTGTACGCTCAGTCATCACGCCATGCTATCATGCGAAGTAAACATCCGTAAAGATAAAATTCACCCTAACCAATTTTATTCCAGAAATATAAAGGAAATTTCTAAAGATGATCTTGAACTGTTAATGAACGGAATTGATTGGCATGAAATATCGAAAATAGAAGATATCAATATAATGCTTAGTATTTTTAATGATAATATTTTGTGGGTATTCGATACATTGGCTCCGTTAAAATTACATTATTTCAAAAATATAGGTTACCCCTGGATAACATATAATGTAAAATTGATGATGAAAACACGGGATGAAGCTCATGCAAGGTCACGAAAATCTAAATCTGATACCCATATTGCTTTTTATAAGGATTTAAAAAGGGAAGTTGAACGAGCTATTTATAGTGAAAAGTGTGTTTATTACGAAATCAATATTAATAATAACTGCAACAACCCCGTATTATTATGGAAGAACCTAAAGCAATACAGTTCCTTCAAGAATAGTAAAGATCAGAGCATACCTACAAATCTTAGAGATCCACAAAAATTAAATAATCACTTCCTTGATATTCCTGGTAGACATCAAGCAGCTCTAGATGACATTACATTTTTTAACACCAATTGCAATGTATCAGCCACATTTACACTTAAAACTATTGACAACGCCACGGTATCAAAAGCAATAATGAGTTTAAAATCTAATGCAGTAGGCTCAGACTATATTTCCCTTGAAACGCTGTTGACTACCCTTCCATATACTTTGGAATACATAACGGATCTAATGAACAAGTCCATTTGTTCCAACACCTTTCCATCAATCTGGAAAGAGGCAATTATTCGACCGATCCCTAAAATTAATGATCCAATGGAACTAAAAGACCTTCGTCCCATAAGTATTTTACCGTGTTTGTCCAAGATACTAGAAAGGATCGTACACAATCAACTCGCTGAATTCCTCGAAACAAATAATATCCTACCTATAAAGCAATCTGGCTTTCGCAAACATAGGGGCACAGTATCGGCATTGATCGATGTGGTTGATGATGTCCTCAGTGCCCAGGACCAAGGCGAAGGTACAATGTTGGTTCTCTTGGATTATTCACGAGCATTTGATACATTAAATGTTCCATTATTGCTTTCGAAATTGCATTTCTATGGCTTCAGTCAAGACACTATTGAATGGTTTACCAGTTATTTAAGTTGCCGTTCCCAAGTAGTGGAGATTAAAAATGACGATGGTTCCATCAATCGTTCAGAGTCTAGACCTGTCGTCAGAGGTGTCCCTCAGGGATCAATATTGGGACCTCTTTTATTTATTTTATATTGCTCGGATATCACTAGACACATAAAAAATTGTCAATATCACATGTACGCTGATGATATTCAACTTTACATATCATTTCGACCGGAGGATGTTAATGATGCTGTGGAAAAGCTAAACGCTGACCTCGCGAGCATTTTCCAATGGTCACTTTCAAATTGTTTGGTTCTTAATCCTCGAAAAACTAAATTCATGGTGTTGGGATCTAAAAAGCAGATCGAAAAGATAACGAGGGTAGATCCGATAATTAAAATAAATGATGAAGTCGTGCATCGTGTTAAGGTAGCAAGAAATCTTGGCGTATTGATGGACGAGAACCTTCGATTCGAGAAACATGTTCTTAACACTATTCAAAACTGCTTTTACCGATTGAAGGTTCTTTATCGTATTAGACCGTTTCTTAGGCCTGATCTACGCGTCCGTCTCTGTGAGGCATTAATTTTGTCCAAATTAAATTATGCTGACACGCTTATTGGACCAAGGCTGCTGGCTTGCACTAGAAACCATATCCAGCGAGTTCAAAACGCTTGCGCACGATACTGCTTCGATATACCTCGCTATGCGCATGTTACACCTTACTTAAATCAAGCAGGTATAATGAAGATGGAATACCGTCGGCAACTTCACTTCGCTACACTTTTGTTTGGTGTCGTAAAATATCAAATACCACAGTATCTTTATTGCAAGCTGGGCTGGCTAAGTGACGCCAATAAGCGGTATCAAACCAGAGCGTCATCCTATTGTATGTTAGTACCACAGCATCATTCGGCAGCGTTTAGAGGAAGCTTCAAATTCTTTGCTACCAAGTGTTGGAATGACCTTCCACCACCGTTAAGGGATCTAAAAACTATTTCCAATTTTAAATTAAAATATAAAAAAATCCTTCTTGACAAGCAAAAATGGAATATATAATTAATTACTTTTCATTATCAGATTACAATTCTTCTGCGAGGTAGACCACATTCCGCTGCAGTTAAATATAATACTAAGCTATGCATCTGCATATAAACGACATTTCACCATATTCCACTTTCACATGAGAACTTTTCTTCCAAAGAGCAAATCATCTATAAAACCTGTAAAATATATTTGATTATTATTCGTTTTAATTTATTTCATTACAAAACAAAATAATGAGTATACTTAATTTTATTTATCTTAAAAATACTTACTCCAATATATATTCATTATTCTTCTTTTATACCCACAATTCCTAACACAACCTGACATAACCTCATTGTTACATCTCGTGCGCGCGCTCGACTGCTTAATCGTTCCCATCACAGACTAAATATAACGAAATTTGTGAGTTCTCGAGTGACGTGGCGATCAGTAACAATAGTGCATCATACACACCTTGCTGTTATATACTTTTTTTAATTGTCATTATATTAAAATTATACAACAAATATAATATTTATTGTATTAATATTTTATATAAGGAAAGTATTTTTAATAATATATTTATCGTCTTTATATATTATTATTAATATTAATATTATTTTTTTTTTTTTATTATTCAAACCGTCGTTGACGATCTTTGACGTAACTATCTAAAGGTGATCGCTGAAAATCAGCGCTGACACCTGGGGTATGACTATTCCAGATTGTCAGCACATGCTGAGCGATCTTCCTTTTATAGCAACACACCGCTGTGCAAATAATTAATTATCTTTTGTTTTTTTTTTTTTTTTCTAAGTAATATGTACTTCTTTAGCTGTATTGTCTAAGTATAGAAATTATGTATAGTGTGTTGTTGTAAATAAAGAATTATTCTATTCTATTCTATTCTATTCTATTCTACATATTTAATGTGTTGTATAAAAACAAGTTTTAAAAATCAATTGCTGAATATATACGCGTCAATAACAATACAGTTACAGCTAAAAGCCATTTGAAGATATTCTTTAAAGTTCCGTTACATCTTGGTAATTGAGAGAACTAATGTCGTTATTACTACAATTGTTAGAAACCATGCCTTAAATACTGTTTTTTTGTCGATAATTCTGTAAATTAAGTACCTTTCTTTTCCTGAGTTAAAATTAGAATTTCACGTTAAATGAAAACCCAAAAAATTAAAAAATGCGAACAAAAAATGTATTTTCTTTCATCATGACTCATCATATTTCGTCTTTGATGCAAAATGTCTAAATTTGGCTCAAAGGAAGGTCACATCACAATGCAAATATGATGTGGGCGTATGGCTACTTCTCAGTACTTAATTACAAATTATGAATTTACAATAGAATATATTTCATTATTTATAAATTGCTTATAAAAAAATTGGCGAACTGGTAATTTTTGTGTATATATTTTATCTTAGAATTGAATGGACCATTTTGACAAGACTTTAAGAGACGTACCACGTATTCTGCAAGTCTAGTCTAGGATGTAGTAATACTTTCTCTTCTGAAATGTCATTGTAGAAATTTTAGTATCTTTGATAATTTTAAAGTGAAAATGCTAATATAAGCAAATAACATAGTAAAATTGATAAAGTGAATATATGGACACTGATAAGCAATACTGTGTCAACCCACAAAAAGTCAAATTCGGAGATACTAATGTATCTTGATTCTGCAACACCTATTTAACGTTATTAAAAAAATCAAGTCATATAAACAATTGTTTTAAATCAATTACTGATAAGCAATAATGTTTCAACCCACAAAAAGTCAAATTCGGAGATATTGATGTATTTTGATACTACATAATCTATTTAAAATTATTAAAAAAAATCAAGTAATATAAAATAAATAAGTACGGAAAAAAGTATCTTAATTAATTGTTTCGAATTCCAAGTGCGTTTCATATTTTACAATTTATACAATGATCTCAAATATTTGAAAAACTTTTTATTAGATAGCACATTACATATATTAATCTGCTTTTAATCAATTATACGTTTAATCAAAATAAAAAAGAAAATATGGATATATCCGTCTTCAAACAAATTTATGAAGAATTGACTTGACATCTTTAGACGCCATTTTCTCAAAATGAAGCCCGTGTGGCTTGACACAGTATTGCTTATTAGCGTCCATATATACACCCGCGTACCAAAAATTCAGACAGATAATTGGGTTGTTTCAATTATGAATAAAGTTCACAGTATCATCTTCTGGACTAATAATAATAATATCCATTCCAATGTCATAAGTTAATTTTATTAGTTTGATAATTTGTAAGTTAGCATGTGAAGATCTCTGAAACTAATGACATGAATTGACAAATTATTTTTAGTTTATAGGCTATATTACAACACGCTACGGCTAATATCAGTGATGCAATAACCATAAGTGTATGTGAAACCGCAAAGAGCAGCTAGACTGTTCTAATCGTTTTGATGAAGATAGAAAATGTAATGACTTAGAATGAAATAGAATATGTAATGACTTAACGAACTTCATTTTATTACATAACAACGATTGCTTAAAATGGCTTAATCTTATCAATAACCCGATCTATCGTTAAATGACTTCTGGGGCAGTACCTCACTAACATAAAAGATGTGTGTGAAGTAGCTAATATAGTGAGTGAGTGAGCCGGAAGCTTAACCCCCTCCAAATTCCATTCCTTACTTCTTCTTCACTTTTATCCGTTTCCTTTTAAGCTGGCAACGCATATGTGGCTCCTCTGATGCTGATGATCACTTAACATTAGTCCCGTCTGCTCTTTCCGAGCTACGTTTATGTAACTCCTACCTCTGTAGGTACACAAAATGTTATATAAAAATACTTGTTTTATCTTAAATCACCTCGTATATCCCCTTTGAATACATCATGCATATCCAATTTCGCAAGTGTCTACTTCACGTGTTTGTAATATATAAAACTTTGAAAATTGTATTTTTCTTTACTTTTTATTTAATAAGAGAATATTAGAATTATCTGACGTCGTGTACTGGCTTTTAACATATTTGTATGCTAATAAAATTCTCGGAAAAGAATCACTTGTAAAGGCGATGATATTATCTTTATTTTTTTATGAAAAAAATATAATATTGTAATTTTGATTGATATGAATGATTAATTAATAATAAGTTAAGTATAAAAGATACGGACCCATCAGTGCCAAATCTGTTGTATTTTCGAGATTTACTTTTTTTAATATTAACATACTAAATAATAATACATTAAAATTTAAAAACAACATTCTTTTCAATCCATGCCTAAGTACAAGTACTGATAACCCAAACAACCTTGACGCCCATACTTTATTTCGCGAAATTGCTAAGTTAAGCTAATTCATAAATTTTACGAATTACACGATAAAATAACTTGACACCTAACAAAGTCGTTCTAATAAAATTTCAACCAATAAACCTACAAATACTAAAAATTAAATTACCATTATTATTACACCAAATAAAAAAATACCAGCTCATTAACATGTTCGAAAGCAAAAATAATCGAATGAATGTATGAGCAACGTATTAAGTGTCATTTTCCTAACAAGACATGTATGTCTCGTTCCGTATGTAACAAAAACATCACATTATTTATTCTTCATTCATATTTCATTCAACGCGAATAACACCTTTACGTCGACGCATTAAGAGCTACGCTCGTCATAAATTAGGAAACACATCGACTGAACAAATTTAACTCAAAACTTGAAAATGGTTAAAATCGACCTTCTGACCTTGCAATAAGGGCGATTGAAACAGCATGGAGGCTGGTTACAGATATAAAGATGAATGATACTGTCTCTGTAGGTGGCCCGTGACAGACAGATGCTCCCCTATATCTCGTTCATCACAGTTCACTCGAGGCATTTTTTTAATTTTAGATTTTCAGACGATTTTCGTGATAAACAAACATTTAACTTTCTTTTGTTAACTTTGTTTGGAATCCAGTTTATGGTCAAGGTATTTCGGTTGAAAATATTTAGAAGGAAGATTCTTTGAATCTAAAATAGTATATACTCGTTATAAGCTCTTAGAATATAAGGTAATATATATCAATTGTAAATAGTTAAGACAAGAACTTAAGATTACTAAACAGCTTAACAACAATTATCGAAATACTAGCTTCCGCCCGCGACTTCGTCCGCATGGAATAGTTACTTTGGGCTAATAATGCATTATTTTAGAACAAATTTGGTAAGCATAAAAAAGTTTATAGTAAGCTAACCTAAGATAGACATTGCAGATTTTTTTAGAACTTTTAAAGGGGAACAATTCTGTCATACATGGTTTTTGCGAAACTGTAACCGTTTACACAATATTAGTTGCTACTTACCCAAATTTGAACACTTAATAAAAAGATTTTTCTTTTACCTTTTAGGTAATGTAAAATTCATTTTATATATTGCATGGCCACAAAAACTTCAAAACTCCTTTTCCGTTCTTTAAGAGTTCAATCGAGAAATCTTTTCCAAAAGAATTCAGGCAGTTTTGAAGTTTGTTAACTTTTGAGTTTCAAAGTTTTCGTTATGAGTGTTATTTCGTTTTTATATAAAGCGACCATTTACCTACTTGGGCTGCGTGGGTTTCGATACTTTATAAGAAAAAGCGAAACAGTACTCAGTCATATAGTCCTTTTATCCTACAAGAAATCAATTTTAGTTGAAAATAATTTAATCTATCTCTTCTGACGATTTCAAACTAAATCTATAATGAATTATATTAAAACCAGAGCATCGTAACATATAGATAGATTTCCATTAATTAAATTAGTGTGCCTTCAATCTACTTTGCGAAACGGTGATAGCTTTATATATATTTAAAAGACTAATTAGTAACTTGACGATTCAGAAATGCTTTATAAGCTTACTTGAATAAAGTATATTTTGAATTTGAAATAGAATTGTATTAACGAACACGTTATAGGAATTTACTTTTGTATAAAATAAAGTATCTTCATCATTTCTAAGAATACGATCATACTAAATCCAATTATAATGACCAAAAAAATATTTATCAGAAAAACATAAAAATTTAGTACGACTTCCCAATCTTCCATCACAGAAGTGATTAAACCATAACCCCGAACAATTACCATTCCTAATCCAAGACGATCATATAATTTGATGCGTACATCCTTATTTATGAGTTATACATCCTACTAACCAATTCATTGTGCCATTGAATATACCAGGTTCCCTCGGGAGCAGTTAGCGAAAATGGAAAACAATATCTTACACGTAATAGGCACATATTCTGTTTATACCCTACAGGTGATGTGACGCATAACGATACGCATTTCTACTATAAATACTATCGCATAATGGAATCTATTTAGCTTATTTAACATCTGAATTATGATCTTGGTAGTATCTTAGATGTTTTAAACGAAGTAAGGGATAATTGAAATGGTAAAGTTGTACTTTTTGATATGTTGTTTAGATCCTTAAAGAAGACTTTAGTAATAAAAAACGTTTAAGAACCAGTCTACCCAAAAAAAATAATACAATTATTAAACATCTATTACGTAAGTTTCCATTGGTGGAAATCGGATGAGAATAATTGTAACATTTCGCATTATTCTCGTTATCATGGTAATATGAGGAGTAAATAGAGTATTAATTCCTGTGGGTCACTCCCACTTCTAGGACAAAAACAATTACATTCAATATGTTGGAATCCGTCAAATGGTTAAGGCTGTAGCAAATCCATCACATTCATACATTCAAAATAATAAATTCATAAAATCTTCCTACGCAGTCCGGTAAAAAGAAAAATATTCTCAATCTGCTGAGCCTATTGTATGAATATGTTAAGTGATATGATCGCCGATGAGTATGGAGCTTTAAAGATTACATTTTACAATAGCAAAACCCTTGGTTATCCTATTGCAACCGGGATCAACAATTCAACATTTTAGTATTTTTTAATATTATATTTTTAATAAGCACTATACTAATGAATATTGAACGTGAATTATTGTGCTTAAGGTAAGATCATACTTTATACCAGGACACGTTATACTTTCATACTTATTTGAAGAAGACGGGCCATATTTGACAACCGTATTACGGGCCCAGTAGCACTATATTCGTACTTAATTATTTATCAGTCTATATTTATTATTTTGAATGTAATAATCTTATATGATAAAAAATATGTTTAGGGATCGGATTATGTGGTATTGGAGTTTTAATAAAATTTAATAATAAATAAATATGTTGTTTGCGTCACAGATGGTTCATGAAACTGTAAATAGATCTAAAAAACGCTTATTTTAGAACCCTACAACATATTATAAAAGCGAAACTTCCTCAGGATGGTTAGATGGATGGATATTTTGAATTTGTTACCTTTTTCACGTATAAATTGCTGAACAAAATTTAATAGAACTTTATAGTAATCTATCTAAATATCTATAACTCAAAAGTGACTGACTGACGTAGTGATCTATTAACGCACAGCCCAAAGCATTAAACGGATCGGGCTGAAATTTAGCATGCAGGTAGATGTTATGACGTAGGCATTCACTAAGAAAGGATTTTGATTAATTCTACCCCCAAGAGGATAATATAGGGAATGCATTGACAAAGTTTCATATAAACGAAAGTTTCATAAAAATTTAAAATTACGTTTATATGAAACTTCGTCAATTTTAAGCCGATAGGGCTGAGACTTTGCATGCATAAAGCTGCTATGATGATGGTATCCCCTCAGAAAGTATTTTGATAAATTTGAGTTAATTGTACAAAATATAAAGATAAGTTTCAAATAAATAGGAAAAAATCTTGCAATTTGCGAGCTATTCTAGCGTGTGCTGCAAAAACAGTTAGAGTTACACCTATGTAATGTACAATAAAAATGTTTATCCTAAATATTCCAACAAAAAAGCCATGACAGCATAACTTCGTCGAAACGTCAGGCAATAAAAAGGTATTACTACCATTAGTTATCGCGATAAGACCCGTTACATTAAACATTTTAAATTTGCTATTAGACGTTAACATACCTCGTTGACACATATTTGATAACGTAAAGTATTATCTCACAAATATACTACGTCACTTTCACTAAATAAGCATCCCAACATTTCCCAACTCCGTTCTGAAGTCTAGACAATTTACTTTAACCATTCTAAGTGCAACCGGGCCTTGTAAGAACGATTTATCTCAGGCGTTTGAAACTGACGGGACAGACACGCGGCTATTAGTTATAGTAGAGAATAGATACAACGACGCTGACGGCTTAAACTTCTTCCACGTCACTATGAGAAATTAATTTGCGGGTTCACTGAACTGTCTCTAAGTATAATATATTCTGTTTAAATGGCGATTATGTAATGGGTATTCGATATGGTTTTGGTTATTGGAATGTAATAAGCCGTGAAATGTAATATCGATTGGAGTGAGACGCTTGTCAGCATCTAAGGATATTATGAGGTATTTTTTTGACAATTGTATCAAAATTATGACTCTGCGTAATGAACATCGCCTCATAGGGTCTAACCATCCACATTTGTAACTAGCTGTGCCCCGTGATTTCACCCACGTTAATTTGAGGTAAAAATTATATTTATATAATGTTTATTTAATTAGTATTTAATTAGTTTCAAATTTGTTTTCACGTAATTTTTTAACTTGTATTTTGTGTATTATAAATTAAAAAAAAATAAAAGTAGTCTAAGTAACTCCTTTTAACATTAGCTATTTGTGAATCAAAATCGGTCCAGCCTCTTCAGAAATTAGCTGAAACAAACAGACAAACAGACAGACAAAAAAATTTAAAACTACGTTCAACATGTGTCCAGTTAAACAGTTTGAAAATTAAACATTGCTTAAAATTTTGTCCAAATTGATTTAATGCGTAAAATCATGAAAAACTTATTAATAAAATTCACGTGTTAGGTTTTAGATATCTATTAAGCTCATTTAAACGTACATATTTAATTAAGTCTTAAATATCATCATAGTGTACATAATTAATTAAGTCTAAAATATGTTTAGATCAAAACTGTCCTTAGACGCAGATTTGTAGCACGAAATTTTATGAACATGCGTTTGACATATGCTTAATTTTTTCGTAGTAAAGCAGCTAATGTTTTATCTATATGATGATACTAGCTTTCGCCCGCGACTTCGTCCGCGAGGAATAGTAAATGTAAATCCAAGATATAAGCCAATTTCAATTTTCAACCAGATCGGTTCAGTACTTTCTTAGTGAGGTATTCCTGTGGGAACTTCAAATTTTTTCGGGATAAAATGTAAATACATATACGAGTTATACGAGTATAAGCCATCTTCATTTCAATATTTAGCCAAATCGGGTTTGTAGTTTTTGCGTAAAAGAGAAACAATCCATCCATCCATCCACACATACAAACTTTCACATTCATAATATTAGTAGGATAAGATGATTGCCACTTTGTACAATAATACATTCACCAAATTTCATAACAACATTTAATATTAAGATCAGAAAGCTGGTATTATTAAATCACTACGCAATAGTGCCATGAATATCGCATATAATACAACAGGGTACAATAGAAATGCAATAGCATTTCTGTTTGAGAACTTGAAAGCTACAAATAATTTTGAAATTATTTCAAATGTCAATTGACCTAATTTAAAATTAATTGTAGAGGAACATAGTCTGATGAATATTCTGACTGAAAGATTGTAGCGAAATATAGATAAGTTTTTTTTTTAACTTTAGGTAATCTTTCATCTCCAAGTGATGTCTGTATTTATCAGATTGTTAAAATTTTTTAACGGTTCTGATTGATATTTTTGGTGTGTTTTTTTATACCTAATGTTAAGTTATCATTACCGCCCATTGACATTGGCATCACCAGAGGAACCAATGAAAGAAAAATATGGAGTAAGTAAAAATATAAGGGGGAGGGGTTTAGGCTTCCGGCTCTCTCATGCACTGTACGAAACTCAGTCACATAACCGACTTCACGCCGATCTTCTGTAAGAGTGCGGTACAGTCCCGATCGAACCCGCCCGTATACGTGCTGTAGTCAGTAGACTACAGGTAGGATCTACCTCAGATCATAATATTTAAGAGTACTGTTACTTAATATTATTCGTTATTATGCATAAAATCATCAATCTTCTTGGCTTCATTAATAGAATCAAAATTTACAAGCATTTGCTTCTGATTAGTTACAATAATAATAGTAATAATTTCAATATAAATTTCTTCATTACTAAATTTCAAATTAACAAAATAGCTGAAATAGTCCCAAAAGAAAGGATCAGATCTAATTATCTGTCTTCAATTAACATAATCCACTCAGTACTTTAATTAAATCTGATACCATAAAGCACAATTAGAGGAACCTTAACACCTAATACGTTCATACATTTACCAAGCCAATACAAAACCGCCGAACTAAATACCATGCGATTATGAACCTTATTTTATAAGCGCTAAGAGCGGAATTAAGCTTATTAATGATATAGATTAAACGGAATCCATAGTAATGCGTTGATAATTATCTGGCTCGAAATATTAGTTATGTTGTAATGTGTATTTCCGATTTAATAAATCATGGGAAATACGACTTTAATACTTTAGCTTAAATGTGAAATTTGAGTAATCTTATTGGATTGGTTGCGTTGAAAGAGTCACTGTAAGATCAGTTTCAACTATACAATGTCGTGTTATTTAGAAGATCTTTAGTAAAATAATACTTTTTAATATAAATTTAGTTCCTGATTTTAGTTAGTTTTAGTCCTTAACTATACAATGACATTAAATTCATAAAGAACATCTAAAAATTTGATTTCGTGTTCTTTAAATATGATACTATACAAAAATTTCACAATTGTAAATATCCCCCCACAGTCTCTCTCTCTTTCCTCCAAAGTCATTCGAGGCCATTTTAACGAGACCCAAGACAAATATAATTAATTTCGAAATTATTAGACTAGTTAAAGTTGCTCAGATCCTTTCAACATCTAGAATAAGCTTAAAATCTACGAACATCTGAACAGATCTTCATAAACTGTACCTAATACCACACACATAGAAATCTATGCATTCGTTAAGACACTACTATGCACACAACAGATATATTATGTATATGTATATCGATTCACAGATACACAAGTAAACCATATAACACTTCTCTTGTTGATTGGGGTTAAAAAAAAAAAACAGAATTATTGATCAATTTTAGTATATTTGCATATTATATAACATCTAGAGAAACGTGCGAAAATACAGACGAAGTTAGTATTACTATAAAAAAGGAATTAAAAAATAGAACTTATTAAAGATTAATAAAAGCAAGCATACTTACTTAGTGCCTACGTCTATCAAAATGGGAGCTGCACAATAAGTGTTACATAGAGATATATCCTATAGAACATTTACAGTTTCAAATTAAATTAAATAAAAACACATACAATACACAAAAATTACACTGAACGTGAATTGTCACAAAATTCCATTTACAAGTTATTTACTTCATACATGTACGAGTAACAAGAATGAAAAAGTGAACATACGATTAAAAACTAGTTCACGAACATCCTATTAATTATGAAATTCTACATCCATTATATCACATTCTAGAACTAAAGCAAACGGAGGTGTAAGCCCGGCCGCATACTGTATGAAATTTCTATAAAAAAAATATTTAAAACAAAAACTCGAATGAGAAATAATGCGTTCCATGATTGCAAAAGAAGAAAATATTCATGTTAGAAATCGTTATCTGCTGAAAATTTTATTTATTTATTTGACGTGTTATATAATTAGACAACATATATTAATTTATCCTTTAGATATAATCGTAATTATGTTCATTACATCAGATGATGATGATAGATTTCATTAGATGGTCACATGTGACCTTGACTTATACTAACCAAATTAACAGACCATTTTTAACTATTATTTTTATAAATGCATTTAAATTATTTGAAGCCTCATAATCGTTCGTGTCCAATGGTAATTTCAACAAAATTCTTTTAATACATTACCTTAAGCCAAATAGTCTTTTTCTCGCTATATACATATTTCTATATTTAGTCTAAACTAGTGCCTACTTGACTACGGCAAAGTCAAAAGAAATTTTGACAGTATACCTGACAATGTATGTTTGCATATTCCATCGTAGCGCCAAAACTACCGAAAAGATTTTAATGAATAACGTGTCGATATATTCTTAACATATATAGTCTACAGTTGCCGTACAAGTTGACAATTAATGATGCTAAGCTGGATAATCCCATTCAAGAATTTTTCTAACAAAATATTCGTATTTATTTATTTTATACTTTCGTGATTTATGTCATTCATATTTTTATATTTATTGTGATAATTAATCGTAATAATACCTTTTTATTGCCCGACGTTTTGACGAAGTTGCATCCGCCAAGGCAGCTCAGTCAGTCGTGACAATATATAAGACCCGTTATTAATATGAAAATATTCGTACAATGTGCGGCCGGGCTAAATCTCCCATCTCATACTTCGATATTTTCAATGAAAGCAATCTGAACCGGAGCGTAATTAATTAATACAACAGAAATCTTTACATTGTTTAATATCTCGATGGAACGAATATTTTCCCCTGCTTTAATATAACTCTGTATTTGAATGAACGTTGGTTTAAATAGGTTAAAATGTCAATCACAAGGCAAAATCATTTTCGTTGAAATAATATAAATTTAACTCTAAATTGATATTATAAAACCTTTGTACTTCTATTGGTTTTATAGTTGGAAAACGAAAATTCTCTATCGAATCTATTAAATAAATTTATGTTTATGTATTTGGAACATTATAGCTTTTTGCGCAAATTATAACTAATATTATTATGTCAAATATTCACTATTTTTATTAAGGCAGCAAAAAATCTAAAGCATCTTTTGTTTACGGAATTCGTATGTTACAATTTCCAACTTTCATTTCCCGTCTGTGTTTAAGGTAACCCAAAACTACTTCGACTATAAACACTATTATACTAACAGTATATAAGATTCCAATCAGCATAAAAGCCCCAAGCAAGTGCTGAATACTTAACGGGAGTATAGCGCTAGTTCCATCCGAGCTGATGCTGTGAATAAACAGCTCTTTGTTCCATTTGTCTATTAGACCGTTTTCTGAAACACTCCGTATAATATTATTGAACCTTTCCAACATCGGAAACCATTTCCTAGCGAGTAGAACAACACCGTATTTGTAAAGGTTATTGCTCTCGTGGAAGCAGTAAATTAACGCCGCACCTTTACCCAATTTTTGATCTATGTATTCGGCCTGCCTTCTAGACGAAACAACGGCGAAATTTCTACCGAGAGCAGCCCGTCTTATCCCCTCTGAGAACGTTGTCGAGTTATATTTGCGATACAAATAAAACGAGCTCGCGTTATTAGTCTCAAAATAGGATCGGTAAATCTCCCTGCCTCCCAAAGGAATTCTAGACCGAATGAGATCCGCCTCGCTGCTTATCTGCTTCTCGAATCGTGGGTGCATTAGAAAGCTCCTTAGGAATGATTCGTACGATATTCCCATGTTTAAACTGAAGCAGAGCCAAACGAAAATCAGTATGCGGAACGCTGACGATTTGGGATCAAATTTAGCTGCCCAACCGAGTAGCATACAAAACGTCATTAGAATTGAGTTCGTTGGCCATTTTGTTGAAGTTGATTTGTTTTCTCTGTAGTGCAAATAATGAAAAAATAAGCCCATCACTACGACGCTCATAAAAGTGGCGAACCATGTTGACCATTGGAAAATTATAATTAGATTGTCCCAAGTCGCCGCTTGTTTTGCTTTAGGCACGCACCAAGTCATCTCATCTTGGGTATAACTAACAGTGGGATGGTACAACTTACGTATAGTTCGAGTAACTTCAACATTACCAAAGAGAAGATCCACCGAATCGTTCAACAACAAACCGTATCCCCCAGTCGTGGTTCCATTAGGATATATCTCCCCCCAATTTTCCTGCTTCTCAGACATACGAATAATAAGGCTCATGTTTGTGAATTGACTTACAATCTTCACAAGATTAATCTCTCCGCCTTTTTGAAATTCATAAGCATCGTTCCACATTGTACTCGAAACTTTCCTTTCAGGAGGCATCACGTACGGTTCGGATATTACAGCGTAAGTTATTAAAGGACAGCCTTTTAAGTCTAATGGAAACATTTCCCTTTGAACCTCTAATTGTTTTATACTATTGTTTCCACATTTATCTAAAACGTATACGGAATTACATTTACCAGCGCAATTATTGTCACTGTATGGGGTCCAAGAATATGATGTGACTTCTTCTTTTGACGGATTATAGATGAATGCGATACTTTTAAAAATTTTATATTTTCTAAGATCATTGATAAATGATTTAGCTATTTCCGAACCCTTTTCTCTTTTTTTCAACTTATAGTATACTATCGCTTTAGCTAACGGATTCCAAGTCGGCAATCCGCTCAATTGTCCCAAATGATTCATAAGTTCGAATTTCTTTTTTAATATAAGCAAATAATTTTTCGCTTTTTCTGGAAAGTGGGAAGCGTTTGCGTGCCGTCGGAATGCATTCTTGACCATTATAGAATATTTCTTACCTTTATGCATCGTTTTTAGTAATTGACTTTCAGACGCTGAAGCATTGGAGTTTACGCTGACTACGACAATGCTACCGCTTAAAGCTCTTTTATCAACAAAATATTTAGCAGACAGATTCAAAACGCATTCAGCGCTACTTGTTATTTTTACAAAATCATCATCAGCAATGAAGAGAGAATTGTCACAGCATATTACGGAAACTATATTTATTAGCAAAAAATATATGAATATATACTTCATCATTTTGTTAGATTTTTACAGCGGCTGGTAAAGGAATAAAAAAATTGAAATTATAATACATTTATAAGGGTTCAAGTCAGAAAAGCTGCACTTTTGGCTTCGATTGGTTTTTCATTGCATAATTATACAAGTCCACAGTAACTATCGTCAAAAATGAGTAAAACATTTTATTTTCTTGAAAACATAATGATTATACTCAAAGATATTTCATTAAACCTACTCAAGTCCCCAAATCCTCAAGGGCATGAACTATCAAAAACATACATGAAAATTTGATAAAAAAAATTAAAATTGAAAAATACAACCTTCTAAATAATAGACGACAGTAAATCGCTCAAGATTAATACAGTCGACATCACAAGACATGCAATCAAATTAAAAATCAGTTATATTTGGACGCTGATAAGCAATAATCTGTCAAGCCACACGGACTTTATATTGGGAAAATGGGGCTTAAAGATATCAAACCTATTTTTAATAAATTTGTCTGAAGACGTATATATCCATCTTTTCTTTTCTATTTTGATAAAAGGTATAATTAATTAAATGAAGATTAGTATAATTAAATATTTTATTTAATAATAAGTTGTAATTAAATAAAAATAAGAATTTTATTCTAACAATAAACGACAATACTTTTTTCATATTATAATATTGAATATGTAACGCAGTATCAGAATACATCAATATCTCAAATTTTAACTTTTTGTGGCTTGACACATTATTGCTTATCAGCATCCATTCATCTCTCTTAGAAAAATTGTTATCATCATCCGCTAAATAAAATTTTATTATTTAAGCAATCTAAACAGACCATTTATTTAACAATAATTAGTAAGCTGTGTTTATCTTTAATTTGTTGTGCATTTTTGGGAATTGATTTTGTTTAGTTTTTCAATATAACAGCGAATAAACTAAAATCAAATTTAAAATTGTTTACGACGTCTGATTTTAATATTTTCCCTTTAACATTATCTTGACATTTAAAACTAAATGGTCCAATCATAAGTAATATACGATTTTCATAACAGTCGCCGTGAACTTCTTTAATGTCAAGAGAGACGAATGACAAAGAAATAATAAAGATTTATTTTCCAGAGAAGAAATTTTAAAGAAATATTTTACTAAATATCCGACTGTATTTGCTGGGCAAATGTTAATATCCTTTGTAAATGATTCTGGTATTTGTGGTTATTCCACTTCCACATTTTGACTAGACCAAAATTATTTTCTTTCCAAGTTTTAATAAATTATATAAAAAATATCACATGTTAAAAAACCTTTTTAAATTATATGTATTAATAATAATTGGATTATTAATTAATTAATGTAAAAAAAAACTTTAGTTTAGGTGTAGTAGTAAGCAGTAACGATGTATGTAGTTTTAGTACAAGTATCGGTAAAAGAAGCAATATTGTCAATTAGCGATAGTTTTCTCTTCAAAAGTTATTAATAATGCAATTTCAATTTGCTAGTTTAGACAACAAGTGCAATTCCTAACAGACTTCCAAAAAAGGTATATATGAATATATGTATGTAAATTCATTTGGCAACGATTTTCTCGAAACCTACTAATCCGGTTTAGATCAGGCTTTCACTATTTCAATGTACATGTATTATAAGGAAGGTTCTACTATATTATAAGATCTGATGAAAATTTTTCGGAGATGAACAAAGGAACTCTTCAATTCCGCAATTGCTGTTCATTTATAGGAACCTACATCAACAGTTCTTTTTGAAGTCGGTTTTATTTTTGTAAGAAAATAATTATCTTCTTTTTTATTTTGTTTTGTGGATTTTAGTTGTGCCAATTGTGCACATATTATTTCGCCAATATCACGTGGAGAATTATCTTCTTAGTACAGCATTATTTAATATAACATATTGAGTACACAGACAAAATCGCGGGTACCTGCTGAATATTTTAACTTATAACCTATGAGTCTTTCTAATGTACAAATCAATCTTTTATTTTAGTGTATTTTAGTGTATACTAAAATACAATTAAAACGTATCCATATTAGTTTCTTAATATGCGTGCTCAGAATCCGTATATAATAGTAATGAACTTTGACATATAAAAATTACTAAGCAATACCCTGACGTTATTCGGAAAAAATTTAAATATTTATTGACGATTCAAAAGTGCTATAAAAGTCATGGAATAAAGTATATATTTAATTTAAATACTTAAAAAATCTACTAAACATTATGTTGTATTCTGAATACACGAAAAATACATTTTTTTCCATTTTAGTCTCTGAATATTTTACTAGCTTTTACTCGCTTTGCTTGCGTTAAATTTTATTTCTGCATATAAACTTTGGATCCCCGTTTCATACCTTTAGAGAGTGAATTTGGAAAATCCTTTCTTGGCGGATGCCTTCGTCATAATAATTATCTGCGTGCCAAACTTCAGCGCAATCTGTTCAGTGGTTGGAGAATTGTGTTAATAGATCAGTCAATCCGTTACGGTTGATTTTATATAGATTTCTGATTATATTATTCCCATTCACTCCGCTTCGTTACTAATCATAAGCATTTTGATGCAACCCATAAAAATTTTGGAAGTAATGCTAAATTTTATTCTAGACATCAGACTCGGCTATTGTACCCACATTTAGCACTACAACAGTGACCTCTTATTTAGATTATCATTTTTGAATTTTGATAATATATTTAAAGAAATGTTTACTACTTCAGGTTTAATAAATGAATGAATGCAATAGCATTTGGTAAAGAATAAACCTTTTCCTTTAGTGTGCCGTATATTTTCAAAAGTTGATAATTATACGTGACACTGTCAAGCATAGGCCTGTTTTTTTTAACCAAAAAATTTATGTTTCGAAAAACTAATGACACTGTTTTAGTTTTCACTTAAATCGGCGCTGTATTCTTAAAAAAATCTTTAAAAATTGTTTGATGTTCCATATAGTTTAATGTATTTGGCTGTTGACGCCTAGATAAAAGAAATCACCAGTACACAGATTCCATTGAGTGTTAAAACCTCAATTTCTTTTCTTGATTTTTTTAATTGAATTTTTTTAATGCTGAAAAATTTATAGCTTAAAATTTTGATCCAAATAATTATTAATGGTATGTAATATTTATAGGTTAACCTAGCTTTCACGAATTGCCATTTATATGTCAAACTAGCTGTTGCCCGCAGTTATACCCGCGTTAGTTTGAAGAAAATGTATATTTATACAATGTTTACCTACCCAACTTGAATCGGATATTATTCAATATTTCGTTGTGTACTTTTTCGCGTAACCCTTTATTGATAAATTTAAATGAATGTATTTTTTTATGAAAGTAGCCTAAATTACTTATAAGTTATCTGTGTCCAGCCGTTTCAAATATTAGTTGAAATAAACAAACAAATAGACAACATTTTTTTAAATAGTGCTTTTGATGTAAGTACCGTGGATACTTTCAAATGCATTTAGTTAAAAGCTGTTAATTTTTAAATTACAAAACAGACATTTCTATTTTATTAAATTGTATAGATGAATTTTATCACCTTTAAACGAACTTTATTCATATAATCTGAATCTCAGCACCGTCTCCAACAATTTTCATGAAATTTAATGCTACGGGTTTTGGAGATGATAAATCGATCTAGCTAAGTTTTTTAGAAAACATCGTTTTATTCGTGATTTCAGGCAATAAAAAACTGTTATTATTTTTTTTATTTACAACTAAATCAAATATAATTTCCAACAATTACGATTTACCAAAAAAAAATCCGAGCATCGGTCATCTATACATAAGCAATGTTACATTATTAATAAAAAATAGTTTATATATCTGTATTGAATTCTGGGGGTTCTGTATAAGTAAAACAAAACCAAGATGTAAATTACATAATTTATTATTATTTTTCAAAATTTGACGTTATACACAAACAAACCTTGGTCCGATCGAGATCGGCTGTACAACAATTGCAATCGAACATGTTGAAACAAACAAATTATTTATTGCAATACAATCGACACCTGAGCGACTAACGGCCAAAATCTTAAACGCTACTTAATTTTAATCAACAGAGGTACATTAGCAGCAAATTAAAATTAAATATCGTTTAAGAATTTTGCTGTAAGCATAGCTAAAGGAACTACAACCACACATGCTTATTTTTAAGATACAGCTATTTCACTTAAAACAAATATGATTGTAGTTTTACAAGTGTCAGACACTTATATACACAGTGGACACTTTTGCTTTAAATAGTCGCTCTGAGGTGTTACTCAGAAATCACCAGATACTTTAAGCCTTCAAAAGCACATTCTTTTCAACGTATAATGAGAATGAACCTAATTTAGAAGATTTAATGACTAATTGTAAAATGATATATTTACCATTAACGTTAATCTTTTACCAATAAATTAAGATATAACATTTATTCCCAGTGATTCTCTCAAAACAGTTCATACTCACCATACTAAAATATCTGATGATAAACCAATCCAAGACAAGCACGGTACCATTAGGACATGTACTGACTGCGCGTTCTTGAGTACGCATAATCTCTGCCGTATTGAACAAGCGTAGATATACGCATATAACATTTGCCAAGATTGTATCTCTTACGACAAGAATGAACATAGAACGGTGAAGTTTAGCAAACGTGTATTTCAGTACACATACCTAAAAACGCACAAACCATACATGGCTTAAGAAGAAATACAGCGAATCAAACACAAATATCCGGTACAAATGAACATTTAAAATACGTTAACCATTAATTACGACCTAAAATTGACAAACAAATTGTTGTTCTAACATTTTGTGCCGTAAAACGAGTGTGACGTTACACCGTACAATACCGTTTAATTACATTAATTATATACAATAAATGCAACTTCGAGTACCTAAAACCTGTGCTCCATAACAATCTATATAAATATGACTTTTATTTAAAGCTAATTGAAAATTTATTGGGAAAGAGGAAATCGGGACGGTGGATGTTTTTATTGTAAAAAATATAAGCGATATTTTTTTTTTCAGTAATATAAAAAATTGTAGAGGAATTTGTAAATGACGAAGCTTAGGGCGAAATCACTTAACTAATTTGCGTTGATGATGTGATAAAACATATTGATAACTATATTTGAGATTCAATTGAAGTTAAAGGCATTCATGATAACTTGAATTAAGATACAAAATGTAAAAGAAAAATTGATTTTAAATAACTTTTTGATTTCATTGCTTTCTGATTTTATTTATCCAATAAATAATATCCAAAAACAGAGAAAACTCAAGTCTGAAAATGAACGTTGAAATGGTCATGAAATTTTGCGATTTATTATTTTTTTTATTCATTTATTTTATAAATAGGATACGTTAGGACGCTTTGAGGAACAAGTCCTGGGTTAGTTATATTTCTTTACTTCTTTCGTATTGATTTTATAAATATTTACATTCAATTCAACAATTTTTATATTCACTAACATCGTGTTGAAATAAACTCTTCAATTAGGCCTCTATTCGAATAAAATTGTAACGCAATCAGAAAACCAATTTCGTCCAACTCAACGGGTTATGCATTTAATCGTCTACGGTACCACCATTTCCTACAAGCTCGTACGTTTAAACGCCTTCTATGTTATTATACCTGTCTCTATCAAGCTAATCGACCCTCGATATATTTTATTTCCCTACTCGCGTCGTCTATATATTAAAAATATTGTATAAGACCTAATATATATAGGAAAGAGAAACTTGTAACTGTAAAAGTGCCATAGTCTTCAGTTGAACGATATGCTTCATTTTCAGCGATGGCAGCCCAAATTTTAGCCTTGTACCCCTATTCGTATTGATTGTATTTAAATTATTTTCATCAGACATTAAATTATTTAGTTTCATTTACAGGACCATAGAAATCCAACGTATGACAGAAGATGCAATATAATTAACATTTCTAATAGTAACATATATCATAAAAATAATTTTTCTACAATAGATTTATAATATAATAGATAGAATAGATTTTTATAAAAACAATTTTTGTAAACTCGAAACATCTGATGAAATAATCATTACAGCCAATCTATATATAAGTCTTAGCGTAAGTAAAACTATGAAAGGCAGAAAGGGCATGGGTTAATTTAATATAGCTGATGATTGAAAAGAAAATAGGAATGATAATGACGAACATTTCATTAAAGCAATTGATTCCAATAGACATTTTACTTAAACCCCTCAAGATATAAACAGTTTTACAATAAAAAAACAACTTCCTAACAGATCTTAACGTAATATTAATTTAAATAATTCTAGACATTTAATCTAAGCATGAGTTAATGTGATGTTCACGTCTTGAGAGATGATAAGTAAATATATCTTTTTCACGTTTCAGGTTTTCGCAAATTCTCAATAACTCACACCCGATCGCACAAGTGACTACAACGTTACGATAATTAATATTTACATTAACACTTGCGTATCAGTCGGTATTTCATTTCTATCTTATGCAACTTAACCATTACTAATCGATTCATACCAACCATCAAATCGATTTCGGCTTTTTTATATCGATTATCAATTATCGATCCAGCTAATTAAGGAATGAAGCGTCTACGGGTTGATATTCGAATCACTAATCGTATATAAATCGATCTAGGGCTGATATGTTCCGTTTTAGGTGACTTGAACGAAGTTCGAAAACGCACTGGCTTTGTATAGATTGTAGTCAGAGTCAATAATATTGCAAATGTACTTAGCACCTTGATGGATCTAAACAATGTTAAGAATGATTATAAACATTTTAATGCAGTTTTATCTGAACAAGTATAGGTAGACTTAAAAGTTGTAGCTGATGATTTATTAAAATAACTGTATAACATTCACCAGTAAAGCTTATAATCATTTTTGAACACAAATAGGCATATTGTATATATATTTTTAGTTGGTTTCATCGTTTTATACAGTTAGTTTAAATATTTATTATATATTGCGAAATCAACTTTAAAATTCAGAAATCTATTGTCATATCTTCAATGGACATCGGTGGTATTACATTATTTGTATATATTTCTCAACATATTAAAATAAAATAGTTTACATTATTACATTGGTATTGTAATTTAAAAAATATAATTACATAATTACGAACCAAAATGAGATATACTTTAAAATCTCCGACTCGACCCAAAACATTCTGAATTTTATTGTTTTTATTCAAAAGTAGTTTAATTTTACCTTCAATAATAAAACTATCAAAATGTTTTAAATCGAATGTACTTCGTTTTAGTTGAAATTATTACAATTTTTCGAATATGTATCTCAGTTAGCTTGTTGGCTTATTTGGACGCTGATAAGCAATACTGTGTCAAGCCACACGGACTTCATTTTGAGAAAATGGCATCTAAAGATGTCAACATTCATCTTTTCTTTTCTATTTTGATAAAAAGTATAATGAATTAAAAGCAGATTGACATAATAAAAAGTATTATCTAATAGCTAATACTCGAGTTTTTCAAATATTTGAGATAATTGCATATTTCAAAATATACACACTTCAATATTCGAAAAATGAAACTAAGAATTTTGTTTCGTACTTATTTACTTAACATAACTTGAAAGATTCTTAAATTATGTTAAACACAACGCATTATCAGAACACATATACAAATTTGACATTTGTGGGTTAACACATTATTGCTTATCAGCATCCATTTAATCCCCAACGTCATACCAACACAAAATCAAAAGACAAAGAAACAATGGAAGTGATGAAGAGCATATTATTGACCCTGAAACGGCAAGCCACCCAACGCACAGACCTACACGTACCACTCCTTGATGCCGTCGCGCTTGACGGGCTGCGGCGGCGCGAGCGGCAGCGGCTGCAGCGAGCGCGACGCGCCCGCGCCCGCGCTCTGGTAGCTCGAGTGGGCCTGGCGGGCGAGGGTTACAAGACTTAATAAAGACTTTTTTGAAAAAACAAACCGACTTCGAAACCAAAACAAGTGAACTAAAAAAATAAATATCTTCCACCACATTTTGAAGTCGTGATCCTGACTTCATGACAATGGGAACAAATTGGAAATATAACGCTTTAAAAAAAATTGAAAATCGGTCCACGAACGACGGAAAAATCGGTTAACAAACATAAAAAATTCATACAGCCGAACATAGAACCTACTTCTTCAAAGTCGGTTAAAAAAGGACTTCATAGCAAAATACCTGATTTCGTTTATTTGAATGATATTCTTATAAAATGAAATACTTTTCAAGTCTTATCATCATTTTTTATCTAGTCCACATTAAAAAACAGAGGGATCTTTTTTTCTCCTCACATATCTTACATCCAATTTCCCTTCATCCTTTATTTATTTTTATATCAGCATCACATTTAATTTCTGGTGCTACAAAGGTTGGTGAACTGCAGTGATAACTAAACCTATTTATTTGCTTGCTAATTTAATAAAAAAGAAAACTACTCCAACTATAATTATTTGAAAATAATTGTGTTTTTACCTGATTTCCTAGTAACGCCGCACTGGCGCTCTGTTGGTAGTTCTTATCCTCAGTGACCTTGTACGAAGGGTCCAAGCGGAACACCAGCTTGAGCACTATGATCACGATCAGGATGATTGCTATCAGCACTGATGCTACTATACCTGTGAAATTATTAGATGTTTCTAACAAAAATGTCATTCAAATCGTTAATGACGAATAATGATAAATAAATGATGATGACTATCTAAGTTATAGTAAAACATTAAAAATGTTATATAAAGTAAATAAATTAATAAACAAATCACAATAAACGGCCCCATTAGGATTTCATGATCTTACAAACAATCAGAACACAACTAATATCCATATGGCCTGTACAGACGTTTGTCGTGAGCGAGAATCAAACTCGCGACCATTAACGCTTCAATCAGTTACAGTGACCACTGAGGTAACCTGACTGTCTAGAATATTAAAATTTCACATCAGAAGTATCTCAAAGATTAAAAAAGAATGAATCCAGATGCAATAATGTATCCAATGCTCTTCAAAATACAGTAATCCATTGTAGATTTACCTTAGATTTTATTCAAACACTAGCTTTTGCCTGCAACTTCATCCGCGTTTTCGTCGTTTGGTTTTGATGTGACAGACAAATTAACTATCGTAATTTAATAGGGAAATATAATATGTTAATCCACAATACTTGATTTCTATGATATTTTTTTATTAAATAGGTAAAAATGTTAACTTTTTAAAATTAGGGATGAGTGAGAGGTATTATAAACGTAAGAGTAAACAAATATAATCAGAATTCTCCAAACTGCTAACCTATCAGGAGTTACACGTGTTATTGTGAGTCAACTATAAAAGGTAGACATATGCTGTTGCGAGATATCTTTTAGGAAATTTTATGTAAAATATTTCCGTCACACATGATTTCTATGTAACTTTAACCATTAAGGCTGCATACGCGACGGAAGCTTAAAAATTGAAGTAACGTCTCCCGTTTTCCCTAAATTTCCCTTTATTACTCTGCTCCTATTGATTGTAACGTAATGAAAAGTATACTATAACCTGCCCAGGAGTATGAAGAATAATTGTACTAAGTTTCGTTAAAATCCGTCGAGTAGTTTTTGTTTCTATAAAGAACATACATACATACAGACAGACAGACAGACAGACAAAAATTTTACTGATTGCATTTTTGGCATCAGTATCGATAACTAATCACCCCCTGATAGTTATTTTAAAAATATATTTCATGTACAGAATTGACCTCTCTACAGATTTATTATAAGTTTAGATTAGATTAGATATACTTTTTCTTACCACTTACACATAATCAAAATCTCAAACTTTAGCCTAGATAAGTATCACAATTATTAGATTTTAAAGTCAATAACGTTAAAACTACTTTTAATACTACTAAGTCGTACAACATCAGACAAAACAAATTATCGATTAAGTCTCAAAACTGCACTTGCTTTTTCGTTAACTGACTTGCTCCTATGAGTCATAGCGTTATGTAATATAGCCTTCCTACATAAACGGGCTATCTGACGCAAAAATATTTTTTTAAATCGCATCAGTAGTTATAGAGATTAGAACATACATACAACCTTACAATTATACAAATTTTCATACAAATCTCAACTCTCTATACTATTGGATTAGAAAAGACTTTTAAACACTCACCAACAACAGTCGCAAAGAATTCAGACTCGGGTGGCACCACCCTGCTGTCTGTGGTCTTCGGGTGGTACCATTTTGTGGTAATCTCATGTTCGTATCCATTGTAACCTAAGTTCCCTCTGTGACCCCTATCCTGTTCTTCAATCTCGTACGTCGGTGATCTTGTTTCTATTTCGTTTTTATGGTCTTCGTAATCTGGTATGTGGTGATCTTCTTCTGTTGTTCGAGTTGATTCTGTATGTTTGCCTGTCATTGTTGGAGTGAAGTGGCCAGGGTGAGAACGGTCTGCAATGAGGACAAATTATATGGTTTAAACAGACCTTATAAATTTATATTGTGGATAAATAGCTTTAATAAGAACTGCTTGTAAGATTTGTGACTAAAATAGTCACAAATCATAAGTACAACTAAGAGGGATTTGACTTACTTCACTAAGTTGATTTTTTATATATTCTTAGCAATAATAAAAGCAATGTACAATGTCAAGATGAGTTACTAACTCAAAGTAAAAGTGACAGTTGTAATAATTCAGTTTATAATTGGATGCTAATAAGCAATAATAAGTCAACCCACAAAAAGTCACTCGAAGATATTGATCTATTCTGAAAATGCGTTACGTATTTAGCTTTATTCAAAAAAATTTCAAGACATCTAAAATAAATAACTACGGAAAAAAGTTTGTTAATTTAATTTTTTTGATATTGAAGTGTGTTCCATATTCTGCAATATGCAATAATCTCATAAATTTGAAAAACTTATTTCTAGATAAAACTTTTGTATTATACAAATCTGCTTTGAATTTATTATACCTTTTATCAATCAAAAGAATTCTACAATTAAAAAAATTAAAAACAGGTTTGACATCTTGAGACACCATTTTCTTAAAATGAAGTCAGTGTGGCTTGATGTAGTGTTGCTAATCAGCGTCCAATGTAAATATAATTCTCACCATCAGTAGGAGTAGTTCCTTTCTCTGGTGTAGTAGCAGTGTCCAATGTACCAGCATGCATATTATCATGATCTGGTAATGTAGACTGATCGCTTTTGGTAGTACCAGTGGTGTCAGTACCACTATCAGTGGAGCCTGGGAGTGACTTGTCCACATGTTCCGTGGATATTGGAGAAGTTGGTGAAGTCATGGCATGGGTACTGCTTGCACCAGAACTGTGGAGTGAGCATTGGTTTGAGTTATAAAAAGCAATGAAGATTAGCTGGTATGGTAAAATATTTATATTAGTAAGAGAGAGAGAGGGAGAGAGAGAGAGAGAGAGATAATATACTTTATTGTATACTACTTTCGAGAAATTTGACAAGTATAATTTAACACTAAACATTTAATACACAAATAGGCGATCACATCGCTAAGTAGCGATTTCTCTAATTCTTTTTTGCCAAAAAAATGGAAAGAACAATTAAGTAAGATATATTTCAATTAAAACACGATCATGTTTCCTAGCGTGTTTGATAAATTTAATTTGCTATTAATATAAAATCATTAACAAGTAAATCATGTCATTCATTAATCATTAACAAGTAAGTCATGGCTATTAAAAACATTAAACATCAAAGGCAACAACATCAAATAAAAGATTAGAAATTAGCGATTAGAATTTTTAATTATGGAATGACCAGATATCGCTAAAAATATCCGTGATATAGCATTTATATAATAGTTAAAAGCCAGTATAGGGAAATAGAAATAATTACGTGGTCGGTGGGTGTTCTGGTTCGGTAATTTCCTCTCCACTGGATCCAGATCCTTCGATACAGTCTTCATCATCACAGGGCTTCATCAGCTTACCGCTGATATCACTCTGGAATTAATACAAAACAAGCCTTTATAAATTATTGCTTTATGTAAGAGGATACAATTATTAAGCTTATGTTCTGTCTGTAAATTAATACTTTAATTTTAATTTCACATCACTTCTTATATGTACTTATATCAAAGTCTAATACTTATTCATAATACAGATGCGATCATTTCATAACCTATTCATAAGTAAAGTAAGATACTTTACGCCAAGATGACCTAGCGATTAGAATCCGTCGATCTCAACCGATGATTGTGGGTTCAAATTTGTGTTTAAATACATATTATGCTCTGTGAAGGAAAACATCGTGAGAAAACTTGTATGAACCGGGAAAAATTCTGACAGATATATCGATGCTGAAAAGCAATAATGAGTCAACCCACAAAAAATCAAATTCGGAGATATTGATGTATTTTGTGGATTAAGTTCTAAACCCTAAACAGGAAAGAAAGCTTTTGTCAAGCAGTGGGTATGGGACATAAACCAATTCATAAATTTACACTTAATAAACTAGTCTTACTAGTGATAGCAAAAATTGCCTTTACTTATTTACCTTATGTAACTTGGAAGGTGGTCGTCTTGTTGACGGAACGTAAACTGGGGTGATTAGATCATCACCAGACCCTGCGTCAGGTAGTACACAGGCATCTTCATCATCATCCCGACAGCCAGAGCCTGCTCCAGAGTAAACGAGCTCATCTAGCACACCAGGTCCACCGTATCCTGACGGTGGAGTCTGTAATTGTGAAAATATTAAATTATTAACTTTGTTAGTTGTAGATTGTCTTTAACATTTCAATTTTGGTTTTAAACCAATGTGCCTGCCTGATTTTTGTTTCGTTTAGCTAATTAAACACGAATAACATCACTAGGAGCATAAATATATTTTAGCTGTTAAATTAATTCGACGTTATGGTCGAATAGCACGCCCGCATCAATCGTTACTTGTTACATTTTTCAACTGCGTTTAGTTAATTAACGCATGGACACTGTTCCAATCAGAATAACAAAGAAACAGACATGAAGCAGTTTTAATTTACTGAATGACTGAGTACACATATTAGGTACTGAGGTAACAGTGAGAGTAAGGTATATTGATGTGGGTGAGCATCATTCCAATATCCTCGGAATATAAGAACAAATCGCTTCCAGGATCCACTGATAATGGTACTAACACAATTGGTACTACTAAAAGTGATCAGACTACGTTAACAGAGCACAATAATATTCATGTTAAATTAAATAAAAGAAATAAATAAAATGTTAGTTCATTGTATACTGCTTCTATATTACTCCTGTATACACAGTTGCGACATTCGTCTCCAAACAGAATAGATCTAATATCACAGCGACTGCAGATAACAACAGTAACACCAAAATCATTAACAAGATTATTGTCAGTTTACTGTGTCATTACATGGCCATAATAAGGAAGACAGCTGAAAAACAGCACAGATTCATAAAATCTTACAGTCTGCGCGATCTCCTTTTGACAGTACCAATGCAAATATTTCTTTTTCTTTAATCGTTTAATTTAATCTTTTTTTTTTGTGCCCTTCTTGCATTTTTTATTTATGATTGTCAATAAAGATTTTTAACTGACTTCTAAAAAGGAGGTTCTCAATTCATCGTGGACTTTTTAAGTATGTTCACCGATTACTCGATCACCACTGAACGATTTAGTTAATTCCTATTGGTTATAACTACCATAGAGACTTCATAAAAATGACTAACCTGCTGCATGCGATTAATATCACGGTCAAGCGGTGCCCGAGCTCGTCGCACATCTCCTCTGAGCGCAGCAGCAGGATCAGCTGCAGCCGCGAGGTCCAACAGCCGAGCGCCGTTGAGCACGAGCCCCGCCACCACTCCGCTGAACGACCGCCCCCCGCCACCGCCGCCGCCCACAGTTACACGTGACATGCCGTTGAAGATTGAGGACTGCTGACCACCTGGAATTAATACAATATTCTGATAATTGGAGCAGTGGATATTTATACAATTGCTTTTACACGTTATGTTTTGCAACTAGCTACCGCTCGCGGTTTCACTCGCGATTATGGTTACTGCTTCGCTAATATGAGTCAAAACGTTATCTAATATGGCCTTCCTCAATCCTTAAACTATGCAACGCAACAATATGTATTTAATCGTGTCAGTACTTCCAGAGATTATCTACATACAAACTTAGAAAGATCCAAACAAATTTTACCTATTTATAATATTAGTATATATTATTATAGACGTGAATACTTTACTAAAACCTTTACAAAAAGTTATTTGAGAAATTTGTCTTGCGCTCATTAATAAAAGAGATATTAAGGTAGGGAATGCTTTAATTACAATTCCTCGTGGTTACTATCGCATCAGTTTTTGGTTCGCATTTGTGACTCGTAGCGTGATGTTAAATGACCTATAATCTTCTTCAATAAACGGGCTATCCAACGTAAAAATATTTTTTCAAGTCAGATCATAGTATTAGCCCCTACCTACATACAAACTTGCAAACAAATTTGACCACTTTATAATATACGAGTACAAACCTAGTAACGTTACAAACACTCACCCTGTGGATGTCTGATATTAACAGCGTAATTATCCAACTGTAACGCCGCTCGGCTACCATTTCTAGTGAATCTAGCCACGTGGTATGCACCATCATCCACCCTCGCAGCTTCATCCCCTAATGGATGGTCACCATCACCCACATTGTACACCATGAAGAGATTACCTCGAATCTAGTAACGTTTTTCAAAAGTCAATAAAAATTTTAATAACATACTTAGTACATAAATAAAACTTTATTTTAGTTAATAAAACTCATTATCAGTTAAAGATTTTATTAAACTCAAGTTGATTTGTCAAAAAATGTGGGTCAAAGTATAAGAAATAATTTACATAACGCCTACGCAATTTTAATAGCAAAATGATAAGTAAAGATTTTGCCTCTTATTTTACTGGCTAAGTGATCATTTGGATTAAACGACCTAAACAAATATTTATATATTATTAAATAGTCTAAAACTACAAAATAATTACGCGATTAAACTTTATGGATATTGTTATTTTTTGCTAGTTTTATTCTGAGTTTATATCTATATTAAATATTACTTATTCTAGCTTTATTATAGATTTCTGCGATACTTACGATCTCCATCTGCATATAATCCTGTGTGTTAGAAGATTCGATCCTCAAAAGAACAGCATCAGATTTACTAGTAACGAAACCGACTGCTACTTTATCAGTTTCGGTGTCTGCTACCGCGCTGGGTGGAAACGTGTAAGTTATGATGCCTCGACCGGGACCGAATTCATATGCGATAGATTCTGAAAATAATGGAAATACATGAAAGGTATTAAATATAAATAATTAATTTTGAATTTTTTTTTAAATATATAAGTTCTTTCCTCGGTATTAATCAAGCTTTTAAAACTTCTGGTAAAAGTAAACAGCGGAGCGTTCATCCGTTTATCTGATGGGTTTTATTAATAATGTTACTTAAAAAATTATTTTCCCATCAATAAGCATATAAGAGTATAAAATTTAGAACAAAATTAAACTTCAACTAAATGACTAAGTCTGATAGCATATCGCTTTAGATAGGTAAAGGTACTTTTACGAATAATGTGATATTATACAAGATGTACAATTGTAGATATATAGTACAATTGAGTAAAAAATTACCATCGTAACACGTTGGGCCAGTAAAGGAAGTAAGATCACAATCACACACGTAGGTATTCCACTGCTGAACACATACGCCCTTGTTGGCGCACGCGTTGTGAGTACACTTAGTAGGACCTGAAACATAAAAAAGGTTTATCATACGGTTAATTTTCTTGTACACCTTCATTGTTTACGTTTTCAACCTGGTAATGAAAATTATAATTTACTTACATATCATCCATCCTCTGAAAAACTGTCTTAACTCCTTAAACTCATTTTTTGGGTTATGACAGTTCTTCAGAAGATTTGCGATATGACATAAATGCAATGAAATAATAATACAAGTCAAAATATAAATTAAGTTTCTGTAACATACAAAAAGATTGCAGGAAATGATCGCAAGGATAGCGACATGGAATAACATTAGAAAAGATAAAACAATAAATTCATAATAACGAAACGCATAAGTATTGCATAAGTACCTTCACATCCAGATACTAATGATGAACTAGGTACAACAGCATCTTCAATCAAAGAGGGTGATTCACCAGGAAGATCCAAACTCGACATACATCCTTCAAACCCTTGCCGTGATAATACACCGACTGGTAATGACGTGTACATGTCTTTAGGTACACCCCCAACGTATAGGACGCTGTCTAGCTCCAGCATTAAATTAGAACCTAAAATAAAACCAAAACTCTGTTATTTTGATGAATAAATTCTTTCTTAATGGCTTCCACTAGTTGCTTCTTCCGCGTAATATGTAATATATTCAAATTTCAATATACTTTTTTCAAGTAAGCTTTTTAAGCATATTATTCTGATAGCCCATTTTTAATTCTGACGTATAAGCTTTAATCCTGTCAAGTTTAGTTAACGTTGTTCAGAAGTTTTTGCGTGAAAGATCACCAAATATCTAACCGTCGTCACAAACTTTCGCATTTATAATAATTTAAAGTCTTTCAGTCTTACTTGTAGTATGCGTTTCCAAATCTTCATCAACTTGCATCGTATGAATTTTCGGAGTTGGTCTTCTTATTGAGACTGTATGCCATCTATTATCATTTAGGAAATTCTTCAATTTATCTTTCATAGTCACCACCCCATCTCCGAGATTGAACACGCAGTGTATGTGGCCATTTACCAATTCAACAGCTATGAAATCTTGTTTCTTTCCCCCGTTATAGAACAATAATCCATCCATTTCCGTCGTTCGGAAATAAAAGTCTAAATATGTATTTCCATAAGCCTTAAGTAACGGCAATCCAACGTATGTATGCTTTGATTTGAATGTCACAGCCTTATAAACATTCAGAGAATCTGGTTTTACAAATTTGCCAGTAAATATTATATTAGACGAATCGTATATATTATTGTTTTCATCACTAATCCCTATACCAAGTGTTTTAGCCATGTCTATATATTTTATACCATTAAAAATGAACTTTTGAAGATATCCTACAAAATTAGGTAATGTTGACGTCATTTGAATTTCCTCCTCTGGGTGATAAAGTCCTCCTAAATGCAACGTCGAAATTTCTAAAGTAGACGCTTTCCCTAGAATTGTTTCAGCTGTAAAACAAATCGGATTAAATGATAAAATCGAACATTTTATCTTATTTTACATTTAGACACAACATTGACGTTTAAACCAATAGAAACTAGCAAAGAAAACACCTTAAAGATTCACGACCAGCAGCCTTAAAACATATTTACACTCAGAGTCTATCAGCCCAAAAGTTTTTGCACGAAAATAGCCAAGCTCCACAGAAAAGATTATTCATAAGTCTAAATTACTTCAATTGAAAAGTGTAGTGATAGAAATTATAATTTATAGCGATTTTACAGTTCAACAGTAACTAATTTTAACTAAACTAACTTTGGAATACTTGAAACCTTTTGTGTTATCCAGAAAGAAACTACATCATGACTGTAACAGGATCTAATAGTAGGCGATTTAAAGTAAGGTTTAAATTAATTCATCTTTTTCTAGCACTAATTATATAAGAAAGAGATAAATTTATTTACAAAGGTCTTGTTTAGTCTAATTTTATATGTAACTACATGTTTTGTTTATACTTGTTGTATTTATCATACATCAGACGTCACCAAAACAAATAGTTACATTATGTTTCCAATTGCTTAAAATAAAAGAGAGAATGCTACAGGAGAAAGAAAAGAAAAGTCAAAACAATATAGAAGAAATAAAAGCATTAGAAGAACAGAAAAGTGAAGGTACCAAGTGCCAGCTAAAACCAACCAAAAATAAGCTTCTAATCTACAGCTAATAGGACATCTAACACCAAGGAACGCTTGTGATTTTTAGCGTTAATAGAAAATTAATTATATGTTGTTCTTATTAAGATTCATAATTGCACATTTTTAGTTTAGCACTTTAGTTATAAATATAATAATATTTATTAGTGCAATTATTAAACTATTTCTATTTAATACATTACGTTTCTTATAATAATTTATTCTAATATTGATTTCGCTTTGTATATTATAATTATTATCAACGATAATGTTTTTATCTTTAATAACATAACTCACTTTAGTTTTAAGTATTAAAAGAGATGTATGAGAACTTTCGTAATGATCTCTTCGTTTGTTGTTTGTATACATCTCAATATCAGTATCATTATTAACAAATATTTCATACACAGAATTGTCACTTTAAGAATCTGGTATCAACAGAGCAAAATCAAAACCAACCTTATGTTCCACTACATTAGGGTCAAAATAAAATGGTGCGGGTGCTGTCCCGTGCATACGTACATAACATACCGCGGACTGACTGCCCTCCGTCTACCTGCAGCCTGAGGTTTGACGCCCGACGCGAGAATCGAACTGTGTGCCATTTGTCATCCGCTACATTTGTACCGGCTAAAAGATTCTGAAACATTTAAATTAATATTTACATATTATGTTTGAAATTCGATTTTGAACACAATACTCTATGTTGGAAGTTGAGCGCAATTATAAAATAAAATGACTCGAAATTACTTTTACTGTTATATCAAGCTATATATAAAGGTGGAGGTGTAAGGACATGGAAATTGACGATTCAGAAATGTGTCGAAAACATTTTTGAATTAAATGCATTTTGATTTCAATTTATTTTAAAAGCATTTCTTGAGTAAGCTAAATTAACACAATCAAAGAAAAACTTGCAAAATAAAATCAGATAAAACTATCACCATGCGTACCTTTTCTCTATCCCCTAATCTGACACTCGCCCTAACCCTCCCAGCAGCTACAGCCAGTTCAATCCTATCAGCAGAATGTTCAGATGCAGTCCTTAGTAGTAGTCCTGCTTTAGTAGTACGAAACCGTAGTAACAGTTCTTCAGTTTGCGTCACATGTTCTGGTCCAAGTGCAGCTGTGAGGTGCTGACTGCCATTCAAGAATATTGTTGGTGATTCTGAAATGATAATATAATATTTGTAGTTAATTTATGTGATACAGATCAAACAAGAACTATTATCGATTAAGATACTATTGATTGTAAAAATAATAATTTTGTCAAAAAATGACTAAGTGATACAGAGGTCGTGATGTCAAATTCGACGTTTTAAATTGAATCAGACATTTCTTTGCAGAATTCCATGATAAATATTCACAAAACTATTTTGCTATAATCCGCGAAAACAACATATATCTCTCTGGTATGGTGCAGCAAGAGCACCGCGCGATTTACTCCGAAGTGTAAATTGTTTTAGCGGTTTGAAACAATCAAATTTGATGATTATTTAAATTCGACAATAACAAAACATGTATTTTAAGCTCTCAAAAAACTGAACCCGGATGTAAATAACACACAAACCTTAATAGATTAAGCTTCAAATGTTTTTCTCTGAAATATAATCCTTAATTGAGTAGAAGATGCCATGCATAATTCAAGGTGAACATATCAACATAGAAAATCCCTTTATTTTCTTACCTCTTCCGCATGTAGGCCCACCATAATTAGTTGCAGAACAATCGCATAACGGTCGGTTCCAACCTTCGGAGCAAATCCCACTGTGTTGACAAGGAGAACTGACGCATTGTTTCATCAAAACATGACAGGCTGGTTTCACGGACGCTGAAAGAGCAAAAGTAAACAACTCATTTTAATCAAGGAATTAGATTTTCTTATACTATTCATTGACAAGACCCCAGTTACCGATAACTAATTTAATGAATTGTTAATATTTTCAATTGTTAGTATATGATATCTTTTAACTATAAAGTTTTTCCAACTTACCAGAATCCTGTTGTCTAGCATAAGCGGTAAGATCCTGTGGCTTTCCATTTAATACCAAATCACGAATACATCCTACAAAGCCCTGTCGTAGAGCAGCTGTCCACAATGCTGGTGGAGTTCTGGAGGCTGAATATTCTGAACCGAGACCTCCAACAAAGAGAGGTCCATCTAGCTCGAGTTGATTTGATTCGCCTATAACAAAAATACGTTTTATTGTATTTAAATCCAACAGAAGACCACTACTTCTTTACATACATACGTGTCGTATTCATAAATACTGCGTGACCAATTTATGATCAATAATTAATTATGATATATTTAGTAGAATTTCGATTATCATTTACCAGGTGTCTTAAACTCTGCATTGGCCCCATCAACAGTGACCCTTCCATCCCTACCAGTTCTTCTTAGAAGAAATTCATGCCAATGGGAATCATCTACTCGTCGTCGGGAAGCCCTAACTCGGACTCCACCAGACCCTAAGTCCACATGGACATAGATGTAACCATTGAGAATTTCCACGGCGAAGAGATCCGCCTGAAACAGAAAATAAATATGATAAAAATCATATCGATGATAATAATACAGATAATATTAGAGAGTATAAAAAAAGTTTAGTAGAATTGAAAACAAAAGATATAAATGCACATAGAACTCTTAAAATAGAAAGTTAAAAATATAATAGAAAAACAGTACAATAAATTGAATGTATCCATTTCATAATTAAATCCGGCTTGCGAACAGTCGTTTTATCATTTTTTTGTATTTTATTATTTGAACTACTACTAACATCTCAGCTACTACTAAAATACTGTATTTTGAAAGTTGTAAAAAACCATTTAAAAGCAATCTAATTCAAATTTTAAAACTTAAATTTAAAATGACTGAATAATCAAAGAAAAACGTTATTTACAAAATAAAATGGGATGGGCACATAATTCCGCTAAATACTCCAATAAATTTCTTCTTAAATTCCGTTTAAGCACAGTTACAAATTGGTTCTGATTAAGATCAATTATCAAACTCATAACCACAAATTATTCCATACCGTTTGATCTTCATTATGCAAATCTCAGCTAAGTGTAATAGAACTACCAGCTACAGACGTAAATTATTCAATGCAATGTATCTACATAGATCGCAATAAACAAATTGTATACGTAACAGCATAATAAAAGTGAAAGTATACATTTTTCCATTCTTCAATTCGCTCACATATAGGATAATATGATACATTAAACATTCACTGATTTTAAAGAACAAAATCACGTGTACAATTCTACGTTTTATTATTTAAAGTAAATACTAAAATATACAAAACTAATAGCTTAGCAGCATTCATTACATCGAAACAAAGAATACGTAACTCGAAACACAATACAAAAAGTTAACAAGTAACTGAAACATAAAACCGTTCTCTAAAAAGTAGAATAGAAATTTCCAATTCATTCGACGTAGTGCATGCAAACTATTCGCAAACAATCTGAATACTAACATTCGCTAAAACGAGACATGCAAATCGTAGAAAGCTTACTGTCTAATAAAAATACAAAATATTGCTAATACTTTGAAGGGACGATAGGATTATTACCAAAATCTTTAAAATTTAAAACAGAAAACGAAAAAAAATGTTATGTCATAATAATACAAAGTATATGAAAAAGTATTAAATTGGGATATTTCATATTTGTGTAGTGTTGTTTAGTCTGTATTTATTTTTGTTTCAGAAAAAGAAAACTAATAAAAACTATACTTAGTTATAAAAATATAAAAGAAACTGCAAATAAAACTAATAAATCGTAGAGAAAACTACATAATATATATGAAAAAGATAATTCTATTTAAAATAATAATTTAAATAAATCAATAAACATGATAACTAAAACCGTGGGATTATGGTGCGAATTTGTGTAGGTATTAATAAAGCCTTTTTCGTAAACGACCTCATTAAATATACTGGCGAAGCCGTCGGGATCAGGTGCTCAGGATGTTCTGTGTACCACTGTGCTTGGGGTTCTACGTGCACATCAATCACAAAAAACACAACACACTTCAACATTTCCAAGTGGGTGAAACTTTATAAGGTACCATACACAAATTCCCCTACGACTGGTTCCGTTTTTTTTTTCAAAGTCTCGTTACCTTGACCTACCATGCAATATTCTCAGTGGATGAAACAGAAGAGAAAATTAAACGTACAAAGTTAATTTATTTCACAGCTACGTTATTTAATTAAGACGTTTAATCGCGGTTACATAATAATTCTCATACTCATCCACTAAGTACAATTTATAGGAGATTGCAAATTATCGCAGAAAAACCTATACTTTTGTCTTAATTACACTTTTAAAACGATGTTTATCCTTCTTTATCTCCCTCAAGGCCGTTACGAAAAAAACAATAAATTAAATGAAGAATAATTAACCGCTAAATAAAAACCTTATTTAACGAAACGATCGGGGGATAATAACGCTTCCAATTTTCCTGAATATACACTTTTATGGGCCTTTGATGAGTTCGTTACATAAAATATTGATATTGAATGAAGCATATTAAATATTTCAAAGGAAATGAAAGATTCAATCATATTTTGCAATCTCGTATAAAACATTTTGATGGTAATGATTCTGATGACGAAGCTTCAGCTGATAATTCGGAAGACGTGAAGGATTTTGGAAACGATGATAATGACAATGATTTCGATGGTAATGATTTCTTTAATGGTCTCTTTTGTGGTGACGGTCCAACCCCAAAAGCTTCACCCCTTACCGTGCAACCTACCCTTGGTGGCTTCGCGCCCATGTTGAAGATAATGAGTCCGTTCGGTTCGTTCGTTCGGAATTTGAACGAAATAGTTCCAGTCTTCACCGCTTCCCATTTTGGTAATATCTGGACAAAACACAAGTTATAATTACAACGGAAAAATAATAATTTAGTAACAATATGATATTATTCCCACGAGTTCTGATATAGCTATTATTTGAACAATTAAACTCAATTACAATATGGTATCGTGTATTAAAATGCCATAAATTACAATCGAGCCTCAGCGGCCTCGGCTTTTAAATGACCAGTCCTCCGTTCAGGGCTGAAGCAATTTCTAGATCGACGTTATGATAATCTTAATTCCTTCCATTTAAATTTAATATTTCTTATTTAACAGTAAATGTTATATGTAAATTAGATTCTAATATTACGAAATTTAGCCATAATCACCATTGAAAATTTAATGTAAATAATTGAAATATCTTGTCTTTATCTACCATAGCTGAATATAAAAACGTATAAGAACATATAAAATTTGTTCTAAAACATCCCTTTTATTGTAAAAATTTGGCATGTTTTAATATCAACAGTTTATCATAATGAGCAACCAATTTTCTCTTTACCGACTTAATAATAAATCGAAGCTGATAAGCAATAATGTGTCAACCCACAAAAAGTCAAATTCGGAGATATTGATGTATTTTGGCGTTACATGTTTAATATATATATATTTTTAATCAAGTAGTTTAATGATTAGACTGTTGAAATGTGTTACATTTTTTACATTAATAATATCATATATATGTAAAACTTATTATTAGATAAAACTTTTAATTATATCAACCTGCATATAATTAATTAAAAAATTAAAAAAATTATACGTCTATTAAAAATTGGTTTGCCATCTTTAGGCGCCATTTTCTCAAAATGAATTCCGTGAGGTACACAGTATTGCTCATCAGCGTACACATAAACATTTTAAACCCTAATTTACACAATGTCAACTTAAGTCATACGCGTCGCGTATATTTCCATTATCCGATAACCCCGAGCGTAGGATCACTTAATATTTTTACACCAACCCTTCTCCCATGCCATTTACGATGTAACGTTATCGAAATATTAAATCAGTTATTTCCACCAACCCCACCTGAGTATATTGGCAGTAATTATAATAATATACTAGCATTACTAACACTTGAAGACTTTCCTGAAGGTCAAAGTGTGCGTGGGTGAAATTGAAATTAGGCAGTGGAAATATATGAATGAAATTAATTATTCATTCAAAACCCTTAAACTGAAAGGGCCTTGGAAGGTTTCAGTGACCTTTAATGCGATGAAATCCACTTTACTCATATACCGAATTTTAATTGGTAACATTTTTTTCGCATATGGTACATTTAATTACACTTTTAGTATTAAATTCGTCAAAATATGAAATATGGTACTTGAAATGTTTACATTTAAAATATAAGTATTTAATAATGATGTACATTTTTTATTTGCTGAATAATTGATACATTAAAATAAAATTAGATACAACAACCGTATAATAGTTGTACTTACATCAAAAATTTTTTTATCTGTCTATCCGTCTGTAGGTTCCGGCTAATCTTTGAAACAGCTGGACCAATTGTGACAGACGTTTCACTAAAAGATACCTAAGGTAATAAGGAGTAACTCAGCTTTTTTTGCAAGTATATTTATTTCAATTATTCGTAGATGAATTCGCGGACACCAGCCAGTTTTCAATGTTTTTAAACTACAAGTAATTCTCAGATTTATTATCTTCGTACTTTGAAAGATGTACATAAAACAAGAACAATGAATATGATACAATCGATTAAAATGGCACTGAAACCAATAACGAAATGTCTAACGACGTAACAATTAGAGTTATATCTAAAAAAAATAGTCTGTTAATACTCAGACACCTTAAATCGAAGGTGCCACCTATCGTTTGAATTTAAGAGGGAACATTGTTGAAATTAGCCGTTAATAAAGAATCGAGAATATAAATAGCTATTGAAACCGTTCCATAGATTAAGCCAAAATGGTATCATATAAATAAAGCTCACCCCAAGCAATAAATTGGTTTACTAAATCAATACTGACTCGTTTCGAGCAAATCGCTCTAAATTGATCGAAAATTGGATGGGATTAAGCATGAAAGAATTACACGGAATTACTATATCAGCTGACAGATCACAATTATCATTTAACGGGTCGTTTTCGGTTTAAAATGATTATTAGTATTATTTGATTTTTATTTTATATAGAGGATAATTATTATCAAAGGATTTTTGCGAACTAAAAACATTTATCTCGCGTTTATGGTCACTGTTTCGCTCCTATGAGTCATAGCGTGATGTAATATAGCTACCTCTATAAATCAACTATCTAACACAAAGGATTTTTTCAATTCGAACCAGTAGTTCCTGAGGTTAGCGCGTTCAAGCAAACAAACAAACTCTTTATAATATTAGTACAGATTAAGATTAGAACATTTCTTAACAAAACATCAAAAACGGAAGTAAAACTTTAAATGTTATAAATACAAAAAAATAGTATTCTATGACATAATAGACATAATAGAAAAAAAATATAGTATTCATTATACGTACACATACATATATCTACAGAATCTATTTCAAGTAAATTTATGGGACAATCAAAATAAATGATATTGTTCTATTGAAAATAACATTTTTTTTTTAATATCAATACCCCCTTCGTTGTCGAACAAGAAGTATCAATTTTATCCCATCTTATAATCGAAAATCAGACAATAAGTTGTTTTATAATTAAGAATTTTATTTGAAAACGATATCGTATAACCCTTATCAAATTATTTATATGTACAAAAGGCTGAAGGGTCCCTGAGAGTGGTAGTCAAACGCTTAACTCAAATCCAATAGCGATCTAATCAGATCAAGTCCACTCCGAGCACTCGGCCAAATTCGAGAGTCCACCGTTCAAAGTACTCTCCACTTTAGTAACGCTTTCTGTAATGGGTCGGGTTATAGAGGACGATTTTTCACGCGGACCATTGTTTTTAATTGGTGCTTATCCCTCACGATGGTCTCCATTGTAAAGTAATGAAGTGTGTGGAAGTTATTGTTGTTCGTATACGTGAAGTTTGAATAGCAACGCTTCGAATGCTATTCAAAGAGAAATGAGTCTATGATTGCAACTATTACAAACTTTCAGCCCCGAAGTTGGACCTTCGGAAAATTTGCTTCCTGAATGAACTATCACAATGGAGATGTTTAACAAAGGGCTAGAGTACATTGCAAGGACGTGATATAGGTTCAGTACATTAATATAGCACCTATATAAGTAACATGTTCAATAACGTGCATTTAGGCATCTCTCAAACATATAACATAATTAGGTGCTGATAAGCAATAATGTGTCAACCCACATAAAGTCAAATTCGGAGATATTGATGTATTCTGATTATGCGTCATGTATTTAACATTATTCAAAAATAACTTATAACTAGATAAAACTATTTATTATACCAATCGACTTTAAATTAATTATACATTTAATCAAAATAGAAAAGAGAATATGGATATATACGTCTTCAAATAAATTTGTTAAGAATACATCTTTCGACGCCATTTTCTCAAAATGAAGTCCGTGTAACTTGACACAGTATTGCTTATCAGCGTCCAATTATACCCCTTATGTAGGGTTTCAGACTTAATAAATACTTACAATCATAAATAATAAATACATACACACAATACGTAACTCCATATTCCTCAGTGCCCTACAGGCAAATTTATTTCTCTATCATTTATGACTTTAAATAAAGTATTATCTTGTTAATTACTTCATAGTTAGAACTCCTTAGAATACTTTTCGGATAATTAAAAAATCTTTTTGAACAGTTTGTTAACTCATTTACAACTATGCGGTGTAAGAATGCGTAACACCACGCCGTGCGGTCGACCGCAAGAGTAGCTTTTAAAGTACATTCGCTTTAAGATTAATAAGATCCTTAATAAAGTTATATAAAATTGTTTTAATAAATAACTGAATAATCTACATTAGCACTTTCGTAGTACCTTGATATTCAATAAATATAATAAAATTATAATTACTGTTTCCATTTCATTATAATCACATGTTAATCACAATAAGTCGATGCGTGTACATTAAAAATTAGCAAAATGTTTATAATCTCAAATATATTCTAAGTTTCAGTAATTTTGTTCGGATTTCGATATTCGATGTCCATTTATAACACTTTTAGGTGAGAAATTATTTTACGATATTAAAGCATAAAAATAATACACGCACTTATTTATATAAACACTTTTAAAAAATACACCTCTAATTATTTTACTGGCATTTTTTTCATTGATATTCTCACCCCTTAAACAATTTTTGTGATATTAACAAAATACAAAAATCAATTTAAATTCTCTAAATTAACTCAATTCTGAATAATGTTTCTGATAACCTAATTATGGCTAAAATAGAATAATTTGTATTGGTTGAGAAGACAAATTTACTATCTAATAATTGAACTGTCCTAAATTTTACATTGATACGTCTGATTTTAATACATTCAAAAAATTTTAATTTTTAATCAGCTGTTTAAGACTGTAAAGAAAATTGAATGGTATTTAAAAAGAAGAAAAACTTACTAAATGTGCATCTCTGGTGGTAAATGTCACAGGATCAGCAGAGTCAGTTGCTGTGCAGGCGTATTCAAGTCTTCCAGTCACAGTGATCAGCTTACTACCGGTCCGAGCTAAATCGATGAGATTCAATCGAAGTGTGTCTGCTGAAAACTCCACCTAAAATTGTTTTTTTTTAAGAAACTTTCGTCATCAAGGAGCAATAGCTTCAAATTCTGGCTCTACAAATCTATATGTAACCCTTTGGTTTCCCGAAATTTCCGTCACATAATGGATTCAAAATTATAAACGTAGAAAATATGTACGACTTTACGAATCCGGTGCCCATTTTTAAATATAGTTTTTATGGAAAACGTTTGAATGACGTGATTACACTTTATAAAGCAAAATCACCAAAACTCTAGGTAAATAAACCTTCAGTTGGTACACTGCGACGTTCAGATCATTGCTTGACTCATATACTATATAATTATTAAAACGTCATACCTATTTTAGCTTTTGTAGAACAGACTAAAGACCATAATATGTAGTTTTTTTATATAAGAATAGCTGGTAAACAAGTAGGCGGGATACCTGATGTTAAGTGATTTGAGACGCCCATGGATATTTGCAGTACCAGAGAAGCTAAAAATACATTGCAAGCTTAAAAGGGAATAAGGAATATAAGGGAATAAGGAAAGAATGGGAGAAGGATTCGAGCTTCCAGCTCTCTCACTCGCCGTACGTAACGCAGCTATACCAGCTACTTCACGCCGATCTTTAGTGAATTACTAGCCCGGTCGAGCCAGACCTTATACGAGCTGTAGTTGGTAGAATACAGCTAGGCCCTACCTCAAGTTCTCACCTTTTTAAGACAACCAATGAAATTGGTGTGAACTCTAGCTCCAGGTAATGCTCTAGCGTTCAATGAACCTCCAACATGAGCTCTAGAACTGGCCAACATCGTGAAAGAACCGGCTACATGGGAATGTTCTGAATACACATCGTCCACAACTGCTGATACCTGAGAACAAATAAATAAATGAACAAAGAGGTAAGCATAAAATTACAACATTTTGGGGTGAATCGTATTTTTCGAATCGTGTTTACAGTTTAAAGACGACACTGCGAAACCGATCAGAATGTATTTAAAGATAGTCAAAATGAATATTTCCGTTGTTCAAAGAACGAACGTATTCGCGATTACAATACTTCATATTCGTAAAAGAAAGCAGAAAATGTGATAATAAAAAGAAGTTTCTTTAGATGTAATATGATGGTACATATATTAAACCTTCAGCATTACCTGCGAAACTATCATACTTAGATAAGGAACCTTATATAAATCCTATTTTGACCTCCTTCTCGTTTAATATAGTCAGAACTCCATGTTAGCACCTACGAGTATAAGCACCAGGTTTAAGTCAAACTCACTTATCGTAGAAAGTCTTAAGTGCTTTAGTAATTTTACCCTTAAGGTATACTGGTCCGACCTTGACATTGTTGTAAACAAATGCTATTTTATGTTAATTAAATAGCACTTGAAACACGCTAAAACTTTTATAAAACATAATTGTGGCTATTCATGCAAAAGTGACTTATTATTTTTTTTATTTTATTCTTAAGTTCAAGACCAAGAAAATCTTTGCAAACGACGTAACAATATGGCAACCCAGTTCATATTTTGACTATAATATTATTAGCGACCCACTTGAAAAATGTCTAAAATAAATTCTATTGATGCTATCACAACCAAACTGCAGGATCACCCGTTGGATTAATTTGAAGAGTATCCAAATTTCAACATAATAACACCAGCCATTTCATGAGTACATATCGATTTTTATATAATACAAAATGACTAAGTGAACTTGGTATCACCACTCACACACACTTATTATTTGTGTAAAATGTTACCAAAACTGAATATAAATTTATATCTACATCAAATGCAACACATTTTTTTATTTCTGAAACTGAACTTTTTTGTACAGTGCGTTTTTAACAAATCAAAAAGATCGAACCTATTTACCATAGTACAGCTATTAAATTCAATTAAATTCTTTGGCTTTTAGTTTTGCCAATTAGACACATGTTATTTCGCCAATGTCACGTGGAATGGAGAAAACACGATGGAGATTGATGAGGAATAGTACAGCTATAAAACAAACAAATTTTACAAATTAAATTAAATTCAATTCTTTGGTTAATGGCTTTTAGTTGTGCCAATTAGACACATGTTATTTCGCCAATGTCACGTGGAATGGAGAAGACACGATGGAGATTGATCGGTGGAGTCAAGAATCCAACCTTAGCTAAATTTTGAAAAGACCCTAAAATAGTATGAATTTCATTATTAGTCCTTAACCTAGAACAACACAAAAATATATATAAATATTATACATAATGGTATAAAAATACAGGTAATTTTAATGGGACAATCACATGTTTTATTTACAGTTTAATTTTATTATATTTAATATATTTACACAGAAACGAACACAGTGGACTAAACGCAAACATCAATAAACAGTCAACATTTATAGGGCGGGAGACTTTAGGAGGGAGGACGTCATAGAGGGGATGAAGAAGTCTGGGGCAATTAAACATTCAAATTAAAAACAAAACGGACCTATAAATATTTGAAACCCAAATGACAATTTTTTATACCCCTAATTTCCACAAATATTTTACGATCTAAATTAGCCAAATCGGCCAAGCCATTCTCGAGTTTTAGCGAGACAAAGTAGTAGCAATTCATATCGTATAAATATTTGTTACTTGTTAGGATACCAATGATAATATCACTTATTACGGGCGGAAAGACAACGTAAATTTAGCAAAGTCCAGTTGGCGCTCTTTAGGTATGATGCCCTGAAATCTCAGTCTAAGTAACGAGTTTCATACGCTATTAATATCACATTATGTGTCCAGGGTATGTATAAAACTGTTTCACGTCAGTATCGTTTAGCGAACTTTCATAGGAAACTTTTTTCATATCGACAGCGAACTGGAGTCTTTAATGAAATTTGTTCTATCATTACTTTAAGCACACGCTTCTATCTTTATATCGCTTATCTTTTACGCGTCTGTTTTATGACTCGTATATATGTTGCCATAATTTATGAGTTCCTAAAAAAATTCTTTTCAAGAGAACAGAATGTTTATAATATTTAGTAACATTTATTATATGATTATGTATTTCTACATACGTCTTTATTCAGCATTTCCGTTTTAGCTCACTTTTATATATATTAACAGCATGACAGGCACGTTGGCGCAGTGGTTATTGCAACTGACTGAAGCGCTAACGGTCGCGGGTTCGATCCCCGCACGGCAATCGTCTGTATTGGCCATACGGATGTTTGTCGTGGTCTGGGTGGTTGTGTGTGTTTCCGGACCCTGGACACAAGACCACGAGGTCTTAATGGGGGCCGTTGAGTGTGATGCGTTTATTTATTTATTTATGAGATATCTACAGGCTATTTTTCTTTACTTGGCTTTTTTAGCAGACAAATATGGCGTATTTCTAACCACAGATAACAGTTAGATAAGAAATTATCGATTGAATGTTTTAACTGAATCATTTTTTATAGTATAAAATAATAATGCAAAAAATTATTCGAAACTTTGTGATTTTTGTCCGGGGTATTGTTACCAAAGGAAAAGTAAAAAAAATAGACTATACTATAAATTAAGGCCAATCCAATTTTTTATGACGGATACCCAAGTTAAGGACTCCATACTTATACAAACAGTATCTGAGCTCAGGTCTTGTCATGTGGTTTTCAGGTAAATTAATTACAATTTTGATCCATTAAGTAAATGGGCAAACACATATCACATTCGTTTTTGTCTAACAGAGTGATTTCTACCTATCACAATATTATCATAACTGTCACGTGCATTTTCATCCAATCCTGGACTTTACTCCGATCCTACTTGATCACGTCGAGTAAGCAATTCTTCTGTTAGGAAATTTTAGAACAGGATCCCAAAAAAAACATTCAAAATACTTCTATAGCGAAGTTAAAAAAAATGTAAAGAAACGTGTGGTAGAGGTTATTATAATATTAAAGATTTCATAGATGATGACCCTGATAGACCTTGGAAATAATGCGATCGCTTCCAGGCTGTCTCAATATATTTTACGTATTATAACCAATCTTGACGTTGTTAAAAAAATTAACAACAAAAAAGTCCCGCTGAGTTTCTTTCGCGGTTTCTTCTCAGGCTGAGGTTATACTTTTCCGAAACCGTTGTGGATACATTTTCTTGACGTTCAGAAAGAGAATGTAAATATTCTGAATAAAAATATTTTTGAATTTGATTTTGATTCCGTAGTATTGAGATGAAAACTTGATAACGCCAGTGTGTGAAGGAGTTACGCACTGATTCACGTTTCCCCATTAACGATTATTTGTGATATTCGTATAAAGTACATCACATATTCTTCAATGTCCAAAGGCGAATTTGAACTTAGCATCATAATACTTACTTTGATTCTGCTATTCAAGTATTTTGTGAACATTTTGGACCAATTCAAGTAACAGATACAATGGAATAGGTATATTATCTATCTTAAAGTATAAATTGCAACAAGTGATTTAAAAAAACCTTGAATATAATACAAGAATTACGTAACCTTGCGTTAGAGATTGCAATTTCACTACAAAATTGGTAATCCAAAAATCACATGTAAATGACAAATTGTCGTATTTATGAAGACACGCGACCGATTGCAAAGAATAGTTGAAACTTAGAACAAGAGTTTATAGATATGGCATGGCATAAACCTGAAAACGTAAAATATTTACTATTTTTACTTTTCACTTCATACGACATGAGTACGATCGATGTTAGCAATTTAGAGGAAAAAATGTATTCCTGAAAAAATTAATTCAATATTTTAAGGCATATTCAATCGACACATTCACAGAGAAAAAGACACAATATAAACATGTTACGACATGTTATACATTACTTATATTTTAATCTACTCGTATTATTATTGTACCCATTATCTGATAATATATTTTTGAATTGTGTAGCAATAATGCAAAACCACAAATAATTATTTTAAAATTTTCACAACAAACACAGCATAATAATAATTTTATTACGCAACATTTGGTATCAATTACACGTGGTGCGGTACACGTTGTGGAAAAAGTATTAATTTTATTATTAATAAAATAAAAAAAATAACACTCAACGGCCCCGATTAACATCGCGTGATTTGCTTGTGTCGGGGGTCCGGAAACACTCGCAACACTAACATAGACACCCAGACTACGACAAGCATCCGTATGGCCAATACAGACGATTGCCGTGAGCGGGGATCGAACCCGCGACCGTTAGCGCTTGAGTCAATTGCAGTGACCGCTGCGCCAACGTGTCTGTCAAATTATTAAATACTTAGATTTCAAATTGAACATGTTATTTTGTCATATGGTCTAAATATTGTACTAAATAACCGACTTCCAAAGAAAAAATAATTCATTGAAGTCCTTTTTTATGTATGTACGTCAATTATTCGAAAACGGTTTGACTGAATTTTTTTTTTTTTGAAAGGGTATACGGAGAGATGTTATTCAAATAAAGGAAATTACGTATATTACTTTTAAAGTCGGTTGTTCCTTTTATTATACTATATATATATACATACTCATAAACGCACACACACACACACTTATCTACCACTTTCTTTATCTCCCTCTCCCTCCATATTCTCTATCTATCTCACACACAATCTTAGACGCAAGTCATCATAATCTTAACTTTTGCTAGCTACATAAACAGATCTAGACATTGTCTACAATATATTTGCCGACCGCACAAAATAGATTGAATCCTCAGAAGCGAGATAAGCGAAATAGTGGCAACTCGCTACAGATTAATATTTGCCGAGCGAAATTATACACAGAGACGTGCAAACAGATCGTGGAACTAATGAGATTTAGTGGCTCGACGGACGGACGGTTTAGCGTATCTGGCGACTTAGATTATCTGTTAAAATAATGAGAAACGTTTGCTTGGTGTGTATGTATTATCTTCTTCCTTTGGTTAGGTAGGGGATTTTTTTTCAATATAGAAAATACTAGTTTATTCATATAATAATATTTTGTGTCATGTTGTAAATATGTATCTATAATTAGAGGTTCAATTAATTTTCTTTATATGTAATTAAAATAAGATATATTGTCGGCATTTACCTCTGTTGATATTTTTAAATAAATAAAATAAATAAATTAGTTCCAACTAATCTCTATGAACCCATTTTGATCAATTTTGGTGTCAATGAGTGACGGAGAAGGTCATGAGCTATTTATTGACGATGAAACAGAACTTAACAGGGTTGTAATTAAGGGTGAAAGTTTGTATAGAGAAACCTTAAATAGGCTATTTAAAAATGTTTATATACACATGAAGTCTCGAGAACCAACTAGTAAAATTATAAATTAATGGATGGAAAATCCTTACTAATATTATAAACGCGACAGTGAATGTATGAATATTTGTTACTCTTTCACGCATAAACAACAGAACGGATTCTGATGAAACTTTACAGGAATATAGGTTATACATCATACTAACATATAAGCTATTTTTTCAACATACAACACAGGCGAAGCCACGAACGGATACTAGTAAAACTATATAGTAAATTTAATTAGTATTTTATTAACGAAAAATTGATGAAGCTCTGTATTATGTACCATTAATACAAACAATATCTACCTTATTTTGTTCTACCTTGATTTTAAACGATATATTTAATTGAATCAGGCGCTTCTCATCCTCGGTTTGCGACGGCTCGGGCGCGCTTAGGCGCGTCGTGAGACCGTCACCCTCGTCATCTGCGCTCCGCACAGCGCCATCCTCCACTCCGACGACGTTCTAAGCCGAGGTGCGATCTCACTAGGAGACACCCTTAGACACGGACGTCCATCCTGAGCCCCGACGGGGGCTCCCAATTTCAAGGCCGAGTCTCAGTACTCAGCCCCCCCCTCCCCCCCGGTGACGCTGTCAAGGCCAGTAGGGCCAACAGCAATACACATTACAGAAAAAAAGGCGCTTCTTTGCGGAATTCCATGATAATTAATCACAAAACTACTTTACTGTAATCCACGAAAACCGTGTTTTCTTAGTTTTGTGTTTTGTTTTTTTTTTATTTTTGTGATTAATTTAAACGATATTACCATATCTGCCTTAGCTAATATATATTGGTTTGTATAATATAATAAAAAAAAGTTTAAAAAAAGAACACGTTTGGATTTTTTGTATGAGCATTTTTAAAGCGCTCCTAGCGGGATGTTGTACATTTACTGCCTTACTACAAAAGATTTAAACAGACGTTAAACGCGTGTTTAAAAAATCCGTACTACAAATCCACGTCTAAGCACGGTTTTGAGTAAAACATGCTTTAGATATAAATTAAGATACATGTAAGTGAGTTTAATAGATGTCTAAAACCTATTTCAGCTGTCAAATGTAACGTATAAAATTTTATCCATAATTTTTTTTATGAGTTTATTCGCTGTTAAGCAATTTAGATAATATTTTAAGCAATGTTTAATTTTGAAACACTGTTTAGCTAGACACGCGTTCAACATGGTTTTAATGCGTCTTTGGTAGTATTACAGTTAATGTTTAATAAATAATCTTACGTTAGCTAAGAAGAATGAAACAAAAACATTATTTAAAAATATAATATAAATTAATCCGATCAAGTGTAAACGGAATTTCACACTAAGGGCTCCGTACCACCCCCAAGATAAAACATTTTATACTTATTAAATAGCTCGCGCACTCGCCGCCGGAGGGCGCGCAAAAAACCAGTCAGCTCGTGACCACGACGTATGCAACTTCGTCGAAACATCGAGCATTAAAAAAGGTACTATAACGAATAGATATCGCAATAAGACCTGTTATTTAAAATATTAATTTTTCAATAATTTTGTAAAAGAAACAAGAAAGACGTTATAACATTATATAAAATTTGTAAAGTACTCGCACTTGACCAGTTTTTATTTTTTATTGTTATAGAAGGAATAGAAGTACACATCTCTGTTACTGTGTAAATATTTCGCCTTTCTATTACGTTTCATAATATTCAGCCCGCTGACATACAGACGGACAGGAGGCTTAATACTAAGGTTTCACTGGCACCAATCGTGCACGGAACTCTATACATAGGAATTAAAAAAAATGACAATGAAAGTAAAACTACAAAACTGCTTTCGATGATTTCTATAGAACCAATCTGAACACACATACAAACAAAAAAAAAACAAAAATCGGTTAAGGAATGACAAATACGATAAAAATTCAGAACCTCCTCCTTTTTGAAGTCGGTCGAAAAAGTAATGTTTTATTAAAAAGTGAACAAGAAATGAGTTTTTATGCTCACACAAAACCAGCTGAAGATAACGAGCGCAGACTAGAGTGACACGAATAGAATTAGTTCTCTTAGTATTGTACCTGACCTATTCATCTCTGACCTCGATACTCGTTATTCTTAGTTTTAGCATATAGTCAAATGTAGTAAGTAGTAGGTCTAGTCGACCTCATGTCACTGCACAGAGAAGCTATCCGGCAGTGAGTGCACTAGTACACTGCTACACTAGTACATTACACACTAGTACACACCAGTGTACCAACACTAGTACATTGGCACACTAATTCACTAATTCACTGATCCACTTATAAACTAGCACACTTGTATACTAATACACTGGTACACTAGTACACTGGTACACTAATACAGTAGTACACTGGTACACTGCACACCAGTACACCAATCACAGCTATGTTGTACAGTACTGCGCGACAAACAGTTTATTAGATACCGCTACATTAAACATTATAGTGAAGTCGATATTTGCTTTATGAGATATTAACTGCCTTTCAGAGTTTCACTCGCGTTTACTGCTGCATATGAAGCATAGCGCAATGTAATATAGTCACAATAAATAAGCTACCTAACCCAAAAATCTTATTTTTTTATACATAATAATTTCAAGGACCTCTACATAAAATTAATAATAATAGATAAATAAGGAGAAAGCATAGAGCTTAATCCACCACGCTGCTCCATTGCGGATTACTTCTTATATCTATTTTAACTAATTAGTCCCACGTAAAAGTCACAGAGGCCACATTATTATCATGTGCCTAAGGCCTCCAATAGGCGAAGACGGCCTTGAGTGCACTGATGCGAAATTTATTTTACACACCTGTACTGTCATGCAAACGCTAATTCAGGAAACTTTCGCGATTTTTACTATTCATATTTTATATAACAGGTCCTATCGACTAGCTGACTCTGAGTCAGTTCGTGACCACGACGGATGCAACTTCGTCGAAACGTCGACCAGAAAAAAGGTATCACAACCATTAGTTATCGCGATAAGACCCGTTATATAAAACACAAAAAGTACTGTATTTACATCTAAAGAGGATTAAAACTGAATAATGCTTCTCGTAAATTCGCTGTGAACTAATATCAACTTAGCATATTTAACTAAAATTGTAGGAAATACGTAACTTTCCGTATTAAAATATTAAAACTATTAATGAAAGTTAAATATTTGCATTTCAACACTTACCCTGCAAAAGCTCGTGAACGGTGTAATCTGCGAACAAACGTATAAAAATTAAACTTTTTTCGCCCCTATTTAAGTTTCCGACTCGAAAATGTTTTTCTTAGAATTTGTTTTAACAAGGATAATATAAAATTACTGAATAAGATTCTTACTTTTGTTATTTTAATTAAATACTTGTTAAATAAAGATATTTTATTTTCTTTTAAATAAAACATTACTAGAACCATTGTTAAGAATATCGCCATTATTACTCATTATAACTTACATAATTCTTTTATCTAAGAATTTCTTCAACAATTTTCTAATTAACTGTATAAATAATTTAATTACCCGTCTTTCTATATTTAGATAAATGAAAGGAAAATGAAAATGTTTTTATCTTTATTCCCGATATTTAGGTCGTTCAATCAACATCCATTTTAATGTATATTTGATACATCTTCTAAATTTCATTTCTATTTTGTAAATATTTGTCTAAATGAGAGATACTTGGTATGACAAAAAAAAATAGTTTTAATGTTTTCATTGACTCAACATACTTATTACATAACATATTTTTTTATGTTCTAATATTTCTGATCTAGACATATATTTTCTGTTATATTATAATCATATAAGAGCCATAGAGATAATACATCTTTTATGAGCCTGCACTAATATTAATACCTGTTATAACAATATTGATATTAAAAAAAAAGACTAAATGTACCTTAAAATATTCTCGTCTTTTAAAATATAATTATATTTTTTTCAATATTTGTTTTTAATTTCAATTTGATTCATTTTTATGTTATTATTTTAAATTCACTCGATGACACTATATAAAATGGAAACTGTTGGCTTGTATAATACGTGATATGCAAAAATCATGTAGTATTTACGCTGTTTGTTTCCCAATAATAAATAAAATAAAAAAATATATCATGATAATATAAGATAGTTAAGTAACCTTGACCTGATCTTACATTCATGACACTTATATCTTTAGAAATCACCTGGAATCAGCAGCAAATACAACTCCTTACCAAATTACAGCAGACGTATCGTGTTGAGGCTCGTTGAAATGATCGCAATGAATAAATTGTCTGGTGTTTTTTAACCCTCAATTGCATATTATATCTTAAAGGCCATTCTAATTTTTATATGAAAAACTGAATATTGAATGCCATTCAACTTCCAAACGAACAAGAAACCCCAAAATCAACACAATTTAATACAAAAAAAACTAGGTTATATAATGTGTAATAACATATTCATGATTTATTAAAACACCGGTAAGCCCCTATAAATACATCATTATCGATTGTTCGTTTATCAAAGAAATTATATCAACCATTGTTACCGGGTAACACTAAAATATTGATTGGGCTGAATGAATAGGCTACGAAAAGAACAGTCACTAACAATGTTCTAAATAAATAATTACCTTCGCTTCTCTTTTATATAGAAAATTCTGGAAAATTCTCGAAACACTAGACGATATTTTAAACCGAAATCGAAGCTTTTTCACGAGAAATTGGTAACGATGTACAATTTTTAATTAAATAACTTGTAAACGATGTTAATGTGAAACGAATTATTATTTAACATAAAATTATAATTGAAATAAACTTTATTATATTTCTGTTCTAATTTTGGGTAAAAAGTAATATAAATGCGAAGGTAACTGTCTATATCTGCTTATCACGTTTCCTAAACAGCCTAAACAATGTTAATGAATTTGTGTAGATTTAATCTAAAATAGAACGTGGGATGTTTTCTTAATTTATGAAAAAATTCAATGGAAACATTATGAAAAATTTTTTTTTTTTAATATTGCACATCAACTTCAAACCTACCGGAGTGTCAAATATGAAAGAAAAATTCATTTGAAATTTTAATAATAATTTTCATAGAAACCAAATAAAGTAATTTAGTAAACACCTAGCATTTATATATATCGCGGTCTGCTTATTATTTTAGTCCATATATAGATAAGTTACTGATTTTACCTAGACCATCGGACCTCCGCAACTCCTGAGGGCAAACCAGTAACAACGTAGACAAGAATAATCTCCTTATTAAGAGTAATGATCAATATCTGGTGATTGTGATAAAAATATGGACTGCTTTAAGTGCGCCCTGAACTTAGGAAGAAATATTTATACAAATGTTATGTGCCCTAAATGGAGATCGAACAAATAATTTTGTAATATTAATCAAGAATTACATTTGAAAAGAGAAGAGAAAATGGCGTCTAAGGATGTCAAAAAAATAACAAATATGTTTGAGGAAGATAAAATGTATAATGAATTAAATTCAGACTAATAGATTAAATTTATATCTAATAAAAAGTTTTTCAAATATTTGAGGTTATTGTATAAATTGCAAAATATGAAACGCACTTGAAATTCTAATCGATTAATTAAGAAACTTTTTACCGTACTTATTTAGTTTATATGACTTCAATTTTTTTAATAATGTTAATTAGGTGATGCAGTATCAAAATACATCAAAATCTCCGAATTTGACATTTTATGGGTTAACACATTATTGCTTATCAGCATCCATTTGTAAGTTTTACTCTCGAGAGAGGTATATAACGACTCAGTAAAACAGATACGTTGTAAATAGGGCGCTGACTGTAAATTCTTCCTTATAAAGCAATGACAATCGACTGATGTAAATCTTTATGAATGTTTGAGAACAATACTTATAAGTGGAATCCTTGCCTAACTAATAAATAAAAAAACCCCGTAATTATATACAACTGGTGCAACTTCGTCTACGAGAAATAAAAAAAAATAAAAATGAACAAAATTCAAAACCAATTTAATAGGCACAAATAAACTAAAAGGCAAAAATAAATATATTCTACAGCATTTTTTAACAAACAGCCACTTCAATTTTATGTATCAGTATGGAGTACGGGAAAGAGACATACAGCCGATAATTAAAAGAATTCGAATTCGAATCGCACCAATGTCAAGGTGAAACTTGAAATATTAATCCATTTCGTTGAAATCGTTATAACATAAAAGAAAGTATTTTTATACCACTAATGACTTTCTGGAAACCTTTTGATCTACAACATGCAAAGTTGTATCGACCAATGTACTGAGAAATTTAGTTAGAATCGAATAAATAATTCTATTTCCGACTATCGATGTTTATCGACTTAGTCGCGTGCATTATAGGTTCCTAAACTTTTTATGCTATATCCCCGTTTAGGATCACCTGGTAACAAAAATGTCTCCATGTTATCTTTATCTTTAGGGTTTCAAGATATGTACAAACATATATGTATGTAACAGAAGACTTAATTAACGTCCTTATCCAAATTCTAATTTATGTCTAAGCCAAAATTGTTCGAATTTTTTTAGTGGTAGAGATAATTACTTTCGCATTCATAATATTAATATGAATTCGTTTAATTACATAAGTTATTACAAACACATTCTAACTTTGGCAAAAAAATAATACTATTAAAAGTAATAGATATTACTTATAAGATATCCATTATTGTTATTATCCGATGCAATAACAGAGAAATATATATATTTTTAGTATATTTTTAAACTACATAAATAAAAATCGATGTTTATATTTTTGTCCTCTATGCGTTTCGCAACAATTGATTGTATTGTGATGAAATTTTATACTATTTTAGAGATGCCCAGGAGGGTTTCTGGTGGTCCAAAACTCTTCATATATTAGTTATATACGAATACAGTGTATAATATTAACTTATGAATTTACTATAAACTCCACTCCAGCTCCAGGGCCCACTGGGAGATGTAGCGGCGCACTTTGAGAACCTATGTATTTAATATAGATAGTTACGGCCCGTCTTTATTTAGCTAAAGCGGAGTTCCAAATGCAACGCTAAATTCGAGGTAGAAAATATGTCTCAAACAATTTAAAGTTTAATAAAAATTCTATTTCCGATGCAGATTGATTTAAAGTAATCCGCGTGTTTTCAAACAATCTTAAATGGAATTTTCTACGGTTTCTCCTTAATGCGCCGCTTTGTAAAGTACGAAACTTAATTTTTAAATTGCAAAATTAAAAAAATAGCCTAAGTGACTCCTTATATGATATCCTTATATAAGCTATGAATTAGTGAAAGTCATGTCAAAATCGATCGAGCCGTTTCAGAGATTAGCTTGAACAAACAGACTGACAGATTTTTTCTTTTTAAATGGGTTTGAGATGTAAGGACTATATATACTTTCATATGCATTTAGTGAAACGCTCTTACAAATTTTAAATTCGAAAAGACACTTCAATTTTATTTATTAAGCGAGAATTACAGTTATAAGTGTTGTTCTCAGACTTTCATAAAAATTTACATAACTCGTTTGTCATTTACTTTTTTTACACCTAAACTAATTTATTGTCAGTGCCTTTATTTTTGATAATCAAAGCTATAGGCTACCTAGGAAACTGTTACCAGGTTGCAGAGTTGTTTTGTGTTAATTACGAAAGTAAAATTCACAAATATAATCCCTTATAAAGAGGTTTTTTTTTGGTTTCTAATTTTTATATATACATAGCTCTAGTATTTAAAAAGAATTACATTAACTTTTCTCATAACAAACGCGAACCATTATGATAAACATATTATATTTTATAGATTAGTAGTAAGAGAGTCTGAAATAGAAGAATATAAAAATTGAAAAAATTCTAAAATTTCTCATACCTCCTGAATTCGTCTCCTAACAGTTAATTTGTGCCACTGGTGGTCATCAAATCGTGTCTTCGAAGGCTTGATGTGCATTTCCTGTTTCCCGTTCCCCAGACCCATGGTGAGTGAAAGACCGCCATCACGGACTGCCAGGTTTAAGTAGTCTGCCTCGTGACCTGTTTGGAAACCATAAGATTTGTGAAATAGATTCGGCTTGCACTAAAAATATTCTTTGCTAAATTAATAAAGAAAATTGTTTTGTCATAAGCCTGTAAATTTATTGTTTGTTGGGCAAAAACTTATTCTCCTAAGGTTTAATGTGGTGATAGGTCACATAAAGAAACTGCATTACGTTCCTGAAGAAATTATGACACATGGTTTCTACCATTTCTAGTGAAAAAACGCGGAGCATGAGTGCCTTTTCTTTCCCCTTAAAAGTAAAATGAATAAAGGAAAAATATTCTTTTAGAAAAATAAAATAGGAAACACTGAATTTTTTAAATTATAATTATTTCATATTAAGGACTAACTGCCTTACTACAAAAAATTTAAACATACGTAAAACGCGTGTCTTTAAAATCCTGTTCTACAAATCCGCGTCTAAAGACAATTTTGAGTTAAACATGCTTTAGAAATAGACTAATATACGTTTAATTGAGTTCAATAGATGTTTAAAACCTATTTTTGCTGTCAAATGTAACGTATAACATTTTATCAATAAGTTTTTTTATGAGTTTTTTCGCTGTTAAGCAATTTAGATAATATTTTAAGCAATGTTTAAATCTTAAACACTGTTTAGCTAGACACGTGTTCAACGTGGTTTTAATGCGTCTTTTGTAGTATGACAGATTATGTTTTAACATACGCTTAGGTGTTTTTAATATGCTTAAAACCTATTTTAGCGGTCAAATATAACGTGTGATATGGTTTAATAAGTTTCTTTATAATGTTACACGCAGTACAGCAATTTAGACAACATTTTAAACAATGTTTAGCGAGACACGTGTTCAACATGGTTTTATTTCATCTATATTGTAAAGCAGTTAGAGTTTACAGTATTTCATTAAGAAATAAATTATAGCAACATAATACGAATTACCATTGATCTAATACAATTACAATACTATTATACTATACAAGAAAATTTGGACGACAAAGAGGCGTGGATTTGATAAACGTTGATTTTCTATCAGGAACACAATTAAATGTAATAAAAATACATTACGTTTATATGATTTTAAAAGAGTTACTATCGAGTTTCTTGCCAGTTCTCGGTAGATACTGTATTCCGAACCGGTGGCTTTATAAAAATCTAAAATAATATATAGAACATGTAACTTCACGGTTCGAAAGTGTTTTAAAAGCCCATTTGAAAAAAGTATTTTTTGAGTTTGAGTTTGAGTTTGACTTTACTATATATTCGAAACTTGATACAACTATAGTTCGATAAATATTTAATGACGAACAAAATATTGTAAAATATTTATTTTATATAAACTTAAACGATTTTATTGGATTTCAATATTGTCACCACGGATTATCGGAGGGGTAACTCAATTAACACGGTACCTTAGGCGGTTAGCCAAGTCATAGCTTAATCGCAAATTTTAAAATGAAACTAACATTTTACGAGTATTACATTTGTAAGTTTTACTCTCGTAATTGACACAGAACCACTTCGTAAGTTGATAACAGTTACCTCGTTAGCCTTACGAAAGTCGTGGTTGTCAAAAAAGGCACTAAATTCTATCTGGTGTAAAGACAAATGTAAATCTTTATGAAAGTATGAGCAAAACTTATAAGTGTAATTCTCGCCTTATAAATACGATATTTTTGAATTTGTTTGCTCAACGGATTTAAGTGAAATTCATAATACTATAGCAGTATATTGCAAGCAGCTACTTATATAATATATTTGAAGCTTATTAAGCTATTCGACAGACTTAAAAAAAGAAGGTTTTATTTCTTAACCGTTTTTGCGAATTCTTTTTTGTTTGAAATCATTTCGTTTGGTTTTAAGTTAAAATAATTGCAACAAATATGTCGTTCAAGAAAACGAAATTTTGCACTATCCTCTTTTTTTAAGTCTTCTTTTGTTTATATAATTTTAGTCATGCCCGATCTATGTATTCCCTATCTCTACATATAATATGATAATTCTTAAATAAGATAATATTTTCATTAATCCTTACTAATATTATAAAAACGAAAGCTATGTCTGTGTACACAATCACGTATAAACTACCGAACCTATATTAATGAAATTTGGTACAGAGATAGTCTAGAGCCTAAGAAAGGACGTAGGCTACTTTTTAGTGCGAAAAAAGGTTGTATATGAAAGTGATGGTAAAAACTTGAATTTTTATTTAGGCTTTTGTTTAGATATAAATAAATACGACATTGAAAATTTGTTAAAATTTTATCCTTAATCGATCCGTCAATCTCCAAACTTTACGCGATCGAAGCCGCGAGCAGCTCGTACCTGTATAAAAGAGTAATCCGTTGGGCTGACGCGTCTTGAAGTAAAGGGAGATAGCGTCCTGCGTGCCCACGAACGGTTCACCGCCGGTCTGCGTCAGGTCGTACGAGAGAAACTCGGCGCCGCGAAACGTTGCTTCTGAAGGCGCTTTATCTGAAACAAAAGAATATATATGTCATATTAATTAAGCAATTATATCATTTATACGTATGTGTGTATGCATGGATTTTCTTAAAAACCACTGCCGTACTACCAGTCCCATTGATATTAAAAATATATTATAAATTATATAACGTAACAAAATTATTTGATTTGATCCTTCTTCAAAGTTTATTTTCTTGTTTATGTAAATAATATTTTTTTTTTTTATTATATAAAAAATTTTCAATTTATATATAATATTTTTTTAATGTTATATTTCATGTTTGATGTGTATCTTGACGTTATATTTCGCGTCCTTCTCCGCAGCGGGGGTGCACAAAAAATGACTGATCCGGCATCCATATTGGATTTAAATGACGTCACTTAACATAAATATAATTTACAATTATTAAAAAAATCTATTAACACGTCAGTTTTAATAAAATTATAAACCATTTTATTCGCACAGTTACGAGATAAGCCAGGTAAGAACTCGCGTTTCCCTACACTAAATTTAATTTTGATGGGCATTTTTATCCACGTTCCTGAATATTAAATTTATACCGACTAAGGATATTGAACAAATCCTCCTAAATATAGCAATACATGCCATAGACGCCGGCAGAAGGGTGCTAGGGGGCGCACGCCCTGTCATGGAAAAATATTTCATTATATAGTATCTATATATTAATACGTTAAGCAAAAACTTTGTATCGCTTTTTAGGTAAATTTCGCAGACAAAGGAGTATCCTTGGGGTCACACGCATCCGTTTTCATACGGCCCCGAGGAGGACGGCAGCTGGGATGGCCTCGAACTGCCGTACGCACCAGCGAGGGGTGCGGGGAGGGCAAGACCAGACTTTGCCCTCCTGAGATGAACTCTGCCAGCCACGAGCGAAGCGTCACACGGGAGGGGCAGCGGATGCGCATGCGCAAGCGATCCCGAGGCCTCTCCATTTCCGTGCTGAGAAAGGCCATCGCAGGGGTTTTAGTGGGTATAAATCGCCACATAGCCCGATCTCCCCCCCAGGAATTGGGTATCTTTTCGAAGATTTCCCCTGCGTGAACAAAAAAAAAAGACAAAGGAGTATGAAACTTATAATTTGTATACATTAGAAGATTTTTTTTTTTTTAATTATGCCTAAAAAAAACATCAAATCTAGAACAAAACGTTAGACGCACTACCATGTATTTGACACAGAGATGCATATATACTCTTTTGTTTATGTTCAAACTTATAATAGAACTTAATTGGACGCTGATAAGCAATACTGTGTCAAGCCACACGGACTTCATTTTGAGAAAATGGCGTCTAAAGATGTCAAACCTATTCTTAATAAATATATTTGAAGACGTATATATCTATCTTCTCTTTTCTTTTTTGATAAAACGCGTTATGAATTAAAAACAGATTAATATATTTAATATATAATCTAATAATAAGTTTTTCAAATACTTCAGATTATTGTATAAATTGCAAAATACGGAACGCACTTGAAATTCGAAACAATTAATTAAGAAACTTTTTTCGATACTTATTGACTTAAGATTTTTTTAATACTGTTAAATAGGTGATGCTGTATCAAAATACATCAATATCTCCTTTAGTCTTTTTGTGCGATAACACATTATAGCTTATCAGCATCCAATTATGGTCGAATTTTGACTACAAGCCAGCAACTACTTAATAAAAAAAGTCGAATGTTAACCCTGTAAAAAAAATCATGACTAACTAAAGTTGTACTTCATGGAAATAAAGTACTTAATGAAATGGTCTCTGTCCCTTTGCAGTACAAAGGTTTCTTATATTAAGGTCCTGTCCTTTTGACAGGAACTTAATCCATTAGGCTACTTCACTGCGGATTAGTGAATATACATAGATATTTTAGAATTACTCCTAACACATGCAAGTTTTCTCACGACGTTTTCCTTCACCGTCGTGTGCGAGATTTTAAATATTTACCACATGAAAACCTTAAGTGTATAGGCGTGTTTCCTTAATAAAGATCTTATGATCCTTTGTCGTGGATCCGAAACCATACAACACAATACAAACACTCAGACCATGATAAACGTCCGAATAGTCAATACAGACGTTTGCCGTGAACGAATCGAACCTGCTACCGTTAGTGCTTCAGTCAGTTGCAGTAACCACTGCGCCAACCTGTCGTCAATTATTTAAAATTATTGTGATCAGCGTAATTTCGGGTAAATTACGCTGATCACAATAATTTTCGACCTATTCTCGACCTATTCCATCGTTATGTACCAGCTTAATCTAAATGTATATAACTCAAAGGTGACTGACTGACTGACTGACATAGTGACTTATCAACGCACAGTCCAAACCACTGGACGGATCGGGCTGAAATGTGGCATGCAGGTAGATGTTATGACATAGGCATCCGCTAAGAAAGGATTTTGATTAATTCTACTCCTAAAGGGATAAAATAGGGGATGAAAGTTTGAAACTTTGTCAATTTTAAATCAACCGAGGTGAGACTTTGCATGCATAAAGCTACAATGACGATGAGCAGACGAAGCCGCGAGCACAAGCACTAATAGCATAAGCAATAATCACTAGATATTTTATTGTATTCTTATGAGTAGAAAATTCGCAAGTGTGAATAAAATTGGTTGTAATAAAATATATTAACCACTAACTTTCCCTCGCGGCTGCTTCGCTCCTATGCGTCTTAGCGTGATGTTATATAGCCTATAGCCTTCCTAAATAAATAAGCTATCTAACTATTTTTTTTTTTCAATACAAACCAGTAGTTACTGAGATGAGCGTGTTCAAACAAGCAAACAGTCTCTTAAACTTCATATTATTGGTATAGATTTTTAACATCCGTTTCGAATACTTTTTAATCGGGTCGGTCCTATTGGTCATAGAGAGTTTCAATCAAAATCGGTCCCATACCTTTTGAAGTCGAACTTTTTAAACAAAAAGAATTAACCAAAACGGGCAAGCTGTTTTCAAGTTATCAAAGGACATACACACATAAACGTTCCCGACGAATTAAGAACCTCCTATTTTGGAAGTCAATAAAAACAGCTAAATACAGAACTGTAAGCAGTTCTCGTTCAAACATATATAAATAGTTGACCTTCAACTCATAAAAACGGATATTTTAAATTTTATTGCTTTAAAATTAAAAAAAGAGTTTAATAACCTTCTTATCTTTCTTTATTATACTCATAAACAATAATTATCCATTAAACTATTAATTCATAATACTTTCTTCAAACTAATTGAAGAATGTACTATAAAGTTAGATGCTTTATGCAGTTTTAATCGTCTTTAAACTTCCCGACACCTGAAAGGAGCAGGAATTGATTAATGGTGCCAACTTTGCAACACTCCGCCAAGTTTTGTATAATTTGTTAAGTCTTTGTTGTAGAAAGAACTCTATTATAGTTCAAATAAATCCAGTGACGAACGTTACACTTCCTCGATCTTCTTTGCTAGCGTTTTCGCCAGGATCTGCTTAGTATTTTTATCCCAATTCGACGGATTACTGATTTTATAGAAAATGATTCCCACCAAGTGTAGTAGTATTAATCTTATTATAATTCCCTGAATTGCAGGAATATGTGTCCAAAATACCGTTTTAGTTAAAGATGATCGAAAAAAGTGCATTAAACTTACAATTAAAGGTCACAATGAGATATATGAATCTATCCTTAATATAAATACAAGATTAAAAACACTTTAAAAGGCCAACAAAATGCGCAATTTCGTTTACTTGAATGGCATATTTATTTCAGTTATTTTGTTTGATAAAGATGTTTTCATCTATTTTAAAACCAAACGACTGACGAAAATTTAATGGGACCAATCTGAAAGTATACCCTTTCTAACAAAAAAATAGCTTACTAAATTAGTACAACCATTTTCGAGTTATCGGTGAAGATACTTAATGAGAATACCAGACAAATTGAGAATCTCCTACTTTTTAAATCTGTTAAAACAGAGTTTTTTGGAACGCAATAATCACGCAAGTTATGAGTTATATTTTAAGAAATTAAAATACTATAGATAGTCCATTTATTGAGGACCGTAACAAGCATAAAACAACGGCCAATCGGAGCGAAACTGTTACCATAAACATGAGACAGCATAAATTTAACAGAAACTTCGAAGCACGTATAGTTTAGGGGTCATCAAAGTGCGGACCACGATCAGGATCCATACCGTCGGCTTATTTTGTTCGAGCCTTAAGTACGCAGGATAAGGAACATCTATACACATATAATCATTTGTCTTGACTGACTGACTGGTTCATCAACGCAGAACCTCAACCGTTAGGGCTACAAAATTGACATATAGAAGGCGCCTTTTAGACAATAATCATGCACTAGGATAGGGTTTTTCGATATTCCAAAAAAAGGGTGAAAGAGGTTAAAAATGTTTGTATAGTAAATCTTATTTCGTGGTCTATACCTTAAAACTTAATATACATTTCTATGGATGATAGTAATGAAATGTGTAATAAAAATATATAAATTTCATACACTATTATGGTGAAAATCTTCACCTGTGATCGTATTAACTTCCCATTTCACGTAGTTTTTACCACTTTTCTGAATCGCTTCTATCAAATTCTAAAATAGAACGCGAGCAAAGCTGCGAGTAACAATCTTCTTAGAGTTAGTTTCTATAAAAAATTCTGTCTGAAGCACTAACGATCGTGGGTTCAATCCCCGCTGGCGGCAAATATCTCTATTGGCCATATGGGTATTTGTCATCTGGGTGTGATGAGGGGGAGGGGATAATTTAAGCAACGAATCGCGATGATTATAATATTTTAAATATCGAACACCGATTGAATCCAATTAGTGACCCCTGCTTTAGATAAATATGAACCAAACAGTCCGGTACAGAGATAATTGGAAGGCATTAAGCGTCTAACTGAGCCCTAATCTCTATTACCGAAACACTAAAGATCAGTGTTTCGAGACCGGCTTAAGACGGACTAAGACCTGTGTTGTTTCGAGTTGTAATCCTTCGTTACGTTAAATAACAGACTTAGTTTAAAGTTGGCAATTAGGATTAATTATTTCATAACACTTGGTTTTAGTTCTTAAGAAGGAATATACGTAAAATAACACGTATTATCGATATAATTGTGTTGTTTCCTACACGATGTTTTCATCTATTTAAAGAACTAAATATTGAACGATATCAGAATCAGCTATATTCAGAGAGTTGATTTATAAAAAATAATAACTAAACGTATCGCACTCTACGGCCCCCATTAGGATCTCTTGATCCTATATCGTGGGTCACACACAACACAAACACACAGACCACGACAAACATCCGTATGGCCATAGATACTTTAATCAGTTCCAGTGACCATTGCGTCAATTTGACTGTCATTTCTGATTTTAGTATTAAAACGTCTCTTTATTTTGTCAATATATCGCTGGTTTGCAAGAATATCGTAGTAACTCAAAATTCTAACAAATAGTACTAATTATGTCAAAAGACCTTAAATCTTTGTTGTTTTATCATGAAAAGAGTTGCAATGATAAATTTTTTTTAAATGAATAAAGTTAAAACATCAAGGGATCGTTTAAATTTTGCAGCTATGCACCAACACATTAATAAAGAAATTTAAAAACCCCATTACCTAAAATTCATCATTTTTAGTTGCATCGATATTCTTGAAAAGCAGCGATATGTATGTATGTAATATGTTTTCAACTTCTTTTAAATACACTGTATCCTATTTGACACTTAATAATAGTTTTACACAATTAACCCCCAGGTTTAATGCAACCCTTTCTTATTTTTAACGTATTTCGTTTAGATAACCTGGTAATACTACAAATGGACGCTGATAAGCAACACTGTGTAAAGCCACACGGACTTCATTTTGAGAAAATGGCGTCTAAAGATGTCAAACCTATTTTTAATAAATATATTTGAAGACGTATATATCTATCTTTTCTTTTTTGATAAAACGCGTTATGAATTAAAAACAGATTGATATATTTAATATATAATCTAATAAAAAGTTTTTCAAATATTTGAGGCTATTGTATAAATTGCAAAATATGGAACGCACTTGAAATTCGAAACAATTAATTAGGAAACTTTTTTCCGTACTTACTTAGTTTATTTGACAGACACGTTGGCGCAGTGGTCACTGCAACTGACTAAAGCGCTAACGGTCGCGGGTTCGATCCCCGCTCGCGGCAAACGTCTATATTGGCCATATGGATGTTTGTCGTGGTCTGGGTGTTTGTGTTAGTGTTGTGAGTGTTTCCGGACCCCCGACACAAGGTCATGAAGATCTAGTGGGGGCCGTTGAGTGTGATGCGTTTATAACTTGATTTTTTTTTAAATAAGGTTAAACAGGTGATGCAGTATCAAAATACACCAATATCTCCGAATTTTACTTTTTGTGGGTTGACACATTATTGGTTATCACCATCCAAACAGTCAACATTAATTTGAAACGTAAATAATTCTTTCTAATAATAGACTTATTTTACAAGATTTAAATCCATTCAAAATAGTTTTATTCTAAGAAGAACGAATTATATTATCCGTAATAAAACATAAAAGTTCTATTTATTACGTCTTCTTATTTGAATCACAGTTTGAATCAGAAGTTGATGAAATTCGAATAAGAGTCAACTTAAACGTAGAAGGAATTACTTATATAACTTCATCATAAAATATGGCGATAATCTTACAGAGCAAGTCATGAAAAACTTCTGAGTCATAATTAAGCTACACTAAATGGTGCTAAGACTGAATTCCATTTCAAATTCAAACACTGGAATATATTTTTACATTCTCTTCTAATATCTTTAAACGAGCATTTTTTTTATATAATCTGTATCTCGGAATCGGCTTCAACTATTTTTATGTAATTTACTATGCAGGGAGTTTGGGGGCGATAAATCGATGTAGCTTTTATTTTTAGAAAGAGTTGTTTATTCGTATTTTCAAGATTGAAAATTATTATTAATATTATATCAGCATGAAATTAATAACTAACTACATATAATTAATTATCAAACAAGTAATTAATTGAAAACACCATAAACCCCACTGCGTAACAAGACCATAGCGAATTGTGTTCACGCCAATATTCGTCTATGCTTCAATGTTATTTAAATTCGTTAGCGCTTATCAAAAAAAATATGTATTTATGATAAATATACGCAGTATCTATTATGTTTAAATGCAAAGGAAAAAGAGGAGACTCGAATATACACATTATCCGTCAATTCGTGACTGAAGTTTTGTCCTTACGGTTGTAGTGATTTTTTTATATAAAAATAGTAGGCCGGGTGATGTTAAGTGATTACCGTCGCTAATATACATTTGTAGCACCAGAGCCACAAATGTGTTGCTAAAAACGAATAAAGAAATAAAATTGAAAGAAAATAAATAAGGAAGGCAGTTAGGCTTCCGGCTCTCTCGCTCACCGTAAACAGCTGTATTAACTACTTCACGATTAACTTTAAGAGTGAGGTACTGCCTCGGTCGAGCCTGCCCGTTTACGAACTTTGGTCGATGGACTATAGCTAGGGTCTACCTCTGTGTAATCAACAGATATAGTCTCAAATATTTCACTAATACGTAAACCTCTGTTCAAAACCAAATCTGACGTCACTTTGATATTTAATTTATAAACCAATATACACAAGAAAATTTATCGACAAATAAACTCACATTTATCAATCACGTTGATGATCAAATATCCTAATTTTCTCGTTGAGTAAAATTATAAAGTCTATTTTAGGCACAAACATTGTTCGCACGAAAGCCATACAAGTAACTGATTGAAATTCGTAAAGTTTCGCGCTGCGGTCCGCGACACAGAGTAACTCCTATAATTGGATATTTATTAAAATGCTCCATACTCAACTTCCGCTAGTCCCTTTATTAGGGGCCCTGAAATACAAACAAATATAATACAAACACTGTAAAAAAATTTACAGTCTGCGTATACCCAAGTGCCAGAATACTAGGACGCACAGTTCTTGTCTACGTTGCGTAGTGTATACAGGCGTGGATTTAATATTGGAAGCAATATTTTATTTTTCATACAACTCAAAGTTAAAATGAAAGCATCTCGATTATGAGCCAGGGGGAGGAGGAACAAATGGGGGACAAAGCTTAAAAAGGAAAAAGGGAATAGAAAATTGGAAAAGGAGTGTGGGAGGGTACGATATGTATATGTTATTTATATATCGTAGCCTTCCATATTCATTTTATGATTATTTATTTAAAATCAAATAAAAATCATGGCGACGTCGTATATGCATGTGTTTTGAACTTAATAGCTCACTTGGTCACCTATTGGGTATAAAAGAAATTAACATCTAACTTTTTATAATACTGTTATACATTATATACGTATATAATATATTATTATATATAATATAAAAAAATAGATAAAGCATATTATACTATACAAAATTATTTGAACAATAAAGAGGCGTAAATCTAATGTGCGTTGATTTTCTAACAGTATCCAGATTCTCGCCGGTTCTTCTCAGAAGAGACTACAATCCGAACCGGTGGTAGCTTAAAAAAAATCTATAACCAATTGACCTGTAACTTGACGATTCGAAAGTGCTTTAAAAAGCCTATTTGAATAAAGTATATTTTGAATTTAAATTATATTGACCTCAAATGCTATATATACTATTCAAGATAGTATAGAAGTGTAGTTAGTATGTGGTAACATTTTACTATTAGGACGCAGCCAGAAAATATCTCACTGCGGGTAACAGCCCCTACGGTTGTAATGATGAAAAATTAAGCCGCCATTATGGTTTTACGCCTACTATTTCGTAGACGATTTTTTCGCTCTTTATTTACTTCTGTAGTACCTCTGTAACGAGGTTGTATGTGGATTTTAATGACAAAAATGTTGGCTAAGTCAATTGCAAAAAAAATGCATAACTAAATTTGGTGAGTCTTAAATAAAAAATTTCACCTCGAAATGTACCAACGATTTCGTTAAAATCTTTAAAATAGATTTTTTTACGATAAATATAAAAAAAATCCACGTTTATTTTCTTTTGCTTTACCCCGACGCAAAAGGAAGGGTGATATAAGTTTGACCGTTATGTGTGACTATATGTCAGTCTGGCACCGTAGCTCCTAAACGGTTGAACCGAAAGAAGGTTTTTTACAATAGTTCTTCGATGTGTTTTACCACAATCGGTCCAGCCTAAAAACATTATCGTTTTTTTTTTCAATTTTAATCAATCCATCCAATTGCGATGAAACTTTGTTTCTACTTGCGAGAAAGTTATAGGCATATTACAACACTCAACAACACACATTAAGATATGACATACATACATACAATCTTGTGTTTGGACACAAATACAACACAAACATCCAGACAACAAGAAACGTTGGTCGGGTTAACAGGAGCGAACATCGAACCCGCGACTGTTAATACTTCTATCAGTTACAATGACCATTGTGCCAATTTATTGTGACATTCTAGTCACAATAAATTGGCACAATGGTCATTGTTTATTGTGACATTTAAAATACAAAAAAATAATTGTAATAAAATCTTATTTCAAAAGTTACCCGCCAAAGATGCGTGTTTTTCCATTAAAATTTTCAACCGCCTTCAAAATAATGAGATTCTCAATTCTTAGTGTATCCTTTTTTAATGATATAAGAAATAATTCAAATATTAACCAATGTTAAAAGTCTTTTTTTTTTTTCATTTGAAAATATGTACGTTCACTTCTTTTTTGTTTACGCTTAAATCTTCGAAAAGATACCCGATTCCTGAGGGGGGAGATCGGGTTATGTGGCGATTCATACCCACTAAAACCCCTGCGATGGCCTTCCATCATTCCATTCGCTGCGCCTCCCGTGATGTACTTTCGCTACTTACACAACAACGTTCTATGGTTTTAAAATCCAAAATAACTAAAATACATATGCCATACAATTCAAAGAAATTGTATATTTTGAAGTCAGTTTTTTCCACCCAGCTGCGCAATGCAAAGGGAGGGTAATGTATTTATCAGTCTATGAATGTATCTTCGCATGTATTTGCCGATTTTAATAAATGACACATCGTTCATTTGTCATAACGACGTAAATGTCATAGAAAGTATTTCCATTTAGAAAAATCAAAATGGCTGATTTTGGACGCTATAATGTAAAAAAGAAAAACATGAAAACCGATACACTGTGTTTAGTGGGGTGGGGTTAGATTTCTTATACAATTTTTCAATTAGATTATAACGATTCTATATAGTATTGTTACGCAGTCAAGTTGTTTTTTAATCCTCGTTATTCATTAACGCAAACCTGAAAGTTAGCGTTTCAAACATGAACCATAAGCATTGTTCCACAAGAGCTGTACCCTTAACGATGTTCATACTAGACGTTAAATAACATGTAACTGGAATTTGTATGACAAGTTCTGCGGTCGGCGACATAACGGAACTACTGTAATTGGGTACAACGCGATTGTTCATACAAGTTAAGTTTGACTTAACTACGTTCACTAATTTCGGCTCTCGACTTTGTCTGCGTATTGTTTTACTACCAATATTAACGAGATTACATAAACTTCTACGAGGTGAAATATAAGTGTGAAGTTCCATAGGAATTCGCTTTAATGAGTTTATATTGGGATCTGATGCTGATAATCAATAATATGTTAACCAACAAAAAATCAAATTCGGAGATATTGATGTATTCTGATGATGCGTCACGTATTTACCATTATTAAAAAATTAAAGTAATTAAAACTAAATAAAAAGGGAAAAAACTCTTTAAATAATGTTACATATATAAATAAATAAATAACGCATCACACTCAACGGCCCCCATTAAGATCTCATGACCTTGTGTTGGGGGTCCGGAAACACTCACAACACTAACACAAACACCCAGACCACGACAAACATCTGTATGGCCAATACACACGTTTGCCGTGAGCGGGAATCGAACCCGGAACCGTTAGCTCTTTAGTCAGTTGCAGTGACCATTGCGCCAACGCGTCTGTCATGTCATATATTGAGGTGTGTTCTATATTTTGCAATATGCAATAATCTCATATATCAGAAAAACTTATTATTAGATAAAAATTTTTACTAAGCCAATCTACATTTAATTTATTCTAACTTTTATCAAAATAGAAAAGAGAAATGGATATATACGTCTTCAAAGAAATTTATTAAGGATAGATTTTCTCAAAATGAAGTCCGTGTGGCTTGAAATAGTATCGCTTATCAGCGTCCAAATATAAATGACAGTCTGAGAGCAAAATTTAGTGTAATTCTTGTCTAATACTAATTATGTTTGACTAATATTGATTTGTGTTTTTTACTCTTTCGTTCATTGCGACCATTTCCTCAGTCAAACGACCTTCATTATGAAGTAAAGCATTTTATAAAGGAAAGAAAAAACTCAATTTATTTGTAGTCACAGTGTAATATGCAAATCGTTGGTAATTCATAGTACTTAAAACTTTTGAAACGTATTTTAGCATATTTTTCTAGACCTCGATCTAAATAACTGGGTCGTTAAGACGACGCTTTCCTAAGTCCAGTGTCATAAATATGTAATAATTTTTAAGCGCTGCATTTTGAAGAGTTTAAACTTATTTGACTATTATCTAACTAGCGCTAGATACAAACAAGAACAATGTACTGTATTTTAACCGACCACACGACACAAAAGAGGGTAATATTTTTATCAGCCAATGAAAAAAACTAAATGGTAAGGGATCTTAGTAACTCCTGGTGAATTAATATACTCGAAATTTACTAACTACGATATTAAAATAACATTATTTTTACGAACTAAATATTTCATTTTATCTTCAATACTTATAATAAATCTGTACAGAGGTCAATTCTGTATATGAAATATATTTTCAAAATAACTATCAGGGGGTGATTAGTGATCGATACTGATGCCAAAAATGCAATCAGTAAAATTTTTGTCTGTCTGTCTGTCTGTATGAATGTTCCTTATAGAAACCAAAACTACTCGACGAATTTTAACGAAACTTAGTACAATTATTCTTCATACTCCTGGGCAGGTTATAGTATACTTTTCATCACGCTACAATCAATAGGAGCAGAGTTATAAAGGGAAATTTTGGGAAAACGGGAGACGTTACTCCAATTTTTAAGCTTCCGTCGCGTATGCAGCCTTAATGGTTAAATTTACATAGAAATCAAGTATGACGGAAATATTCTACATAAAATTTCCTAAAAAATATCCCGCAACAGCATACGTCTATCTTTTATGGTTGACTCACAATAACACGTGTCACTCCTGATAAGTTAGCAGTTCGAAGAATTCTGATTATATTTGTTCACTCTTACGTTTATGATACTCTCACTCATCTCTTATTTAAAAAAGTTAACACTATTACCTATTTAAAAAAAAATCATAAAAATCAAGTATTGTGGATTGACATATTATATTTCTCTATTAAATTACGATAGTTAATCTGTCTGTCACATCAAAACCACTGAACCCTGAGGAAGGAAATACGCTACTTTTTTTTGTAAAAACGACGAAAACGCGGACGAAGTCGCAGGCAAAAGCTAGTATCTAATACTTGTAAACTAGCAATTATTGTATAAATATATATAATCTGAATCAATAACTTTTGTATGATTTTAATTAAATTTAATATGCAAGTTTCGGTGATAAATTTATCTAGTTAGGTTTGATTTTTATAAAACGTCGTTATATCCGTGTGTTCAGGTAACAAAAAACTGTAACAATATTAATAAAATACAAAGATAATATATATTATTTCCGAAAATAAATAAATAAACGCATCACACTCAACGGCCCCCATTAAGATCTTGCGACCTTGTGTCGGGGGTCCGGAAACATACACAACACTAACACAAACACCCAGACCGCGACAAACATCCGTATGGCCAATACAGACATTTGCCGTGAGTGGGGATCGAACCCGCGACCGTTAGCGCTACCGTCAGTTGCAATGACCACTGCGCCGACGTGTCTGACAACAGAAAAACAGGATTTACGAAACATAAAACCGAGCAACGCTCCGTTATCCAGAAGTCAATAAGTAATTTTTGTTACTGTCCTTGTACTGGTATCAATTCATTATATTGTAGTAGAAAAACTATTTTGATAAATGGATGCTGATAAGCAATAATGTGTCAACCCACAAAAAGTCATATTTGGAGATATTGATGTATTCTGATAATGTGTTACGTATTTAACATTATTGAAATCATGTTCAAGTCATCTAAACTAAGTAAGCACGGAAAAACGTTTCTTAATTTATCTAATTTCAGATGCGTTCAATATTTTGCAATTTATACAATAATCCCATATATTATAAAAACCTTATTAGATAAAACTTTTTTTGTTATACCAATCTGTTTACAATTTAATTAACCTTTTATCAAAAAATAAAAGAAGATATTGAAAGATACGTCCTTCAAACAAATTTGTTAAGAATAGGTTTAACATCTTTAGGCGCCATTTTCTCAAAATGAAGTTCGTGTGGCTTGACGTAGTATTGCTTATCAGCGTCCAATTAATCCTTAAAGTAACTCGGAAACAATATAAAGTTAGTGTCACTATTTATTCGTATATAAGATGTCGTAATGTCGTCTGTAGCGAAATACCTAGAATTCCTAACATCTCAAAGATTTATCTTGCAATAAATTGTTTGAGGAAGTATGATATGGCTATTTTAATAACGTCTTCATTATTTGTTTAGAATTTATATTACATTCTTTGAAAGACGTGCCACTTGAAATAATAATATTTAATATTAATCAGGATGAACTGTATTATATACATTTTTTTTTGTCTTTAATATATGGACGCTGATAAGCAATACTATGTCAACCCACACAGGATTCATTCTGAGAAAATGGCGTCTAAAGATGTCAAACCTGTTCTATTCTTTTTTGATAAAAGGGGTTATGAATTGAAGCAGATTGGTATATTGAAAAGTTTTATCTATTTAAAAAGTTTTTCAAATATATGAGATTATTATATAAATTGCAAAATATTGAACGCACTTAAAACTCTGAGCATTAAATGAAGAATCTTTTTCCATACGTAGTTCTCACTACTTTTTTTATAAAAGAAATATACAATCATATAACTTATCAAGTAATATAACGAAGTATAAATAAATGAACATTTTTATATTGTTTATTAATTATCAAAGAGGAAAAACAACCCTAACCAAACCCCTCTTATACTTAAACAAACAAGAATTGAACATCACAAAATATTTGTTATGGAAAACCGATTAACAGCGAAAACAATAAAAAACTCGATTCAAGTAATCTACAAAGAAATCACTGTGGAAATGTAATTGGTTATAAACATAGTTATACGCCTCTTAATAGTAATTAAAATAATAATATTTAATATTAATCAGGATGAACTGTATTATATAATTTTTTTTGTCTTTAATATATGGACGCTGATAAGCATTACTATGTCAACCCACGCAGACTTCATTCAGAGAAAATGGCGTTTATATTATTATTTATATACTTAATAGCTATTGAAAGCCAAGAGGGCATAGTTAGAAAACGACGATATCAACCGATGATCCCGTTTTTAACTCCGACTAGCACTGCTGAATTTTAAAGTGCTAAATTTGTGCTTAAATTCGTCTCGGTTTCGGCGGTGAAGGAAAATATCTTTCGTAAACCTGCATGTGCCGGGAAAAATTCTGACACTAGTATATCCGCTCCGCTGTTGAGCAGCGGTATGGATTAAGCTCTAAACCTTCTCCCATAAAAGGATATTGGCTTATGCAAATTATTAAAACATTTACAGCTGTTATTTTTTTAGTTTACTACTAACCTTTATCACTACTTCGTATGAGAGAAGTTCATGATTTTAACGTCAATTCATTTACTTGTACGTTTTCCACGTTGTTGATATACGTTTTCCACTTTAATTGAAAAACCAAATTACTGAGCTGATGTTGATAAAAATTCTGTGGACTTACACAGAAAGTATACTGTTTTAAATTTAAAAAAATCTGGTTAAAAATAAGAAAAAAAAATTATCTTTATTGACAACCCACAGAAAATTAAAAATTTATTAAAATGTTACACATGATCGTCTCTTAATAAATAACCCTATTCAAAGTTCCAAAACCCCCGTTGTATCAAGAATTATTTCTTAATGCCTTTAATGCTCAAACTATTATACAACCACGAGAGGTTGGTTGCATTGGTTACAATTATAAGAATAATATTATTATTTAACGATTTTTAAATAACTTTTTTTTAAACAAAATAAATCATACATTTATCAAAAACCTCAACGCAAATTTTCAAACTGATTTCACTAATGAAAAACAGAACCAAAGTCAATTAAAAAAATAAACCACACACAAAACCACAAGCACGTAATTAAATAGTTTTGCTTTCGTACATGCATTTATTAATTTAACTCCGAATCGTTCTAAACCAGTTTGAACCAGTTTAAAGCACTTTCAACCGGCTCAAACCGGAATAATTGTAACAAAGTGCTTGTTAATATCCTCGTAGGCTATAAAGTGAAATTATTTCGTATTATGTTCTACTGCATTGTAACAGCCTGTAAATATCTCCCAAAGCTGGACAAAGGCCTTCTCTTCTGTTATTCAACTATAAATTGGTAGATGTACATATAGGCGCTGGTAAGCAATACTGTGTCAAGCTACACGGACTTCATTTTGAGAAAATGGTGTCACAAGACGTCAAACCCTTTCTTAATGAATCTGTTTGAAAAAGTATATGTCCATCTTGTCCTTTCTTGTTTAATAAAAGGTATAATGAATTAAAATCACATTAATATAATTCATATATTTTCTAATAAAAAGTATTTTAAATATTATAAATTACAAAATATGGAACGCACTTGAAATTTGAAACATTGAATTAAGAAACTTTTTTTAACTTGCAATTATTTTGAATAATGTTAAATAGAAGATGCAGCATCAAAATACATCTATATCTCCGAAGTTAACTTTTTGTGGGTTGACACATTATTGCTTTTCACCATCCAATTAGTCGTGTGTCTGGAGAATGATGCATGTACGTTCTATACACATTGGAGTGATCCAAGTGGCTGGTTGAGCTTCTAACCTTCGTCTCAATACCTGCCCTTGATACCGCGACCAGCATTGATACAACAATATATCGAGGCACTAAACAATCTTTATGTTCTTGTATAGGAGAAGCTAATACAAATGAAGCTAAAATAAGATTTTTTCATTGTATATTTTAATAATTTTTAAACATAATATTATGTGACGTCATTTTTTGGTTGATTTCAGGTCTGTTATTTGATACAATTTTTGACCCACAGGAAGCCCAGCTGTGGGAAATTTACAGATTACATAAAATCGTTAGTGCTTACAGTCGTGATGGACTGTACCGGAAGTTTGTTTATAGAAGGAAATGAATATTCAAAACACAAATGTTGAAGGTCAGAGTTGAACTATGAAATGCAAATAACGTTCGATTTGTATGAAATGGATGTGAAATCGAATCAAAGACGGCTCCATTGATTCGATTCCATAGAATTTTCTTATTCTACATAATTTAGGAAGTCAAACGATTGGTAAGTGGATTTAATATTTTATAGATATTACCTGAAAAGAGCATCTTAGAACATTATTTCTAACGCAAATGTATTCCTCTGAATAAGTAACGTATAAGCGTGATTGATTTAATTTTTTTTTACGCTTTACAGTATTAGCGTTTGACGGGTTTAAACATAGAAAGTGTTAGGATCAATTTATATATTTTTATTAATAATCCATATTTATTATATCGTTATATATTTAAATAGGATTTATGAAATGTTTAATTTATTTCGTATTATAACTGGCCGTACGTTTTTCTTTTTCTTTTAAATTTGGAACTTGAAAAATATGTATTGATTTTTGTGTTGCGTAATATGTATTATTGTTGTAAAAATGAGTTATGTATATAAAGTTTTTCTGTTTATATAATGCTTATTTAAAAATATTTAATCTCTAATGAGCTATCGAATATAAGGTGTAATTAAATTCTTTTCATTTGTGGGAATGTCTATATATTAATTCCCTGAATTTCCATCGAAACAGACATTACGCGGGAAATACTAAAACTTCTTTCACCAATAGAATGTTACATAACAGACGAATTAATATTTGCGCCACTTTCTTTGGGCAGTCGGATTTTTATTATTTTGTTATTTAACTTAAGTCTTGTTTGCTCGTTATTTTATAATTTATTTTTACCTAAAAATAATAATACTTTGTGATAGTGATTTACTGTCATGTGTGTTGATTTCGTCGTCCCTAAAAAAATTAATAACGACCATTTCATAGATGAATATTAAATATTAATGAAGACGTAAAAAAACAGCAACCATAGCAGTCAAATAAAAGAATTCTTAAAATCTATTAAGAACTAACGGAGCTCTGAGGTAACAAACATTTAAAAAATCACTACGAATTAAGAACCTACTCCAGTTTGAAGTCGATTAAAAATGTCAATCAATATCAAATGTACGTATATAAAATAAACGTTATCATCGATTAAAATCTATCAACGAAGAATATTTCCTATCATTATTAAAATTATATTCCTACTTAACATTCAAACACTTATATAACCTCAAATTATATTCACATAAACTGAATAATCTTAACACTTTTCAAGTCATAAAGTCTTATTTATCAGACCAAAAATTTACGTTTAGAAAATTTGAAGAATGAAATACAAAATACCAAAGCATTGAAAGCATCGAAATCACTAACAAAAAAAACCATCTGGAATCCACACGGAATGTGACGGTTCAAAATTGAATTTCCAATTAAGTGGCGATCCGGATCAAAACGTCTAGGGACACACTTTCATGGAATCGAATTCAAAATCAAAAATACTTTATTCAAAAAGACTTTTACAAGCACTACTGAATCGTCGTGTTGTAATTATTTTAGTTAATAAAGATCCAACACCAGCGGAGTTAAACGATTTTATCGACTTAGTATTTCTATCGGTTATATCATTGTCTGCTTAATATTCTCGTCTTGATATTAGTTAGTGCTTCTTACATATTAACATATGACTGCCGCAATCTATGAGGGCAAGCAAGTAACCGTTTAGATTTAGAATAATTGCCATACTAAAAGTAAGGATAATACCGGGGCCAGCTTTACGTGCTCTCCGAGGCACTGGGCCCTTAAGATTTTTACGGGCAAAGTTTATTTCTGGTTGTAAGTAAATTATGAAATGAAGTGTCATGTTAGGTCCTACTTATATCTAGTTCTCCTCTTTCCTTTAGCAATGTCATAAAAATAAATCAATGGACCGACACAAGATTCATGTTATGTACAATGAAGATATAATGTATACGATATCTTAATATATATAACAAAGGTGACTGACTGACTGACATAGTGATCTATCAACGCACAGCCCAAACCACTGGACGGATCTGGCTGAAATTTGGCATGCAGGTAGATGTTATGACGTAGGCATCTGATAAGAAAGAATTTTGATTAATTCTACCCTCAAGGGGATAAAATTGGGGATGAAAGTTTTTATGAAACTTTGTCAATTTTAAACCGATCGGGCTGAGTCTTAGCATGCATATGCTACTATGACGTCTTCACAGACATAGCAAGCACCAGCTAGTGGCCAATAAAATGCCAAACTAAACTTATATATGCGGGCCACAAAGAGCTAGAAACGATTATACAAATACAAATATCTGTCCCGACCGTGGATTCAACCCGCAATTGTCGGCGTTAAAATTACTTTTGATACCACTACACCAGAGGTCAGTATAAAATATGAAACATTGCGATGGTAATAGGTGTACTTTTAGAATTAAATAACGAATTTCAACGTATTCTCAATTTCAATATGTTCTTGATAGCAATAGTCACGGCAATTATTATTTTAGTTCAGAATGTATATAAGCCAATTGTAGGGTATTGTATTATTTTGTAAAATTAAAATTTTCGTTTATTTATTGTCTAAGTCTCGCAAGTATTTTTAGATTTAATTAAATAACTAATTAATTAAGTAACTAATTTAAAAAGTGTTTACGATCATTATTATTTACTAAGCATGAATAGTAATTATTTTATTTTGTTTATTTGTATATTTGTCTCTATTGTTTTTATTTATGTTGTTTTTTTTCTTTCATGATTTAAATTATTTAATGTAATCTTGATTTAGGTTTATTTAATAATTTCATTTCAAGTTATTCTGTCACTTTATAGAATTAAGTCGTTGATATGGTAAATGTAACCTATAATTAAGGCACTTTTTATTAATGTGTTATGCTTTATTTTGTTTATATCTATGTAACGATTATGTGCCTCGCTGGTAACCCTTTATAAATAAATAACTCATTTGAGTGCAGTCGATGTTAAATACTATTTCTCTATAAAATGTGCGGCAACAATAATTTTCTGCACGAAACAAACAATTGTTTTGAATTACAAAGCGAAACGAACTATTGATGACCGTTCCATTTGCAGCTCCTTTTATTACGAAGTCGCCAACTTTTAATTAAAAGAGTAAAATATTAATTAAAGTTGAAACTTCGTCAATGAAAATTCATTTTGTCTTATTCAGTACCTATGTATTTTAAACATTATACAAAACATTAAGACACAGCGGGAATTAAACCTGTTTCCATCCTGAAATCTGTGCCAGGTACTTTACCAAAAGGGCTACATACCGCACACTCAGACTGTCTAATTTATTATACCGTTCTTATGTTCAGTCTAAAGTGACAGAGTTTATTTATTCTATACTATACCATCTTTGCTATTTAACATAGTTTTAAAAACACGAAATAATAAACAAACAATTCTACTTCTTTCCTTTTATTCATTGAACGATTTCAAATGCCGCAAGCGTCCAAAATTGCAGATCAGAATCAGCCACATTTCAAGTTAACCTATATATTTCATCGAACTCCATTTTCAATACGGTAGCTAGTGCGATCGCCGAGGAAATTTAAATCTAAAGATTCCAGCCCAAGGTTGCTATTCAAATAGAGACGGAATCACGAGAAACGTCCCACGATCCGAATTTCCGAACGCCTCCAGTCGCTCGGCCATTTCCGTCACGCGTAATAGCGTCGCGGAAATGGCGCGATGACAGCACCCGGAAACTTATCCCCGTGTGACTCGCATGACACGCTCCCCGGGCCGGCGTCAATTTTAAAATTGGAATCGTGTTTGATTAGAATAAGTGCTCTGTTTCATTCCGAATGCCTGATTGAAAAACCTTTTCGGTCGGAATGGAAATGCATTTTGCCGAAAGAAAAACAATATTGGAATGTTTCCAAACGTTTTTTTTTCGTAGCGCGGAAATGCATCGCATCCCACCTGTTTTGTGTTATAAATTGTTGCATCCACAATGGAATACCTTTTCATGAATTGTAAGAGATAGTCTGGCTGACAACAAAAGCGAATGAGATACCGGCAGCTAGAAGCCGGTTATATGCTGTCATGAAGTTATAAATCTGACAAAGAACACTGCTTTAAAATCTGAAAATAGAATACAAATTGAATTACTGCATAAAAACTGCAGAAACCTAAAGCAAACGTTACTATGTTTTAGAGTGGATTTTGGAACTATTTTCACTGCAACAATTTAGCGTATCTCAAATAAGACACGGAAAGTTTTTTTCCAAGTGTCTTGTCTTTTTTTGATGACTTTGCCAAAGAATTGGTTTGATCGATTGGTATTTAATAAACTTTTTTTTAAATGAGACATTGAAAATCCTAGAACCAGCTTTAACCATTTCCCTACCAGACTTTGCTTATAAATGAACTTACAAACAAAAAAAATCACAAAACTTTCATAAAATTCCTTCAAATCCTTTGATACGACAACAAAGCAAGAACTAAACCACACCTAATGATACTCATAAAACATACCACACTTATATAGATACTTAGAACTTGGTGAACTAAAATCCACTGGGTCACGTTGGAAATATATTTCCACAGATAAAAAAGACATTAGCCGGGATCGTTTTATCGGGACAGGGATAACGGGACGGAACACCTCATTACCGGGACAGGTCAAGCGAGGTGGGATCTTTTAACACTCGATTCAGATCTAGATTTAGATTTTTAGCGTTTAAACTGACCTAGAAATGAGGTGTTTTTTTTTTTCGTTTTTGATGTAATTTTTTTGTAAAATGGAACTTAATACATATTTTTTAAAAGGATCTGTATATAGTACTAGCAATTCCTCGCGGCGTTCCCCGCGTATACTTTAATACCCGCTAGCACAAGTATAAGGAATGATTTTTGAATTCGGAGATAAAGAAATTTATTTATTCACCCTAAGGAATATTTATGCTAAGTTTGAGGAAAATCAGCAAAAAAAAATTGTCCATACAAAATTCACCACCTCCTTGCAGTTCAATAGGGGATGATATTCGTGCGTTTTATGGTTAACGTTTCATTACTATCCTCCAAAAGTATGTGTATTAAATTTTAAGTTAATATGACCTCAGGATAAGATGTTTCATACAAATGTTATTACCCCTTTTAACCTTGTTAGGGGTGGAAAATCGAAAAACCCTTTCTTAGTGGATGCTTACATCCTAAAAAGCACCTAAAGCCAAAATTTCAAGTTTTTAACCCCAGCGGTTTAGGCTCTGCGTTGATGAATCAGTCAGGACAAGTAATTTTTTATGTATAGATAGAACAAAGTCGCTGTCTATACGTTTAGATCTTTTAAATTATGCAACGTATTTAAATGTAATTTTCATCAATAAACAGAGTAATTTAAGAGGGAGGTATATTTATGCATTACTAGCAGTTTTCCGCCACTTTTCCCGCGTATACTTAGAAATTTGATACCCAAAAAAACTTTCAACCCACTTTTTAATCCCTTAGGGGATAGATTTTCAAAAATGCTTTCTTTAAATGCACATTTACGATGTTTAAGGAATGTTCTAGCAAATTTTCACGTTCCTAGACTCAGCGGTGTTAGCTCTGCGTTGATCGATCAGTCAGTGAATATGTCAATCAGTCGGTTTTGGTTTTTATTTACGTAAACATGCATATTACAGTAAAGAAGAGCCGAAAATTTTAAAGATTTGTAATGCAATGTCGTATAAACAATATTGCATCCGTGCAAAGCCGGGACGAATCACTAGAATTATTCAAACCTTCTATTTAAAATAAGTTTGCACGGTAACGTTAGTTGATTATTAACAATTATTTTTTCTCACAGTAAAATATATTTATAAAAAATAATTTTGATTGATTTTTTTCAAACGAGAATTATGGTTTTTATTTCTCTTATCACGCTTAGCCCTGCGGGTGTGATTATTCAAATTGGATCCGCGAGTTATACTTCTATTATTATACACTAACTGCTGCCCGTGATTTCGTCTGCGAAAAATTAAAATAAAGAAAATTTCTAAATTAAGAAACCTAAGTTACTCCTTATAACATTAGCTATCTGCTAATGAAAGTCCAGTCAAGTCCAGTCAAAATCGGTCCAGCTATTTAAAATATTAGCCAGAACAAACAGGCGGACAGACAGACAAAAATTTTTAATTTTTTTTTTATGTAAGTACATACATACTTTCATATGCATTTATTTAGTGGAAAGATTTTACTCGGAAATTACAAAACGATAGTTCAATTTTATTGAACACTATGGATTTTTATCATTGTAAGAAAAACCCTTGTATTGCTTTTCGTGATAGGCACAGAATCTCTAATAGAAAAGAGACCAGTAGAAAAAAAAAGTGAAATAACACGTAAAAGGTTATACTTTCCACCGACTTCAAAATGTTGTAGATTTTTTTTCCTTTTAGTTTATTTATTTATTAACGCATCACACTCAACGGCCCCCATTAAGATCTCATGACCTTGTGTCGGGGGTCCGGAAACACTCACAACACTAACACAAACACCCAGACCACGAAAAACATCTGTATGGCCAATAAACACGTTTGCCGTGAGCGGGGATCGAACCCGCGACCGTTAGCGCTTTAGTCAGTTGCAGTGACCATAGCGCCAACGCATCTGTCTATTAAATTACTTTTTGAAGTTGGTTCATATTTATTTTAGAAAATTAAAACGGTAATGAATTATTACAAGAGAACCAAATAAAAAGAAAAGAAAAAAACTGGTCGGATGTGATTTTAACGCAATGATTTCAACTGTGTCATGTCCCAAACAGGCGTACCATTCAGCAGCTACAATTTTGATTGAGAATCCAAAGCTGATTATCGATAGTACCCTTAAATGAGGAAAGGATCTCCTTTCAATTTACAGAACCCTGAAATATCCCATGTGAAATATTCTCGTATATTAAAACGTTATGTTAAAACGAAATTTTGATGAAAGATATTTTGTTATGCGTAAACACATGCGGCTCTCGTAATCTTGTGTTTTACATATTAAATGAGCTGTTCTATCGCTTGTTTATTTTGATGACGTTAATGTTCTGATGGATTTCATAATGGCAATATGGATATGATATTGTTACACAATGGAAACATGTTTTGCAGCAATTTAATTACAAGAGATTAATATTAATTTTGTAAAGAATATATTTAACGGACCTTAAAAGTAGGTTCTGTATTCGATGTTTCGATTTTCACAAAAACTACAATCCCATTTGGATGGGGCGGTATTTAAATGCATTAATTTTCAAAGAATATTTTAGTACATAACTGTCCCTTGCGGACCTTGTCGCGTTTTTGGTTACTGCTTCGCTCCTATGAGCTTGATGTAATATATAGCCTAAAGCCTTCCTCAATAAATAAACTATCTAACACAAAAATAATTTTTGTATTAGAAATAATAGTTCCTGAGATTAGCGACTTCAAACGAACAAACAAACTCTTCAGCTTTATAATATTAGTATAGATATAAGATAAGATAAGATAAGATAATTTATTTATTTCACACCAAGTAACAGTACATAAATGTAATAAAACTCTGACCTCTAAACTAGGTAAAACCTGTATCATAGAGGTCAGCGCTCTTCACAATTTATAATACAGTACAATAACAGTGATGCAAAAACTGGAACTAAGAAAAAGAAAAAAAAATAAAAATAGCGTATTAATTATAACATTAGACAAAGGAAAAAAAGAAAAAAAAACAACAATAATAATAATAAAAAAATATATATGTTAAGATCTCGTGAGTCGTATATATACAAATAATTCTTTAATGACTGGCAGCACCCGCGATTGCTTTAATCGTTGGTCCATAAGGTAAAATAACAATTTGAAGTCAGTTAAGTTTTTCTACAAAAACAATTATTCTTACGATATTTTTTCTAGTACGTCTAGTTCTAGGTGTTTTTAATTGATGATTTGCATTAGGATTTTATTTTTAATGAAAATAGCTGGCAAAAGAGCAAGGAGGTCATCTGATGTTGTGTGCCCCATGAAAATTTGCAACAGCGGATAAGCCAAAAAATGCCAATGTACATAGAAAAAACAACAATAAAGAGGAACACGAAGAAGATTAGACTTTCGGCTCTCACACTTACCATCTGAAAACGTACGATAGCTAATAATTTAACACCGATGAAATTTGAAAAGAATTTTTGAAATTTGTACACAACATAACCAACATTAGGGATTTTTAAGCGTCTAGTGCATAAACACCTTTCCGTCAAAGGCCGGCAACGCACTCGCCACGCCCCTGGTGTTGCAGACGTCCATGGACGATGGTAACCACTTAACATCAGGTTATACTATTTGCTAACGAATAACAAGCATAGGTTATTATAAATAAATTTGTAAAATAAAATAAATTATCTGTTTTGCCAAACACACACACAATAAATAAACAGAAAACGACAGATAAAGGAAACAGCACGCGTAAGACAGAATGAAAAATTTCCACTAGAAATATTTCCTTGAATGGAACCGTAATGGAAATTGTTGAAAATTGTTGGGGATGTTGAAAAATCGCGCATCTCCGAAGAAATATTGCGCTGAAGTTGTGGTAATACATTAGTTGCAGTAATTGAACATTTTAACGTATTGGCTTTGAATTTTTACCCGACTGCGTGACGCAAGGGAGAGTAATGTGTTTATCAGTCTATGAGCAAACATATCGATACCTCCCACGTAAGTTATTGTAAGCCACAAAATTGCCGTTAGCGTTTTTACTGAACACTACACGAATTTGCATTGCTTAATGCATTCAATGTGAAAAAATTCCAAAAATCTTTTTTTTTTCAAGGAAAGTTACAACAAAATACGCCTGAAAAAAAGGCGTATTTTGTTGTAACTTTCAAACTAAAACGGATTTAAAGTGCTCTACTTTAAAATTGTAATTTTGGGGTTACAACAACTTACGTGGGAGGTATCGATATGTATTTGAAATGGACGATTTCAGACATTAAAAAATTAAAATCGACATACTATGTCAAATGGTGTATCGTTGAATGGGTATTTAAAAATTATTTTTAGGTTTCTCATGATTTTCAATCAGAATTACCGTTTAGAATGTAGAATGATTTAAAACTGGCTAGTAAATAAAAATTTCATGTTAATAGCATGGATATGAAAATATATACGATACTCACATCAAAAAAACAATTTGAAAAATTTGTGTCTGCCTGTCCGTCTGTTTGTTCCAACTAATATCTGAAATAGCTGAACCGATTTTGACGAGACTGACGCAGATAGCTAAAGTTATAAGAAGTAAATTAGACTACTTTTTTAGAAATTTTATTTATTTTAATTTTTCGGAAGTTGCAGGCAGGTAGTAAAAACTAAAACTGCATCATTAGTTTTTTTTAATAAAAACATTCGATTTGTCAGGTAAGTTAATAACTATCAAAATACATTTAAAAAGCTAAAACTTAAAAGAAAATCAAATAAAAAAAACCGACTTCAAAAGCAAAATACACAATTTCCTTTGCTTGGATAACATACAGAAATTTCAAAATCAGTAAAGAAATAACGGAATTCTAACAAATATTAAAAAAAACACATTACAAATTGAACCTCCTTCTTTGAAGTCGGTTAAAAATATAACTTCCGCGTGAAGTTCCCACAGAACGCTAGTTAAACATTCTTCAGTCGGGTATGCGAGTATTGTAATATAGTCAGCGGTATGTAGCGACACTGTATGCTTAGTAGCCTCATTGTGCAGCAGTGTCGGACTGCATGTTTTATAACAAGAGTGTGCGCCGTGCTTTATGAATAAAATACTCGACTACAACGTGCAGGAATATAAATGAGATCTGGTTAACAAAATTGGAATAATTCTAAAGAGTTTTTGAATTTTTTTTAAGTAAAGAAATAATGCAGTGGGAATTATTAAATAAGCGAAATAGTTTTTGCGAGGTTTCCTTGCTAGTACTGTTAAATATTTTATTATGTTTCTAGCTGGTCCTTGCTACTTTATCTGCATACAAAATTTCGTTCCATTTTTCACCACTCATGTTTTATTGTGGCAACAAATAACCTACAACCAACAAATAACCAATAAAATAATAATAATATACTATTCCAAGATCCAATCTATATATAAACGCATCACACTCAACGGCCCCCATGACCTTGTGTCGGGGGTCCGGAAACACTCACAACACGAACACAAACACCCAGACCACGACAAGCATCCGTATGGTCAATACAGACGTTTGCCGTGAGCGGGGATCGAACCCGCGACCGTTAGCGCTTTAGTCAATTGTAGTGACCACTGTGCCAACTTGTCAATCTATATATGGACGCTGATAAGCAATACTGTGTCAAGCCACGTGGACTTCATTTTAAGAAAATGGCGTCTAAACATGTCAAACCTATTTTTAATAAATCTCGTTGAAGAAGTTTATATCCTTTATTTTCTATTTTAATAAAAAGTATAATGAATTAAAAGCAAATTGGCTAGTAAAGAGTTTTATTTAATATAAGTTTTTAAAATATATGAGATTATTGCATAATCCAAAATATGGGATATAATATTAAATTCAATATTCTAAACATTAGATTAAGATACTTTTTCCGTACTTATTTAGTTCAGGTAACTTAAAAAACAATTGAATAATGTTAATCACGGAATGCAGTATCAGAATACATCAATATCTCTAAATTTGACTTCTTGTGGATTGACACATTATTACTTATCAACATCCATTTATACTAAAATAAGTCAAATTTAAATTAAGGCATAAAGAAGTAATAAAAAAACAGGCAGACATAATTATTTTCGAATTTATATTCAATATTTGTACGTAAGTAATTTCATTTTTCTTTTTTTTTTTGTATAAAAAAATAGTCAGCAAACGAACTGGCGCGACCGATGACCTGACTTAGTGATCACCGCCCCCATGTACATTTGCAGCATCAGAGGAGCCTCAAAAGTGTTACAAATTCAAAAAGGAAAAAGGCATTAAAGGTAATAGGAAGTAATCAACTAAAAGAGGGAGACAGTTAGACATCCGACTCTTTCACTAGCCCTACAAAACGAAGCTCTACTGCTACTCCTATCTTTCAGCTCGTATGGAAGCTATCATCCGTTTGCCACAGCTAGGCTCTTCCTCAGTTACGATTAAAGGATATATTTTTCCCGGCTCATATTCTCTCGGTCTTTTTCTTTACCGCCGAGCACTTATTGGTTTTTAAATACAAGAACTTAGTCATTCGCGATGGGATTTTAATATGCGACTAGATATTATAGACTACAGGCCCATGTCCAAAAAAAGGACAGATCATATGAACCACCTTCATATTATTCTTCATATTATTCTGCTATATGCCGTCACTTGTAAGTTGTCCAACTGAGTGCTGGTAAGAATTCAAAAGCGCAGGTAGAGTGAGTACCTTTTGGGTCATATATTTTTGTACGGCATTTTTACCATCGGTAAATCCATGAAAAATAATAAGAAAGTGCGCAGTGCCGTAAAAAATGATGCGCCGCAAAGTCGGTGAATGTTTTTGATTTTCTGACAATTTCCAGGGTAAATTTGGTCATTTTATTCTGTACGGCATCAGTTTCATTCTGTTTCAATACAGCTTCTAATCCATTATTCCACTTCCACACCCTATTATTCTATTATTAGTCTATTAATATTTTTGTATCCTTTTAACTATTATTAACGTTTGCGGATTAGCTCGGCTTAATTTCGATTATGTTAAACGAGAATTACACTTATAAGTTTAAGAATTAGACTTTCAGTATGATTTTAATAAATTGTTTGTCATTACTTTACACCTGAAAGATTTTGCTGTCAGTGCCTTTACAGGATTTTTCACTAGGCGTGTATAGCCGCGATAGCTTAGTGGACTGTATAGGGTAAGATGGAGGGCACAGTACCTTGATCAATCCAGCTCTTACTTCTTTATGGGAGCGCTCCCTCGGTCTTCAGCACCAGTATACGAGCCAGGGGATGGGTGGTAAGGGATTAGGCGTAGGAACGTACTTTATACGAGTCGATTTTATGACACGGCGGACGCGACACGCACGACGTCCGACATACACGCAAGCACACACGAGAAGGGGACCCATACGTCAAAGTCAATTCATGACGCAAGTACGGCGTTCCATTACACGTACACATTTTAATAAAAATACGATAAAAACGTAAAAAAAATTCTGATAACAATAAAATATCCCTAAAAAGTTGCAATAAAAGTGATAAAATGTTCACACTCAACTCAAAAAACATCGTCGATACATGGAAATCCCATTTACAAAGATAATTTACATATATAATGATTTCAGTACCAAGCAATTCACTCTTTCGCACAAAAAAAACGAACGAATCGCACAATTACATTGCGAACATGTTAACGTGGCTCTTAAAATTGTTAAAATGGACACGGATTGTCATTTCTTTCAGTACAACTGGATGCTGATATGCAAAAATGTGTCAACCTAAAATACTTCAGATTCGGAGATATTTTAAATAGCGCGTCACGTCTTTAATATTATTCAAATATTTTTAAAAACATCTTAAGTAAATAAATACGAAAAAAAGCTTATTGATTTAAATATTTCGAATATTTTCGTGTGTTCAATATTGTACAATATATATTAATCTCATATATTTGAAAAAAAAAATGACTAGATAAAACTTCTTATTATACCAATCTGCTTTTAATCTGCTTTTAAAATAAGGATATATAGTTCTTCAAATAATTTTATTGAGAATAGATTTGACATCTTTAGGAGCCATTTTCTTAAAATGAAGTCCGTGTGGCTTGACACAGTATTGCTTATCTTTGTCCAAATATTGTAGCATTTTTTATGGTTCCATGTTCAAAGAATTTGGAGGGGACCGTGTATATAGATGACACTGTAGCTAGATTACATATAGAATGTTTAATGTATATATTTGTAATTTATAAATGTAGTAACAAAATTTTAAAAGAGTAGTTACTTTTTTAAAAAATTTAAATTTCTTGCCAGTTCTTCTTGAAATCTACATTCCAAACCGGTGGTAGTTTTTTCATTTATTTCATTATGTATTGTTTGTTTTGATGATTCAAAAGTGCTTGTGAAACCCTACTTGAAGTATATCTTGACTTTTATTTTCAATTAAAAAACCGCATCCAAATCAGTTCACCCGTTTAGCAGCTACGGTCCCACAGACAGATACACAGACATAGCGGTCAAACTCATAACAGCCTCTTTTTACGTCGGAGATTAAAAAAAGGCTGTTAAAATAAACCCCAGTACTATAATTTACAAAGGAACGTGTACGCAATACACGTTTTAGGGATTACCTTATAAATTGGTTTTCTCATTCAGAATTGACAACAAAATGAATATTCCGAGAAAGGGACAAAACTGCCGCAACGGTTATATACCTGATATACATAAATAATTGTAAATAATCAAGATAAAGGGAACTTGTACATAAGAAATGTGGTGTAATATAGCCTACAGCCTTTCTCAATAAATAAACTATTTAACAAAAAAAGAATTTTTCAATTCAAACTAGTAGTTCCTGAAATAAGCGCGTTCAAACGAACAAACAAACTCTTCAGCTTTATTATATTAGTTTAGTGAAGGGGTGGATTTATTTATTAACCGGCTGGTGCCAGCAACTTCGTCTGCAAAACATTAAAATAAATAAATTTTCTAAAAAAAAAGTAGCTTCAGTTACACCTTATATCATTATCTATTTACTAGTAAATGTCCCGACAAAATCGGCTCAGTTAATTCAGAGATTAGCTGGAACATACAAACGGACAGCCAAACAGATAGATAAAAATGTTTGAAATCGATTTTTATCTAAATACCGTTCATATGCATTAATAATTTGAAATTAATGAAAAAGCTGTTAATTTGAAATTACAAACAGACATTTCAATTTTATTTATTTGTCAGTCAGTGACAATTGACTAAATTGATTGTATAATTAATATATCAATAACAAAACCGAGTTTTAACACAATATTCTCACGACATATGTACGAATAAAAATATATTTATTTCAATACTAATAAGGCATTTATTGTTACTCCACAGCCCAAGACCCTACAGCTCTTAAACAAGCAACCCATAAATAAGTTTTACAGTTAACAAATGCCATTAAAGTCGTTACGTCTAGTTGAATTCTTGTTTAATGTGTACAAACATGTTCCTTGGAAGTCGTTAATCCGCTTGTGTTAACAATGGGGAAATGTCAATGTCGTGCTGTCAAGGTGAATTCAAACGTTTGAAATAACATGCGATAAAAGTCGTCGATATTGCTGTTAGGTACAACGTAGACTTGGTGACCGCGGTTTCCGATTTCTTACGGACGAATGCAAATAGAAGGCGATGCGATGCGAATCGGAAATCTGCTTCACTTTTATTTACCACTAGCTGCCCCTCGCGGTATCACTCGCATTTATCGTTACTGCTTCGTTTCTGTGTCGCCTATAACCTTTGTTAATAAACGGGATATCCAAAACATTAGAATTTTACAAATCGGTCTAGTAGCTTCAGAGTGTATTCAATACAAAAAGCGAACAATCAAATCCTTCCACTTTATAATAATGATATAGATTAGTTTAGTCTTCAATGATGTTAGACTTTATATTGCTGTAGAGTGTGGTCTTCTGGATTAAGGGCGTTTCGTCAATTAGGCATCAGATTTATTTTGATCAAGATCATGAATTGAATTGAACGCAGAATGAGCGTCCAACATCTACGGTAATTTATCTAATACCTTTAAACGAGCAATTCAATTAACGGTATATATTTATAATCTGTATCACAGAATTGGCTAAAATAACTTTCTAATTTATTATGCAAAGGGTTTCGGAGGCGATAAATCGACACAGTCATGTTCACCTGAACAGGTAATTCCTAATATACACAACATGACATATCTTTAACCATATCAGGCCGCGCCTCATCGCACACCACCGCATTTATCTCAAGGAGCTCCTGCGAGCCTAATTATGGGACTATTGCGTTGGAATGTTTTAGACCATACTATTTTGTTTTGTCATATAAGGATAATGGAAGAAGTTTGGAGACTACCTCCATAAAAAATACTTTAATTTTAATTCGATCTTAATTATTAGGATAAATTGTATTATACGCGGTGTTATCATGCAACCGTTCATATTATGCCATAACAAAAGTATAATAAAGAAAAGTGTGGAAATTCTATACTGAATATATTTTTTATATTTTTAATACTCAGCAAATTTTAATATTAAACGCAATATGCTTTGTAGCAAGTTGGGCTTACTGAGCTGGTAGTTTTCAATTTAGGTGGAATATAATATAATCTCCGTATGAAACAGTCTTAGAGGACAATCAACGTAAAACGTGAGCATAGATAATTGACTAAAATTTAAAATTTAAAATAACCATGTCAATGAGCACCAACAGGATCCATCTGCTGTAAATTGGTGAGGAGTTGTGTATTCTGCTGATCCTGGCTACAGCGTCAGACCAAGAATTCCATAATTTTGCATAATTATGTTGCATGCATAGGTGTTTAAAACTTTAGGTCACGCATGTGTTTGAATTTAAATATGCATCTAATATTCCTACCACAGCTAAAAAAAGCTTTTGATCTTGGAATGGCTGGGCCGATTTTAGTAGAATATATCTAATAACGATCACTAGAAAATCCTCATTCAAACAAAAAAGTCGCATCTACACAGTTCACCCCTTTAGAAGCTACATACAATTCGAAAAGAATCTAACCTTTCTCCCGGATCAGATGAATTTCAACAAACGAAATCATATTAGCAATGACGTAGATTATACATAATAGATTTGATAATAACAATAAAACTGTAAATCTTTATTAATTTAAATATGTATTTCCAATCCGTTACAAAAAATGAGAAACTAGCATTGTTTTATTAACTAACTACACTGGACGTAATTCCATATAAAGGTGAAATTGGGAACTATTTTGTCATACATATTGTACCTACGCCATTTTAATGCTAATCCGTTCGCAAAATAAGACTGTTGTGTACAGAGTAGCGAAAATGTTAACAATCTGTTATTTTAGGTATATAACACGTCCAATTTGTTTAATGACATTGTAACATGTAATAATACTGTCAAATCCCCTCCCCCATTTCATTCTTTACTTCTTTACTGATTCCTTTTTAAATTGGAAACGCATTTGTGCCACTGGTGCTGGAAATGTCGATTGTCAGAGATCACCTAACTGTGAAAATGTACCTTTTCTAATAAGACATATCATGCACTCTAATGAAACTTGATAATAAATATTTTGTTAATAACTTTGTTTTAGAACATGTTCTGTTACATAATCTATACATACTCACCATAACGAAGTCTAAATACATACACCATTATTTTGAAAGAAATCAATACTAAAGACCGAACTATTTTAAACATTCAAAGGACCTAAACAATTTTCGTAACAATTGATAAAATTGTTTCCAGAAATATAAAAAAAAAATGGCCATAAAAATGACATAAGCATTAAATTATCATTGTCTAAACTCGTGGGCATAACATCAAATTTAATTAAGTAACCAGATTCCATTCAGAAAATTTAATTTAAAATATTAATTAATACGATTTTCAAGAGTTATTTATTCTATGTCCATACCGCATACAAACGAATATTTTATAGTAATAAACAAGGCAGAATTTAAACTGACCGAGACTGGAGCTACAAGCAACCAATTAAATATGACCCGAGGGTGGTAACGTAATTTAGAATAACAAGTGTTTACTGTTGTGGTCGGTTATATAGTTCAGTTATTTTCTCGTTTTAGTCGAATTATTTGATGATATTTTTGCCATGATTTAAAGATGTCATTCACGTTGCGTCTTTTATGCAGAATAATAAATTGATTTTTACATTTATGTTTACAATATGTAGAAGCGTAACTGTAAAGTTTTATTTCTTTATTTTTATTTATGTACCTTAGAACTAATTACAAATAATCTCTTACATGAGACAGACACGTTGGCGCAGTGGTCACTGCAACTGACTGATGCACTAACGGTTCGATCCCCGCTACGGCAAACGTCTGTATTGACCATACGGATGTTTATCGTTGTGTTTGTGTAAGTGTTGTGTGTGTTTCCGGACTGTCGACACAAGCCCATGAGATCTTAATAAGGATCGTTGAGTGTCATACGTTTATTCGTTTATTTATTTAATTTTTTTAAAAAGATCTCTTCTAAAAACCCTTACGGATAGAATATAGAATAGAAAGAGAACAATATAATAGACATTAGTCTTTTGTGCTTGGACCACACAGGCACAAAAGACTAGAATAAAATAAAGGTGAAAAAAAAACTAAAAAAATACAATTGATTTGTCCATTGGAACCTTATATTCAAACTAGTGGTGGCTCCTCATTAAAATAATTGGATGCTGATAAGCAAAAATATGTCAACCCACAAAAAGTCAATATTGATATATTCTGATAATTCGAAACGTATTTAACATTGTTCAGAAATTTTAAAGTCATTTAAACTAAATATGTACGGAAATAAGTTTCTTAATTTAAACTTTCGGTCATAGAAGTGTGTTAAGTGTTAATATTTTGCAATATACAATAATCTCATAGATTTGAAAAACTTATTATAATATAAATCTTTTCATTATATCATTCTGCTTGAATTCATGATACCTTTTATCGAAATAGAAAACAAAAGATGGATATATACGCCTTCAAACAAATTTATTACGAACAGGTTTGACATCTTAAAACGCCATTTTCTCAAAATGAATTCTATGTGGCTTAACATAGTAATATGTATCAGCGGTCAAATATTCTTGTGATCTTACAGTCACTAATTATATGCCACAAAAAGTAACAAAGAGAATCATAAGTTTACTTAGTGTATCTCATTCACACTTGAATTATTCGCATTAACCATAGTGCGAAAAATATTACGTGTGTATGAAAACCTATGATTTTACGGTGTCAGAAAACGCTTTCTAGGAAACCGTACTGTTCCTTATAAAAGTTTTGAGTGACCTCATTTGAAGACATAAGCCGGCCGCTAAATGACTGGTAACGTCATCCTAGGTAACCATAGCTTAATGCCGTAATATAGTCCCTTTTAACGGAACGTGAACATAAAATTTTGGACAAAATTAATGTTTTAAATTTTTCGACTCATTATTCTGTTTCGTGTGTTCCATCATACGTGACGCTATCTAAGCGTTGTCCACACATGATTATAATTTGCGCAATATTTTTTTGGGTTTTGTAATAATAATGCTTAAATTTTTGTTGTAGGTATAACGCGTTTGTTAGGTTTGTTTATCCAAAATAATTACCAATTTATGAAAATTTTTACCATTATTAATGTATAGAGTATTTAATAAACGTTGATTTTAGGAAATTTATTAATTAAAATTTATTACATAGTGTTACGGACTCCTTAGAGTCCAACCTATTTTATATTTCCATGTATTTTTTATTAAAAAAAGATGTGTCAAATTAGCGTTGATATGTAACTGTCGGAAAAATAAAAGGATAAAATGCATGATATAGTTTCATTGTGTTGTATTATTGCATTTTTAACATTGGTCCTTGAGCAAAAACGATAATTATACAGTCCAATAGTTTTTGGTACGACGTCGAAATTAAAAGAACTGATCCGAACCAATATATCGATGTCGTCTAAAAGAATAATGGAAACTCGTAGTATGACGAAAAAGAAAGACGAAAATAAAAATTATAATACAGAAGAACAAACATCGGAATCGATCAAAAGCATATCAAAGGCAAGTAGTATACGATCATCTATTGCTACTATTACTTTAGCCAAGAAAAAAGCTGAATTAGAAGCGACAAAAAAGATAACTGAACTAGAAATTGCTGAGCTAAAAATGAAAAAACATGAACTAGATTTGGAAAAGTCAGTAATAGAGAAAGAGTTAGAGGTAGAGATCGCAGCATTATCATTACAGGAGGAGGATGCTTCATCTATTTTTACACACGGTTCTAAAAATAAAGTAGAAGAATGGTTATCAGAACAAAAACCACGGAAAAAAGATTTCTCTCTTGAGGTAAAACATACTAATGATAATTGTAAAATAGAGAATTGTTATACTAATATTAAAGAGAATAAAATGTCTGATATACAGCTACTAGCGCGAGAGATAAATAGACTACGGCGTCCTATGAATGACAGCAAAGAGCTCCAACCCTTTTTTGGTAATTCTCATGAGTGGCTTTCGTTTAAAGCATCCTATGAAGATACAAAGGATTATTTGTCCGATTCTGAGAATATTGCGCGATTACGACGTTGCTTGAGAGGCGACGCTCGTGAAGCAGTCGCTTGTTTACTCCATACAAATACCTCGCCGAATGAAATTATAGATGCATTAGAATTGAGGTTTGGACGACCAGAACTTATTATTCAAGAACAAATAACAGCATTGAAGGAGCTACCTAAATTGAACGATTCATCCGAACAACTTTGTAAGTTTGCTTGTAGAGTGAAGAACTGCGTTGCTTCTATTAAAGCTTTAAACAAACCTGAATATTTAAACAGCGTCGAACTCAATCAAATACTTAAATTGAAAATTACTCATCTTAAATCTCGCTGGTTATCTTACGCATTAGAACATGAACATGACAATGATCCAGAACTAGTAAAATTATCAGATTTTTTGCAACGAGAAGCTATTGCCGCTTCAAAATTTTGGTTATGGGAATCAGGGAGACCAGGCACTTCGCAAAAGTATTCTGGACAAAAGACATTTTATACAGAAAATTTGAATGAGGCAAATATAAGTGATGAGCCAGATAATTGTTATATTTCCAAAGTGCCCGAAGAAAGAACCATTTGTCCTTATTGCGAGTGACAAGATCATAGAACTGTACAAGAATGTAACAAATTTAAAGATATATCGATTGCTGAACGTTGGAAATGGGCTCAAGCTACTAGATATTGTTTTAAATGTTTACGATCAAGACATCGCAGAGAAAATTGTCAAGCTAGACCTTGTGGCATAAATGGATGTCGAATGTCACATAGCCGTCTACTTCATGCTAATAGAGAGACAACTAGCGGAGCTCTGATGACGATCGCTGAACCAACAAACTCAAACCTTACTAATGATGCTTCTGCTGAAAAATCAGATGAACCTATTGATGGTGTGACAACATGTACTAACTGCATTTCGAAAAATAAAGTTCTGCTCAAGATTATACCTGTAACGATTAGCAGTTCTCTTGGTTCAAAAAATACATATGCACTTTTAGACGAAGGAAGTACTCTAACTCTCTTGAAAGAAAATGTTGCGAAGAACATTGGTTTTCAGGGAACAATAGAACCTTTCACTTTAGCTGGAGTTAATGCAACAACAGAAGAGTCACATTCTATAAAGGGAGATTTAGAAATTGTCGGTCCTTCGAAGGAAGTAATAAAGCTAGAAGGAGTGCGAACTATTAAATCACTCCCACTTACTCCACAGACAGTACAAAACCTAACAAAATATAAATATTTACAAGATTTACCGTTATCGACTATGTGTTACGATCATGCTACACCTGAACTTTTGATTGGGCAAGATAATTGGCATGCTCTTATAGCAAAGGAAACTAGATGTGGAAATAAAAATGAGCCTGTCGCTTCATTAACTTCTTTAGGTTGGGTTATACATGGTTTTTCTAATTCTTATACTAACGTTGTTAATTTTGTAGGTCAGATCAATACAAAAATAGATGAAGATACACATAAAATGGTTGAAGATTATTTTAAAATAGATTCCATGGGAATAACTCATCAAAAAAAGCTAAATGAAGAGGACTTGAAAGCTATTGAAATATTAGACAAGACCGCTAAAAGAGTTGAAGATGGAAAAAGATGGGAGGTCGGTTTGTTATGGCGCGAAAACTTTCCTATTATGCCAGATAGTTATAATAATGCAAGCAAAAGACTGAGATTTGTCGAAAAAAAGATGGATTTAAATAAAAGTTATGGCCAAAAGTACAAAGATAATATGGATAATTTCTTAAGAAGTGGTTACGCGGGACCTTGTGAACATATTGAGTCACCAAAGAAATGGTATTTGCCTCATTTTGGAGTAACTCATGTAAATAAACCTGATAAACTGAGAATAGTTTTCGATGCAGCTTGTAAAGTAAGTGGCGTTTCTTTGAACGATAAACTTTTGACTGGACCTGATTTACTGGCGCCACTTTTGGGAATAATTTTTAAATTTAGAGAAGGCAAGATTGCAGTTTCCGCTGATATTAAGGAGATGTTTTTACAAATTCGAATACGTTCTGAGGACAGACCAGCTCAAAGATTTTTATGGAGGGATGTTGATCGAATCGGAAAAATGAGAGAGCATGAAATGAAATCTGTCATGTTTGGTGCTGCATGCTCACCAACGACTGCTATTTATATTTTACGCCGTAATGCAGATGAATTTATTTCAGATTTTCCAGATGCTGTACATTCGATAAAAACTCGTTTCTATATGGATGATTATCTACATTCCTTTCATTCAGAAAATCGGGCTATTAAAATAATAAAAGAAGTTGCTGATATAAATTTAAAAGGAGGATTTACATTGACAAGATGGATGACGAATAGTACGAAACTAATAACTAACATTGATGAAACGGAGAGAGGCTCAGGAGGAATTAATTTTGATTCTAATACGTTGGTCAAAATATTAGGTCTAAGATGGGACCCTATTGACGATACGCTGGGATTTAATCTAACTTTTATTAAGACACCGCAGGCCATTATAAATGGTGCTGACGTACCGACAAAGAGGGAGGCTCTTAGAATTCTTATGAGTATGTTTGATCCGCTTGGTCTATTAACTCCAAATATTACACAAGGTAAAGTCTTACTACAAAAAATTTGTCGAAGTGGAGTAGATTGGGACCAAAAAATCAAAGAACCTGAGGCAGTTTTATGGAATCGGTGGCTAACATGTCTTAAATCATGTTGCATGTATAAAATTCCAAGATGCTATTTCGTCAATGCATTGCGAAGTCGTATAGAACTCCATACATTTTGTGACGCCAGTGAAAAAGCATTTGCATGTGCATCTTATTGGCGTTTTATTGAAGTTAATGGAAATGTATCAGTCAGCTTAGTTGCCAGTAAGTCACGTGTAGCACCATCTAGACCAATAACAATACCCAGATTGGAACTAATGGCTGCAGTACTTGGAGTTAGATTAGCCGATGTTATTGTTAAGGAGCATGATTCGTTTGATATTTCAAAGCGATATTTTTGGACTGACTCTTCAATTGTTTATGCGTGGATAGCAGGAGATGCACGTGATTATAAAACTTTTGTTTCGAATAGATTAGGTGAAATAGCAGAACTATCGAAAAAACCGGAATGGAAATGGCTGCCGACTGAATTAAATGTCGCCGATGATGCTACAAGAGAGATTGAAAATTTAAATACTAATCATCGATGGTTTACTGGGCCACATTTTCTATACAAAACCGAAAGTTTTTGGCCGACGCAGAATTTCGATAGAGATATTAATTTACCAGATGAAAAGAAAAAAGTACTACTAATTATTACCGATAACACATTGACGCAGAGCCTACCTGACATTAAAAGATTCTCTAAATGGTTAAAATTGATAAGAAGTACCGCTTTCGTTCTTTTGTTTATTGACTGTGTGCGCGAGAAGAAAGGTATTTCGTTACGACGCACACACATTGATGCTGCTGAGACTCTTTGGATACGCCAATGTCAGAAAGAGAGTTTTAAGTTAGAATTAGATAAATTAAAATTGGGTTTGGAGGTACAGAAATCAAGCCGTTTATTTAAATTAAATACATATCTGGATGAAAATGGTTTGATCAGGTTGAAAGGAAGAGCCAACGCGTTAATCGGGATTGACCTGTATGTAAAAGAACCAATAATTTTAGATGGAAGGCATATTTATACGAGACTGCTCGTACAACATTATCATGAAAGAGGTTTACACGGTAGTTGTGAAACTATAGTCAACGAATTACGACAGAGATTTTGGATTATACATTTGAGACCAACGGTTAAGAACATCGAACATTTGTGCCAACGCTGCCGAATAAGAAAATCGAAACCATCTAAAATATTCGTAGGAGATTTACCCACTGCTCGATTATCACATCATCAAAGGCCATTTAGTCATTGTGGCCTTGATTATTTCGGGCCCATGCTAGTTAGTATTGGACGACGACGTGAAAAGCGTTATGGAGCTTTATTTATGTGTTTAACAACAAGGGCGGTACATATTGAATTAGCCTCTAGTCTTTCTACTGATTCTGCTATATTAGCGCTAAGACGAATGATGGCCAGAAGAGGTTGCCCTAAAATAATATACTCAGATAATGGAACTAACTTTAACGGCGCCAAAACCGAATTGCAAAAAGCAATAAAAGAACTTGAGTTTGAAAAATTTAGAGATGCATCAATTAATTACGGTGTTCAAATAGAATGGAAGTTTAATCCACCGACGGCAGCGCATATGGGAGGAAGTTGGGAACGGCTAGTACGTTCTTTTAAAACAGCACTAGCGTCCACCATGAACGCAATTGCTCCTTCGGAAGAAATATTGTTAACCCTCCTCATCGAAGCAGAACATATAATAAATTCTCGGCCGTTAATTCACGTTTCTGTAAATCCAGACGATCAAGAGGCTTTAACCCCCAACCATTTTCTTTTAGGTTCTTCTTCAGGTGTGCCTTTACCTGGTTGTTTTCATAATGTGGATTTAATGGGAAGAAAACAATGGAGAAAATCACAGAGATTAGCTGATATATTTTGGCAACGTTGGGTTAAAGAATACTTGCCAACCATTTTACCGAGATCATCGCTAGGCCAAAATACTGTCAATTTGAAAGAAGGAGATTTTGTCATTATTGGTGATCCGAATATGCCTCGGAATGTTTGGCCTAAAGGTATAATTCAAAAAGTATTTCCGGGACCAGATGGGAAAGTACGGGTTGCTGAAATAAGAACTGTTACTGGTATACTGAGGAGGCCGGTTGTGAAGTTAATACGGATACCCTTAGAAAATAAACAGATATCCTCTTAATAATTTTGCCGGGGCAGCATGTTACGGACTCCTTAGAGTCCAACCTATTTTATATTTCCATGTATTTTTTATTCAAAAAAGATGTGTCAAATTAGCGTTGATATGTAACTGTCGGAAAAATAAAAGGATAAAATGCATGATATAGTTTCATTGTGTTGTATTATTGCATTTTTAACACATAGTAACTTAGGACGCGTGATGTTAGTGTTTATACATTCATTGAAAAAAAAATTAAAAAAAAAAATTTGCCTCATCGATAAAACTGTCAAAACTAAGTGATCCATTCGAAATCTATTTTTATGTCTAGGACAAGTCTAAAAGGAAGATACTAGTTTTTTTATTCGTCTATTACATTGTTCTATAAAAAATAGGCAGTACTGATTGAAGTAAAATATTCAAACTATTATAATAAAACAAGTAATGTCTACACTAATATTATAAAGTTGAAAAGTTAAATTAAACAATTGTTTGAAGGTACGAAGCAGTAGGTTCTTAGTAATCTAAGAACCTACTGGTTCTAATTGAAAAATTCTTTTTATGTTCGATACTGAGCAGGGTTATAGGCTATATACATCACGCTACGGCTCAAGAGGAGCGGAGCGGTAACCATAAACGCGAGTGACACCGCAAGGGACAGCTAGTAATAAATGTAGTACTCCAAAATACTGCTTTTGGCACACTAACGTTATGGTGACCATAAGATTTTAGCCTACCAAAAATCGCTAAAGAAATTTTGACTTTGAAAATATTCATTTATAAGCCACATTATCTGCGTTTGTTGTCGGAGATCTGTGAATGCAGATAAGCAATAATGTGTCAACCCACAAAATGTCGAATTTGGAGATATTGACGTATTCTGATAGTGCATCATGTATTTAACATTATTCAAAATATTTTCAAGTCATCTAAAGTAAATAAATACGGAAAAAGTTATTTAATGAAACCTTTCAAATATGGAAGTGTGGGCCATATTTTGCAATATAAAATAATCTCCTATATTAGAAAAACTTATTATTTGATAAAACTTTTCATTATAATAATCTGCTTTTAATTCACTATAGATTTTATCAAAATAGACAAGAAAAGATGGATTTATATGTCTTCAAACAAATTTGTTAAGAATTGGTTTGACATCTTTAGACGCCATTTTCTCAAAATGAAGTCCGTGTGGGTTGACACATTATTGCTTATCAGCGTCCATGTTATAATAGATTTTTTTTTAATTCAAATTTAATTTGCAATTTCTTTTAAAGGTATTACAGATGAATGTGTCATGTTCAGCTTACGTCTTGTAAAGTTGCTGACAACATGAAATAAAGGAGCCATGTCATATTTCAGTGACTGCTGAAATCCTTATGGACATGTCGTCATATCTATATTGAGTATCGATATATTATATTACAAATAAAAAAATATTTATTAATAAATAATAAGTATTAAATAAATAAATATGTTTTTTTTTAATATAAATATATATTATATTGAGTATCGATATGATGTACTTAGTTGGCTTATCTTTTTGTTGTTGATTGTACTGATTACCATGAAAATACATTTACAAAACTTCTTCAAGAAAAGAGGAACCGAATTCAATATAAAAATATATAATTTCGTTTACTTAAACGACAAACTTATTTTAATTATTTTGATTTTAAGAACAAACCATTAAACTGATTCTGATAAAAATTCTATGGGATTAATCGGAGAGTATTGCCTTATAAACTAAAAAATAATTAATTCAAATCAGTTTAGCAGTTCGACCAATCGAAGTCAACGATGAATTGAACATCTTTTTGAAAGTTGGTTGAAAATAATTGTATTCGTTATCTGTGTCCACCTTTTATGACCGATAATTGGCATTAAATTTTCGACGCATACAATGTCACAGGAATCGGCTAGTATGAATGATTCATTAATTATTATTACTAGTGGTCGCCCAAAGAAAATATGAGTCAAAATTCTACCATAACTATAATCTATTCTTAATTTAACCACAGACTTAAACAATAAACAAAGGAGTATACATATGTGTGTGTTAAATACATGGTAGTGTGTGTACTTTTTTATTGATACAATATATTTTTATGCATAATTAAAGAAAAATATTAATAGTCTTCACACCTCTATATAAACTACAAAACGAAATGTCTTACTTCTTCGTCCACGCAAATTTCATAAAAAGGGGTCCAAAGATTTTACTTCATATTAATATAATGATAACAATAACGTTGCCACCATCATTATTCAAATCTTAGAGTTTAGAGTAACTTTTCCACCTCCTAACTAACTTCGGGATGTAAATCTGTCGCTAAATATTTAACCGCATCAGAACTGTTGTATACGGTTCGCTGGGTTTAAAATGTAGCGTGCGGGCCGACCGTTTTGAATCCATACATTTGAACTAACTACCTTCTAACGGGTCGCTTCGAACTAAATTACACTAGCGTACATTCCTTCACTCTTTATGTCTCGTGTACAGATATATAATGTTAATATTATGTGTTTCGTGTCTTCGAAATTTGAAATATTTTTGTTTTATCTATGCTATTTGACTGCATTTCATCTAAATGGGTCATACACATATGGCTCAGTTGGAAGTCCGTACTTTTGTAGATAACGAATGTGAAAGTAACTCTGTTTGTTTTTTTTATTACATTTTCGCGCTTAATTTGTTTAACTAATTTTGGTACAGATTTTGTTGCGAATATAAACCTCCAGGGGGTGAAATAGGAGATGAAATTTTCTGCACATGGGAAGTCCCATGGACCAACTAGTACATATTTAATATTCGTTCTCGGTCTTTTTAAATTTATTATTCAACTTCTAATAACAGTATCAATATTTATCAAACTTGTATAAGGTCGTTTAAGTTATTTTTAACTAAAATTTTTGAACGCTTAATTTATTCGAACACTAACGATTTTATCATAACAATAATCGTTCCTAATAATTTAGTAATTAAATTGTATTGATTAATCATTATACGGAACGATAATTCCTTCCACCATTCATTGTGTTTTTATGGTAATTAACCTAATTTAGTTCATATATATATATATATATTTTTAATCTGTTATTACAGAAGGGGGAAGCAAAAAAACGATCAACTCGTTAGCCCAGGATTTCGTGTAGGAGGGAGCTTAATCTAGGATATATATAGCTAAAGTTTTATAAAATTCTAGGTGATATGGATTCGCCATTACGAAGTTTTCCTATATCTATACTAACATTATAAAGGGGTAAAGTTTGTTTCTAAGTTTGTTTGTAGGGGGTGATTTCTGAAACTACTGATTCAATTTAAAAAATCATATTGTCTTTGATAGTCCACCTATTGTGGATGGTCATAGACAATATTAGATTTTCAGCGGTTTCTCTTGCAAAGTGCAAGTGGTTACTGTTTTATTCACTTACACTTAGCAAGTGAGACCGTGACGGACAGTAGGCACCCCATTCTGTTCCAGTTAAAAAACACTGTATATAAATCTAATTATACAGGTATTTCGAATAAATTTGTATTTAAATCAATACCGTCCAAACTACAATTCTATGTAGATGAGGACATTCTGAAACTGGTTTCAGTGGCATAACATTCGAACGTTTCGTCCTGATTGCAATTAAATGATAGCTGAGACTTGAGTGGCTCTGGAATGGGTTAGTGTGCAATTTGATATTTAGCCAAATATTAAACTTTCTTAGGTAAAACTTACGGTAGTCTTCTAACAGATTTGAAAGCCTGATTCTGTTTGCGATATAAGGATTCGGGTATTCCTTATTATTAGATTGTTCTTTAATTAAATTACTTTTTTTTTCAAGAGAAAAAATTTGTATTTCTGAAGAATTTATAATTATTTAAGTAAAATAGACAGAAAATCATCTATTTTGATTGATATTCACAATCAGATGTTACAATAGTCTTGAAAGGTCAAAAAAAATTGATCCGATCAATAACAAACTTCACTGAATCACTCATTAGGCTTATCTGAAGATTGTCTAAAAAATTTCCTCAAAATCGTTCTAACCATTAGAATCCATACATATCGATTTATATATGTGTACATATATTGGCATGAAAAAAAATCATATTTCAAATTCTTATTGATTACGGAACAAGTAATTTTATTTATGAGGTAGTGTTAGTCTTATAAAGATGGTGACAACGTCATAAATAATAAGACTCGCTGTAAAGGACGTTTTATACTTGTGTACCGGGAGCGAGGAACAAAGTGACAAGATGACAAGTGATGGCCTTTAAAGTGGAAACGCCAGCGACTAACAATATAGATTATCTTATACTTCAAATCCAGGCAAACACCGCTAGTTTGGAAACGTTTTCTTTATTTTTTTTAAATTGGTTTCTTGTTGAAAGGAAAAGATTGTGAGGAAACCAGCATATATGGTTAGAAATCTTCTAAATCGCAATGAAAGAAAAAAGTGGATTAATAAGCTAACAATAAAATCGGTCTTAAATTTTGCGGAAATCAGCAGTGGGATAATTCCAAAATTAACGTTAATACAGCAAATTTACGCCAAGACTTCGTGTGGTAAATTTTTAGCAACACTTTTGAAAGCGATAAAATAAGTATGGGATATAATACTTCTATTCAAATTTAAACAGATGTACCTGACATTATTTTTTTATTGCAACGTTTCGAGCAGGTAACGAGTATGAGACCTAAGATCTAAAAAAAGAATGATACCTAAAATTCTAATTACAATTGAAGAATTGAGAACCAAAGAAATACTGTTCGAGGGTGCTTACCCGTCCTTGTCCTTAATTATTAAGATTGAAAAATAACTTTGCCTACTTAATACTTTATAATTGGACGCTGACGAGCGATACTATGCCAAACCACATGGACTTCATTTTGAGAAAATGGCGTCGAAACCATATGGCGAAGAACTATTTATCCGTATTTTCTGTACTTTTTTAATAAAAGGTATGATGAATTAAAAGCAGATTAGTATCATAAAAAGATTTATCTAATAAAAACTCTTCCAAATATATGGTGTTACTGTATAAATTGCAATATATGAAACACGTTTGAAATTCTAAATATTAAATTAAGAAACTTTTTTGGTACATATTTTGTTCAGATCACTTGAACTTTTTTTGAATAACGTTAAATACATAGATATCTCCGAAATAAAATTTTTGTGGGATGATACATTATTGCTTATTTTTTAAATTGTATATCCATGAATTCATATTTAAAGTACAATACATACTCAAAAGCTTAAAGACAACCATTTAAATCAAACAAGACAAAAGGGATGGAACGTCTACAATTTTTCGATTGCCCAATCATAAGAAGCCTTTCCATTTAAGAAGACTTAATATTTTGAAAGTCTAAGACTAAAATACTTATGTTGCACAATAAATTAAAGCATTCCCGTGGCAAATAGAAGAATTGCGTGCTTAGTCAGCATTACCCATAGTGTTACCATTAGCTAGCAAGTCTCGGTTAAAAGCAGTGCTTGGATTAATAGCCTTCCATTTTACAGTTTTTGCTAAATTTTGAACCATTAAGTGTTAGAAATGTTACATATTTCAAAATTACGTGAAGGAATTGCGTTGTTTGCTAAATTGAGAATATCTTCCACTTTTACGGTATTTAGAAATTGTTACATTAAATATCAGCGAAATACTTGTTTCAGGTGATTTTCGCGTAGATAAAATATTTCAATAAAATCACGGAATTAATGTTTAAAATGCCTAGTATTTTTTTTGTCGTCATTTTCAACAATCTATCTTATGTCGGTTTAATATCCTAGTTTTAGAATTATGACAAAATTTGTTTGAAGTTTATATGAAAAATAGATATAGATAGTTAACTGAAAATGGCCGTGATGATTTATAATCAAAAAAGGGTAAGTTTTTTCGCCATCTTTAGTTCTGCAGATAAGGAAAACGTCAAAGAAAAACCGACAAATCCGGGAACAAATTCAAAAAAAAGTTTATAAATCTACAGATAGTATAGCGGATTAAAGCTTCTTTTCCTTAAGAGTAACGAAAGCCTTAAGGAAACAATGAGACATTAACAGCTCTTAATCCTTGTTACCAGAAGAGAAGACTTTACCCAGAAATGAGATACTAACATGAAATATGCTTGCTGATTTTGTTAAAGAAGTTCCATTTTTTTTCCACTTAAAAAAAAGTTTCTTCTCAATTATTTCTTTAATTTTGGGTTTAATTGCCATTATTTTACCTTCTTTACTAACTGGTAATTGATTGTGATCTGGATGTATCCTATATTTTTCGAAAACTGAGAATATCCTTATTAATAATTTAAAAAAAAAAACAAATATTAAAAAAAAACCTATCGCAACTGATTCATTTAAAAAAAAGTGAATTACGTTATGATACGTACATGAATCTATGAATATCAATAACAAAACCATTAACCGTTGAAGTCAGTATAATCATAGTACATATTAAGAAACAACGCAGTATCTTCAAAGATAGAATTGATATTATTCTGTACTTCCTCTTGTATATTAAACTCACCTCTTTCACAGAAGGCACCTTCATAATCACCATCTCTACATTCGCAGCTCGGTCCGTCATCCGTACTGATACAAACGCCGCCATGTTGGCATGGATCGCGTCGTTCGCACGCGTCCCCGCTCGCGTTACTGATGCGTGAACTCTGTGAACAAATGGGATTTATTAACATCCTGTATTTTTTTGTTGCTTTTAAAAATGAAATGGGAGATTTGGATTTCAAATTCTATTTGTTTTGCCAAAAAAATTAATCCATTTTGAATTGAGGTTAGGAACAGCGCTTAGGTACATGAATATTGTATAATAACCAAGATTTTGCTAAATATGCAAGAATGAAAAAGTGTCTACTTTAAAAGTTAAGTATCAATTTCGTATCATCAGTTTATATCCAGAAAAATACAGTGCGCTAACGAATAGTTTACGTAGGGGCGTTTTCATGCAAATATTTTGTTAATGCAAACATAAAAGTTGCGTTAAAACACACAATAGTGATACTATTAAGCTATCAAACCCTTTTGTTACTGAAAAAATCTCAATTTTATTCTGTTTTACGTATAAAACGTTATTAACATTCGATGGCATTTTTTTAGATATTCATTTATTGAAAATTGTGTTACACTAAAATATTAAAATTGGTAAGCATAAGAGCGTATACCTATAATATACGTTATATTGTGGTAGTAAGAAAAAGTGCCAGAAAAATTCAAAATAATCATCAAACCAACCCATATAACCCCTAAAGCGACTGATCCTGTTTCAAAAATTATTTTCCTTTGGATAGCCTGTTTATTTTGAAGATTAAAGGCTATATTACATCACGATACGAGCCACAGGAGTCAGTTTCTACAATTAAAATGTATAAATCACAATATATTCCAAAGACATATCAAGAGCGACTACCTCAGTGTAGAATATAAGATGTATTTTAAAGAGCTTCTTGACTTTTAGGAAATTCTGATTAAGAAATAACCTTCCATCTCGAGTGTGTTCTCGAACATGAAGGTTATGTTATAACCCGACGGTTCGGAAAAGATGAAATTATTGTATGTTGTTTTCGAAATAGCAAAATATATTTTAAAATTTATTTTTTTTTTCTTTAAGTGATGCCCTTTTGCATTCCAACCACGAAAGTTATGATTAATAAATAATAAAGTTAGATTTTTTTATAAATACAGACTAAAAATATTCTGAAATATTATATTTATCATTATTTTTTTATAATTATATCTCAAAGGACCTTAATGAAAAATAATCTAAATGAAACCTCTTTAATCATGATTTAATGGAACCAAATCACTCATCCATGAATCTTGAATTTTCTATAAATTACTCGACCATAAAGGCCGATGGTACGACGAAAGTCGGCCACATTTTCAAGTAAAACAAAAAATGTTAAATCTCTTTTTCCAAAAATTCTGATTTTAAACTTATATTTTAAATACTTAAATTCTTACGTACAACGCTTATTCAAGCAGTGAAAATGGGATAATTAAATATAAAGACAGCGTGTAAAATCTCTACAGGTGTTCTCAACTATTGGCTCGCAGCCAGAGGATTTGCCGAATAGTTAACGGTAGCACCTTCGTTTTCTTTTGCCAAAACTTTTTTGGAATCCGTACCTAGTTGAAAACACGAAGTGCACTAAGATGGGCGAACGGCCGGTGTTGAAATACTGCTGGAATAGATTTGTTTTACTTTTAAAATGGTCGGGACAGTGAAGTGGCGTAATGCGGAGCCATCTGTAAAGCTACAGCAACACCTACAAGCGGAGTTAGATAAGTCTAACTTTCTCATACATTCTTTAGTCGCCTGTGTGGAGTATAACTTTATCGCAGAAATATCCAAACACTAATTAACTGACTTAAAAAATAGGGTTCTCAATTCGTTTTGAATGTATATTTTTTTAAGGTTTATTACCTCATAACTCCATCATTTAGTATCTGATTTTGAACTTTTCTTTTAAAGGTTATATTTTTAGATTGTTACCATGAAAATTTTATCGAAATTCGTTAAGTACTTTCGTTTTAAAATCGAAATAACTGGTATAAGCGTTTCTAAGTAAGCGAAAATGCGTAATTCGCTTTATGGAATATGTTCCTTACGACGGTTGGTACGTGTAGGATGTTTTAATGAAATACGACCCAGTAATAAGATTTTCATACAAACTTTTTTACCCCTTTTCACTCTCTTAGGGGTGGAATATCGAAAATCCCTTAGCCCCAACGATTCAGGCTCTGCGTTGATGAATCAATCAGTCAGTCAGTCAGGTCAAGTGATAATATATGTATAAATGTATCAGTTACTAATAAAACACGATAAACAGAAATAGTACAAATGGCATTTTAAAATTAAGTAGCTTCTGTGTATGGCCATACACTTGTTTTAAATGATTGTACATCGTAACTGCTTCCACTAACCGACTCAATTGACCCCGTCGGTAAGCAAATAGCAAACTGTGTAGACATTACCATTATTGATTTTTAAACGTATGTTCTTGGTATCACGACTAATTATGAAAAAAAAATTAAAACATGACCCAGTTATCATTTTAAGACGACTAAAAATTCCCTGCGCTCTAGCAATTTTTCTACGCATGTGTGCGAAAAATCCTTTTGCACCTAGGATTGCCAGATGGCTGGGAAATCCGGGATTGTCGCAGAACTCTACGTCTTGTCCCGGAAATTATAAACTTGTATCTGGCAAAACCCTATTTGCAACGCACATACGAAGTTCGTTCCTGTTCAACCGTCTTCAAAAAGAAAGAGGTTGTGCATTTTTTTTTATGATTGTTATCTTAGAACTACGTCATTTGTTAACCGATTTTGAAATTTATTTACTTTCAAAGCGTATACCTACTTACAGTCAATTCTCATAGAATTTTTATCAAAATCAGTTCAGTAGTTTCATTATAAAATCAAATTACGTTCTTTTTTATTATTTATAACTTTATAGTAAGACTTGTTTTGTGTTTTCAACTGTACTATAGTTCAATCGGCTACACATACAAACAGTCGACTAGGTTTAGTAATATGACTTTATTACCCCCTGGTCCTCTCTTACAGTATCCTAATTACGAACTAGCCTTATAAAAATACAAATAAATTCTTTTCAATTAAATTCACGACGCACACAATTATTCATATTGATATTTCGCTGGACGCACAATGGATTTCCAAATTGCCCTCCTTTGTAAACAGAACTCCTTTGAAATACATTGTGTTACGTTTCAATAAAGGTCTTTTCTATCTTTTTCTTATCCTCCTACCTTAAAGAACGTACTGCGCTCGAATATGATTGTTAACTCTTATGCACATAACGTGTTTACAGTCAACTTTAAGCAATTACTAGCCGCATAAATTAAATATGTCCTAATACCCTAAAAACCTAGATTGATTCGTTTAAGCCATTTAGGGATATGGAATTAAATTCCCATATTCGTGTTCTAAGCAAGGGGGCACGCTAACAACAGAAATCACGAACGTTATGGGATAGCGTGTTCGAAAACGTATGACGCCCAATTTAACGCGACGAAATTTTAGTTCAATTAAAATATGAATAGATTCCAATATACTTTAATATATGGATATTAATTATGCTTATAATAGTAATATTTAATGCAAATTTTGTATGTTCTTTTTATCTATACTAATAATATACGGAAAAAAGATTTAGTTTATTGTTTGTTGATTAGGCTCTAAAACTGTTAGACCGATTTAAAGAATTATTTTTGCATTGCTAAGCACGGTTATTGAGGAAGGCTATATTATATATAGACTATATTATATCACGCTACTATTCATAGAAGCAAAGCAGAAACCATAAACGAGAACGAAACTCCGAACGTCAGCTAATCTAACAATAAAGAATTATTATTATTAAATTATCGTTGTAAGAAATAATAGTTGATATACTCTTTTTTTTATCGGATTTTTTTGATCGGACAACTGATTTTTGCATTAGTTTTATAATCCGTCATTAATTTAAATAAATTGAAACAAAATATAACGAAAAACAATCGAATTTCAAATATGGCGATATCCATTAGTCCATTAATATAAAGATAGATATAAAGTTGGCAGATAGTAAGAACATAACATGAGTACTTTAACGGATGCAAATATCACTAAAAGTGATCTCATACAAACAATCTTTACTAATATAAAGTTTAGGACATATAATTGTTGTTGCAATCAAAAGAGAGATACATATAAACGCAACAGACCAAAGCAAAAAAGGATTTAATAATTAATTTCGTACACAGACGTCATGTCCACATCAGATTTTTACCAAACAAAATAAACAACACCACGGCAAGGGCTTTTATTTTTTAACAAAAAAAGCAAATTCGCATCCCCCGAGCATCCCGATTAGTCTTATTCGTACGAAACGTTAACAAAATTAAAAAATTTCGTTTTCAACCACTGCCCGCGAAAGCAATTTATTTGTAGGAGTTTTCAGGACGAACATAAAACCATCCAACTGTCCGGGGATTTATGAAACTTCCCGCTTTAAGAGAGAATCTCATCTTCATTCCAGATACGGATGCAAGAATTCTTTTTTTGAATTTATTCAAGACGGAATCATTTTCGTTTAGTTACTTTAATTTCAACATCTCTATATATGTATGTTTCTCCTATCCGGAAGTGAATAACTAAATACCTCCGGAATAGCTAAATTTTCAACCCCCGACGCAAATAGAGGACCGCTATGTGCGGGAATCGAAGTGAGTGCGTTTTTATTAGAAAGAGAGTCTTCTAACTATGGTTCTTAGATATTGTCTACCAATTCAGCCACTTGTAAATCATGAGCTCTTTTCTTCTTAGCTCTGGTAAGAATCTTAGATGCATAATAAATATTTGATTTACTTTACACATATGTATATGTTTGACATTACACACATATGTTTGATATTTACAGGCTGTTACTTTACTTTACTTTTAAAAAGGAATTAAATGTTAAGAGTAATAATTCGACGCAGGTAATACTTAGGAACTTTTTACTAGTAAATCCGTAATATTCAAACGACTAAATTATCATTACTTCTGTGGTGTTCGTAGACTAACCGAAACCCTCGTGAATCGCCCAATATCTCGTAATGTATACTGTATCCTTTTTCTAAGTACGATGTACATATGTACATACATATATAAATCATCCCATTTTCTCACACTTTAAATTACTTAATATACTGAAACTGAAAAAGGCTTTAAGCTAAAAATATAAAGTAATTTCAAACTGTAACTAAAATCAAGCCCGAATAGGTTAACAGCAAAATAGTTAGTTGTCGGCTAAACGTTCAAGTTCTATTTTAACTACGTATCCACTTTGAGCTCAGCTTGGTTAACGGAAAAACAGAAATAAACTCCTTTAAAAACTATTCAAAATATTTTATTTTAAAGGGAATGAAATTATTCACTTTCAGCAGTGTGCAGCATTTACTTCTCTCCATATTTTACGAGAGTTTTAGTCTGGCATATGCATATATAGACACTTATTTTAAAATTTCTTTATATAAGGAAATGCTCGTAAAAGACCCAGAACTGGGCAAAGATCTCTTTTATGGATGCATAGATACTCTTCTATGGTATACTAGGTGCCTCTCGCGGTTCCACTCGCGATTATGGTCACTGCTTCGCTCCTATGAGTCGTAGCGTGATGTTTAAACCCTATAATATTCGTCGATAAATGGGCTATCCAAAAGAAAAAGATTTTTTAATTGGATTAATAGTTTCAGAGATTACCCCCTATATAAAAACTTACAAAGAAATTTTATTTTTTTATAATGTTAAGTATATATAAAAAAACGAGTCACAAATAAAAGGATTTTTCTACAATATGTAAGTCTTGCCGCTTAATAGCAATTTCTCCCAGGCAATCTTTGGGTCAGATATTTATGAAGAAAATATATGTAGTTGATATATGATTGAGTATATATTGAATATTGAATATAACTAACTAACTGTATTACTGTGTACACGTGTGTACACACTAATACATACAATACAAATATATAATATTATTATGTCAAGGAAAATACAAAACCGCGCTGATACACTGCGAATTGAGAAAAAGATAAATAGAATTTCTTCTTTCACCCTATTTTAGGGTGTTTTCAAAATTTAGTTAAGGTTGGATTCTTGACCACACCAATCAATTTCCATCTTGTATTCTCCATTCCACGTGACATTGGCGAAATAACATGTGTCTAATTGGCACTACTAAAAGCCATTAACCAAAGAATTGAATTGAATTGAGAATTTCTTCTGAGATATATGTATTTCCGTATGACTGTATGCCTTCAACATCGACTACAAAATTAATTATAAACATTAGTGCTAGCTCCAACATCAACCAATCATAGATTAAAATTTACGTATTGAAAATACGAAAGAAAAAAAGGCTTTTTCACAAAGACAATGCACAATCACAATTTGTTGGCTACGATGGTAAAATTACATGGATTGAAGTTGGAATTACTTCTCACTCGCAACTGGCTTCTAGCTACTGCCTGAACACGGATCTCAAGCAATTCTCAGAATTTGCAACAAATCTTGAGACGAAAACTAAATCATTTTTGTTTTTTCATTTATTTTTATCCTACGTGGACAAGACAACTCATTTATACTTCATACAATGCTTTATTTCATTTGAGTTACATAAATACATTTATTTCAATTTTTATTGGTAAATTTAAAACAAAAATTGATACTTTAATAATAGGGGAGAAGTGGCATAAAGGAGCCGTGTTTTGAAAGATCCATTTACAATATTTTGGTATTTACGAACGGATTTGGTTGGTAATTTAAGTATTAAATCTGATTTCCTGTCACAAACATTTTACAGTCTAATTAGAACAAATAAATTCCAAAGAATGGAATTGAATTGAACATTTGACAGTTCGCCCATAATATTTTTTAAACGAATACGTTTTTACATCAATATCAATTGCTGAATCTGTTGAAACGTGTCAAACTCAATTATGTCAATCTTAATATAACATTTTTTTCTTTTAAACACGACTATAAGAGACAAGAATTATAATATCAGAGACGAATCATAGATTAAAATATTTTTTTTTAATCACTCAAAAGTTATTGAGTGATCCAATATTTGATACCACATCCAGTTGAAAACACACAGCGAATGCTCATCTACGTTTTTCCCGCCTACATCTATCCGCAATAGAAAATCGGCCACGATATTTGCTCTCGGAGATTATTTTGAACGTTTTGCTCGTATATTGAATTCCGTATATGGAGCTGAGTTTTATCCGCAATCGATGTGTGTAGCTATAACTATACGTGTATATATGTAGTGTGGATTTTGTTTTGTTCGAATTGAAAGTAGATGTGACGTTATTAACTTTAAGAACAAAATATAATTTGTATGTTTTACTCTAGTAAATGGTATAAAACAACTTAAAACAACGAAAGCTTTTGCTGACAAAGAAGGCACATTTATATCGATACCTCCCACGTAAGTTGTTGTAATCCCAAAATTATAATTTTACAGTAGAGCACTTTTAATCCGTCTTAATTTAAGTGAAAAAAAAAAAGATTTTTGGTATTTTTTCACTTTGAATGCATTAAGCAATGCAAATTCGTGTAGTATTCAGTAAAAACGCTAACGGCAATTTTGTGGCTTACAATAACTTACGTGGGAGGTATCAATATAAATCTATAGGAAAATTTGAAAGCAAAACTTATAATATCGCCAATTATTGTAGACTAGTGTGGGAAAAACACAATCATGATTTATTTAGTGTTTTAACAATATCTAATTAAACAATAGACAGTTAGTAGAGATCTGATGATACCTTTGAATTCAAAATCATAAAATACTTTATTCAAGTAGGCTTTTAAAAGCACTTTTGAATGGTCAAAACAAACAAAAAATACTTATTTTAAGGAAAAACTACCACCGGTTCGGAATGTAGATTCTACGGAGAAGAACCGGTAAGAAACTCAATAGTTACTCTTTTAAAATTGTGTTATTAAGTATATACATTAAAAAATTACAAATGTATATATTAAACATTTAAATTTAAATTAATTAAATTCTTGGATATGTATGTAATGCATTCTTTTTCTCTTGCTTTTATAATACTTTCGTGCTGTGACAATGACTAATTATAGAGCATTAGTTATTATCCAGGCACACGGTTGTCTGCACAATTTCAGGATCCACAGTTATTCCTAATGTAATAAATAAAATATAACAACATCCTATTTATAAAATTTTAGCATTTTCATTCAATGATGTATGTACGCAAAAAAAGTCACGCCTGAACTTTTCGAAAACCAAAAATTTTGACGATTCCAATTCAATTCAATTCAATTCAAATACTTTATTGTACACCACAAATTAAAAACAGATTAACCTTAGAGGAAGTACATAAAAAAATATGGTACAACAGGCGGTGTTATCGCTTTAAAGCGATTTCTTCCAGACAACCGTGGTGATATGGAGTAATAGCCAACAGAGAGATGGTAGGTGGTGTAAAATAGACTACATACATATAGATAGATTAAACATGTATATACATATACTCATACATAAATACAAACAAATATACAGTACATAAGTATATATATACAAAGAACAAATAGTATCTAGTCGCCATTCAGTTAGAGAGTATGAGATAATAACTTTTAACTTTAGTTTTAAATGAGGTTAAAGAGGTTGCAGATTTGATATTAGGCGGGAGGGCATTCCACAAGCGAGTAGCCTCAGCCGTAAAAGATTTTTTGAAAAAAATTGTTTTCTGCACAGGTGTATTTAGAAGTAAATTTTCAGATGACCGTAAGTTCATGCTATGCCCGTCAAACTCATTACCAATATTGACTTCGTTCAAATTGGAAGTGTTTCCTAGCGATTCGTAATTCAATTCAATTCTTTGGTTAATGTCTTTCAGCTTTACCAATTAGACTCATGTTATTTCATCAATGTGACGTGAAATTGAAAAAAACAGTCGGATGGAAAATCCTTAATTAAATTTTGAAAACTCCTCAACATCTACAATCAACTAAAATGCAAAATACGTAATTTCGCTTGCTCGGATGACATACTAATTGGACGCTGATAAGCAATACTGTGTCAAGCCTCACGGACTTAATTTTGAAAATGGCGTTTAAATATATCAACCTATTCTTAATAAATTTGTTCGAAGAAGCATATATCCATCTTTTCTTTTCTATTTTGATAAAAGGTATAATGAATTAAAAGCAGATTGATATATGTAATGTGTTATCCATTAAAATAATAAGTTTTTCAAATATATCAGATTATTACGTATTTCAAAATATGGATAAAAATAAGAAATATTTAATTTAAAAACTTTTTTCCCTACTTATTTTATTTAGATGACTTGAAAATATTTTGAATAATGTTAAATAGGTAATCCATTATCGAAATACATCCATATCTCCGAATTTAACTTTTTGGAGGTTGACACGTTATTGCTTATCAGCATTCACATATGCGCTCTTTTTTTTTTTTTGTTAAAGTCTGTGGTCAAATTGAGAAAAAATAGGCAACTTGACTATGTAGCCTTCGCGAAATCTGTAATTATAGACGCATGATCTTTGACAATAGAACCTTAATAACGTTCAAACTTATCATTTAAATTCATTATAGTCGTATTTCAGCCAATCGGCGACCACTAGTAATGATTATATTAGACCTTAACCTAAACGATTCATAGTTTTCCCAGTGTACTTTACAAGATCATTAAGCTGTCAGTTCTAGTTGTCATCGTTAACACATAATAATCTCACTCGTATGTCATTCACTTGTATCGGGTAAGCCTTTAAAGCGCATTACGAGTTGAGGAGTTCAAATGGTTTATTGGTCCTATGTTATTTATGTTTATCGAAGTACTGTTACATAAATTTCGAAAATTAATAATAGTATTTTTTTTATTCATTCCGTGATTCACGGCGGGAGGTTCTGTATGATAAAAATTTTATTTTGTTTTTGAGTTTTTTAATTAAATGCGAAGGGTCAAGGACGGACATTGACCTGGAGTAAAATAACTAGGGCGAATTTTATCAAAATTTCATCGTTTCCACGTCATGTGATGTTTAGTTTAAAAAATGTAGTTTAGCCGAGTTCCGAAGAAAGAGGTTCTCAAACCCTCGAAGTTTTTTTTAATGTAAATGTTTTCCTGATTGAAAACGACTTGACATTTGAATAATCGAATTATTTTTGTTTGAAAAGGTACTCTCCCATTAGTCCTAAAACATTTTCATCAAAATCAGTTCAACGAACTAAAATTTTAAAATTAAAACAATTTGAATAAGCTTGCCATCTAAGTAAACGAAAGTACATATGTATATTCTCTTATAGTAAATTCCATTCCTAATTCTCTTATAGTAAATTCCTTCTTGTAAATAAGTCTTGTTGAGTTTACTATCAGTAAAAATGATAAAACGTGACTTAATATTTCATGTACTACGAAATTAAACGGATCTAAACAGACACGTTAGCGCAGTGGTCACTGCAACTGACTCAAGCGCTAACGGTCGCGGGTTCGATCCCCGCTCACGGCAAACGCCTGTATTGGCCATATGGATGTTTGTCGTGGTCTGGGTGTGTGTTAGGTTAGGTTAGGTTAGTGTTGTGAGTGTTTCCGGAACCCCGACACAAGATCACACGATCTTAATGGGGGCCGTTGAGTGTGATGAGTTTACTTATTTATTTAAACAAGTCATGTACGAACCAAACCCACAAAATTTCGACGCAAATATCAAGCATATTTTATTGAGCTATAAATTCGTAACTATCGTGGTTTTTATCGTTAGAAGCCTAAATAATCTTTAATACACTCATTACCCTTATTTATATCATGCAGTTACGAGTAATAAAGCGGTTTACGATGAATACCGACGTAATAACGTTCAAACTCTGATTTCGCCGCGCTTCTATGTAACACATCGCTGAGTACATAAAGACCTTATGCACGTGATATTGTTCGAAATTTACTTCCTTTTAAACAAAGGTTGTAGTGCATGTTGAAAATTTTTGTGGTTTCCGGATTTTATTGGAGATTTCCATTTTGACCTAAATTAAAATTTTTATTTTTATTTAGGTCAAAATGAACGTTGTAATTGTTTTATGGTTGTAATTTCTTTTTATTTGTGGAAACCTGCCTATCTACCTGTTACTGTTTTTGTCTATGTTTATTCTTTCTCGAACTGGCAGAAATCTCTTTTAGGGATACGTACACCTTTTAAACTTTCTTTTCCCGTGACATATATGTATCTGTGTAATATTTCTGGCATGTTTAATGAACTGTTAAATAAAAAAATAATAAAATTCATTTATGCTCAATTTATTTATAAAAGCGTCCAAATCAACGGCTTCTAATAGTAAATGTACTAGGAGATTAAAGACACAAACAAAAACGCCCAAACCACGGGTAACATCAGAACTTGTACAAAGATTTGACAATAAAATCAACCATTAGCATAATTAGATGCAATAACCTCCAAACCTACCATCCATCAAAAGCCTACCTTAAACATCGTCCGATGAAAAGTCTATGAGCCATAATTACCGTTCCCAAGAAATATTTTCTCATTACAGTTTTATTATATGTATAAATTCTACATTTACCTTTTAATCTTGGTACCAGGCACATGTAAATACAAACATTATTTACCCTGATAGCGCATTTTATAGGTTAAGAGCGAAAGGCTTGCCTCCATTTTACCATAAAGATACTTTATCATCCGCTGTTGGTGCTCTCGTCAGGTCTTGATGAGACTTTATGTATAGCTTATATCTAATAATCTACGTATTCATATTTAATTCTATCTTTACTATAATACTAGCTGTGCCCCGCTGTTTTATCCGCAAATTAAACGTAGCCTAAGTTATTTTTTATAACATTAACTGTTCGTGAGTGAAAATCGTATAGTTGAAAGCTAATAATTTTAAATTAGAAACAGACACTTCAATTTTATTTATTTGTGTAAATGTTCATAATATCTTTTGTTATTAATAATAATACGAGATTGTTTGTATCGCTGATCTTTCAGTGACAACTGCTCCAGACTGTTATGGATGCATTTTGAAAATCTACCACGCGCACCAAAAAATATACGCCGTGACGTCGCATATTAGTACGATGTGTGATTTATCGTTGTCTTAGATTTTCGCGATTATTATTCATTGAAATAAAACTATTTTAAACGGATTTAAATCGCGACTGTCCATCTACCATGATGAGTCTACCCGTGACCATGAACGCTGCGAAGTGCTCGAAACGTCGGGATGATAAAAATAATTAATATACGCGATTTAAAATAGTTTTATTTCGATATGTGATTTTTTACTTAAAATCAATCGAATCAAATTGTCATAGGTTTTGGCTGTAACGCTTTGAAACTACGTAACATAACTAATATAATGTTAAGAGGAAATCCACATTATACATTATTCTTACACAATGGTGCTTCCACAGTCAGCGGCCCCTCTCAGTCCGAGGGTACTCGAACATTCTTAACCGAGTCACCCCTTCGATTAATATTGCTTCTAGAAATTTCTTATTTTACAATGCCGATACCCGGTACTTCATTAGTGTTTTAGACTATAACGTCAATATACCAATTATGTGTTTATTCAGTAATCATTCAGCATGCTTTCTGAGGTCACAAAGTGGTTTAACACTTAAGTACATTTTATTAAAATAAAAATAAGCCATGTATTTAAATAGACCAGTACATGGAAAATTAGAAAAAAAAGAATTAAATTACAGATCATGCTCAACTTAAACGGCCAAATTAGATTTTTAGTAAAAATTTTAGTGACAGTAGACTTTAAAACAAGCATTTAAATTTTGATACATCATGCATGTAAAGGTTAAATAATAAAATGTGAAAAGCTGTTTTTTGTAGACATCAAATTCATCGGTTACTTAAGATGGAATAGTTTATTTAGGTATGTAAAGAATTTCGACACTGTGTCCGCAAGCAACTTAATAGTACAGCATTTGGGGTACATGCCGAGTGCTGATTCGAGCTCAGCTGCTCAATTTTTTAATCTATCTTGCCCAACGCTGGACTCATATTCTTATTAATCTAAGCTACATACATTTTCAGATCGTGTAATAATTTAATCAAAATTAAGCAATTTGGTATTATCTTCTATGTCACATTGTGTCATATGTTTCAGAATTTATCAAATATGATCTTTATCAATATTTTAAACAGATAAATTTCGTTTGTAAATTTATATGTATGGGGTAATCTCTGCAATTACTGACACGATTTGAAGAATTATTTTTGCGTTGGATATATCACATCACACTACGAATCACGCAAGTGAAGCAGTAACCATAGACGCGAATGAAACAGAGAGGGGCAGTCTATAATATTTAAAGATAATTTAATGTTACTTTCAACAATCAATAATCACGTAACATGTAGTTTCCGCGTGAAAGTTTTCATTATATTTTGACTATAAACAAATTTCTCGTTGTAGGAAAGTTTGTGTTTGTTTCAGACCCAAGAGTTTGAGTTGCTATTATTATAACATTAAATATACCAACACTTCTGGCAATTATGGTAACAACAAACGTGTACTGTTTTCAGGTAAAGTGCTCGGATTCCGGAATAATTAATTGTTCGTGAGATGGTTTAATTGTAGTAATGACAAAGCATTTAGCATTGAACGAAACAGATGTTGCTCTGTTTGTGTATACCTAAATCTAGAATGTCTATTATGAAGCATCAGATGCCTAGGAGTTTAATTTAGATTTAAATATATATCCAGTAATATAAAAAAAATATGGACTTTAAAATATATACTTCATACAAAATCAAAATATATTTTTTATTCAAGAAAGCTTTTACAAGCACTTTTGATTGGTCAAAACAAAGAAAAAAATATATAAATTAGTATAAAAAATAATTACTAAATTAATGAAAGACTCCCACCGGTTCGGAATGTACATTCTACGAAGAGACAAGAAACTTCTTATTTTAATATGAGTGTTGAGACGATAAGTTACCCGATTGTTAGTATATTTTAATATTTATTTTTTGATTACATTGGCTCAAAAAGTACTCCCACTTTACCCAACTACGGTGAAGCTAAACGTAATGATTTTGGCAATGTATGCATGTATAATCTACCATAGCTCCTAAATTGAATCGATTTTAATGAATGAAATATTAACATATTCGTTATAATGACCCGGGTGACATAGGTTAAAATATGTTGTATGACAGAATTATTTATTTAGGTACGTATTCAGGTTATAGTTTTTATTCTTTATGATTTGTTTGAAGAAATACTTCCACTCATAAGTCTTGTCACCATTCCGCGCGGACTTGACTTATACAGTAATTATTACGATTTGTAAATCGTTAAGTTTATCTTTTTTGATTGTATTGGATTTGGATGCTAATAAGCAATAATGGGTCAACCCACACAAAATCGAATTAGAAGATATTAATGTATTTTGATACTGCATCACCTATTAAACATTATTAAAAAAATTACGTCTTGTAAACTAAATAAGTACAGAAAAAAGATTCTTAATTAATTGTTTCGAATTTCAAGTACATTCCATATTTTACAATAATCTAAAATATTAAAAAAAACTTTTAATTAGATAATATATTAAATATATCTATATGCTTTTAACTCTTTATACCTTTTCTCAAAAAATAAAAGAAAAGATATATACTTCTTCTAACATATTTATTACGAATAGGTTTGACATCTTTAGACGTCATTTTCTCAAACTAAAGTTCGTGTGGCTTGACACAGTATTGCTTATCAGCGTCCATATATTATATTGTAGAGTCCGGTGTTGATACATTTACTTTATACCTTTTACTACACTGATATCCATAGTACATTGACATTAACGGAACTTTTCAAGACTATATCTTTTTTATTGTCATACACTTTTTGGCTTATTTCTTTACATATAGCGTATCTTTATAAACCGCACAAGCATAAAACACAATATCACCTAAGTGTGTGTTAAAGTGCGCTGTCAAATTGATGACGTCACAAGATGGCCGGCAATCACCGCGTGTGCCAGACTATTAAACCTGAGTGGGTTATTAACTACGGCGCGAGATGGATTCGCAGGTGTGATTAATTAGCAGGTGAAAATTAATTGATTTTCAATTTACTGCCATAAGGCTGGTTATGTGAGAGAACCAATTAAGTTTGCTTGGTATTTAATAAAAAACGGATGAGTTTACATATTTTTTTACTATCTTATAGATATGTCGGATATCTCCATGGATATCCGAGAGAATAGAAAGATCCGTATCCATATCCTTTACTTTTTTGCGGAACTTTTACCTTATTAACTTTCAATATATATATGAAATTTTATTTATACAAAGTGTCATACTAAATTGGTAACAGAACAAAGGCAATATTCACTCAATGCCAATCGTAACATGTCTTGCCTATCATACAAAGTCTCAAAGTGTAGTATATCCGTATCCGTATCCACGGATCTTGACACCAAACATCCGTATTCGGACCCGTATCCGCGGATATATATATTTAACGATCCAGCACATCACTAGTCATCTCCAAGTGTGAGAGTGATGGTAAAAAAAAAACTGTCTTTAAATTAGTATCTATATTATAGATGGAGGAACACAGCCCTGATAGGGTATTAAGTTTGTTTTGCTCTCCGCCACCCTCGACGTTACCTTGAGTTGTCTAGCCTTTTGATGAGGACTATAGGTTTTGCTTATGGTTTTCCACGTGCTACGATGTTAGTTAGATTGGTTGACACTTATAGTAATTGCTCTACACCTGTATCCTTGTGTGATATTGTTTGCTTTAAAAAAAGTAGATAGATTGATCAAATATTCTTTCTTGTAGACCAACAAAATATACAAAAAGGAGTACAGACAAAATAAAGGGTACAAGAGGCGGCCTTATGACTAAAATAGCGATTTCTTCCAGTCAACCTTAAGAGAGAATAAGGACGGGTATACACTATATATCAGAAAAACTATTATACATACATACATATATACACAAACATGCACTAACCAAACCTAGAACCTAGAAGTACCTAGATGACAGAGATTTGCTTAGAATTTTACTCGTAAAGTTTATTTTTTTGAAATAATATTTAGATACGAATTACATTCTGATGAAATATGAATAATGTTTTTCGATCTTACCTTGTTAATAATAAAATATCGATTTATCACCCCGAAAATTCCTACATACTCAAGAAAATATAATATATACATATATACATAATGTATATGTATAAAACAATTGCTCATTTAAAGGTATTAGATAGATCCTAGGATACAATAGAACATCACTATTTGCACACACTAGGATAGTATTACAAACAGTGAGTATATTTTAATTGATAGAATAATGCTCGCAATACTGACTAACTGCTAAATGATATTAAATTTGGTTTTACCTTTTTTAATGTTCGTGTTTTTATAGTTAAAGTAGAAAGAGAGGAACTCCTTCAAATAATACACTGTCTCTATCTAAAGGACATTTAAGAGATCATGAAAAATATTTTTTGGTGAATTACAATTCTCAAGTACATAATGTTACAAGTACAAACAGTATGTATTCAGAAAATCAACAAACGTCAAGAACGTGAAATAACGAGGCACATTTGAGTGATGTCGGCTTATTGGAAAAACGATGTGTGACGGGTGAAGAAAATTATATACAAATTTCGTCAACAGCTATTTACTTACGGCCTATTTACTTTGAAGTTATGTATTTACTTTATTGCGGTGTTTGACGTGTAAATAGCCGACGTTCGGTATACATATAAAAACTGCTAACACTGATAATACTAAGTGTACTCTGATAAAAGTGTCCAGTGAAGTTCCTACATAACTCCACTTACACACTTATTAAAAATCTAGCTGTCCCTTGCTTGCACTCATGTTTATGGTTGCTGCTTCACTCCTGTGAGTCATAGCATGCTGTAATATAGCCTAAACATTCCTTAATAAACTGTATATCCAACGCAACCATATTTTTCAAATCGGATCAATAGTTTCAGTTTCTCTTACATAGAATTTTATCTGTTTATAATATTAATATAAATGTAATAATATTGTTAATGACATGACTTTCTTTTAACTTTCAAAAGAGAGAGATACGCTAGTGAAAATTCAACTATTTTTAACAAAAATAATTTTTGATCATGAAGAATTAAATATACATCTACGTCATCGTAAAACTTACCAAAAATGAATTTATGGATACACAAAATATTTCCGTTGATAATTAACACCGGGATTTCGGCTCGACGGTTTTCAGTGAAAAATGAAACATTACTTATGTTGATTATTTCCTATGTGTTAAACAAAGGTTACCTTTCGTCCCATAAAAAAATTGCGAGGCACAATATTTACCCTGTCACCGAAATTATTCCATTTTAATGTCTCCCAAAATCCTGTGTTTTTCTTAGCAAGCTGTGTTTATCTTTAAGTTGTTGTGCAATTATGGAATTCGCAGGTTTTTGGTATCATGGTGATGTAATATATCGTTAAACCAACAATTGATAAACCTAATAAATAAATAAAAATCCTCATCCAAATAATTAATTAGAAACGAGACCTTTTTTCCTACCGCTTTAGAGTCAATTAATTTACTTATTAGCCGTTCTATACAAAATATTTTTTCTACATAACTTTTTAGGGTTCCGTAGTAAAAAACGGAACCCTTATAGTTTCGCCATGTCCGTCTGTCTGTCTGTCTGTCTGTCCGCGGCTTTGCTCCGAAACCTTTAATACCAGAAAGCTGTAATTCGGTATGAGTACACATATAAAGCATCACATTATGTAAATATTAATAATTTTAAATTAATATATGAATTTAAATGAATAAATAAATAAATATTTAATAAGTTTAAATTACAATCAAATATAAAATAAGGTATAAAACAATGTCTCAATAAAACATGTCGCGAGTGATTCTGAATCGCGCTTATGAAGTTTTCAACCAAATCTCCATAGATTTCATAGGCGCTAATCAGGAAGGAAAATTATCGGCGCTAAGTATATTTTACAACTGTTAGAATAATAAATAATCGACGAACATATAAAGTTCAAAATCGTTTTTATAATTCACATTCAAACATTCATTTTACATTAAAAATATTTTAGTCCCGAAATATAGGTACCTAATTTAGTCTCTTTATCATTACATAGATTTAATATTGTAAACACTTTAAGAATTAAATTGTTAATTAATTATATAAGGTAGGTAAGTAGTAAATAGGTATATCATTCTAAATTATTACCATTTGTTATTAATAAATTACCTAGTTTGATTTTGAAAAATAAGAATTATTCTCTTCTTAAAGAGAAATATAAAATAATTTTATAATAATAAAAGGTTTAAAATTGTAAGTACGTATATTGTATAAACTGACTTAAAAAAGAAAATTCCCAGTTCGTCGTAAACTTTTTTACGAAAATAGGTACTCGAAGATTGCTTGACCGATCTTGACAATTCTGACAACTACGGAACCCTACACTGTGCGTGGCCCGACACGCACTTGGCTGATTTTTTTATGTAATTTTTATTCTGATGTTTTAATTAGTTATAATATTATAACTGATACATACAGATAGTTTTAATATTATTATTGATATTCCATTCGGAGAGTAGACAAATCCAACAAAACAATGAACATAAAAATCGGTTCAGACGTTCTTCAGTTATAAATGACGTAACTAACTTTGTTTTATCTATATTAATTAAAAAAAAAAAAACAAAAATTATTATGTTACTGTAGATAAGTCGAAAAATTCGACACGAGTGTAAAGATATTAACCAATTACACCATGAAAATTGTTTGTTCGTTAACGCTGCCGTATTTTAAACAGGAATTTTCAGCCTCAAACAGCTGTGAATTACAACTAGCAACATTGCGAGCCAACTCTGAACCTCAATATAATCTACTAGCTGTCCCTTGTGGTTTCACTCGCGTTTATGGTTACTACTTTGCCTCTATGAGTCGTAGCGTGATGTAATACAGCCTATAGCCTTCCTCTATAAATAAATAAATAAACGTATCACACTCAACGGCCCCCATTAAGATCTTTTGACCTTGTGTCGGGGGTCCGGAAACATACAAAACACTAACAATACAGACCAATACAGACATTTGCCGTGAGCGGGGATCGAACCCGCGACCGTTAGCGCTACAGTCAGTTGCAGTGACCACTGCGCCAACATGTCTGTCTTCCTCTATAAATAAACTACTTAACACAAAAATAATTTTTCAATTCGAACCAGTAGTTCCCGAGATTAGCGCGTTAAAACAAACAAACAAACTCTTCAGCTTTATAATATTTTATATTATGAATTTTAATGTGGGACTTATAAAAAAAGAAACTAAATTTAATAGCAAAATACGTAATTTTGTTTACTTAGACTATACACTTATATCAGTAATTTCGATTTTAAAACAAATCGCGGCACCATTTCTAACGAAATATGTATAGGACCCATCTGGAAGCTTGTCTTTACGAACAAAAATAATTATCAAAATCAGACGAAATTATGAAGTAACAAACGTTAAAAAAACGCTACGAATTGACAAAAACCTTGCTTTGTTATGAAGTCGGTTGATAAGCGCCCAATTATTATAAGGCATCATTCCAATGTACAAACTATACTACGATACAATATACTGAATGTGTCATTAGCTAGACCCATAGTCAAGCCACTCTTTCCCATTGGGCACTCTGGGTACTTGCCCAGGGCCTAGCGATCGATTTGGGCATCATATTTCCTGTCAAATTCTAGAGAAATTATTGATGATTTCGCTTCAGTCCTTTCCACAGTTCCCCTCCGAATAATTCACCCACCACGATCCACGATCCACAATGAACGTATTGACCGCGAAGAGCGCGCGCTTGACTTACATTGGTTCACATCATGTAGAACCAGCATCGAATGTAGAACCAGCTATTAACACTGAGAGGAAATTAGTTGAAAACTCAGTAAACTATATCAGTAGTCACTAATAATAAAATCGACCAATTGACCGTAATATTCTATTTTGTATATAGACATGTGTGGCGTAAAATTAATGTATGAATTGGCTGCTTTAGCGCTAAAATAATGTCATAGTATGAATTGGCTGGTATTTTGTTATAAATGTAGAAAGGGCTATCTTTTCATCAAAGAAAATATTTGAAAATGTATTATTAGTTACTTTAGTTAAAAAAATTATATCGCCCCAATGGCCATCTCCTGAATTTATGCATAATTCCGCTTGTTTTACGGCATTTTGAATTGTTGCTCGCAAAACATCTGGCTCCAAATTAGCGAATTTTTTCTTCAATTTTAACTTTCAAGTCTTGAAATATCTACGTCATAAATGTCGAAACACAGTAACATTTGACGCCACCCGCCAAAATTGCGTCCAATTCAAACTATGACACTCTGATATAAAAATGAAAGGTCACTCACCCACTCATCACGAAATCTTAAAAACTACAAGTGCTAGGAGTTTCAAATTTTGTATGGGGTACTTTTTAAGACGTATGCTATCACTAAGACGGAGAACGAAGTTTGTATGAAATTGCTATGTTAAACGCGAATGACCCCGTGAGAGGCCGCTAGTGATCTAATAAATCATAATGCAAAGAAGCGAATCCTCAGTACAATTACATAATATTACGAAACAGCAAATGTTAAACGTAATAATATTTATTATTTATTTCATAATTTTCACGAAATACTGCTTGACGCTACATTAAAACTTCCTTCGCGTTACCATTGTCCCCCGAGAATACATTAACTAAAGAGTTGAATATTATGACAAATGGTGCACCCGAATACGACCTCTAGCGGTAAGGAGGATGGAACAGTAATTGTTTAATTTTGCGTGAAATATTAACAGCCATTATGCCACGCAGGTATTCTTTCGACCGTGTGGGCGGCGAGCCAATCATTGTGAGAAGATATGGATGTATTTTGTGCAGGTTAATCTATGCTTAGAGATTTATAAAATCAATATCTATTTTCAATATTAATAAACTGAAGAGTTTTTTTGTTAGCATGTTTAACGCTAATCATTTACCAGTTAGATTTGTTTTTTTAAGATACAATATAAAACAACTCTGTAACCTAGTAACGATACCTCGTAAGTAGTCACGAAAGCTGTTAAAAATAAGGCACTGACAATAAATCTTTTAAGTGTAAAGGAATGAGAAATAACTTATGTAAATCTTTATGAAAGTCTGAAAACAAAACTTATATTAATTCTTGCCTTAGAGTTCTAAAAATTTATATAATGAGTTAGTATACTATATATGGACGCTGATAAGCAATACTGTGTCAAGCCCCATGGATTTCGTTTAGTTAAGAAACTTTTTTCCGTACTTATTTAGTTTCGATGACTTGAATTTTTTTTGAATAATGTTAAATAGCTATCAAAATCTCAAAATTTGACTTTTTGTGGGTTGACATATTATTGCTTATCAGCATCCATATACGAGTCTAGTCTACCCGTGACCACGAACACTGTAAAGTGCTCGAAACGTCGGGATGATAAAAATAATAATTAATATACGCGATTTAAATCCGTTTAAAATAGTTTTATTTCAATGAGTAATAATCGCGAAAACCTAAGACAACGCTAGTATAAGTGCATTAATGAGTATTTTTTCTTTTCATATTTACAGTCAGCTGACAGTCAGCTCGTGACCACGGCGAATGTAACTTCGTCGAAACGTCGGGCAATAAAAAGGTATTACTACTATTAGCTATCGCGATAAGACCCGTTATATTCAATATTAATAGTATAAATCGCGAAAGTTTAAAATATATTTTTTCTTTATAGACGAATATACAGATTTAACAATAGCCGACATGTTTAACATTAATGTTATCATTCTGATGGTGAACGTGCCAAGCGGGACAAATTGTTGGCACTTATCATTCAAGCGAGGAACTGTGTCAGGTCATATGAAAATTACATTTTTATTGTAAGCGACCGTATTACGATTTTGAATGGAGCTTAGCCGTTTTAATAATAGGCTGAATGGTTTCATTGTTGTCTTTTTAGGCTTAATACGAGGAACTATGGAGGTTTTTACTGGAATTTAAAATTACGTTTTTGATATTGAGCCGAGATGGCCTAGTGATCAGAACACGTTGATTTAAATCGATGATCGCAGGTTCAAACCCCGGCTAGCACCGCTGAAGTGCTAAATTTTTTGTTCAAATTCATTTCGAGCTCGGTGGTGAAAGAAAACATCGTGAGGAAACCTGCATGTGCCGGGAGAAATTTTGACACATTTATATCCGCCAACCCGCTGTGTAGAGCATTAAGCTCTTTCTCCTTAATAGGAGAAGAGGCCTTTGCCCAGCAGTGGAACACTTACAGGCTGTTCTTTACTTTACTCTTTTGATAATATGACCTTTACTTTGATATTTTACTAGCTGCCCCACGTGCTTTCACTCGCGTTTATGGTCACTGCTTCGCTTCTTTCAGTCGTATCGTGATAATCAAATAAAATCAAATCAAAAAAATACTTTATTCAAGTAGGCTCTTTTGAGCACTTTTGAATCGTCATACATGATAATAACAAAAAAAAATACATAAATAATGAAGCTACCACTAATATAATATAGCCTATAGCCTTCCTCAATAAATAAACTATCTAACAGAAAAAGAATTTTTCAATTCAAATCAGTAGTTCCTGAGTACGCCTTACGCCAGTAGTAGTAGTACGCCTTAACTCTTCTGCTTAATAATTTTGATACAGATATTATTCTAACGATGCGTTAAAATCCTTACTACCCAACGCAAGAAGATTTTTTTTAAATCGTATCCGTAGTATATTACCCTCTCATACAAACTTAGAAATAAATTTAACTTCTGTATAATATTAGTATAGATAAGTGAATTTGTATTTAATACTTTGTAAATTTTGCAATATTTTGTTAATTAATACTGTTTTATCTTCTGCCTAATAGAACTTTATCTTTGACTGACAACACACGGCCTAATTTGCTCCCTCAGGGTGTTAAATAGGGGATTTAAATATTTATTTAGGATTATAGTTAGCAGAGTTATTTTGTTACATAATTATATATTACAGCCGAAGGCGAATCCTTCGGGTTAGTGAATGAATAATTTATTTGATATCTTTATTTTATGTTTAATATTTTTTTAGATATATATTTATTTTATGTTTTATACTTTTTTATTATAACGAATGCTAAATAACATTAAATCCCCGTATAAAGTTCAAAACCGTAGAAATCAAATTTGTATTTATTTTTAAATTATTTTCTGTTAACTAATTTCTGTAATTTTTGTATTAAACTCTTTTTTGTTTTTATACAACTGCTTATATATTTATTTTTATATATGTTGTTATATTATATTCAGCTCACGATAAAAGTCACATTATTATTATTACTGCAAACAATCATGAAAAGTAGCAAATATATATTTATTAATAATAAAATTAACCATTAATAGCTCAAATTATAAAAAAGGAAAGAACCTTCAAAAACACGCAATTTTTAAATTCTATAGTACCAATCTAAAAGTATATCCTTTCAAATAAAAAACAATTTTCAAAAACAGTTAACAAATGACGATAATCTGAGGTTACTTAAAAAAACACATCCTACAAAACCGCCCCTTAATTTAAAATCGTTAAAAATAAATTTACCGCCAAAAAAGACGCGATTTCACACAAATTTTTCAACGCTATATTTACACAGCCTTCGTTTCGCCCACGTCAAGTTCGAAATATCTATCAAATGAAGTACGCATGAGCGGTTGTAGGGGTGCCATCACAGGCGTGGGAAGATTGCTACGGCTTCTGTGACGTCACTCTTTACATTCCTAACTAATATAACTAGTTTTCGCCCAGTGGTCGAAATTCGACCATATTTAATTTTGATTATTATAACCACTAACAATAATAAACAAAATAGTTCATACGGACGCTGATAAGCAATACTATGTCAAGCCACACGGACTTGATTTTGAGAAAATAGCGTCTAAACATGTCAACCTTAATGAATTTGTTTGAAGGCACATATATCCATCTGTTCTTTTCTATTTATATATAAAGTATACTAAATTAAAAGCAGATTCGTATAATACAAAAGTTTATCTAATAATATTTTTTTCAAATACATGAGATTATTGTATAAATGGAAATTCAGCATCCATTTATGGATGCTGATAAGCAATAATGTGTCAACCCCCACGGACTTCATTTTGAGAAAATGGCGTCTAAAGATGACAAACCTATTCTTACTTAATTTGTTTAAAGAAGTTTATATCCATCTTTTCTTTTCATTTTTAAAAAGGTATAATGAATTAAAAGTAGATTGATGTATTTAATATATTATCTAATAAAAAGTTTTTCAGATATTTCAGATTATTCTATTAATTGCAAGATATGGAACGCACTTGGAATACGAAACAATTATTAAGACACTTTTTTCCGTACTTATTTAGTTTATATTACTTGATTTTTTTTTGAATAATGTTGAATAGTTGATGCAGTATCAAAATAGATCAATATCTCCGAATTTGACTTTTTGTGGGGTGACACATTATTGCTTATCAGCATCCATATAATCTACATATTAATGCTAATAAGTAATAAAGTGTCATTACAACCCGAATTTGGAGATATTAATGTATTCTAATAATGCCTACGTTTTTTACATTATTAAAAAATCAAGTCATTTAAACTAAATAAGTACGAAAAAAGGTTTCTGAATTAAATGTTTCGAATTTTGAAGTGTGTTCAATATTTTGAAATATATAATCTCATATATTTAAAATGTTTATTATTAGATAAAACTTATTATTACATTAATCTGCTTTTAAACCATTATGTATTTTATTAAAACAGAAATGAAAAAGTGGATATAAACTTCTTCAAACAGGTTTATTAAGCTATTCTTAACATCTCATCATTTTTGACATCTTTAGACGCTCATATTTAATATAACGGGTCTTATCGCGATAACTAATAGTAGTAATACCTTTTTATTGCCCGACGTTTCGACGAAGTTACATTCGCCGTGGTCACGAGCTGACTGGTGTACCGCGCGCCCTCCGGCGACGAGTGCGTGAGTTTTCTTCGCCTACCCTCACAATATTAATATTGTCTTTACCGTTATTATAATGCTGGGAGCACATTAAAAATATATAATCTTTAGACGCTATTTTCTCTAAGTGAAGTGTGGCTTGACACAGTGTTGCTTATCAGCATCCATACACAATCTGCTGTAAAGTTTAATCGAAATCTGTTCAGAAGTTTACGTTACAGTGGGCGTGTTATGACAGAAGATCTACACAAGTTTATTATTATTGTTACGTGGGTGCTTGTTACATCGGATTCAATTATAAACTTAAAACAAACTTTCATGTGATGTTATATTACAAAACTTGTTATCTTATAAAATGTATATTTAAATCGCGATTTTACATTATAATCTCAGTAAGTATGAATCCGATTTGTTAAAAATCTGAATGCGTAAAATTGCTAAATTATTGAATTAAACATATAGACTATGTCTGAAATGAGCCGAGATGGCCTAGTGGTTAGAAAACGTCGATCTCAACCGACGATCGCGGGTTCAATCCCCGGCTAGTACCGCTAAATTTGTGTTTAAATTCATCTCGAGCTCGGCGGTGAAGGAAAACATCGTGAGGAAACCTGCATGTGTCGTAAGTAATTCTGACACATGTATATCCGCCAACCCGCAGTAGAGCAGCGTGGTGGATTAAGCTCTAAACCTTCTCCTTAATAGGACAGGAGACCTTTGCCCAGCAGGGGGATATTTACAGGCTGTTACTTTATAGACTATGTTCGACGTATGTCTTTCGCTTTTGTAAATGTTCGCAGCCAATCACACTAATGATTTGTATTCCTAGAATTACGGTCCATCAAATTATGCGCGCAATATTTAAAATACGCTTACTAGGAAACCGTGCAATACTATGTCCATAGTAAAAGTTTGTGTGATGCCATTTGAAGACATTAAAACAGAAACATTGACACATTTAAAAAATTGTCATATCCATCATATCAATACGAGGAACAAGAACAAACTCATTATACATGCTACTCGACTACGTCGAGTTAATAATTCTTTTGATGGGAGATGTAAAAGATTTTACAACAGGATCCCAGAAAACGTTCAAAATGCTTCTATAGCAAAGTTCAAAACAATTGTAAAGCAACGTTTGTGTGTTAGAGGTTATTATAATATTAAAGATTTCATAGATTATGACACAGCTTGGGAATAATGCCATCGCTTCCAGGCTGTCTCAATATATTTTACGTATTATAACCAATCTTGACATTGTAAAAAAAATTAACAAAAAAAAGTCCCGCTGAGTTTCTTTCGCGGATTCTTCTCAGGTCTGAGGTTATACTCTTTCGAAACTGTGGTAGATTTTTTTTGACATTCAAAAAGAGAATGTAAATTCCTATCTTCTATCTATACTTATAATAAATCTGTAGAGAGGTCAATTCTGTACATGAAATATATTTTCAAAATAACTATCAGGGGGTGATTAGTGATCGATACTGATGCCAAAAATGCAATCAGTAAAATTTTTGTCTGTCTGTCTGTCTGTCTGTCTGTCTGTCTGTCTGTCTGTATGTATGTTCCTTATAGAAACAAAAACTACTCGACGGATTTTAACGAATCTTAGTACATTTATTCTTCATACTCCTGGGCAGGTTATAGTATACTTTTCATCACGTTACAATCAATAGGAGCAGAGTAATAAAGGGAAAACGGGAGACGTTACTTCAATTTTTAAGCTTCCGTCGCGTATGCAGCCTTAATGGTTAAAGTTACATAGAAATTATGTATGACGGAAATATTCTACATAAAATTTTCTAAAAAATATCCCGCAACAGCATATGTCTATCTTCTATGGTTGACTCACAATAACACGTGTAACTCCTGATAGGTTAGCAGTTCGGAGAATTCTATTTGTTTACTCTTACGTTTATAATACTCTCACTAATCACGAATTTAAAAAAGTTAACATTATTAACTATTTAATAAAAAAATCATAGAAATCAAGTATTGTGGATTGACATATTATATTTCCCTATTAAATTACGATAGTTAATCAGTCTGTCACATCAAAACCACTGAACCCTGAGGAAGGACACACGCTACTTTTTTTCGAAAAACGACGAAAACGCGGACGAAGTCGCAGGCAAAAGCTAGTTTCGAATAAAAATACTTCGATTAATAAAATAATTTTTTAATTTTGATAACACATTCACTACCACTTCTTGTTCAATATATTATTAACGGGCACACATGTCTAGGTAATCAAAGCATAACATCTAGACAAACTACGTCAATATTTGCTTTGATATTCGTTAACCCGGTAACCTACGCGACCAAACGCGAACGACTAGCGTTGCGTACAGTGCGAGAGAATTTGTGCGCACGTAAAACAATTGCCGCATCGCTTTAAATTAGCCTGAATCGCCAACAACACGGCGCTTGTCCCATGAAACAATAATAAATTAAATTGTGAGACGACGGAACTACCAAACAGTATTTTTTACTGATTTCGAATTTAAATAAAAATAATAAAAATTAAAATAAATGTGCATTCGTATCGGCGCTTTTGAATATTATTCCCACAGGCAGATCGTTAGTGTAGTAGTAGATACTAGCTTTCACCCGCGACTTCGTCCGCGTGGAATAGTAAATATAAATCCAAGATATAAGCCTATATACGTTGGCGCAGTGGTCACTACAACTGACTGAAGCGTTAACGGTCGCGGGTTCGATCCCCGCTCATGGCAAATGTTTATTTATATTATTAATTAACAAACATAACAAAACTTTATTGAATTGTGAAATTTATTGACGAACTTTCCTACAATTTAACCTAGCAACATCGCATATATCCTGTGAGCCGTTAGCCTATATCACTCCTAGTGTATGACGAGGCGTCATAGATCGATGACATATCACATAAACGTTGTCGTGTTCACATGATAGATACGAACCAGGGTTTGAAGTATGGTCCTATAAAGCCTTATCTTGGGGAAGATGTTCATGTTAAATCACATGGATGCTGATGAGCAATAATGTGTCAACCCACAAAAAGTCAAATTCGGAGATAGTGATGTATTTTGATACTGCTTCACGTATTTAACATTGTTTTAAAAAATTGAAGTTAAATAAATTAAGAAAGAAATTTCTTAATAAATTGTTCCGAATTTCAAGTGCGTTTCATAATTTGCAATTTATACAATAATCTGAAATATTTGAATACCTTTTATTAGATAGTACACTAAATATATCAATCTGTTTTGAATTCATTATATCTTTTACCAAAAAATAAAAGAAAAGATGGATATATACTTCTTCAAACATAATATTAATTAAGAATAGGTTTGACATCTTTAGACGTCATTTTCTCAAAATGAAGTCCATATGGCTTGACACAGTATTGCTTATCAGTGTCCATATTACCTTCACTACAACTGCACACTAATACACTTTAAATGTTTGGAGGTGTCACAATAATTTGAGACGACATATACGATACATATTTATACATGATATACATATATGTACAGGTATATATTTATAATTTTTATTAAGAATAATCTTTCTGTATATCTTATTATAGTAAGTAACGTTTTTATATTAATATATTTCTTAACGCACCACCTACCTTTTCTTTGCGCATTCTCCTTTAATTAAAGGTTGCCTGGTAGAAATCGCTACGTAGCGATAACACCGCCTATTTGTACATTAAGTGCTTAGTGTTAAGTTATACTTGTAAAATTTATTGATAGTTGTTTACAATAAAGTATATTCTCTCGCTCTCTCTCTCTCTCTCTCTCTCTCTCTCTCTCTCTCTCTCTCTCTCTCTCTCTCTCTCTCTCTCTCTCTTTCTAAAACTCTTCTGGACAAAATAAAATGATTATTGTAAATGTATACAAATTCATACTCATCTTGTAAATGCTTAAGTTACTAATGAGCTCAAAGGTGACTTAGCGGTTGGAACAAGTCGATCTCAACCAATGATCTTGTGTTTAAACTAAGCTAACAGCGCAGAGTTTTCAATTGCTATATTTGTGTTAATGAGATGAATTTATCATCTCGTACTCGGTGAAGTCAAACATCGTGAGGAATCTTGTGTGATGACCTGCTCGTGTCAAGAGAATTTCCCTTATAAATCCGCCAATCCGTATCCTATTTTTTAAGCAAATCGTTAATAGAAAACGCCGTTACTTTTCATACGTTATGTCTAGCAAATATCTAAAAAAAGTAGTATAGAATAAACACATATATAACAAAATATCTAATTACAAATTCACATAAATAATTCTGAGTCAATGACTCGTCATCACTCAAACTCCAACAAGCTAAATGGGTCAAGTTACGAAAATAAATTGAATGACCTTTCGGGTCTGCATATACAGCCTCTGAAATAACGCGACCAAAGATAAATGGGACCACTTTCACCTATAACCCGAACAGGCAGGTTGTATTTTATTTGGTGGTATCACCTTGACTCGGTTTTAAATTTCATTTATAAACACTTTGGTCTAGTCCAGTTTATAGCAAATTATATCAAGTCCCTAATAGCAGATTTTGAAAATAAGCAACTTTATACATTTTAGTGTAAATTAAATGTGCAGCTTTGAAATAATTAACCCTTTAAAGGGTAAAAGTAGACCGGTAAAACGATAGTCGAATTCCGCCGAGGATCTTATACAAATTATAGCCGACTCACGCTTGGCTAATGTACGATATTTCTCCAAAAAGGTTTTATAATTTTCAAAACAGAACACTGCGTCGTGCTAAATTTAGTTTTAAATATTTCATTTTTAGAGTACTTGTAAATTTCTACTGCCTCGGACAGAAGCTAGTACGTTGTAATGGCTATTTTAATTTTCAATGACAGCTGTTTGAAGATGTCCAAGTGCCTGTTTTAATATTTATGGCCTAAGCGGTCCATTTGCTACCACGTAGTTGCTCCACCACTTTCGAACTATAAATAAAAAATTTGACAAGGGCACCATACGCCTTATACATAGCAAATTAGAAAAATTAAAAAAAAACTTATGTAAAAACAAATATCCGAACTAGGTGAAACAATAATACTCCCAAATAAAGCAAAGTTGATACAACCATATCTATATAGTGACACGTATCCACTAAATTATTTAAGTAATAATCAATATTATTTCCGTTCCAATTAAAAAACGAATTTTCTGTTTACTTCATAAAAAGAGAACCATATTTTTATTTTGATAAAGAAATATGTAGACGTCAAACTACTTAACTTTTTAATTGGGCTTCAACGTACACAGCATAACGATAACCATACCATAAGCAAAGCAAATGCCAACAAATTTGCACGAAATTGTCAGCAAAACATACAACACAAGACAAACATTCCTTATGACCAAGACGCTATTTTGCTCGTAATTACGCTGGATCATTCATCCTAAACAAAACAACACATAGCTTGGCACTAAAATATATGCATCAAGCTGGAATCTCCGACGAGCTGTTTCATTTAATTTATGACACAATTATCAGCACTGTTTACAAGGTTTGGTACCGTGCACCTGATATTCTACCACGAAACAGCAATATCATTCTATTCTAAGTGCTTAAACGAGCCAGGTGCAAAAAGATATTAATTTCTCAGCTAAATATGCTGGTGAGCCTTGACATTTACTTGCAATAAACATTTGAAGAAATTTGTCGAACATTCTACAAAAAGCATAAACGTTTATGACAAAAGATATAAGAAATAAAATGCTAACAACTAACCTACCATCAAAACTTTGGTATGAAATTGTCTATCCATCGAAATATTCCAATTAATTTTTTCTTGATATCGTCCGTAATGACTAATTTGACCAAACGCTTAAAAGTTTATGTTAAAATCTCAGTTGATAGGATTATCAATGTTAGCTTACAAGTCTCAAATATCTACAGTGTATTCTTATACTTATAATTATGTTATAATTGTATTCTAGACTTTACTTTTAATAAAATAAGCTACCACAATTCTACCGTTCACGCACGAATAATATACATGCAAATGCCACTATCGTTCATCGATATTGCATGTCACGTGAAACGATGTGGGTCAGCGGTGTAATTCAAATGATAATAATATTCTATCCTTAAATACTCAAAACTCTTCCAATATGTGTCGGAGATCAAGAGATGCACAAACAAATGAACAAGAACATAACCGTTTAAACAATACAAGCATGAAGATCAACGTAATATTAACCACAGACATTGTAGCAAATTTAATAACAATTGGCAATTTTACTGATTCTAACTAATATTAAAGGATACCTGAGCAATGTATCGAATTTTTGAAATCACAGAATATTTTTTCCATTAAAAGCTAATTTAAGTAAGCCTTCTATTTCCTCACGTCTAGCACTATCTATAATAAAACATTCCTTAGAATCACTTAAAATGCTTCGTCTTAGAAACGCAACAGATACAGATACAAATATTTATAAGGATATACATACATCGATGTATATTCCAGCGCAACAGTTTTCTCAGTAATTGCACCTACTTTTGCGTCATTAGACCTCCACACAAACAGATTTTCACATATCTTCATAGCATCATTATACTATATAATAATAGTCTTCATATAGGTGTAAAGAGGTATACGCATTTGTGCGGCGAAATTAAAGCTTTGTACACGCTTCTGCTTTTGACTTGAACTAAAGTAGAATGCTATGGAATTTCTTTGTTGGATTTACTGAACGTTTTCTACCTAACCGTGCGTCCTAAAACGAACTCTATTTACACGGCACTAAGTTCTCATTTCCTTAGTTTAATAACGCTTGACAATGAGCGTGGAAAATTGAGATATTTATAAAATATAGTAGAGTGCATGGAATTTCATATTTTCCTTTCAACTTTATTCTTCTTTTAATAAAAAAAAGTCCTTGAGTGGCGATCGTTTTATACTTATTCTGAGTAAGGTATCTTTTCAATATAACTCAGTGGAACTGTATTGTATAAAAGATTTAATTATTTTAATTATTTATTAACGTTATTTGATACCTATGTATCAATGAAGTAAATAATACTTCCGAAGATTTTCTCATGAAGAAAGAAATATATTACAGTCGACCAAAATTTCAAATAGTTTGCCTTAATATATTGCACTATCTTCCAAACAAACCAAACATTTACGGTCTAGATATCTGTCCTTTAGGCAGATTTATTACGTTGCTAGAAGAACAAGCAGTGGAGATGCCAAAACGACAAGACAACATTAATTCAAGTCGAGAGTAACCACTATGGGAACCATAATCTACAATCCAAGAAGAATCAGAAAGTAACTCATTAATATTCTAACCTATCGTATCACCTTTAACACTAAAACTAAACTTAAACATTACAACACTTTACAGAAAAGGGTAACCATCTTTAAAACTAAATACGTCATTTCATTTATATGAATGACATACTTATTATAGTTATTTTGATTTTAAATTATTTTAATGAAAATTCTATAAAACCAACTGAAAATATACCCTATCAAACAAAAAAAAGAATTGATTAAATTAGTCCAGCCGTTTTTAGTAATCTGGACACATATTTATAAAAAAATAAAAAGTTCTAGCGAATTGAGAACTTCTTCCTTTTTCTGAAAGTCGCTTACAAATTGATCTTAAGAAATTTATCGTAAGAATTAAAACTGACCATAAATGCAAAAACTGACCTTGAACGTAAAAACTAACCTTAAGTACTAAAACTCACCTTTAAATCTCTCGAATGTCGCAACTCCTGTCTCCTTGGTGGCTGGCCGGGTAAATCTGAGTAAACCAAATTCCGGACTGATCCTTTGAATTTGGGTTCAAAGATCACTGATGGTAGAGCTAACGTAGTCAATTTTGAATTGTACCTGAAGACAAAGAAAAAAAAATTAGGAACATATGGAACGCATTCTTGAGAATAATATTCTCTTAATTATTATTAAATAGTTGGTACCATTAAATGTATATTTATCAATTCTCATGTAGAAACTGCATATGAATTTCCTAAATTGCTATATTTACGTGGTAATATTTCGAAATGTCCTGTGCTTTAGCTTAGCTAATTAGCATTTTTACCCTGACCTGTTTTAATTTAATTTTAGCAAGATTACAAGTTTTAATTAAATTTGTATTTTAGGCATTTATTTAACCAAATGGGTACTTGTTTTGAATAACTAACTTTTCTAAAACATTGGAAGGCAAAAATTAATCAGTAGAAGAAACTAGCCGAAGAACTTAATCAAAGGTCAAATACTGTCAATTCATACCAAGCTGGAAGTTAGTAGAAAATTATGAGTCAGAAGTGGGCTGCATAACGCAGTATGCTCTGAATCATCTTACAATCAGTTCTAAGTAACGTCTTTTAATGTTTTCCATAAAAATAATACGTGAGACATCGCCTGTCAGACTATAATAGATAACTTTATCTATCAAATAAACAGTACCCAATTTACGATATATTTTCACTCCCAAGCTGACACTTTAAAACAGAATATTTAATGTTAACTTAAAATTATATAGCATTTGAGCGTTAAAGTATAACGATTGACCATAACATTTTTAAGTATTTCTATATTTTACTGATTGGACTAACGCAGGTATAGCTGAAAACTACAACTCATCCCATTAAAAATAATGGGAAAATTTGTGACGAAACTGTTTTATCCCAGAAAGTATTGAAACATTACGATGAAATTTTATACAGTTATAGTTTACTAGTAGTTCCTCGCGGCTTCACCCGCATGTATTTTGGGATTTGATAGAAGCGATTTATAAAACTGGTAAAATACTATGTTTTAAGTTTCATATTTCATTATTAGCATCAAGAATTAAGTATATTAAGTTTTAAATTAATAATATAATAATAATAATAAATAATAACGCATCACACTCAACGGCCCCCATTAAGATCTCATGACCTTGTGTCGGGGGTCCGGAAACACTCACAACACTAACACAAACACCCAGACCACGACAAACATCCGTATGGCCAATACACACGTTTGCCGTGAGCGGGGATCGAACCCGCGACCGTTAGCGCTTTAGTCAGTTGCAGTGACTATTGCGCCAACGCGTCTGCCTTAATACAACTATAGAATAAGATTTTCTCATTTTCACCCGTTTACGGAATATTAATAAAGCCTTTCTTAGTGGATGCCTACAGACCAAAAGGCACCTACTGTCAAAATTTCAAGTTTTTAGCCCCAGCGGTTAAGCCTTGGCGTTGATGAATCATTCATTTGGTCAGTCTGTCAATCAAGACAAGGGATTATATACATATGTATAGATACAGTCAGCTTAACACAATGAATCGCGAGCAAAAGCTAGCTGACTTACTAGTGATGTAATAAAATTGTTTCGAATGTATACAAATAAATACTTCTCCAAGCAATTACAATCCGGTCAAATTGAAGAGATATGCTTTAGAATGGAATAAAATTTCGCAAATAAAGCCTTTTCAACTCGACGATTGCACAATCCATCTAGCGAGACAAGAACACCATTTATCTTCCTTCCTTTTCTATCCTATCAAATGTTGACAGCGCAATATATTTGAGCACAACTTGACATATATTTTATGTGTTCGAAAAAAACTCTGGGCGTTTCGAGGGTTAGATTTAAATCAGTTATTTTAGCATTCATTTGAAAAACATCTGAAGATACATTAACGTTGCAATGAAAATTTCTAAAAGTTTTTGGATTGCACAATAATTACTTTTTTTTATCTTGTTGTCTAGAACCTTGTGCGGTTAAGAAAATAGATGTGAATTTTATGTATTAAAAAAAATGAAAAAAAAACACAGATTTTAAGAAGACTAATACATTACAAAACTAGTACCAAGTGTAATCTAACGTTTAAACTCCTATATAACTATATTATAAAGTCCTGTATTTTGGCACCCAATATGCCTGACCCTTTGGAAGACGTTGCGTAGCAACCAGCTGGCAACTGAGTATCGCGCGCGAAAGTATTTAACAAGTCAATTGACAGGTTTGTCAAAGTTAGAAATGAGTACAGATCTATACTAGCTGTCACTGTTCACTCGTATTTATGGTTACTACTTCGCTCCTATGAGTCGTAGCGTGATGTAATATAGCCTATAGCCTTTCTCAATAAATAAACTATCTAACACAAACATAATTTTTCAATTTGAACTAGTATTTCCTAAGATTAAACAAACTTTTCACCTTTATAATATTAATATAGAATTATAAAATATCATTGATATTATAAATAAAATAAATCGCAAATAAAGTCCATTCACTTTATATAATGTATTATTATAATGTATTATTAATAAATTGATATTATACTGAAACGATATTCTATTAAAGGTTTAAAATAAATTCTAGGAACCGCTTCATCAAACAAACATTTACGGTAATAAGATTGATTATACCTTTATATGTAATTCTTTTTGTGGGATTTTAAAAGTTTCCCAACTTAGATTAGGGACGCATCTTTTGGGAATACGTAAAAGTTTTACGGCGTTTGCATATAAATGCTTAGAAGAATATTTTTCTTTAACGATAACATTAAAATCACATTGTTCATATCTTCGGTTTGATAAATAACTTTGAATACAGATTTTATTAAGGAATTTCATTAAAATACCAATTCTAGCGTAAAGTAGACTTAGTTTACTAGGAAGCCCTAAACATCTATACTAACATACAAACGATACTATTCATATATCTATGTATAGTATAAAGAGCGTTCTACTTTCAGTTAAGGTCCTTCAAATTGGGGATTGTATAAGTCTTATGCATCGCATTCCGCATAAAAAACTCATTTTTAGGGTTCCGTACCTTAAAAGGAAAAACGGAACCCTTATAGCATCACTTTGTTGTCCGTCTGTCTGTCTGTCTGTCTGTCTGTCTGTCGGGATGTCAACCCTTTTTTCTCAGAAATGCGTGGTCGTATCATGTTGAAATTAATATCATATACTCAAGTCTACGATGACATGCGGCCGTGAAAATAATAAAGTTCTAAGTCAACGCAATCAAAAGATAATGGAAAATATGTCGTATATTTTGACCATTTTAGCGTTTTCGCAAGGGAATCAAAACCTATAGGGTACTTCCCATTGACCTAGCACGATGAAATTTGGCAAGAAGTAAGATCTTATGGTACAAATAAAGGAAAAAATCTGAAAACTGTAAATTTTTGTATGTATGTTTGTCTGTTTGTAAGTTTGTCTTTCAACCTTTTTCTCAGAAACGCGTAAAGGTAACAAATTTTTATCAACGTCCAGTACTCAGAGTTGTAATTACTAAGAGCTGTGAAAAAATCAAACTTCTAAGTTAACGCAATCAAAAGATACGGTCATTTATATCACATATTTTAAGTATGATAGCGTTTTTAACGTTTTCGCAAGGGAATCAAAACCTATAGGGTACTTCCCATTGACCAAGCATTATGAAATTTGGCCAGGAGCAAGGTCCTTTAGTATACATAAAGGAAAAAATCCGAAAACTGTAAATTTCTGTTCGTGTGTCTGTCAGTCTGTACGTCTGTCTTTCAACCTTTTTTTAGGAACGCGTAAATGTATCAAGTTGTAAATTGATCAAGCGGAAAATATATTAATCTTAGAATGAAAATTATATGTACTTGTAACAAATTAACATAGAAGTTGACCATGGTCAAAAAAATAATTTTACAAACACTGAGAAGAAATTTGTATCAATACGAAAACATTAAAAAGCAGCAAACCTTTATAAACAACGCAATGCAATCTATATATCGCAGCTAACAAAATGATAGCGCGATTCAGCGTACAGCTAATGCCATCTATTACAACATTATGACATTAACTGTGATATAATTCTGCTCGATTAATAAAAATTTTTATTTTAATTATTATTTAAACGCGCTAAAAATTATAAAATAAACTTTTCGTTTAAAAGTTTTATCGTCGATTTATAACGTCATTACGTAATTAACATTCAATATAAGAGCTTCACGCGATTTCATTTAAGTACTCGTATTGACTTAGTACGAAAATTTTAAAATTAAATTCAAACAGATCGAGTTATTTAATTTACTTATTTATCTACACATATAAGTCTTCTGGTTATTACTAATATAATTAGTTATTTATAAATAAACAATTAGTTTTGTTCGAATTAAGGACTAATTATTTTCGTCTTGGCAACACTAATATATATATTTCGATATTTTGATTGATAATGTAAATCTAAATATTTTACGAACGTAGTGCAGGGGTAGTGGAGTGTATTAGTATATAAATAAAAATAAAACGAGAATAAAATATAATATAATTATGTTGTTAATGTCAAAGTCAACAAGTTAGTTCATTGAAATTGTCAAGAGATGGCGCTAGGTGTATCCTGAATCGCGCTATAACTTTTTTTTTTGAAAGTATAAGGTGTATTAGTACTTAAAATAAAATTTTGTGTTTCCATGGATTGCATCCATGATCGTGTTTTAAATTAAAGTGCTCCTAAGTAGTTTCAAAATAGTTTTTGGGACGTGATCCATATTTACATAATATTTGATTATATTTAAGCGACTTCTAAAAAGGAGTGTTTTCAATTCGACCTTGTATTTAATTTTTTTTAATGTTTGTTCGCCGATTACGCCGCCATTTGGGTACCGATTTTCAAATTTTTTTTTTGTTTGAAAAGGTATACTTCCAAGGTGGTTCCATTGTCTTCAGGTCAGGATCAGATGATGGGATCCTGGAGAAATTGAGGGAACTCCTCAAATATTATAGGCAAGCGTATACCGATTTAGGTATTTTTGATAGTAACTTATGTTGGAACTGATGACGAAGACCACAAATGGCGTAGATGGGTTAGTCTTATATAGATTTCTATAAGTTTGTACGGAACCCTCGGTGCGCGAGTCCTACTCGCACTTGACCAGTTATTTGTTTTATTTTGTTCGTAGGTCTTTCGCGCGTAATTGGACTCGTTGCTTGTGTTTAATAAAAACTTTCTGATTTAATACAAAGTAAAGTATGCTGAACTTGCCCATCGTGCGTCGATGATAGCACGAGGCGCAAGATTAAACTATTCGAATATTGAACTATTATTTTCCCACTAATTTATTCAACTCGAATATTGAACTATTTTATAAATAAAAAAATGCGTAATAAGATGTATTTGACTTATACAATCCACCTTTTGAAGGACCTTAATTAAAAGTTGAACACCCTGTATTAGTTGAAGAAGGTGTTTCTTGGTTTAAATCCGCTAAGTTCACACTACGTGTCCGATACTATGGAGGTTTTTCTATAACTTTTCCCTATAAAATGTAAATTTCAAATGGAACTGTTTAATAATAAACTGTATTCTTCATCCTTTAATTTTCAATTCTTACAGATGGAATATTTACTTGTATTCGAATTGATCCCAATCTTGACTAATAATCAATTTAATTAAGGAAAAACATATTAATTTTAAATTGATGAAGAAATCGTGCAACATACCTAGCAAAATTAACGGTCGAATTGAAAACATACTTGAAGTTATTTAAAAATGACCCTACAGCTTATAATAGAGCAATTAAAGCTTTAACTACAACATGTACCGGAACTTTACTAACATAAAAGATTTAATAATTGGTTATAATTGTAGGTAATGATACCTTTGTATTGATTCTTTAAAGGTTTTTAAGCGTCCAGCAGTAGTACACATCCATAAATCAACATCAAATCGAACTGCAACCTCGTTTGGCCCCTTTTTAATATAAAAAAATAATAATAATAATAAATACAAATAAATAAATTAATAATACCCAGATGTAACTTAACGATTTAAAAAAAAAAATATATATATATATATATATATATATATATATATATATATATATATATATATATAATAAAGGATATTTTTTCAATTTGATTAAAAATAATTATATACCAAATCAAATCATGCAAACTCGTCTTATGATACTCAAACTGTATCTCCAAAAGCTCATTGCAACGAAGTCGACGCATCGTTGAATGCTATCTCAAAACCGACTTAATTTTAATCCATCTGATGTAGTAGTTTCTGATACACTGCGTTATCTTAAGAAGTTGGGAGTCCCGGCGGTGCAATTTAATTAGCGCAAGTGATTCTTACACAAACACAAGTATAAAACCAACTCAGGATATATTTATTGGATTTGATAAGCGGTACTTTAATAAAATACGCTCATTTTAAGAATACCTTCTACTCGCGATTTCTCTCGTTTTTATAGTTAATGCTTTGCTCGAGAGAGTCTTAGCGTGATGTAATAAAGCATATAACCTTCCTAAATAAACGGGCTGGCCAATAAAAAATATAGTTTTTAAATGGGGTCAGTAGTTTCAGTGATTACCCTCTAATTAATATAATGGATCAAGCTGCTCCACTGCGGGTAGGTGGAAATACATACGTCAGAATTTCTCTAGACACATGCAGGTATGGCCTCGAACTGCCGTACGCACCAGCGAGGGGTGCGGGGAGGGCAATATTAGACTTTGCCCTCCTGAGACGAGCTCCGCCAGCCACGAGCGGAGCGTCACACGGGAGGGGCAGCGGATGCGCATGCGCAAGCGATCCCGAGGCCTCTCCATTTCCGTGCTGAGAAAGGCCATCGCAGGGGTCTTAGTGGGTATAAATCTCCACATACCCCGATCTCCCCCCCAGGAATCGGGTATCTTTTCGAAGATTTCCCCTGCGTAAACAAAAAAAAAAGACACATGCAGGTTTTCTCACAATATTAACCTTCCACTCAGAGCACGAGATGAATTTAAACAACTTTTAGTACTTGAAAACTCAGTTAGGCGAGGTTTGAATCCGCGATCATCGATTGAGGTTAAGGTGTTCTAATTTCGCTATTTCGGGTCTGCAATACATTACACTAGCTGCCCCGCGCGGTTTCATTCGCATTTATGGATACTCCTGCGCTCCTACGAGTAATACCACGATATAATAAAGCACTTAATCTTCTGCAATAAATAGGCTATATAACACGAAAATAATTTTTCAAATCGGATCAGTACTTTTAGAGATTATCCCCTATATACAAACTTACAAACAAATATTACTTCTTTATAAAATTAGTATAGATAATGCCAAAAAATATCACATAAATGAAATGAAAAGACATTAGATAATATAATTAAAGCGTCCAATCCTAAAGACTCTTAGTTCATTTCATCTTAAATCTTAGGGACAATTATCTCAGTAACTCTTATCTCAAGAAGTTAAACGATGCTACAGTTTAATTAGACCGAGCGAATGCGACTACACATTCCAAACTCGTTACGATAACTAACCTTGGCTAGGCTAAGGGAAATGGAAAGATAGATGAAAGATAAATACTTGCTTGTTAGACAAAATGCCTTTTAAATATGACTAACAGTAATCTATACATCTATCTATACATCTATCTATAAATAATAATAAATAATAATAATAATAAACGCATCACACTCAACGGCCCCCATTAAGACCTCGTGGTCTTGTGTCGGGGGTCCGGAAACACACACAACACTAACACAACCACCCAGACCACGACAAACATCCGTATGGCCAATACAGACGTTTGCCGTGAGCGGGGATCGAATCCGCGACCGTTAGCGCTTCAGTCAGTTGCAGTGACCACTGCGCCAACGTGCCTGTCATATAATATTACTTGTCCTGACTGATTCGTCAACGCAGAATCTAAGCCGCTGGACTTACAAACTTGAAATTCTGGCTGAAGTGCTTTTTAGGGTGTAAGCATCCACTAAGAAAGGGTTTTTCGATTTTCCACCCCTAAGAGGGTTAAAAGGGGTAAAAATATTTGTATGGAAAATCTTATACCGTGGTCATATTTGCTTAAAATTTAGTACACACACTTCCAGATGATAGTAATGAAATGTGAACCATAAAACACACGAATATCATCCCCTATTGAACTGCAAGGGGGTAGTGAATTTTGTATAGACACAATTTATTTTTTTGACCGATTATCGTTTAACTTAGTATAAATATTTATTAGGGTGTATAAATAAATATCTACATCTCTGAGTTCAAAAATCACCCCTTATAGTGTATTAAAGTATACGCGGGCAACACCGCGAGGAACTGCTAGTATCATATATGATAGTTCATAAAATGTTAAAAATCTTATATGTAGAAAGCCTGACTTCTGCACTTACGGCTTTCCCTTATTCCTTTTAAACGGCAACGCATTTGTGGCTCCTCTGGTGATGCAGATGTTCATGGAAGGCAGTGATCTCTTAACATCAGAAAAATCGCTTCCCTACTATTATGGTAAGCAAAATATAGATTTTCTAAATACAATTAGAAAAACTTAAAAAAAGTTTAACGGTGTGCTAGCTTAAATGTATCTTAGAGATATTACAAAATTTTAACATTTCACGGCAACGACTATTAAATGAAATGTAAATCCATTAAATTTGTAGAAATGTCGTATTGGATTTAAAATTTTTGAACTTAGTCAACATGAATATTTGCACTCGTTTAAGGACTCGATTACAATAATTTATTTTATTTGTACAAGAGTGTAAAAAATACTTGGGCACAGTTAATACCAAAAAGGAATTGATTAAGGAACATTTCAATCTGTAAATCTTTTATTGCATCTAATAACGGAGGTCACATTTTTCTTATAAAAAAACGATTAAATAATATCTGAAATAAAACGTATTTAAATCTAACAAGTTGTGGTAACGAGTAAACACGATCACTAAAATGTTAGAAACATCAAAATGAGAAAACTATTTAATAAAATCGATTTAAATCCCTTTGTTATAAATAGTGTTATATCAAATGGTCACACAGTCAAACATAATTAAGAAACATTCAACCCCGGTGGAAGATGCAGTCTGTTCTATATTACTTAATCATATTCCCCACACATGCTACATCTCTAGTTTATCTCCTCAGACAAACCTTGTGATCTCGTCTCTTTAAGCCTGACACTCGGTGTTGTCTCACGAAGCTAGAATCCTCAGCGGTGCTACAATTTAATTAGCTCCAGTGATCCCGACTAAGCACAAATACTTAGGTAACATACTGTTGGGACCTGAACTTGCTTTGGTTGCTTAACCTATGAATGTTCGTAGCGAGAACATTTGAGCTCGAATATTTAAATACTGTTCCAAGTGGTCTAACTTGTGTTAAATTTCGGCTTTTGCTAAAATGGTGCTACGAATCATAGCGTGATGATTTATAGCTTGTAACCTATCGTAATAAAGTTCCTAGTACCTAATGTGTGTGACATCTATATATTATATTTTTTTTCTTTTTCTTTTCTTAATTTTGTTTCTACTTAGTCTTTTATGCCTGCACCATATTTTAAATTTTGTTCTTCTTTTCTTGAAAATTTATGCAAGAGATCCCTTGTCTTGATAAGATGTCTTTTGACCATAATCGCTAAAAAGTATTCGAAACGACAAATGATAAAAGTAGATAATTAATTTAAGCGATTTAAATTCTTTCGAAATGGTTTAATTTCATTGTTTTGCATATCTCTACAACATGAACTGTAAAATGTTAAAAAGATCTATTTACCGATCTTCCTTTTTAATAGCTTATACGTAGAAGCCATGTCGTGACAATATAGGATTATTTAAAATCTCAATATCGTCTGTTCTATACATTTTTATATAACTGAATTAAATTATAGCACGTCATAATTGGACGCTGATATCCATCGTATATGTATATCCATCTTTTCTTTTCTATGTTGATAAAAGGTGTAATGAATTAAATGCAATCTAATAATAAGTTTTTTAGATTTATGATATTATTGTATATCGAAAAATAATTGTAACACACTTCAATATTCTAAACATTAAATTAAGACACTTATTTCCGTACTTATTTAGCTTAAATGACTTGAATTTTTTTTTGGATAAAGTTAAAGATTGTAAGGAGGCGCAATTATTAAACAAGTATTGACTGTAATTTAGACGCGAGCTGGCTGATGACACTTTTTAAAAAGTAGATGACAATTCGTGGAACGGGAATTCAATAATATATAAGGAAGCGTTGTATATGAAAACACACTAGTTTCGTACTGTGATTTTACTGAAAATCAATAAATATTGAAACTATTGAATATTATTTTTGAGCCATCCTAACAAGATGTAACCCATTATCAGAGTACATCAGTATCTCCTAATTTGACTTTTGTGGGTTAAAACATTATGACTTATCAGCATCCAATTAAGAATTCCACTCAATATATCAGTTTTAAATTTTTTTAAATTGTGGTTTCAGTGGTGAAAACTGTTGAATAGAAGTTCATACAAACTTACGTCAGCACTTCGACTTCCACTCGCTATCAACTCCCTTCTCTCGGGATCGAATTCCAAGTCAGACTAACTTCTAGAAACCTCTTGGATGCAATTCTAAAACTATTTTATCCTCAAGTTTCATCGCTCTTCATTCCTACTAATATATTTATATCTGACCAACATTCGAGTCTTCGTCTGCATAAAAGACATCTCATTTTCAACAACAAAAATATCTCAATAAAAATTTATAAATACATTTGAACAAATGTTAAAATAAGATACCAAGTCATAGTAACTACTAGAAAACTCTTGGATGCAATTCTAAAACTATTTTAACCTCAAGTTTCGTCGCTCTTTATTCCTACTAACATATTTATTTATATCTCACCAACTGAGCGTCTGCATGATAGACGCCATCTTGAATTTGTAGTGACGTCACATTTTCAACAACAAAAATATCTCTATGAAAATTTACAAATAAATTTTACAAGTGTTAAAATGAGACAAGTTTCATAAATAATAATTTATGTCACTCGGGACGTACGCGGGACAATTAAACAGTCCCGCCTGGAAAAGCTTTCCCTTGCCGGTTGTTTGTATAATTCAAGTAAATTCTGAGTACGTTTTAAGACGACATCTCCACTCTGTTTCGCATTAACATGAAACTTAACGCGACATTCATTCCATTTCAATATTACAACGAAGTCCCGGTATTTTTTTAGACAATAAAGAGCTAACAATATTCATTACTAACCAACGGAAACAAAGGGACAGTTGAATGCAATAAGCCGTGTATGACGCCGGTGTCCGCGCGGGATAATTGAATTTGAGTCCCGGCGGTACTGCAGCGCTCCGTAATTTCTTTGTATAATTCCTTACGACAGCTGGATATGTTGTTATCGTGCGAACGTTTAGAATGTTTTCCTTCAATTTATACGTTGATCCATTTTATTCTATTGTTCTATTTTAATTAATATAATCCTCATTAATATTATAAAAGCGAATATGTTTGTCTGTTATATTTTCTCGCTTCATCATCAACCGATCATCATGTGCATACATGTTGTCAAGGATTCAGAAAAGGCTACAGGATATCTTTAGAAAAACATCTATGTATACTTCTTAAGTTTAAACACAATATAATTCTTAACACACATACGTTCTTAAGTTTAGACAAGACAAAATCCGTGAGAATCTAAAATTACTCATCGCGTATTTTGCTTTTGAATCCTATTAATTTTTAATCCTTGTTATTTAAAAAAAACTTACCATCATTTACCATCATTAAATTCTAAACATAAAATCAAAAATTGCGACACAGCGGGATTTGACCACGCAACTTTATGCATACCGTGAGCACAGGTTAAAAATTTACCATTATTTCACCACGTATGGATTAATACGAAATAATAAAATAAAGATCTGTTTATACCTAAAAATATTTTGATTTTAAAAAATAAATGGCAGCGTACAATATTAGAATTACCTATGTGACCCTTTTGACAAGATATTTCTAGCTTAAAACTTACTAGAGAAAAAGAAAAACGGACCACTAAAACCTTATTACCTTAGACAGTCTGGCGTCACAACTCCTAAGGCTATATCCATACCCGGTGACGTTGTGTCTAGACCAGAATCAGACCCGTAGTCTAGACGTCTAAATGACCTCAGTAACCCCGTTACATTAGATTCAGTGAAACTGTGTCAAACTTTTTTTCTTTCCAAATGTAAATTATTTTATTCAATTACTAACTTGGGGTTTTGCTGGCTCTGTTTCTTTAAGTCGTACGTTATATAGCCTATAATATTTCTCTATAAACAGGCTTCATATCGTACTCGCTGCCCCTCGCAGTTTCACTCGCATTTATGGTTACTGCTTCGATCCTATGAATCGTAGCGTAATGTAATGTATCTCATAATCTTCCTCAATAAACGAGTTATCCAACGCAAAAAAAAATTTTCTAATCTGTGGAGTTGTTTTGGAGTCTATTCAATGCAAACAAACAAACAATCAAATCTTTCCTCTTAATAATATTGGTGTAGATAAAGAATTTTTCGAATCGAATTAATAGATCCTAGTATTAGCGCGTTCAAACAAACAGACACATTATTATATTAACAGCCTGCCTGCCTCAGAAATACTAATTACTATGGATGTTTTTTGAACCTAAATTTTTCACTTTATCGCATACTTGGACGCTGATAAGCAATACTATGTCAAGCAACGACTTTATTTCGAGAAGATGGCGTCTAAGGTGTCAAACCCATTCTCAATTAATTGTTTAACACGTTCCCTGCGCCATCACTTTCAAAAAACTTTCAGCTGGTGCTTTGGAGACCTAAAAGATCTCCAAACTAAACTACCATTTGGTGCGTTTGAGACCTAATCGGTCTCCTAAAGATACAGTTTTCAAAATAGTTTATATCTTCCAAAAAAACAATCAAATATATTTTGAAGTTTTTGTGGGTGAAAGATAGCCTATTGCTTTATATTTTGCTAGGTTCGCACGCAGTTATGACATTTGAATAAACTGCAAATACCAAAAAAAAAAATGATATCGATTGTATCTCGTAACGCAACGGAAGATAGTTCAATATGTGTAGTAAGTAGTGATGGGAATAAAATAATATCTCAGTTGTCGATTGAAAAGGTTTTATTAATTATGCAAAGTGTTTTTCATTTCAATACCAATATAACCAAAACTTGGTTGCTTCATCAGTCTGCGTCTTCGGAGCGTCTTCTTGTATTTTTTCGTTTTCTATGTCCTGATCTAGTTCTTCCACTTTTTCATCCTGTATATCTTGTAGACTTTGTAGACTTCTTTTTTGCTTATTCTGGTCTTTTTCTTGTCCTATTATACTATTTTCTTGTTGCTTTTCAGTGTTTCTCCCTTCTAAATATTTTTGTAAATTATTGTTCAAGTTGCATTTAGACGTTTTTTTTTCTGCTTTTTCGTGGATAGAGGGCAAATTTGAACATTTTCCAAAATTTTATTATACTAGACGATGCAGCAGTATAATCCGGCGTTGATTTTTTGTTGGAAATATCACCAAAATAAATAGACTTTTTACACTTTTTAAAAGCTTTTTCTTTTAAAAGCACTCATTGTATAACAAAAATTATTATCAACACGTAGGCACATATATAGGCGAGTGTTATTTCGCAAACGTGCGCGCAACCTCCCACGTCGATGCTAGGACAACTCTAAAACGAATCACGCAGCGCCCGCGCCGCCCACGTTCCCTCTCTTGCGTCTACGAGGCGTACGATTCCACGAGTACCGACACATCTCCTAACGCAAGGAATGAAAATAATTATAGTACTGTGCGTTAGGGACCTAATCCATCTCTAATTTCTTTTTTAATGTCCTTGAATTCATCTTTAAGTAGGAAGCAAATATGTATATTTGTCCTACTCATACCTAAAGAACTTTACACGTTAGATCCTCCCGCAAGGAGTGAAACAACACGATTATGTTCAACGCACAATACAAAAGTCCTGCAAGAGATCTGATAGATCTCGTAATGCAACGAACGTGTTAAAGACGTATATATATCCATGTTCTCTTTTATATTTTGATAAAAGGTATAATGAATCAATAGCAAATTAATATAATAAAAAAGTTTTATCGAATAAGTTTTTATAATATATGAGATTATTGTATAAATTGCAAAATATGATACACACTTGAAACTCGAAACATTAAATTAAGAAACTTTTCCGTTCATATTAAGTTTATATAATTTGAAAATGTTTTCAATAATGTTAAATAGGTGACGCATTATGAAAATACAACAATATCTCCGAATTTGACTTTTTATGGGTTGACACATTATTGCTTTTAAGCATCCAATTATATAAACGTTTTCTTTCATACAAACCTTGTCTTGATAATTACAAATTATATATATAAAATCCCTTGTCCTGACTAGTTCATCAACGCATAGCCTAAACCGCTGGGGCTACGAAATTGAAATTTTGGCAGAATGTGGCTTTAGGTTGCAGGCATTCACTAAGAAAGGGCTTTTTGATTATTCACCCTAAGAGGTTAAAAACGTTTGTATGCAAAATCTTATTCCGTAATCGTATTAACTTAAAACTTAATACACATGCTTCTGAATGTAAATGGGGCTCTATTATTCCACACTGAGGTGCAAGGAGGTAGTAAAGTTTTTATGGAGAAAACATATTTTTTTGGCCGATTATCCTTAAATTCATCACAAAAATTACTTAGGGAGAATAATTAAATATATGTCTTTATTATATGTCAGAATTTAAAAATCATCCCTTCAAGTGACGCTAAGGGGTAATAAATCCTAGAACGGTCACAATTTCGCTGGTAGATTTATTTAGCTGAAATTCCAAAATATACGCGGGCGTAGCTGCGAGCAACTGCTAGTATATAGATATCTAGATAAATCCACCTAAACAGCCTCGCTGCTATCTATATATGACCTCGCATTTCAATCCCCATCCGTTCCAAACCATTTTCTCCGCAAGAAATAGCCCACACGACATTTAAAATACGAGCAATAAAGAATAAATATTTCATCGGGTAGTCGTTCGGATAAACTATGGATTTTCCTAAACGACAGCAACGTACATAAATAATACAGCCGTGCTCCTGTTTCGTGTAAGGTTCGAGCCTGAAAGATATGGCGTATTATGTCTTAACTGTGTTTGACAGTTTGATCTATTGTGCACAGAAAAATCGAAGAGTTATTTGATACGCTTAACACCTTCACTATAAAACAGATTTTCTTATAACTGTTAGTGTCATGAAGTTCTTCATTTATATTTAAAAATTTAATTAAATATCTCAACTAGTTTCACACGATCCTCTCAAGTATTTTTACTTATGACCTTGGGGTCCTCGTATATAAGGAGGGGATTACGTGTTCCAGACCCTCTGCCCATGCTTATACGTCCTTTTTATACTTGGTACATTGGACGAATAACAATAGCAATGGTTTATATAATTTATAAATAGCTGAGATTGGCATTTTAATATCATACCATACTACGTAGTGGAAGGATTGCAACGATTCTGTATATTTTAGACTTGCAACCCTCTCCCCCCTCGAACCATTCCCTTAGACCCATTTAAAAAAGCCCGTACTTATCATATAAGTCTAACCTGATGTTATACCAGTTCAGAAGGTTGATTGAACCCAGAAGAATTAAAAAACTTTCATAAATTAATACCTTGAAAATTAGTAGCAGTATTAAGAAAACAACAAACATTTAACTCTTTAAGTTCTAATTAAGTTTATGAAGTACGAAGAAACAAAAATTTGAACGCTAATTCAAATTACCATAAAATCTGGTAAAATGTTTGTTCAACACATTCCATTATAAAATAACACAAAAATTAACGACAACTTAAAAGTCGAGCGAGAATTTTTGCAATATATGCTTCCGAGTAAACGTTGGATCTTGTAGGCTCATATTATACGTATAGGCTTACCATTTATGAAAAAGAATTAAAAAAAAAAGTTTCGTTTTTTTTTTTACTTTTAAATATCGATATTGTTAACGCTGCTAAAATATCCAACACATGCCCAGTTGACACCTATATTAAGACCTGTATTACCTTTTTACTGTTTATCTTAAACTAAGATAGTACAGATAGGATTCAACGTCGTTGGCTTGGTCTTATCATTATGACATCGTGCATCGTCAAACTGAAACCTACGTATTTGGGTCACAAGGGCACAGCGAGCAGATTGTCATATATAATGCTATTGGGTTCTGTTTATTGATAGCGTGTAATGGCGTCAACATTGTATGAGGCTGTTTGCTGTTATGAGAACTGGTAAATTGCAGCAATTATTAGCAGCCTTAGTAAATACAAATATAATGTAGGTAGTGTTAGGTTTCGATTTTTTTATTTTATTTTTATTATTTAAATATATATTTTTTAATGTTTCAATAGTTTATGTTTTATTTAAATAGATATAAAGTAATACATTTTTAAAATTATATTAACGATTGTAAACATATGTTGATTTAATAGTCTGTGACAGGAGTTGTTGGCGGGAATTGGAAAAAAAGATGGCGGATGTGTATTTCATCGGGATTGAGCAATTCGATGGAAAAAAAATAAAATCTGTCTTATAGTGAATACTTTTAATAACAATAGTATTGTGTCGGTTTAAATATACGGAATATTCTTATGAACGCAAAATACTGATGGGTATGCTTGACTTTGCTGGTAACAATAAGTAACGAAGCACTTGGTATATTGGATTGAAAGTATAAATGATAGCAAATGGTTGAAGTATTAAAGACTTGATTTGAACATAAGAAGGTTTTGCTTCAGTAGATATTAATTACCCAGCATCGATCCATCTCGAACGATAATAAGAAGTATAATGAGGAGAACACACAGAGTTCCAACAAACGCTAGAAGATTAAGTGATTCTTTTCAGTCCCTTATTACATCAATGATAACACAAATAATTTTAACGTCAATACTACATCAACAATAATAAAACAATAAAATCTTTTGTCTTTATAATAAGTATTTGTGTAGACTACTATTTTTTCATTTTCATTTGTTTGCATTGAATAGGCTACAAAACAACTACGAGTAAATCGATTTGCGTTAGTTAGCCCGTTTATTGAGAATATGAGGCGACGACATAAGAGTTACGCAGTAACCATAAATGCGAATGAAACCGCGAGGGATACTAAAAAAACTTCTGGAAAATCGTTTATATTTTCGAAATCGAAAAAAAAAAATATTTTGAACACAATTATTTCCCTAGTAAGTCCATTGAATTCAACAAAGTTTTTTTATCAATTAGCATATGTTTCAAATCAATCATGTTTCTTACAATCATAAATATTTAAAGAAAATATGTTCTGACAAGAGAAAACATCCTTAATCCTTATAATAACTTAGTTAACAAGTTGTTCAATAATTTAATGATCCAAAAATGCCGAAGTTGTAATAGCCTATTAGTTACGAGCTCCATTGGGAATTCCGTAACTTTATTATATGTATAAAAATACGTATTGACTATGGTTGGTCGTTTATCGTGTATTAGTGGTAAATAGTGGTCGCCCATTGGTCGAAATAAATCTATTAATAATTTCAATTATTAATTTGAACATAATGACAATCTATTCTCAATTTGACCACAGATTTTAATAATTAACAAAAGAGTATATGCGTACGTTAAATACATAATAGCGTGTGTATAATGTTTTTTTTTATTAATTTAAAGTATTTTTTTTTTTGCAAATTTAAAAAAAATATTCCTCGCAAAAGGTATAGCAAATTTTAGCTTTCCGTATTAATATATGTATGGTGAACGCATTCTCACAATTTAATTCTTTCTAAAAGCGAATTATCAGAACGGGATCAATTATTATCCTTTGATAAAAATTCCATCAAAACTAAATGCGCTTCTAAAATTAAACTTCTAAAGTTTTTATTGTGTCAAATTTCCTTCATCCCCTCTTTCGCTTTTTACAAAGGATTGTCAAGTGACTTACTAAATTTTCTCTAATATGCAGCTAAATTCATATGCGAATAAATACTTGCTACTAAAAACCAGTGCATATTATTTTACTAAAACAATTTCAGACGTAAATATCTTTTTGTGGAATTTTAGACGAGAATTTTGTGATGAATTTCGAGGGGTACTGCGTGCCTGCAAACTCTCATCAAAAGGTCTATGCCCTTTGAGCGATGTGACGTAACATCACAAGCCCCGTACTATTGTGATATTGCGTAGAAAGAAACATGAATTATTAAACTTGAAATATCTGGTATCAGAAATGATGTTAATGGACTCGAATAGTCTTATTTAACAAACAAATACTGCATACTTCTAACCCCACAAAGTGTAGAGATGAGAAATTATCGATCGAATGATTAAAAAATTATAAAAAAAAAGTAATGTTCGAAAATTCGTGATTTTCGCTCACCGAATAAGACAAGTGAAGAAATATAGCCCATAAATAATTTAACCTTAGATTGTTTTTCTAAATAAGTGGATATATTGTGTTCATACGTGGAATTGTTCTGTTTATAAACTTTTGTGAAAACCCATCCTGGTTATAGAAGGAAAACCCAAATATTATGTCAATACTAGAATACGGATCGTTTCTCTAACAATACAAAGTCCATGAGCAGATGTTACCTCCCAGCCCTTTTTTTATTCCAAATACGTGTCCAAAATACTTAAAAATTCCGGAAAAGATAAAATATGGTGAATCCTTTTCCGAACAAAATGTTGGAAGTTACAGAGAATAAAAGCTGTGTCTCGAATAGTGTTAAATATACTGGGACCGCCCCCGGCAGTACATCCCAACGAGGATCACCGACTGCACTCGACGCACGTTTTGCCTCGAAACCGGAGCATCCTTAGAGAAATGATGATAAAGTGAAAACTTTAAAATTGTCAGAGACTTTACGTTTAATAAATATTATGATACTGATTTTAATCGATTTGTGTATTTAAAATTAAATTATTAAACATATATACAACTTTTTTTTGGAAACTGTTAGCTAATTGTCGTAAGCTATGATTTATATACTGGCAGCTTCGCTGGTTTCAAATTCGATATCTCTTTTAAAAAAAAACTTACCACTTTTAAAAACCCTTTCTTAGAAGAGAATAACACGTATAGTTTTCGCTCTCAGACTTTCATAAAGATTAAGATAAGTTCTTTGTCATTGCATGTATGCATTAATGTACCGTCATAGCCTTTATTTTGCCAGCTACAACTTTCGTAAAGTTACCTAATTAACTGTTACGAAGATACAAGTTTTTAAAAGTAAAATTTACAAATGTAATTTTCGATTTACGGGTTGTTTACGTCATAATATCTATCTGCGTGCCCTTTAACACAATCTATCCAATTTGATCTGTGTATTGATAGACCAGTCAGTCAATAACCGTTAACTTTTATATCAATTAAAAGATGAGTAAGCATATTTCCAAAAGAACAAAGAAAGTATAATCAAATGTGATATAAGATTGCGTAAACTTCCATAATAAAAATTAATCACATAATGAGAAACATAAACACGCCTTGAGCTCGGAAGAAAATTAATTAAAATAAACCCAACATCAAAACAAACAAACATTTGAAAGAATAAGAAAACAATAGTGCAAACATCCCGCTATTCAATTACACTTAAGGCCGTGTAGGGAATAACTGAAATGCAAATTGTGAATGTCGGGGCTCTTTTACAAAATCCTGGTCGTCGGGCAATTCGCTTTGGCTCGAAAATTTCGTTAAGGACTAGTTCGTTTCTGCGTGACCTAGTTGAGGTCGTTAGGACTGAGCTCGTGTTTTTGTTTTCGATTATGTGCTCAATTATTGTGAAAATACACGCCAGTTGATCGTATTTGATTATCTTTTCTGCGAATTTTCTTGTTTACGAAATTTTCTCTGACTTAACGATTTATTGACAAAATCTGAACTCTCTAACAAATTTATGATTTACGGTTAATTTTGTCGTTAAAACATGTATAGTATATTACAATTAAGTTATAAAATTTAGCTAATTTCTCCTTCGCTGGATCTTGGATGAAGAAAGAAAGAAACAAAGAAAGGTAGAAAGAAAGAGAGTTTTTATTTAGAATTAAACACAGCAGACACAAATGTAAACATGAAATTAATAATAATAACAAAAAAACATCAATAACAAACCTAATAAAGAATTTATTTTACAGGATTTCCTAGTTTACACTCAATTCAATTTAATTTGGTTAATGACTTTTAGTTGTGCCAATTAGACTATGATCAGCTCCAGTGTTAATCAACAATAGTTAGAAGTTTATTTAGGTAAATATTTGTATAAGATTTTTAATCAGCGGATTTCATTAAGAGAATGACCACGAGTAAACGAAATATTTGTTTATCTGCCCATGAAACATGACTTACTATGAATATCAGCTGTGTTAATTTCTAATGGCCTGTCATTGAAATCATGTTATATATAATGACACTTACCAACTTCCTACTCATATATCGAAATAGTCTGATATCTAATTAATGGTCCATTATACAGTTGCTTACAGAGCTAACCCGAAGGTAGATGTACTAAAAGATTCACGTTCACATTTTTACGTCGAAAACCCTATCAACGTTGGCACTCGCCAACGGGAATATATATGGTGTGTCTGTTCGTCAGTCTGTCTACCCGTCTTTCTGCCAGTATCTCGTGAACCGTAATAAGTAGTTTTGAAATTTTCACAGATATGTATGTATATCTATTGCCGCTATAACAAATAACAAAAACCGGTCAATTTTCAGTCTGATTTTACCAAACGTTATATATACTTTTGTAGCGCTTTTCTTATTTGTTTTACAAAAACATTCAATAAGTGCAGATCGTTATATCGTATACAATTTTACATTTGCCACCTTCTAAATGTAAAGCCTACGTTAATAAATCATTAATTAATAGAGCAAATTACATTGTGCAAGGTTACATAAACGATAAAAACACATGGTCATAATCACGTTGATTTTCTAACGGGATTTTAATTAAGCTGTAATTGGACGCTGATAAGCAATACTGTGTTAAGCCACGGACTTCATTTTGAGAAAATGGAGTGTAAAGATGTCAAACCTTTTCGTAATCGAGTTGTTTGAAGACGTATATCTCCATCTTTTCTTTTTATTTTAATAAAAGGTATGAATTAAAAGCAGATTGATACATGTAATGTGTTATCTAATAACACGTGTTTTAAATATTTTACATTATTGTATAAATTGCAAAATATGGAACGCACTTGAAATTTGAGATATTTAATTGAGAAACTTTTTTTCAGTACTTATTTAGTTGAGACTACTTGCATTTATTTTTCATAATTTTAAATAGGTCTTGCATTATCAAAATACATCAATATCTCCGAATTTACTTTGTGTGGGTTGGTGTCACATTATTGCTTATCAGCATCCAATTAAGAATAGACTCTGTTTTAATTGATTTAAAAAAAAGTACCTATCGAATTTCTTGCCGTTACTTCTCAATATAATCCACATTCCGAAAAGACTAATTTATAAATTGACAATTCAAAAGCGCTTTATAAGCCTACTTAATAAAATATAAATTTAATTCGATGGCACGAAACTCTCTGTGCGCAAGTCCGACTCATGCTTGACCGTTTCTTTTTATACTATTCCTTGTTAAAAAAAATTGTTCTGAGAAATTGTAAAAGGTAAAATATTGACAATATTTGTATTGGCAGTATAAACAATGACAACTGATATAGGTATACTATAGAAAAAAGTAATGAATACGTTTTAAAATAGCAGTCTCTATGAGCAGAAGTGGCCACTTACAATCATGTAGTTCGCTTGTTCAACCTTGTCATGTTATGCCCCGTCCGTGAAAAAAAATCACGTTATTATTTTTTTTTTATAAAAATAGCTGGCAAACGAGCACGGGGGACACTTGACGTTAAATGATCATCGCTGCCCATGACATTTGCAACACTAGAGTAGCCCACAAATGCGTCCAAAATGACTGAGTACTACCAAAGAGCTAAACCGATTTTGATTTATGAAATATCGTTAGATAGTCAGTGACATTTTGGTATATTAATTTAGGTTTTGTTCTATTTTCAAACGACTTTAAAAAGTTTTTTAGAACTTTCCATTATTTCTTAACAAATTTTAGATTTTTTAAAGGATTTACTTTCATATAGGTCTCATAGAATTTTTATCAAACTAAGGTGAGCAGTTTGACTTTAAAATAAATTCTGCAGATATTCTAATAATTTATAGATGGATGTCTCTTTTTATAACTTTATTTGTTATAGTTTCTCTTAAGCAATTCTCTTACTAATTGCCACCTGGTATATTTTACGGACGCGTCGCCAAAGTAAAATTTCAGAAAAAGTATGAAAAAATCTATAAGATTACAAATTTTTGAAACTGCCGGAAACATATCTAGGTAAAAATACCAAACTACCGATTCTTCTTGGTGGAATCTACATTCCGAACCGATGGTAGTTTCATTAATTGAAAAAAAATATTTTGACAATATAAGAGTAAGTACTCTTAAAACCTATTTAAAAAAAGTATATTTTGATTTTAATTGTAACACTATGAGCTACATATGGCAACTGTAAACTGTGTGAAGTAGTAATGTACAATGTACACAGATTATATAAGCTTAGTGACTTAGTCATAATTTTAAAGTCCTAACTTAATTATTATAGATTCAAAGGGGCAATGCCGCCAGTTTTGGGCACTTTGCCTCACTGCAATGACATCGACAGATTTGTAGGTTTTATAAAGTTTAATTTTTCTTTGTTTAATTCTTCTTTTAATATTTTTTTTCTTTTTCACAGTGTTAATTAAATTTTCTGTATTATTATCTAAAATTATATAAAACGTTTTAATAAATATTATGATTAAAATTATTATAGATGATTTTTTTATATTAAAATGAAGTCATCAATAAAATAAAATTAACGTTTCAATTTCTGTCCATGCCTCTTTTATATAACTGTATTCTGTTTTAACAGTAAAGTAAAACTCTGGTATTTTCGTATTAATGACGCTATATTTTAGTGATACCATCTTCTTTTAGACATTTACTTGAGCTTGGCTTAATAGTAAGATACAGCGGACGAACGAAAATAAATATAAAGATGTCTGGCTACGGAATGCATTGTTATTTTAAATGTAATACAACTAAGACATAAAAAAACATCCGACTTTAAAAGCAAAATATGCAATTTTGTTTGCTTAAATGACATACTAATTTAAGTTATTTTGGTTTAAAAACTAAACTACAAAACTGACTTTGATGATTTGAGGATTGCTTCAAATAATTTTAATGAGGGATTTTCAAAATCGAGTTCTGTAATTAAAATAAAAACATACAAACTACTTATTTAAAGTCGTTTGTAAAATATCAATCTAGAATTCTTATATAACATATCAACATAAACACAACGCACTTAACTGCCCCCAACCAAATCTCGTGGCATTGTGTCGGGAGTCCGGAAACATACACAAAACTAACACAAACACCTGGAGCACAACAAACATCCGTATGGCCAATACAGACGTTTGCCGTAGCAGGGATCGAACCGCGGCCGTTAGTGCTTCAGTCAGTTGCTGCGATCACTGCGTCAAGGTGTCTTTCATAGACGTAAGATGTATACATAATACTAGCTTGTGCTTGTGGCGTCGCCCGCGACAGCCGTTTAAGACATATTCCGACAAACCAGTACGACAAGATGTCACTGCAAATTGATTAGACAATACCTTCTTGGAAGTGAAAGCAATAATTTGGCAATATTTTATCGATTTCAGCGGAGGTTCTCAATTATTAAAGTATCTTTTTTTATGTTTGTACCTCAGAACTATGTCATTTCTTAACTGATTTTGGTAATTCTTCTTTTTTTTTAAAGGGTATACATTCAGATTGGTCTCATAGAATTTTTATCAAGATAGGATAGTAGTTTGGGTTTTAATACATATTCAATTTGAATTCTGGTGTAAAAAATTGAAATATACATACATATATAGTATACATTTAATCCCATCTGTACATTTTACTAGTATTTTATCGTATAACGTTTTTCGTTTATAATTTTTTCTACCATTTCATTAAAAACGCACAATCTCATGATCTGCACCGCGGAATGTTTAACGCGGACTCAATTAAGATTCCTTAGGCGTTCTCATCCCACTTTTACGAGGGTAATTTTGTCAAAATGGAAACTCGCCGTGTCTACTCTACTTTCTAGCGAGACTCGATTGGTTCTGAAATACGAGGAATTTAGATTTTAATCCATATTGCAACATCGGGTTGGAAATGAAATAGAATTAACGGCATTTTGGCTCTTAAATTCACGTCTGGCAACGTTACGGAAGTGTTGATGTAATTAATGTGCTCTTCTTGTTGTAGTAATAAAAACTAACTCCGCGGCAAAAGTTAGTTTAGCTATAAAACCATACTTAAGTACAAAAATCGAAATTCGAAAATCGAATCGATACCACTGCGCCAACGGTCTGAATTATTTTCTTTACTAGAAACACAATATTTTTAAAAAAAGGGAACTGACTTCTGTGATTTCCATAATTCTAGTTGTTTTGATGTTAAAATCAATCAAACTCCTAAACCAATTTTGATGAAAATTTAGACCAATGGGAAAGTATACCCTTTTGAATAGAAAAATAGTTTCCAAAATCTGTTATAAATGACGGAGGTCTGAGATGTCAATCACTTTAAAAATACATACAAGAATTGAGGACGCTGCGTTTGAAGTATGTTGATAAACATCTCGAAATTAATGTTTTCATTAAAAAGTTCACAAGTTATCTAGTATATAAGTAATATGTAATATATATAACATAAGGAAACCACTTACCAGATTTGTAAAACACATGAAACACCAGGATACATCGCGTTAAAAAAATAGCCGAAACAAAACGAAATAAGGAAAGAGCACCACGAAATTGAATTAGAGGACCGTGGGACATAAATATGTAAGCCTTCTTTAATATTTATTAACCCCGATCAGAAAGAGGAGTGTTATAAAGTTTAACGTGTATATCCTCGTATCTGTGTGTCTGTATATCTGTGTGACAATGAAGCACCCAAACGAATTTATGTTTGAAGGCTGATGTAATCGAGATAGTTTATGTAATTCGTTGTTGACATAATTTACGAAGATTATGAGTTCCGTCGATTCAACTTCTATTGTCAATTAGACAATAAATTTACTATACTGTGAATTACATCAAAATGTTTTTGTATATTGTTGCGTAACCTCGAGCTGCTGCTGCAACGTTATCTGGAATAAATAGTCACAGATCGTCCTCAACTTACAGCAAAAGTATCATGTTGGGGTTTGTTGAAATGGTATCTCAATGAATTATATATTTTAAACTTTCGCGATTTATACTATTCATATTTACTATAATGGGTCTTACCGCGATAACTAATGGTAGTAATACCTTTTTATTGCCCGCCGTTTCAGCGATGTTGCATTCGTCGTGGTCACGAGCTGACTGGTGTACCGCGCGTCCTCCGGCGGCGAGTGCGCGAGTTTTCTTCGCCTTTTCTCTCTCAATGAATATGTTGTCTATGTTTATTTTTTTTTAATTTTATATCTTTATCATCATAGATTTCAGTTAAGTCAAAACTCTGATCACTTATTTAATCCCCTTTAATCTTTATTTAAGCGACACAATGCAGCTTATGTCCTTCTCCAAGATCGAATCTATCTCTGTTCAAAAATCATCATTATTGATCTAGCATATTATTATTGTGTTTGAAATATTCTGAACCGGCTCAAAGGAGCTTGTTAGACGTGACTTCGGACACTGATTCAGCGCTCGTTATTGCATTTTGAACTTCAAAAACATCTGCCAAAGTCATATTTGCTTGTTATTTGTTAAAAAAAAAACTTTTTGTCCAAACGTAAAAAGTGGTTCATTTAAAGTTTTAGCGACTGTTGACTTAGTTGTAACGTTGGAATTGATTTGAGTCAGAAGTTTCTTTGATCCGTAAAGATAATTGCTGTGGGTTTTTTCAGCGTAGTATTTGTGTCAATTACGCTAACGTTTGGGGATCTTTATCCTCGCTTAGGTTTAGATATTTGTTACAATTCCGTGCCCGGAAGGTGACAACGGGACCCTATTACAAAGAATCCGCTGACCGCCCGTCCGTCTGTCAAAGATCTCTATTTCATGAAAGATGAAGTATTTACAAGGTGCATATATATACTTATTACCGTTGTATTAATAAATAAAAAAAGCTGATCAAGTGCGAGTCAACTTTAAGATTTTGTTACATTGCCTCTGTTGTTTCTTCTAATTCTAAAAAAAAAATTAAAATTCTACAAAAAAAAATAATTGTAAGTCTTTTTTCCACTCTCATTGCATGACATATTCACTTTAATAGGTACAATATGAAGCTAGAATGTGTCCAATATGTAGTCATTGTATGTGTTGGTGTAATGACTATTAGTGAATATTAATAAATAAATAAAATAAGTAATTAATTTTAAAAACCCGACTGCTTAACAAGACTATCTGCAGTCAGCAATACAATATCAGTGTTAGTTCTGTCAAAAAGCCTATAAGTGAGAATCGTTATTAATTTAAATCATTATAGATCCTAAATGGTAATTCTGATTGAAAAACTCACTCACTTGACATAGTTCGTCGAATTTCATTTTTATCTATTTCACATTGCGGCGTCTAAAACCGGCCAATTTATTTTATTTTAATTTTTTATACTTTCTATGATATTTGCGCCGCCATGACGAATCTAAGGACGTATCATTTATCAAAATCGGGCCACGCGTTTCGTCAAATGTACAAGCCCACATACATACGTACATAGACTAATAAACACATTACCGTCCTTTGCGTACCGCAGTTGAGTAAAAATTTAAAGCCCATACGTTAAAATGTTCAATTACTGCAACTAATGTATTACCAGAACTTCAGAGCAATATTTCGTTGGAGATCCGCGAGTACGTCATGTACGATAGTACAGAATATTTTGTGTTTGACTCTAATTGGTTTTATTTGTACAAATATTTGTTATTTACATCGAAGTATCTGTGGGTGTCCAATCGTTTCTCGAAGAGCACTTAAACTGTACTGAAATCTATAGTAGTCTAATATTTACGACTTGCTCTCAAAGATTGCGGAAGTCTAAGAGCAAATGCTTTTTACTAAATTAAAAACCCTTGTACAGCAGGACTAGATCTAAACCTAATCTTTATAAAAGACGCTGGGAAAATACTAGGAACAATAACGATAATTGCTATGTTAAAAAGTCCTTCACAATTTTTAACTTCAAAAAGGAGTACGTTCTCAATCAGTAATGATTTTTTTTTAATTTACTACTTTTTTTTAATGCTATTAGTCCCATAGTTTTCATCAAAATTTCAGTTTGCTTTTTAAATTAAAATAACTGAATTAAATCCGTCCTCCAAGTGAAAAAAAATGCGTTTAAGTATCTGTTACAGACAAGAGTTCCTTCTAGAACGCTGTATACAGACGATGATGATTGCTCCGGGTCTTTGAACTGCAGTAAATCTTTTGACGTTCAAACCCGTACCACGTCGTTAAGAATCCACAACAAAGCATGCTTTTCATCTCAATGTGCGCGTAAGGACACAAAAGACGGCTCGCAATCAAAAATCAAGACTCAGATGTATCTCGGTGGTAATGCTTAGACAATGAAGAAGACATCAAGATTTTAAAAAATAGTAGTAAGTTGATGGAATCGTATGTCTATTTACTAATTTTAATCAAGAAAGTTAAAACCAGCTACGACAAAATATAACACTGAAACAACAATTATCGAATGAATACGGACAAAGTCACAAGGAAATGCTAATAATGTATATTTTTTAAAATGTACGAGTAACGTTCTTTCCAACCATACCCAACACGGTGTATTTATCTAATTTTTTTAACAGAGTACACTAGAGGGCGCCACATTACATTAAGTGACACAACATATAGCATATAACTAACGGCCAATCAACACGCTTCTCCTTTGTCCAGTAGTTTCGTAGCTAGGGCGGAACAAATGGACATACATACATACACAGCTTGCCAAAATCGTAACCCGCCTTTGTGTTTGTCGTAATCGAGTAAATATTATCTCAATTTGTACAATTTTTTTGCAATGCCAATTTGGATCCGATTTTAATGATCCATTTTCGGTTAAATAGGTTCCACTTAAGTTTAAACCAGACCTGATGAAAACTTTCTGAAATAGTGAACTGCTCAACAAATGACAACAAACCTCTTGAGTTTAATGCAATCATATCGTAGTAAAGAGTTTCAATCAGAACCAAACTTTTTGGTAAAAACTATTAAACTAAGATTTTTTAAGCAAAACATTAGTTGAGTTGACTGTGTATTGATTATTAATACATTTTATTATTTCAATGAATATAATGATTTAAGTCAAATTAGAATTGCAAATTGGTAGAAAATGTTATGAAGGAAAGATTATTCATTATTACAATCTTACCCGATCAAGAGACCTATTATTGTCACAAGTGTAAACCGACTAGTGAAACAATTAATTGTTCCCAAAGGTTCCGTTGTAAATCGATAACGGACCTATTGTATAACGTGCTTATAATACCGAAACATTTCATTTCCATCTATGATGATTCCTTTGTTACCTTTCCAGTATTTAAGCAAATTAAGTCTGATAATGCACGGGTTCTTAGCTGGTCCTTTTATCACGAAAAGAACGTGTTTACCTTGCACGTCTAGGCGAGAATTACACTTAGAAGTTTTGCTCTCAGACTTTCATGCAAATTTACATTATTTTTCATATCTTTACACCCGTAAGAATTTACTGTTGGTGCCTTATTTATTACATTCACAGCTTTCTTTAGTGCTTTGCTCTTATGCATATAGTGATTATATAGTATAGTAACCTTCAGGCTATCCAACGGAAAAAGAAATTTTCCAATCGGATCAGTAATTTAAGAGATTATAAATCCCTACAAACAAATTTAGAAAAAAATTGTACCTTTTTAATATTACTATTGATTAAATTTGTCCCAAAAGATATTTAGATATCTATATCTAGATATGCGAATACGAGATCGAAATATCTGATTACGACCGTGCAAATGACACTGCAGACGCAGTTTTCCAAATGAAAAAACCTAATTTTATCTACCTCCAGAATGAGAATAAGTAAATGCGCCAAAATCAATAGCAAACTACAGAACACGTACTTTGAACTGTAGGGGAGGAGGAAGGAGTATTTGAACGAATTTGTAAATGGAATTGAAGTATTCGTTAAACAAGAACAGATGATTGGCTGAATGTAGGAAAGAAATTTATTTATTGCAAACAGACTGTATTTTATTTCGTAGCTTGTTTGCTAGTTTATTGCGACTTTGTCTGTGAGAGTTTCTATTGTGATTCGAAATTCAAAATATATTTTATTGAAATAAAGCTTTAATGGACTTCCGAATCGTCAAGTTACAGATCAATTGTTAGATTTATTAGAGATACTATCGGTTCTGAATGTAGTCTTGGAATAGGATGGTATGGTAGTAGACTTTTTAGAAGCTTTAAAGGCCTGAGCCCATGAGCAACAATCATCTGGGTACCTATTCGTCTATCATAATAGAACGCATAGAAAATAGAATAGAATAGAATAGAATAATCATTTATTTAATAATAATAATAATAAACACATCACACTCAACGGCTCCCATTAAGATCTCATGATCCTGTGTCGGGAGTCCGGAAACACACACAACACTAACACAGACACCTAGACCACGACAAACATCCATATGGCCTATACTGACGTTTGCCGTGAGCGGGGATCAAACCCGCGACCGTTAGCGCTTCAGTCAGTTGCAGTAACCATTGACCATTTATTCAGGACAACATACAGATGCAGACAAGAAAAGAGAAATTAAAACAAAATATTAAACTAAAAATAATAAGAAAAAAAGAAACAGAAAAAAAACTAACTATTAACAAACCAAATAATTAAAAAAATTTAAAAGTATCATGAACAAAAAAAAATATTATTAAACAAAGAAAATAAAAATCTTGTTCTTACTTATTAAAACGAAAAAAAAACTAATAATATATTAAAAAACAAAAATAAAATATAGTGTCCGCAACCATGCAATGTCCCAAATAGGTGTATCATTAAATTGGGTAGAGCTGTATCGCATAACGTTCGAGGGACTAGAATACCACAGACAATATTTTTTTAAAGGTGTAACAACTTCAAAAGCAAAATACGTAATCCTTCCTTCAATGACAGACTTATCTCAATTCATTAATCCAATCGAGTTTCTTGCCGACTCTTTTCAGTAGAATCTACATATTTAACCGGTGGTGGCTTTTCCTTAATTTAAGTACTTTTTGTTTGTTTTGACGATTCAAAGGTGCTTTTAAAAGCCTAAATTATATATTAATGTTGGATTTTTATATTTCTATTTTAAAACCAAAATTTTGGACCGATGAAAATTTTATGGGACAAATCCATCGCACTTTTTAGAATTCGGTTATATAAATAACACACTATTTTATTAAGACATAGTGTATCGGAAGCAACATTCGGCAGTATTTATTATTTCTTTATCAAGATAAATAGACTATCTACGATTCGATTTTATTTCGAAGACATTTGATAATATAATTGATAAGGTTTTATCATTCTTTGATTGTAAATAATGATTTATAATCAGATATATCACCAACCAACTTCAAAAGGCTTTATAAGTGTTTGTTGTCTTATAACTCCGTCATTTCTTAACCGATTTTGAAAATTCTTGTCTTGTTTGAAATGATATGCTTCCAGATTGATTTTAAAGCATCAAAATCGCTTTAGTAATAGTTTGAAAATTAAAATAACTGGTATAAGTGTGTCGTTCAAATAAACGAGATTGCATTTTTTGTTTTTTTAAGTCGGTTTCTTTCTTTTTTAAATAAAAATAAAGTAGATATTTTTTTAGTTTATTAATAAAATAGATTTTTATTAATAAACTCAAAAGCGGAAGAGATTTACAATTTGGTTTTACCTTTGATTTTACTGCGAATTTAATTCTTCATTTTCTACACATTTCGAACTCCCATCAAAATAATTTCAGTATCAATAAAAAACACCATACACACAAAAAAATACCGACTTATGAATCTATGCCTTGCTGATGTTGATTCAAAAGCCATATCGTCAAAGAAGTGCTAACACCTCATTAGTCAAAATAAGCATTTTTGATGTATCACTTTTGAATTATGTTATTACTTTGTGAAATTAAAATTAGATTATTATTGAATTATAATGGTGTGTAAAATTATGCAGTTTTTTCTCACTCTTCAATCAAGCTTCTAATTTTGACTTATGTACCGCGAACTATACTGACTATATGTACATAAATGAACGTAACACAATACAGTAAACAATACCACAATATAACACAAACATGACGTAAGCAAATCGAGATCAGGCACATGAGTATACCCGGAGCCATCATTCGATTAGTATCGAATGTTCCCGAGGGAATTTACGTGTGGGATCGAATGTGACTGATGGGCAAGGAAGTGACCGCATAGTAAAATAGCTTGGTATTGGCCCACTTGTGGGAATACTCTTATTATTTTACTAGACTGAGGTAGAGTCCAGCTGACTGAGGTAGAGCCTGTCTACTGACTTTGCCAGTAACTCACGAGTACAGAAGATCTGCGTGAAAGGGTGGAAATAGTCTATACAAATAAATAAAATTGAAATGTCTGTTTGTACTTTCAAATTAACAGCCTTTAACTAAATGCATTTGAAAATATGCACAGTACTTACTGTCTGTCTGTTTGTTCCGTCTAATCTTTGGTATCGTTGGACCGATGTTAACGGAACTTTTACTGATAGATAGCTAATGTTATATTAAGTAACTTAGGCTACTTTTATTTAAAAAAAAAATACAGACAGATAGACAAATATTTAAAAAAAAAAGTTTTTGAAAACTGAGTGATTCAAAAGGAAAGTTTTTATATGTATAATACATGCCCATTATAATAAAGAAAAGCCGCGAATTTACGTCATAAAAACTACATACACTATATATGTACATCTGATCATTTAATATACAGAAAGAAAAACACTTACTGACAAATACACTACACAATACAAATGACAAAAAAATATATCCAGTCTCTCATACAAGGAAAACATGCAAGAGATTGCATAACAACATTGAGTCTTCTATGACTAAGAGAAGTAGATCACGTCATTGTGGATCCCGGGTTTGTTATTAGATCAGTATCGGGAAGTGGTCTCAGAGGATATGCGGATTCGAGGCATTGGTCAACGCGTTTTGTATGGATATAGGATTGTGTTCTTTATTTTACTTTAAATTTATATTTTAAGTTTTCGTAATTTATATTATTCATATTTTATATGACAGATCTTATCGATAACTAATCGTAACCACTGGACGGATCTGGCTGAAATCTACCTGCATGCCAAATTTCAGCCAGATCCGTCCAGTGGTTTGGAATGTGCGGTGGTAGTTTACTATGTCAGTCAGACCTTTGAGTTATATATATTTAGATTACCAAAGTATTTCTTATTTCGTCATTTCAATTTGAATTGTTTAATTTGATTTTGACCAAAGGTTTGGTTATAAATAAATAAGATGGTCTAATTTTCTTTGTTTTACATTTTAGTGAAATTATATTTAATACAAATAAAAAAATAGGAAGTGTCTGTTTGTAATTACCGCACGCCCCCCCCCCCCCCCCCCCACTTAAAAATACAATACAAATATTTTCACCCGACTGCGGTAAAGCTAAACAATATTCGTGTGAAAGCTTTGACACCTGGAGCAGATAAAAGCTTTTAATTTATATCATTCATTAATAATAATTTATTTATAAAATATTGTCACATATAATTTAGACATAAATCATTTATACCCACAAATTCACATTTATCAATTAAATCCTAAAGACAACCATTAACGAATATCACTCCCAAAACATTAATTAAAACGATCGCAAATTATAATCATTAAAATAATCGCATTATAATTAATCACAATAAATCATCACGATTAAAACGCATGCAATAAATAATCGAACGCGTATAAATAACAATCGTATTCGATACAGAATCGATTCCATAATTATTCGCCCGTTGAATCCGTGATATACGTTTAGTACTCCATTATGAATGCAGTAAATGAAAATTGTACATCATTTTCAACTTTATACCTTTGTAATAAGTTTTAAAAAAATAGTAACACAAATGGTGGTACTTACGCGACTTTAATACTTATTTTTAGTGGTATAGAGTTCAAAATTGTGCGCTATTTCGTTAGCTCTCAAGGTAATGTATTCAGTAATTATTTATTCTAAGTTAAAATAACGGCTCCGTGGTATGAAAGAGAATGAGGCATGAGTAGGAATGAAGTCATAATAGCAAATCTTCTCTAATGGCTTTGCATACGCCGGTGTAATGGATTCTGAACATCACTATTAATTTTAGAAATATTGTTTGAGCTATTTAGTTTTTTTAATGAAAAACTACCGATGAAACTACCAGAGAGATAAACTGTATTGTCAAATTTATTATTACATTTTTTTAAATTTCGAACAATTTCCGTCGTCTTAACTTTTAATGTCACAATGATACTTAAGCTTTATATATAAACTAGCTCCCCCTCGCGGTTTAACTCACGTTAATGGTTACTGTTTCACTCTTATGAATCAAATTCAAATTCATAATATACTTTATTCAAATAGGCTTTTTTAAGCACTTTCGAATTTTAGCGTGATATAATATAGCCTATAAAGCACGGATCGGACAGTGATGAAACTTTGGTAGAGTGTTCTGGTGCTGTCTACGAAGATTCCTGGCCTAAAAAATCTATACATGGATTCCGGGTACAGCTAGTTTACTATAATTTGCAACCAACTTCAACATATGATGATGACAAGCTCATTAGTAGCTTTATTTATTAACCTTATTTAAAAATCCTCTTTTTAAGCGACAAAAAAGGGGTGTTATAAGTTTGACGCTATGTGTCTGTCTGTGGCAGCGTAGCTCCTAAATGGGTGAACCGATTTGGATGCGGTTTTTTTCATTTGAAAGAAAATTTTCTAACGATAGTTCTTGGACATCTTTTACAAAAATCGGTCCAGGCGTTTCAAGAGCTCTTTTGTCACTTTTCTTGTGTCGAGGTTTTTTTTTTACTTTTGTAAATTCGTAGTGAATTTTTTAAAGGCTTTCAAATCGGTGCCATAGAAATTTCATTAAAATTAACAGGTATATATTGGTCGTCATAGTAAACAAAATTGCGTATTTTGCTTTTAAGATGGGTTTCTTTTTTTAAAAAAAGCTTCTATTATTATACTCACAAATTTCTAAAACAATTTAGCTGTGTAACTCAAAAATATAGAGTATTTTTCAGTAATATCTAAATTAAATTCTAATGTTCCGATAAAATTAAACTTAATTTAATTTAACGGTCCGTTTAATTGCCTTATCGTGTAACGTTAACACAGACTTTACAGAACGCGTATTTTAAAATAATTTTTATATGGTGTTATTATTAACGTTCGTATATTTAGATAAAAAATGTACTAATTTTATAAAGCTGAAGAGTTTGTTTGTTTGAACGCGCTCACCTCAGGAACTACTGGTTCGAATTGAAAAAAATCCTTTTATATAAGATAGTATATTTATAGGGGAAAGCTATAGGCTATATTACATCACGCTACGACTCATAAGCGCGAAGCAGTAATTATAAACGCGAGTGAAACCGCAAGAGACGCGCTAGTAACTAAGAATTTGTTTTTTAAATGAAGTGATTTCAAAAGTTTTACTAGTTATTTCGATTTTAAAACTAAAATACCTCATAAACGGCTTAATGAAATCATGGCCTTGTGTCGGAGGTCCGGAAACACACACAAACACAAACACCCAGACCTCGACAAACATCCATTTGGCCAATACAGACGTTTGCTGTGAGCGGGATCGAACCCGCGACCGTTAGCGCTTCAGTCAGCAGTGACCACTGCGCAAATTAGTGCACAGCTAGTAATTATATAATATAATTGACAATATATCATGATAATATTAAGTAAATAATACGATATTAATGAATACACAATACCTACGCAACGAGAACTTCATTAATTCAAACTTAAATTTGCAACCGATACACGATTCCGAATTTAAATCAATTGTGATTCCAAATTTAAAACAGCTTTCAGAATTAAACATGACATTTATTTCGAATTCGGCTGTTATTGTGTGAAATAATTTTTAAGGGTATGAAAATGTGAGCTAATTATTATATTACGTATATTCGTTTATTTTATTTATTTATCACAACATATAAAATGGTAAATCACGTTATATTTATTTACGTCATTTACAATATATTACATCTTCACAAACGCTATGGACTAACACCCCACGCTCTTTTATTAATAAAACTATGTTATATATATAATGGACAATGTATATATCGATACCTCCCACGTAAGTTATTGTAAGCCACAAAATTGCCGTTAGCGTTTTTACTGAATACTACACGAATTTGCATTGCTTAATGCATTCAAAGTGAAAAAATACCAAAAGTCTTTTTTTTTCAAGGAAGGTTACAACAAAATACGCCTGAAAAAAGGCGTATTTTGTTGTAACTTTCAAACTAAAACGGATTAAAAGTGCTCTACTGTAAAATTGTAATTTTGGGGTTACAACAACTTACGTGGGAGGTATCGATATCTATATTAATATTAAAAAGAGGTAATTTGCTTTTAAGTTTGTACTACGCTCCTATAAAAGGATTATAGGAGCGTAGTACAAACTAAGATGCAATCTAAATCTGTATCAAAATTCATCAAAATTAATTCAGCAGTTTAGACGTAAGAATGCAATAAACAGACAAGCACACAAAATTGTTCTCACTTTCATATTTTACTAGCTACCTTTTGCGGTTTTACTTGCGTTTATGGTTAATGCCTCGCTCCTGTGAATCGTAGCGTGATGTAATATAGCCTATATCCTTCCTGAATCAATAGGCTATTCAATGCAAAATTATTCAAATTTTGTTGGGTCAATAGTTTCAGAAGTAACAATCTAAATATAAACTTACAAACAAATCTTATCTCTTTATAATATTAGTATAGACTATGGGTGTAGTATTCTATTACGTCAGGGGTCAAAATTAAATGGCACCAAGTCACTGTGACCCGAAAAACTTTCTGTCATTAGCACAAAGCATTTCTCATAAATCCCCTTGACGTCATAAAACCTAAGTTAGTTTAATTAAAAAGAATTCGTCCCCTTGTTCCGAGATAGATAGACTTTGCTTCCAGTGAATATAGCGCGATGTAGCGATATCTAATACTATATTTGTAACGATTATTTTAAATTAAAATTACAATTGGAAAAATCGAGGACTGTAGCTTTATAATATTCTATCCATGTGTATGTAACTGAAATCCTGCTAAATCGTTGACTGAATTAAAAAAAGAATTATGTGTATAATTGAATAAGTTCCTAGTTTATATTCACAAATGAACCCAGTACATAGAGATACATAAAATAATATTCGAATAGGCTTTTAGAAATATTTCGATATATTTTTTAAAGATAATATTATCTATTCGTACTCCGATATATGTATACTGGTAACTCTGTGTTATTCTATTTATATTACATTATTTTAGGTGTCCCTTGTGTATAGTTAAGTATATTTTTGTTATTTCTGAGATAGATGACATACACAAAAATAGCTCGCATAAAGTTAATTAATAGACAAACACTGGACGACTAACTTTACCATCTGTCTAATTTCGCTTCACTAACGCAAATAATTCACTAAGTACCTACAACCGCAAACCTGCGGCGAATACCACGGTCCAGACTGTGTTTGAATCTTTGAGAGGAACGGAGGATCAACAATCTGTAAATGTATAAAGGATGGAATTCGAAACGCCAATAGAACGGTTATTTACTTCCTATGTATTGAGTAAAAGCTATTCGCAAAAGGAACTATCTCTCTCTTGCTGTAATATATGGACGCTGATAAGCAATACTGTGTCAAGCCACAAAAAGTGAAATTCGGAGATATTGATATATTTGATACTGCGTCACCTATTTTACATCATTCAATAAAAAATAAAGTCATATAAACTAACTACTTTTAGCTATGTTTTAATATATAAATATTTTGAGTAAAAAAACTAAACAAGAGAAGTTAGATTCCCCATTTCTGGCTCAAGGCTTCTTCTCCAATAAAGAGGAATACGAATCTAATCCGCCACGCTGCCTCGTAGCGTAATGTGATATAGCTTATAATCCTTCTCAATAAACGGGCTAACGAACGCAAAAAGAATTTTTCAAATACGTCTAAAAGTTTTGGACTCTATTCAATGTTGTTTATATCATACACAATCAAATCTTTATAACACTAGGGTATATTAATTAATTCTCTTATTGCAATTACGAGGTCTGAAGCCCTCAAAGTCAAACTTACAAACAAAATGAATAAATAATGTATTGTTCATTACCTGCGACGAAATTTCTTAATTACACAAATAGAGAAATTTGACCAAGTGTTGGGCAAACTTTATCCGCTAATTGGTCCCAATGTTGTCCTATATAACAAATTTATATTTAAGAAGTATTCGTTCTAAATTATCTGTAATACAGTGCAATCTTTATATAACGTACCTCAATATAACGACTTCCTTGATTTAACAAATTCTTCGTAAGCCTCTTGAACCTTTACAATGTGAACATTTTTTGCGAAAAACCTCTTAATAACGAATTTTCAATTATCAAGAAAAGTTCAATGTAGAGTCAGCTCGTGATCACGACGAATGTAGCTTCGTCGAAACGTCGGACAATAAAAAGGTATTAATACCATTAGTTACCGCGATAAGACCCGTTATAATTAATATGAATACTATAAATCGCGAAAGTTTAAAATATATAATTATCAAGAAAAGTATTCATACCTCTAATTGATGAATTTTGTCTACCCAAAACCTTAATATAAAGTTCCTACCGATATAAACTCTTAATCTTATAGTATGTGATTCATGTCGCACAGTTCAACGAATTACTTGATATAACGAATATTTTCTTGTTCTTCTTGTATAAGTCACTCTTAATATTATCCTTTGCATGTTTAACTCTTTTACATCTTGATATGTCTTATTTTAATATTCATTACCTCATTTCTCCGTCATGTAACTGATTTTGAGAATTCTATTGTTTCGAATGACATTGGTACTTAATTTCAATCGGTTCAATAATGTAATTATTCGTGTTTTTAAACAAAACAAATTGTGTATTTTGCTTTTGCAATCGGTTCCTTTTAAAAAAGTCTTAGTTATTCATATAAACCTAATAATAACCATATTACTAATATTTATTAGGCGAGAATTAGTCTAGTACCTAAATACTGGTCACGGACTTTCATAAAAATTTACATGAATTGTTTGTCATTGCTTTACACCACGACTTTGGTAAGGTTACTTAGGAGTACCCGGTTAGAAAGTTATTTTATATCAATAACGAGAGTAAAACTTATAAGTTTAATTCTCGTATTAGACTTTCTTTTTCACAATAAATAAATGTTGATAAAATTTATACGTATGTATCAGATGAAGAAACTTTATCAAGCTACAATAATAAAGAGAAAATACTTTTTTTATTCTATTTTACTATACACCAAGGACATGTAAAATAATATAATATAAATAGAATAACACAAAGTCACAAGTATACATATATCGGAGTACGAAAATATAATATTTATCTTTGAAAAACATATCGAAAATGATAGTAGTATTCGTCTAACACAACTTTATTGGTTAGTAAAATAACAAAAACTTATAAAAAGCTGAAAAAGGGTTGTTAAAAATATATAGGAGTAAAAAAGATGTTTCGATTTTTACTTTACAATTGCTAGTATTTTCAGAATTATTTTTGTATTTGACTTACGGCGAAAACACATAACCACGATCTGACGTCACGCCGCGTCTCGGAAACCGAAAATAAGTACGCCGTCGCATAATAAAAACGTACATCGTAAGTATTTTAGTAGAAAAATATAACCGACTTTAAATAAAACTGTTGTTATTGCTATTAGTTACAAATAGGAAAAAAAGTTTCATTGCCTATCTCCAAAAACCTTCATCAAATCCTAATTTATATATACTAAAATATTCCTTGTTAAATAAGTATCTAAATATCGAAAACACCATCAAAATCCGAACAATATATTTTTAAGAAAATCACGGTCATATAAATTAAGCTCATATTTATACGGGTCGGATATAGAACCACCTATTTTCGAAGTCGGTTTAAAATCACGATGCGACATCGCTACGTTTTACTATGAAATGATTTTTCATTCAAAATCAAAAAGTCACGATGCGGTGCTCAATATTTTACGATGCGCGTCGAAGGTTTTCACGATGCGACACCTAAACTTTTCACGGCGTCATAACGAGCCACGGCGCGACGTCAGAACGTGTGTGGTGGCTACATGTTTTGGCCGTAACTCACTTTATAACTTAGAACACGTTCTCTAAATAACGTTCTGAACTAACGTGACGCACATGTTCCAAAGAGAATCTTAAGGCTAAGCGCTGCAATATCTTTAAATAACTTTTATAGCTATCGTTATAAAAACTGAATATATATTAGGTAAATTATGTACGGAAGTTATGTAATGAAATAAACTATATTTTATTTATAATTATATAAATTGATGACAGATCGGATGTAGACCATTACGATGGATTACATAAATAATTGAATGAATGAAATATATTGTTGATGATGACGCACTATGGGAATAAGGCAACCGCTTTAAGGCTGTCCTAATAAATTTCGAAATTTGTAACAAATCTTGCCATTGTTTCATAAAAAATCAACAAAATGATAAGTATCGCTGAGTTTCTTTCACGGTTTTACGTCCGGTTTCAGATTTAACTCTTCCAAAACCGTCCTAGATTCATTTGTTTGACGTTAAAAAAAAATGTAAATTCCTATTCAAAATATTTTGATTTTGATAAAAATATTTCGAATATAAAACTCACTGTGTGATATTATTATACTGCTTTTAAATACACGATAATGACTCATGAATAATATTCAAAGGGAGACGATAGATAAATCAAAGAACAGGATATTCTTCTTTCTTTCAGATGAAGTACTTCATACATTTATGTATGAGTACAAACATTGAGATCACGAATTCACTCATCACCGAATCTATTAAGCAAAGTCTAGAAATCTAAAATTAAACAAGCATAACTCTTGGCTTCTTGCCATGAAACGTGTGAAAGATAAATGTATCACAAAATAATTGTCATTCAATAAAATGAGAGAACCGAAAGGTCTACCCACACCCATCTCTTTCCTTACATCCTATTTCACCTTATTCCTACAGTAACTTCTATGTGGCTTCTCTGGTGCTGTATATGTCTGATCACTTAACATCAGGCGATCGGCCTGCTTATTTGCCTGCTTATATATGAATATTTATATAAAGAAAATGGGAGAAAAGTTATAATTGACCAAATTAATGACACGTGCCTTCAATGTGAATAGTTGAAGTTAATAATTACGTAACGGTTAGTACATTTCCACGCTGGTTGAAGTTCAGCGCGTATAAGCGTTTGCACACACGTACCCTCAAACATGCGTTTAACGGTCATAACACTTGACCTTGATGTGGAGTCCCAGTGCGTGTATGTGCACGTAAACATGGACATTCATGCATAACGTCAAACTATTTGCTATGCGCCTTATTATCTTACTACCATTTTAAATACGAAAATTTGTCAGGATGCTTGGGAGAATGGATATTTATTAGTCTTTCACGCTAAAACTACTCAACGTTTTGATGAAACTGTACAGGTATATAGACCATACATCAGAATAACATATCCTATATATAAATATTTACTTGTTAACAACAGAGTACGCTTGTAAACCTAACGACAGATGCAAGCCACACAACGTAGAAAAGAAAAGACGGAATATATACGTCTTTAAACAAACTTATTAAGAATATGTTTGATATATTTAGACGCCATTTTAGCTTAACATAGTATAGCTTATCAACACCATATACGGTCACATTTATCTACGGAATCCAAAAATACTGATAATAAATATTCCACAGTGTACCATCTAATGTAACACGGTGTAGCATGTGAGCGTTATGGCAAATCTGACTAATGTGGGGCGCGTGCTGTGAATGAGACGACCGTCACAAGTTTTACTGCAATCGGATTAACTTTGCCGCGTTTACGCCTTACATAGTTGTAAGATGTATTTGACACTTTGTTTAACGTTTTAGTTATTAGGTTATAACTTTATTGGCATGTAGTAATAATATTTTAATATTATAGATATCATGCATTCATGGTATTTGAGGTTAAAAATCTGTAAAAGTAAAGTATTAAAGTAATAGCTCCTATTAAGGAGAAGATTAGGAGCTTAATCCACCACGCTGCTCCACTGCGGGTCGGCGGATATACATGTGTCAAAATTTCTCCAGGCACATGCAGGTTTCCTTACGATGTTTTCACCACCGAGCTCGAGATGAATTTAAACACAAATTTTAGCACTTCAAAAATCAGTGGTGCTAGCCGGGGTTTGAACCCGCGATCATCGGTTGAAATCGACGTGTTCTAACCACTAGGCCATCTCAGCTGTTTCATTTCTTTCATTTTCATCTCATTAAGGAGAAGGTTTAGAGGTAAATCCACCACGCGGCTTCACTGCGGGTTGGCCGATAAAAATCTGTACTCGTTACTAACTTTGACTAGCTCAATTAACTTATTGGCCCAAAAATACCCTCGCTAGCTATTTGCTAGACATTATCGTACAAAGTGGTCGACATTCCGTGTGTCAAAATTCATAAGCTTATTACATATCTATAGTCATCACTGTATTTGCTATAGGGGCTAGAGGGGCCAGTGGCCAAGGGGACAAAATTTTAGAACGTTAAAATTTCGGGTTTGAGAGATTTTTTTAAGATAGCTTAGAGCTTTTTCTACTAATAAATTTACATAGGTGATAATTTTGGTATAAGCGCGTCATTTTCCAGTACCCTAGGGCGGCATTTAGGGTACATCCGGCACTGTCTATAGTTCTATAATATCTTAAGCGAATAAGAATGCCTAGTGGTTAGAAAGTTGTTACTACCATGTTGGCATTTGTGAACCACCTCAACCAATCTTCAGCTCAGCCGGTCTTTCTGTGGAATTTGGAAGCAACCGGATCGAAATTATTAAGTGAAGGTCAATAATCAATCTATTTGATACAACACAAAGAATACATACGTAAAACACAGAATACAACACAAAGCTGTACAAACCAAGCTAGTTTCTTCTTTTCTTTCAATTAGTCTTTTTGAAAGAACAAAGAAACAAACCCTTTCAGCTTTACGTGTTTATAGGTACAATAATAAGGCAAGAATTACACGTGTATATTTTACCTCGTAATTACAATTACCTAGGTAAACTTACGATAGCTACTGCTGGTAGAAATGAAGCCACTGACAGTAGATTCTTTAAAGTGTACAGCAATTACAAATAACTTACTAGAAAGTGCTTTAAAAAGCGTATTTGAATAAAGTACATTTGGAGCTTGAGTTTAAGTTTGACTCATGTAAATCTTCATGAAAGTCTGAGAGCAAAACTTATGAATTAATTTTATTTTTTTATTTTCATGGAAAATAAATTAAATAACAATAAACAATTATACATTATATAATTACACATTATAAATGGTGTTTAAATGATACCCAATACGATGATCCACAATAAATAATTTCCATATTCATCACAATGAGAACGTATTTCGAGTGAGCACTAAAAAGGGGAAATTATACCATATAGTTTATTTTATTAGGTTAAGTTTTTTTCAGTCGAATTCAGCGGGAATGGTTCGAATGATTGCTTTCCGAGGCCATTAGTCACGCAATAAAGGCAAAACAATTTTATGTGTTGTGTCGTCACGCGATGCATAATACGATAAAGAATTAATAAAATTTATTTTTAGATCGTACATACATAAAATAGCTGTACGATACATAGTTATATAGCAATCACTATAGTTTCACTCGCTTTTATAGTACCCGCTTCGCTTTTATGAGTCGTTACGTGATGTAATATAGCCTAAACTTCCTCAATATATGGGCCACCTAACACAAAAAGATTTCTTTCAAATCAGATCAGCAGTTCCCATGTTTACCTCCTACATACATATAATAACACAAAATAATTGAGACAGTAATTAATTTCATATGACTTACGTACTTATGCTTTGTTGTACAACCTATTATTCAGGTGCGTGCCACCCTACAGTGGGGTGGCAGGACTGGCAAAAGGCTACGGACCCCTGACCCGAAAGGGCCCCGGCCTCAAAGAACTTTATAAATCAATATCTTATTAAATTAAATTGTTATTAAATTATATAAACTTATCATATATTTAACTATTTTAATTTTGGGCTACTTAAGTGGTTCATTAAAAATAAGTACTAACGTGATTTTTACTGGGAGGCCCCATATAAAGAATTTGCCACGGACCACAGATGGAAGAGTTACGCCTCAGCTATTATTATTATCAAAAGGAACAGACTTCACGTCAAAAGGCATCATAAGAGAACATATTAAGTTGATATAGACGTGGAAGTACACAAAATGAGATATGAAGCAATTCAACATAATGTTCGTCGTCAAATCAAAAGCTATTTACAAAGGAGGGTGATTTATAAATCCTTCTATTGTGAGCACAACAGCGTATCAATATGAATGATTGTTTCCATCGCGAAAATAATTGAATATAATTTACGTTATATCTAGAAGGTTTTCTAATTAGGATTCCGTAAAAGGGCGCCATCGGAACTCTATTACTAAACCAAGCCATCTGTTTGTAAGACCTCTTGAACTATATATAAAACAGTTGATTTTTACATGGAACCAGTCTTTCCATATTTAAACATATAAATATAAGAACAAAAAGTTCCGTAATTTCGTGTACTTAGATAGCATACGGAATACGTATGCCAATTATTTTCATTTGTAAAACCAAATTACTGAGCCGGTTTTGATAAAAAAATATATGAGAACAAACTGTGCGTATATTCATTCAATTTAAAAATATCAAAATTCGTTAAGAACAGATGGAGTTCAGAGATTTGTTCATTTTAATAAATATAAACTATTAATTGAGAACTTCCTCTTTTGAAATCGATTGAAAATAACTGATTCGACATAGATTGTTGGACTACATTGTTTGGTAACCGTAATGCGTCAGTTGTGAGTTTCAATAAATAATTCTCTAACAGTAAGTTCTTTTATGTGTAAAAGCGATGATAAGCAATTTAGGTAAAAATCTTAATCCGTGTGCAAAATTCACAAATACAATTTCCGGTTTAAGATTTAAAACTGTACCCCCAGTATGTCTTTTATTAGTTCTCAATAACATAATTTTCAATCAGTGTTCTTGTATACTCGAGAATTTCGAGCTGCAAGTCAGTGCCGAATTAAATCGCGGGACCGTTAGCAAAATGAATTTGAAGCCCTTGATTTAAAATTAAGTATAAAAATAAATTTTCATGCTAGAGCCATTGATTTGATTGATTAATTGTCATTTGACATTTTAACATCTAATAAATAAATATTTACTATCATATCTCAAAACACTCATAGAGCTAAAAATTGTACGTAACAGATTTTTTATTTACAGGTTCGGGCCCCTTAAAGCGCGGGGCCTCTCGAGGTGCGGGGCCCCTTAATGCGTGGGGCCCGCAACTAACTCCAACTACCATATCAATCCTGTAGCCTGATGAAAAATTACTTTTCGAAAAGTATCGCAACATATATTAGAGCGACTGGTCAAGCATGAGAACGGTACTCACGTTTTCCCGTTCATTTTATTCAACGCTGTATATTCATGGAAACTATGTCATAGGTACGGCTCACAGATAAATATGTATCACAACTAGATCAAGTATCTGGGTCAAAACGTCTCCGCGGACCGAACTTAAGATAGTTAGAACCAGTTCAATACTAACTTATCTATTATTCAGATAACAAAACTTTTGTATCTATAAATATATTAAAATCGGAACGGGGTTTTGTCTGTACGTTGATTTTTTTTAGCTGACATGTTTTTACACTGTTTCAATAATATTTAGAATCTCTTATCTATTTTTTGCAGTGTTAAGAAAAAGTCACCAAAGAGGTCCCAGTGTATCACTTTCGTGGTTTCTACTCAAAGGCATATTTTCTTTCGTTTAAAAAAGAATGTAAATCCAAAAATTGAATAAAACCGTTTTGATATTGAAACGAGTATGCACAGTATTGATATTAAATCATACCAGAGGACCAATAAACGCGTTGCGAACGTACATAGAAATGACAGATGAAAAGGAATACGAAGTGCGGGAAGAAATGGAGAGGAGATTTATTTGGCGACTCTCATACTTGACATATTATACGCAGTTATAGTATAATTACTTCACGCCGATTTTCTGGGAAGGTGTGGTACTGTTTCGGTTGAAACAGACCGTAAGAGAGCTGTGCAGTGGATTATAGCTAAGCTATGCCACAATAATCTAAAATATTATTAACAATCAACAAAAGTTTCTCATAATTGAAACGATATAGTGACGCATATACCAAGAATTATACATTAATTTTTACATATTGAAATATTCAAAAAGCTATCTCCAGAAACCTATAAACAAGTAAATTAAAACAAACATTTACACAGACCCAACTCCATAATCTGTCTAATAACAATAGATTCACAATTTGAATATAATTTTAAAACATTATATTAAACCAAAGAGCTCTTTGCAAATTGTTTTTGTATATGAAAATTGAATTGATAATTTAATACAGTTATATAATAATACTGACGTGATATATTCAATAATAAAATAGGTATAAATATGTTCTAACTTATATCATCTTATATTGAACTAACTCCCCTCCATTGTCTGCGAGATAAAACAAAGCCTATTTAAAATAATTATAAAATCTAAATCTCTGAAACTACTGATCCGATTTTAAAAAGTATTTTTCTCTAGATAACCCGTTTATTGAGAAAAGCTATAGGCTATATTACATCCCACTACAACTTATATGAGCGAAGCAGTAACCATAAATACAAGTGAAACCTCGAGGGACAGTTAGTATGTGCATAATTTGAAAACAAGTTAAAGATCAGACAATGATTTAAAGCGATCACCAGATAAGCATTTGCAGCACCAAAGAAGCCACTAATACGTTGCCGGTTTAAAAGAGAATAAGGGATGAAGGGATAATGGAAAGGATAGGGGAACGTAGCCTTCCAAATTATGTTCACCGCGCGAAACAAAGCTATACTAACAAATTTACACCGATGTTCTCTGAGTCTACTATTCTGATCAAGCCAATTCGTGTGATTAGTAATCAATGTAAAGTTGGACACAATAATCCACATTTCGAATACATCACACTTTTAAACAGTATAGGGCGAGAATTACATTTATTATTATGTAAGTTTTACTCTCGTGATTCACATAAAACAATTTTATAACAGTTTAGGTAACTTAAAGTTGTTTTAAAGTAAACCTTTATGAGAGTCTGATACGAGTATTACAATTGTACGTTTTACTCTCGTAAGTGATATTAAATAACTCTGTAACCTGGTAACAGGTACATAAGTCACCTTGCGACAGTTTTTGCTATAAAAAGGCGCTGACAGTGAATTCATTCAGTGTAAAGCAATGACAAACAAATTATCTATAATCTTTATGAAAGTCTGAGACGAGAATTACACTTCAGTTTTGCTTTTAGGCTTAAAGAAAAATTTATATACGTTATTTTTCATTGTTTTAATGTGAAAGAATTTATGGTTAGTACCTTATTTTAACATTTAGCGCCTTCGTAAATACTTACAACGTATCTGTTACCAGGTTACAGAGTTGTTTTATATCGCTCTCGAGAGTAAAACTTACAAGTGTAATTTTCGCCTGTGAAAAAAAATTATAATTTAAAAAATTTTTAAAGACCTCTCAAAGAGGCTTTGGGAGTCAACTGGGGACCCAAGAGCTGGCAGCTACCTCGGTCAAAGGATCAGCTTGGCCATTCAACGGGGTAATGCTGCAAGTATTTTGGGAACTTTACCCAGATGTAGTGGCTTAGATGAGGTCTACAATGTTTTGTAAAAAATAATCCTTTTTTTTATTTAAAAAATAAAAAATATATAATTCTCGCCTAAAGCGTCACAAATGTATACTAATATTATAAAGCTGTAGAGTTTGTTTGTTTGTTTGTTTGAACGCGTAAATCTCAGGAACTACTGGTTCGAATAGACAAATTTTTTTGTATTAGATAGTTTAGTTATTGAGGAAGACTATAGGCTATATTACATCACGCCACGACTCATAGGAGCGAAGCAGTAATCATAAACCCGAGTGACAGCTAATATACTATATATAAAATATCACATTGTAATAATAGTTTCATATTTCTAATTTGAATAACAAAATAACAATTCAATGAATAGCTGATTAAATCAAAACATAACCTAGATTGCATCATAATAACAAAGATTATAATATTCTCATTAGTTATATTGGAAATGTTGTGATACACGACAGTATCGCATCATAAATCAATATTTTAAGCCCTTATAGAATAATGTCGACATGAATTTTAAGCCCGAAGATTCAGTAATATATTCTATAAGCTTTTAATGATATTCAATAATTAATAGACGAATTGATATAATTATTATTAGTATATTTTATTTCTACTAATATTGTATAGGTAAAATTTATTTGTTAGTATGTGGGGGGTAATCTCTTTGGTGTCTTATTTTTCTATAGTTAGCCCGTTAATTGAGAAGGTTATAACTTATATACATCATGTTATGACTTGTAGGAACGAAGTTGTTACCATAAACGCAAGTCAAACCACGAGGAGCAATTACTTTGTCATTTTGTATTGGTTTCGGTACACCTACTTTTATTCAATTTCTTGTCCTTTGCCCATAGGTTGTCTGGTAGAGATCGCTGTTTTAACGATAAGACTATCTTGTGTTTATTATTTTTATTAATTATAATTAAATATTTGACAAACGAATATAACCTCACTACCAGTTTTCCAGTTGGATACTAATAAGCAATACTGTGTCAAGCCACACGGACTTCATTTTGAAAAAATGGCGTCTAAAGATGTCAAATCTATTCTTAACAAATTTGTTAACATATAGAATAGTGCCTATAAACTTTTACAATTTTCTAGAATAAAATTGTATTGTAAAATAAGAGGATAACATTAATTTTATTGTTTTATATTAAATTTTGGGATCTTTAAGTGTCGTCGAACAACACTCGAGCGCGCGTTTTACGCTAGTGTCACTCAATCACTCAACTTTGACGTCGAGTGATAGAAATCATGCCTCCATACAACACTCGTGTGCTCGAATTTAATACTATCGATCAAATAGCTAAAATACTGTAAACTAGTTGCGTCCCGCGTTTACGATAACCGCTTCGCTTCTACGAGTCGTATGGTGATGTAATATAGCCTATAACCTTCCTCAATAAACTGGCTAGCCACTATAAACATTCACTATCTTATATTATTATTGAACATCATAAATACAATCGAAGATTCAGAAAAGAAATGAAATATTTAAATCTACCTATTTATGTTACAGATGTACCAATAGTTGACCTCAAGATGGGATCCAATCTGAATCCTGAATGAGCTAAAACTCTTATAAGCTTACTCTGTGTAAAAATGTCTTAATTTAAATAAAATGTATGAATATAAAATTGCAAGATATCCCACCATTTTCAATTGATTCAATTTTGTCAACATATTCCATTCGAAATGTATATTCCGTATTGGATGCGACATGCCCCAGATTTCCACAATACAAACTATTCACCTAACAATTTATTTTATTGCCATGTTAAAGTTCATGTCGTAAAGTTCAAACAGAAACCTTACATTTTAAAGCCAATATACAACGTTGACACGTGATGGCAATGTGGTGACAACCTCGTATTTGATCGGAAGAGCGCAGGTTTAATTCTGGAAAAAGTCTAGATTTCTTAAATGTGTATCAAAATTCATTTAAATTAGCTTAGATATTCAGGCTTGAAAACGTAACAACAGAGTTCATTGTGCATTTATAATATTAGTATGGATTCTTGAACACGTACCGTGCATCAAATAACTGTCTCCTTGCTTATAAAGAAAAAAAAGGTTAATGTAAAACCAATATAAGCAAATGCTATGTAACTCTAACTCCTGAGCTAGCATAACTATGTTTTAGGAGATTAGGAGCTGGTACCTTTCAATTGAGCCTTTTTACATGTTCAGGTACAATTTAAAACACTACGTTCGTCTTAAAAACGGAATACCAACAAAAAAATAATTAAAGTTAAATTGTGCATAAGCATATGCTTGTGTGCTTTATTAGCGTATGTATGTGTGTACGCTTGTGTTCGAATGCATGTGTATATTTTGCATGCGCATGCATAAAAAACTTAAATTTTTGCCTTTGTGTCTAACATTTTCGTAGAAAGAATTTCTAAAGTCATACAAATAGTTCCTGAGATAAGCGCGTTAAAAAGAAACAATCTCTGTAACCTTATTTTACTCAATATGCCACTCAGGGTTTCATTCGCGTTTGGTCACTGCTCCGCTCCGCGTCGTAGCGTATTACAATATAGCACATAACCATTCTCAATAAACGGGGTATATAACGCAAAGAGAATTATTCAAATCGGACTCGTGCTTCGTACTCTCCGAGATTACCCCAACGAAGAAACTTAAAAAAAATTATACCTATTTATAATATTAATATATATGTAGAAACATAGATAGATATAGATGAAGTGGAATAAAAATCATTCATCTCGATATTATCGATGATCACTGAACTACACTTTGTCACTCCATGCGACACTAATGGCCTCGGTAGTCATGTTGGCCATTGAGCGAGAATTACACTTATAAGTTTTACTCTCAAAATAAAGATTTACATAAGTTGTTAAAGGCTTTTAGTTGTGCCAATTAGCCCAATTTCGCCAATGTCACGTGGAATGGAGAAAACATGATAGAGATTGATGGGTGGGGTCGAGAATACGACCTTAACAAAATTTTTAAGCACCCTAAAATAGTGTGAATTTCATTGTTAACCTAAAACAACACAAAACAGATATCAACGTTATACATATGTAAATACAAACAATTTTAATGGGACAATCACACGTTAACTTATTTCTCATTGTCGTCACACGTCATATATGTATTTACCGCGGATCCTTTATTCTTGACATTCATAGCTATCGTAATAACATATGTACGACGTTCCTGTTGCTAGGTTACAGAGTTGTTTATATCGCTTGTGAGAATACAACTTATGAATGTAATTCTTGTCCTAGGTAATATACATTTATATCTCAGACTTGAACTCTTAAATTTCTTTTTAATTGGTATATTATATTTATTTTATTGTATTTTATTCACTTCAAATGCAAAATACGTAACTTCGTTTACTCGAATGACATATTTATTTCAGTTATTTTGATTTTAAAACCAAACTACTTAATCGATTTGAATCGATAATCCTTTCAAACAAAACATTAACCAAATCGGTCAAGCCGTTTTGAATAATCTACGAACACACAATAAAGAAGTCTGTGACAAATTGAGAACCATCTCCGTGTTTAGAAGTCGGTTAAAACTTACGTCAAGTTTCAATTTCAATATTTTACAAAATAATACCTTTTCCTGAGTTAACTCGTAAATGAATGTATATTTGGAAACGATTTCGATACAACTTTCAAAGGCAAATTTAAGATTTACAATAATTATATATTTCTCTTTAACTCGGGAATATTGAGGTTTCCTATAAATAAGAAAAATACATCAAACTATCATAAAAATTCTTGTATTGTTGACAAGAAGAAATTAATTAGTAAATTTTTTATTATTTTTGTTTTATTTATAAAATGCCTTAAAAAGTTAAAAAAAAAATCTATATAGAACTATATAAAATCTATATATTTTAAAAAATATATGTAAAACGAAGTATTGTTTGTCACACAACAAAAAGGTTACCCACGTAGCTATTAACTCCACCACGAAATGCGACCGCCAGTATTTTACTGGGTTGCGGCAGATGAAGCCGTTAACAACATCACTCGGCTGTAATGCGGGCTTATAAATATCCTGAATGCGATGCGGCTTAAAATGATTTGATTAAAAATAAAATAATTTAACTCATAACAAATACACAACCAAAATTATTTTTATAATATTATATACATATGAATTTCGGAATAATATATTCGTTATTCATTCCACCAATTTTCGTTATTCATAAAAGCCGAGATCGTCTAGTGGTTAGCTTTACTGAGTTTTCATGTGCTAAATTTGTGTTTAAATTCATCTCGTGCTCGGCACCTCATCATGAGGAAACCTGCATGTGATACATGTATATCCACCAAACCCGCAGTGGAGCATCGTGGTAGATTAAGCTGTAAATATTCTCCTTAATGGGAAAGGAGGCCTTTGCTCAACAGTAGCACATTTACATACTCTTATTTCTGGCTAATGAGCACCTGTACCACCATTGAGGTAAAATAGCATTTCCTACGGTGATTGAGAGAGTCAAAAGCTAAACTAGCTACTTCACGCCTGTCTTCTGTAAAAGGACTGCCACAGTCGAGCCAGTCCATATACGAACTGTAGTCAGTTGGCCACAGCTAGGGTCTACTTCAGTTAAATAACTATTGAGCGACAATTTTATTACTGGATTCTCATTACAGTTTAAAAGATACATACATCCTACCCTATCAAACACAAACAGACGACTTATCAATAATAAGGTCTGGTTAGCACCTTTAAGTGATAGCTTCACGTAGACAAGACATGACAAACTTTTAAATTGACCATTCAAAATAAATTATAATAGCCTATTTAAATAAAGTATATTTTCAATTTGAATTTGAGCTGAAAACCTTAAAAATTTCTTAAACAAAAACTTTTCTTTAATCAATTTTATCAGTCCGTAAATTTACGAATCAATACGCACGAGTTCACCACCTCACTGTGTGAAAGTTTCGCCATGAGTCGTTAACCTAACAGAAGTTCACCATGAGTCGTTAACATAACCCATATGTTATTTTAATTACGCGCTACGAAGGCAGAATTCCTTAATAAGTAAATTCAATAATCTAAAGACAACAGCCTTGAACCTTGAGAAAATTGATTCTAATATTTTAAGGGCTGTTCAGTATTCAGTGTTATTCTACTCCCTCCGGCAGTTACATAAACTCGAACATTTTAAAATTATTTCCGTAAGCGTGTAGATATACTGAAATTAACCAGATAATAATTTAACTTTCTGGGTCATCGCACTACGTTTACTGAAATACAGACTGTCTGTGGAGTAACGATATGCATTTTATCTATATGAATAAAAAAAAACTCTTGTGTATTAAAATGATTTATTTCTGTAGTGGTTTATAGAGCGGCTTCAAAATACTAATATAGAATGAAGGAAAATGTACAATATAGGTAAATATACAAAAAAAGAACACAGTTGGATCATTAAAATTACTCACCATTTAAAACCAACCGACAAATATATAAATATCATTCTTTATATTTTATGGCGTGAATCCAGTTATAGTATATATATTAAGCTCATGGATTTCGGTACTCTAGCAACAATCTAGCGACTGAGTATGACAAACGAGAATATCAATGGACCAACACAATTGACGAGCTTATCCACGTGTGAAACAGGTATAGATTTTTAACATGAGTATGAACGTAATATATAGTTATCAAATACCATTAGCTGCCTCTCGCGGTTTCACTCGTGTTTAAGGTTACTGCTTTGCTCGTATGAATCGTAGCGTGATGTAATATAGCCCATAACCTTCCTCAAGATACAGACTATCCAACTCAAAAAGAAATTTTCAAATCGGTCTAGTAGTTTCGAAGCCTATTTAATGCGAAACAATGTTATATTATCTCTTTATAATATTAGTCATTAGATAAATCGATATTAAAGTCAAATATAAAAGCCTCAAAACGTGTAGATGTAAAAGAAATAGCTAACTTGTAAATCAGAGTCAGTAATAGCTTCACTAATGAGATATTCGTTCACGTCAAAGAGGAGTGATTTATGAAACATCTTTTTGATAACTTGATAACGAGACTTGATTGGAAAATTTTCGAGACTTTTCTTTTATAACATTTTTTTAACTTTTCATTTTCTTCATTGATAGTTAAAACTCAAATGAGCAAAATGTTTGCATAAGTGTGTTAATTCTGATTAGATATATACATTTTATTTACGAACTAATATTTTCGTAGGGCGCGCTTTTTTATATAAAAAAGTAGCTGGAAAATGAGCAGGCGGAACACCTGATGTTAAGTGATCACCGCGGCTCATGAACATTTGCAGCACCAGAGGAGCCTCAAACGCGTTGTCCGCCTTAAAATGAATAAGGTATGAAAATGATAAGCAATTTATGTATTTACATCCGTGAGCAAAACTTACAAGTATTACTCCCGCCTTAGGAGAGTTTTCTAAGTTTAAATCTCGTAATTGATATAAAATAACTATCTAACCTACTAAGTTACCAAGCTAACCTTATGAAAGTGATTCTATCAAAAACAAAGGCAACAACAGTAAATTCTTTCAAGTGTAAAGTGACAGACAGCTCATATATGTCTTTATGAAAATCTTAGGCGAGTATTACATTTGTAAGTTTTACTCTCGTGACTGCTATAAAACAACTCTGTAACCTAGTTACAGATACGTCGTAAGTAGTTACGAAAGTTGTGGCTGTCAATTATCTCAAGTGTACAACAATAACAAAAAACTTATGTAAATCTTTATTTCAAATTCTTGCCTCAGTATACAAGTAATATTGTTATATATAAAATAAAATAATTACTATTACATTTATAAATTAAAATAATGTTAACGTTCGAGACGACAGACGTTTCAATTAATTTGTTTGTTAAAATGCTAAATCACTTTCTAGGCTTTTAGTTAACATTAATTGTCTAAGTTGTAATTAATATTGTCTGTATACTTTGATTGTAAAGTAACTTTTGTATTTAGCTTTGCACGAAAATAAATACTATATAAGAAGTGTAATTACATTTTTTTTAACGGTCTTAAAAAACCTCCTCGATTTTCATTTTTAGCGTATTTTTAGTGATTTTGACTATTTTACTCATTTAAAAATTACTCTTATTAGATAGGCCTTACTTTGAAGAAGGCTTTAGGCTATATAACATCACGCTTTAGTACAGGAACGAAGGGTCATGCAACTAAAATCGAAAAGGACAGTTTTCTTAAATTACAAAGCATATGTTCGAGGCTATTTCAACAAACGATATATCGATTATATTCAAATGTATTCAAGACAGTGTCTTCAATATAAAAATAAACAGTATTTTGTGACCTAAATCTCATAAGAGTTCCCTGCCCCTTGGTCCAACACGTTGGAGCCAACGTTTGACATAAATATCTAAGTAACGAAGTTTTGCCAGTGTTTTTATATACATGGACAAAATGTAAGAACAATATAGTCGATTAACAACCTAGAAATGATTTAGTACTGGACAAAGGCTTTTCTCTTGCTTCTCCTATCTATACAAGTAAATAAAATTGTAGTGTCTGTTTGTAATTTCAAATTAACAGTTTTTAACCAAACGCATATGAAAGTATACACGGTACATTTTACACAATTTTTTTAAATTTTCGTCTGTCAGTCTGTTTGTTCCGGATTTTAATTAATAAATAAAAAAACACTAATGGAAAAAGAAGAAAGCACGATTATGTATCTGTTACTGGCTCATTGCATAAATGTTTCAAATTTATCTTAAAGCCGAATACTTTTATTCAATGATACAGATCACGTAAAAAATAACGATTTGAGAAACTCAGAAAATGGAAACCGGAATCGGTGGCCAGAGCTTTTTCCTGCTCCATTTCAGCTTGATCAATTTATACAATACCTTTGAATTATAGTCAATTCAATAAAAAAAATCAAATTCAAAATTCGAGAACGTCATCTTATAAAATACACACAAAATTAATCAAGTACAAAAGTGTCCCTTCCATCTTGGAAATCATTAAAAATCTCTGCTATTAATTATGTTAATAAAACCGTATAAATTAATAAGACCATGACGGTATTATTATGCTTGTTGTTCTAATTTTAACGTTTGCCGAATTCCAGCCCAACATTGGATCCAATATGAAAAACTGGCCCTTCAAAATCTTTGTAGTGACGTCCTAAGGAGGCTCAGCCCGACCCTTTGATGTGAGATGAGATAGGTCATGTTTTGTTTTACGACGTTACGAATACAAACATGGCATTGTTAATGATTTAAACTTTATTGTCTCTGTAATAAGGATTAAATTCGCTTTAAATTCAAAATTTCAACGTAAGTCATATTTAATGCTGGAACTATGTCGTAGCAAGTTGTTTAGAATTTGTTTGTAAGCTATGAATAATTGTTATAATGTCTTAATTATAAAAGGTTCTATTTGCAATTACATTTACTCAACAGGGGAAACGTTTTAATTTGAAAATTTTAAGCACACAGACAAGCTTACAGTCTTAAGTAAATACTAATACTTTAAGTAATAACAACTTTCATCTTAACAAAATTTACTCGTATATATACATACAACGAACTAAATACGAATAAAGTCTTTCTTCCTTAATACATATCTAATAAATATATAATCTAAATCTCGGAAACACTTTTCATTAAATTTAGTATGCAGGGGCCTCGGGGGCGATAAATCGATGTAACTAAGTTTCCTTTTTAGAACACGTAGTTTTATCCGTGTTTTTTGGAATGAAAAATATTATTCATATTTCATCAGTCTATGATTCATATCTTAATAAAAAATTCCAAAAAACGCTATTTACCAAAAAAATCGAACAAAGCTCGGTCATCAAGGTACTATCTTATATACTAAAACACACATATACATAAGACAATATACATCAAGAAATCTGGGGTCAACGTAACAAAATGTTCTTCATAAATATATACATACACATGCTACTTCCCACGCTAAGCGTGAGGTGTAAGCGAGACAAAAAAACAAAAAAAGCACGTGTATAGAGCGAGAGAGAATGCTATTTAATTTCGCTACATATCCAACAACGAGGCCAAACATGCGAAGAATAGTGACGACGTCCTTAGGATGTTGCTCAATGATGTTTCCTTTGACATAGGGGTAAATAGGTCGTGGAAAACTAAGACTTAGAACCTTTTAAGATTAAAAAGCTTCCATTTTCTATTTTATAGATAAATATTTAAGTGAGTGTATAATATACAAGACGTTTTACGAAAACGGACTGCAGAAGTAAAATATATAATTCCGTTTACTTGAAACATAGTTATGGTATTTAGCCTGCTGAACCGATTATGATGAAAATTCTACAGGAGCAATAAGAGAATATAATCTTTCAAACAAAAAAAGAAATAACCAAATCCTTCAAGCCGTTTTCATAATCGGAAAACATACGTAAAAAAGAACGTCAAATCGAAAACTGCCTTTTATTGGAAGTCGGGTAAAAGTAACGCGAAAATAGTTTAACAATTTTTTTATAACCTCGGGCTTAAAAAAGAGCAAAAAAATTGCCGTATGAATGATATGAACTTAATTTGACCTCTGACACTAAAACGTAGTTCAAAAAGATTGATGGCCATCCAGAGCTGTGTAAACATTCACTCAATCACTCCCAACAATAATAATAAAAACCATTTTCATACAATGAAAGCAATTTTCACATTTCACAACACACCGAAAGATTTAGAACGCCACACTGGAGTCATTAATTACGTTGAAACAAAAAAAAATTCTAGCTACGTAGCACTTACGTAGCAGCGTAGCACTCGTAGCCGTACTACGCAGCCGTAGACTTGCCCAGAGGACTTGAAAAATAAGGTTTATTTTCGCAATGGCGAAACAAAGATTGCTATTATTTTACTAGTTTAAAGTCAATTCAAGGGGTAGTAATTTTCATACAAGACGGATGCTACGACATGGCGCAGATATCATATCAACTGACTGCTACATAGATAACCGCGGGTTCGATTACCGCTTATGATAAGCTAGTTGGTCCCTTTAACTTAATCTGTGAGGAACCTTTTATTCCATATTTTTTTATGTATTATAAAAATAATTTTTAGGATTCTCATATCATTCTTCAATCAGAATTATCGATTCTTACTTATAGGAACTGATACGGTACTGCTGACTGCAGACGGTCTTTTATCCAGTCGGGTGTTTTTTTTTTTTAATTTTATGAATTAATTTATCTTATTTAAACAATGTATTGACATTTTTACCACTAGTTAAATATGAAAATACATTAGAAGAAACAAATACCTTATACTTTCGCCTCCAGTCTGCGCAGGCCAAATTCTACATTGTTAATTCAACTTGTTAGGCGATTACATTTGGTTGCTGGTAAGCAATAATGTGTTAACCCACAAAAAGTCAAATTCAGAGATAATAATATATTTTGAAACTGTGTTACCTATTTAACAGTATTTAAAAAAATCAAGTCAAATAATACGTAACAAATAAGTACGGAAAAAAGTTTCTTCGGAAAAATGTTTCGAATTTCAAGTGCGTTCCATATTTTGCAATTTATATAATATTCTTAAATATTTCAAAAACTTTTTATTAGATATCACATTAAATATATGAATTTGCTTTTAATTCGTTATACCTTTTATCAAAATAGAAAGAAAACATAGATATATACTTTTTCAAACAAATTGATTAAAAATAGGTTTGACATTTTTAGAGGCCATTTTCTCAAAGTGAAGTCTGTGAGGCTTGACACAGTACTGCTTATCAGCATCAAGTTTTACTTTTGTGATTGACATAAAGCACCTCTATAACCTTATAACATTTACCTAGGTTACCTTACAAAAGGCACTGATAGTAAACTCTTTCAGGTGTAAAACAATGAAAAATAACTTATGTAACTCTTTATGAAAATCTGAGATCAAAACTTATCAGTGTAATTCACGCCCTATAGCTTATTTTTCGTCAGACCTTGTCAAACAGATCTCTCCTCGGCATATAGTAATATTTTTTAGTTTATATATATATATATATATATATATATATATTTTAAAGAGTAAAAATTTGTTCGTATGTTTCCAAGTTTGTATGAAGAGGGCAATTTCCGAGAACACTGAATAGGATGATTTTAAAAACACTTTTTACGTTGTATAGTCCGTTTATTGAGGAAGATTATACGATATATATAACATACAATATATATATATATATATATATATATATATATATATATATATATATATATATATATATGTACATATAAAAATCAAAACTGACTGATTGATACATTCCCTGAATGATCGATCAGCGCAGAGACTAAACTGATGGGTCTAGAAACATGAAATTTAACACAAATGTTCCTTAAATATCGCAAATGTGCAGTGAGTAAGGATTTTTGAAAATCCATCCCCTATAGAGTTAAGAAAATGAGGAAGGGAGGATAAACGTTTGTTAGATATTAAATTCATAAGTATACGCGGGCGAAGCGCCAGTGAACTATTAGTATATATATATACAATACTTCTATAAAAATCTCTTTTTTCAACAGAGGTCTTTAATTGTCTTATTTATAGAATAAAATATAAATATAACTCTTGAAGTAACGATGATCCGCTTGGAATCGATATCAGCTAATGCGTCTCAGGAGTGAAGGAAAGGCGTCCTGAATATGAATGAAGACGTGACGAAATTATTTATTAAATTAAATATTTATCTATTTATTTATGTATTCTTACCTATTAAACAAGCATACCCCAAGGCTATCGCTAGACAATATCAATGAATTTTTGAAATGGGCGTGGATGGCCAAATCCGAAACTATAATGAGTAACGAAAATTACATAAAGGCCTGTGCCTTGTTACAATTGATAAGAACTAAAACTGCATCATTTCTTTTTATGAAAAATTCAATTTCCTAGCTAAGAATATATCGAACCTCAGTTTTGAAGAAACACATATTATTGCAACATCTGATAGTCTCACTTATAAAGATCAATTTCTGGGAAGTAATCTGACAAATTAATTATGGTATGGTAAACTAAGTAACTAATTCATTATTTATTTTATCAAACTAAAGAGAAAAGGTTTATATATACACCTTTAAACACATTTATAGTTTTGACATATTTAGGCGCCATTTTCTCAAAATGAAGTCTATGTGGCTTGACATAGTATTGCTTCATCAGCGTCCAGTTATAGGAAGAATTTTATTACAACAATAATCAATGATCAACTGACAAAATGTAGCTCGCCTTAATATCAGCTATTTTAGACAATAAAGCCCCAACTCTGAAGGTAGGATATGTATATGGCGGAGCCCTCGTGAATAGTACGATGAAACCGACGGGAACTCCGAGGTCATTCTATATACATACTTGAATGGAATGAAATTCAATATACCCTAAACAAAACTATAGAAATGGCCTTTACTCACGGTGTCGATGTTGCGCGGCCCGTCGTTATTTTGAAACCGCTACATTTGAGGAACATCAGGCGAAAGGCCTTTCAATGTACTTTTCAACCGACTTCATAAAGAGGGAGGTTAAGAACCTCGTGAATGTGTAGCGTATGTGTAGCATAGGTTTTTTTAATGTAACATCAGAACTCGGTCATATATGGACGCCGATAAGCAATACTGTGTCAAGCCACACGGCCTTCATTTTGAGAAAACGTCGTCTAAAAAAGTCAAACCTATTCATAACAAATTTGTTTGAAGAAGTATATATCTTTTCTTTTCTATTTTGATAAAAGGTGCAATGAATTAAAAGCAGATTGATATATTTAATGTCTTATCTAATAATAAGTTTTTCAAATATAAAAGATAATTGTATATATTGCAAATATGAAACGCCCATGAAATTCGAAACAATAATTAAAGAAACTTTTTTTTCGTACTTAATTAGTTTAGATGACTTGATTTTTTTTTGGATAATGTTAAATACATGATGTATTATCAGAATACGTTAATATCTCCAAATTCAAAATATTGTGGGTTAATACATTATTGCTTATCAGCATCCATATTATATATATAACTTGTTCCATATTTTGTATAATCCAAAATTTTCGGTACTTTATTAATTCAGATGACTTGAAAATTTTGAATCATGTTAAATATTCAGAATGCAACAAGATCTGTAAATTTGACTTATTCTGGGTTGACACATTATTGCTTATCAGCCATATATGAGTTTGCGTGCGCATAAGTTACGTGCGTGTTGTGTAGCTTCATCGATTCGATATGGTTTTGCTTAATTAAAAGGTTGTTATTTTAGGACCAACTTAAACCTAATTATGCATTATTTAAATCATTAGACCATAATTATTGTAGTATTTTCACACGATCACAAAACGTCAGTGTCTAACTTTAATTTTTTTTTGTGTATTTGATTTATTATTGATTCTAAATGGTGTCTGTGTAAAATCATGATTTTTACACTACTTTAAAGCTGGTTATTTTGAAATATTATTAAGACCCATTTATATACATTTAAATATTGTTTTTAATATGTCATTGTATTTTTTTATCAGATATTGATCTAGACGAGTCTAGAAGAGATCAATATTTTATGAAAATCATGCATTGTTTTTATAATAACTAAAAAAAATATTACGACCTTAAAAGTTATAAACAAAAAAATATAATTGAAGGCATAAAAACCTTTATTTAAACAGAGTTCAAGCAGCTAATATCGTCAAAAATTCAATAAAGCCACTCTGTGTACCACCTTCAAGACTCCCAATACCCAAAGGAAAATTACGAACGTTTTTTTTTTAATTTAAATATCGTTGTAATTATATAATTTCAAAGATGGCCGACAGCTGTATTAATTAAGCCTGTCAGCGCGACAGACGGCATATAACGATTTATTTTTCTTTGTAGTTACTTCTTGGCAGGGACAAAGGGACTCTTGAGGCTACTCTCGGCGATTGCTCGAAGTTTTTAATACTCTGTATGAGACATGCTGGCTTCTTTGAATTTCTTTCGTATACTCGTACAAGTATGAAAGACGACGCACTATTTCATATTTCGGCATAATATATGCTCAACTTTTGAGACACTTATAGCCACCCGCGACTTCGTTTGCGTATGTCTCAATATATTTGTAAATAAATTTACATTTGGCCTTTGTTTAATTCTGGTGTATATTAATATTTTAAAGAGTAAAAATTTGTTCGTATGTTTCCAAGTTTGTATGAAGAGGGCAATTTCCGAGAACACGGAATAGAAATAGCAGTTCGAAATTTCGAAATAAAAAGAGTTTTTAAAATAGGTTGATTTTAAAAACACTTTTTACGTTGTATAGTCCGTTTATTGAGGAAGATTATACGATATATATAACATACAATATATATATATAATATATTACATCTTGCTACTCATAGAAGCGAAGCAGTAACCGTAAACTGCGAGGGGCAGATTGTAAGTTATATTACTGCAAAATTTTAAATACGCTCATTCAAATAAATAAACAATTTAACGTCAAAAAATCCTCTATAATCGTCAAACCAAGGTTTCAAAGAAGTAATGGATTTGACCTGAGAAGAAACTACAAGAGAAAGCCGCGAAGCTTTTTTTGTTAGTCTTTATTTCCAATAACAGATTCTAGTAATTATTGAGCTCTTACATATGTGTCATCAAACCGTTTTAAATATTTGTTTACGAACATGTAATATCAGTTAAAATTAAATAAAATGAAAATTAAATAACATACTAAATAACATATTTAATGCATCCTCTATCAATATCAAATAATAAATTTTCGAATCGTTGATACAGTTTCAAATACACTCAGCGCGGATGAGCCCCAAAGTGATAGCTTTTATGATATCATCGCGACCGAACGTCCAATATTTAACATTTCTAGAATATTCTGAAATGTATTGCGACCTATATGAATATAATTACTTCCTTTTTCACATCGCTGTATTGCATTAAAAATTTTCATTTTATTTCTCACTACTAGAGTTGCTCACAGACTTTCATAACTAATATTATCAATGCAAAAGTTTGTAAGTATGAATGTATGTATGTTTGTTCCTCTTTCACGCAAAAACTACTAAGCAGATTTTAACGCGACGTTACAGTAATATCTGTACCAATGTTATTAAGCAGAAGAGTTTGTTTCTAGAAGGCGTGCTACTACTGGCGGAAGGCGTACAAAGCAAGTACGAATTCGAATTAAAAAATATTTTTCTGTTAGATAATTTATTTATTGAGGAATGCTATAGGCTATATTACATCACGCTACGACTCATAGGAGCTAGGCAGTAACCATAAACGCGAGAGACAGCTATTAGCTTATACATAAGAATAACACATAGTCTACTTTAAATCAACATACGCTGACGAAGCCGCAAATAAAAGCTAGTATTTACAATAATTGTTTATCCGAATCTGATAAAACTTTGTCAACCTATAGTGTTCACTTGTAAGAAAGTTATACGTAAAATAATTTACTTCTAGTAATCATTTTCTGTAAAAGTAATATTTTTAAAATTATTCTTTGATAATAATATCGCAATTTCTGTTATAGTATAAATTAAGCCCAGCAATTTAGCTTGTATTTGCGTTTCTCTAATAGACAGCTTAATTATTAAGCTATTGCAGTTGTCTAGGAAAATAAAAAACGAGTAGAGTCAATTAAAACTCCTGCGTGAAAATGAATTAAAGGTTGGAAACAGGCCAGCTCTTAACTCCCACCGAAAGTTGTTGTTCGCGGCCAACGAGCTATATTACTGAAAAAAAAGTTTCAACGCAGAGATAAGTATTCTAAAATCTGGTGCAATCCTAACCTATATTATAAATTCAAATAGTTTTTTTAGTTACGATTTCACGCCTCAACACCTTAGTCGATGATTATGAAATTTTGCACTAATACAGAATATACACATACATATGCGTCACTATGACCGGAACACGTCTATCTGGCCGGAAGCTAGAGATTTTAATTGAAATACAGATAAAAAATTGACGATTTTTTCGAGGAAACATACTACACCAAAACCCACAAAAGTCGAACTTGGAGATATTGATGTATTCTAAAAATGCGTTATATATTTAGCATTATTCAAAAAATTTAAAGTCATCTAAACAAAATAAGTACCAAAAAACTTAATTTAATATTTGGAGTTTCAAATATGTTCCATATTTCGCAATTTATACATATATTAAAAAAGTTATTATTAGATAAATCTTTTTATGATACCAATCTGTTTTTAATTCATTATACATTTTATAAAAATAGAAAAGATAGATATATACTTCTTCAAAAGGGTTTGTTAAGAATAGGTATGACATGTTTAGACGCCATTTTTTCAAAATGCAGTCCGTGTGGCTTGACACGGTATTGCTTATCAGCATCAAATCGTGTAGTAACAAGGCTTTCTAAACTAAAAACAGTAATTACAATTTGTTAAATAAAAAACCGATTGAACATTTAAAAAAAGAAAAGAAAAGACCCTTCACGTGATACTAATTCCGAAGAATACAATACAACGTGAAATCCATATTAATTACTTAGAATTTATACAGCTTCGTTAATCGCCTTCGATGTCTAGTGGGCATTTAATCAATTCTCTTCAGACCCTTTGAAGGAATCGTACAATGGCTGAGTCGATAATCAATAGTCTTGCGACTTTAAGGGGCTTTATAGCAATGTTTATTGAAGGACAGCCGAAACAGATCATTTTATGTGAGCTCCCTGAACCCTTTTGTTATTTTAATCAAAGCGTTTTCGTAATTTTGTTAGGTTTTAAGAAAAATTGTTTTGTTTCGACTCCGCAAAGTCAATGTTACCTTCTTGGGGCAAGGGGTTTTATAATAAATTTCCGCAGAAAGTGTTACAGTTTACAAATCATAAATTTAAGGTACATATTAAAAAATCCTTAGTAGCTAAAGCATATTATTCTGTTCAAGATCATGTAGATGATAAAGATGCTTGGATTTAGTATAAGCTGGATTCACACAGGGTATTTAATATATTTGTAATTTATAAATGTATGTAAAACTTTTTAAAAGAGTAACTATCGAGTTTCTTCTCGGTAGAATCTTCATTCCGAACCGGTGGTAAATTAATTAATTAATTAGTGTTTAGTTTTCTTTTGTTTCTGTATTGACGATTCAAAAGTGCTTGTAAAAGCCTACTTGAATAAAACATATTTTGATTTGATTTGTTTAATTGAATCAGGCGTTGCGTTGCGGAATTTCATGATCAATAATCACAAAACTTCATTGCTATGATCCGCAAAACAATATACAGCTGTCTAGAATCATGCAGCATAAGAACACTCCCACATACGCACACGCATTTTCAGCAAGCAAGCAACGCCCGCCCTCCAACGTATGCAAACGCATTTTGAATCTTTAGTTACTTGTAAAAATGTATTAATTAAAATTTAAATTAAATATAACGTTTACAATGTCCTTTATTAGTTTAAATTGTCAGCATTCGGTTTTGTAATCTTAAAATAGTATAAAACGAAGTCGCTTCCCGCTGTTTATACGCTTAGATCTTTTAAAGTACACAATTTTAACGCAATGTTTATCAATAAACAGTGATTTAAGAGTATAATACATGCCTATTCCTTCTTGCCTATGCCTTCAAATTCAGCACTTGAAAATTTAGCGGTGCTAACTAGGGTCTGAACTCGCCATCATTGGTTGAAATCAATGTGTTCTAATCACTACATCATCTCAGCTCGGCTGATAAGCTATATCACATTACGCTTAATGAAAGCAAGAAAACTCATCTAACCATTTATCTATCTATCCTTACATTTATTAAATTAGTATCATTGTACAATCCTTATATTTATAGTACTGATATTTTATATAATGGGTCTTATCGCAAGAACAATTGGTTTCGTAAACGTAGTTGCATCCGTCGTGGTCGTCAGCTGACTAAGTTCGTGACCACGACGGATGCAACTTCGTCAAAACACCGGGCAATAAAAAGGTATTACTACCATTAATTATCGCGATAAGACTCGTTATAGAAAATATGAATTGTATAGTCCCATGCATAAATCGCAACGACGCGATCAATACGCCCCACATCGCTATCAGTGGGCACTCGCCCGTGTTTACACCGAGCTGGCTTTGTCCAATTAAGTCGGTGTTGATTTTGCTCCATCTTAATTGCCTCAAATTTCCCACAATAACGTAATCAGAGGCTGGTAACCGGACGTGATTTATTCCGGACACAGAGACGCATCGTCGAGAAACAAGACGAATGTCTTTAGTAAATTATACTTGTTATGTAAATATTAACCTAATTTCGTGTAACGATATCAATTTGCCATTTCCTTTTGTAATAAAAATGTTAAGTAGTTTATTCCTTATAAACATTTACGTACATAAAACGTTATATGGAAGAGGGAATTATATAATAAGCGAAAAATAATATATATAGTACAAGCTGCCCCTCGCGTTTATGGTTACTACTTCGCTTCTATGAATCGTAGCGCGATGTATATAGCCTATAATCTTTCTCAATAAACGGAACATCTAACAGAAAAATAATTTTACAAATCGGTCTAGCTGTTATAAGTAACTATTCAATGCAAACAAACAAACAATCAAATCTTTCCCGTTTATAATATTAGTGTAGACTAACACGGTTTCTTTCGCGTTTATGGTTACGTGTTCGCTCCTATGAGTCGTAGCTGAATGTACACCATCTTCATTAAATGGACTTTCCAATATAGAAAATAATTTTTCAATCAGTACTTTCAGAGATTACCACCTACATACAAATTATACACAAATTTTATCTCTTTTTAATATTAGTATAAATAATATATAATATTTTTATGTAAAAATATCTATAGAATAACATGTATTTAACTAGGAATGTTCGAACTCTGTTTAAGATTTAACCTTTAAGTGAGGGGTGGAGTAAATAATATTATGTCAAATAGGCTACTTCTTATGTAACGATTTGAAAATGTATGTTTTTTAGTTCCACCCCGACGACTAAACCGATTTTATTGTATGAAGTGTCAAAAGATTCGCAATAATCGCCCGGCTGACATAGGCTTAAATAGACAAATGTCACCTTAGTCTACCCGTGACCACGAACGCTGCAAAGTGCTCGAAACGTCGGGATGATAAAAATAGTTAATATACGCAATTTAAATCCGTTTATAATAGTTTTATTTCAATTTATCGATTATATTAAAATTTTCTTTGACTGAATTTATTTTGATAGGTTTTATAGAAAAAAATATTGTTATCGACATGTACAGGTGACGCCGCAAACGGAAACTATTGTATAAATTCCACGTTTTTTATACACTGCACAAGCAACTATAAATTATTAAATTATATGTAAAATGTTATGTAACACACAAACGTCAAACTAGGAACAATCTAACCGAACATTCTCGAAGTTTCGTCCAAGTATGCGAAAAAGAGATTCCAGAAAAATTCTAACACGACCCGGAGTATGTACGGAATCTCTGAAATTCCTCACGATTTCACGCTAAATGGGTTTGCATGGCATTTTAATTCGGGTCGGAACCGAAATAAGCTTAAGTCTGAGGTTATTTAGAGAAAAATTTAAAATAACATCACAGACAGTAAAGAGCATAACATAAAGGCTAAGTTTTAAAAACCAACGGAGTTATAAACACTGTTATTCTATAATTAATAAAGTTATTAAAAATATATTTTTATTTAATACTCTTTTGGTAATTAAAAATATTCAATTCAGAGAAACACGTGGTATAAAATCGTTTATATCATACATATTATTTTTTAAATACCTCACCATTTTTAACGTGAATATTATTTTAACTCCGTTATCAGAATCCAGAATATTTTAAACCTAAATTAATTTTTTTTAACTTCTTTTTGATAAATGTTAAGCCTATATACATATATTTATACAAGCCTACAAGATCCAAGGTTTCCTCGGAAACATGTATATGTTTTTTATTTTTACTATTTATTTAATGTGATGTAGGTGACTTATTACTAATATATGTATTTTATTATAAAATATATATTTACACTTCAATATTATTTTTATTTAATTAATTATTAATAGTCTTGAAAAATCCCCAACATTAATTAATTAATCTGCATATCCTATAACAAGATACTAACACTAACGTTAAAGTTAGTTCAGAAGTTCAGAAGGTGGCCAACATTTCGGCGACGATTGTCATAAAAAATATTTCCATTTAGGAATACCCTCTACACATACACTAAAACTGTCCAAACACTGTAGTGCATTACACATAGAAATATCCAATCCAATCCAATAACAAAATATGATATTTTAATACTACTACTTACGATGGTGGCATCCCTCCTACAAAGACATCGGAGTTCGTGTTGAACTTTCCAAACGCGAACTCCTTGCCTCTCGATGTTTTGCTCTGCGTGATGCCGTCCACTGATAACGAGGTGTGTTCGTCACGACGCGCCACCTAGCGGGAAAAATTGTTTTATATCGTGTCAGAAATGGGCGGGAAAAGTATAATGTTTATATTTTTAAATTACAACATTATAATTTTTTTAACATATATGAAAGAAACGTCAACTTACGAAAATTAAAATATTAGTTTTAGTTAGCTTTTTTTACATTACATCGACACTATATTTAAAAAAGTTTTAAATGAATTCATAGATTAAAAATAACAAAACTCTAAAAGTTTTACTAAAAAAAAAACCAAATTAAATCACAAAGTATTAAGAAAACAACAAAACAATACAAAATAGAAACACAGACAAAACAAAAGTTTAAAAATTAGGACACTCACCTGAACTTTGTGCCAGTGGCCATCATTTAAATTGCTTCCCACCGTTATTATCTGCGCCCCTCCGCCCAAATTATACCTCAGCCTTAACCCACCATTCACTAGTTTCAACTCAAAAAAGTCATAAGTACCCCCATCGTCTGTGTACAATAGTAAACCGTTGGGCTGATCGGTTTTGAATTCAAGTTCCAACGTTCCGTTCAAACCGGCGTTCCATTTTCGAAATTGTGAATATGGGTTCTGTTTGTCGAGGACGAACGCGAGATTCCTGTTGAGCGAGAGGGACAGCAGACAGAATAGTATGTAACGCATCGTTCTGACGTGCACGGACATAGCGGCTGTACGTCACCAAGCGACGCCCGTCAGCGATCGTTTGCGTTTCATTTCTTGGGTGCCTGTAACAAAATGTTTGATTTCATTTACAGCACTCAAGATAGTTGTTAGGTTAGGTTATGGTTTTAGCCCAGAGACTATAGCTCACCGATAAATAATATGAGACCAAGATAAAAGAACAATTTTACATATAAATTTAGAATTGAGATAGTAAATACAAAAAAATAACATACACAACGAAATGAGACCCTCGTCCTTTCTTTAAGTTTGTCTAAAATACACCTATTACATAATGTACCCTGATAAGCAATACTATGTCAAGCCACATGGACTTCATTTTGAGAAAATGGCGTCTAAAGATGTCAAACCTCTTATTAGAAAAATTTGTTTGAAGACGTACGAGTATATATCCATATTTTCTTCTTTATTTGATAAAAGGTATACTGAATTGAAAGCAGGTTGATATATGTAATTTGTTATATAATTATAAGTTTTCCAAATACTTGAGATTATTGCGTAAATCGCAAAATATGTAACGCACTTGAAATTCGAAACATTAAGTTAATAAACTTTTTCCGCCTTCGTTTAGACGACTTTAAATTTTTTTTGAATAATGTTAAATAGGTTACGCAGAATCGAAATACTTCAATATCTCTGAATTAGACTTTTTGTGGGTTGACACATTTTTGCTTAACAGCATCCAATTGTATAATAGTTAATATAATAATTTATAATTTCGGTAGGGAAACCGAAAACTCAATCATAATTATTAAAACATCGTTTTGAATAATTAACGTTACATTGTGTGTTTTTACCAACACATATTTATTTAGTAATTTAACATGAATTCAGTCAATCAGTATGTACACTAAAAATAAGTTAATTAATTATCTTTACAATAATATTATTACTACGTTTTGTTTCGAAGAATACCATACTGTAACGGCCAGTAAATTTAATTAATGTCTGTTTTAACATAAATCAAAGGTGCATATTTAAATTACAATTGACCATGCAGATTGGATAAAAATAAAATTTAAAATCACTTCACTGCCGTGAAGAACATCGTTTAACGAACACACGAAGCAGCCTAAACTATATTCTTACTTTTGAAGTCAAACCAACAAACACATTATTTTCAATAAGAATTCGAAGATCACGTTCTTACTTTACCAATCAACTATAAGTATACAACGGCATCCACTTCACTGTCTCAAAAAGAATCTAAATTTAAGCAGAGTATTTTCGAATCATCACAGTGTATTCAAGCGAAATTTTAAGAAGTCGAAATCTTACTCGTTCTATCAGTTGCCAACAAATGTTTCTTGGCAGAAGTGATGTTCAGGTAAAAGGTACTTCAACGAACAAAACAAGTGCCGATACGAAGCTGAAACTAGGACGGCAAAGCCAAGACTGAATACGCTCATCAAAAACAGGAAAGAAGTAAAGAGCGACGATTGAGGGGAAGTTTCGTATAAGTTTTAATCTTAATTTAAAAGGACTTTGTTAGTGATTGTTTATTTCATTTCATTACACTTGATACATTTTATTAAAAACTTCGAAATATATATATTTGTATATATATATATATAAATCGGGGACACACGAGAAAATACTACCACCTGATTTTAAGTGGCTACTTTCTCCTGGACATTTGTATCATCAGAGGCGTTGCCGGTGTGTTGCCGGCCTTCGACGGAAAAATGTCTATACACTCGACGCAAAACACCCAAATGATGTACTTATAAAATATAATAGTGTAACACGTCATCTATACGTATAATATTATAAAGACTTAAATTTGTTAATGGTAATTTCTGAAACTACTGATCCAATTTGAATGAATCTTTCTGCGTTAAATAGCCCATTTTTGAGGAAAATTACACTCTACAATTTATAGGAGCGAAGCAGTAACCATAAACGTGAATGAAACCTCGCGGGGCAGCTAGTGTATGTATAAATATTTTATAAATAACGACATTTCATAAATTACGAAAAATACAATACAACGAAAAATTTACTACAGATTTTCCAATATGGCACGTATCGCTATTTTCTTATTCTATAAATCTTACTTACGACATTTGAAGTAATACAAATTCAAGACCACATTTACGAAAATCAATCGAGCAATAGAAAAAAAAATACTTCATAACTTTCATGTAAAAACTTTGTAGAGATATGATAATTCGATCCCCGTTCCAATAAAATATGAACCATTCCACACTTCATCTTCTTTTACAATAAAACATATCCATTTTACAATTTATAGTATTCGATATTCCTCTAAAAGTTGTAATAAATGATACTGGGGATACATTCGTTCTATTCGAATATAAATCCGTAGATATATTTGAGTAAAATGTATTGTACAATTTACATTCCTATGTCGAAATAATAACGAATTCCGATTATTGACTGAAAACTAAGACAGGGATATGGGTTTTTTACTACATATGAAGTGAAGGAAATGTTTTCTGATTTAAATGGAAATATCCGTTTTTTTTTTCTTTTTTTAATCTTAAGGCGAGAGAGGCAAGTGTAACACTTGTAAGTTTTGCTCTCAAACTTTTATTAAGATTTACACAAGTTCATCATTACTTTACACCTGAAAGAATTTAAGTGTCAGTGACTTTATTGAAACTCGCAGCTTTTAAACGTATCGTTACCTAAAATTAAAAAATCAAAATCAAAATATACTTTATTTAAGTAGACTCTCACGAGCATTATTCAATTGTCAGAATGTAAAAAAAATCACATCAATGATGAAGCTACCAACGATTTGGAATGTAGATTTCACCGAAGGGAACCGGCAAGAAACTCGATAGTTACTCTTTTAAAATTTTTGTCAATACATTTTTTTATTAATTACCTTTTATTAATTACTTAAGTAATTGTTACCAGATCACAGAGTTCTTTCTTATCACTAAAGTGAGTAAAAGTTACAAGTGCGATTCCCGCCTTAAAATAGATCTTGCCTGACGTCTCTATGGTTGTCTTGCCTTCAAAAGACATTTACCATAGGATTGACATATGGTAAGTAAAACTGTTGTAAAACCAAATTATATCATCCCCTTTTATTGGTCATTGACCGTTCTAAAAGCATATTTTACTGACAGAAAAAATTTTGTTTATTATTTTTCAAATTTCATACAAAGTAGTCAGGTTTACACATTAGGAGTAACACGTTACATACATTAAAGTTTGCTACACAAATTTTATTGCCTACAACAGTGTTGCCGTCGTTGTTTAAAGCCAATGAAAACGCTGTAAAATACATAAAACCGTGACGTCATCAAAAATCTAAATGTTGATTGGTCTGATGCCAGTGTAAAATCAAAATAAATACAAATCCGCAACTAAATTGCGAAACACACTAGCAATCACCATTAGTATTCATTTCAGAGACTTTAACCCGTTAGAACTGTCAATATTTATTTAAATTTTATCGTTAAATCGTAAATAAATAAATCCATTGCTTTAGCATTTTTGCCAACATTTACTCTTCTGTATAGATTTCAGTATAATTATACTATTGTTTTTGGAATTATGATTACGTAACTAATTATTTATATGGACACTAGCGGTTCCCCGCCGCTTTACAAAAGTGTTCTTAGAAAGTTGATACTTACCAAACTTTGAAACCTCCTTTTGACCCTTCAGAGGATCGATTTTCAAAAATTCTTCTACAGCGCACACTTACGATATTTAAGGAATGTTTGTGGAAAATTTCATGTTTTTATATCCATCGGTTTAGGCTCCGCGTTGATCGATCAGTCAGTGAATATGTCAGCCCGTCAGTTTTGATTTTTATAGACATATATACGTACAGCACTTACATATCATGTGCCAAATATGCTTACATAAATCAAGTCCACGTGTTATTAAAATTAAATACTGTTAATTAAATTTAATTATTTAACCGCAAATATTCATTAATCACTTAGCTAATTGAAAATTATATAAATATACAAAGTTTATAAAAACTTTTTATAATAAAGCGTTACGTATTCGAAAAATCAATATGACTCAAGCAAATCATAAATTACTTAAAAAGAATAAATAGTTTATAATAAAAACCTATTAAGTGTTCAGAAACATTAATTACACCTTTCATTAGACCAGTTCATTATAAATCTATCGAGTTCCAAAGAGCATCGCAACCACTTCTGAAAATTTCGCAGCGAGATAAAACTGTAGGAAAAAGAAAGTTGGCCCAATTCCACAGCCTACTGCGAGTTTGTACCGATCTTCGTCGATTTCGCGTACAGTTTCCATCCATTCAGAATAAGCGATGACTCGTTTCTCTTGTGCTATTCGTTTTTAATTTTCTAGGTACTTACGAATTTATCTATGTAATACTTTTAAAAAAACGACTGCAAAGCAAAATGCGCAATTTAGTCTGCTTCTTTTTTTAAGTTGGTTTAAAAATGACGCAAACTTACCAAATGTTGCACGTTTTGATATCGATAGTTTTTAATAATTATTCCTTTTCCCGAAAATTTTTCATACGGAGGAATATAAAATTTTGCACACTTTTTGCATAGTTTGTATAGATATCATTAACATAAATTTAATTAAATCCATCGTTTTACGTTTTTAGTGTAAGGATATTATTGTTTACAATTTTTTTGTAAAGTAACACCCTATAAATGTCCCACTGCTGGGCGAACCCTCTTTCTATTAAGGAGAAGAAAGAAATATAGTTAATACACATATCTTCACATACTATGCTCAAATTTATATAACAATTGAATTTGTTTATAGAAAAGTCAAAATGTCAAAATCAAAATATTTTTATTCAAAATAGGAATTTACATTCTCCTTTTGAACGTCAAGATAATGAATCTACCATATGTATATACGTCTTCAAACAAATTTATTAAGAATAGATTCGACATCTTTAGACGCCATTTTCTTAAAATAAAGTCTATGTGGCTTGAAAAGAATTTGTTGATTGCTGCAATACTTTACTTAATCCTATAAATACATTCCATAAAACATTGCTTTCTTTACGATATGCCAAGCTAAACGTCTTATCAGTTTATTCGTAACGTAATTCAGTAAACGTAACGATATCTTTATAGAAAATTGAAACGAAAACGATAGACGCGAGCATCCGTAAGGAATAGGATATTTTTTGTGAAGGCACTATCGGAAAACGTGCTCGTTTCTCACGATCGAGCATAAAGGGCAGAGACCTCGGGTCTAAGCTGAAAGTTCAATGGTTCGGAATTAACTAGGAGATGGTTTCGCCGCGTATTATGCAATATAGTTAAACATTTTTTGTAAATTCGATGTTTAAATTAAAAATCATAAATATTCTTGAAGATATTATTCACACCAACACATATGTATTTATGAATAAATAATTAATAGTATGTATTTTTTTAGATTGCTAATACCTTTTGAAAGTTGAAAGCATTAATTAAAAAATAAATAAAAACTAATAAATATATTTTTTGTATTTGACAATTTATGGAAAAAAAATTAGGTTCAAAAATCCTATACTTCGTCCACTTGTAATTTAGAGTTTCGAGGAGCTAAAAAACCTGAAATTGATTACAAATATTAATAGCAAAACTGATGAAAAAAAAAAAGGATTTACCAGATTAAAAAAAAACAATGTACCTATATATATTCGTAACTAATACAGAAATTGACTTATACATGCACTCGATCTTTGGCAATTTTTCAACTATCTCCTGAGGCTATTTCCATTTCATTTTCCGGAATAAAATGTGTTTCCTATGTTGACCAAGGGTATAAGCTGTCTGCATACTGAGTTTTATTTAAGTCCTGTAGTTTACAGAGACATACACAGACAGACGATATAGTTTTGACTTTAATAAAATGACAATGAAAGTAAAATTTAATTCAGTATTTCATGCACAGAGAGAAATATACATCAAATTGTATTATGTATAGTTTTTAATGTAAAAAATTACAGATATAATTAGTTATTATACGTATTAAGTGTCACGTGTAATTTTTTGAATTTCACTTGACTTTATGAAAGAACTAGCTTTGCCCGCGGCTTCGCGTTAAAACAATACGTATACATAAAATATGGCCTATGACCATCTAGAATAATGTATCTTCTACGGAATACTATAATAGATGCAATGGTTTCGAAGTTTTCGAAAAAACTTGACACATATAAAATTTCCTCTCTTTTAATTGAAGAAGAGTGAAAGAAAGTAATATACAGTATTATACGTATTTCAGACTTTCGCTGTTATATGCATGGATAAAATTTGTGTTATATGAACCTATACAAACAATTTTAAATCCTAAAACAAACCGTATTCGAGGCTATTTAAGAACTACACTATTTATGGATAAATGCGTTTAATGTTTTTTATGTTGGAGCAAAACTATAAACTCGAATTTTCTCGAAATTAGAAATTTGCGTCATATCACCTTTATTCATTCTTGTCTTCGATTTCTACTAAAACAATTATGATATATGGACGCTGATAGGCAATACTGTGTCAAGCCACACGGACTCCATTTTGAGAAAATGGCAGATAAAGATAACATACATATTCATAATAAATTGGTTTAAAGACGTGTATATCCATTTTTCTTTACAATTTTGACAAAAGGTATAATAATAATAATAATAAAAACTTTATTGAAAAACACAATGCTTACATAATACATTAACATGTGACACAATTAACCTACTTAAACTTAACTTAAACTATTACAATGTTTTCCATTGGTTGAGGTGCATTATGGTTTTAGCAATTTTAAATTTTATTTTTATTAATGAATTAATTGCAGATTAGTATACTAAGTTTTTCACGTATATAAGATTCTTGAATATTAAATAAAATTTAACACACTTCAATAGTCTAATCATTAAATTAAGACACTTTTTTCCGTACTTATTTTGTTTAACTGACTGGAATTTTTTTTGAATAATGTTAAAAATGTAACGAATTATCAGAATACATCGATATCTCCGAATTTGACTTGTAGGTTGACACATTATTGCTTATCAGCATCCATATGGTACTGAAAATGATAAAATCATTCACGTAAATGCGTCATTCCGATGCAATTTCCCAGCAATTGCATCCCGATAATGACCGCATAGGTCACAAAGATATGTTCCGAGTGAATTAAGCTAACGGTATTACGAGCATATATTAGATATGCTATATATAGGTATTAATAGACTAGGATATACTCGCTTGTTTTCTCGTTTTTAGTTTCAATTAAACTTAAAAATCGAATCAACTCGACGATCGACGTATTCCACGCAATTTCGTTTGATTGGATGAGAGATTGTAAATTAAAAAATTTCCAGGTATTTTGTTTTTAAAACCAAACTACTGAACCGATTTAGATAAAAATAAAAATCTAAAAGTGTACCCTATTAAACAAGAAATAGAATATTCGAAATCGGTTAACAAATGAAGGAGTTCTGCAATAATAAACCTTTAAAAAAGCATACACTACGAATTTTTAACCTCGTCCATTTTAAAATCAGTTAAAATTAAAAAAAAAATAATTGCACCACCAAACTGAAGCAAAACACTCCTAGATCTGATTTTTCCGACAGAAATTCATTTTAAAAAGAACTTCATCGAACAGAATTTTATATTCATAGTAAAATGATACAATCTTGAACATTTCTACGACTTCGTTAGAACTAAGAAAAACAGAAAGTCGAGTTTCTTTAAAACCTTCCTCAAGATTTGTTTGCATCATATCTATAAAAAGACGTAGAACGAAATCTCTCGGGAAAAAATATTTAAAAAAGATAGAAAAGTAAAGGTAAAGATAGAAAATAAAAGATTCGTTTTAAATTATGTGCCTTCACCGCTTATCTTTTGAAGGTATCTAACACTACAAAGGTGTTGAGGTGACGCACAGGTTGTTGCATATGAATCTTACCAAAATATAAGGCGCTAGCTACCCCTCGCGATTTCACTATCGATCCTATGAATCAAGCGTGATGTTATATAGCCTATTCTCTTCCTCATTAAATAGGCTATGTAACAAAAAAAGATTTCTTAAAGCAGATCAGTTCTCTCAGAAAAAACCGCGTACATACAAACTAACAAACATATTTTGCCTCTTTGTAATATTAGTAAAAATAAAGACTAAGTGGTCATCACAACTTCGTCTGTGTAACCACTTTTATCCCCTATTAACCGTTGTTTTTAACGAACTAACAGATCACATCGCATCGGAAATTAGTATGGAAACAGTATGGCACGGTTTCCTAAAACACCCATAATATTGCACTCATATTTGAATGTCTGTAATCTCAGAAAACCCAAGTATTAATGACATCTACCATCGACATGGAATCTTACTAATAGACGTCTTATTAATACATATAAAATAATCAATTCACAATTTTTCAATCTTTCATTCAAGCTCTGACCAGCATGCTGAAATTTTAGTACACAATAGTCACGAGTTAAGTCCTAAATAAACCATAAAATTCAAAAGAGTAAAATTCGTTTTGTCCTCGAAAGAAAACATCGTGAGAAAACGTGCATGTGCTGAAATATATTCTATAACAAGTATGAATGTTTATTCGAAGTAGTGGGTAGGAGTTATCTTAAAGCCTTTGTGATATTGACCGTGTTAACCCTTAAATGCATGATGTATCGAAAATGAAACGCTTATTTCAAAGCTTATTGGCATCTAAACATGTTATTAAATGACTTATTTGGGTGTATGTTTATATTTTAGATCACCCGTAATAACAATTTTTTTTTGTTATTATTTTCAAATAAATCTACTGGTTATACTGTTCATTTATTTTTTTTTTATTTAGATGAAGTAAAAAAAAATCATGCATTTAAGGGTTAATTGACTTTGTTACTATAAAATCAACAATTACTTACAATAATTGACTAAAATATAACGTCAATCTATTTATTGAGACCATTGCAACGAGCCAACAAGATACTTCTGCTGTTTGTTGATGAGGAGTTATATCTCCTACTGGTTACAGAGAATACTACAGCTTCAGATCAAGGCTACGTAACTTTGTTATAAATTTTAATTCAATCAGACCAATCGAAGTTGTTCAGATTATTTCAACCACCACAATAGCTGATAACCTTTAAACATCTGAAGAACTTCTTATAAATTTTAGCTAAAAACCATCCAGATTACAAACAAAATGACGCGTCAAAATCGGTCTATTTCGTAAGGAGCTACGATGCAGATACAGACACACAAATAAAGAGATACTCATAACATCTTATAACACCCCTCTTTCTAATTCCGGAGGTAAAATGAAGTAAAATTATTTTTTTGGGTTTTGTCACCCTTCTCCTAAATGAGAAACGCCTTCCCAAGAGTGATAGTAAGGTAAGCAACAGACGCTTACTTCACTTTTAAGCTCTAACGCTATGTATATTGATCATTGAGCCTAGCTGTAGCCTGACTACAACTCGTATACGGGCTGGTTCTACTAGAACTGTACTCTCACAGAAGATCGGTGTGAGGTAGCTCATGTAGCTGCGTTCGTATGGTGAGTGAGAGAGCCGGAAGCCTAACCCCCTCCCTACTATTTCTTTCCTTACTTCCTATTCCTTTATACCCCTTCTTTCTTTTTAGCTGCCAACGCATTTCTGGTTCCTCTGGGTTGCAAAAATCCATGGGTGGTGTTAGAAACTTAACATCAGGTGTCCCGCTAGCTCGTTTTCCAGCTTTTTTTCTATAAAAATAAATATTTCTTAGTAGTTTGCTCAGCTGTAGCACTACCGAATCTAAGAAGAAAAGCGAGAACTTAACCCTTCTCTAAATGCATCTGTTATTTCCAAACCTAATGTCCAATTGGCAAAACATTATTCCCGTTATAAGCTCCCTCGTTCCTACTAAATCCTGAATCAAACACTGATCAAGACTGGCCATACATATGCTGCAACTTACTCATATATGCAATTAAACACATTCTAATTTTCTATTCAAATAAACACTTCAACAGAAAGCTATTTTAATCATTTCAACATAAAAGCGAGTAGACTCGTAGGTAAAAACGTAATTCTTCCATTTCATTTCCCTTTGAGATGAGCACAGCGTTTCAAAGCAAACAAAAACCTCTAATCCTGTTCGTAATTAATCAGGATGGAACATGCCATGGGCGCTACGAAGCCTTTGTTCTTTTTACATTCAGTTTGTTAATAAACAAACGATTGATGTACTGTAGTAGATATGGTATAATGAGATTATGATTTTTCGTTATAAAATGTAATGTTGTTCATTATTATAATATGTACTCGTATTTCTTACATTACTTTTCTATTTTACTTCTCTGGGTTGAGGGATATTTAAAGTTGACTTGTGTCCGTGTGTCTGTGTGTCTATATGTGGTAGCGTTACTCCCTATCGAATGGACCAATGTTGATTGATTTTCTCTGTTAGAAAGCGAGATTGTTCTTAGCTATTATTTGTGAAAATCTATTTAGATAATAAAATACATAATGACAACAAAGTAACTTAGTTATGTAACCGTGACCTGATGCTGCGGCAATCACCAGGAAAAATCAGGATACACGGCTCCTCACTAACATATATAGTGATGTATCATAATTAGTCGCATAATTCTTCTATTTACTGCGCGACGCAAAGGAGGATAATATGTTTATCAGTATATGTATGTATATGTGCGTTTGTACTTTTGTGGCACTATTTAGACCAAACGCGTGGGTTTCGGACCCCATAATGTGAAAAAGAAAAAAATGAAAATCGAAAACTTGTGTTCAGTGGGGTGTCATTAAGTAGGAATTTAAAAATCGTTTTTAGATTTCATATAACATTTTTTGAATTAGAATTACCGTTTAGAATCTATAACGATTTAAAGTTGGTTAGTACCTACCGACTTTTTATGGTCTTCTAACGTAGTCCGATTTTTATTTTTTTTTTAATTAATTACTTGTTTACTTCTTTTTCTACATCATCTTCGTTATTATCATTTTACCAGTTCGACAATTCCCCTGTTCTGTGGTTCCAGCAGAATTGCGAGCATAACGTTAAACTCAGATACCTCGCGTTCCTCCAGAGGAATGCTATTCGGGATTGCACTGCGAATAATTCCCACCATTGTGTAGACAATGCACCTTTTTACTCATTCAATGAAAGAAACTATGAAAAAATAGTCTATACAATTTCATTGTAGTTCGTTGTTTTGTTATAAAAAGTATAGACGAAAATATATTGTTTTTTTTTTTACGCAACAATAACTCGTTGTGTGATGATATAGTTTATATTGAACGATTTTTAATAACGAAGAACATAAATAATAAAAATTTGAAACATAGAAGCTTATGTCTGGCCATTTTATTGGCGTGGTGGACACAATTTTCAAATATTTTAAATCAGATAACTTCCAATATTTTAAATTAGATAAGATAATTTTTATATTTTACATAAATATCTTACATATAAAATAAATGTTGTTTAAAAAGGTGGAAAGGTTAAAGCAATAATATTCTATATTTATAAAGAACATTATTACAATATTCTGTACGTCACGATGTTTTCATTGAGTTTCTTTTCATATATATAAAATATTAATAGTAAAGTTTAAGTAAGAAAATGTACCTAAAGTAACAAGACACGCTATTCTATAAATACACTAAAATCGTGTCGTGTGATCAGAAACATATCGATTTCGTTTTGGTATTCGTTGCAAAGTTATAGATATATCATAAACCATACAATATATAAGTTTATATATTTCTTTCGTTAGTGTAGTTTTCTATTAGTGAAAGAAGTTTAAAAATCGATAAAAATAAAACAACAAAAAATATTACCTCCTTATAGTATAATTTTGTATATATAAAAATCAATCCTTACTGACTGACTGATCTATCAAAAACAGCTCAAACCAATTAACAAACAAACTATGACTTTAATTTCCCAAAATACACCACCTTGTATGAAATAATCAAACTTTACGTGGGTGACGTCACCGGCAATATATAAAATAAACATTACATGTAACAAAGAGTAAAATTCTGATTAAATTAGTTACAGGTAATAAAAGAGATGAATGGATCATTATGTTTTTTTTCCTTTCACATTTAAATTTGTCGACTTTAAAATTTATTTCCACAGAATAATTCCAGAGATTCTGTCTCTGTTCTTCGAGAACAATATCGTTCAAGATTGTATCGTTTTGAATGCTTATTACATGTCCTTTTGTGTTTTATAACATTCATGCCATTGTAATACGAGAGAAAATAAGTGTAACTTAACTTTGATATCATCTTAACGTTATGAGATTTTTTGCTGAGAATTTAAATGTCACTAAATTCTTACACTTTTATTGGCAAACTTTATGATATCACGTATAAGCATTTCGAATATTTCAATTCGAATGGTAAAAGTAAAAAAAAAGTAAAGTACCCGCCAGTAAACGTCCCACTGCTGGACAAAGGCCTCCTCTCCCATTGAGGAGAAGGTTATACAGCTTAACCCACCAAGCGTCTCCACTGCTGGTTGGCGGGTATACATGTGTCAGAATTTCTCCCGGCACATACAGGTTTCCTCACGATGTTTTCCTTCACCGCCGAGCTCGAGATGATTTGAAACACAAATTTAGCACTTGAAAACACAGCTAGCCAAGGTTTGAACCCGCAATCATCGGTTGAGATCGCCGAGTTCTAACCACTTGAAATAGTAAATATTTTACATTAACATCAGATAAACATTTCTTGCCGATGGGGCAGAAAGGATCTCGAATGGATACGTCGAGCGTACGACGCTGCGCTTGCCGGTCCGTGGTCCACCTACACGATGGACAGACGACCTTATCAAGGTCGTCGGAAAACGCTGGATGCAAGCCGCTTCGAATAGGTCCCTTTTGAGATCTTTAGGAGAGGCCTATGTCCAGCAGTGGACTTCCTACGGCTGAAATTATGATGATGATGATGAAACATTTCTTATAGTTTATTTAAAGTGATTTATATTTATATTGCTTGTTGGTGTCAGTAACTATAAGTATCATATCTAATACACATACAGGATATCAACTGGCCATGTGTTGGACATTTTACAAGCCTCAGGAAAATCGATATTTAAAAGTTAAAAAACTGGATTTTTTTTTTGTTTAAAGGAAAAAATTATTTTCTTTTTTATTTTAAACTACTTTATAAGCATCATTTATTAAAAGAATTAAAAGATAATAATTTAGTTTTTTTACTTCTAAATATCGATTTTGGTAACGCTATATGTGTAGCTAGTCTAAAAACAATTATTTATAAAAAGTCCTGCAAAAATAATAATAATTCACGCAATTGTAAATGTTAATTTAAAAAAACTACATAAATAAAATGAAATTTAGGTGGATTAAAACGTTTAAAAATGTATTTTTAAATTTAATATCAGTACAATAACATACACAAGCGTTGATTATATGTATAATTTTAAACACAATTGTTCTGTAGTGTTAATCAGCTACACAAAGATCAATAACTTAGGGTACCTAACAACGGCAGTTCAGGTCAATTGGTGATTTATGGCTCTTACTTGGGTCCTTACATATGACGCTGTAGCAATAAATTACATATAATTTTAATTTCAAAACTGTTGTTCTGTAATTCGCGCCTAAGACTCATATGAAAAAACAATTTTATATGCAGACGCATATTTGGTCAGCGTTTATTGCATGTAAAGATAATCTTTCGAATCGTCAATTAAAACATTTTAAATGTTAGTCCCACATGAAGCTACCATCGGCTCGGAATGTGGATTCTACTAAAAATAATTATCAATCGTAAAGCAATAGTCAACATATGTAATTTTCGCTAAATCATTAGCCTCCATACCTCTTACCACGACATTTCTACCGCATTCTCAATTAGACCCGCAAACCTAAAGAGCGGAAATTCCCGAGTTAGCGCCAAATACCAGTCGAGTCTAAATATCTTTGGATGTTACTCTAATACTTCGGAAACAATCCGCTGAATGGTTGTTATCTTCTAAACGAATCAGCCATTTAAACAATTGTTTATAAATGTTTCTACATTATTAACTCCTTTCACCCCGACTTCGAATTAAGTTAAGGTTATATAGGTTTTTGCCTTTGAACGCAAATATTATGCGTAATTGGATGCCGATATGCAATAATGTGTCAACCCACAAAAAGTTAAATTTTGAGATATTGATGTATTTTGGTACTGCATCACTTATTTAACATTATTAAAAAAATAAGGTCATTTAAACTAAAAAAGTACAGAACAATTTTAGTAATGAATTGCTTCGAATTTCAAGTGCGTAATATTTGAAAAACTTTTTATAAGATAATATATTGCCTTTTATCAAAAAAATAACAGGAAAGGTGGATATATACTTCTTCAAACATATTTGTTAAGAATAGGTTTCATATCTTTAGACGCCATTTTCTCAAAATGAAGTCCGTGTGGTTTGACACAGTATTGCATATCAGCGTCCAATTATGTAACATATGACATTACTGAATAAACTATAATTAAAAATGGTATATGTTTCTTGTATAAACCTCATTTATATGTTTGAAAAAATGCCATATTTCCAAAAGAATTAATAAAGATTTTAAAATGTCAAGAAAATTTGCATGTCAACATTTCGTTGAGACCTAAACAACAACACTGATATTGGATCACATCATGTGATATTTTTACAATAGGATACTGAATTGTCCCAAGCTATGATAACAAGTAGGACACCAAGTTTATTTCGATATCTTAAAAAAAAAACTACAACATTCTCAAGATTTAAAGTACGAATCTGCAAACAAAGACCAATCGGTCTATTTCTAACTAAATTTCGAATTCCTCTAAAACACGAATAAAAGGCGTTACTCGAAAATCAGACAATAAAACCTAAACTACTAAAGTATTCATATTTAATATAACGGGTGTTTGTTCATTTCACATATTAATTTAATTTCCCAAACAACGGGTCTTATCGCGATAACTAATGGTAGTAATACCATTTTATTGCCCGACGTTTCGACAATCGTTCAGTGTTAGTGTAGTGTGCTCCCAGCATTATATTAACGGTAAAGACAATGTTAATATTGTGAGGGTAGACGAAGAAAACTCGCGCACTCGCCGCCGGAGGGCGCGCGGTACACCAGTCAGCTCGTGACCACGACGAATGCAACTTCGTCGAAACGTCGGGCAATAAAATGGTATTACTACTATTAGTTATCGCGATAAGACCCGTTATATTAAATATGAATAGTATAAATCGCGAAAGTATAAATTTATTATTACTAAAGTATTAATAAAAATCATCAAATAGACATTACATTAACCATATTTTTCGAGCTATCCATTAAAATTAACATGAATCTCAGCAGTTCTATACGTATAAATGTACGGTATAAAACCGCATCCCGCAGGCACAGTTGGTTGTTACTGGAGCATTCAAACAGCTCATCTCTTGTGGAATGCATCGTAAAATTGTTAATGCTTCGTAATTTTTAGACGTAAATTTACATACTACGAAACGGTTAATGCAAATTTTTTTGCTATACGAGTTTTTAGTATATAGTCAACGTTACTGAATCGCGAATTTCATATACTAATAAATAAAATTAAAGTTTCTGTTTGTTATTTCAGTTTAAAAGCTTTAAACTAAATGCATATGAAAGTATACTTGTACACTACATCAAAAACGAAATTTTTGTCTGTCTGCCTGTTCGTGTCGGCTAATCTCTAAAACGGCTGGGCCGATTTTGACGGTACTTTCACTCACAGATAGCTAATGTTATAAGGAGTAACTTAGGCTACTCTTATTTGATACGTTTTATTTATTTTAATTAATAAATAAAAAGACCGTAAACAATATTCGATTCAAATAAGGAAGGTAAACATTATATAAATATTATTTTTTCTCATATTAACCGCAGAGCATAATAAATAATAAATAAATAACGCATCACACTCAACGGCTCCCTTTAAGATCTCATGACCTTGTGTCGGGGGTCCGGAAACACTCACAACACAAACACAAACACCCAGACCACGACAAACATCTGTATGGCCAATACACACGTTTGCCGTGAGCGGGGATCGAACCCGTTGCGCCAACGCGTCTGTCCGAGCATAGCTAGTAACTAATAATTATTAAGATCGATGTCGCGTTGCAATTAATTGATTTTCCATCATAGATTTAACTACGATGACGCAATATAAAATTATAAAAAGCTTTAATTTTCTCATCGTGACAAGGTCTAAAGTCTAAAGTAAACATATGATTAAAAGAATGTGATATAACCTAGATAGAGTAGAGAATTTTTGGTCCAGACAAACAATTATGACGTGGCTACCTCTGAAGCTCAAAGCGAAAGTATTTCAACAATGCATAATATCCTATATTGCAGTATTAATTTCTGGCTTAGAGACTACTATTCTCCTAAAATATTCAGCTGAAAAGTTTAGTGTTAAACAAAGAGAAGAAAGAGTTACATTTTGCATAATATTACGTAATAAAGAATCCACGAATGGAACGAGTTTGTTCTAAATCGGTCACAATCAACTGAAACAATATATAAAAATAATATATAGTTTTGAAATAACGCATATAATGGTGCCATAAATGTGAAGAAATTTCATATTTATATAATTATCTTCCCTACTTGAATCGAATGTCGTTCACTGGCTTCAATTTTGTTTTCGCGTTTTTTTTTAATAAAAGTATCTTAAGTTATTATTTATAATTTTATAATTATTAAATTACACTATCTGTGATTGAAAGTCCTGTCAAAATTGGTCTATTATATATTGGTCTATATTGGTCTGTTTCAGCTTGATAGCTGGAACAAACAGACAGACGGACAGACATACAAAAATTTTAAAAAAATCCTATTTCGATTTAAGTATTATGTGCACTTTCATATGCATTAAATTACAAACTATTCATTTGAAATTACAAACAGACACTTCAATTTTATTTAGTAGTATAGATATTGATATAGATTAAAAAGCATTAGACTAAACGAGTGCTGATAGATAGACAATGTGAAGACAATTAGTTAATACCAAGCTGTGTAGCTATCATTAAAGATCATGTGGGACGAAGATGGACGAGAAAAGATTACAGATATGCAGGCTAATTACGTTGAGCCATCGCTATCACAACACGATACATTTTGACAGGATACAAGTTAATATCTGATTTTTCTACTGAAACGAAAATCGTAAAAGGTCGAAAAAGAATTTAATTTATAGCATTAACCTATTTCGCCGTTCTGCTTTACCCAAATGCGTATGTTTTACATAAAAACATATACGAAAGCTAAACCGCTGATCCTTTTTAAATAATTAAGAAGCTTAATTAACATGAACTCTGGGAGAAGTCATACGCGTAGATACACGTATAAACCCTTAGACGAAAGAGGAGTTTAATGATCTGACGAGAAGAGCTTTAAGCTTATACGTTTTAACATTTAATTTTAAGTACCTCTATGTTGTGTACAATGAGCTTGTCCATATTTTCACTCCAGATACTATCTCAGTAATAGGAAACATCAATGCCTTTCTGCAGAACAGTTAGCAGAGCTAAGTCTCCATTGCCTCGTACACTTAAAACACTAAACCTGGGGGCTGATTTCGGGGACACTACCGCTATCGTTAATTTTAAAAGATCGCGATAGAATTTATTGCGATACGTCCAAATTATGGAACCATTAACTTTAGATCGCTATCGTTTTTGAAGTTTTGTTATTGCGAATCCGCGTTAATTATTTTAATAAATAGGTTGATAATATTTATTATATATTATAATTTTCTTCAACGAAAATATAATAATCTATATGAAGTTTGTTTAAGTAATTTAAAATATTCTTGATATATTTTTATATTAAAAATCTGGATTCAAAACCAGAATGTGATGTATTTGCTAGTGCATCGAATAGCAGACGATTTTTCATGTTAGAATGTTTAAGTTCTGTGAGATTAATAATGACTGTTGAATTCCTTTCATTATTATTTTTATTTTTGGTGTAATAGCTATTTTATTGAGTAGCGTAAGTGTTATTATATCGTTCTACTCTGTAAATAAATAAATAATTATTTTCTTGATAAATATACGAAATCTACACAGTTTTCAGAAGCAAATAATTGCTATGTAATTTAATATCCAGGCCAATTTATAAACGTATAAGCATATGAATGCAATTTTCCTTTTAGAAGATTCGTAGTTTAACTACAGTTTTACTTCCACAGTTTTAGTTGCATGAATTTTTGCAAGTAAACGTTTCAGAAACAAATTTTAGTCATTAATTTATGAAAATAGCAGATATCTTTCTTCTTTAACTTAAGAGTGATTATTTTCTCTCAATTCAGTGAGTATAATGTAAAGATCTTTTAAAAAGTAAAAATTTGACCTTTAAACGTTTCTCATTTTAAGCCCACGCTTCGAAAGGTCTTCAATGGCAAGATGTCTCTTGGGTACCTCCTAACATTTCATAACAAAATTCAGTATTACTTTGACGAATTGTCTCAATAAAAATTATTATAACCAATTTCCATGAATTGAACGCAATCGTGCTCAAATAAAAGGCTATTAGACAGCTTACAAAAGCTTTTTAGACGTAATCTTTTACACCAACATGTCTCAATTTTTATTTGGTAATTAAAAAATCATATTAAAAATTGGGACACAGGAAGGTCGAAGTTTAAAAGCTTTACCCATTGGGACTAATATCCAAGATGTTCTGCAAAATGAAGTTAACTCAATACCTGCGAGCGTTTTTAACCGACTTTCAAAAAAGAGTTACTCGAAAACGGCTAAACTGATTTTGTTGTGTTCGAAAGGATATCTCCAATCCAATTCCAATCGTCCAATAGAATTTTTATAGAAAAAAATTACATAAAATCGCTTACAAGTAAAATAATATTTAAGATCGGTTAAGAAAATCGATTGAAAATAACTTGAATTGAAAACACTTATAATTGTTATTTGGTATGATAATTGAACTGCAGATTTTATATTACTTTTTAATAATTTATAATTAAATATTAATGAAATGCTAAAATCATCATTGTTCTTAAGACTGTATAATTCAATTTTCATCCCAATATTTAATAAGCGAAAATTAAAACAAACAAAGTATAAGACGTTTCAAAGAACTAAATAAACTAATGGGATGCTGATAAGCAATAATGTGTCAACCCACAAAAAGTCCAAATTTAGAGATATTGATGTATTTCGATACTGCATCACCAATTTAACATTATTAAAAATAATTTCAAGTCATCTGAACTAAATAAGTACAGAAAAAAGTTTCTTAATGTAATGTTTGGAATTTCAAGCCCGTGCCATATTTTGCAATTTATACAATAATCTCAAATATTTGAAAAAAATATTATTACATAACAAATTTAATATTTAAATCTGCTTTTAATTAATTTTACCTTTCGTTAACATAGAAAAGAAAAGATAAATATATACGTCTTCAAACGTCATTTTCTCAAAATGAAGTCCGTGTGGCTTGACACAGTATTGCTTATCAGCGTCCAATTATACTTGACCTTAGTCATTATTGACTATCAAAATATGAAACACGATTCCTATACGTATTATAGACATAAGCCTTTAGGGAAATAATGCTTAGACGGCAACAATAATGGCATTTCGAGTGTTCGAAGTTTCTAGAGTTTGGGAACAGACAAGGATATTTGCTCCATTAGTTGTGGAATTACTTGTGATGCGACGACTTGCATCAGAAATCAGAATATACGAGCATATGATATAAGAGCTGTCCCTTGCAGTTTCACTCGCGTTTAAGGTTACTACTTCACTCCTATGAGTCGTAGCGTGATGCAATATAGCCTATAGCCTTCCTCAATAAATAAACAATTTAACACAAAAATAATTTTCAATTCGTACCAATAGTTTCTTAGATTAGCGCGTTCAAACAAACAAACTCTTCAGCTTTAGAATATTAGTATACATAATACTAGTGACCCTTCCCGATTTCACACGGGTAGAAGTATTGAACAAAAAAATTCTTAATTTCTGTAGCCATCAAGAATAATATGGTATTCTAATGGTTTCTAATGGTAACGTCAGCGGATTCGTTCCCCGTTCACACCAAACCTCTGTATTGGCCATACGGATGTTTGCCGTGGTTTGATTGTGTTTAATTTTTTTTCAAATCGTCCTTATCGAGTTTCTCGCCGGTTCTTCTCGGTAGAATCTACATTCCGAACCGGTGGTAGCTTTTCATTAATTTAAGTAACTTTTATTTGTTTCGACGATTCAAAAGTGCTTTTAGAAGCCTACTTGAATAAAGTATTTTTTGATTTTGATTTTATACGACTCCATGGACTAGTGACAAGAATGATATCAGATATTTCCCGTTGAATCGCAGTTCCGATTCTCCTGATGACAAATGAGTTCCCCGGTCACCAGCGGACGCAATGAGAGGCGTTCAGCCTTTTAAGATTTTTTTTCTGCTCGTCCAAGTACTAAGACCTATAGCACTAAAGTATGAATTGTATGTCTTGGGATTGGATTTTTTTATAATCTATTTGATTTCGCTCGTGGCTTCACTCGCGTTTATTTACACTTTGTCTTAAAATAATAATTAATATATACTAATAACTTAAACTTTAATAATTTCAATTCATTCAAACAGTTTTTTCACTAAATGCATATGAAATTTTAGTCTGCCTGTCTGTCCGTCTGTCTGTTTGTTCAGGCTAATCTTTAAATAGGCTGGACCGATTTTGACAGTCTTTCACTAGTAGATAGCTAATTTTATAAGGAGTACCTTAGGCGTCTTTTTTTAATTTATATATCTGTATATATATATATTTTTTAATATTTGAGGTAGAGTGAATAACTGACGTAGCCCACTGAATATGGAAAATCGGAAGTTGTGAACAGACACGTTGGCGCAGTGATCATTACAACTGACTGAAGCGCTAACGGTCGCGAGCTCGATCCCCGCTCACGGTAAACGTCTGAATTAGCCATACAGATGCTTGTCGTGGTGTGGGTGGTTGTGTTAGTGTTGTGTGTGTTTCTTAACCCCCTATACAAGGCCTTATCTTACCGACTATTTTGATGCGATTATTACATTAAAAAAAATAGCTAATATATTTTCGTTTCGTACGGTGAGTGAGAGAGCTGAAAGCCTAACTCCCCTCCTCCTTTCCGCACTTGTTTCATCCTTTATTCCTTTTTGTCTATGTTCGTTGGTGATCACTTTATACTCGTTGTCCTGCCTGCTCGTGTTCTAACTATTTTTAAACAACTTCCAAAAAAGGAGAATGTTCTTAATTCGTCGGGGATTTTTTTATTAAAAAAACTACTTCAATTGTTCCGGAGTTTACTTCGCTTAAAATTCAATCTCTATATTAATTTAGTATATTATACATTATTCCTACTTCCCTATGAATATTATTAATGCGAATGTAATCTTTCTATCACGAATAAACCTCTAAACAAATTTTGACGAATTTTGGTATAGAAAAACTGGATCTTGGAGAAGAACTTTAGCTATTTTTGGTGGTATAAAAAATGGTGGAGGTGATAGTGTCTACGCAGACTAAGTAATCTATACTTATATTATAAAGACTTATTTGTTTTATAAGTTTGTATGTAGGGAGTTATCTCTGAACGTGCATAACCGATTAAAAAAAATCTTTTTAAGTTAGATAGCCCTTTTATTGAGGTAAGTTAAAGGCTACATTACATCACACTACGCTACTCACAGGAGCGAAGCAATGACGATAAATGCGAGTGAAATCGCGAAAAGTAGCTAGTATAAATAAAAATACATAAAGAAGCGTCATATTCAGTACTGTCTTCAGACCTTATTTAGACATATTTAGATAAATTATTAGATTGTACATACTTACATACACACATACATATATATGCGATATCACTATCGTAAGGGACATAGGTTAAATTTATTTATATTTAAAGATAATTCTTTGCCTAATTAAGTTTCTGTATAACATCAATCTTCTATTTATGTACAAATCATAGACTTTAAAATGGCTAATGCGATTTTGATGTCATATTCAGACAAGTCAGCGGGTGATCCTGCTAAGTTTGGCGGTTAAAGTTTTTTTGTCTTTTGGCGAGCAAGCCACTAGTTAAGAAATAAAATGTATTATATACTGTGACTATGCGTATATGTCGCGAATGACCGAAGTCCACCCGTCATCTGCTGGAACCTTCTGGAAGCTGGACCAAATTCAAAATCCGAATAAAACGAGTAAGCTTTGTTACTAATTAAAATTTAGTTTCATATAATTACGTGATTTGTAATCTATAATTTTGAAAAAAAAAAAAACGATTGTATCTACATTTTATAACATGAAAGTCTAAATAAATGACCAAGGTCCCAAGTTTAAAACGTTTTTTACGTTTTGGGCCTGGTCAAATCAAATCAAATCAAAATATTCTCAATTCACGAAACTACCACCGATTCGGAATGTAGATTCTACTGAGAAGAACCGGCAAAAAACTCGATAGTTTTTTTAATTTTTGAATTCAGTCACTTTAATACTAAGCTCAACATGTAGATTTTTTTTTTTTTATAAAAACGCATCACACTCCACGGCCCCCATTGAGATCGCGTGACCTTGTGTCGGGGGTCCGGATATACTCACAACACTAACACAAACACCCAGACCACGACAAACATCCGTATGGCCAATACAGACGTTTGCCGTGAGCGGGGATCGAACCCGCGACCGTTAGCGCTTGAGTCAGTTGTAGTGACCACTGCGCCAACGTGTCTGTCCAAGATTTTGGTTATCTGTTACCACTATTATAATAAGTATATACTAAATATATACATATTTATAACTTATTTATCTTATCAAAGAATAAAAATTTATGACGACGACAATCTATATATTATTACGTGAAGCACACACTTTATACCCCTTTTTACGAAAATTGCGCGGACAGAGGACTATGAAATTTCACAAACTTATAGTTTATATAGAGAAAGAGCGAGGAATGCCAATATTTTTTAATTATGCATTGAATGCATTAATCAATAAAACATTACACACCCTACCATGTATTGGGCACACACACATATATACTCTTTTGTTTATTGTTAAAGCCTGTGGTTGAATCGAAATCGGTTGAAAACTTAATGAATTACGGTCGAATTCCGACCGCTACGCGACCACTAGTGTAAATAAAACAATTCTAACCTTAAAAGAAAATTTTAGACTTTAATGATCACACCATTGTAACTTACTAGAAGATTTCTAGAATCTAATCTTGAACTAAAAACAAATGAAGTAAATAAACGAACAGTTCCTCTACTCCAGCAGACATTCCAACAAAGAACAACCATTAACGGAATGGATACTTAAGATAGGTATTTTTAATGCTGTTAGTTTTTCCATTCGAAATAAAACTACCATAGACAGGTAAAAAGTTATTGTATGAAGTAAATACAACGTTTTATTACTAGTAGCAGGTATATAAGAAATGTACTTCTACATATATCAATTCTTTTCACGTAAGTACAACATCTTATAGAGACCCATAAAATGTCACCCTCCTATAAACACATAATGGCATCCGCTCAATAAAAGCTTACACACACTATAGATATAGTATTGCCATAAAACAAAATTCGAATACAAAATTAGAAATGGAATACTACGATCTGTATTACAACAGAATCGAGCTAGTCGTAGCGTAGCGTGTTAAGGGTAGCGTACACGATTAAAAATGAAATAGCATACCTATTCTGTATCCATTCGCCTTTGTATTACACAGAACTGATCACGAGAGTGTACACCAAGGATGTCACGGTACGTGTTTATTGTAATTTAAAAAGTGAAGGTTTAGATTATGTAATTAGATCAGGTTTTAGGACGCATGGCGCGAGCTGGGCGCGCTGAATACGACTGCAGGCAGAAATGGCGGCGGCGTGCGCGCGCAACCCGCCCTGCGGTTAAGCCGCCGTTCCTTTGAAACAATTGGGCGGATTTTTTGTCTTTTTTAACGCCGTGTCACATATATGATAAAGTTCGACAAAGTTGTATGTGAATTGATATTTGCAATTATGAATACACTAGAGTGTAGTCTGTTGTATTCATTGTTTTTAAAGTATATTGAATATTACTTTATTTTATTCGTACAAAACTCAGAACTATTCTTCATTAGATTTAAGTACCCTAAGATGTACATATTATGAAAATATTACATTTACATCATAAAACTGCATTATCGACAAAGTATAAAAAAAAAATTACTACTTAAATTCTATTAGAATGTGGCAACTATTTAAACAAAATTTTTATTATTAATACAGTACAAACGCAGTCACAAAACCGCACCTTAATCGAAACAAAAGGCTCACACTTTGTAACGTTCAACGTAACCTTCCACCAACAACAATTTTCAAGAGCATCCCAACAAAATAACAACATCCATTGCGTACCATCCATTAACGTTTTCAAAAACAACCATAACAAAACGGCAATAGATATTGAAAATAAAAAAATAACCGAGAAAATAATACAAGGGGAGTTATCGTTGAAAAAAAAGCGTTGATTTTCGTAAACGAAATTTCCCGTTGAGAAGTGCAGTGTGGAGTCAAGTAAATTCTTTGTAGGAGCGGGCAATAAGGGCGGGAACGTAAATTCGACGGTTTATGCGTTTGAGGGACGAAAGGAGGGTGGAATTAATACATGTGCAGTTTATCTAGGCTGTATTACTTTCAACCCCTGTGGAATTTACGACATTTTTTTGAATATTCCGAAACAAAATTCAGCTTGTCTTAAAAACACATTTAATCGGTGTTGAATTGCACTAATAAACGTCTTATTAACGTAAATAATTAACTGCCTTACTACAAAAATGTAAATAACCGTTAAACGCGTGTCTATAAATCCCGTATTACAAATCCTAGACGGATTTGTAATACGGGAAAACAGTTTTCAATTCAATAGTTTCAGACATAATTTAGTTATGTATAAACATACGCTTAGGTGTTTTTTATATATACTTAAAACCTATTTTAGCGGACAAATATAACGTGTGATATGAAAATGAGTTTCTTTATAATTTTACACGCAGTATAGCAATTTAGACAACACTTTAAATAATATTTCATTTTTAAACACTATTAAGCTAAACACATATTGTGCACGGTTTTATTTCATCTTTTATAGTAAAGCGGTAAATGTTTTTACAATACGTAATTTCATTCACTTGGATTACATATTTATTCCATAGTCTGGTTTTCTTTAGTTGTCTTTATTTGGTAAAAATACCCCGAACAAAAAACACGAATTTTGGAAAAAAAAAATTTTCTTTATAATTTTACATTATAAAAAATAATTCAGTTTAACCATTCAATCGATAATTTCTTATCTAATTAGCTTATGTATCTTTCGTTTTTCTAGTTTTCATAAAATACAGATATCACGCTAATCATACTGTTGTGGGTAAACGATTTGAGTTCTCCTGCACAATTGTTAATGGGGCGTAGATTAAATTGTAGATTGCCTGTTCATCCTAGTTTATTAGAACCAAAAATAATTAAAAAGAACGAATATGAGTATTTAATAAATAAGCAATTAAAGAGTAAAATGTACTATGATAGGAATTGTAAACAATTACTCGAATTAGAGGTGGGGGACCGAGTAATAATGCATGATCGTGACAAGAAAACCAGTGGTCAAATCGTAATGAAGGCTTCAACTCCATGATCATATATTGTTAGGCATAAAATTGGTAGACTGTATCGACGAAATCGCAGACATTTAAAAAAATGTGAACGTGAAAATCAAAACGATTGTACGGAACCCCCTTTTCTACCGGGTTCTAGCTCCCCTAAAATTTTGATGCCAAGGACGAGGATAGTATCCATCGGCCAAATGATGATGGTCGTTATTCTCCTCCTATGACAAGAAAAAGGGCTAAGAAATTACTGTTAACTGAATGAAATGTTCTAAACCAATTTATTTTTGTTAAATACTTTATTTTTATATTATATTGTATTTGGGGCGATGTTATGTTTGTTGCATTTCTATACTATGTACGTTTTTTTTTTCTTTTAAGGGGGGATTATGATTATTATACATTATTGTACCTTATTTTTATTTGTGGGGAAGGTGTTGTGGGTAAACGAATAATAAATCAGTTGTCATCCAACAATCACTTTCATTAACACAACACATACGTTCATCTAAAATAAGGCCTGAATATATTCACGCTAAAATAGTAGGTAAAAAAATAATGTAAACGTCGATCCAATTAAATAGTAAAATTTTAATTTCTATATTTTTTCAGCTAGAACCGATGTTTGGGTAAGTACTTACACTAACGCAGTTATAAATTTGTAATTTGAAGTTCAGGTTAACCATTACTACTATTTTGACATAATTCAGACCTCACCATAGGTAAGTGTCCCTATACCCTAAACAACGTTACCTCACGGCTAAAATACACGTTGCGACGTCACGTCTTCACATATTGCGACGTGTATCGTAAAAAATCACGACGTGACGTCAAAGCGTGATAACATGATATGAGTTTTTGTTTAGTTGTTTACGAACTGCCCCACGCGGTTTTACTCGAGTTTATACATAGTTATTTTATATAGTTCACTGCTTCGCTCCTGTAAGTCGTAGCGTGATATCATTTTTCTTTCTTTTTTTAGATCTTCCTCAATAAACGCAATCCAATGCAAAAATAATTAAAAAAACTGATTAGTACTATCAAAGATTACGCCCTACATATAAACTTACAAACAAATTTAACCTTTTTATAATATTAGTTTTTATAGTATAAGTATGTTTTATCTATAATAAAAAATAACGACGACGTCGTCGATTTTCACGACACGGCGCCGTAACGCGCCATGGTAAGACGTCACGACGCGTTTATGTGTCTTGGCCGTAATTATAGTAAAAATATGTGAAGTAGATTCGTCACAATCAACTTAAGTAATTTCCGTACTTTTACCGTACTACAAACGAATTCCTAAATTGACTACATCTTCTATCTAGAGTTGTTTCGCGCCAAATTGTCCCGTAACTGTTAGAATTGTTTGCTTATTGTTAGGGTGCCATGAGAAATGCTGTCTATGTCGTCTTTCCGACCGTCTATTCGTTTAATTACAACAAAGTTTGTATAAAAGACCAAACAGTAAAAAATATGGAAAAACAACAAACAAGAAACATATTTTGTTAATGTTTCTTAATATATGGACCCTGATATGCAATACTGTGTCAAGCCACACGGACTTCATTTTGAGAAAATGGCGTCTAAACATGTCAAACCTATTCTTAACAAATATGTTTGAAGAAGTATGTATCCACCTTTTCTTTTATTTTTTGATAAAAGGTATAATGAATTAAAAGCAGATTGATTTATTTAATATATTATCTAATAAAAAGTTTTTCAAACATTTAAGATTATTGTATAAATTACAAAATATGGAACGCACTTAAAATTCGAAACAATTAATTAGGAAACTTTTTCCGTACTTTTTTATATGACCTTACATTTTTTTTGAAATATGTTAAATAGGTGATGCAGTGTTAAATGCATCAGTATCTCTGAATTTGACTTTTTGTTGTTGACACAGTATTGCTTATCAGCATCCATATGCAAGTGTGAATCTTGGTATCACTATAGTGTGAACTCATGCGCATGGTAAATAATACTCATTTATTCAAGTTTTTTTTCACCCAACAATCTGATATACTACAAAAGATGAAATAAAACTATATTCAACGCTCGTTTAGCTAAACAGTGTTTAAAAATTAAACTATGTCTAAACGCGGATTCGTAGTACGAATTTTTATAGACACGCGTTTGACGTTTGCTTAAATCTTTTCTAGTAAGGCAGTATACTGTATAAGCTTGCAAACATATCATACACAATCTGTAGCACACTATACGTTACTTCATACCTGCCGTATTGACATAAAATTAATTTTTCACGTATGATATTTTCAAGAGCGCCAACTCATGTCATCGGTAGACGTAAATTCTTTAAATGATTTTGATAAATGATCCACTCGGCGGCTCTCGGAAATATGTAGCTTAAATAAATAAAATATCTTCGAATAAGAGTATAGTCTTATATCTAACAATGATTTTGTGTTCACAATAACTAGCAGTAAAGAAAATATATAAAACGAATGTACCAGTAATCTTACGTTAAAAGTTATACAAATTGTAAAACAAGAACGTCACTCTTGCATACAATATCTTTAGCTGAAGATTTAAATTGCATTGATTAGAGAAAGACGGAAATTTTACCTCTTTAACGTTATTAGTCGGATGTATATATCTTGACAGTTGATTTGATTAGTTCTAGTACAAAAATCAAACTTCAAAGTATATCGCGTAGCGATAGCACTAACTCACCATAATAGCTTGCTGGTCTAATAGTTTTGTTATTTACTATTCTTTACTCGCTTTAATGTAGACTTTGCTTTGACGAACAATCGTTTGAAATTATTTTTATATCTTACCGGTACGACACAAGCGCCAACTACTGGAAGTGAATTCTAACAAAGCCCAATCAATATTTGATAATGTTTTTACACAATCCGTTAAACACGAAAAAGTGAATAAAGAAACAACAAATACAACGTGAATAACATACCACCACATTAAAAAATTTGAAACGGCATTAACCGCTGCCAATCGCCAAACCCTGCCAAGCAACCAAGTGAGTTGTGTACACTGTAAGCTGTTGTCCCTTGTGCCAGTAATAACACTGCACAATGCTAAGTAATTTCCGGTAACCACGGCCTACGGAAATTGCTTGGCTTCGTCGCAGCCAATAACTAATTTCGTAGTCGTCTATTATTAAAACTAGTGCGTTTAAGAGCATAATTATGTATAATGAAGATTGATGTTTCAATTTATTATAATACTAGTTAGGCCTCGCGATTTCTGTTTCGACTTCTCGGTAATATTGGGTTTTCAACGTCTGACTGATCTTAACTTTGTACCGTTCAGATCGTGTCGCATGTCATTCTAACAAAGAATTGTTCAAATGGAACTACAATATCATTTCCAATATTGATAATCATACAAGCTATTTCTTAATATGTTGGTAGGTACAGCGCTGGATTTGCTAAAGGGGCACTAGGGGCCAGTGGCTAGGGCGGCTAAATTCGGAGTGTAAAGATTTGTGTAAAGATTGTGCTTTATTGACTACTAAATTTACATAAGTAATGGTTTTGGTAAAGGGGCGGCATTTTTCACTACGCCCAAGCACGGCACTTAGTGTAAATCCGGCCCGTATACTTAGTATTTTAAAGTGTTATTATTATTTTAGATTTATGTTAGAAATGTCTTATCACACCGCAAGATTGGCACAAATCAGTTTTGTCTGTCACTATATTAAGTCAACACACGAGTTTTCAACTAGCAATAATTACACCTTAAATTAACCTTATTGGTCACTCGCTTCTAGAAGTGACGCTGACATAGCCTCTAGTACCTTCATATACATTTACGATAAAACCAATTAAACTGAGCAAATATTTTAAAAGTGGGTATGTACCTACTTATTTATAAATTGGTGTAGTAATAGGAACTACAAAAGTATTATGTGTTATGCGTAAGTACATCCCATTCGTAATATACTAAAATTTTCAGATACAGCTAATAGATGTAGCTACATATATCAGATCTTGTTCGAATATAATTTTGATTACAAGTAATTAATTTAAAAAATCGCAAACCCTACAGTATAGCAAGACCAAATGCAGTCAGTAATACCGTTCAGCAATTCTGTCTAAAAACCTACAAGTGAGAGTCGTTACTAATCAACTTAAATCGTTATAGTTCTAAAACGGTAATTACGATTGAAAAACGATATAAGAAACCTAAAAACAATTTTCAAATACCTATCCAACAATACCCCACTTGACATAGTTTGTCGATTTTCATTTTTTTTTTTCTTTTTCACATTATAGCGTTAAAATCGACCATTTTGTTTTATCCAATTTTTTTGCTTCATGATGACGACTCAAAAAATGTATCATTTATCAAAAACGGCTTACGCATTAGGCCTAATTAGTGGTACAAAGGTACAAACCCACATACATACATACATTAATTAAACACTACTCATCTTTGCGACGCTCGGTGGGGTAAAAACAACGTCAACAGCATCGACTATACTACGTCATAAACTAAATAAAAATTTTAATAGAAAAAAAAAACATTCTTATAAAAAATATTGAAGAATAAAATACAACTAATTATGGGTGCAGACTCGTAGTCACACTAGATTTATTTTACATATTACTATATAACGATATAATTCACATAGCTCAGTTATTGAACGTCTCTTTAATGTCAATTAGACGTTGACGTTAATGGCGATTACTGATTGCACATTGAGAACTGTTTTCATTTCAAAGTTAAGTTTTCTTTTCAATTTATTAGTAAAAATAAAGAAGATATTCCTACATACTTTTAACCTAATATGGGTAAACACTAACTATGACTTCTCAGTATAAGAAATTTACCAAATTAATCGCTAAATGGCCAGTAGACAGTACTAAAGGTGACAGGTTAGTTACCATTTCTGTATGTATATAGAATATTAAGTATTAATAGCATTATAAACTAAATGTAACAATAAATTTCAGGGATCTTGGCAAGTTTATACGAGAAAAAGTAAAAGTTGCGTTTGAACCGTCCAATAAACAAAATTTGGATTCGGAATTGTGCAATCGTCAATACAACGCTCTTAACAAAATAGCAGATAATCATTACAGGGACAAATATAAGAGGACAAGACACAGCACCGCAACCGGCCTGAGCCCTGAAGAATGCAATATTATTTTATCTAATGAAGTATTGACATATTTAAAAGAGGAAAACAAAGGTTTCTTTAGAAAAGTCTTCCAGAAAGATTCAGAATGATTTTCAAACAGATAAAATGCCTGAATCACATTTTGAGACGACTCCATAGTAAACCTTATAAAGATCATACACCTGTTATGTTAAATGAAGTTATAAAACACATAAAACCTAACGACAATGAACTATACATAGATATGACTTTTGGAGCTGGTGGTCATTCTAAAAAAATTCTTGATTCAGCTGATTGTAAATTAATAACATTAGATAGAGATCCTGTTGCCTATGAAAAAGCTAAAAAACTGTCTGATGAATATCCAAATAGAGTTACACCATTACTAGGAAAATTTAGTGAACTTCCATCTCTTTTAAGAAGTATTGGCATAAAACAGTCTTCAATCGATGGTATATTGTTTGATTTTGGTTGCTCTTCTATGCAATTAGATAATGGAGAAAGAGGGTTTGCAGTCAGTAAAAACGGCTACCTCGATATGAGAATGGATGCAGGACGAGACCCAAATCAAATAACAGCAAGAGAAGTTTTAGCAACTGCTGATGAACATGAGCTTTACAAAATATTCAAAATCTATGGTGAAGAGAAGAAAGCAGCGAAAATAGCTCAAACAATAATACAAGCAAGGTACATGATAAAGAATATTGATACAACTCACGAATTGGTTGATATTGTTGATTCTTGCTGTCCAGATGAAATTAGATTAGACAAGCTACAACGTCCACAATCCAATGCCACAAAAGTTTTTCAAGCATTACGTATATTTGTTAACAATGAACTCAATGAGCTTAACTATGGTATGGTTCTATCGAAGTATTATTTAAAATTAAATGGACGGCTGGTCACAATTTGTTTTCATTCTCTTGAAGATACAATTGTTAAGCGACATATCGCGGGGAATATCATTAATGAAACAGCAAATCCTGTTCCATTAAGGTACCTCAGCCCTATGTTAGTACAGGATCAGGAAACCATAAATCAATTCTTAGATTCTCCATGGAAAGCAATCACTAAGCATGTTGAAGTTCCGTCTGATGAAGAAGTGGAAAGGAACCCTAGAAGTAGGAGTGCAAGGTTAAGAGCTGCAATTAAAATAAAATAATAAAAAACTTCAATAACAATATTTTGAATAAAAACCATAATCATATAACAATAGATATTGTGAAACTGTACAAAATAATATAATTATTAATAATAAAAAAACAAAAAAAAAATTAATAAGTAGATGATTTTAGATTGTAATATAGATTAATAAAAAATTTAATTAATAATTCAAATATTGTTTTATTTGTCACTTACTAGGACTTAAATTGTAAAAAGAACATTAAGCTCAATAATGTATTTTTTATGATCATCTATTGATTATATAAGTACGAAGCATGTATGCTTCATACTTCGTTCAGGCATTATTTAAAAATGGTAAGGCATATAAGAGCAATGCCTTTTTTTTAAGGGAAATAAATACTTCACAATAAAACAGCAAAAGTAATGTAGACTCTTTAATTATCAGTTTATTTAATATTTTTTTGACAATGCAATGGTAACTACTTCTAAATTTTAAGGTTACCGATTAACATTTACATAATTATCATACTCCCAAAGTTGATAGACATTTTATAATATCATATATAAGAAGCACATGATAGAATTTTGATTAGAGTAGCATGTAACGCAACTCATATTTTCATTATAGTATAATAAAATGCAACGTTATTAAAATTATCATCATGCGAATCGATTGTAGAAGGTAGGTAAAGTACATTTTGCTGCAATTTTCATCATCATTGCAGTAAATGCAAATATATTTTAAGAGTATTTGTTTACACATAGACAAAACTCTTCTTTATATATATTTATTTCATATCCACGTAAAAGCAATCATGTCAACGGGCAACTTAGAAATAAATAAACTAAATTATAAATATGGAAATTTCTTAGTAATACATGTGAATTTAGAAATTTACAAGTAATTTATATACAATTATATATAACATCGATTGACGTTATATGTTTAATTTTTACAACAAATATAAATCTAAATATCATATCAAAAATGAAAATCATATATTTCATAGCTGTGCCATTATTTTCATATGTTACCAGTCAAATTAATTGGGGAAAATTTTTGCCATTATGAGAGATATAATCCTTATATGATTTTCAATTTCAACGAGAAAAACATATATTTTTTTGCATTAGCCATTTGTATTTCACAGGCAAATTCATTAAACAGTAGACATAGAGGTGCCAGATACGAGTATAATTGGCCGAGGTCAAATTAAATAGTTTCTTTTAATCGAGAAAAAACTATTCGAAAAACCAACCTTATATTAGATATCGCGACATTCATTCAATGTATGATAATCACAACGTAACTTCAGTCGAAGTGCTGTCAAACATTACAATCCCACAGTTGGAATGTGGTACACAATGATACTACCAATATTTAAATTGCGAAAGCTTACAAAATGTTTTTTTTTCTACAGTGTAGTAACAGTAACCAATTAATGATTATAATAACCAACAATACATTACGAGAATCAATTAAAGGCCAAGGCGCTCACAACAATATCAATAAAAATGTTACAAAATTTTTAAATATTACAAATATTGCAACTTAATTGAACATTAAAGAACTCGAAAGAAGACGGCGTCTGGACAGATCCGTTCTTATTTGGCGCGTATATTAAAATATGACAGTAAAATCTGTCCATTAAAATCAAATATTTGTTTTTTTTTTTTTAATTTTAATTAATGATAAAATAATATAAATTTAATTTAATGTTTTGTTAATACTTTATGCACATTTAATTGAAACGAACGGTGTAATATCATTGTTCCAAGGTACGAGTAGCATGAATGTATTTATTATTCATGGAAGATGGCAGTGTTGCTATTTCATACATATTTTTTAAACCATGTTCTAATTTAAAACTATTTTTTTACATTAGAAGCGTCGAAGTATTGTGTACGCATATTTAAGAAAACAAATATATATAAGCAATTAATATTTTTTTGTAGAAAGCAAGAAGAAGTGTATCATTGAAATAGTGTTTATATAATACTCTAACACTAACATATTTTTTTAATGGCAATATTTATATATTAATGTTTTTCTTTATAAACAATGTGTGAAAATTTTCTATGAATATTCTTTCAATATTTATAATATATTACACAAGCAAATATATCTCTGTAAGTCTAAAATATTAATGGAACTTATAGACAAGTTCATCACTGTGAAAAGGTTCAGATAAAATATTTGTTGAGATTTGTATTGTACAAACATATTATGCAATTATTATTAGCTTTAGCTTACTTGCTTATTAAAAGCTAGTCATATGGATCTTCATTGATGCTCAGATTTGTTTACCTGTAAATAAATAAAAAAATGATATAAAATAATAAAACAGGATAAAGCTTTCGATACAACTAGACCTAGTGACGGTTTAGCGAGGTGGGTACATACCGGCTGGGGGGGTCAGTCGTCCGGTTAGCTGCGCTGCACGCCGGAGAGCGCGGAGGCGCTAGTGACGGTTTAGCGAGGTGGGTACATACCGGCTGGGGGGGTCAGTCGTCCGGTTAGCTGCGCTGCACGCCGGAGAGCGCGGAGGCGCTAGTGACGGTTTAGCGAGGTGGGTACATACCGGCTGGGGGGGTCAGTCGTCCGGTTAGCTGCGCTGCACGCCGGAGAGCGCGGAGGCGGTGGCGCGCGCGGCGGCGGCGGCCTCACGCATCTCTTTGAACGCGTGCGCGACCGGCGGCGTGTGAGGTGCACCCGGCCGCGGGAACATGCCGGCCAGCACGTGATTAAACCCGTTAACCTGGGGAGGAAGGATTTAATAATTTTAATATAAAATCCTTTTGTTAAAGTTTTTTTTTAAGTGTCAGAATGACTGTCTACAATAGGAATTGCCAGTATGAGTCAAGAAAGGCCAGGATATGAAACACGACTGACTCGGCTTGGATAAGCGCACTTTAAAATAAATACATTTCTCACCATCTGATTACAATTCTTCCTGAACCGATCGAGTCCAAACGCCCTTATAGCTCTCGAAAACCCAAACACCTGTGAATCAATCCAGGCGGAGCGTTTTGCAACAGTCTGTCCAGGGCCCGACGGCCTGTACTCCACCTTTTCTACCACACTCTGCAACAAATACAAATTGATATGTCAATTTTTTATTGCATACAAATTATATTTTAAAAAATCTATGGAGATACAAGTTCAAATTATTTATTATTCTTTTATGAAAAACGATGCTACTTTAAGGCTAATTTTGTTTATTTATGGCGTGTCACTTTTAAAAAGATGAACCAATTTCAATGGTTTTTGAAAGCTTCATGGTTCTAATTTGTTTTAGAATGTGTTTAGCCAAAAACATCAGTGGAATAATATAATTACGGTAGATTTTGTTGCATTAGATATTCATTTTACAAATAACATAGCTTCATTTATTTACAAAATATACTATAAATGATTGTTTTACAAATGTATAAAATATATATAATGTATACAATAAGTAGAAATATTTTCATTCAACCTTTGCCAATTGATAGATCAGCAGATATTTTTAAAACACGTAACTTACAATCACAACGCAGTCAATTGTGTAACAATTGCGACTTATAAGATTATTGCTGTTCAAGGTTAGGAAGCAATAGAAATACAAGGTAACATTTATTATTTAGAATTAATGGACGCTTATTGCATTATATTCCAACAAATTTTAAAAACATACAGTATTTCAAATTAAGAATAAAGTTAATTTGTATTAATTTAATTCAGAAATTTAATTTCGAATTGACATGAATCTTTTTTAAACTTATCTAAAAATGAAACACAAAACTAGACGTAACTACAGAGCTAAATACAAATTTTCAATCCTGCGCCTAATTATTTTTTTACTCTATAACTCACAAATATACAGATTTAGATACTATAAATAATCAAAATGTATTTATAAATATTGAAAATAGATATTTTATTGAAATTGTCTATGTTATTGTAATCAGAAAACTAAAATATATTGCATTTATAATATGTACTCTTATTACTTCATATAAAATATATGAAAGGGACACATACCATAACTTTTGTGTAGCCTAAATTTCTTGTATATGTGACCAAAACCTTTTTCTCTGGATCAACTATACTTTCTTCAATGATCTTAACTGACTTTGCACTGAAAAACCTGAAACAAAAAACTAATGTTTTATAGATGTGTTATAACTATTTTTAATTAAAATACTCAGGAGATAGGAGGGCAAGGCAATACAAATAACCAGATTTACAAGAAATTAACGCTTAAGAGTACATAACTATAATTTGACATTGGTAAACTTTTTTCCTAAACCCTAAAACTATCGAGGAAAAATTAAACAAAAAAAAATCATTTTAGACATTTTATAAATTAAAACACAGCAATTAATTTTTATGTATATAGATTGATAAGATTATATAAATATATCGATACCTCCCACGTAAGTTGTTGTAACCCCAAAATTACAATTTTACAGTAGAGCAATTTTAATTCGTTTTAGTTTAAAAGTTACAACAAAATACGCCTTATTTCAGGCATATTTTGTTGTAACTTTCCTTGAAAAAAAAAAAAGATTTTTGGTATTTTTTCACTTTGAAAGCATTAAGCAATGCAAATTCGTGTAGTATTCAGTAAAAACGCTAACGGCAATTTTGTGGCTTACAATAACTTACGTGGGAGGTATCGATATATTGGGTATTCTGTTGTTACTTAGCTAGTTGGGTTTTAGAGACGAGGCATATATCATGTATATTATATAATTACTGCAATTTTGTATATTTGCAATTTCTAATAATAACTTAATAGCTTGCAAATACAGAATTAATAAAGATTATATCAGAGATAGCTGTCCAAAGGTCAAGGTTACAACAAGTAGGTGTTTTTTTAACCCCTTTATTATTGCTTTTTATCTGAATTATTTATAAAACATGATAACGCTAAATCTTTGAATGATAAGCTATATGATAATATTTGCATAAACTACGTAACATTTTTTTATTACATAATAGAATGACGATATATGTTGCAAAATAATTACTTTTTAGTTCAAGGTTGATATTGAATTGGGTATAAAATTATTTTACAATATTGGAATCATTTTCATATCATTAAGTATTGGGGGAAAGAAACAATAATAAGAAGTGTTATTATATAGACAAGTCTTAAGAATAATAAATAAAAATTATGCTGCCTTACTACAAAAGATTATAACAGACGTTAAACGCGTTTTATAAAAATCCGTACTACAAATCCGCGTCTAAGCACAGTTTTGAGTTAATGCTTTAGATATAAATTAACATACATGTAAGTGAGTTTAATAGATGTCTAAAACCTATTTCAGCTGTCAAATGTAATGTATAACATTTTATCAATAAGTTTTTTATGAGTTTATTCATTGTTAAGCAATTTAGATAATATTTTAAGCAATGTTTCATTTTTAAACACTGTTTAGCTAGACACGCGTTCAACATGGTTTTAATGCATCTTTTGTAGTATGACAGTTAATGTTTTATTCTTATTGTTTTAACAATTGTTTAAAGGTTATTGACAATATATTATTAGTACAGATTGAAATTTTAATAGACTATTAATAGACTTTATATAATAAGTGGTAAGATTATTTGCTTGTGGTGCAGCTGCAGTTATACCTTGTTTGTTTATACATGCTAATCACAAAATCTAATTTTCAAAAATATTTTTGCATTAAGTGACCCATATTTTGACGAAGATTGTAGAGTTACATACGATATCCACACTATGACACATAGCAGCACAGTAGTAACCATAAATGGACGCTGATAAGCAATACTGTGTCAAGCCACACTGACTCCATTTTGAGAAAATGGTGTCTAAAAATAACCTACATATTCTTAATAAATTAAAAATTCGTTTAAGACATATATATCCATTTTCCTTTACTATTTTGGTAAAAGGTATAATGAATTAATTGCAGATTAGAATAATAAAAAGTTTTATCTACTACTTCGTTTTTCAGATATATGACATTCTTGAGTAACTCAAAAAATGAAACACCCTATAATAGTCTTATCATTAAATTAAGACCCTTTTTTCCATAAAAATAAGTATGTTTAAATGACTTCAATTTTTTTTTTTAATAATGTTAAGCATGTAACGAATTATCAGAATATATATCTCCAAAATTGACTTTTTGTGGGTTGACACATTATTACTTATCAGCATCCAAATGCGGGTGAATCCATAAGAAACAAGCGATTAATTAAAGTTTTACCATACAATGATAAATAAACAAAGGTTATCGACCCATTGAGGCATGTGTAAACCGGTGTACATATAATTAGTAATTTTGTTTACAATTTTTAACTGTGGCCTTAATGTTTACTTACTGGGGAACCTTGGATATGACCCTGATTAGATATATGAAAATTATCTTGTGTCAATGTCATTCAAAGTGTGTGATAAGTAAAGTTATAAAACATGCTAAGTTAATAAAGTTATAAACATCAGTTGATTGATGAAGTTTATACAGTCTGCATAAATGTTAATGATATAAATACAATCAGAATTTGAAATACTTAAAAACATAAATATTTTATCGACAGTAAATTTTGTTTTTATTATTATCCATGTAAAGGTACAAAGCATATTTATATTATAAAAAATAAAAAAGTTAATGACTACTGACCAGTTTTTTAACACCAAAACACTACTGTTTCAAAATAATAAAAAAACAATGTGTGACATATGGAATCAAATAATACATACCTTTCACCCCATTTTGGTACTCTATTTGTTTTAGTCAACAGCCTTTTTGTGTACAAACATCCATCCTTCACTTGCCTGCTCCAGGTGTCTTCTGACAATACATGGGTACTGGAAAAATATCATATCAATAAAAACACTGAATTTAATAAAAATGTAATATTTAACAAAGCCCTTCTAACACTTTTTGACAGACACGTTGGTGCAGTGGTCACTGTAACTGACTGTAGCGCTAACAGTCGCGGGTTCGATCCCCGCTCGCGGCAAATGTCTGTATTGGCCATACGGATGTTTGTCGTGGTCTGGGTGTTTGTGTTAGTGTTGTGGGTGTTTCCGGACCCCCGACACAGGGTCACAAGATCTTAATGGGGGCCGTTGAGTGTGATGCGTATATTTATTTATTTATTATTATTCTAAGGGCTGGAAATTTATATAAACAACATAAAACAATATCTACATATTTCAATATAAGTTATAATAACAAATACCTTTGTGGATTGGGATATCTTTTCCAATAACCGCGGGCGACTTGTTCCCAGCTGAAGTTAAAAATCGTCGTGTTTTCATAATATCTTGCCATTTTTTAATTCTCACTTTTCAAAATTGGAATGCTTCTTTTCAAAACAAGAAGTTAGTTTTTTATTGCGCCATTATCTCTTTGTTAAAACCTGTAAAAAACGCGGAAGTTAATAGTTCGTGTCTGATTGATAAATATAATCACATGTGCTAAGTTATATGTATCGTGTTACTGATCGGATTACATAAACACTAAAACTAGGTCAAAATATCGCTTAAATGGAAAAGGGCTAACAAGTTTTTAGTATTTACACGAATGTAAACAAAGCATGTACTTTGTGCCGTCGGTCACGTACAATTAATCCAGCGAATACATTCGAATTTGAATATTAAATTAAGGACAACAACAATCAAATATATAAAACAATGTTGTATAATAACTTAGAGGTTACGTTTTACTTGCTTTATTCACGTATGTTATAAATCTTCGAATTCATGCATTTTCTTAATGTAATTAAGGAATAAAATATATAATTACCTGGTGCCGGAAATGTAGAGGAGCGTATTTTTGTGAGACGATTCGGTGTAAATTATTTTACACTATCACAATTACACTCCTCAAACTTATTTTAAATCAAAGATGATTGATTTCACCAAAAACCTCATGTTATCATTCATATTTCAGAGGTTTTTCGATAAAATTCCGATAATTTTTTTCACAGATAATTCCAGAGTCCACACAGAAATTTGATCTTGAACCACAGACTAAAATATACATTTTGACATTAAGTTAACAGGTTAAAAATATTATATAATCTGTGTTATGCAAGTTATAAGTATATGCAAGTTTTTGGCATAGATTATATATTTTGATATTTTGATTATGTATTTATAAGTATTTAGAAAGTGATGACTCCTTTATGGTCTAAGGATGATTCAAATTTCAAATAGATGTAAATGAAATTAAAAACCTTGTTATAATTTCTAAACTAAAAATATAATTTTATTAGAATATATTTCAAAATTAGTTAATAATTACTTGAAGGGCAAATAAAATAAATAGTTTTAATTATATAACGTGACAAATACAAAAATATAGATTAAATAAAATGTACTCAATAAATACTTTTTGGTACTTTGTTGAATGTAATTAAAGTTTTCTTAATTTTACTATTAAAATTTATCGCAATGGATATTTATAAACAATACATACACAAGTTAAGAAATATAACGTTAACCGAACCGTATATCATAATAAACGATGATATAGCTCCTAAATTAAAACATTACGTTCAACTCCTTGATGAAGTAAAATTCGAGGATGGATCCTATCATACTTATTATGGCGAAATCAAAACAATTCTTAACAGTTTCATCGATCACTGGACTGATGTGATGGATGAAGCAATAAAGGAAGCAGACAGATGTAGCAACACCATGACCAAGGAAGAATTAATGCAATTAATGGAGAAAACAATACTCATGCATAAAGAGAAACAAATTGATTTCGAAAAACAATTTCTTCCAACTAAAAATTCTTTGGAAGATGATATATATAAAAATCTACAAGAAAACTTCGAAACTTTCATGGAACGTCTGCTTTTAATGAAAGATCATCTTAAAAGGCTTGATAAACACAGTAAAGTAGAAGTATTCGCAAAAGAACATTTCCCCATTTCAGTAAAGAGAAAAAACGATATATTTGTCTTTACATACAACTTCATATCTGATGAACTGAGTTTAGTTGTTAGTAGCTTCGTGCAAAAATTTTTCCTACCTTCATTTTTACAATATCTACCCTTTTGTATAACATTTAAACTTCGTAAACAAAGTATTTTCGTGGCTAATTTAATTTTGTTTACTATCGACAGTAGTTCTTCAGCTATAGTACTAATAATTCCGGCGTAACATCGTATAACAATTAATAACTCAACGAGCCTCAGAAAGTTCAAATTTTGCATTTTAATCTAGTTGTAAACAAATAAATTTGTTCAATTTAAATTTTTAAAATCAGTAAATGATCCTTTTTTTCCAGATCGACCGTATACACGTAAGTCTTAAAGAGATCACAAATCGTCTTCGAAATAATGTTCGTACTATGCAAGAATTATCTGAAGTAAATATTTCCCATTTACTAATTCGACTTTACGAAAAAAATAAAGAACACCTGATGTTGTCTCGGCAGGATGTCCGATCATCGGTGGAGCTTGCTGAAGTGAGTACCTAAAGTTTACGTGTATATATCATTTATAAGAAAAGATCAATGTCATTTTTCGATTAAATATAAATAAAATTTCGATTTTTTACCTAACCTACTTACTTCAAAATCATCAATTGGGTGTCTAAAATATATGTGGCATTAATATAAAATGTACGTTTAAGTCCCAAAAAAAGATTCGCTTCCCCTTAGAAAAAAAGAGTCAAATGTGGAGAAAATTGAAAAGATCTCGTTGATTAGAAATTACATAATTTGTCCATTATAAACAAATATACATTATTTGTTTGTAATTTGTCCATTATAAACAAATATACAGTTTTGAAAAAAATCAGGTGCAACGAAGCATGGAAATAATAAAGGATAAAATTGAGGATTCCAAACATGTACCAATACAACGTCTCCAGGAAGAGTTTAAATATTGGGATGGGAAATTGCACGAATTTCAGCAAATTGAGAAAACATTAAAGAAAGTAAAAGCCGAAGAGGAAAAAGTCCTTGAACAGGATAAATTATTTTATTCATTGAAGTATACGATAATTTTACAAATCTTAATAGCTACATAAATTTTCAATTATTATATATTTCATTTATATAATTGATGACGAAGCTCGGTTGAAAATTGAAATGACTATAAAGTACACTTTAAACTTTACAACGCAAACATTACCGTTTATTTTTCTACAGCAGCAATTTTTGATGTCGTTATTACGTCTTCTCTTCCTTCTCCGCCCTATCTCTCTTCTCTCTCCTGCCTTTCTTATATTATTATTAATATTAATATTTTACTCCTTTTTAACTCTGTTAAATATTTGAAGTTTGTATTGGTTAATTAAGTATGAGTTGTTTTCAAGGGACACCGAAATACCAGCGTCAAAAATGAAATGTTGGGAAAATATGGGGCAGAAGTTTAAGCAGAAGTTGGAAAAAATAAAAAGATTAAAAGCAAATGCAGCCAAGGCTTTAGTAACCTTTTTTAGCGTCAGAGGTAAACGTCGTAAATATTTCATCTTTATAAGAATACTAGCTGTGCCTGCGACTTCGTTCGCGTGGATTACAGAATGCTTAGTGTCTCATGCAAAGCAAGGCTGCAGTTTGCGGTGCTTCTCCAGAAAGGAGTTTTTTACTTTGGATTTGGGGACTTTCTGGCCATCGACGCGCTACTTATAGGACGCGCCGCCCGACCCCGGCCGGCCGCGGGTCGTACCGCCGCGGCGCCGCAATAACCACGTCCCTGCATTTTAAATTTGTAATATCTTCGGAAATATTCACTTAAATTACATGCTGTAAAAAGCATATTGATCTATAATAAATGCACAATTTATTTAAGGTACTTAATTGGATAAGGATTAATGCTGTATTGTTTAAAATCACTTCGTAAATAACCATTTTTAGTAAAGGATAAAAAATGGTTATGGTGGGCTATCCCTAAGAGATAGACATATACCATCGCGGACTTTTTTGTTGAACTTTTTAAGGTGGACAATACTGTAGTACATTATTTTGGTCTATCTCGTAGGGTTCAGCCAGCGTTTGCAATATAAGCGTAAAAAAACGTGTTTATTTACGACATCACATTAGAAACCTCTAAATTTATCAGCGTTTCTCTACTATATTATGCATGTATTATACATATAAACCTTCCTTAAGAATCACTCTGCCTATTAAAAAAAATCGCATCAAAATCCGTTGCGTAGTTTTAAAGATCTAAGCATACATAGGGACAGACAGACGGCGGATAGCGACTTTGTTTTATACTATGTAGTGATGATGAAATTGCACCCTCGGCATGGTATCTTAAGATCATATTTTTCTGTTACTCATAGTCTTCTCATGTTTTAGGTCCAGATCGACTTTTCTATTCAGATAATATCGGCACATATTTCGTAGATGACTATGGTCACCAATGCTATGTTTTCGACTACGGCCTTAAAGGTTTTCACGTTAACTGCAACGGCGATTTTGTGAATGTATTGCATTTTTTTATATACACTCTACTACATTTAAACTAATATGAATGTGTTAAACTATCATAAATTATTTGTGTTTAAATACATTGGGATGAATTTAAAATGTTGTAATATTTACCACTCAGATCCATATCCTTCTCCATAATAGAAGATAGCTTTTGTATAGTGGAAAGTTTACAAGCTGAACGTACTATACATTACCATAAACTAAAACTAATTCATTTTTCAGAAACCAGATAGGGATAGATATTTCTACGATAATATGGGTCGCTTTATTATCGATGAAAATGGGCAGAAGCTATACCAAGTAGCACCATGTTCTAGCACCTACAGAATCGATAAAGATATATTCGTAAAAGATTCCAAAGACTGTGGACATTCTGAAGAAATCAGGAAAGAATGTCGTATGCAAATAAAAATTCCAACTGATAAAGATATTCTACCGGAAATAGAACCTATTGATATTAAAGGTAAAGCCAAAGCCGGGCTAAAAAGCCAAATTCGCATCTTTGACGATTCAAAACTGACAGACGATTTAGAACTTTTGAATATCTCTGGGTGTTTATACCATGTATTGTGTGTGGGGAGTGTTCTGAGGAATTCTTTTACATGGTGCCAGAGTCACATTTTTACCATTACACCCTTTACCTCAAGACATGATATCATCCTTACGTTTTGGATACAAAGTCTACAACAATGATCTGTCTTGACGATTCGTTTCTCCGCATCCATATAGGCTATGATCTTCCTGAATGATCTATCTCATGAAGTTTCCTCTGAGCGCTAAAAATTAGGGTTTTTCAAGCGTCGAGTGTATAGATACATTTTCCCAAAAGCCGTCAATACACCAGCAACTTCCATAATATTGCATATATACATGAGCAATAGTAATCACTAATTTTACTTTAAGGTAAACTGGACCCAAAAGTGGTGAAGTATTTATGGGACACTTTTGGTCATGTTTTGCCAGAAGTCTTGTATGATGTCGGTGAAACTCAGCCAAAGAACCCCATACATCATATAGCTCACAAGCTTCTTTCATTGAAGTACGTTTTTTATAGTATTTAATTCTTAAAAAAATATATACATTTTGTACTTGCCGTTATAGCCGGAACATGTTAACATGTAAGAATTAATTTTATAAATTAATGGTTGTTTTGTTTTCAATAATACTGATAAGCAATAATGTGTGAACCCACAAAAAAAATCGGAGATATTGATGTTTTTTGATAATCTGTCACGCATTTAACTATTCGAAAAAAATTCAAATCGTCCAAACTAAATAATGATGAAAAAAGTTTCTTAATTTAATGTTTCGAATATTGATGTGTATACCATATTTTAAAATATGCAATAGAAACCTCACTGTTTCTTATACCACAGATTGGCAATTTAAAGCTTTTAATTTATTACGTTTTATCAAAATAAACACGAAAATATATACTTTTTCAAACAAACTCATTATGAATAGGTTTGAAGTCTTAAGATGCCATTGCCTTAAAATGAAGTCCGTGTGGCTAGACATAGTATTACTTATCAGTGTCCAACTAGATATGTTACGTTTATACTATTTGATATTAAAAGTCTGTACCTATTTCCAACTTTGACAAGCTTGTCAATTTACTTCTTGCTCCAAAGATACTCTCCCCGGTCCACACTTAGTGACTAGCTGGTTGCTTGACTAGCTGGCAGGCCCACGCCAAGCCTAATCGGCGCCGTCGTGCAACTGTTTTATATGCGCCTTTTTTGTAGTGGCGATATAAGGAAAAAATAGTTTAGTCCAATCAACAAGGCTTTTTCCGCAAGTTTTTAATACGAAATCCAATGTAAATATGAAAAATTTTAAAAATTTGAGGTAAAGGCTCGGCGCAATTTTGATTCGGCGCCGTCGTGCGCCGCACGACTTTGCACGTTTGGACGGCGCGGGCCTGCTAGCTGGCAACGTCAACGAAAGATTTTTAAGTGAATTAGTAACATTACTTCTACCTTCAAACCCTGTTGCTTCGAAACTTATTGAAAAAGACAATTTACATAAAAAAACTATTTTAAATAGATTTAAATCGCGTACATTAAATATTTTTATCACCCAGACGATTCTTTTCTCGACGTTTTTCATTTAAAGTAAATAACATTAAAAATATTTTAGGTTTAAGAAAACAGAAAATGAATTGCAGGTGATGAAGCAAGAAGCTTTAAAGTATCGTGATAAAATACACAGCGATCGCATAGAGGTACTCTATCTTGTATAATAAATTTAAAAAAATCAACATAAATACTCAATTTTGTTTACGTGTACAACAGATTAATACCAATTATTTAGATTTGAAAACCAAACTACTGAACCAATTATTGATAAAAATTGTAATAATTTTCGGAATTGAATTAGAAATGACGGAGTTCACCCATATGCGTTAGAAAAATCTTATATCTAAAATGAGTTAACTTTAAACTAAATCCAAATCATAAGTAAAAAGCAAGGAATTACACTTGTAAATGTTACCCTCGTAACTGACATAAAACAACTCTATAACGTGGTAACATTTACCTAGGTAACCATGTAAGCTACATAAGTAGCAATAAATATATCACTAACAGTAAATTCTTTCCAGAGTTAACAGATAATTTGTGTAGTTGAACATCTTTGTTTACAAGATTTTTTAAAATATTTTTATAATTTAAAAGTTTGGATAGTACTGATATCGAAATATCATTTTTAAAATAGTAAGAATACACCTTTTTCACAGAAAATCAAAGAAAAGTTAGATGCATGGAAATCAAAACAAGTAAAGCGTAGAAAACCAGAAGAGTCTGATGATGTTGAGGAGAAATTCGCGTACAATGCACATGTATACCAACAGGACTTTATAAGATCTTTAGAAAACTATGACATTTAGATCAATTGTATTATTTTTAATAATATAACTATAGACATGGTATAAATTCGTGAATTTTGAGCCAATCACTTTGGACGACATTGCCTAGCAGCCAGCTAACGACTGATACTGACAGATGAGAGAATATTTGAGCCAACAAATTAGTGTGACATTGTCGAAATTACGTCGATTTGGCACATATTAACCAAATAATCAAATCGAACTTAATTGACACTCCTGTCAAATGTGTACAAATTTTTACCTAAAATATCGTTCTAATGTATTAAGGGTTATTTATATTAAACTAAACACATCCCTTTGTTTTATATATATCTACAATATTACTATCACGTGAAATCCTCTATTATGCCACAATTATAGTTTTTATGGTAAACTTTGTGTAAAAGTTACTAAATACTTAGTTAGGTTAAAAATTAAGCATGGTATATTTAAAATGATATCTACATGGGTTATTAATCAATTTGTTTTGAAAAATATGTCAAAAGTTATTTATCAGTAAGTTATAAATTAAGTATACGCTATTAGTTACGAAGCACATGCGAACCATACCAATAAAATTAGCGTCCAAAATCCTAGTTTTAAATAAGTTGATCATAAACGGGGCTCGAACCCGTAACATTGCGAATCCAATTCTAAAGACTTTTTGCCATTGATAAGCTCTAGCATATAGCATTTATGTGTTCAACACACCGAAAACAGTTCGAGGCGACGCAGTTAAACGCCCCACTGAACTCGGCGTGAAACATTCCTTCGGGGTAATAACTAAAATGTGTAAAATAAAAAATATTTTAGGTACGTACAGGTATTTATTTATTGTTCAAGCGTCTACTAGATATAACGAGACACACTTGTCGACTTTCATACGAAAGCGAAATTATAATAATAAAAAAAAAACAACCAGACAATAAACCTACAACTATTCGCCTCGGATGGACATAAAAATTATTTCAATTCAAAACCCACTGCCAGATATATTTGGTCTAATTCACAAAATAGAAGAAAAAAAAAACATCTAAATTAATTAAAAAAAATAATAATAAACTAAACACTGAGACAATGCTTGACGCAAGATCATAGACTAAAAATATATCGTTAAGTTGTCAAATGAAAAAAAATGTTAATATTATGACTAAAAATGACCCGAAAAGTATTTATGAAAGCAAATCTATATCGTTAAAAAAATCCGAACGAAATTTAAAAAAAAAACGAATTTTAGTTACATTATTAAAAATTAAAAAAAAATCCTATCAAGCCCATGTTACATCGCACGCCAATATCAACCTTATTACTAGCGCAGAGAAACATTCGCTTTTTTACCATGAATATAATATACAATTTAAAAATGCATCCTTTACTTCGTAATAAGGTCGGTTATGGCATAGGTTGTCATATAATAGATATTTTCTAATCCCACATAATATAAAGACCCTAATCAGCCGGTCGAGCAGGTACAAGAGTATTTCTCTATTTACACGAGATGAAATGAATTATTTACGCTGGATACAACTTAGAATCATTGGTTTAACGTACATTGAAGACTTTTAGAGCCCCCATAGACTAAAAAACTATTATCTACCCAGTAGTTAAGTCAGGTTCTTAATTAGTATAAATTTCGTTAGATAGCTCGATACTAAATCGCAAGAATGTGCGTACATACATTTTCTAACCAATTAAGATCCCGACCATAATAAATCGCTTTTGTCTGCGGAGGGTTTTATCTTAATAATTTTTTTTTTTGTCAATGTACTAATTTTTATTACAATGAATTCAATTACACATACCATTCTTGATTTTAAGTTGTATTGAAAATATCGTATATATTCTGGTAACAATATAAATAACGCAAGACTGTTATATCTACTAATTTCTACACATCCAGTAATTATTGTGAACGATGAGTTTTTTTTAAGTACAAAGCGTTTTTCAAAGCAATTATAAAAATGACAAAATTCCGAAACACCTAACGATACAAAAGCAATGCGATAAACAAAGTATAATTAATTTATACCCTTTTATTAAGATGGTCTCGTATTCACTAGGGATGAGTACTTATATTTCCAATTCATTCTATTTGACGAAACATCCTAGCATTTTATAGGCGCCTGGTAAGTGACGAGATATCACATAAAATTATTTAGTTGAGCGTTATTTTTTATTATTATATCATTTTAACTTATCCCTTTACAATAAGATTTTCTTGTTTTCATTTTATTGATAAAATAATTTTATGTAATAAATTTATTTATGGACACAATTCTATCAATTTTAATTATTAATTAGGACATTCGTCAAAATAAATTGCCGTAATAAAAAAAAAGTATACATACCTAGTGAACACCAGATTTGAAAGGGATATTTCATGTAATAAAAATAGTTGATTGTTATTAGTAAATGATGGGCAGACTTACATTGAGTTAGGGGCTGACCTTAAATTCGAAACACCTCAGTGCTCACTCAAAAAGTCACCTCTGATTTTCCTGACCCGGTGTTGCCATTATGTAAATCGCTATCAAGTCAGCCGCTGTCACGACAATGCTGATTTAAAGACCTGACTATTATGACCTTGTTAGGGCGAATTTACATCCAAAACGGTGCGATATCATTATTGCATTATGCGATAATTTACACATCAAATGTGCGTGATTTTCTAATGATCTCCATAAGGGTGACCCTCATCGTATTGCTGCATCGCACTGCGATTAGTGACTTCTAAGATATATTTATGCGTATCCAGTCACTTACGCCAGTCTCACTATTAGAAGAGTCTATTGGGCAGTATTGTACCAACGCTTTTAGCGCTGGACGAGTTTATATACCACTAACAACATATCACTAAGATTGATAATAAGATACGCATAAAACCATTATTTTTAACATAGAAATCAATAGTGATTTTAATTATATGATTCGTGAGTCACCATTTTATAAAGTATGAATCAACTCTCGCCAGTAACTGACTCAATGTAAATCCGCCATGAGGTCTTAAAACAAAGCATAATGTTAATGAGGTCCATTTAATAGGGCTACGTAGTCAAACACGGAACTATGTACAAAAACTACACGCATAGATTATTCACGACAGATGTATTAGGGAGATAATTTAAATGGCAACATCGACAATTAAACATTTCGCCCATCCAAAAATACATGTACTTATAAATATTGTTGTCCTTCTATTACCAGGATTGCGATATTATGAGAAAAAAAAACGAATATTACAACTAAAGTTTTATTCAAACACTAACAGTGACTGGCCTAACTGAAATATAAGAAAAGCCTATTTCATCTGTGAACCACTGCAGACATATCGTTTTAAATATTTTCACTATTATTTAAATATATTTTTATATATTGTAACGTATGTACTGATTAATTATCAAGAACTTATAACAAAATATTTTGTTAACTCTAAACAAAATTTCTATAAATACAATTTCAATAACGAATCTCTATGGTTATTACATTAAAATTATTATTTATCTGTATCCAATGCTGCTTTAGTCCACAGATTACAAACACGGCTCGAACCGATATCGACAACACAAAATAAAGAGGTTCGAAATAAGTTCAAACGTTTTTTTATTATATTATATTTAAATCGAATCACTATATAACACATCTAATATTATGACGTGATCAAAGTCAATGGAACAGAACAGGGGGTGAGAAACATCAAACGAAACATACTCGAAACATCTAATTACAGACTTTGATTTACAATTATTATGTTTTAAACTATTGTACTAATAATATTGTCCGGAAGAAATTAATAAATTTGTGCTGTATAGTGCCATTTTCCAATCAGTAATTTCACGTGAAACGCCGCCGTGGATCGTATTTTTAAGAAACGAAGACATGACCTTAGCGTAGGGAGAAAGAAATATCGTCTATGACTCAATCCACAGCAGATAAGGCTAGAGTATTAAATATTAAAATTTTTCCTTTACGCTTGGTAATTCCCCGGCTATGTCGGTGCCGCTTTAGCCTACCATAGACACTTATCTATCTATAGACAAGCATTTGTATGGTGATTGAAGCGGGATTTTTTACAAAGCGATTAAAATCTAACGACAATCGACATAGACGTAGGAACCAAACATAACAGAGGTGCATTCGCACCGCTTACACTTCGAGACGCGTTTATTTTATTTACAAAAACAAGTTGTCAAACACTCCGCAGTGCGAATGCGGCTCTGTTCGATAACAACGCTGAAATATAGCCATCGAAACGTGTACACAAATTGCATCTCTATCCGTAAGGAAATATATTTCAGTTTACACTGAAACGATGATTATATTTCAACGGTTACAAAATATACGTTTGTTTTATAAAACGAAACCGCACTTACGCTATTGAGGCTTAAAACGGCATACCAGAATATACTCGTAGACGTCACAACTTTATTACTCATAAAAAGTCAAAATTTCATATAGATTACCAACGATTCGAATTTCAAAAACTTTTACTACTATTGGTCCATAATACAGATAAGAAATAGCATCGACGATTATAGGTTATATTTTTTTTTAATCTGTGAAAAAATGTCGAAACGATAGATCGAACTAATTTAATACGATATTATTTTTATCTATCAAGAATAGAGATATGTTTTATAGATCGGGAGTTAGTTACCGTGTGGCGTCGGTTTTAAGGCTCAATGCGTAACGTGTGGCGCGGCGATTAGTTGCCTTCGAAGGCGTCGGCCAATTCCGCCTGGCAGTCGAACGTTTCCGAACTGTCAGTGTGCTCCGGATAGAACTCCCTGTATATCTTGTCCAGTAGCGCTTGCCTGGAAACGATGTATAGTATCGGTTAGCATTTCATCCATACGAATGATTTCGTTTATCCACCCAAAATTATCCACCCTAAGGGGAATAATCGCGGCTGGAGGGAATAAACGGAATTCGTATATTAAGTTGTCAGTAGTAGTTATAAAGTAATTTAATGAATCGTATAATAATCGTATGATCGTATATCCCTGAATATTTGGAAGGTACCATTTACCACGATCAAAACTAAAAATGGATTATGAACTTACTTAGCAGCTAGGCCCCCTCCAGGCGGCAGCCCGGGTATGTTCTCCTTAACAAGTTGTTTGAGCACGTACGAAAAGCGATTAGAATTGTCCTCTTCTTGTCCGACGCTTTGCTCTATCAGGGCTGGAAAAAAAAAATAACTGGTCAAGTGCGAGTAGGACTCGACGGTTCCACCTACGCTTCGAACTATACTATATAACTATGTAAATGGTGTTCTTACTTATAACCAAAGCGCATATTTGCGAAAAAAATTAGTCATCAAAGGGCACATCAACGGATGCGACGTCTCAGGCCTCCATTAACTCAAACCGTTAGTACCTAATAGGTATATAAATAAAAACTAGATAAAACATTCGAAGTCGGCGCCATTTAAAATTTTTACGTGTTATTTACTGGCCTCGACTTCACTTTTTTACTTTTTCGTCGACGTAAGTCGGTGCCAGTCGGTGCCAAAAAAAATTTTTTAGTTACTTTTTTAATTTTACTTTTTACTTGTTTCGGTGTCGAAGTCAGTTTGTTTTTTTTTTCAAAAAGTTTTTATTTTACACTTCTAAATGACAAATATAGTAAGGTATAGTAAGGGACCGTTTGTGATTTACCTAATTTACAATAGACTAATGTTAACTGCTTATCACCATTTACAAAATGTTGCTTTTCCCGACGCAGAGCTGTTAATTATTGAGGAGAGTCCCACGATCCCATCATCAGCTCCTGACTTCATGACAATGGGACCAAATTGGAAGTATACTCATTCCAACAAAACAAAAAAAATATTTGAAAATCGATCCACAAACGGCGGAAAAATCGGGGAATGCATACAGCCGAACATATAACCTCCCCCTTTTTGAAGGTTAATAAAAATAGTTAGTCAATTACGGAAATTAAATCTCGAAGATTTTTCCGCTTTTGACATAATTATATTATAATTATAAAAATATTTAGATTTACATTATCAATCAAAATATCAAAATATACTTTATATTAGTGTTGCCAAGACGAAAATAAGTAGTCCTTAATTCGAACAAAACTAATTGTTTATTTATAAATAACTAATTATATTACTAATAACGAGAAGACCTATATGTGTAGACAAAGAAGTAAATTAAATAACTCGATCTGTTTGAATTTAATTAAAAAAATTTCGAAGTAAGTTAATACGAGTATATAGTAATTTCTCTTCAGTGGTTATAAAATTGTTTTTTTTTTTTACTATGGTCAACTTCTATGTTAATTTGTTACAAGTACATTAAATTTTAATTCTAAGATTAATATATTTTTTCCGCTTGATCAATTTATAACTTGATATGAGAGAAGAAGAACTTGATATGAGAAAAGGTTGAAAGACAGACCGACAGACACACGAACAGAAATTTACAGTTTTCGGATTTTTCTCTTTATTCATACTAACGGACCTTGCTCCTGGCCAAATTTTATAATGCTAGGTCATTGGGAAGTACCCTATAGGTTTTGATTCTCTTGCGAAAACGTTAAAAACGCTAAACTACTTAAAATATGTGACATAAATGACCGTATCTTTTGATTGTGTTAACTAAGTTTGATTTTGTCACAGCTCTTACTGATTACAGCTGTGAGTACTTGACATTGATAAAAAAATTCGTTACCTTCACGCGTTTCTGAGAAAAAGGTTGAAAGACAAACGTACACACAAACATACTTACAGAAATTTACACTTATTTTCCGTTATCTTTTGAATGCGTTGACTTAGAACTTTAATTTTTCGCAGCCGCAGCCGGGTTCCGTTTTTCCTTTTAAGGTACGGAACCCTAATTATTATTAATCATTAAACTTTAATATTACTTAACATAATTATTAAGCGAAACATATTATAGTAAAACCGAGCTGAGACCATTGATTTCTGTACGTGTACGATCCGAATGGACAGGAAAAGTACTAGACTTAAAGTTGCCAATTCATTCAGCGAAATATAGTTTTCGGTGTAAGCTATATAAAAATATAGTACACTTAAGAATACATAGAATTCTATGAAAAGGGAAAAAAAGACGAAGATATTACTTATTTATTTATATAAAAACTATATTTATTTGTATTTTTTAAATTTTTAACATAATATTGTAAAAAATATCTAAAAACGTGTTTTAAAATGAAGGATTTGTTTGTCAATTTTCGATGTTAAATATATAGTATTTTTGATTACTATATATATCTTTAACTGTAGTACAGAGATCCGAGATATAGTAGAATACTATATGGATACTAATAAGCAATAATGTGTCAACCCACAAAAAGTCAAATTCGGAGATATTGATGTATTTTGAAACTGCATCACCTATTTAACATTATTAAAAAAAATTCATATCATATAAACTAAATAAGAACGGACAAAAGTCTCTTAATTGTTTCGATTTCCAAGTGCATTCCATGTCTTGCAATTTATAAAATAATTTCATCAATCATCTTGCAATTTATAAAATTTTTCATTCAATATTTGAAACACTTTTTATTAGATAATATATTACATATCGTCGGTGATAGTTCAAAACCGCGTATCCAACTTTTTCTATAAAGTTCAAATTTGAATCAAATACTAAATCACATTATTGATAAACATAAGGCTTATGGGAATTTTCCATTGCGCAAAAATGGACCTTATTGTGAAAGCTAGTTACGCGGTTTTGCTCTATCACCGACGATATATCAATCTGCATTAAATTCATTATACTATTGTTTTCTCAAAATGAAGTCCGTGTGGCTTGACACAGTACTGCTTATCAGCGTCCATATATTGTAGTACGGTTGACAACAGAATCTCAAAGAAAATCGACGAAACGTTCCTATAGCATAACTGTGTATCGTATGGTGATCGAGAGAGTTAAAAGTTATCCATTTTCTTAGATTCCCCAATCTCTTATTCTATGTATTCTATTCTGTTAACTCATTTCTCTTATCATTTTAGGCCTGATTCTAGTAGTATTATTTTTGCAAATAAAAATATTATTTGTATGTTCGACGAATACACAAAGTGACTGGCTAAAGACGGCGTCATCAGAAAAAGGAAACTCAACTACCTAAAACAAGTGAACTTTTGCACTTTAGATCGTCACTTAATTGCTCATAACATTTTTATTATAGATAAAGCTACTTTCGATTCGTCCTATTTTAAGAATGTTTCTTGGAATTTTAACGAAAGAAAAAATCTACAAAGAAGTTGACAAAAGCAGACTAAGAACTGTTGTTCTTAAAATCGAGATACAACATGGATAAAATAAATATATAAGTTTTCACACACACATTATCGATATTCAAGATATGATGATTTTTATATTCGATTCAATCAGGAAGGTACAATCCACGGTGTGTCGCAATTTTTAATTTGTTGTTTAAAGTTTAAATACAATTCAATTAAAAATTTCAAAACTTAATCTTGAACAAAATAAACGATAATCTCAGAAAAATAAAAAAAAGTTTTATCAATCAATGTTTTTTTCTGAAAGAAAGAGTTTAAAAACCTTTTCACCTAAAGGTCAATGCCTCACCGCGATATAATTACACTTGACTGAGGGGTTAGCCCGTACTTTCCCTGCATTCACTGGAAATGCAGTCGAATAGTCAATACGGATTGTATTATACGATATTCATAATAACGAAGTATACAATGTTTTTCGTTCGATAACTTTGATTCTTCTTAGGCGAGAATTACACTTATAAGTTTTGCTCACACTTTCATTATTTACGTAAGTTGTTTGTCATTGTTTTACACTTGAAAAATTTACTGTCAGTGACTTATTTTTGACACTCTACATCTTTTTTAAGGTTACCTAGATAACTGTTACCCGCTTACTGTTGTTTGTTGTTTGTTTTGAGTTGTTTTATACGCTTAGTGAAGTGTTTTCTAATTGGACGCTGATAAGCAATACTGTGTCAACCCACACAGACTTCATTTTGAGAAAATGGCGTTTTAAGATGTCAAAGCTATTCTTAATAAATTTGTTTGAAGACGTATACATTTATCTTTTCTTTTTTATTTTGATAAAATGTATATTGAATCAAAAGCATATAGATTTGTTTAATATATTATATATTAATATGTTTTTAAATATTTGAGATTATTTAATAAATTTCAAACTAAGGAATGCACCTGAAATTCGAAACATTGAATTAAGAAACTTTTTTCCATACTTATTCAGTTTAGATGACTTGAATTTTTTTTGAATTATGTTAAATAGATGATGTAGTATCAGAATACATCAATATCTCCAAATTTAAATTTTTGTGGGTTGACACATTATTGCTTATCAGCATCCAATTACATACAACTGCAAAAAAATAAAGCACAAAAAGTATGTACAAGTATGTAAAGTGTGTACTTATTAAGTGATTTTTGAAAATTTCAAAACTTTTTCTGCCTCAAAACCTTGTCAATATTTTCCAGTATAATAAAATACTAGCAGTTACTCACGGCTTCGCCCGCGTATATTTTGGATTTTCATAAATGTTCTAACACATTAAACGAATTTGAACAAAATTCGGTACAATGATAGCTAAAATTCTGCTTATATAAGCTAGTTTTGCCCCTGCGAATAAAACCGTAGGACTTAGCTAGTATGATAAAAATCATATATTCTTAAGGAATATAGTAATTAGTTTTAAGTTCAATATATTTACGTAACGCAAACATTGAACTTATGAGTCAGTTGCACGTTCTGTTGTGTAATCGATGATCACATCTTCTAAAGATCATTACTATAGTCAAATTTAAAATAACGACTTTTGTAACGACCTCTTTATAAGCATATTATTTTTTGTTATTAGTATTCGAAATGATTCGGAAAATGCTCAAATAAATGAAGTATATTTTAATAATTTTTTTTTCTAATAATCAAACCATTGCTTGGTTCATTTGTAAAAAAATATTTTTTGAAATAAAAAAAAATAGTAAAAAAAACTACTATCTTTGACTCAGAACTGCCTAAAATCTATAACAATGCTAGATTAAAATCTATACATAACTAACTCACGTAACGTAACTCACTCATTTAGGAGTAAAATTTAATAAATCTCCGATATAAATATGCATTTATATCTAACCAGTCGGAGTAATGACGGACTTCCGTACAAGGATTCATCCTTTATTTTGTATTTTGTATACCTTGAAGGTGAAACTTTTAAAAATCCATTATTAGTGGATTCTTACAACAAAAATGGTATATAAAAAAGGTAACTTCCAAAATTTCAAGCTTATAGCCTCAACAGTTGAGGCGTTGATGAATCAGTCAGTCAGTCAGGACAATTATATACGTATACATAATTCATTAAAATACTGAATTACCTTAAAATAGCTACAAAAAAGCCTACTCGAGTAAATGTGTTCTTTTTATGCAACATTATATACACCATTAACGTAGCACGGGCGCTGAAAGTAATCAATAAATAATACCATAAATAGTTATTCTCCGAAATCGGACGGCACGTGCATTTATGCTGATTTTCGATAGGCCATCGGTATACACTCTTTATATTCAAGCACGTTGAACGAAAACATTAATTTACCGAAAAAAATCAATGAAATTAAAAGAAATATAAATAAGTATTTGCATCATTTCACTCGCGTTTATGGCTGCTGCTTTGCTCCTGAGGACCGTTGCGTGATATAATATAGCCTATAACCTATAACAGGCTATCCAACGCAAAAAGATTTTATCGAATCGGATCAGTAGTTTCAAATATACCCTACAAACTCACAAACTAATTAAAACTTTATAATATTAGTATAGATATGCCTGAATTTTAAAAGTATTATTTTCCTTGTTTTGATTAAGATAAGTTTTCTTTTAAACTACGGCTGTTGCAACTTTGAAAGTATTTTGACGAATGTAATAAACATTTGGCGTGGGATTTTACTAAATCATACGGAAATATTTGCCTGTTTTAGTATAAACAAACATTTATTCCAAAATGTTAGTGACGTCTAATATTGTCACACAGTCTCTAGAATATAATGATTCATGTGGTAACTAAATTTCATACTTATTTTTTATGGCAAGGGAATTTTTATACACAAATTATTCACTAAAATTTAGAACAGATGATTGAAAAAAATGGTCCATCTTATATGAAATCAAATAAGATAAAAATTAAAGAAAATGCCTTACACTAAAATTCTTGTATCAATATTTTCAAAATAAAATATATAAAAAAATAATATTTCGTTGTAACATTAAAATGTCTCCAAGTGGGTGGCCTATTTCACGCAAAGATTCTATGTTCCACGTCTCATAATAGGGTCAGATGGGGGCCATCGCCCGCGGCGAGTCTGTAAAATGTGGAGTGCGCTGAGATGCACAGATGAAATATTACAGATCCTCAAATATCAAATATACATTAAAAATGTTTTTAATTAGTGTGAATATTGACAAAAAATAAACTTTATTACTCTGCTCAGCATAGATGAATAATATCTACAGATACTTGAGATAGAAAATGCATTTTAAATTAAATAATATAGATGCGATGCGAAATATAAAATTATAAGGATTTTTCAATTTACTTTAGATCTTGTTATCAATCAACTTCAAAAAGGAGGTTTTCAATTCGTACTGTTTGTTTTTTTTTGTTTGTAACCTCAGTAGTTCGTCATTTCTTAACCGATTTTGAAATTCTCTATTTTAATTTTATATGCGGTTTAGTTTGGTCCCATAAAATTTCAGTAGTTCGATCGAAAAAGAAATTACGTAGTACTTTTGAAGTCGGATGCTATTAAAAAAAATTCTTAATTATGTCTGAATGTTTATGCTTGTTTGTTGCATTAAAGCGTAATTACTCCTGAATACTTATGCGTTTATTTGTATATCTTAGGTATTTTCAATGGGGCCTTTTTACTTTAAGTTTGACTGCAATAATTCTTAGTTAAGATTAATCGAATGCAATATATATTAGTTTAACTATAACGCAATATATATTAGTTTAACTAAGATAAATTCAAAATAAAAATGTAAGTAAGCAACACTTGTTGTTTTTCACTTGATTGTTTTTTTTTTTTAATATTTACCTCTTTGTATTTTACGTTTATGAGTATTTAACGTTTGTATTTAAATTTAAAAATAATTAAACACAATTGAGAAATTGATCATTAATTTTCAATCGAGTTTAGTCTACAAATAATTACTTACACTTGATAACATTATGATAAGCGTTATTAATTAAACATGTTATTTCATTTCGATATTGCTGACGATGATGGCGCCATTTTATTGCGTAGTAATAAATACGAGGTTTAGTAAATTTTTTTTCTACCAATTAAAATATTACTTTAAAAAGGTATGAATTAATTAAAATAAAAGCAAAAATTGTAATTTATCAAATTAAAAATATATATATATATATATATATATTAAAATCAAGGATACGATAATCTATAATGGTCTATGATATTTTCAATTTAAAGTTATAATAACAAAGAATATTAAAAAAAACATATAAATGTTAAAGACGTTTTGGAAAACCTTTATTTAGTTTATATGAAAAAAACGGTAAAATTTTAAAAAATATGAAAAACGTTCCGAAAGGTTCACTAATTAACTCATGTAGTACAACTCACAACTATTTATGACGAAAAAAATATTTATAAATACAACATCACAAATACTCAATTCATTACACGCAAACAAAACCACATACTCCTTGATTAGGATTATTTAAAACCTTACGATCGTAATAAATCGTATATGTACGATCTTTACTACGTCGAATAGTTCGCGTCACGTAACACTTTAACGTTTCATTATCGACTTTATTGTCGACGAGATATGGTACGGAATGAACTGACATAAAAAGGGTCGTTATTCCGAGGCGTTTTTTGAAACCTTTCAACCTTGACATAACCTTTACATGAGCCACGTGACGTCAGTTTAAGCTAGTTTTATGTGTATATAATTTAATTAATACAAATTATATAAGAACGAGTGTTTGAAATTGACGTCTATGTTTACGCGCCTTCGATGTTCGAAAGTATAGTAACTAAAAAAAGTTTGTAGTAATACTATTAAAGCTGAAAAGTTTGTTTGTTTGTTTGAACAGGGTTCTCAGGAACTACTGGTTCGAATTGAAAAATTATTTTTGTATGAGATAGTTTATTTATTGATGAAGGCTATAGGCTATATTACATCACGCTACGACTCATAGGAGCGAAGCAGTAACCATAAACGCGAGTGAAACCGAAAGGGACAGCTAGTCTTTAAGGGTGTTCACTTTTCACGTATATGAAATTAAAAAAAAGGTTTTTTTAAGTAGTCTTTAAAAAGAAATATTTAGTTGTATTTATTGTAGGTTTATATTTGGGTTTGTTTTTTAACAAAAAATTATAAAATGCGGACTGATTTCTGAATGACGCTTTTATATTAGGAATCGTATACTAAAATACTACCTATTGTTCTCTGAATAAACACATTTTACTGAAATAAACCAGATTTTTTTTTCTTTCGAAATGATTCACCGAAGAAGTCTTATGAATGCATTAAACGACATTCATAGCCACTCCGGGTGGTCTAAGCCTAATAGTGTAAATAAAATATAATTACGTTATTTTCACTACAAACGAAGCCTTATCCGTTAAAAATCTGGATTAACATAAGCACTGAATATAATGCGATGCGGTATTATTTAATTGGAACGTAGGGCTGCCTACTTAGAGAAAGGAAAAATATCGGAAAACTAAATATTTACATTTTCTTTTGAATTCAAACTCTAATTATTGTATCAGTTGTTCTTTTTTAAAATTAGAAAAAATACTAGCATTATTTGTGATTTTAAATTAACGCTTATTTTTAAGTTTTTTTTTTTTTTTTCAATTTTTCTCTGTGCTCTAACCTCCCCTTGACAAAATAACATTAATAATAATCTCTCCGTGATCCAGGAACTATAGAAGTATCCTTCGAATCCAGTTAGTTCCAGTTCGAACCCGTTCTCAGCCCTCAGCTAACAAATCGCAAATAGGATCGATAGAGTCGACTAGGATTACTGGACACGTCATACGGCTTCGCTTCTTATATTGACGCTAAACGATCGAGAACCTCACTCGATAATTAGACGTCGCGGCGAGCGGACGTTCATTGCTTTAACCCTTTAAGCGAATAAAATAAACATTACAATGATCAATGAATAAATCATAAGGGCTAGGACTAAAGCAATGAAACGATTTTTATAATTTCAAAACGTACTTTAATAATAAAATCGTAACAATGTAAATAAATCACTTATAATATCGATTTTAAAATATAATTTTATCGACTATGAAATATCGATTCGCTACAATATTATCACAAGGATTAAGAATTGACAAAATGTCTTTTATTGGGGTATTTGTATCATATTATCACATTCTCGTGATTGTAAAGGGAACACATAGGCACATGCTATTAAGACTACTGCTTACAGTTCAGTAGCTTAACTTATATTTTTATCAACAGAACAGGGTATTTATTAGCTTGTGTAAATATCTTGAGAATCTGTTATGTTTAATATTATATATAGGGTAATATAATAAAATATTCATTTCATTAACAAATACCAATAAAATATTCTTCGTGTTTCGAAAATTGAAATTTAATATTTTTTTATTTATTATAATTTAATTCTCAAAAAGCAAAAACAGCAAAAAATAAATCATTTAGAAATCTGTAAGACTTCACGCAACTTAGAAAAAAAAACGAAACTAAAAATTACTACTGGCCACATAGACAACAAGAATATATTAGATATTTTCACAAACAATATACACCCAACATTTTAAAATTAACAAAAAAATCTATAAACAATCACAGCAACTATTAAAAATGCATTTAATATATAACACACACACACATAAAAATAAAAACTAAACATTTATTATAATCTACAATATTATGTATGTAAAATTAATACATTTGTACTAAGTATGATTTAACTATGAATCAACTGAACATATCTGAAGGAACTATCGTCACGGACTTACATTGACGCTATGAATCATTAGATTAAAGTAGGAAATGCTGTTCAAATTGTAAACTAAATTATCTAAAATAAAATATTTATACGTTATCTACGTAAATCGTACATTTAATACGAGATAAAGATGTATTGAAAAGTTTTTTTTTTAATTAAAAATTGCTCTGACTTCGATTGTTTTAGCGAAAAGACGTTCAATGTATAATTTGAAGTATTTAAGCTAGTTACTATATTTTAAGAATGTTTCTACCTTATACACGTAGTAAGGAAAGTACTAATATTGTACCTATATGTAATATTAATATTTGTTATTTAAATTCCTAAACAATAAGGCAATATTTAATATAATTTAATTTGCAACGTCTCTCAATAAAGTACTTTTAAGTTGTTATTATGTTTTTTTTTTAATAACATTAGATAACGAAGGAATTCACAATTAAGTTATATTCTAATGTAAAATTGTAATAACAATTAATTATTCGAATTTAATTTTAAGAATGAATTAAAACCTACTGCAAATTGTAGTATGCAATTATTGAAAGTTATTTGGTCAAGATAGAAATATCGCTATGTCTAAAAAAGTAATACATAATTGACAATATTCACACGAATCGCTTTTCTTATTATATCTTTCATATGAATTCCGTCATACTCATGGATACAGTTTTGTTAGTAAGGTACTAAGTTCAGTAACAAGATTGGGACCTACTAAATTAGGGTATGTAACATATATATGTATTTTTTTATGTTCAATTCAATTCAATTTCAATTCTTTGGTTAATGGCTTTTAGTTGTGCCAATTTTTTATGTTACTTGTTTTAAAATAGTTAATATTTTTTTACACAAGAATTGATAAAAAAAAATATTTTTTTTTATTTCATTATGAATAAATTTTAAAATTAAAGTAATCCCTGAATAAATTATAGCATGGAATTTAAATAAAATCAAATATGTATTATTTTTACATCGATTTCAACTTCGGAAAGAACGTCTCTGGCGATGGATTTATTAATTTATCGGATTTTTAAAGTTCCCTAGAAGAATAATAAGAAGTATCCTGCCTTTATTAATATTTATCTATGTAACTATAATTAAGTAGATACATTTGGCTATACTTAAAACTATTTCTATATTCGACATTACGAGAATATTATGTTTAATATGATATGATATTAATTGCACAGTTTAGAATTTCCTTAACAATTTACCCTTTCCTAAGTGAACCGTAGCTTGAAAAGATTAAACAACGCCTGTGTAGGTAGTTTTAACTTAAAAATGATATTAATTTTTAAAATTAAAGTGTAAATGTCCCACTGCTGGGCAAAGGCCTCCTCTCCAATTAAGGAGAAGGTATAGAGCTTAATCCACCACGCTGCTCCACTGCGGGTAGGCGGATATACATGTGGCAGAATTTCTCCTGGCACATGCAGGTTTCCTCACGATGTTTTCCTTCACCGCCGAGCTCGAGATTAATTTAGACACTAATTTAGCACTTGAAAAATCAGCAGTGCTAGCCGGAGCTTGAACCCGCAATCATCGGTTGAGATCAACGTGTGCTAACTACTATCTCGGCCATCTCGGCTTAAATAATGTAATTTTTAAACAACTATCAAATTTAAGCCCTTTTATTATAAAGAATATATATTCCACCATAACTTTAAAATACCTTAACCAGTTTAGACCTTTCCCTATAAAACTTATATCACCTACACAAATAAATAAAATTAATGTGTCTGTTTGTAATTTCAAATTAAAAACTTTTAACTAAATGCGTATGAAAGTATTTACATCAAAAACACATTTTTTTTAATTTTGTCTATCGGTCTATTTGTTCCGGTTAATCTCTGAAATGACTGACCCGATTTTGACGAAGATTTCAGACACAGATAGCTAATGTTATAAGGAGTAACTTAGACTACTTTTTTTTTAAATATGTTTTCTCAAATTAACGCAAGTGAAGACGCGGGTCACAGCTAGTTTATAAAGATATGCTCATAAAATACTCATAAACATTGAAATAAAATATTTATATATATATATATATATATGGAAGAGAAATTTAGAAAACGAGAATAAGTGCTTCAAAAACGGACATGTTAAAAAAACGAAAACTTTAATATGACAAATATGTTCCAACGTCCTAAAGGAGCCATTCACGCTAACATCGTCGCTCGAACTGTCTCACAGGTGTGGTAGTTAAAAGATAAGTGTGTGAGTGTATAAGTATGTACGCGGACTCCGAATTCACAATTAAGTTTTAAAAAATTGTTACAAAAATTATGTCAAAGTAATTAAATCGATTAATAATAATATTACAAAAATTTAGACCTTTTCTTTGAACAAGAAAATGCTTATTACACATACATAGTTTCCACGAAGGAAATAATCATACGAAAATTGTTCCCTTCCTTTAGAAAAAGCGCATTTATGTATGCCGTAAAGCAAACCATACATTCAAAACCACAAATTCATATTCGAGCTTGTCGCATACGACCACAGAGAAAACGTCAACGCTGTCTTGAATTGAATGGCCCCTTGTAGTGCTTATTGTACATCCTACGCTACTTTCAAGTTCGCGGTATCTCGTCCGTCCATTATTAAGCCCACTCGTAATAAAAGTATATACGCCAGGCTGAATTGAATACGAGAAACAAACGAATAGGGGCAATGCTATCCGTATATTTATTTAAAAACATAGATAGTAACATTTTTGAAGCAGAAAATTATATAATAGAAAGCAAGTAATCGAATTGAGACGTTCCTCGTTCTTTGCTTGTATATATTTGCCCTTCATATTTTTAACTGTCTTCCAAAAAGGAGGTCCTCAATTCGTAATGTATGCTGTATGTATTATTTGATAATGGCTGGACCATTTTGGTTAATACTTTGTTTTTGTTTGAAAGAGTTTACTCGTAGATTGGTCCCAATTTTCATCAAAATCGGTTTAGTAATTTGATTTTAATATAAATATAACTGCCAATCACGTAAACTAATTTACGTATCTTGCTTTTGAAGTCACTTACATTTTATGAAACTGTAAACTTCGTACCACTTAAAAATATTCATTTCAATTTTTTTCGCTGTTTTTTTTTTAATTTCCCCAGTTTTCTTTAACCAGTATTTATCGCGGCGAATAAATTAAAAAAAAATTCTAATCGATCGAAATGTTTTCGAGTTTTTGCGAGCATTACGTGTAGTTTCTTCTTGGTACAAATACATTACGAATAGATGGTAGTTATTCGATAACTAGAATAATTCTATTTAGCCTACTTGAAATAAGTAGTATTTTGATTTCGATAAATAATTAATTTATTATATCTGATACCTATCTTATAATTATAGATGTGTAACATTAATAACTATTTTTTCTACAAGTTTTGGCATAATTATAATCACTTGTTTGTTTCCTATATTGAGGAAAGATTTTTTTGTATTATTAATATTAAGTATCAAAACAGCAACCATTTCACGGAACATACACAATACAAGTCCGACTTATAATTTAAAAAAATCGAAGAAACCATGAACATAACCCTTAAATTATATTTTAATACTCAATAATAAAAACAATTTCTTATCGTACATTCGATTATTGCTATAATATGAGATTGATTACATTTATTATTATTCGTAATGTGATAAAACAGAGTCATATCAATTCGAAGGTTCAAACAACTTTGATTTGAAAGTATAACAGAACCTAAGGAATAGCAATAAAACATCGCGTGCAATGACTACGAATAAAACGCTTCGACGCGATATTAACCGATAGCTGGTAGTACAGTTCATATCAAGAGATTTATATAACATTAAACGTTAGAATAAAGTAACAATGGGATTAAAAGTCACAAGAAGACTAAATTATTTTTAAAAAAATTAAGGCACATATTATTTTGATTTTTTTTACTCATTCACGCTATCAAATTCAGTAATATATATTTTTATAATGAAAAATAATATTTAAAAAAATGTGATTTTTGTTTCGGATAATACACTAAATAGACTGTACACAATTTTTCAATGAACTAAAAGTACATACAGCGAAAAAAAATATAATAAAAATATTTTAATTGGATCAGTTGTTGGTAGTTGGTTTCTGGACAAGAGAACTGGTAACAAAAAGTACACGTAAGTTTCAACAGGGACTACCAATTTATCGGTTCGATTGAAATCACTTTTTCATTTCATTCATATTATTTTGGTTACGTACCATTCCTGTAACAAGTTACTATATCGAATCTTCGATATGAGAATTATTTGTATTTCATTAATAGAAAAATTAAGTCACGAGTCAATTAAGTAAAGAAATTAGTATAATATATGTTAAATATTGTTTTGAATGAAAGTAATGCCTACATTATTGTAACGACTGTATGATAAGCTTAACTTAGATAATATAATGATGTCATAACTTAGTACCGCCATTATGATGCACTTTATTGTGATGATGTTTTTTTTTATTTGTTTAATTTATATATTTTTTAAATGAAATGATGAAAAATCAAGGCTCGTGCAAAACACATAAAGCCATGTACGGACTGCGCGTTCACCGGTACGAGTACTCTGTCACGTTTGACATCGTTCATGTACGCGTATAAGATTTTTCAATCTTGTGTGTACTGAGACTGAGACTGGACACAACTGGCGTGCCTTGTGTCCAGTCTCGAATGTATACGACATACAAATACGAACCAAGGGTGTAGTGTCAGTAACACAATTTTCGCTCCGTATTTTTTACTTATTTTCCTTACCTTGCCTGGTAGCGCCTTTAAAAAGAATTTCACTAGAGCAATGAGCGGAAGAATACAGCTCGTTAATAATATTATCGAAAACTACAGGTATATTTTGTTCATACTAAATATTAAATCGCAAACAGTACTGTGCGAATTCCCACTAGACTTTCAGTGCATTTCACTGAACGCGTACCCGTAAACGCACTGTCCGCACAAGGCTTTACATGAACTTGTGAAGCGTGAATCGTCTATGAGTATTGGTTATTGGCGACACTCAGGTACATAGCATGCAAAGCCGTCATATGATACACTAGAAACTAGTGACTAGATCATGCAATCGCGAAATGAATGTAAACAGTTTTGTATATATTACATTATGCGGTTACCATGTGTAAAAATAGAAGGTTCTTTACATCGTAACATTGTTTTTATTAATCATAAATTATAGACGACTTTTTTATTGTTATTATTTTTTATTTTTAGTCATACGAAGGTAAAGGAGCAAATGTTTAAATATTATAAAAGGTTTAGGTGTGAATAAACAATTAGTCGTATTAATAATTTCGAGGCTGCGAATGTACGATCCTTAGTTTAATTTGGAGGGCACTTGAAACACATCGCAAAAAAATGCAATTTAGTTCGCTTGGATGACATACTATTCCAGTTATTTTCATTTAAAAACCAAACTTCTAAACCGATTTTGATATTAATATTTTATTAATTTCATTCTATTGGACCAATCTGAAAGTATACCCTTGCTAAATCGGTTAAGAAATGACAGAGTTCGAGTACATCGCAAAGTGAGCCGCAACTGGCCTAACATACATCGTCCCTGGCTACATTGGCTCCCTCATCCTTCATTATCGTAACACAACAAACAAGCATTGCTGCGTGATGGTAGATGAGCCGACGGTACCAACATGCACTGAACCCTATTACAAATAAAAAGATATTCACAGCTATGGGTTTTTTGCAAACGCCTACGTTAGTTATAGGCTGCGTTCCGAAATTACCTCATCCTTTACTATCGTAACACAACAAACAAGCATTGCTGCGTGATGGTAGATTAGCCGACGGTACCAACATGCACTGAACCCTATTACAAATAAAAAGATATTCACAGCTATGGGTTTTTTTACAAACGCCTACGTGAGTTTTAGGCTGTGTTCCAAAAAATGATCCAACAAACTGTCAAGAACTAATAAGATCGCGTACGTCTGATGAGACGGCGAATAGCAATGGCGCATTTAACACATTCACATTATTCTTTGCTCCCACAATTCGATCCGATAATGCATCATATTCGATAATACATATCAGTCAAAAAGGCCTTGCTGTCCCTAAAATCTGCCGCCCTAGGCTCCACGCTTAGCGAGCTGGTAAATACGTAATAGTACGAATTGGTGTCAGTTCTGGAAGTCTTTGAGAACAGCGTGGTGTTTTCTTTTTCATGAACATGTCTCAAAGTAAAATATAGGATGATAATAAAGAAATTCCCATAGAAATAGATTGGTTTAATATTAAAAAAATCGGCAACTCATATCTCAGCTGCGTAATCCAATCACAACTTTGTTATAATAATTATATATTTTATTAGAACCCTCCTTAGTGAAAATTTTGCTCTTTCTATTGAGACAATGGTATAAAGATCAATTCATCAAATCAATAATCGTAACGTTAATTCGTCAATAAAGATAACCTAGTTTCAGTTAATATTATTATAAAATCGATTTTAAAAATCGTTGATAAAATTATAAATTGATAAGATAATTGTAGAAATCGATTCAATCGAAATTTTATTGTTTAAAAAAGTAAGACGCGATCGAGCTAAAAATATTGCCTATAGAGCACCTGTAACGATAGTAAAACTTCTTAAAAACAAAGACAAAGCGGACTGAACCGATCCTTTTCAATAGGGCTACCAAGAAGATGACTTTAAAACGTAATGTTACCAATCGAAATTCTGGTAAGGTTCTCTTTCTAGGATTCTGATTGGCCACATTACGTTAACGATAGTAAAACTTCTTAAAAACAAAGACAAAGCGGACTGAACCGATCCTTTTCAATAGGGCTACCAAGAAGATGACTTTAAAACGTAATGTTACCAATCGAAATTCTGGTAAGGTTCTCTTTCTAGGATTCTGATTGGCCACATTACGAATGTCAACAGCACAACCAATCCTAAGGCTTGCATAAAAAGACGTACATTGTTGATAAATTATTTCAGGCTTTCTACGGAACGATACATTTTTTGTACATTATAGTTCCGTCCTGTCTATGTTTAAACATATATAGCTCTCTTTCTCTACCGTCATATCTTTTTTCTCTCTCTCGTGTTAAAAAAACGCAAGATATTGTATTAAAATTTGAATTTTTATTACCATCATATCAGTATTCGAATAATCGTCCTAAGTTTACATCTATAAATGTTATTTAATTGATCTACCCTTGAATTTGTATACACAAGTGGAATATTATTTGAGATATATCAAATAATAACTTCTAGGTATCGTTTTAACACTTATATCATACTAGCTGCCCCTCGCAGTTTTACTCGCATTTATAGTTACTGCTTTGCTCATGTGAGTCGTAGCGTGATGTTATAAAGCCTATAACCTTCCTCAATAAACAGTCTAACAAATGCAAAAAGATTTTTTTTAATCGGTCAAGTAGTTTCGGAGCCTATTCAATGCAAACAAACAATCAAATCTTTCCTCTAGATTATATATTATATAGATTTTTCCCGCGTCTTCGTTCGGATAAAAGGAGCCTTTATCAATAAATTCGGGTTATATCGGTAGGCGGTGTTGTTATGTCGGACAACATTGAAAAAGGTTTTTCCGTCCTTCATGAACACTACTTTTCTGAATTAAACGTACTCTATATCCTTTTCTATATCCCTAACAACGTTTATAGAAAATTTTAGATGATCTGTAAGGAGTTGAGGCGTGAAAACAACAAACAAACTCACATTCATATTTTTAGATCGGATAGGATTTAAGCGTCAAAACCGGCGCCATTTTAACGGTTATTAATTAAAAACCGAATTTAAATGTTTATATTGTTTTCAGAACGTTTAAAACCTTGAATCGTAATAATAGAAACAATTTTAATTTTCATTTATTACACGAATAACGTATTAAAGAATTAACGACCTTCTCAGAGATTGTGAGTCGATAAAATTGATTATATTTTTTTTATCACAATATGAATCACTCGTCGAACAACGCACTTTAAGGCAACCTCATTATATATTATTATATGTATATAGTTGACAGTTTAAAAATCTTAGTATTTTAGGGTTCCTTACGCAAAGATAACCGTAATCACAATAGTTAACCTGTTGATTTTTTTACAGAATATATTATTATGAAGAACTTTAATTAATAATAATACGGATCCTTCGGTGCGCGAATCTAATTCGCGTTTTATGTGTTTATCTATTAAAATATTGTACTAGTATTTGAAATAATTATGCTTAAAAAGCAAAACGTATGAGATTTCAATCTCATTTTAACCTATATATTTTGTATCAATAATTCGATTTCAATATATTAATAAATTTATATAACATATATTAAAAATATAATTTTAAGTAATTAATTAATTATTCACCCATCACTAATACATCTATCCTTCACCTTTAATTAATTAACAATTAAATGCACATAAACTCGCCAGAAGATACCTTTCCTATATTATAATGTCAATAACTACTCCGTCTTACAAAATTTATCAATTTGTCAAACAAATCAACATCAATCCTATACAAATCAATTGTGCCAACAAATAAGCAAGAGTGTGGTAACACCAATCCTTATTGGCTATGTGGTGGTGGGACTGGTGGGGGCTGTTGAATCTTATCCAACGGAAATTCATTCTGGATAAATGAAAATACATTCTCATTGCTTTGACTTTTTATACTAATTCAACTGTTAACAATAAAATATTACGCTGTGACCATTTAAATGTGGATTGAGCATAAATCTTCTAAAATCGGCCATTCATGTTTGTGTAGAAAGATATGAAGAAAATTTCCAGGACTCTGATTGGTCGTAAATAAAATGACGTTGGCGTTATGTCAATGCAGTTCTTTCGCGACTAATCAGGATCCTGGAAGTAGTAGTCTCTTTAGCACTTTCTTAATCAATTATTTTTGACAACTCGCTATGGGAGGCTTAACCCAGTCCTCTTTATCTATAAGTGACATCACAGCCATGAACATAGCCAATGACGTCTAGAACTAACATTTTTATACGTCTATGACGACGTCATCTTATGCACTTAGCGTTCGACAGCTATACACCTAATAGCAATCTTAGCGCCAGTGGCGTTACCTAAAGTTAGCAGGACCCAGGATATTATTGATAGTTAAATATCGTGTATTTTTTTTTATATAATAAGTATAAGCCCAAAAGAGCTTGAACCTAAGGCCGTAAAACAAATTAATAAAAAAAGAATATGACAGCGAAAGTCAAAGCAATGGTTTTAAGTCAATAGTAAATTATAACTATATATATGTTCCGTTCATATTATTGCCGTTAAAAATCTGGACCCATTTCCAACTGTGACAACAAAAGTTTAGCCGGTAGCCATCAACTTCCAACCCGAAATCCACGCGCCGAAACACATCTATAGTTATAAAACAGTAAGTCATCAACGGTCCAGTTTATGTCACAAGTTCTAACATCAACCCCGCACCTCGCTACTGTTGCTATCACTGTCCGTCTGTCTGTTAGTTCGCGTCTGCGCGCAGGCATGCAGTAGAGAGTAATAACAACCTGTGAGCCGTTGTCGCAGCGTCTCGTCTAGTTCCCGATCTGCGCGCTGGGCTTCCGGATTCGGCTTCGGCGCGGCCGGGAACACTACGAGCACGATGCTCATGTTATCCTTGCTACCCTGGAAAGGTTATGTCGAGATTAGAAGTTTTTATATTACCGAAGAGTGTGGATCTGTCTCTTCTTCTTTCTTAGCCACTTTCGAGGTGGTCTTATTCGATTAATGATCAAAATTGATGCGCAATCAATAATAGCTTAACATACGCACAAAGTAAAATACAATTAAAAAATATAAAGTAAAAGAAATTCTATTCATAGTGCAATTTTTAATAGAGACTAGCTGTATTCAGCATGTATTGCAATGGCACCTAAAGCATATAGAATTGGGGCTAAAAACCCTTGTGAGAGCACTCATAATACCCTTCCCAAGTTTCATCACAATCTAATCAATAGTTTCGAAACACAGAGGACAAACATACAAACATTGATTTTTTTTTAATAGATTGTTATAACAAATTGGATTTATAACGAATTTTTATTTATATCATTAAAAAAAAATAAACTAAAAGAAAAGTATGAGCAAACAGAACATTTTCTATGTCAAAGAATAATGAATGGTATCACAGATATTGAAAATCTGTTATGAATGAAGTCTTTATTGTGCCATAAATGCAGCAGACTTAAAGGAATGACACAATTTCTGCTATTGGATGAATAAAACAGTACATAATAGGTTTGTTTCTGATATTTAAAGCACAGGTGTCTTTTATACACAAACTAGAATACAACAAAAATGAAAAATAATTTTGTTAAATTTCTGAGAAGTATTTTACCTCATTTCTAAGTATGGGCTTCAGCAGTCTCACTTTGAGAAATGTAATATTTTTTCTGTAGGTTAGTAAGGGCAATTACAAAATTGCCTTCAAAATGTTTAATATTTAAATCTCAGTTGCACCACTAACATTTCTCATCTCTTCTATCTATAATAATCTATGTCAATATTAACATTTAATAAAAGCTATTAATTTTAAATGTACATTTAATTTAGTAAAAACATAGTTTTGTGTATTCTGGACATGTTTCCCTACATACTTCCGAGATTGCATCATATTATACAAAACCATTTTCCTTAAATAACAAATTTAGTAAATTTGTTAAATGCTATGAAATAACTTTGTGAATGTCCCTTCATTGTATATAATGTACTGTATTAGCTAATGCCCATGAATTCGCCTTTATATGCTTTAGTTTATCTGTCTTTATTATTAAATCTCCTCTGGCTCGCTAGTTGTCATATAGTAATGAAAACATACTAATTTTTAAATAGGAAAATAACCTGCCTTACTACAAAAGATGAAATAAAACCAAGTTCAACATGTGTCTAGCTAAACAGTGTTTAATTATTAAATTTTACTTAAAATCCCATCTAAATTGCGTAACTGTAAGTAAAATTATGAAGAATATCTTATTAAAATGTCACCAGTACATAGGACAATTAAAAAATATTCTAAACATCTATTGTAGTCAGTTAAGCATACCATATTTTAATTATGTCTAAAACATGTTAAGTCATAACTGTCCTTAGACACAGATTTGTAGTACGGAATTTTAAAAGATGTTTATGTTTACATTTAACATATGTTTAAGTCTTTTGTAGTAAGGCAGAATATGTTTAAAAACAAAAAATTGGTTCAGTAGTTAGTACAAAAAGAAATTACTGTTCATTTTGTTTTACTTTTTTTCACCCGCAATTAATTTTAGTATACGCCAGGGAAGTTGACACTTACACTATTCGACCCTGTTAAAATCATTGCATGTCTTATGGCTTATATTTTCCATGACAAACAAGCTACCATATACAGAGAAAATATTTCAAATCAGATCCATAGTTTCTGGAATATACTTTCAAACAAACCAGTAATATCGTCAGCTGCATATACTGGTATAGAAAATATACTTCCTAACAGCACCTATGCTTAAATTAACTTATGCTACTTATTCAAGATAATAATTAGCTTAATGTCAAACTATCACCTATATGTGAAATACCATGATGTTTAAAGCATATAAGGCAACATAAGCAAATGCACTTTTAAATAACAGTAGTGACTTTTTAAAATTGTAATGGCATCAAGTGCTAAATTATTTTATGATATATAACATTCAAAAATTAAACACTGTTTGTACAATGATGTTTTATAACTTAAGATATGTTAAATTCAAATTGTTTGATGTTTATATCTATTTCCAACTTTGACAAGATTTTCAATTGTGTTTTTGGTTCAATGATACACTCGTCTGTCATACTCAGTCACTAGCTGGTTGCCATGCAACGCCATAAAAACTGGTATATAAATAACATATCCAGGGTAGTATACTATTATTGGCTATATATGTTGAGTGTTTTAATAGAGATCTACTAATTAAGTTTTAAAATATAATCTTGTTAAATTCTTATGTAGTTAGCGTCTTTACTGATAGGGATTAACACAAACTATTTTATTTTCATAGTAACAGTATTGCTGGAAAAAATAATATGTCAAGTATTAGATTTAATAAGAAACATTTTAGCAAAATCACTGAATGCATATAAGTAGCAGGTCCCATTCAAATAAAAAAATATTTTTATCATCAGTCAGTGCATATTATGATGTAAATGTACATATTTGATAAAGAAGTCTTTCCATTGTTTTATATTTCCATTGATTTACTGCAATGCTAACAAGATTAAGACCTTCAATTGATAAACGTGGTTATTGTAGAATACAACAGAGCGTGACCATCAAGCGAACATATTAAATTACACTTCTAGTATTTACCTTATAAAGACATGTGTCAATGACCTGATTGGTGATTGCCACAAGGTCATCCGTTAGCTGGAGTAATGAGTGCACATAAGCACACAAGGCCTTGTTGCTCATCACATCCCACACTCCGTCACAGGCCAGCACCAGGAACTCGTCCTCAGCGTCCAGCCGCTCGTGTACCGACACCTCGGGCTCCGGCGACACGAGCTGCTCGCAGGGCCCGCGATCCAGCACCTTCTTATACTCATAGTCGCCTAACGCCCGGGAAACCGCCAAACTGCCGTTAACACGCTGTATCATTACAGAACCACCCGCTTGCACTATACGAGACTTCTCCGAAGGCAACTCCGGCTTATGGTCTCGTGTAGCAAATATCGGTGCCCCGTTCCGTGCGAGTACCGCTCGAGAATCGCCGCAATTCGCTATGTATATCTGCTTGGGAGACACAAACGCGCACACTGCTGTTGATCCAGACTTCTCCTCGCCGTTCGAGAGCTCAGGCAACTCTCGCATCTTCTTGTCAAGGTCTAGAAAACCAGCTCGTATCGCCTCCGCTATGTCATCACGCCGAAACTCTTCAGTTTGTAGGATACTCTCAAGCAAATTATCCGCACAATGAGCTGACACCCGTGCTCCCGCGTGGCCGTCGAATACGGCGAAATAAGACCAGTCCGATAAAGTTCCGTTTAGAGTGAGCTGCGCGTGGTGAGCATCCTCCATCTCCACGCGCCAGCCTTGCATCGACGCCACGCCATAGCGAAGACCGTTACCTTCTCCGCTCTCGTTATATTTCTTAGTTTCGGGCTTGTTTAAAAAGGCCCCCATGCTGAGTCCCTCTGTATTGTATATCTATTCACACATAGTTTCCACACCATCAGGCACTCGAATAAACGTCGCGACCGATAACGTTAAAGGCAAGTAAAAGCATCACTGGACCTAAGATACGATCTCGTCTCACAGGTGAATTATAAATCTGTTACACTGAATTGTTATTGGCACAACTTTGATCAGTCCAGGTTATTAATCTGCTGATTATTCTGCTTCTACGTAATTTGTAATGCTATGATGTTGCGTCGAACTCGGTGACAAATGGTGCTCTCTACGAAATCGTAAAACGAAAAAGCAACTCAAAAGAATGAATGGCGGACATAAATAGTAATTGTCTATGACTGGTTTTCAATAAAAAGTATGAATAGTAAGTATCAAATGAATTCGTAGAAAAGGCAAGTGAAATCAAAACTAGATATAACAACCATTAAATTGTCTTTAAATCTAATCATACTAAATTTTGTAATTATAAAAACTTTAAGTGGCAATAAATACAAAAAACAAACTTTTTATCGAAAAGAAAAATTATTTTGACATTTATTTGCTAAGATTTGTACAAGTTCTATTGATATAAACCATATAATATTTAATAAACTTTAATCTACAAAACTTAAATTTATATGAATTGATTTCGTGCGGCAATAAACATTTTATTTAAATCATAGACTTATTTAAAATAAGGCTAGAAACATTTTCGTAAGTTGCAATATTCAATTCTATTTAGGAATAGACAAAATTTGACATAACTAGAGTAAGGTTATGTTGATTTTAAGGTTATATTATGTTAGTATATTAAGAAAAAAATATTTTTAACAGTAACAGTGTTAATATTAGGTCAAAAAACTATTAAAATGAATTAATTAATATATAAGTTATTTAAATAATCTAATAAACAAGCGTAAGCATTATTACACAACAATGTTTAGAAGTGTTATGTTAAGATTGTAAGTTTCTTCAAACAATTTTAATAAAATACTTAAATAAAATTATAAACGTTATAAAATTTAAAATCTTTACTATAATGTATATATTAAGAGGGATTTTATTTTTCAAAAGGTTACCGTTAAAACATTTCAAAAATGAGTATTTACTACAAGAAACAGGAAAAGATTACAAAAAAGTACTTTGGAACACTAGAAGACACCTCTCAGTATCAAGCATTTCTTTTAAAAAAAGAAAATCTTCAGAAGAGAAGGTTAGCTAATTATAAAAAAATGTAACAAATAAATTACTATTAACATTTACTATATTTATTTATATTTAATTTAATTTATTGAAAATATTTATAATTATTATCTAATATACCAAACATTGATATTTTTTCTTTGTTTTAAATATTTATAATACAATTTAATAATTCAAAATATACTTTATTCAAAAGGCTTTTTAATTAAATCAACATATTTATTTAAGAACTTATCTTGTAACTTGGCTAACATAAAAATTATTATAGGCTGTTGAAAATCTAGGGAAGAGAGTCATCAGATATGCTCCAAAAGCAGGTTCAGAGGTAGTGGGCATATGGCGCAACATGACTGTCCAGGAAATTGCAAATGTGCTGAATAAAGATGTTGGTTTGTATAGTGTTAAATTTTTAAGTTACATCATTCTCATAGGTGTTTTTGTTTGAGTAAAATAAATAAATTAATATTTAATACACCATTTTAAAGATAATATTTCATTTCATTGAAGAAAATTATGTATCTCACAAATTATTAATGTTTTAACTAAAAATAACAGTTTTTAATGATTATATAATTAATTGTTAATTATGAGAAATATTCCACAGTTACTTAGTTAAGTGACATTTGTATATTATTATTTTTGAATGATTACCATCTATTACTGATACTGGTTAAGATCAGTGCCGGCAGGGGCGTGATTCACATTGGGTGTGTATTTGGCGTGGGGAAAAATTGACAGAAAAAAAATTATTGTAAATATTTTTTTCTGTACCTTCGATAAAATAAGCAGTTAAAGTTAAAAAATAAGTATAATCCCATATAAATTTGAAAATAATCATACCTGTGTCCACATAACCACTGTATAATATTTAACTACATAATTTGGATAGTAAATGCAATATTCTTAAGTCTCTATTGTTAGCTATACTATTAAAATGTTACTCTAAACAATTTACAGACCATGTCTTCAAAGCCTTAGAGTTTGCTGATAAAACATCAGACACAGTATACAGAAAAGATACTGTGATACATAATCCTCAAATAATAAGAGATGTTATCAAAATATCTGGCTGCAGATTCAAGCTAGTTGCTAGACCTGATGAGGAAGTGGAGAAAGAAGAGGTAAGAAACTAAGAAGGCTGAAAATTATTTTCCTAGTGGTTTTGTTCAATTCTGGTTAGAAAAGGAAGGGGCAGAGAGGTGTGATTTTCGTTTTGTCCAATTTCATTACTTTTGAATTGCATATCCAAAAATTATTTTATTTTTAATTTTTATTATGGCATGTTAATCCTCAATGTGGAAATAATAAATTTTTGACTTCATTTTTGTAATTTATCTTTTATATTGAATTGTGACTTAAATGCATAGCACATTTTATTTTGATATTATTTCTCATCCATTATTTTTGTAAGAAATTTTATTTACTTTATTATTTCTCTTAGAATAAGGATGCTGTACCAGCTCCACCCGCTCCACCAGAAAGGCTTCGTCCCCGACCACCTGTAGTGTGTGTGATGGGACACGTGGACCATGGGAAGACAACACTCCTTGATGCATTGAGGGACACATCAGTTGTCGATACAGAATTCGGAGGAATAACACAACATATTGGAGCTTTTGAAGGTTAGTTTTCTTGAATAATATTATTTTATTTTTAAGATATATCTTTTTGTGTAAAATTGTTCTTTTAATTTTATCTAAGTCTATTTCTTTTTAATTCTGTGTGACAAAAACTAAGACTATATAATCTGAATTTTTTAATCCTTTATTAATTATTTATGTTACAAATTAACTTTATAATTTTCAAGTTTCAAGTTTATAGGTGTGATCAAAGCCAAGAGACAGAAACTCTATGTTATTTATTTTTAATAAATTAAAAATGTTAAGTAACACAAAAAATTGAAATAAAACTATTTTAAACGTATTTCACGTATAGTAACTATTTTTATCATCCCGACGTTTCGAGCACTTTGCAGCATTCGTGGTCACGGGTAGACTCCCTACCCTACTAGTTTTATTTCAATGAATAATAATCGCGAAAATCTAAGACAACGAAACACAAAAAATATTCGTAATCACAAGAGATTTTAATGCTATTGTATGTTGTTACAGTAAAACTCCCATCAGGCGAGAAGGTGACATTCCTCGACACCCCGGGCCACGCGGCCTTCACCGCGATGCGCTCTCGCGGCGCGCACGCCACCGACATCGTGGTGCTGGTGGTGGCCGCCGACGACGGCGTCATGGAGCAGACGGTGGAGTCCGTGCGGATGGCCAGGGAGGCCGGCGGTGGGTGCACCGAGCCTTGAGCCATGTATTGTCTATGGACTATCAGGACAATCTAACCCCCCCTCATTCTTTCCCTAATTTCCTATCGTTTTTCCTTCTCAAACTGACTACATATTCGTCACTCCTATGTGATCCTTAACATCTGCAAAGCCACATTTGCCTACCCTTAACTCTCCCCCCCCCCCACCCAACTTCAACGAAATTGCTAATGTCGTACCTTAAATACAATTTTATGAATAACCAGTAGTACTCGGCATGCGTTACAATACCACCTAAACTAAATACATTTTTTGGGCCAGGAAATGCCGTAAACGAATGAAAGTGTAAGCGTCTTTAGAACATGTGTTCAGGTGTTGGTACTCAATATATCGTCGGTGATAGAGCAAAACCGCGTAACTAGCTTTCACAATACGGTCCATTTTTGCGCAAGTGAAAATGCCCATAAGCCTTATTTTTATCAATAATGTGATTTAGTATTTGATTCAAATTTTAACTTTATAGAAAAAGTGAGATACGCGGTTTTGAACTATCACCGACGATATGTAAATATATAGATTATGTTTAGGAGAACATATTCCTAGAGAGTTGTCTTTATATATTTATTTTCTTTTCAGTTCCGATACTGGTGGCGATCAACAAAATCGACAAACCAGGTGTGAACATTGTAGGTATGCCTCTATTTTGTATATATGTTGTCTGTTTTTTCTTTATATTTTTTTCGTGTGTTATGAAAAAAGTTTTTACTCTTGTAAATTAGTAACTTTACCCAGTTTTAAGTAAATACAGATATGGTATACCTTGTAAGTTGTATAACTGGTAAATGTAAATATGTGAGTAGTTAGATTGAATATTTGATTTGAGTTTTAAATTGATTTGTGTTCAAAATTTTTCATACCAATGATGCCTCAAAGTCAAATGGTACGTTTATCTCGCATCATTTTCTCTTTTTCTCTATAAAGGATTTCGATTATTTTCGAAATTACGTAGAAATAATTCAAATGAATAGATTGGTCTAATATCATGATGTTTTTCAGCTTAATACCATAAACGAAAAATAAGTATCTGCGTATGCAGCAACCATAAACAATATTTTCAGGAAAAGACAATGCGTTCCCTCGCCCAACACGGTTTGGTCTGCGAAGCTATGGGGGGGGATGTCCAGGCTGTGGCCGTCTCAGCGCTGAAGAGGCTGCATCTTGATACTTTAGTGGAGGCTCTCATCTTGCAAGCACAGCTGATGGACTTGAAAGCTGATCCTGGAGGATATGTGGAGGGGGTGGTCATTGAAGCTTTTGTCGATCCAAAAACTGGGTAAGTGGCAGATTTTACGAGGTGACAAGATACAACACAAAATCAAAATCACAAATTTACAAAATTCCCGGATTTTTTTAAACTATTTCTTTATTATCTTTATCATCTCTATAATCTTGTACAGAATAATTTATTTATTAATTATGTATAATATTTATAAGTTTGACCACTGTATCTGTGTCTGATGCCTCACGGCATCATAGCTCCTTAACCAATGGATCAATTTCGATAAAGTTTTTTTTGGAAACCTGAAAAAAATGGAGATGGATTCTTAGTTGCGTAACCTTGACCTAATGTTGCAGCATCATTTGCAATCATCAGAATACAAAACACTTCACCAACACAGCAAAGTATCATATGTTTTTTTTTTAATTTTTATTATTGTACTATTGTTATTAATAGAAAGCAAGCAACAGTATTAGTACAGCGAGGGACGTTACGGAAGGGATGCGTTATCGTCGCTGGCAATGGGTGGGCGAAGGTAAGCGCTGTATTTTAAGCACTTTTATCATTATTAATATTTGTTAAAAAAATTTAACATGAGGAAAATACACCCTTTAGTTTTTGAGTAGAATAATCATTATATATACATTAGGGTTGCCAGGTGGTCGGCAAATCCGAGATTGTCCCGGATTTTCGCGTCTTGTTTCATGTCATTTTGTTACAGAAAAGTTTCTTTTAATGTTAATGAATTCTTTGATGTAGGTAAAAAGACAACTAGACTTTAACGTAACAGTGCTGAGCTGGATCATTAAATATGTATATCCGTGAATACAGATCCGAATTAGAATATTTGGTGATCCGCGGATGTGGATACGAATACGGATCATAACTTTCGTGCTTAAAAACTTACTAGGTACCAACTTAATTTTTGTTACTTGAAACGTAAGTTGACGCGACGTGACACTTTGCGCAATAGACAGTACATTTTACGAGTTGCTTTGCGTGGGTCTTTCTTTTGCTTTATTGATAATTTACTATGACACTGGGCATAGCTATGTAAAAAAATAATCATCGAAAATAAGTAAGGTAAAGCATGTACATGCACATCATAAAGAGCTCAATAACAGAGTCGCCTATGTGCGCGCAAAGACGCCATGTCACAGCGTGGTGTGTGTAGGTGCGCGTGTTGCAAGACAGCGCCGGGGCGGGCGTGCAGGCAGCGCCGCCCGCCGCGCCGGTGCGCGTGCTGGGCTGGCGGGAGATGCCCTCCGCGGGGGACGCCGTGCTGGAGGTGGACAGCGAGGTCAGTGGGCGATGACTGCATCCGGCTTGGCAGGACCAAGTGTTATCTTTATTTAGACGATATGAGAAAGTGTTTTTTTGATATACATTTTTGGAATTCGATAATTAAATTCAAGTTTTTAACAGTGAATATAAAGGTTTTGATTTTTTGTTAAAATCCTTAAAGTGATGGCTCTATAAGTTTAACACATCTCAATTCGCATTAAAAATCTGATTTTTCTTTAACTCGCTTATGTTTCGCGGGTAATTTTATTGAAAAGTATTTATGTTTTTTTTTTTTTTAATTTACTACGAGTTTTGAGTGAACTTATCTTATACAGCACGCTAATTAACTAGTTTATAATTACTTAAAAATATCTGGATTTTATTTGTTATGTGACATGTGATGTGTTTGATATATGTATATAACTCCTCATTTAAATGATTAAAAAAAATCAAACATCATATATACATTTTTATTTAATGTAATTATATTTGTAAATGAGTGATAAAATACTTTTTTGTCAATCCAAATAACAATATCAATAACATTATACAAATCCCTGAATAATACACAACTACTCACAAGTATCATTGCCTAAAATAGAAACGCGCGAACGAAGTAATGAAATGGCGTCACAACCAACGCATGAAGGAGAAGCAAGAATCCGACCTAGAAGCTATTCACCAAAAGGAGAGCGAGCACCAAGTGAAATACAAGCAGATGTTAGCTCACAAGCGCTCGATCGGCCGGTTCCGGATCAAACCGGACGGACCGCGCCAGAAGATGATCCGGGAAGATGATCATCCTACACTTAGTGTTTTGGTTAAAGGTCAGTTGACAAAAGGAAATAAAGTAACAGCCTGTAATTGTCCCACTGCTGGGCAAAAGCCTTCTCTCCTATCAAGGAGAAGGTTTAGAGCTTAATCCACCACGCTGGTCCTGCGAGCTGGATATGCATGTGCCGGAATTTCTCCCGGCACATAGAGGGTTCCTCGCGATGTTTTCTTTCGCTGGCTTTGGCTGTTAATTGTATCTCACTAATTGTAAATGTTTTATAAGGTAGATATTTATTGAATATATTTTGGTATTTTAATATCTTTTAACGTCGGAACAGAGTAAGTAATAAATTAACAAAGTTTGTTGAACAATGACGCTTATACGGACCGAAATACAGACATCTACATGACAATCCAATATAGTTTGTATATGTAAAATAGTTTAAAAAATATCTGTAAACCTCAAGTGTCCGTTTTTTCTTATTGTTCCAGAGATACATATTTGTGTTTATAAAATAAGGAGTTAGTTTAGATTTTTTTTTCTCTAGGTGATGTCGACGGATCTGTGGAAGCCATATTGGATATACTGGAAACCTATGATGAACACGATCGCGTCAAACTGGAGCTCGTCAATTATGGCGTTGGACAGATTACTCCTAATGATATTGAGGTGTTTCTTTTTTTATTTTCTCCTAGCTACCCCTCGCGGTTTCACTCGCATATGTGGTTATTCGTATGAAGCGTAATGTAATTTAGCCTATAACCTTCCTCAGTAAAAGAGCAATCCAAACAAGATTTTTTCAAATCGGATCAGTAATTTCAGAGATTACCCTCACATAAGAACTTTCAAACTAATTTTACATCTTTATAATATTGGTGTAGATAATTGTCTATCTATTAATGACTTCTTCTGTAAATGGAAAGGATGCGAATCTTAATCTACAGCTGTGTTTTATTGCGAATTATGTTCTTCACAATGTTCTTCTTTGAAAGAATCGTTGGTGTCTATCCGAATTTAAAGTCTTGCCGATAAGGAAGATCATGAACTAATTCCACACTTTTTGGCAATAATTGTTTATTACGCTTGAAATTAGCAATATCTTTTATTTCTCGAAATTAAAGGCGCTAAACTTTCCCGAAATCTTGGTCAAACTTCGCATGTACTATATTTTTCTCAATATATGTATAGAATACCAAAAACTACTTTCCCTTTTTCAAATTAAGATTATAAAGTCGTTTTCAACACATATCAAAACATAACAACATTCCTTTGGTTTCCTAGGAAATAATAAAGGAACTTAGCGATCGCTTTATATCTTCTGATCATCGCTCCAACATTTACTATGGAAGTAGTATAGCACAATTTCATAGAAAGCGTATTTTGATACTGTGAAGTATTTTCCTAGACGCCCATAATATAAGCCCAATCCTAGAAAACCAAAGTATAACAAATCTGCTACCATTTTAAACTAATATCATAGACCTTTGCAGGTGGCTCAAGCGTTTAAGGCTATAATATACGGCTTCAACGTAGAATGTCCGCCCGCACTTGTCGTTGAAGCTCGTAAAAGCGGCGTTACGATCAAGAAGCACAACGTAATATACAAATTAGTGGACGACGTTAAAGAGGAACTCAGTTCGAAGATACCTGCGACACAAGAAGAAGAACTGCTCGGTAAGAATGAAAAAAGTGCAGTAAATTTAGTTTTGTATCATTATGCCCAAAAAATTAACTTGTCTTAACAAAACCCCTAAACCTACCACTACTTACTTATAAAGTGCATAACATCAAATTGCTGAGTTTTTTGCCTGGGTTCTAGTCTTTGGTTAACTTTTTTAATTAATATATTTATAAAAGCGATGACGAGTAAACCATTCTACCTAATCAACAACTTTTTTTAGACAAAGTATGGTCTATATTTACTTTTATAATATATTCCTTACACGAGTTACACCTTATAGCCCTTCTCACTCCCCACTTTCGGTCTACCTCTCAAATTGATATATTTTCTACTATATAAATAAAACGCATTTCGACGAATTGTCACACTAAGTTCCTTTCCCCCTTTGCAAACGTATTTGAGATCAAATCTAAGCAACCGAAAGTCCCTTTCTTGGACAGTTATTTTTAGATTAATCTATCTTATATATAATAGGAGCATCTTGAACACAGACACAAAGGAAACACAAATAACCAAAAAATAGGCCATACCAAATATCAAAATCTCTTTTAAAGTTTATGTTAAATGTGATATGGTTCTTAGTAGAAAGTAATCTCACTAATCACAGAACTTGACGCATACAAACTTCCTAAAATCCTTTTCCACAGGTGAAGCAAATGTTCTCCAAGAATTCCAAGTGTCAGAAGGAAAGAAGAAGGTTCCTGTAGCAGGTTGTCGCTGTGTGAAAGGTTCTCTGGTCAGGAACGCGCTGTATAGGGTTATCAGAGGACAAGAAATAGTCTTTGAAGGTATGCAACTTATTAATTAGACATTATCACTTTTATCAGGCTGCATGTCTATCCTATATAAACGTATTTCTGACATAAAATTGCTTCAGTGTCTTTAAATTTGTCAATCATCTAAAATAATATGTTCTTGTTTTGGTACTTAACTTTGTTACACGAAAGTTATTTTTTATAACTTTATTTATTTATTTTTGACCTTCGTTGTTCTTTGTGTCAAGTCCTATGAGAGTAAATACCCGTAATTAGATGTTCATATAGTTTATTTATATACTAGCTAGCTAGGATCAGGATCACACATTTAATCTTCCTAGTGTCTTTTCGATTATCTTTTAGCAATGTATTTCTCACACAAAATTGCTTCAGACTCTTTAAATTTGTCAATTATCTAAAACCTTCATAAATACGAAACTGCGTACGCAAACAATGATAACTTTGCATTGACGATTTGAGACCTATTTGAACAAAACATACATTGAAATTTGAAGATGTAGCAATATATTAATCGAATCTCTCAATTTCAGGTAAATTGGCATCAATGAAGCATTTGAAAGATGAAGTGACGACAATAAAACGGGACATGGAATGTGGATTGCGTTTTGAAGATCCGACCTTCAGTGTCCAGCCAGGAGATACAGTTGTTTGTTACAAAATGGTGGACGTTTCGAGTAAAACTAGCTGGGATCCAGGATTTTAAACAATTTTGGATGAATATTACTTTCAAATTTAGATTAAATTACCATAAAATGTGACTAACATTCACAAATTAGGAGAAAAGGTGCTGAATATACCCAAGATTAACGAAAGTAACATAGAACCGTAAAAGGTTTCATTGGCGACATCAACTGCGAACCAAGATTTTAGACCATTTTATATTTTATTCCAAGTAAATCCAGATAATTAGAATATATGATAATTTCGGTAACTATCGTAATCACTGAATGGTCAATTTTTTCAATATACAACGGGCAAATATTTTATATCAACTAGATCGTTGTTTTTAATACCTAAACTTACCAAAGTTACAGGAAATTTGATGTTCCAAATTGATAACACAAATTGAAACCTTATACATAGGTATAAGGTTTCAATTTGTTTTATCAAATTAGACTAAATTACCAGTGAATATGACAGTTGTGATACACGAATGGTTAGCTGTTTCCAAAATTTGGGAGGAAAGGTTCTTAACCAGCTAGAAAACCGTTTCATCTATCTATTTACTTAATAGTTTCGGTCATGGAACTCGTTAAAATAAAGAAATGTCAAAAATGACAGTTACCATAGGGAATGTAAACAGACCTATTCCAATAAGATTGTAAAGTTTTATGTATCAAATATTGCTGTCTAATTTAAGCCGAGTCTGATTGCTATAAGTAGACAATTTATAGGATTTAGTTAATAAATTATAAAATAAAAATGTTTCATTTATTTTCATAGAACACTATTGCTAAACTTTTTGACGACAAAAGATTCATAACTTGGTAAACGTTTAACAAACAAATTTTAAAATACAAGTTTGAGCCTTTATTTATTTATTTAACAGTTTATTATACTTGCCAGGAACATTCTACAGAAATATATATAAATCACAGGACAACAAAGTTTATAAGGTATACTTATCCCTCAAAAAGATTTACAGCATACCCGATAAAGAATTGATGTAGATAGAAAATGGTAGACAGGCAAAGTCGTACAAAAAACAGTAATACGAACATGTAAAAATTACAATTCAAAGTATACACATAAATACTTCTATACACACATATTATATACACAGATAATATACAGAATATACATATACTTCTCTTTTATTTTAAAACTTTAATTAAAATTGTAATAAAGAAAAATGAATTTACTCACTACAAAACCAAGAGACATGGTAAAATGTAAAAAATAGTCGGACTGATCCGAATCAATTTCGGATTTTTTTTTTTCAATTTTTTCGATTTTTTTTAAATCACAAATACGATTAAATAAACTACAATTAAATTTTTATTTATTAATTTTGGAACGTAAATAAAACTGCATTAAGTTGTAAAGAAAATCATCTATTTATTTTAATTTAATAGGCTCATAATTAAAATTTCGTGTCTCACTAGTTTTGAACAGACTTCATCATTAAATTAATTTCATCGGTCTAGCGCCTTTTCTAGTAACTTTGTATGAAACAACCATTGTTTATTGACTATCAAACAAAAAGTACATAAAATAGGATTTCGTTTCTATTTAATATAAATTATTTACTAGATAGGCTCCTTTATTCTATCGTAAATTAAAATAAAGAAAAGAAAACTTCACGCTTATATTTTGTATAAACTTTCTCGGTATTCGAAAAAAATGGCTGAAATGATTTACTTTATAAATAATAAAACATTTTAAGTAACTTATTGACTGATATTAAAGGGGACTTTATATTTTCTGAATATCTTTTCATAATACACTTTTAATTACGCACATAATTTTCAACAAATAAAACAATATAAAAATGTCAAAACAGTTTAATTACAGAGCAGAATCAATTAATCGATCAATGCGATTTTATAAGAGATTTTTTTTTAATTCACAGATTAAATAGTTTGCAGAAAAATTATTGTATAATATAATATTTCTGCAAACTATTTATTGTTCGTGTTTTAATTTTGCCTCCAGCACTTTGTTTATCACTTGTACATATTCTATTAAAATTAATTATTGTTGTTCAATCAGTAGTAGTTCCAAATCAATGGATAAATTTTAAAAAAATCATAAAAATATTCGAGCTATTATTAAAACATCTGGTTTTTTGTTCACAATTAAATTATTTACTACACAAAGATGTAAAATTAGTACATTTTGCAATAACAATTCTTAAGGCCACGTTCATATTTTGCACTATCTGAAATGATTAAATGAACTGCAAAAATAAAGTTAAGCGTATGCTGAAACGCTGCTCAACCCAGTACAGAACTGACAGCCGACGTATGCGTACGGGTTTATTCATTACGTTAGTTCAGTAGAAGAAATCAAACTATCTGAAACGAAGTTGAAATAAATTTTGTCAGATTTTAAAGTTAAGAAAAATATTTGTAAAAAAAAAACCCTCAACATGGGAATCGAACCTACTCATACGCTACGAGAATATCTATTTGCACGGGCCTCTGTCGCAGCATACGCAGCTCTTTATTTGTTCATAATTTTACAAAACTTGCTCTGTACGTAGCGCACTACGAAGAACTGAGTCGTTTGCATATCAACATACGCTTAGTCTGGTTTCATATAATTGTTTGGTCGTGAAAAAATAAAATCTATTAAACAGATAATGTATTTTTTAACTTCTGTTTAATATCATGTATGCACAATGTGGTGGCCAGGACAGTTGAGAAATAATACATCATAAAATATGTTGGCGATTTTTTTTTCTTCAAAGAATTATATTTTTAACAAAATTAGCTTTAACATAAATTTTAAATTGTACAAACATCAGTTTTAAGTGGAGCTATCAATTTACATACAAATAATAATAAAATTCTTTAGAAAAACATAGTTTTTTATAGATTTTCTACACAGATTGTTGTAGATTCTCAATTAATATAAGAAATTAATGTTAACATTTTTCTATTACGAACGCGCAAACACAACGTTCTGAGAGTTTTATTCATACACATTATTGTTAGTTCTATATTATGAGACCATTTCAACAGCCATAAGACAGCAGTTACTGTTTTTAAAGGAATATTCTAGAAAAAAGGCTAACCATACATAAAATCGATTTTAAAAATATAAAATTATAAATACTGAAAATAGACTATTTTTTTGTAGTTAGGAAACTCGTCAAGATTTATAAACAAAAATTCGAATCCAATTAATTACCTAATTATTATTTTATATATTAATTTTATAATATTTATATACAATGTGATCGTTGGGGTCACGCGTTCGATATCGACTATCTACTAGAAACTGGGAATTGCTCTTTCTCCTAACAAAAGAAGAGCTTATCCAAATGCTATTTTTTCTTTTCTTTAAAAGTGAAAATATAGGCTGTAGTATAACTTAAATTGAGGCTAAAAGTAAATTACTCTATGACATAGATAATAAAATTTGCTAATTGTTATAAGCAATGCGAGGGTACGCACAAACTGACGAACGATAAATCAACAATCACAATTAAATATCGACAACAATTAAGTCTCAAAGACGACTCGATTTCAACAACATTCAAATCGAATAAAAATCAAAATAAATAATTTTTTCGACATCGAAAAGCTTAGGGTGCATATATTTCGACCTTCCTACGCTCGATTTTAAATAATTTTAAAAGAGTCTAAATTAAGGGTAGTTTAAAATTAATTTAAGTCTGAGTTTTTATAAACGACGCAATCTTTGATTGCTAGTAAACAACCTACATGCTATATTTACACGTGAGCCGAAAGGAAAGTGTCTTAGAATAATAATATAGGTATGTACACTCGTCTTCACAGTCGAATCTCAATACTATTGCCATATTACAAATATTGACACCTTTCATTTAACTATTAACACCAGAATTTTACTGAACTCCATTAGAAATGATTAACTTTGCCTCATACAGATTTTTTTTAATTGAAAAAGTCGAATAGTCAGATATTTACTAAGTAAGACTATTTCATGGAAAAACTAACATTTTTTTAAAATTTTATATGATATCCAACTCCTAAAAAGAGGAATGATGATTTTTTCATTTATATTTTATTAAATTCCCTAATCCAAAATTTAAATTGGCAAGTAGTTGTTAGTAAATGTTATTTTTTAATATAATTTTTAGCATTGTTTTCTAAATATTACATTCTTAAGTAAAATGTGTTTACCGTTTCGTAGTTACATTTTTATCATATTCTGGCTAATATCTTAAAGTAAAAAGGACCTATTAGTAGTATCGTACATTTTATTTTACTGCCTAGAAGTTCAGCAAAGTCCCAGCGTAGTATCACACAGTTCAATCGCACTAAGTGGTATATTACAATAAAACATTTCACCACTTGCAACAATGAAAACCACAGATCAAAGTTTTTTATTTAAACTTTATGGAAAATTATGGAGTGTAGAGGTAAAAAGCAGTGTCTCTAAATAAAGTGTCCCTAAAAATGTGTCAAATTAAGTGGATCATATTTAAAAAAAATGCACGATTGATTTTATCAGTTTAAAAAAAAACAATACTAATTTAAATTAATTTATGTAACAAAACTTAAAACAGCTGACATAACTAAAATCCATTAACCATGGAATTTTATGAATTGAAAAATTTTAACAAATTTTTACAATTTATTTACATTATGGTTGAATATTAGAAACTTATTTGTTATTTCTTTCTCTTAAATAAATTCACTTCAGTAAGAACTTTTAATTTACTGGCAATACCATCTAGTTATTTTTAAGACAATTTTTCTAACTATATTAGGCCGCCTATTAATTTTTTCGACTTGGCGCTGCACAAACATAGCCACTTCATTTCCACACGACACTCTGTGTCAAGTGGAAGCAACTTGAAACATATAGTCTGCACAGGGAGTGGTTGATTTTATATTATATATGACATCCGACACAAAAGTATCTCGCTTACTTCTACACTCCATATGAAAATATACCATAATGACTGACAATTCAGCTGCCATTTCACATGTGGAGCCTATTTTAAAAGCGTATTAATTTGATGTCTTTAAGCGAATCAAGCAAAGTAATAATTATACGTAAGTATCTATGTAGTTACGTCAAAACGATAACATAAAAAAATGAGGTTCTAGTGTGTTTGTAAGCTGTTTTCTATATCGTTCGCGTTTTAAGATTGATTATTGACAATGTTCAACCGTTCCGCAATAGATGGCGCTGTATTTTGTTCATACTAAACCTTAAATCGCAAACAATACAGTCCGCCAACCCACACAAGACCCTCTGGACTATATTCGTGTTTATTTTTTCATATATTAAATTATAACATTAAACTATCCATATTAAATAAAAATCGTCTCGCATCTGTTATAAAATAATTTAAGACATGCAGAACAATGTTTCGTATCATATTCACATATATTTGCATCTTTATTAAAACCGAACATTAAATGCTGTACATAAAGTTACCTTACGCGATCGTAATTCTATCTATGACTTCACAGGGATCAGTACTATCACTCAATTAAGTCCTAATCCTTTTAATCCTAGTCCACACTCTTGACGAATCATCACCTTCGCATTAAAGCCAACACTGCCGCATTTACTGCAAGCGGAAAACCGGTCAACACTCTCGCGTCGGGACACACCATTATTACGTTATGCTGGGTCCTCACAGCAGCGAATTTCAACTTAACAGACAACTCACTTAAAGGCTATGTGTGGAGATGACTATTTACAGCTATTCAAATACGTGTGACCATAAAAAAACGGCTAACGGTTACTTCCTCACTGATTGCAACGTCACCAGCAGGCATTGATTAAAATCTGAGAACCTCATCATTCTTTCACCATCACCTTTGCCTTACATCCGTAACACTGCCGCATCGAACAGGAAGCCGGTCCACACTCTTGCATGGGAGCGACACACCAACACCCTAAACGTGACGCACAAGTCGCTACACTCTCGCACCATGGTCACGTTGACCAGATCGATATTACCGTCATTACTGTCATATTAAAGCCGTATCACTGCATACACTCGCGCGTGCAACCGGTCCACACTCCCGCACCGTCACGTCGAACCATGTATCTCACTAGTCGAGATCTCCACTACCACGTCTACAGGAAACCTGTACATCGCTTCCACGGCAGCCCACTCTCACGGCGGAGTGACACACCATCAAGATTACCACCATGTATCTCCATCATCACATTAAGCCGTATCACTGCACGTGCACGAGCGGTCCACACTCTCACACCGGCCCGCGCCACGTCACGTCGGACACTCCACCACCACGTCCGCTCGAAAGCTGTAGCACCGCGGCTTCCACAGCGGCCCACACTCCCGCGCGCACTAGTCGACGAGGTCGATGCGCTCCCTGCGGCGCGCGTCGCCGTTGTGCGCGCGCGCCGGCCGCGCCCACGTGTTGACGCAGCCGTCCGCGCACGCGGTCAGCAGGTACTCCGCGCGGAACAACAGCGCCGTCAGCCGCTCGTGCGCCACCTGTCGTATTTATTTATTAGTTGATTCATGTGTTAGAGCAGGGATTCCCGACCTTTTATACCATGCGCCTCACCCAATGTTAGAACATAAATTAACGTTTTTCTTTTATTTCAACTAAACTAAAAGATACAACGAGTGAGAGCATTGTGGCATCTGATTAACTTTTAAAATTAAAGCATTGCGCGAAAAATAGGAAATCTTCTTTACAACCAAATTGAATTGAATGCTCATCACCACCCATGAGCATTTGGCACATAGGAGCCATAATAATATGCTATTGAGTTAAAAGAAGTTAGGTGTAGGCATCCAGCAGGCAGACAAAACGCGACCATACCAACTACATTATCAACGGCGATTCTAGGAGGGTGTGGTACTTCTCTGATGGACTACAGCTGGGTTCTACCACAATATAAACATACATAATCAAAAGAATTTATCAAATCTATAAAATTCAGTTCGGATAAAATATTATATATTCACCTTCTTGCACACCAGCGGCTCCAATACAGGACACTCATCAAAGCGAGGACATGCCGGTGTGCCAATCAACCTTAACGGATCCACTGCACCCGTTGCTACAGGCCGAGCCAGGCTGAAGTTTCGTCTGTGCTCCGAACGACGTTCGCCGAACGAGAACCCTAGCCTTGATGTGAAGTTCGCTCCTAGCGAGCCGGAACTCTCTCTCTCTTCTTTAGCCTTGCCAACACTTATGTTAAGAGTGGTCACAGTCGCCTTCGTCTTGGTCGGTGGCTTCGTAACTGACGCATCCAGTTCGAGCTTATGAGCGACACGGTTAGTCTTGTTAGCACGTGCCGGCGCTCGACCAGGAACTCCGTTCGGCGAGAGTGTGGGCCCCGGCGATAGGTGTAACGAGGCTCTCGCGCGAGCTGGCGGCCGCAATACATCCTCCGTCAGATCCCATAGACACAATTGCGTATCCTGCGACACGCTACCAAGCCTGTAACACTGTACCCCCTCCCCCTTCCCCTCCTCTTCAGACTCATGTTCTGGGTCAGCAAAACTAACCACATAAGGGTCAAACGCGACTACGGAAACCCACGACCGATGTCCTTGACCACGCGCAACCACGCGTCTCTCACTGAACGACCACACAGTCACTAAGTCGTCTTCCCCCCCCACCACCACATATTTTCCATCAGGTGACCAGCACACGCACAGAAAACCACCAAAGTACGATCTCGCCCTCCCGATCAACTCCATAGTATCGTAGTGGAACACTCGTAAGAAACCGTCCTGCGACACTACCGCCAGATTCGTCCCGCACGGCGAGAACGCGAACTCGTTTATACAACTCCCTTCCGCACCTATAACCCACCTGGAATAAATAATATCACATTAATTATACATATTAAACACAATATTTTTCAATCATATATTTATATATATTATCAGTACCCGGCCTTATGAACTTACGTTGCCCTCTAGCAAATCCTACCAAAGTTTCATCACTATCCAATTGGACAAACATACAAACACTGATTGGATATCATGGACGCTGATAAGCAATATTGTTTCAAGCCACACGGACTTCATTTTGAGAAAATGGCGTCTAAAGATGTCAAACCTATCTATACTAATAATAAAATTCTAGCGGGTCGGTGTCTGTACATGGAAGATATATGAAAAAAAATCTTACTGGGGGCCTTTACCAACGCAATAGAACCCAAAACAAAGATTTTTAGAATTCTTATCTGTTTGTCTGTTTGTCTGTTTGTCTGTTTGTCTGTTTATCTGTGCGTTTGTGCACGCTAATCTCAGAAACGGCTTATCCGATTTAGATGCGGTTTTCACTAACATGTTGTGGTAAGCTTCACTTAACATTTAGGGTTTGTTTCATGTCAATCGGTTCATAAATAAAAAAGTTATGTCAATTGAAGGGTTCACGTCGAACATTATTTTGTGCTTTTCACTAAATGCATGAAAGTATATACAGTACTTACATCAAAAAATACATTTTTTTAAATTTTTTGTCTGTCAGTCTGTCTGTCTATCTGTTTGTTCCGAGTAATCTCTGAAACGGCTGAACCGATTTTGATGGTACTTTTACTTGCAGTTAGGAAATATTATAAGGAGTGACTTAGGCTTACTTCTATTTTAGATATTTTTTAATCTATAAATATAAAAAAATTCTAACGGGTCGCTGTCTGTACATGAAAGATATATGGAAAAAATATATATTATTGGGAGCCTTTACCTACGCAATAGAACCCAAAACAATAATTGTTACAATTTTTGTCAGTTTGTTTATTTGTGCGTTATCTCAGAAACGGCTTATCCGATTTAATGTATGGTCATTAATATATTGAAGTAAGCTTCAGTTAACATTTTGTGTTTGTTTCATTTCAATCGGTTCATAAATAAATTACGTCGAACATTATTTTGGACTTTTCACGAAATGCATGAAAGTATATACACTTTTTACATAATAAAAAAATAATTTTTAAAATTTTTGTCTATCAGTCTGTTTCTTACGACTAATCTCTGAAACAGCTGAATCAAATTTGATGGGACTTTCACTCGCAGTTAGGGAATGTCTATTAATCCCATATTTTAAACCTATATTAATGAGGCCCAGAGAAGGAAGAGGGGATGGAAGAAAAAAATTACGAAATGTCACAATGTCTAAAAAGTTCTTTAAAACGTTACGTGATTAATGGACAGCTAATATTATAAGTATTAACTTGGGCTACTTTTATTGAAAAATATGTATTTATTTTAATGAATAAGTAAAACAGAGAATTACGCGATAACAAAATATTGTAGAAACCAATAAAATAGTGAACAATTTCCGATTTAAGAAGGATTTGTATAGATGTCCTTATACATCTATACAAATGAATAAAATTGATGTGTCTGTTTGAATTTATTAATAAATGCATATGAAAGTATACGCGGTACTGACAACAAAATTACCAATTTTAAAATTTTTGTCTATTTGTCACTCAGTTTGTTTCGGCTAATATCTGAAACTGCTGGACCGATTTTGACGAAACTTTCACTAGCAGAAACCCAATGTAATAAGGACCAAAATTGAAACCAATGAAATAGTGAACAACATCTGATTCAAATAGGGAAAATATATATTATATAAATATAATAATAAAAAAAATAATATATTTACTGGTATTTTTTATACTGGATATGATACATCAAATCCGAAACTATATAAGCAATAGCGAAAAATAATAATTAAAGGAGTCACAGAGCCGATTTAGATAAAAACTAAAACTATATCATTAGTTTTTTGAAAAATAAGTTTACCTAGCCAGAAACGAACACGGTGATTTTGCAAAAATTAGAATTCTGTATTATTGCATTATCTAATACAGTGACATATTTGAAGGATCAACTTTGGGGAGGTAATGGTATAAAGTTAACCTCCAAAAAAAGAAAAGGCTAATTTTTTACAAAATTCTATCAAATTCATGCATTAATTAAATCTTTAGTAGCTCATCAAAAAAACGATCATACCTAAAAGTAAAATTTTAAAATCATAACGGGATGTTGTAACGCTAATAGCGAGTACAATAGCCGAGTTCAGTGAAATGTAGATTTTCAATAAATTGATTCATCTTATTAAGAACTATCTAAACCTACCTAGGTAACGGAGTGGGTGACGGGGATCAAAACAAATGGCACATTCTATCACACTATTAGGTGGTAATAATCGGTGCGGACCGAGACACTGCCCAGCATACGCTGGCGGCGTGTCCCGCGTGGGCCGCCGAAAGGCAGGTCTTGGTCCAGGAGATCGGGCGAGATCTCTCCCTGCGAGCAGTCGTGTCGGCGATGTTCCGCAGGGAATCGGCGTGGGAGGCCGTAGTCTCCTTCTGTGAGACCGTCATGGTCTAGAAGGAGATAGCAGGGCGAGCCCGGGAGAGGGTCGATCCCGCCCGACGAGGACGACCGAGGCGTCGTCCTTCCGGCCTCCTAGCCCCAGTGCCCGGGGCAGAATAAATACGGCGCGCCCTCGGGCCGTGGGTGCGTGAGATGGGGGTCCCGCGCATCCGTTTTCATACGGCCACGAGGAGGACGGCAGTCGGGATGGCCTCGAACTGCCGTACGCACCAGCGTGGGGTGCGGGGAGGGCAATATTAGACTTTGCCCTCCTGAGACGAGCTCCGCCTGCCACGAGCGGAGCGTCGCACGGGAGGGGCAGCGGATGCGCATGCGCAAGCGATCCCGAGGCCTCTCCATTTCCGTGCTGAGAAAGACCATCGCAGGGGTTTTAGTGGGTATAAATCTCCACATAACCTCCCCCCCAGGAATCGAGTATCTTTTCGAAAAAAGGTGGTAATAATGTTTTTTTTTTCAAAATTAGTGGGTTCTATTCCTGACCAAGAGAATCATGAAATCAAAAAAAACTTATGATGCAGTTTTAGATTTCTCAAAATCGGACACGAGACTCCTTTACGTATTTTTCGCGATTCCTTATAGTTCTGGATTTGGCCTATAAAGCTCAGTTAAAAAAGTCACCCGATATATAAGGAGAATATATATTCTATATTTATAAGAAGAACTTTGGCGGGAACATACTGTTTTAAAGTTGAAATTTTAAAGATTAGCACAAAACACTTTTCTTCAACATTTATTGTAAAAACCGTGGAGGAATACCGTATCTGAGTTAGTGTCTGCTTATAAATACAACCAGAAAGTTCCCAAATCCGAAGTAAAAGGCTCTTTTCTTGACCGCAGACTATTATAACTTTGCTTTGCAGGAGACATGCCAAGCATTCTGTTATCCACGCGAACGAAGTCGCGGGCACAGCTAGTTCTTAATAAATATGTTTGAAGACGTATATATCAACCTTTTCTGTTATTTTTTTTATAAAAGGTGTAATGAATTAAAAGCAAATTCATATATTAATTATATTATCTAATGAAAAGTTTTTCATTTATTCGAGATTATTGTATTAATGGCAAAATATGGAATGCACTTGGAAATCGAAACAATTAATTGACTTTTTTCCGTATTTATTTAGTTTGTATGACTTCATTTTTTTTTTAATAATTTTAAATAGCTGATGCAGTATCAAAATACATCAATATCTCCGAATTTGACTTTTTGTGGGTTGACACATTATTGCTTATCAGCATCCACATATCAGAACGTCATGATATTGTATTACTAATATGAGTTGTTCCAAAGAAATCACTATAGCAGGTAATCTCATTTTGATTATGTGACCTCTACATTTTGATATTTGTATGTATATATTTATATACATAAAAATGCAATAAATTCATAACACGTACTTATATATTATCACAATACCCATAATCTACTATCACAAGCTGGGTCTTACCGGGAAATCCACCAATGCAGTTCTTATCTAATATTATGAAAAAAATTATTTTGAAATTGTAATAATCTATAATAACAAACATCAAACTGCAGTAAAGAAGAACAGGACAGGAGAGATTTTGTTATGTAGATAGCATGCATAAAAGATTAATTGATATACAATGATATTTGATTTAAGCTACTACAGATACACGAATTCTAATTATTTTAATTATTATAGGGCTTTTGCTCAGTCTTTGTCCACTTAGTGTGTTGATTAAAAGTAGCCTATGTATTATTCTGATGATTAAGTAATTTTATAGTAAAGTTATATCAAAATCTGTTTAGAAACTTTTGCATGGAAAGCAACAAACGTCCATATTGACTTATAAGTAAGTGCATACTTTATTTTATTATATTTATTGCTGTTATTATTTGTTCTGCCTTCATTCAGTCTATAGTATTAGTTTAGGGTAATATTGTATGATTTTTGTTGAATTTCTCATATTTTTAGATTTTAATAATCAATTATTTTCAAACTTCAAACAAGAATAGTAATCATTTAATTGTATCTATTGTATCAACATTACGTCAACAACACTTAATGCGGATACAAAGTTGAGAAACAAATTATAATACTAATTCAATCAACATTGTGCATAAAAATTGCATGATTACAAACTAAACTTACGACAATTTTATATAAATCATGTCTGAAAGGACCTTGATAAGAGGCTTAATTGTAAGAATCTTATTAACTTACCTATACAGAGGGTTCCTAGTTGACTTAGTCCTGCATGTGTGAATAGAATAACCTTCCCCTTGTTTAAATAGTTGATAGTGAGGTGATGTAGTGCCACATGTGAGCTCCTCGTTGTAAACATAAAGCTGACCAGAAGCGTGTGCACTGATAAAAAGATTGCTAGAACCTGGCACCCACTTGATACAGGTCACTCGTGTCTTGTCTATCAACCTCTGGAAATTTTTTTAATATATATTTTAACACTTCCCTTAACATTTTCAGTCTTGACCTAAGTATGAAATTTCTATCTTCATAATAAATTATTTAATCAAAAAATGTTTTGGAATTTTTATATAAAAACTATTGAGTAAAATATATGTAATACAGGCACTAATGATATTATGTAACTATAGACATTAAATTCATACTATTTGATGTTAAAAGTCTGTAACAATTTCCAACTTTAAAAAACCCCTCAATTGATCTTATTGGACTAAACTACTGGCCTGTTATACTCAGGAGCTAGCTGGTTGCTAAGCAACGTCGTCCAAAGTGGTCAGTTGTCTGGTTGCCATAAGTTCATGAGCTTATAATATATGTATATGGTATGGTACATAGTTTTCATACATGCTCAAATTAAAAATATCATAGAAATTAAAAGAAAAACTCAAAATTTAAATATAATCACTCACCTCTTCATTGTACAATTTACTTAATTCCTTCTTTATGGGATCTATGAGTTGAATTTGGCCAGTTGAAAATCCTATAACTAACGATACACTATCAGGGGTCATTGTGACAGTGTTAAAGTCGTGGCAAGTTGGATTTGTACCTTTGTACATCTTCTTGTCCACCGGTTTAGTGAGATCTGCAGCCTATTACATATAGTACAAAAATAAAATAATAATTAGGTAATTGGTAATATATAAACACATAACATAGCAAAAATAATCATAAATGCAAATGAAACTGTGAGGTACTACTGTTTTAATTTATTATTAAAGGCATTTCAATAGGTCCTCAAAAAATATGCTGGAAGTAATATTAAGGTAATCAATTTCAGTATAGATTATGACACCTATGATAAATAATACCCCTATTAAAAAGGGATACACTATGAACATGTACGTTGAGGCCATTTTAATGACTCCAATATATTTTTAAATGTATTGGAACTTCTTATCATTATCTTCAACCATATGTAAATATGCTCTTCTAGTTATAAAGTTTAACCTGCATTCATTATTGAATTGTTTAAGAATATTTCTATATATTTTTATTATAAAATAGTTATTTTATTTTAAATTTGTATGCAACAGAATTGGATGACTTATTTTATATCTATAATAGGCCAACTATCAACATTTAATAGATAGAAACACAGAAATGTACGAAAAATAAATTATAATCTCAAGTAAACACTGCATATTGTCACTGTAATTGTATATTGCTTTTTTAAAGGCCAGTATAATAAATTCCTCTCAAGTACCAATTGATGTTTATCTCTATAGATTCCTTATCAAAACTTAACAACTGTAATATACAAACACACTGTAAATACAAAATTAAATGATGTAACCTTTTTTCTAGATTAGATTCTATTAAGTATAATTGTCTATACCATAAAATATACTATGCAAACCTTAAAATGCTTTCCACATTCTGGAATTTGCAGTAATAATCATATGAAAACAAATGTTTTAAACACAAAATTACCTTCTTAACTCCTCTATACACATAAACATACAGCTCTTTGCCGTGATTAAAGCAGATTCTGTCATCGGAGCCTTGTCCATCTGAGCCGGGAGCTCCACCTCCCGACCCCGGGGGCAAGGAGACCAGCGACACACGCACATGGGTCGAACCTGACCCGCTAGTGTAACCCACACGATTAGGCCTCGAATACTCCGACAATGTCATTAATCGATATGTTCCCTCTCGAGTCACGAACTGAGTCTTCACATCGTCCTTCCCGCCAGAGTCAGATTGCACGGCCATGTTATCATATCCTGTTATTATTCATTGAGACCGCCTGGGAAGCCCGATTAATATCAGTTGACACCTTAGCCCGCACGCGAGTTTAACCGCTTGTACAATTTGCCCATAGCTTATAAGTACTCATTCCGATCAGCTCATCGGGTAGTCAATAATTAAGTAGCTAATAGTGTGTTTTAATTATGAAATGTCGAAACAAATTAGATATTCTTGTGTATGCAACTTATGAAGTCAGGTGTCATGTCAGACAACATGACGGCTCATTGTTTATGGTCCTTTTTCAGCAATGGATTCTTAATTCTTTCTGTATAATATATTCGTGTGTTATTATAAATATATTTATTTGCTTAATATAGCCTGAAAAAAATATCTGCTTTTATGAACAAAAGAACGGTAAATCTTTGTTTTTGTTAATTTTTACCTAGCTTTCACATAGCAAATTACAATAACTTTTATGCATCAGAGTTTGTATAATGATATAACAATACAAATTAAATTACTTTAACTGGCGCTTTTTTTAAGTTAAATCTTCTTTTTTAAATATTCTAATACAGGATTTTTTTTAATATTGAATATTAGGCTTATGAATACCAATAACCAAGTGTCTTCATTAATTATCATTCTTTTAGGTTATTAAAAAAAACCATATTTTATGAATTTTCAACTTATACAAAAATGGAGGGTAATTTTAATAATAGAACCAATTATCTTTTATTTATATTTAAAACTAAAATTTTCAACAATACAACACATGGTATTTAAAATTTGAATTTAATTTTCTTTCTCTAGAGTTCCTACTGTTTCTTTTGGAGGAGTTACTTCAGAAGTTTTAGAATCTTCTTCTGCTTTTGCTTGTGTTTTTCCCTCTTCTCCCTCCAAAAACTTATCCCATTTGTTGATCCTTTGATTTATATCAGCATCGGTCTCAGCTATTCTGTATTTTGTACGACCATCCCAAGTTTCAGCTGTAATCTGTCGCTTACCAAACCATCTGCCGTTGATAAGTTGAATGACCGCATCTGCCTGTTCTGGCTCTTTCATTGATATCTGAGCAACCCCCTCAGGATGTCTATCATATATCACAACTTTTCTAACGTCCCCACATTTACTACATTCCTCCCTCAAATCTTGCTGGTAATCCAATATAAGCTGGACTTCATTATCAAAATCAGATGGATGAAATAGATTTTTAACTATAACAACTTTTTCATGTTTTGATCTTTCTCCGATAAACTTCTCAGGTCTCCAATCGAACAACTTTTGTTGCATTTTCTTTATTTTCTCTAGCTCTTTCTTCTTTTTCTTCTTGGGTTTGAGTGCTGGATTGTATTCACCTTTCATTTGGAAGTGTGCTCTTTCCACTTTAATCTTGTTTCCTTTATAGTCGCTACCATCTAGTAACTTGAGTGCTAGATCAACAGACTCAATCTTTATATATGTACATAGTGCATCACCTTTGAAACAGTTCTGTTCTTTATCTGTGTACAACTTAACCCTCATTTTCTGCGTACTTGGGTCCCGTTCCACGAGCCCACACTTCTGCATTAGATTAACAAATTCTTCTTCTGTTAAGTCTAATGGTAAGTTGGATACATAGACTTTTGTATTCTTCTCTTCTGATTGTTGAAACCATTGGGGATCATTCTTTCTTTTGACTCCTACTTCTGTCTTTTTCTGGTCTTCTTTCTTTTTGTCTGTTTTTGATTCATCATTAGTGGTATTATCTACAAAACCATACGACATTTGATAAAAGGCCAAGAAATCATCATCAACTTTGGGTATCCACGCTTTCTTTTCATCATCCCAGAAAAATTTTGATCCATCTGCTTCTGTATAGATGTGAGTGTCATTTTCATAACTGTATGTCCTTCCAGGTACTTCTTCCCCTTGTTTAGGAGTCCAAGAGTTGGACTCTTGGTTCCACGTAAATTTCTGTTGTGTTGTAGGATCGGTATAAATGGCCTCATCATTTTCATAGGTAATATATGGAGCATAGGTACCATACATTTCTTCCATAGACTTGTTGGATGCTTCATTTTCACTTGTTTTATTCAAAGCACTATCATCTTCTGTTTTTTCTATCTCTTTATTTTCTGCCAATTTAACCTCTGTATCACTTTCTGAAGTCTCTTGTTTTGTGGGAGATTGAACATTTCTGTCACTTTCTTTTCGCTTAAATTCTTCTTTTGAAGGCGAATTAGATGTATCTGTAATCACATCTTCTTTACTAATCTTACTTTTTTCTTCTTCTTCAGTTAATTTTTGGACAGTTTCGCAGGAAAGTTTAATAACAAATCCCGTCTTCGCAGGCTTCTCCAGCCTAGCCATGATCTTGTGTTTTTAAATATCACTGGGCAAACCTTAACCAATACTCATTATTTTATTTTATAATGAATATGAAAATATTTCTATACCAAAAGCCAATTTCTAGAAAATCTAAAAACCTTCGTATTCTCATAGATTATATGGATTTGACAAATTGACATTTTTTTTTGACGTTTTTTTTGTTGAAGTTTTTAAATGTACGTTCAGCAATTGATTGTTAATTTATATTATATTTTAAATAATTATATAAAAATATATATAATTCTATTTATCAAACTAGGATTACAACTTTAATTTTAATAGTTAATTGGTAACTGTGTTTAACTTAAGGATCAACATTGTTTAATTAATTTTGTAAACTTATATGTACATTTTTGGTGGAAGCATGAATGTCAATGTCAGAGTAATTCTATTTAAAAAATAAAAGTGTAAACTTGGCTAGATTTTATTCGAAGATTTGTAGTATCGCATCTATATTGAAGTTAATTTTTATATTATTAGAATTATCCTATGATAACGGTCGTGCAAAAAATTGCAACATAGTTAATTACTTATATAATAATTATACAATAATAATTTGCTTAATAATAACCGCAACTAATCGGCAAAGTTCTTTGAATAATGGAAGATCTAAAGAACGTCTATATCTCGCCGCTTCCGGATTCACCATACGTAAAGCCTTTTAGGTTTAATTACACGCAAAATGGAAAAGAGAAAACCTGGGATTTATTGGAGGTTCACGACAGCGTTGCTATCGTAGTTTTTAATGTAACACGAAAGGTTATGATTTTTGTTAAGCAATTTCGTCCAGGTTTGAATTATTTTTTTAATTACTGACTAATTTAAAATCTTGCACGTAAAATAAATAAAAACTTTAAACCAATTTTTTTATCATTTTCCATTTTCAAATTATTTGGTACTTCATTGGAATACTTTTTCATAATATTTAATACAATGTCTTTTTTCAGCAATTTACTATAATTGTGTTCATCCCCAAGACAGAGAATCTAAAGTTATAGACACTGACAAGTATCCAGCATCACTAGGTATTGCTTTAGAAATGTGTGCTGGCATTGTTGATAAAAACAAGCCAGTTGAACACATTGCTCAGGAAGAAGTCTTAGAAGAATGTGGATACAATGTCCCACTAGATAAGTTGCATAAAATAACTTCATATAGGTAATTAAAATTAATTCCTGTAAAACTTGTATAAAAATTTGAAGAAGAAATAAAAGTACATACTATATAAAATTATTACATTACATACATATTTAAAATAAAACTTTTATTCTTATATTTTGTATATATAGAATTTTAAATTAAATTTTAAATATAAATTTATTCTGAGTATTCAAAATAAACTTTCATGTTTTCAAATGTAATATTTGCTGTTTATTTCTTTATATGTCACATAAATGAAATTGGTCATAAACATGAATAAATTTGAAACAAATTATTTTGCCAGGAATACCTTCCAAACTTTTGTTGACTTAGTATTCAGATATGGATATAATTATAAATATATTTTTAGGGCTGGTGTTGGTGTTCAAGGATCTCTTCAAACATTCTTTTATTGTGAAGTCACTGATGACATGAAGACTGAACAAGGTACCCTTTGAATATGTACATACACTGACAAAATTTTTCTTCCAAAGGTCTTATTAAAAAAATAGACATTTTACATAAATATTTTTTAAATATGTATCTTGTGTGAAAATTCAATAATATCCCGTACATTTAATAGGTGGTGGTGTTGATGACGAGATAATAGAAGTGGTTGAAAAAACAATCCCAGAAATCGAAGAAATGGTAAATTCTCCAGGACCCATTACAAGTCCACCGAGTTGTCTCTTTGCTTTGATGTGGTTCCTACACTACAAGGCGGATAAATTCCGAAAGTAGGTGCAAGCAACTTGTCCATAGTAAAATTGTATTTATCATTAAATATGTTTATAGTTTATTTCTAGTTTATTTATGCAAATATAGGGTGTTGGAAAACATATTCGGATAGAAAGCATTTTTTTTTTGTAGCAGTCGATCAAATTTTATAATTTTAGTAACATTATAGCATGTTTTTGATAATTTTGCCATATCTAATATTTTTGTATCTCAGTTTAATCTATGGTACTATTTTATTATAAGTTTTTAAGTGCAAAAATTGTAAGTGCTATTTTTCTTAAAAACGTTATATTTTCATTATTCAAATCTCTAAATGGATGATAGTGTCTTAAAAATATAGAAACAGCATTCTATGTTTTAACTGATTTCTTAACCATTTGTACCTAAGTAACCTAACCTAACATCCTATCTTAAATTTTCACCAATATATATATTTTTTTTCAAAATAAAACACGAAAAAAATCTATCGAAAAATCCCTTCAGATAGTGTAACCAATATTATTTGTATGAAATAAATTGAAAAAAAACTATTTACATATTATTTTGTTGCTGATTATTGCTCATGGAAGCACATTATGCACTATCTATTAATTCTTTACACATTTTGATATTGTCACAAAGGGCTTAGCGGGAAAACCATATTAAAAGAACAATTAATGAGATATATTTAAACTATATTTTTTATATCTAGAAAGATGATGTTAATATGTTATGTATATATGGATATCTCATTTCAAAAGTGGTTTAAAAAATATTTAGATCACTTGTAAGTTTTATTTTCGTAATTGATATAAAACAACTTTGTAACCTGGTAAACAACGTTGTACCTGTAGTCAAAAATAAAGCAGTAATAGTAAATATTTTCATGTGTAAAAGCATATACTAAGCAATTGATAATTTAAGTAAAAATTTGAACAATCTGTGAGCAAAACTTACAAGTGTAATTCTCGCTTTAGAATAGTTAAACAAACAAAAACATTTTCAGTTTGATATCTCTTTCAAACTTATAAAATTTTACTAAGATCTTATTAAGTATATATATATATATATATATATATATATATATTCATAATATTAATATATATATTAGTTATATTTCTTAACTTATCCCATTTCTCATTCCACAATTTTTACGGAATATGTAGCATTGTATACTTTAAAGTACATAAGCGATGTATTAGATTAATTTGTATGATCTTATTTCGTGTATGAATTTATTAGATAATTTTTTTATTACTAAATTAATAAGTTGTTTAAGACATGTATTTTAAAATTGGTATTTAAATCATGTTACATATTGTATCAAGATTATGATATTTATCATTTAAGTGATGTGTTATCAGCAACCTATTTTAGATACTTATTGCTTTTATTAAAATATCATGTTTATTGAATAATATAATGATTTTATAATCGTAAAAATAATTAAAGGTTTTTATCAATGATATTTAATAACCATAGATATGTTTACTTAAACTATGTGATGTAAAGAATCTGTACCCACTCCCAACTTTGACAAACTCAATCTTAAACTTATTGGCCTAAAGATATTCTCGCTTGTCATACTCAGTCACTACTTGGTTGGTAGGCAACATTGTGGTTGGCATTTTGGATGCCAAAATTCATAATTTTATAACATATCTATGATTGTATAATATTATTACGTTTTATTGTTTTCCTTTCGTAAAATAATAAAATATGTGCAGGTCGTATGGGCGTCACTGTGTGGAGTGCAAAATAAAAAATAAAATGTTCCATTGATACAGAGTATGTAAAACGTTTATTTTATCTCTAATTTATTTAATTTTCTATTGAACTTCTTATCAGTGATGTCATAGTAATAAATATAATTTGTATAAAAACATTAAAGTTATCAACATTACATTATGCGTTTCAATATCAGTAATTAATTTAATGGTAAATTATATTACTCATGGACATTAGAATTCAGTGTATATTCAGTGAGTATAATACGTGTACACACGTCGTGTTTTGGCGCGCTATATTTGCGTTTTTGTAAACTGACAGCCGCGCCTTGCACTCGGCATTACTCGATGACATTTAAGTATAAGAATTATACGTTCGTATTAAGAGTGGTAAGAATATCAATGTACCAAGCGTAATGCAGTGTAAATTTAACTTTATTAAAAAGATATATACTATTCTGACAACTCATATAAAAAAGCTATAAAAACGCTAGTAAAATTTATTCCATACGTCCAGTATCATTGGCCATAGCGTGATGTTATGTAGCCTTCGTCGATAAATGGACTATCTAACACAACAAGAATATTTAAATTGGAACCAGTAGTTCCTGAGTTTCTTTGTAATATTAGAATACATGTAAAATTGTTTTGTAATTATTGACATTTTAATTTCATACTTTGTACATATTTCATTTCTAAAATCTGTTGCCACTTCAACTTTAATAAGCTAGTCAATTGACTCACTATTAAGAAGCCTAACCATGTTTGATTGAAATAATAATTTAAAAGTCAAGCCATTAAATTTAAGAAATTACTAATTCCTTCCCGATTAATTGCACTAGATTTAATGTAAGTCAATACCTTTTTATATATTTGGAGTCAAATATTTTTTGTCGACTAACCTCCAAAACGAATTCGTTACATATTCGTTGAAATAAAATAACCGATGGACTGACGTAACGTATTTATTTATCTTATAATTATACTCAAACTGCTAGTGTATCCTCGTGAGATCTTCCACGATCTTTATGAGGTCATCTACGGTCGCGTCTCGCATCATGCCGCCGCCGTCGTCGATCTAAACAACATACAATTGAAAAATAAAAATAACTCCCAACAATCTATTCATTGAGACAATTTTCAACAAGCCCTAACATGATCAGTAGATGTTTAGATCGTTTCAACAACTAAAAAAATGATGATCAACTTCAAATCGATAGCATCAACTTTAGAAGAAAAAGCCACAAAAAAAGCTCATCAAACGTTAAAACACTCTTATCATATGTCGAGGGTTAATAACAAATTGACATGAAAATATATTTAAAAAAAAGTAATCCTCCATTTTGTGTAGCCATCTTGGGTTAAAAGACCAAATTGTTGATGTCGACTATACTACGAGTTATTCATTTGTTAACTCTATTTTATTTGTATGCTAGCTGCCCCTAGTGATTTCAGTCGCGTTTATGGTTATTGCTTCGCTCCTGTGACTAGTAGTGAATGTATATAATCTAAAACCTTTCTCAATAAACAGGCTATCAAAGGCAAAAACATTTTGCAAATCAGATCAATAGTTTCAGAGATTGCAAACAAACAAACTTACAGTTTTACCTCTTTATAATATTAGTATAGATGGATAGTATAGATTCGTGGGAATAAAGTCTTATACTATAAAAAAAAAAAATCACCTGTAAGCCCTGTACGGTTTCTTGCTGCATATCCCGAGAGAGATCAAGGAAGCTTTCTATGAGGTCTCCATCTATGAATCCTTCTGCTGGCTCAGTTTTGATGTCTGTGTTGAAGGACCTCCAGAACGAATGCGGAATCTTTCCAACGGACTTGATCGTGTGTGTTAGCCTCTCTTCTAATTGGTGAAGGAATTCAAATAACTCTTGAGGTAATTGGACGACTAGACCTGTGTTGGGAGTAGTTTTTATTAGAACATGAATATTTTAATGAGAATAGGGTTATATTTTTGATGTTTACTTTAAATAGCAATTTAATGTAATAAGACTTAAATTCTACACAAATAAATAAGATTAGTCAAAAGTAAATTTACGTTACGATATAGTTGCGAGGTTTGCTTGGTGGATCAATACGTTGTGTATGATCGAGTGCGCTAACCTAATGACTACTTTTTTTGCGATTTGTCTGCTATTTAAAGAGGTAGACACGATTAAATAAAAAAGTTCCGACAAAATTGACAGTTGCTATTGAACTAAAAACGAGCTGTAGTGTAACATATACTGTATGGTGTAGAGTAGAGTAGTGTATAGTGTAGGACAGAGCAGTACAGTGTAGAGTAGAGTAATGTAAAGTAGTGTAGTGTAGAGCAGAGTTGTGTAGAGTAGTGTAGTGTAGAGTAGTGCAGAGCAGAGTAGTGTAGTGGAGAGTAGTGCAGAGCAGAGTAGTGTAGTGTAGTGTAGAGTAGTGTAGAGCAGAGTAGTGTAGTGTAGAGTAGTGCAGAGCAGAGTAGTGTAGTGGAGAGTAGTGCAGAGCAGAGTAGTGCAGAGCAGAGTAGTGTAGTAGCCCACGCACAGATAGCGCCGGTGACGGTGGCGAGCAGCACGGGGCGCGCGACGGGCGCGGCGGTGTCGGCGAGCTGCGCCACGAGCGCGCCGCGCCGCATGACGTTGACCATGTCGCCGAGGTGGAACTGCCCCATGTAGCCCATCTGCTGCCGCTCCTCGTCCGTCGTCGCCGCGCTGCGGATAATGGGTTCCTACTTAGGCCGTATATACACGAGCGGCACGTTGCCAAAGGTATTTACAGAAACACTATTAGTTCTTTTACTCCGTCGACGTCGACAAAAACGACGAAACAGGACAAGTTCGTAACGTATTGAAGAAATATTAATGAATAAAAAACGGAATGAAATTTTTTTTTCACACTGGATCTAGGCAACCATGCTTTGTTTCTTTTTTTTACTGCAACCAAGAATTTAATCGTATAAGTATAAACGCACCTGTCTTTTTGACAAACGAATAAGTTAAAACTATTCTCCGCTCCCAGGAAGGTGTCGTCGTCGAGTATTTCGACTGCCGTCATCCAGTTGGGGCTGTAATCCCGAGCTATTTCCTCGAAGCTACCCTCCATCTTAATGAAAAATAACATTGGTTTAATATAGACTAAGACAAAAGAACGCTTTTTGGGTATAATTCGTTTCTTTGATTGTCAATATAGAAATCCTAAGATAATATTTTTACGTTTTTCTTAATAAATATATTTTGTCGTAATTTTTATTAACTAGGTCAATTTAAATCGTTTTAGACATTTAGTTATTAAACTCAAACTCAAAATACACATTGGAATCCTCAAGTTACGTGTCATATTTTTTTTTAGATTTTTATAAAGCTACCATTATAAGTTATAACCTAGTAATTGTATTCTAAATACAATTTTTAAAAAAAATATTAATAACTCAGTATTAAGAATGACAAACCTGTTTATATTGCAATAAGGACATGGACCGCATGAGATCGCCGACGAGTATGAAGTCGCCCTTCACTTTCAGATACAAAGCGACTATATTGTTGAAGTGACTGCATTCCAGCCGCAGCTCCTTCTCTGACGTCCATTCGAATAATCGTACCTGAAGAATCGAAATATGAATTAATAAAAATACATAACCTGGTAAAGTGACGGTTTCGCAGACAGTTCGTTCCGTACCCTCGTTATATACTACAAAATATAACATTATTTAATCTTTAAATATTTCTACGAAAGAAACAAGACAGGTGCTTTAATAATATGTAAGAATTTTCAACAATTTCCACGTAAATTTATATATCGATAAGAGAAATGTGCAACTAACCTCTAGTTGCACATTTCTCTTTACTGCCCTCAACACAAAATTATGTAATACATAATAATATACAAACAACCTTCTAGCTGTTAATAGTCGAAATGGATAACAGTAATTATCTGTAAATGTTTCACACGTAAACTGTTGGTGTTTCTAACAAATGAATAAACTAAATTAAAATAAAAAAATTGGACCTTTTTGTGATTAACAATATTTCCTATATGTGAAACAAGTAAAAAAATCGCTACATTAAATTAGAACCATCAATATTTACCCACTTTTATTTGTTCACAATTATATTTTCCAAACACATTCCGTGTAATAAGCCGGTTAGTATACAACTGAAAACTCACAGTACTATTTATAGAAGCTAATAACTTCCCGTTGAACTCGACGAGCGTGTAGCAGCCGCCCTTGATTTCCTTCTCCGCCACTTGCGTCAGCTTGCCTTCGCACCAGTGGAAGAGGAGGATTCTGCCCTGTGGATGGAAAGGTTTTTTTACCCGATGAATCCAGAAAGAGGTTAATGTTTTTTGTGCGTGTGTGTTGCAACATCATATTTTAATATCGTATCTTCACTTTTAAGTTTTGTTCATTTCCTTTAAGAATTAATATTATGGTTTAATTAATGTGTAAATGTAATAGCTTTTTATATAAAACAATCTTTCTTTTGCCGTATACTATTACTTCCCACAAGTTGATCCTTATAAGTTACATTATCAGATGGCCCAACAATACACGCTGTTTTTTTTCTAAATTAGCGTATTCGATTCCTGACTAGGAAAATTAATTTTTCAAAAAACTAACTTATGATGCACTTTCAGTTTCCATAAAAAGCGGCCCAAGAACCTATAAAGTATTTTTCGCTATTGCTTATAGTTTCGGATTTGGCCTACCACGCCTAGTTAAAAAACTCATCCTGTATATAATATCATTAGTATAGTGATATTTACATATTACAATTTAGGTAAGTTATTGGACCAGGTCTCTCGATTATGGGTATAAGCTAGTGGTGGCTCAACTTTTTTAAAAAAAAATGGCTGGCAAACGAATAGACAGCGAGACATTTCCAGGAGCCACAAATGCGTTGCCAGCTTAAAAAGAAATAGGAATTTCGAAAGGTATGTGGGATCGGTTTAGGCTAGGCTCCCCTCATCGTGCGAGCTGCAGCTATAGCCCGCACGGCGGCGCAGGCTCACCTGCTTGGGCTCGGACTCCTCGGGGTTGAGGATGGCGGTGCCGACGGCGTAGTAGCAGTTGGGGTCGTCCGCCAGGCGGCACGACACCAGCGACATCGCGAACTCCGTGGGCAGCAGCTGGTGCGCGTGCAGCACTGCAACACACGCGGTATATTGCCTTTAGCACATCGCCGTCTAGCGCAGAACCGCGTAACTAGCTTTAATAAAGTCTCAATTTCCATCAAATATTAAACTGTTTATAAAAATAATGCTTTATGGGCTTTATTCAATTGCGCAGTGTATTAAATTTGTAGTATTACCAACGCCAATATGCCAAAATTTATTTATGTTAAGTATTAACTTTACAAGTAATGACATAATTTTTAACTCGCTTGTTTTATTATTAATAATTAAATTTAATATTTGATTAAAATATGGACTTTATTGGCTTATTACCTTATTTATAAAAGCTAGTTACGCGGTTTTTTCACTATCCACGATGCTAGAATTAAGATAATATTACGTTATTCGTATTTTTCTATTACCACTTAACAACCGAAACTGTCTTTCCGCTGCTAGCGCCTTGATCGGTTTCTGAGAAATAACGTCGCTGTATATCGTGTAACAGTGTCTACCTTCAAGAAGTGGGCGGCGGAGGTGGAGGCGCTGTATCTACCTTCGAAGGTGTGCTGGTCCACGACGAGCAGGTTGTGCACCTCGACGTCGACGGCGACGGGCGCGTGCTTGCTGGCGGCGGGCGCGGCGCCGCTGGAGCTGGCGGCGGAGGTGGAGGCGCTGTATCTACCTTCGAAGGTGTGCTGGTCCACGACGAGCAGGTTGTGCACCTCGACGTCGACGGCGACGGGCGCGTGCTTGCTGGCGGCGGGCGCGGCGCCGCTGGAGCTGGCGGCGGAGGTGGAGGCGCTGTATCTACCTTCGAAGGTGTGCTGGTCCACGACGAGCAGGTTGTGCACCTCGACGTCGACGGCGACGGGCGCGTGCTTGCTGGCGGCGGGCGCGGCGCCGCTGGAGCTGGCGGCGGAGGTGGAGGCGCTGTATCTACCTTCGAAGGTGTGCTGGTCCACGACGAGCAGGTTGTGCACCTCGACGTCGACGGCGACGGGCGCGTGCTTGCTGGCGGCGGGCGCGGCGCCGCTGGAGCTGGCGGCGGAGGTGGAGGCGCTGTATCTACCTTCGAAGGTGTGCTGGTCCACGACGAGCAGGTTGTGCACCTCGACGTCGACGGCGACGGGCGCGTGCTTGCTGGCGGCGGGCGCGGCGCCGCTGGAGCTGGCGGCGGAGGTGGAGGCGCTGTATCTACCTTCGAAGGTGTGCTGGTCCACGACGAGCAGGTTGTGCACCTCGACGTCGACGGCGACGGGCGCGTGCTTGCTGGCGGCGGGCGCGGCGCCGCTGGAGCTGGCGGCGGAGGTGGAGGCGCTGTATCTACCTTCGAAGGTGTGCTGGTCCACGACGAGCAGGTTGTGCACCTCGACGTCGACGGCGACGGGCGCGTGCTTGCTGGCGGCGGGCGCGGCGCCGCTGGAGCTGGCGGCGGAGGTGGAGGCGCTGTATCTACCTTCGAAGGTGTGCTGGTCCACGACGAGCAGGTTGTGCACCTCGACGTCGACGGCGACGGGCGCGTGCTTGCTGGCGGCGGGCGCGGCGCCGCTGGAGCTGGCGGCGGAGGTGGAGGCGCTGTATCTACCTTCGAAGGTGTGCTGGTCCACGACGAGCAGGTTGTGCACCTCGACGTCGACGGCGACGGGCGCGTGCTTGCTGGCGGCGGGCGCGGCGCCGCTGGAGCTGGCGGCGGAGGTGGAGGCGCTGTATCTACCTTCGAAGGTGTGCTGGTCCACGACGAGCAGGTTGTGCACCTCGACGTCGACGGCGACGGGCGCGTGCTTGCTGGCGGCGGGCGCGGCGCCGCTGGAGCTGGCGGCGGAGGTGGAGGCGCTGTATCTACCTTCGAAGGTGTGCTGGTCCACGACGAGCAGGTTGTGCACCTCGACGTCGACGGCGACGGGCGCGTGCTTGCTGGCGGCGGGCGCGGCGCCGCTGGAGCTGGCGGCGGAGGTGGAGGCGCTGTATCTACCTTCGAAGGTGTGCTGGTCCACGACGAGCAGGTTGTGCACCTCGACGTCGACGGCGACGGGCGCGTGCTTGCTGGCGGCGGGCGCGGCGCCGCTGGAGCTGGCGGCGGAGGTGGAGGCGCTGTATCTACCTTCGAAGGTGTGCTGGTCCACGACGAGCAGGTTGTGCACCTCGACGTCGACGGCGACGGGCGCGTGCTTGCTGGCGGCGGGCGCGGCGCCGCTGGAGCTGGCGGCGGAGGTGGAGGCGCTGGGCCGCACGGCGACGGGCGCGGAGCCGCCCGACAGCCACTCCAGCTTGTCCACGCGCATCGTGATCACGCCGAACGTCTGTGGACACGTTCCGCTCGGTCAGGCTTCACATAGTGAACGCCTTCCACAGTCATCCATTCGAGACGACGGAGGAGGCACTCATATATAACAGGAGTGCCACAAGAATTGGTACTAGAACCGATCCTGTGGAACATCAAGTTCCACCGGATCTTGTCTCTCCTCCCTGGAATTAACATCATTTGCCACGTAGACGACCTTTTTGTTTCAGACTGGGAAAGGAATTACGAGGAGGTGACCCGACTAATCATGGTCGGTAGGCCGCTAATGGTCGACCGGATTGCTAAGCTGGATCTGAGACACTCTGTGTCCAGCATATACCTCAGCGCCATGCCCTGTTGGCGGTAATAGCCAGAGATGCTCAGCAACAAGAGATGTTAGTGGAACCCGTGGAAAGGGAACGAGAAGCGGACGCTCCTGTAGATAGAGACGACTGGGGTAAAAGGAGAAGGCGTAACACGCATCTTTTCTCTCCGCCATAAAACATTCCATGTGGGAGGCATCAAAAAACACTGGAGCTGAAGAATACTCTCGGTGCCCGGAAGTATTTTATAGGTGAAATAGGTCTGTATAGTCGGACCAAACATCGAGGTGCACAATAACATGCGTAAAGCTTCGGTTCTAGAATAACGTTGCCTGTGACATAGCTTTCAGATTATGCCTTCAGGTCACGTCACTCAAACCTTTTGTATCTCCACACAAAAGTGTCATAACCGCGTCATAGTGCCTCCACACTAAGACACGGTTTCCTAAAAAGCGTATTTTGAAGCTGTAAAGCCAAAATGTTTTCTAGATGCCCATAATATTGCGACCGTAATTTGACAAACGCAATTCTAGATAACCAAAGCATAAACGTTCTCATATCGTCCTACTAGGGCGTTGAGAGCATAAGTGGGTTTAAGTATATAGTCTGGAATCCCATATATCCGACTTTTTTTTCGCTGAGGAATGAGTTTATGCATCCCGCACGGTAATTCAGGCGGGTATGTGGGACTCCTGGTGGCAAAGGCGATTGCCCCAGACTTCCCACTAAAACTCAGCGGTGCCCTCTTTGTCTCAGTGGAGCGCCACGGGATCGCTTACGCAGGCTACCGTGACGCCCCGACGGTTGGCCCTCCTAAGTGGCCTTCTTCTAGAGAGTGCGGGCACGAAAAGCACTCTTACGCCATGGTTGTATGTGGGAAAGTGGACGTCTTCCACATGGGTTTATAGCGGAGAGAGAAGATGCGCATAACGTCGTCTTCGTCTCCCTGGTCGTCTTCTGCGGATCTAGTCAGCGAGAGCGTCCGTTTCTCGTTCTCTTTCCGCACCCTCCTTTAGCGACATGACAAATTTGCTAAAGGAGACCATTGCCGACCAGCACCGGGTGTGTTTCATGTCGTGCTCGGCAGCGAGAGATCTTCGTCCATTACCGTCACCAGTGCATGACGCTGAGGTCCCCATATGGCACCCTTTAGAGTGCGACGCGCCGTGACAGCGAGCTCACCACACCCGGGGGCAGGGGACACTTCCCGCCTTGCTATCTGACGCAGGTACTCACCGAAGCGCCCATGCCCGGTGAGCACCTGCGTCAACCTGAACCCCATGCCGCCTCTTGACCCCGCATTTAAGCAGTGGCCGAATCTCCGCCGGAGACCTCAATCCCATATACCCGACTGAATTATCCGGCAGGATGCATAAATGCATTTCCCAGCGAAAAAAAATAAAGGTTACTTAATGTATGCAGGCAAAAAAAAAAAGTAGCTGATCCAGAATGAGATGGGGGTTAAGTGGATCGAATGCATATCTTCGTTACAAGCCTAATGTTTGATTGGCAAATTATTGTGCGCCTTTAAAGAGTTCATTGTATATCTTGAGAAAGTATTTGATAGCAAGATTTGTTCTGGTTCAAGCCCCCTTTCAAATGAAAATACTGAGTCCAATAATCAGTATTGGCAGTGCCGATCCCATGATAGTATATAATAGGCATTACCAATGTTAATGTAACATAAATATATTACATTCATACAATTTCTAAAAATCTATAACCATTTCCCACTTTCACTTATCAATTGTCTTGTTAGCCCAAAAATAGATAAAAGAAAAAACTGTGACTTATTGTATGAGCCGGGTGTGCGGGGTATGTTCCGACACCTCTGACTCGGTGCGTTGGCTACCCTGTGCCCAGGCCAAAAGTCCAGAAGCCCAAAGTAGCCAAAAGGTCGCCACTTCACTGCGTAAGCTACTAATGCGTTTTGTAGTAATGTTCCTTTTAAGCGTGTAATATATTGATGCGTTATTTAAAATGAGTGCGTTAATATTTATTCGTGCGTTAAACTGCGGCGGTGCTCAACTTACAAAGATGCGGGCGCGTCGCAGGAGCTCCTAGCGAAGACTGATCGTTGAAAACCGTTAACACTTCCGGCGTTTTACTACTCCATTCGATAGAGATAGCAATAGAAAAACTGCGTGAGTGCGAAGGAGAGGGGATACAAAGTTGTTGCGTGTGAAAGAGATTGGAGTACTAGGAACGGATTCTTTTGGAACATTCTGGATGTATTTGGCCCGAACACTTATACTCAGTTGTTCGCTGGTTGCTAGGCACGTCGTCAAAAGTGGTCGATTTCTGTACCAAAATTTATAATCTTATATCGATAGTTATATCTATCATTGACTATCACCTATAATAGACTAGCATTTACGTAACTGTTTCTGTGTGGTAACTGAAGTTATTCATACTGACTAAAGAACTAACTGAAGTCATTCATACTGACCTGAGATGCTTCTTGATATGCAATTCGTCTAGGTGTCTCTCCGAGTGGAACTGTTCGTATGTGTAGCTTTTGTATTTCGTCTATTGTCCCTATGGTTACCGTGCTGTCGGTGGCCAGTGCTAAACTGTAAAAAAAAAATCATCTACAAAACTATACTAAACATATTGACTCGAAACATCATCAAATTAGCTTCTCTATCCGTTGTTCAAATAAACCTCACCTGGGTATGACTAGGTTTTGGTAACGGGAAATATTAGCCACGCAAAAATGTCGTAGTTTACTATTCTATATTATATAGTTACATAGTAGTCATTGGATGCTCAAATTATAAATTACTAGCTTACGCCCGCGACTTCGTCCGCGTGTAATAGTTACTTTGGGCTAATAATTGCATTATTTTAGAATAAAGGTTAGCATAAAAAGGTTATAGTGAGCTGCTAGCCTTAAAAGATAGACATATGCTAACACGGACTTTTTTTTAGAACTTTTAAAGGGGAACAATTCTGTCATACATCATTTTTGCGAAACTCTAACCGTTTACGCGGCGCACGCAGCGTAAGCTCTCTCAATAGAAAACGATTTTGAAACATTCTTCATTGGTGCTCCGCTCCGTCAGTCTTAGTGTGATAATATATAGCCTATAGCCTTCTTCGATAAATGGGCTAACTAACACTGAAAGAATTTTTCAAATCGGACCAGCAGTTCCTGAGATTAGCGCGTTCATGCAAACAATCAATCAAACAAACAAACTCTTCAGCTAAATAATATTAATATAGATGTGAAAAGTTTTCAAGGAGTTTTAGAAATTGATTATATACAAAGTTGCAATTTGGTAAAAGTACATCAAACTGTACGAAATAACTCATTTTGAAAACTGTTGCAAAAACGTTACAGGTAAAAAATTAGATATTTTTTATAATAAGTATACAAATGAGATAATGAAAATAAGTAAGTTTTGTGAAATTTACTATATATTATATATTTTATACAACTTTTATATATAACTCTGCATATATAAGTAACTCGGTTTTTAAGGCGGCGTATCGAAATAAAACAGGCACCAGATTTTATGTTAGATCAGTACCAATATAACTGCAACTAAACTGCATCTTTTTTCGTTCAGTAGTTTTTGTGTGATGCGATCAAAGTTTTGCCAGTTACGATATTATCTATATTAGTAATATTATAAGGCGGGCAAAAATTGTCTGTATGATTGTATGTAGGTATCTGGAACTACTGTTTCGATTTGACTAATTCTTATTGCGTCGGATAGCCTGTTTATTAAAGTTTATAGGCTATATTACATCACGCTACGACTCATAAGGGCGAAGCAGTAACCATAAACCCGGACATCCTCGCAAAAGATAGTATATTTCTAATTGTCACCTGTCCGGGTAAGCCTGTGCATTCAGTGAACACATGTGAGTGACCTCCTTCAGGTTGACGTTGGAGAACACCAGCTTGTGGTTGGAAGAGAAGATGACTGTCGGCCGATCGGAGCACGCGAATATGTTTGTCGTCGATAGTGACCTGTAAAATAATAATTTATTGCATGAAACGATTTTTTTCTTCAATTTCTTATTATTTTTAATGAAACTATATATTTTTTAACAATTTTTTTTATGTCATGCATTTCTTTATTTAATATACCAACTTCCAAAAAGGTTTTAGTTGTAGGATTTTTTTTTATGCATGTCCACTAATTACTCGAATAAGTCTTAAGCGATTTGGTTAATTCCTTTTTTGTTTAATATATACATACAGTATAAACCAACTTGGTTTCATAGAACTTTTATCAAAATTCAGTATTATGGTTTTAAAATCAAAATAACTTAAATAAGTATACCATTGAAGTAAACGAAATCACCTATTTTGCCCCTTCTTTTAAGAAGTCTTGTATGAACTATTCTCTGACCACAGATAATACTCCACCTGAAACTCCGGAGCACCGTGGGTTGTGTGCCAAGCGTGACCTTCTTCTTATTACTCAGGACCCCCGTCTCCTGGTCCACGGTGAAGTAGAACATGGAGCCGTCGCCCAGCGCGCACAGCAAGTAGCACACGCCCTCCAACACACAGATCAGAAGCGATCGGGGGATGATTTCTGAAAATTATTTTTAAGTGGTCACTGCAACTGACTCAAGCGCTAACGGTCGCGGGTTCGATCCCCGCTCACGGCAAATGTCTTGTTTGGCCATACGGTTGCTTGTGTTATGTTAGTGTTGTGAGTGTGTCTGGGCCCCCGACACAAGGTCACGCAATCTTAATGGGGGCCGTTGAGTGTGATCCGTTTATATATTTAAAAAAAATCCGTTTATTTGGACGCTCATTATTTTATATAATTAATTAGACGTGTTTTAGTAAATAAACATATATTATTTGTTAATTTAATCAGTGGAAGAGAGAAAACAATAATAAAGACTTATTTTATTTTTATTTAGTGTCCATTAAGTTGCTTAGCTAAACAGTGTCTGGTATATAAACGTTTAGTCTGTAATGTGTAATATATGTGTCTAGTGTAGTAAAGTTTAGTGTAACAGTGTCTAGTGAATTTGTATATTGGTAAAATAGTCTTTGTTAGTACAACTATGGCGTAACCTGGTATTACATAGTTGGTTTAATGAATATCAATGCAATGACAGTATATCAAAACGAATATTAAATTTTATATTGTTTTAATTAGTTGCGAACAATTTGTGAGTTCGCATCATGTGCTCCCAATAGTGTAGATCTATCTAGTGTACTGTGTCATGTAGCAGTGTGTAGTGTATAGGTATATAGTATAGCAGTCTATACTAATATTATAGAGGACACAATTTGTGTATTATATGTGAAAGAATACTCTGGAACAATTGAACTTATTTTTAAACTTATGATACCATTTGTACCATATTATTGTAGATGGTCATAGACATCATATTTTATGTTTATGTGTATTATATTACCACAAAATGAATATTAACGTGAGCAAAAGCAAAGCTAATCTAATAAAGCAAGCAAGTCGACTCTACTGTTGTGTTTAGTGTAGCAGAATCTAGTGAAGTATTTGTACAGCAGTGGCTGGTGTACCGGTGTACTGGAGTACCGGCGTACCGGCGTAGAGCCACTCACCGCCGGACAGCTTCTCGGTGTGCAGCGGAGCGAGGTCGGGCAGCCGCAGCAGGCGCACGGAGATGTCGGTCCACAGCCCCACGCCCAGCAGCGCGGTGTCTCCTCCGGGGCCCAGCTCCAGGCAAGCTACTTCTTCTTCCATGCACACCTCGCTGACAAATAACAGTCAAATAATTGGGCATTTATACAGCGCTGAATCTACAATAGTGACACTTGGGGCTAGTGGCCAAAGCGATAAAATTTCCAGGGCGGTAAAGTTTGGGTTTCGAAATAAAAATTTGAATTTTTGAACGATTTTTCTATGGTAAAAAAATTATTATTTTCAATATAAAAGTTAAAAATATTAGTATAAGTATGTCTACGTACGCAAGCAGCTTAAATTCTTTGTCTTCGATAGAACTTAGGTTGGAAATGCATCCGTACACACACACGCACACGCACGCACGCACACACACACGCAAAAACACACACAACATCCACAATACGCAATACTCAAGCCAGCAGATGACCTTCAGATGAGAACACTAACTCGCGAAGGACTCTAAGCACCATACACCATAGATAATACTTCACTGCACTACACCTCTTAATAGAATCTTAATCCGGCACCTTAGCGTTTACACACACCACCAGCGGCTATACGCATGCGCTCGTTGCCACGTGTAACGCTAACTCGCGATTTACCTTATCAACGCACACACACAACATCCACAATACGCATACACTGACACCAGCAGCTGCTGACCTTGAGGCAGAGCCTTGCACCGGCACAGCCTGTCATCGTCGACCACTACTCGCGTCGTGCACTAAGCACCGCCCGCCCGCACTGCACGTGTACTCACGCGAGCAGCTGCAGCTCGCCGTCGCCGATGGCCACGAGGTACAGCCTCGGCCCCGCCGCGGCGACCGCCCGCGCGCCGGCGCAGGCGACGACTGACAGCGCGCGCGCGCCCGCCGCCCAGTGCGCCGCGAGCCGCCAGCCCGCGCCCGCGCTCGCGCCCGCCGCCGCCTCCGCGCGCGCGATCAGGCGGATACCCTCGTCCGTCACCTGGTTATGGAGCAGTGTTTAAAAAAAAAAGCTATTTGGGTTTCGAACATCTACTGTTGTTGGACGTCAACGACTATCGTCGATTCGAGGGGTGCATCGAGTCGCCTAATTAACGATCAAGATGCTTCTATGGATACATTTTCTGTTAACTAATTTAGGAACTATGTGGAAACAGATGTACATACATAGCTTGTAAAAATCGTAATCCTTCTTTAGTTTGCCGCATAGGGTAAAAATTTCATAATCTGTTCCTAAATTATGATACTCACTTGTATTAACTGATCGTGACAAACATTCCCCGTGAAGAAAGTCTGTCGATCTGAGACGAAACCTTTTATTTCAGTCTCCTCCACTTCTTCACCGCTTAAAGTTAAAACCCTGTAAAAGAAAAACAATTCTCAATATATGTTCCGTATCTTCTGATATATAAAATCAATGTTTGTTTTTTCGAATCTTATCCGCTGCCATATCTCAATCTGCGTGCGAAAAACTAGTATGTCATAAATTATCATCAAGTTATCAATATACAAAAAAAAACATGATATTTAATTAAAATCAAAAATATGCAAAAGAAGGTTCTAAAAATCTTCACATAAGATACCAATTTAACCAATATTAATCCTAAGAGCCGAGATGGCCTAGTGGTTCGAACACGTCGATCTCATAAATGATCGTGGGTTCAAGCCCCGGCTAGGACCGCTGATTTTTCAAGTGCTAAATTAGTGTATAAATTCATCTCGAGCTCGGCGGTGAAGGAAAACATCGTGAGGAAACCTGCACGTGTCGGAAGAAATTCTGCCACATGTATATCCGTCAACCCGCAGTGGAGCAGCGTGGTGGATTAAGCTCTAAACCTTCTCCTTAATAGGAGAGGAGGCCTTTGGCCAGCAGTGGGATATTAACAGGACATTACACTTTACTTTACTTTACTAGATGTCCTAAGTAGTTCTAATTCCTAATGAAAACGATGAGTGGTCATATAACTCGATGCTTATAAGGAATAATGTGTCAACCCACAAAAAATTTCAAATTCGGAGATATTGATGTATTCTAATATTGAATCATCTAAACTAAATGAGTACAGGAAAAAGTTTCTGAATTTATTTCGAATATTAAAGTGTGTTTTTGCTATATGGTATACTCTAATAAAACTTTTTATTATACCAATCTGCTTTTAATTAATTATACCTTTTATCAAAATAGAAAGGAAAAGATATATATGTACGTCTTCAAACAAATTGATAAGAATAGGTTTGACATCTTTAGACACCATTTTCTCAGTCTATGTGGCTTGATATACTATTGCTTATTAGCAGCCTACCATCCTCCTATAGCAGAGATCGCCAAATAGTTTATAATATAAATACTGTCTGAAGTTTGAAGTCGATGCAGGCTACTGTTGGTTAATTTTGGAGATTTTCAGTCGTTCAAGTAACAGGTAATTTTTAATAAAACCTGAATCTAAGGAGATTAAGTTTCTGGTATATGTTTCACTGCTTACTTAAGGTATGCAAATAATAAGCCGGTCGGCCATTTAATGACCCGTTTCTTTCTTGGATATTATTTTCAACCGACTTCCATGATAGGAGGTTCTTAATTCGTCGGCGACGTATTTTAAAATTATTTTTTTATATATGTTCACCGATTACCCAAATATTTTTTACACCAATTACTTTTTATGTTTGAAAGGAAAAAGTTACAGATTGGTCCCATAGAATATTCATCAAAATTGGTTCAAAACCTTGCTTTTAAGATAAAGAAATATCTGTCTGTCACATAAACAAATGCTTTTGAAGTTAGTTCCCCCTTTTTTTGAGAAGTTTTGTAGAGAATACTTAACAAACAATGTATTTAGATCCACTTCCTACCTGGTCTGCCCAACAAAAGCTAGCACGAGTGTGTCATGGAACTGCCCTCCCGGAGCCAGGGTGAGTGCCCACATGCCCTTTATCCCCGGCAAGTCGATGGAGGCCTGCTCCTGGATACCGATACCATTGCGGATTATACGGAGAGAACCCATTTTGAATGCACCTGCGGATGGTATTGTTATGATTAAATTAGTAAAATCGACGAAAAATGACGTTAAGAAACTTACCATACAAAACAATGCGTGAGTGAGCCAGAAGCCTAACATCTGCTGTCCTTCCCACATAGACCAGCAATTCATTTGTAGCCTTTAGTACTACTTATGTTTATATGCTGTGGTAATCAATTAACAGTCATTTATATTGAAAAAAAAACAAGGTCAAGCACTGGTTTTGCTCACCAAAGCCTGTGATAAATTAGTTCAAGATGACTCACATGAGCATAAATAATGTTTAATCCTATACTGGACTCATTAAACCATGTATAGAGTTCTGTCTGCTTTTCAATCAAAATGATCAAACCACAATCTATTATATTAGATACTCACCAGAACAGGTTATAAGTTGGTTCTGTCCTTGCCGTTCGAGGTCCACAACACACATGTCAACAATTGGAGCGAGGCTGGTGAAGTTCTCCATGGGCTGAACATAGTGTGTATGGGAGTCCTCTCTTCCAGCGGCCAGCCGCACCAGGGCAGAGTCTCCTAGCCGGGATCCAACAAATACTACTCCGTTGTCCAGGTACGTCATGCACTCGGGGATTGGTATATCACCTGAGGATAGACGAGATATGTAGATTGAATAGTATGTTTTTGACAATAGTAAATTACAAATACAATTTTTTTTCTGCTTAAATAACTCTGTAGCTGGGTTAAATATATTTTCTTTTTTGAACAAGTCACTTTTGAATGGTATCACTTAAGATCGGCATGATAAGTACAGTTTAAAATGAAAGTATTTTAACTGGCTTCAAAACGATTTTATTGAATCGTTGACAGGGCACAATCGCCGAAAAAATGTTAGAAACGTCGCAATATTAAAAATAAGTGATAAATTTGATTTAATTGCGTTTATGTTATAATAAGACTGGGTAATTTTCATAGGCATCAAATATTTCAAGGGTACAAGAGCACTTAGCCTTAGCAAGGGTACTTAGCCTTCATGAGCATATTTACATGTAAAAAAATAATATAACATATTTACTTAAAACCATGTTTTTTTAAAACTAATATGCAAAGCGATGTACAATTTTCAGAGTAGAAGAACATTTTTTATTTATAAAAGCTTTTTAAAGAGTTGTTATTTTCCTCACTAAATATAAAAAAGTAAGACACAAAACCATCACTATATAAGTGTGTTTATTTCCTCATCTCATTATTTAGTACTTATTTATATATGTAGATTCACAGTAACATTACAAAATATGCAGTGACTTACCAAGTAACTCGACCTTTAAATCTTTAACAGACTGTGTGCCATCCATCTTCTCTTGCAGCTCCAGTAATAACATGAACAGGCGACCAGCGATATCTCCCAGCAAGTATCTCATGCCACGTTCATCCACTCGACAATAGCAGTTTATTGGAGTTAGCTGAAACAGAGGTAAAATGATTTATTTCACTAACTTCCGTTCTCACTGGCATTTCAGGTTACTGCTTCGCAAATGTGAGTTAATACATGATTTAATATAGCCTTAAACCTTCCTGAATAAACAGGTTGTCTAATGCACGATGATATATTTCTCGCGTCTTTTGTTACTACTTCGCTCCTGTGAGTCGTAGCGTGATATAATATAGCCTATAAGCATCCTCAATAAAGGGAATATCTAATGTAATTCTTCTAATCGGATCAGTAGTTACAGATATACAAACCTCCTACATACAAACTTAGAAAACAATTTTACATACATATAAGTGTAGATTTGCCACAAACAAAAGATCATCATTCAATGTTACATTTTGATGTTTTATGATGCACCTGTGTGACTTCACAACATGGATTGACTCTTCATATTTTCCAAACATTTATCGAGAATTTCTTGAATGAAATGTTATATGGTGAATATAAATTATAATAAATTCTGTTACGTACCTTAATCTGTGGAGGAGCAACAGCTACGTAGCTCTGACCATCGTGGTACACTATTGATTCTTGTCCAACGACTATTGCTCCACCTGAAATTTAATATAACATAATATTAAGTTAAATAAAGATATCTTAATAGTTTCAATTAATATATTTCAAAATAGTTTAAATTATAATAATAATTGAATGAAATTCTAAAGAATAACCTTCTTATGAAACCTTCATTCGAACCGTCTGCATCCTGTTGAGAACTATAATTTTTGAGGATTACTATCAATTTCAATTTCGTATTTTCAACGTACGTACATAAAAATATACATACATACAGCATAGACTACTTTTTTAAGTCCGTTAATAAAACCTATTAAAGTCACGTTGCCAAAGTTCTTGCAGAAGTCAATATAACGAAATAGGTCTGAAGAAAATATCGTATTTTATAAAAGGTGTCGCAATGATAACGTGACCGCCTTTTCAAAAGTTTGAAACACTTGCGCAAGTTAAACTTTAGCCCTTACAGGCTTCAATCTCTTGTACCATTGCTACAATACTTGTTTACTTTATTTGAGAATTTAAATTAAAGTAAAAAAAAGAAATTTTTTGTTTTGTTTTATAGGAACAATAGCTGAAGTAGCTACAGGCTTCGTACGGCTATATTGAGACTTTTAATACGAATATTATAATTTAGTCTGTTGAAACTACTATTGAGTCGTTTTATCGTTCTTTTATTAAATTCAAATATTAATTCAATTAAATAGCCTATATATTGTTCAGAAAAATAAGTAGTAAGCGAAATTAATTTCTTTTCAATCTGTATAAATAAAAATGAATATTTGAATCTCTGTTCTCTTTGCATTTGAAAATCATTGATCGGACTGTGATTAAATTTTGGTATGGTGTTCTGGAGACATAAAATATGTATTTACTTTAGATGGTATAGCAACGCATGTAGAGTACAGTTAGTATAATTATAAAAATCGGCTTCCTAAAAATTTCTTGTCCATATAAATCCATTGAGCTGGTCCCCCTATATTATATTTTTTTGTGCATAACAAAGTTTGTGTATTTTATCTTAGTTTTTGATTTATTTTAATGAATGAATGAATTTCGTGTTTCTTTATGAGTACTCTTTTATTATTTTTATCTTTCCTATTTTTTAAGGTGATGATTTTGTGATGTAACACTTGGCAGAAAAAAAAATGAAAATAGTATCTTATTTTGTGAGCATTATTTGTAAAAATATTAATGATTTTTAAGATACATACATAAGAATTTTTATCACCTCATATAATATTTTAAAAGCTGAGTAAATAAATCATTATAAAAATGAAAAAAATTAAAAAATTATAGATATATTTACCAAGTGGACTTGGTACGGGAATGAGTATACAAGCTTCAGTCTCGACATTGTCTTGCTTCCAGGGTATCTTCGTGAATTCTTTGTCTCTTAAATTAATTTCATGTGTCTGGTGGAAAACGTAAAACATAAATAATTAACAAAAAAAATATATATTATACATTTCTAAAAACATTATTATATTTGTACTATTAAAAAAAATACATAAAAAAATTTGTCATAAATGGTTTTCTAAATTTCGTTTAAAGTAAGAATAAATAAATAAATAAACGCGTCACACTCAACGGCCCCCATTAAGATCGCGTGACCTTGTGTGGGGGGTCCAGAAACACAACACTAACACAAACACCCAAACCACGACAAACATCCATTTGGCCAATACAGACATTTGCCGTGAGCGGGGATCGAACCCGCGACCATTAGCGCTTGAGTCAGTTGCAGTGACCACTACGCCAACCTGTCAAGTATATTATCCAGTTACTGTATTACAGCTATACCTTTATATGTCTTCCGTTGAGATCTTGATGAATCAGTATTAATGTCGGATTGGAACAGCCGTGTAAGAATTCTAAATCAAATACATTTAATTCTTCCAATCTGTAACATAAAGAAATTAAACATTTTCAAACAACTGTGATAATTTATTCTTCTTAAAATATATCCAGCCTTTATTGAATACATAATGAATATAAATTAGATTTGAATTTATTAATTACTAATCCACAATATTATACAGTATACTATAGCTGTAGCAAAGACTACACTTTGACTACTAATACTGACATTTGCATTGTAATTATTAAGAACTGAATTAAGTTTGAAGCAAGAATGATATACACAAATTTACACAATTATATTTATAAGATGAATATCAACATTCCAATGATATCAATAATATATTTCTTACTTTTAATTTACCTTAAACTTGCAGCTTTCAGCTCTGTAGAGTCTTTATCAAGTGGTATTATTTTAAATAAACCATCATAAAGCCTTAAACCAATTACTCTTGCTTGTGGATCAATAACGGCAAGGATACCATTCTCAGAAGGTTTCCCAATTCGATCCGCTACATTACCATGGGCTCTTGTTACTACTTCTAATTCACCGTTAGCACCCATTCTCCATTCCAATATCATAGCGTTGTATCTTGCTGTTAAAATGAATACTAAATCTTTCTTCTCATACTGAAATTAAATATTTATAATGTGGTTCATTAAAGTAGATAATAAAGTTAAATTAGGTACTAAGATGATTTTATTTTCTTAACAAAATTCAAATTGACAATACCGACAATTGTAACACCGAATTAAATTTCTGTGTTGTATTGTTTCTGTTTTACAGAAGCATATAAAACACGGCCATTATTAAATTTTAATTTAAAATATAATGCATAAAGGAATTCAATGCAATAGTAACTCACCGGAGGTCTGAATAGTTTCATTTTTGCCACTCTGCCATATAAACCAACTTCTTTCATGGGACGGAGTCCTTCTGGAGTCACAAGGTACATCTCTAGACGAGATACCTTTGCTACCAGAAGGTTTAAGTCCGTAGGTGAAGTAAAATTTCCTAAAATTATTCATGCATTGAATTTAGCTGTCCTAATTGAATATCTTTTTATTTTAAAATACCTATTTGTAATACTGAATAGCGTTCAGAGTAATAATACTAATTTTATTAATTATAATTACTTCTCATTAAGGAAAATAAAAAAACCGCGGAACAAATAAAAATTGTCAATGGTCTTGAACAAAACGTCAATTATGAGAATGAAATACGTAATAAATATTTACAAAACAAGCGTTTCTTGAAGATTTCTAGTTAAATATAGGACAATATATATCCTATCTTCGTTTATTTTAAAACAGCAAAAATAAAAATAATCTTATTAGCCGAAAATAACTCAATGTTATAAACTATTATGGTTAACCTCTATAAGAAAGATGTATATATAATCGTTATTTACCTGTTATACATGCTGTAACCGCGGTTGGTTTTTGTGCAGTAACAACGTAATGATAAGCCATGATCAAAAACTAAATTATGGGTCTTAATTTCTAATAAATTTTCTTTATTTATTTCTTATTCACCATTACAATATTAAAACGGCTGTCGGCTATACGCCGCCTGTTCTGTTTACTAGGGATGGGTATACAGTTATCGATGATAAAAATCGATACTAGGTGAATTTTTTTAATAGTTTTAATTTTTACTGATGTATCGAAGAAATTCCTTTATAATTAAAAAAAAGCTTATTAAAGCCAACGATTACTGTTTGCAATATAATTTTTTATTTTTTCAAATAATGAAACAATTGGAATTTAGAATTATAAAAATTGATACTTAAAAAGATATGAATAGTTTAAAAATCGTTTAATGTGGTGCTCTATAGGTACACTACGGAGTATTCTTTCATTTTTATTATTTCGAGTTATTATTTGAATTACAGTGTTTAATTATTTTGGGTTGCCAGTTAACAAAACACGCGACTTCGTCCGCGTGTAATAGTTACTTTGGGCTAATCATACATTTTAGAACAAATTTGGTTAGCATAAAATAGGTTATAGTGAGCGAACCTTAAAAGATAAGAGACATATGCTGTCGCGGACTTTTATTTTAAACTTTTAAAGGGGAACTTTGTCATACATGATTTTTGCGAAACTTGAACCGTTTACGCAGCGCACGCAGCGTAAACTCTCAATAGGAAAATATCGCCCGATGCTGAAACATTCTTCATTGGGCGCCGCTCCTTTTGGTCTTAGCGTGATAATATAAAGCCTATAGCCTTCCTCGATAAATGGGCTACCTAACACTGAAAGAATATTTCAAATCGGACCAGTAGTTGCTGAGATTAGCGCGTTCAAGCAAACAATCACACAAACAAACTCTTCAGCTTTATATGTTAGTATATATTATGTTATAATCTCATCAAATTTGGCACCCAGAATGCCGACCATTTTGCATGACGTGGCCTAGTAACCAAAAAACTAGAAATTGATAATAATAGGCGAGAGGATCAGGGCCAAAAAGTCAACTTATCAAAGTTTGAAATGGATAAAGGTTTTTAACGTCAAATTAAATTTTATGAGCATATCTATATATTGTTGTAAAATATTATTGCGAAAAATATTATAAATTGCGCTAGTCAATATAAGCCCATTAAGCCGTTTTCAATTTAGAGCGTGCTATCATATTTTTTCTACATTACAAATTTAATGTGTTTTTTTATCAAAGTATTCGATTCATTCATTTAAATTCTTAAAATGACAAATAGATTGGCGCAGTGGTCACTGCATCTAACTGAAGCAATAGCGGTTGCAGTTTCGAACCCTGCTCACGTTCACTGAAGAAGAGTGTATTCATGTGGCATCCGTATTGGCCAAACGGATTTTTGTGCTGTCTGTGTGTTTGTGGTTATGTGTTAATTCCGGACCCCCGATACAGGATCATGAGATCCTAATGGGGAACGTTGAGTGTCTTGCGTTTATCATTGTTAAAATTCTTATCATCATTATCCTCCTTAAAAGAAGAAATCATTATCAAAACTGTTTTATTTTCATCATTCTTAAATCTATAACAATGATATTTCATGACCACTTATACATATATATATCGCGTTCATACAATTTTACAATAGCAATCTATACTAATTTACAACTTTGACAAGCTCGTCAATTCGTCGCTCGGTAAAAAAATGCTCGAATCCCTGGCAACGAAACTGCTGATTCGTGTGTCAAATCCGCCATACATCTTGGTTCTTTAGAACACTTTGAAAATTCCTCACAAGATCTCTGTACTGTCGCAAATACTCGAATGTTCAATTCTTGGAAATCTTTTTGGAATTCATCAAAATCAGCCAAGGGTAAACGCTATGCCAGCTTGTAACCTGAAATTCCAAGTCGTCCTTGGTTTTTCCTTTTCAGACGTGCTGACCGCTGGGTCACTTCTACAATTTGTCGTTTGTGTCTTGGCCATGCATGTACTCCCAGGCACCTGGTCAAAATTAGAGTTCGTGACCACTCACTGTGCGATTGCGGCTTAGAGGAAGGTTCCCCATCCCATATCCTGTTTAATTACCCCAGACTTCTTCATCCCCTCTATGACGTCCTCCCTCCTAAAGTACCCCGCCCTATAAATGTTGACTGTTTATTGATGTTTGTATTTAGTCCACTGTATTCGTTTCTGTGTAAATATATTAAATATAATAAAATTAAACTGTAAATAAAACATGTGATTGTCCCATTAAAATTACCTGTATTTTTTGTACTATTATGTATAATATTTATATTCATTTTTGTGTTGTTCTAGGTTAAGGACTAATAATAAAATTCACACTACTTTAGGGTGTTTTCAAAATTTGGTTAAGGTTGGATTCGTGACCCCACCGATTATTCTCCGTCGTGTCTTCTCCATTCCACGTGACATTGGCGAAATAACATGTGTCTAAGTGGCACAACTAAAAGCCATTAACCAAAGAATTGAATTGAATTTTCACAAAATGCCCCAAAAGATTATGGTTTGTTCAACAGAATGAACATTCAGAAATACAACTCGAAAGAGAAAGAAAATATATTTATTGTGTAATAAATAAAAATTTAGTTTGCATTAAGTAACATTTGATTGGAAAAATAGCATAAAAATTTTACAGGGTATACAGAGGGAAAAAAATATTGAGCATTTTTAATGAGGTTTTAAGTAAGACTTCAATTAAGACAAGATATATAATATAATTTGTTTCTGCATTGTTTCTTATGTACTATATTTTATTTACAATATCTATTTATTCTTTTATTAAAATCAGTCTTCGTAGTTGTTAGGCGGCACACTTTCGAATAGCACTTGAGTTAGGAATGTAAATTTATCTGAAATAAAAAAAGTTAAGATTCAAATTTCAAATTTTTCATTCCATTAAGATTAATTTTGTTGAGGTTGGCTTGGGTTCTAGCCTCTAGTTTACTTTATATTTTCAATATTATATATTTTGAGAATGTTTAAGTTACATCATATCAAGGTGAGTTTTTTAACTGGGCGTGCTAGGTCAATAGTATAACGTATAACGAAAAATACTTAAAATGAATCTATCAAAAAACTAATTATGCAGTTTTAGTTTCCATCAAAATCGGCCTCCACGGTCTTACCTTTTACAATCGGATTTGACCTACCAAGCCCATGCAAAAAACTCACCTCTAAATGATATATAACTTGACCATTATTAGTGTTAGTGGTATCATACATTTTGGAAATATATTAATTAGTATGGTCTAATAAAAAATAGTTACACAAAAAATATAACTATTCTTACGGTAAAAATCCTTTTTTAACAACTGTTTTTAACAATTTAAACTTGTATACTCACTTAATATGGCAGTAGGTGTCTTTTTATAATAGACAAATATCGTGTATACGATCACACCAATGACTATGAACCCGATGGCCATTAAATATTTGACTGACGGATCATGGACTATTGGCAACACTGACAGGAATATTGCCACAAGTAACACAAAGCATGGCACTAATGTTGGTACTCGATATGGCCTGGGTTTGGTTGCCTGTGTTTTCCTTAGTACGAGTAACGCAACCATCGCCAATCCGTAGAAAAACCAGAGGAACCAACTGGCAAACTCTATTAGGGTTTTAATGTTACCAACCAAAATAAATACTGAGGTAAGAAGTGCCTGAAACAAAAAAAAAAACATAATAATGTTGTGTTAGATTGATTATTTACTAATATTTCTATATAGATTGATTATTGACAGACACGTTGGCGCAGCGGTCACTGCAACTGACTCAAGCGCTAACGGTCGCGGGTTCGATCCCCGCTCAAGGCAAAAGTCTGTATTGACAATACGGATGTTTGTCGTGGACCCCCGACACAAGATCACGCGATCTTAATGGGGGGCTTTGAGTGTGATGCGTTTATTTATTTATTTATATTTGATACATGTAAAGAAAATTTTAGTTTGAGATGAGAATTATACTTGTAAGTTTTGCTCACAGACTGTCATAATTATTTACATAAATTGTTTATCACTGCTTTTACGCATAGAAGAATTTACTGTCAATTGACTTTTAAAGCTTCCGTAAATGCATATTCTGTAAGGTACTGTTACCAAGTTTCAGAGTTTTTGAATATCAGATACGAGAGTAAAAGTTACGTCTAATTTTTGCCTTACAGAAGTTATAATAAAGGTAAATGGTAACCTGGAATGCAACAGCCGGTGCTGGCGTGAGTCTCTTCATATTAACATATGAGAACACTTCCAGCATGTGACCTCCTCGCGCGGCTGTGTAGCATACTCTGAAAATTAATTATAAATAAATATTCATAAATATTATTATGTACTTTTCCTATTAAAGACTGGAATTCGTTTATTTTAGCATTTACTTTAATAAATAAAAACTATTCTTGATTCGAATTGATTCGAATATTAAATTAAATAGATGAACAACATTCAATATTTAATTTGCTTAAAAATTTCATCTTTAAAATTATAATTTTGTCTTATGTTTAAATTTAATTTACAATTACTTTTTTATTAATACCATAGAAATAATTTAAACTTTCATACCTGGTAACACCAAACTGTACGCTCATCGCACAGCCAAACGTAGCTATGGCAACACCGAGCGGAATTAAAAAGCTGGCGGGTCCTAGTACTCGAGTACCGAATGCCACTGCTACTGCTGGTACTGACACCATCTCAGCGTACGACAGCACAGACATGTACGCTACATTCATAAACACGTACAGAGCGGTGATGAGGGGTACAGCGATGGATATACTGAGGGGGACATTTCTGTGGAATAAAGTTTGGTTATTATTCAAACTTGTCTTGTGAATGCGTAAGTTCGTAAACGTGTTGTGTTTATTACTTCTTTATGTTGTGACGATGACGATATTATTTGTATATACATATGTTTATTTAAGATTAATCCCATGTTTCTCTTTATATTATTCTCAAAAAAGGAAGCCAAAAATATAATTTCTGGCCCTTTATCTGGTACATTATAGGTAAACTGTTTGTCAAACATCTAATTTTTTCCTTTTTTAAGTAAAAATAATTATTATACAATATAAATTAGAGATTAAGTTTAGTAAAAACGTTAACGTTAATATTTTTATAACAACTTATTTTGATTAGTATTTTTGTTAAAAACGACATAATATACTTACACGCCCGGGTTAATAATTTCTTCGGTAACAACAGTCACGCTGTTCCACCCATCATACGCCCATAAACCGGAATACAGCGCGAGTGCGATACCTCCTGGACTTTTAGTACTACCCTCAAAACCTTTGTTTAAATTTTCAGTGTTACCTGTAATAAATATTTTATTTTAAATATATTAGATATATTTATATTTCACGTTTTAATTCTATTGAAATCAAGATTAAGGATAATGACGAAATGATTATACAGATTTTTTTAAAATTAATATATACTTTTTAAAAATAGTTCGTAAATCGTTGGAGTCGTTTTCGAGGTGTAGATTATATCATTATATAGTCATTGCTCATTTAAAGGTTTTACCTAGATAAGAAAAAAAACAATATGAAACAGAAATAATATTCACTCGTATATATGTAAAAAAAAACATATATATTTTCTTTATTATTGTATAACTAAAACTTTAAAAGATTAAAAAATTCTTATTTAATTAATAGTTTTATTAGTATTAGTATAACTAAGTAAAGAAAAAGAACCGACTTTCAAAGTAAAATATGCATTTTCGTTTTTTGGGACACACACCAGTTATTTCAATTTAATCGATTTCAATAAAATTTCTATGGGACCAATACAGAAGCATATTCTTTCATTCAAAAAAGAATTTTCAAAATCGGTTAAGAAATTATGAACTTTTGAATAACACAAATAATTACATACCATTAATTATTTCATAAAGTCCTCCACCAATCACAATGAGGCAGGCAAATACTTTGCACACTCCAAATATGTTTTGTACTTTAACAAACAGTTTCACACTAGTTATATTAATGTAGGTCATAACAACTGAAACAATATGATGAAATAAATAAACAATAGAAGATGTATGCACAAGATTTAATAAACAGATATCAGTCTTATATACTTTTACTATTAATTCATTTATTAAAAACTTGGTTCTCATTTGGTTTTATTTATTCTTATTTAACATCACATTATGCAATATTAAATAATTTGTAATAATTAATACAAATTGTATTCAAAACTTAAGAACACATTGAAGTACAAAAAAGTATTTAAATAAAGATTTATAGGATGTTTAAATCTATAAAAGCAATTAATCAGGATCTTTTTTATTGTATTTACACAAAATATATATATCAATGATATTATATAAGTACAGATATGTTATAGACTCATGGATTTTGTCACCCACACTGCTGATCACTTTGAGTTTGAAGATTTTGCCTAGCAAGTAGCCACAAGGTAATGACTGACTATGACAAGCAATAGTTCGTTTGGTCCAACAACACAGTCAACAAGCTCGTCAAAATTGGAAGTCAATACATAATTTTAAAAGGAAATAGAATGAACATACCGAATCTGTAGTTATAAAACATCATTAACTATAATTTTTAATTACACACAAAAAAATAAATAAAACTAATGAACTTAAAATATTTATTTAGAAAAATACAAATAAATCATTTCAATGGAACACATAATTTCAAGTTTAATATTAAAAATCCTATCAATTAATAATTATTTTTACATTTGAAAATCAATATGCAATTTTCACTTCCATATTGTTATAAGGGTTGGTAGTGACAATGTTCATGTCTTTAAGAAGTTCTATGATGCGATAGTTTTCCTGTGTTATTTGTATGTAGCCACTGGACTCTTCATTTAACTTCTCTTGCATTAATTGCTGTAATAGACAAATTTTACTTTCATTAAAAAATTTATTATAACTAAATTAATATATAATTATATGTTCTTACACATGGTTAATAATAATAGATTTTTATTTAAATAATCAATATTTTTTAATTACAAATAAAAAGAACAAAACAAATATTTGAATATGTGACATAATTATTAAAAAAAGAAATCAAATTCACAACTGTATTGTAATAATTTGACAAATGAAAATTGACTTAAAATAATAATTTAGACAATTTGAATAAGGTGATTTTGTAAGAGCCATAATTATTTTTTAGAACTCACCCCCATGACATCAACAATGGCTTCACTAGCACTCGGGAACAATGACTGAATGAGTCCATGAAGTTCCGTCTTTAATGTGTGGAATGTTTCCTTAGCCTTTTGCAAGTGTTCTGGCCTCACTTCTCTTTGTACTATTCGTGGACGGGAAAGTGCTTCTTTGGTTGTATTGGTTAAGTCGTTTAACCTAGAATATTCCTTAAAAACTTACTTTCTGACAGTTTTCGTTACACAAATTCTCGCATGAGTGGGAAATACTGTTAATAATATAATAGTATTTTAATGAAGTTGTATTCTATAATAATTTACGCACTTGAACAACCATTTCTTCACTAATAAGCATACTTATAAATTATGTATAAATTATTTATCCAAAATATTGTTGTATGGACTTGAGAGTTTGGAGTTTGATATATATTTTGATCCAGGACAAAATATACAATAAAACATTAAAAATACAACAAAAATACAATCAAGCCAGCAGTGTCTTAATTATAAAGTTATACATATACAAAGAAAATTTAAATAACCATTGTCTTTACTTATAACACAATCATGAAATAAATAAATAACATACCTTTGTATTTCATTTTCAACATCAAGAATGGATCCTCTAGTAAATGCGGTAAGTTCATTAACTTGTTCAGTCTTTTCCTTCATTTCAGCAAGAAATTGACTTACTATTAAATTTTCATCGATTGGTATCTGTGTTGTAGAATTTTCTATTTCAATTCGTAGGCCTTCCAAGTAACACAGGATTTTTTCGCCTACATTATTCGGCGTTAATGATGCATCCAAGGGCGAGTTTTCTATTATATTACATATGTCTAGACATCTTTCTTGCAATCGCTTGATTTCACTTGATAAATTTGCTTTAGTTTCTGTATTTAATTTATTAGACATTTTGAATGTTTGAAATTTCAATTTTACCGATATAAATATGTTAGCATATTGTGCAGGAACGATGTTATGTTGTTTTAAATCACTTTTAGTTAGGTATTGTAACGTTTTACACACTGTTTAGTATTGAACTGATTCAAATAATAACGAAAAAACGCTTTCATTACAAGGAACGGTTGACGTTTGACGATTGAGCGTTGAGGTTGTTTTTGTGTCAATGTCAAACTTAAGTGTTGCGCGGCGTGTTTATTGTTCGATTACTCGAGTAGCGATAGCATTAATAAAATCGATTTTATTTAAATAACTTACATAATGCTGCTAGTGATCCCAGTTTAATGGCCGTAGCTTTGTAGTCGGATTGTAAGTCAGTAGTGAAGGGTTGAAAGGCGTATTCCGCAAATGTCATTACAATGATAGCTACTTCAGCCGGTCTCAATATTACGACATAAATCCAGGCACATATAAATGAAGGCAAAGGACCCCAAAATTTATGAGTTTTTCCAAATGCTTCTTGAAAATATGAATATTCAGCGCCAGATTTCCCAACGACAGTGCCTAATTCGGCAAATGATAATGCTCCTTTAAGAAAAAAAAAAATACATTTAGATATTATTATTTTGTAATATAGAATACAAAGTTTTTTTTTATATGGAGAAGTATGATAATAACATGAAAAAGCATAGGCATCTTACCTACACCCACCTAATAAAGATATTATTCCAGAAACCGTCCATACTATTAAGCATAATGCAACGGAACCCGAGTTTTCTAGGGCTGACGCTGGCGACACAAAGATACCAGAGCCAATCATAACTCCAAGAATCAAATTAACAGCAGAGAACAATCCTAATTCCCGCTTTAATTCAATCGTACTTCCGGTCATATCAGAGAGTTCGTTATCTTTATGTTTTTCATTTTTTTCTAAGGCTTCCATTTCTTTACTGGCCATTTTTGTACCTATAACAAAAAAAGTATACATGAAATAAATTAAATTATTTTATATATTACATACGAAATAATGTTTTATTTTCGCAATTGCAATTGTGCAATAAATATAATAGAAACAATCATATTTTATAACTATAGATGTGTTACGTTATTTAAAGTTAGAACCTAGACCATTAGTTGCTTAATAGTGTAAGCGTTATAAACCTGTACCCATTTCAGTCGCTAGCGGTTATGTTAGAGGCACGAAAAATTCTTCAAAGATCTCGCCATGCGAGAGCAACCTGCGATAAGTTTCAATCCGTATGACAATCGCGAAAACAAAAAAAGAGTATATGGTAAAGGTCCAATCAAACAACAAAATCATATTGTTGTACGGGTGTGAGACGAGAAACGTCACTAAGGGCATCGCAGCAACTCCAGATCTTTATGAGTTTTTTCAACAAAATCTCAATATTTACTGGCCTGACAAGATATCCAAAAACCTTTGGGAATGACACAATGAAGTCCGGCTCGCCCCTCAGATCAAACGCGGCAAATGGAGCTGGATAAGTGATATCCTCTGGAGAGATCCAAATCATGTAGCGAGGCGAGGCCTAGACTTGAAGCTCTAAGAAAACAATCAAACATAGACGTCCAAAGTAGACTTTGGCGGCGGACTAACATTGACGAAGCAAAGGCCATTGGGAAAATCTGAAGCGAAAACGCCTAATATCAAGAGGGATGGCGATTAGGGGGCATAAGATTAAGTAAGCCATTTAAATTAATTATTCAATGCGTAGAAGCCTTAATCGTAAGAGCTATTAATAAATTCATTTTGATACTTAACATATAATCAAAGTATGGTGAATGAACTTAAAATTGTTAACGTTATCAGCACAGTGATTCATATTACAACTGATAAAAAGCACTTATTGTGGACCTTGTGTATTGAATAATAGGAGTCACATTGAAATGTAGAGAAGTAAATAAGTTCGTGGGAATTAACCTCAGTATAAGAAAGAGGTCAGAGGGAACATTACGTCCATATTGCCGAATCAAACAGGAAAGACTGACCACTTAGTGCCAATCAAGAAAAATGCTAGCGGCGTTCTCTATCGGGAGGAAATGTGTTGCTAAATTAGGGAAATGTTTTTATGTTTAGATCTCTATTGGCATTTAATTGAACGAATATTTTGTTGAAAAAAGATAATTCCAGTAAAAACGCACAACAATTTGTAATATTTCTGTATTATGAACTTTTTGTAGGCTTATTTTTTATAGATAACAATTTTATTAGTAATTAATGCTCGAACATATTTTATTGGACAAGTTTTATTTATTTATGTATGTATTATTACACGACCAACTGATTGTAAAGTGCCTAATAATTAATTAAAATAAAAATTCTATCTAGGTTTATTTTTTTACAGTAGGTACAGTACACGTGACAGCGCGGCAACTTTAAAATGTTTATCCTGTTTTTAAATATTAAGAGAAAGTTTTATTTTAAATTGCAAATGTATTTTTAACAGTGAATCTAATGATTTTTTTGTTTACGCCAAAGTCCATCTTAAATATTTACAATATTTTTCTAATCTACTCCCGTGTAGAGTAGATTGATATCAAGTAATGCGTGGCACAGTCCGGCGAGTAAATACTGCTTATCATCGCGATAACATGATTTAAACCAATACCTTGGATAAGTTTCTTAAGGGAATGCATATTTTTGAAACACGTTCACCATCATTAACTGTTGATAAACTAAAATATTTGACATTAAGTAAAGAATTTGGAAATATATCATACTATAATAATTTTATCGTCCTATCGAAAATCCTATTTTCGTGTTGTACAAATAAAAAAAAACGATTTAAGTGTTCATTTGGTCAATTAATAATCAAGACAACAAAGCTATAACGATAGCCCTAAAAACATTTTACGTGTAGTCATTTATGAACATCTTAATTTTAAAAATTTAAATTGATATTTCCTTTGAAATCTGAGAACCGGAAATTACGATTAAGTACAACAGTTCTTTTACTTTATTGAAGGTAATGACAATAAAGCTAATTTTGATTTTACAGATTTATAAGATAGTTCTTAATTAGAGACAGCGAATATATGTGTCAAAGAACATCCGCCAATTTCTACAATAAGCTGAGTTAAGCTCGGTGTAACAGTGTGCAGTCAGCTCCGACTGTAAATACAAGCGTATGTCCCGTGTGTCCGATAACAGTCTAAGTCGGTTGGTACTGACTTATTGACAGTAACTATTTACTGCGACTTAACATATTAGCGATATACTACTGACATTGATAACGATCACGAGAAAGGTGACCCGGAGGGCGTGATAAAAATAGTTCTATTAGAAGTAATTTAATTAGTCATGCCTTTTAAATTATTTGCGAGGAGTATTGTATAATTACGTCTTTGTCTCGTTTATTAACTACCTAAGTCTTAGCTGATGAGAAAATAAAAGTATAGTGTTGTCTATGAAGTCTTTAGTCTAAATTCAATTACTTTTATTGCCAGTACGCGCCTTAACTTTTTTACTTTACATTACTCGTCTTGCTCTTATAAATATATTAATAATATCGAGTAAGCAAGTGACTAGAACTTTAGAGGAAACTGCCTATAAGTAAATTGGTTGTGTGACATTTTTTTTCTAATCGAATAGGTACTTTTTTCGACTAGTACGTCCAAACAAACTATAAACTTTTTATTTATATTTTTTGGAATAGAGAATTTTTATTTTTATTTTATAAAAAAAGCGGGCGAACGAACAGCCCGTTACATGTAATTTATAGCAAGTGATACAGACTTTTTCAAATGCTGATTTTGTTAATATTGAATTTATAATATTTATTTTTATTAAAACCACACTAAAGTTTATTTACCTAACTGTTCCAGGTCCTATCTAACTTTATACGAAACATGATTGGACCAGCAATTGGATTATGATGAAACGTAACAAACAGACTAACAGACATAATTACTATCGCATTTATAATATTAGTATGAACTAGCTGTCCGGGTTCACCCGTGTCCATGGTAACCTCGGTTTTTATGAGTGATAGCGTAATATTATAAATATAGTCTATACCTTTCCTTAATAAACGGGCTATGTACTAAAATAATTCTGAGTTAATCGCGTTAAACAAAGAAACTCTTAGCTATATATCTTAGTGTAGAGCTAAAGCAAATGATTTTAAAACCAGACAGATAGTGATACAGAAGGCAAATAATAGTAAAATTGTGATGACGACGTTTGCGAAGTTGTTTAATCACATGTTACACATTAGGCGAGAATTACACTTGTAAATTTGTTTTCAGATTTTTATAAGACTTACATAAATTGTTTGTCGTTGCTTTTACACCTGAAAGCAGTTATTGTCTGTGCCTTATTTTTGGGATTTACATCTTCCATAAGGTTACGTTAAAAATTATATGATACTTTATAGCTATGTCACGTTCATACTATTTGATGTGAAAAATCAGTACCCATTTCCAACTTTTATAAGCTCGTCAAGTGATTCGTTGGCCCTAAGATATTATCGCATATCAGTCACTATCTGTCGTTAGCTGATTGCTAGGCAACGTCGCCCAAAGTGGCTTTTTGCGTGACAATTTGACCTTATAACATATTTATAGTTATATAATATGATTGTAATATTATATTATTCATTCGCTTTGAAAATATATCATGTGTTTTACTTCGGGAGATTCAAGAGACTCTTTATAAAATTTTTCATTCATTTCAAAAATGTCGTGAGATTTTTATTTATTTATTATATTGAATTTAAAGAAATTAGTTTAGATTTGTTTTTGAATAAATAAAAATAAGACCTAATTATGTATAATCAGCAAATTTCGAATAACATAATAGTAAAAGAACGACTTATGTAACATTTTTTACATAAAAGTGAATGCTACTAATTCCGTGTCAACATGTTTTTTTTTAGATTTTGAATGACCTAACAGTAACAAACAACCTAGAATTAAGTTCTCAGTTACTCAACAGATAATTTTTAGGATTCCGTTTCGGAAAGGTGCTACATGATCCTATTATTAAGCCTCCCTTGTCCTTCCGTCTGTCTGTCCGTTATTTTTCAACTGTTTTTCAAAGTTGTTTTATGTTAATTATAATGTACAAGTAAACAAAAAAGTAAAAAATAAATATTTTCAAACACATTTTGAAGCCATCAGAACAGCGCAAAATCGGTGAACAAACATAAATAAAAAAAATACATACAGCCGAAGATAGAACTTATAAATGTAATTCTTGCCTAGTAATAATTCGCCATACTCTCTCTCTATTAATGTCTACGATCCGTTGCTAGGCGACTCTCCAGGTCACGTGTATATTAATCTCATTGATAGTAATCAATTAGAAAGAAAGGATGAATTATTTTGAAATTTACTGCAGATAATTATCATAATTATCACAGACACGATACGTGTCATAAAAATGTTTAGATAGTGATTCGAATAGGTACCAAAAAACTCGAATGATAAGCCGCTTTGAATTGGCAACAAATGTTTTATCACTCGCAATAATGTAATGAACATTTGACAGTTGTAAAATTATTATTAGTATAACTCATATTTGCGACTACGTCTGAAAGTGTGTTTTATTTTCGACATTAGAAAAAAAAAATGCGTTAACATTATGGTTAGATCACTTATTTTAGTTACATTGCGTTCTGTTTTTGGTTTCACTCTTGTCTATGGTTACTGTTTCATATATTTTATAACCTTCTTCAATTACAAACAAACTTACAAACAAATTTTCACCTATTTATAATATTATTATAGATAAGTACTAATATTATAAACTCAAAAGTTTAGTCTAACAAACTGTTACGTATTCACACTTAAACCGCTGATCCAATTTTGATTTTTTTTAGAAATAGATTGAACTTTGAAGAAAGAAGAAGCTACTTTGTGCCACGAAATAACTTAAATAGAAAGTTTTTACGCAGTAGGAAAAGGATCTTGAACGGAACTGATTTTGTTGAAATACTTATTAGAGGTAAAATTGAAGCAAAAATAACGTACTGACAGTAAATTCTTTCAAGTGTAAAACAATGAAAATTAACTTATGTAAATCTTTATTGAAGTCTGAGAGCAAAAGTTTTAAGTGTAATTGTCGCTTTAAAATTAGCTTAGAGTAGCTTTTGACTATTCGATTGTTATAATTTTGAACCGACTTTCTTTTCGTTTCTTAATTTCGTTGTGAATGTTTTTTTTTTTATGTTTGTTACGTCAGAACTCCGTCATTGGTTTAGAAAATTCTTTTATCGTATTTTTTTTTAAGTATTCATTTATGTTAGTCCTATAGACTTTTTTCAAATCAGTCAGTAGTTTGATTTTTAAATCAAAATAACTGAAATTATGTTTGTAACTGGAGTTATGACATCGAAGCAAACGAAATTACGTGCATTGTTTTTGAAGTCGGTTTATTTATTTTTTAATATTAGTTTATGGTTACTGCTTCGCTCCTATGAGTCGTAGCGTTATAAAGCCTATAATAAATAAACTATCTAACACAAAACATAATTTTTCAATTCGAACTAGTAGTTTCTGAGATAAGCGCGTTCAAACAAACAAACAAACTCTTCAGCTTTATAATATTGGTATAGATAAATAGACTCCAACGGACCAACAAACAATTAGTATCTATCTTGTATGTTAATAACTGATAAAAAAATTAACACAGATTTGCTATCTCTGTTAATTACAGTTTACAAAACTTAACATTTTTGTATATACTTAATAAATTTTTTTATATAATAAAGTTGAGTGAAGAATTATTTTGCTGTAACCTTTGTAATATTAATAATTGACTGCGTGTGAATTACCAGATTGGTTATTGTTGACGCCACGGGTAATGTTATATATTGTACTAGACGGTGTCCGCGATTTCGTCTGCCTAGAATTATTTACCCTTATTTTTTATCATTGAAATTTTACCCATATTTCAATCTCTTACAGCCGAAAAGCAGCCTGTGTCCTTTCTTAGGCTCTAGACTATCTCTGTATCTAATTTCATTTAAATTAGTTTAGTTGATTTGGCGTGATTGCGTAATACACAGATAGAGTTACTTTATCATTTATAATATTAGTCAGGAAGTAAGGATAACTTTTGTCTATAAATAAATCAACATGAAATTTTGTATACAAATTTTCAGGGGTACAGAAAAGGGCATTGGGTACATTTCACCCAGAAAAAGTTTTGCTCAAGAGACAACAACTCGGGAACACCCGTACGAAGTCGCAGGTACATCTAATATTCGTCGCATAAAAAATACATCCAGACGAATATAGAATCTAGAACCACGAAACCTAGAAACGCAGAAAATTTTCCGAAGTCGAATAAAAATAAAAGTAACCGACTTCAAGAGCAAAATACGTAATTTCGTTCACTTGGATATACTTATTTAAGTTATTTGGATTTTAAAACTAAATTACTTAATCTATTATGATGAAAATTCCGCGGGAACAGTCGGAAAGTATAGACTGTACTCTCGCTATTAAAATGAAGAAGTAATTAACTAAATCGGGTGTAGCTCTTTTTCGAGTAATCGGGAAAGATGCAAAAAAGTCCCCCACAAACTGCGAAGCTTCTTTTTGTTTGTCGGTTAAAAATAGTAAACATTACATCCTACATAGGAGTAGTGTTCATTGAGTTAGCATAAATACACTTTAGCTAAGGATAGTTAACTGAAATTTCACGTTTTACGCGCTGTAATCGTCATAAGAACGTATTCATTCGCTAATATGCTAAGTAAAGTTATTTATGTATCATATTTCGACACAATAAAAATTATGATAAATTATAGGAAGACGGATAATTAAATGAGTTTCCAAATTCGTAAATATTTTAAAAAGTGGTCAAAGTAAATCCTTTCAGGTGTAAAGCAATAACAAATAATTAACGTAAATTGTTATGAAAGTTTGAAGCAAAATTAATTATAAGTGAAAATCTCGCCTACTAAGATTAATCTGCAAATCTTTAAATGCAGTTTTTCTTAACTTCGAATCGGTTCTTTTCGACAAATTTATCTAACTCCGGTATTTTCAGATATCTCGGTACTGATCCATATTCATGAATCACTTTGTATATGAAAAATCTTTTCTGAGATGCAAATGAAAACAGCACAACAATATTCTGCTACAAAAATACATTATCGATGTCGACAGTATTCGCATGAATGTATTTTATTAAATTTTATAGATTACCTAATCGCCTAAATGTTTAGTCAATTATTGAATTGTTTGTAACAGACAGTAATTCTATCTTTTTCCAGAACGTTGTAGAGCTGTATGAGTTTTAACGCAAACTGTCAGGTTTGCGTGACGAAAAATGAAGATACGAGATACGAGGAATGAAGATATGCTATTATATGGCGAGATTTACATTTGTAATTTATAATCTCGTAATTGAAATATAACAATTCTGTATCCACTGGTAATAATTACCTAGATAGCCTTACGAAACTTTACTTGTTGTGGCTGTTCAAAATAAAAGGACTGACAGTAACTTCTTTTAGATCTAAAGTTTGAGAGAAAAACTTACAAGTGTAATACTCGCCTTTAAACAACTAATTTTCGCTCGCTACTTCGCGTTTTATGTTAATAGAAAGTAGGTAATTATTTGTAAGAGAGGAACATCTATTAGACATATGAAATTGCTTCGCTGATAGTCCATTAGACCTATTTTTTCAGAAACTATTTTACATATTAAGAACTGTTTTATTTGATATCACTCTAACATTGCAGTGCAAGCAGCAACGTTAAGATATGGCGAAGTGAAAATAAAAAAAAAACTTTAAAAACTAAAAATAAACATCTTTGTTAACTTCCCAGATTATCTTCTGAACACTCAGAAACTGTATGTCGGATATGTAATTGGATATGTTGATCGATTGGCATCGGTTTCCACACGAAATATTATCAAGAACTGCACTTATGAATGATAAATGTGCTAACGAAATTGACAAAACGAAGTGTTCAATATGATTGATTAGACATGGGCTCGTGTTTGATTACATAATTTACTTTTTTAAACTTGGTAAAGATAATTTAAATCATGTCTATACATATTACCATAGACTAATAATAGTTTTAATAAATTATTATATTTATTTATTTAAAAGCACAGCACTGTACGTCCTCAATAATTAATAGATATTATTTTCAATTCGACGCGGAATAGTGGCAACGTTTCATCTCTGAATAACGATTCTTTGTGCGAAAGCACACCTCCTGCCACCAGCGGAGGCAATAAGACAAAAAGTTACTTTTTTAAATAATATTTTTTTAATTTCGTTTTTTACTATTTTTTTAATTTATTTATTATAAAAATGGGGGCAAACGAGCAAATAGTACCACCTGATGTTAAGTGGTTATCATCGCCCGGACATATGCAACACCAGGGACGTTGTGGCGGGTGGGTTGCCGGCCTTTGATGGAAAGGTGTCTAAACACTTGACGCTTGAAAACCCCCAAATTATAGCGCTCTGGGAAAACAGGAGGAGCAGTCAGGAGATAAATCATTCCACAGCCTGCACGTACGCAGGAAAAAAGATCGTGAAGCCCGCACATTGGATACCGACTATGCATCCAAGTGGTGTGGATGATATAGAGTTCTGAGGCGAAGAGTGCGATGGTAAAAGCAAGACGATGGCTAATATAAGTACTTATTCTTAAAATTGCTTCCACTTTTATACATTATATACATTGGTAGCTCGCTTTGTTATAGTTTGCAATTTTCATGCTTATTCGCATACTTTGTTCATCTTAAAATATTCCGATTTTCATTACCGAAACGAATTTTGAAGAAAACATATTCGAGTGTATTTATTAAATGTACGGTCCAAATTCTCAAACAATAATACTACAACGTATCTGTTACTACGGTACAGAGTTATTTTTAAAATTATGAGACATAAACTTACAAGTGTAATTCTCGCCTTATATTTGAGGAGCTTTTCTGAACTTTCGATTGACGAAATATTGTTTCGAAAATGTTGTCATGTTCTCAAAATGTTTTTACTTCTTTTCTTTATGTTTAATGAAAGTGTAGCTACACGTATAAACGATAAAAATCTCTTATAATACTTCCCGTATAAGATTTATTACAAACACATGAATTAATTTTATTAAACGGTTAATAATTTTAAGTTATCCATTATGGATGTATGTGATAATACGTGTGAATAAATTACTTTATAATAATTGAAACGATTACAAAATTTATATTTCTATTGAAATCTAAAATATATATTTATGTAAAAAGAGGTAAATTATATTTATTAAAAAGGTCTATTCTTAATTTGTATATAGGTACCTATAATGTAATTTTCTTAGTTATAAATTATAAATAAAATGCAAGTTCCGAAGATAACACACAATTGTTACGTTTCTTTACTAAATTTAATGATCAGTTTTCGTATTGAAGGTGTTTCCAACTATGTTATTTCTAAGTACGGAACGGACGGAAAGCTTAGGAACGTCATGTAAGAGAATGTTTGGAGACATGTTAGTGTGAATTAGGTCAAAAATATAACGGAACTAACTGTACATTAGGTTAAATATTATACGGTATGCGAAGACAGCTGCCTCTTACGATTAGTACCAGACTAATTCTCGGAATTCTGTCAGACCGATCAATATCGAATGTTAATTTCGAAATGTTCATACAATTTGATAATGTCTCACGTAATATAACGGTACAATGCAGTTTTTTACGATATCACATTATAAGTCATTGTTACTCTTAGTTTTTTTTTTACTTGGTCGTATTATAATAAAAATCAAAACTGACTAACTGACATATTCACTGACTGATCATTCAACATAGAGCCTAAACCGCTGGGTTTAGAAAAATGAATTTGCACAAATGTTCCTTAAATGTCGTAAGTGTGCACTAACAAATTTTAAATTTTAATAAAAAAAAAATTCAATAAATTGCCGGATGTATTTAAGCAAAATATAAACGAACCAAGCTACCCAAATAAGTTAAAAAAAAATCTTAACAAAAATATGCTATTACACACTCGAGGAATATCTGACAGATAAAATTGTGATATGACGTCCGTCTCTCTAACATTTGCTACGCCCTAGCAGGGTTTATTTCATGTAAACTAAAGTTTAATTGTATGTGTGAGCATGAATTTGCAAATAAAAAAAAATAAATAAACAAACGATTTTTGAAAATTCATCCGGTAAGGGGTTAAACATAAGAGGATTGAAACATTGTTAGGCATTAAATTCCTATGTATGCGCAGGTGAAGCTGCCGGGAACTGCTAGTTTTACGTATAAACTTTCTTCTTGAACTTCTTTGTTTATTGATGAAAACTAAAATCCGTTGTGTAGTTTGGAAGATCTAAGCCTTCAGGGAAGCGACTCTTTGTTTTATACTACCTATGTAGATATTGTCGTTAATAAGACTTCATGTACATAACCTTTAACCTCCCTCGATAATTTTCCAATTGAATGTCAAAAGAATTTTTTAAGTAGGATTGATGATCCTTACGATTGAAGATCCTGAAAATAGAGCATTTTTTAAATAAAGCTAAAGGTAAAGGAGCACGCGGGTCACATGATATAAAGTTATTGCTATCACCCATGGACATTTACAGGACTATAATCGTTATCTACTAACTTAAAAAGGAATGAGGAATGAAGGTGATCACAAAGTGTAAAAAGAATTGGGAAGGGGGGATAGGCTTCTCTCATGCATGTAGAGACTACATTCCGAACCGGTGGTAGCTTAAAAAAAAATCTATAGCCAATGAACCTGTAACTTGACGATTCGAAAGTGCTGTAAAAAGCCTATTTGAATAAAGTATATTTTGAATTTGAATTATCAGCTATTTCACGCCCATTTTCTTAGAAATTCAGGAACTGATATACTACGGATTTTCATACGGTTTTCATCACGGGGTGATTAATGAGGAAGGTTTATAATCAACATGTCGCCTGGGAGCTTCACTGGTGTGCACTGTGTAAGTTAATAGAGTTCTATAAAAATAATTCTGTTAATAAAGTCTACATTAACGAGAGCGAAGTTGCTGTCATAAGCTATTAATATTTGTAACATAATCAACGTTCATTAGTTCAACTAAATTTCAAAGACCTTTCACTAAGAGTTACCTTAATCATATTAATCTATAATTGAATGCTGATAAGCAATAATGTGTCAACCCACAAAAAGTCAAATTTGGAAATATTGATGTATTTTAATACTACGTCATCTATTTAGCATTATTAAAAAAAAAATCAAGTCATCTAACCTAAATAAGTATCAAAAAAAGTTTCTTAACTCAGTGTTTCGAATTTCAGGCGCGTTCAATATTTTGCAATTTATTAAATTATCTTAAATATTTAAATCTATCTGCTTTTAATTCATTATACATTTTATCAAAATTGAAAAGAAAAGATGAATATATACGTCTTCAAACAAATTTATTAAGAATAGGTTTGACATCATTAGACACCATTTCCTCAAAACGAAATCCGTGTGGCTTGACACAGTATTGCTTATCAGCGTCCAATTATGTATGTAAGTATGAGATCACTGGTTTGTGGTGATTATCATAAAGCAGCATTTAAATATGTACTAGCTGTGCTCCGCGGTTTCTTTTCACAACTTACTACGTATTTTATTAGTTTCAATTTTGTTTTCGCATAATCCTCTTTTTTATTTATTAATCAAAATAAATAAACTTTCTAAAATAAAAGTAGACTAAGTTACTCCTTATAACATTAGCTATCTGCTAGTGAAAGTTCCGCGAAAATCAGTCTAGCTGTTTCAGAGGTTAAATGGAACAAACAGACACTCAGACGGACAGACAAAAATTTTAAAAATTGTGTTTTTGATGTAAGTACCGTTTAGACTTTTATATGCATTAATTAAAAATTTAAATTACCAATAGACAGTTTAATATTATTTATTTGTATAGATGTATAGATAGAGATACGTTGAATTAAATTTTAGTTGTCGTACAATATTTTAATATGTATAGGTGCATTAGATGTAATGGAAGTTAAACTTTAGTGCACATAAGGTGAACGTGTCACATCTATTATTAAGGTGAGGTCTTACGATTAAAACGAACGCGATTGCGTAGCGATGATAGGCGAATTAGAAGCGACGCAGCGCGACGCCGACGCGACGGTTTATTCTACGCTTGTGGAAACAAAACGACGTCACTGAAACTCGTGAAAATATGAAGCTAAATCGCATTCACTATATTTCGCGCCGCGTCACAACGCTCGCCGTCGTTTTTAACCGACTTCCAAAAAAAACTGCGAAAACAACTAACAGTTGACATAGGATGAAATTATATGTCATGTAAACTAAATAAATTAAAAATAAATATTCTCTACAACATTTTGAAATCTTTGCCAAGTAGAACATTCAAAGTCGGTGGCAAGTAAAACCTTTTACGTATTATATACTACCTTGGAATTAAATTCAAACAAAAAAAAATTAAAATCGGTCCACAATGGGCGGAGTAATTGGTGAACATACATAAAAAAGTCCCTGACGAATTGAAAACCTCCTTCTTTTAGGAAATCGGTTGAAATGCGACATCACTGCGATGATTAAAGTGTTAAGTATAAGGATACATTTAGAACAGTATTATAATATACCATATGAATTAACATAATTTACGTAAATGAATAATTTATATTTTATTGTGGTTATTATCAAACTCTAGCACGTGTACAATGATAATGCAACAACGTTGCATGAATGCACAGGCGATAATATTAAAAAGTCATTTATTATATAAGTAATAATCGTAAATATTCATAATTATAATCCTTATCAGTTGATTTTGACTTTTGTTAGCAATTATCTTATTTTTAATTTACTATATTTAATTAAGATTACAAGAACCGGAGGAGTTTCTCAGTTTGTTGTGGAATTTTTTTTGTTGTCTAATGCAAATGTAAAAAGTTACATTTGCATTAGACAACATTCAGGGGTAATGCGGCCAGTATTTTGGGAACTTTACCTAGATGCAGTGGCTTAGATGACGTCTACGATCTTTTGTAATAAATTATCCTTTTTTATTAATTTTTGTATTAATTGACTTTTAGTTTATTCAAGTTTGTTCGTAAGTAAGGATTTAGACTCTGTCCCAGAATATCATCCAACAATGACATCTAGTTTATATTGTGTACCTACTTACTACAGACTGTGTGATAAGCGTTATGCTTCGTGTAACAATACGGCTATCATATTGTTTATATGAAACAATATTACTGTTTTGTATCGCTTTGTGAGTAAGCACCAAACAACATCCTTCTCATTCATAAATTAATTACAACGATGCATTATAGCCGTAAAATAAATTAAATTTTAATTAGTTGTTTATTTGTCTGACTTAGGTAAAGTTTAATTGGACGCTGATAAGCAATATTGTGTTAAGCCACACGGACTCCATTTTGAGAAAATGGCGTCTAAAGATGTCAAATGTATTCTTAATCTATTTGTTTCAAGTATATCCATATTTTGTTTTCTATTTTGATAAAAGATATAATAAATAAAGAGCAGATTGGTATATTTATTGTGTTATCTAATTATCAAATATTTTAGATTATTGTATAAATTGCAAAATATGGAACGCATTTGAAATTCAAAACATTAAATTAAGACACTTTTTTTCGTACTTAATTGGTTTAGATGACTGTATTTTTTTAATAATGTTAAATAGGTGTCAGAGTATCAAAGTAGATCAATATCTCAGACTTTTGCTTTTTGTGGGTTGACACATTATTGCTTATCAGCATCCAATTGTCATCCAGTGAATACAGCTTGTATACGGGCTGGCTCGACCGGGGCAGTACCTCACTCTCACAGTCATTTACATTTTTTATTATAAAATTAAACTTAAAAAATCAAACAGAGATAACGAAATCGGTCGAGCTGTTTTCGAGTAATCGGTACAAATATATAAAGAAAGTCTCCGACGAATTGAAAACCTCTTTATTTTTTAGCATTCGGTTAAAATGTCTAGTTCTTTGTAAGGCGAGAATTATATTTGGAATTTTTACACTCGATAGCGATATAAAACAACTACAACAACCAACAACCTAGTAACAGATTTGCCGTTAGTAGTTACGAAAGCTGTGAATGACAAAACTAAGGCACTGACAGTAAAGTCTTTCAGGTGTAAAGTAATGAGAAATAATTTACGTAAATCTTTATAACAGTCTGAGAGCAAAACTTATAAGTATATGTCTCGCCTAGTGTTTAAATGAAAAATATAATGCATTTTATTTTTTAGAGGAACAGACAAATGAATGATGATAAATTTTTGGTATATAGGTACATACATAATAATGGTTTAGAGGCGTGAAGATTGAATCATTGAGAATAATTAGGCTAATAAGATAATAGGTCAAATGGGGCCGGCTGAGTTACAATTAGGAAGAAAATTCATCTTAATAGCTATGTGTATGTCTATTAATTTTCTTTTTATTATTTACCTACTGTTGTATTGCTAACAGCTGTACCTGGCATGTGATACGACCTCAAATGTTAAGAGTTTTTGGGGTAGAAATCATCATGGCGTCCCTAGAACAACATTTTCCACCCGATCAAAAACATACAAATATTATTTTTTTATTGTTTAATGTTAGTAATACCTTTTCATTGCCCGACGTTTCGACGAAGTTATTCGTCGTGGTCACGAGCTGACTGGTGTACCGCGCGCCCTCCGGCGGCGTGTGCGCGAGTTTTCTTCGGCTACCCTCACAATATTAATATTGTCTTTCTCGTCATTATAATGCTGGGAGCACACTACACTAACACAATCGGTTCGCGCGAACATTGTTCAATAAAAAGGTATTACTACCATTAGTTATCGCGATAAGACCCGTTATATTAAATATGAATACTATAAATCGCGAAAGTTTAAAATATATAATATATAGATTATGTTTTACATTTTAAGTTTAGGGCTAATAATGAGGTATAAAAATATTAGTAAAACTGTTTGTCCTTATTCCATTTCTGAGTTTCAGGCTTTACATAAATTCAGAGGTAGAGCCTAGCTATAGCCCATTGACAGTATACGGACTGCTTCGACCGGGGTAGTACCCCTCACTCTTACTAAAAGTAAAAAAAGTAAAGTAACAGCCTGTTAATATCCCACTGCTGGGCAAAGGCCTCCTCTCCTATTAAGGAGAAGGTTTAGAGAGAGAGGAGAAGCTTAATTCACCACGCTGCTCCTGCTTGGCGGATATACATGTGTCAGAATTTCTCCTGGTATTTGCAGGTTTCCTCACGATGTTTTCCTTCACCGGCGAGCTCGAGATGAATTTAAACACAAATTTAGCACTTGAAAATTCAGTGGTGCTAGCCGGGGTTTGCACCCGCGATCATCGGTTGAGATCGACGTGTTCTAACCACTAGACCATCTCGGCTCATTATGGGCTCGACTCTTACTAAAGATCGGCGTAAATTAGCTACTATAGCGTTTGGTTCGGTGACCGAGAGAGTCGGAAGCCTATAAACCTCTCCCCATTTCTTTCCTTACTTCCTGTATTATGTTTAAACTGGCAACACATTTGTGGCTCTTCTGGAGCTGAATGCCGATAGGCGGTAGAAAACTTAGCATCAGTGGTCTGCTCGTTTTCCAGAATTTTTTTATTATAAAAATCTTTTATCTGAAATAGATGAAAGTGAAGCACTCAACGGTTCATGGACTCTAAAATAAATAACCAAAGTGGTTATTGTGACCAACCGTGACGCACTTACGAACAGATGTTCGGAACAATATATTGTTATGGAATATTAAGATTTTATACAGAATACGCAACACGTGATCATGTTAACCTAATTTGTCTTCTCCTATTGATACTATTTCCATACAAATATTCTGAAATACTAAAATATCTCTCTCTGTTACGAAAGTTGCCACAGTTAAACTGTTTAACAGATTATATCGTTTAGCATGTAGCTTAAAATATTAAAAAAGAACACTACTGTTATTTAAAAAAAAAATCTTAATTAAATTAATTTAAAAATAATAATATGTATCGTTTTGTGAAGAAGAAGAATTTCAATCGTAATTAAATTTCTATTTACAACAACAATTAGTATATTGTTATTAATTGATAGACAAACAAATCAAATGCTATTGGTTTCACCTTAAATATGTAATTAATATTATATTAAAATAATTACTATTAATTGATAAAAAAGCTATTATACAGATAAGGAGAAACGTTTTAGGAGTATAAGTTAATTGTTTTTAAACAATAAATATATTAATTAAAATAACCTGTCCTCGTGACTTTGTTTACGTGGATTTTATCTTTATTAATTTTAAGGTTAATATGTATGTTTACTCATTTTAGTAAGGCTAGGTGTGGGCAAGATATTCGCTACAAAACCAGCAGGTATGTTATGTATCGTGCTGGAGTTCATGCCCGCGCCAAGCCTAATTGGCGCCGTCGTGTTACTGTCTAATATGCGCCTTTTTTACCCGACTGCGCGACGTGACGGAGGGTAAAGTGGTTATCAGTCTATGTATATATGTTATTAACCAAGTGGAATATCGTTTAATAGGTATGTACTCGTACCGTTTTACAACCATAAGGAAGAGTTACATTGGTTTTTCTTAAAGTATTTTTTTCTAATGGAATTCTTTAAGGATCGGTTAGGTCGGGCGCCTTTCGGACTCGGCGCCGTCGTGCGGCTTTGCACGTATGGACGACGCGGGCCTGCTGGAGTTGGTAGATACTGATTTCATAAATTATTTTTATTGAGGTTAGACTAAACTGTAGCCTATTGACTGAAGCTCGTATACGGGCCGGCGTGAAGTAGAAAATTTAGATGCGTTTCGTACGGTGAGTGAGAGAGCCGGAAGCCTAATTCCTTCACTAGTTCTTTTCTTCACTTCCAATTACTTTCCATCTCATTCATTTTTAAGCTGGCATCGCATTTGTAGCTCCTATGTGCTGTAAATTCGATGCCACCTTAGCGGGTTGCGTTGATCACTTTACATCAGGTGTACCGCCTGCTTGAATGCCTTTTTTAATTATAATAATTTTGTGCAGAAATATAATTCTTAAGCCATGTGAACAACACTTTGACAAATTGACGATCAACAAGCGATATCATATCGATAGTTTTTGATTTTTTAAATTAATTGTTTGTTGGTTAAAGTTTTGCGCGTAGAATTGTGATCCTTATGCAGAAATATAGAAATATAATACACATATGAGAATCTCCCGAGACGAGTCTGCCTCGAAACAAGATCAGTAATATCTATGAATGTGTTTAACATTTTTGATATGTGAATTTACTACGCGACTTTAAGTTTAAAGTGAGCTGATGATCCAGTGAGTACAGAATGTGGATTTTAACCAATGAAGGAAGAGTTTATAATCGTCATTTTGTGGGAAATTATTTTGTATGAAGTATCATGTAAACTATATATCTTATTTAAAAAGAGCAAATGCCTTTGTTCTGTAGTAGGATATTTATATGCTGTTAAAAGCAGAAAAAATATAGACTTTTTGAAACGTTAAACGTATGGTGTATATTTATTCAAAAAAGACACAAGCTATTGAATAAAACAAGCAAATTCAATAGGATTCCAACGTCCAACACTTGAATAGCGTTCTTTGTTTTAATTTTAATATACGAAAATGCATTTCCGTGGAACGTGTAAGAAATCGTTTAACATCTAAAAATAAATAAACCTAAAATAATCTTGTCTCGTAAACGTATTGCGCAGCTGATGTTATTGACCGAAATGCAGAGATGCATGTAAAATTTTTAATACGGTATACAATGTGCGTTTGTATATTAAAATTTGTGTGCGCAAATTTCGCTTTTATGCTTATGTCTTTCGGATTATAATCGTATGAAATGGTTTAATCCTTTATTGTCTTTGTTTATAAAGGTGTTTCGTATTTCCAAGTACGTTTTTAAACTTGACACTGCTCAGCGTGCAGTTTAATTGAAATTGCGTATAATACATCATTTCACGTTTTGCTTGTCTGAATTCCATATGTTTAATTTGAATACAAAAGTAATTGCAACGCAACATTACCGGGAATTGTGTACCTTTCTTTTGTAAATGAACTCAAAAGAAATCAAAATACAAGATAATTTTTCATGGAATGTGATTTAATTATTCGTACTTGTGAATGTATACATATAAGAATAATTATATATATTTTTACTTGTTAGATTTATGAAAAGATTACATACGAATTTCACCTACGTAGGAGATGCGCCTGCAACTTGAACATATGTTATACATGTAAACAATTGAAAATCCATATAAACCACAAACTTTTGAGATATTAAATTGATCCATTACATTTGAGAGCTTTACAAAAATATTTTTGGCTGTAATTACTTTTTTTTGGCGGATGAAAACAAGTTTCAATTTTGTACATGTAGATAGATGACCCCAAAGAACACCATATGCTATTTTTACTCCTAGCGCCGTTCCCATTCTCCATATCCGTGTCCAAAAATTATTTTTGTGGTCTGTGTGCTATATTCAGGGTTATAATCTACCACAGTAAATAGCGCAGTACGCCCTAGCTGTAGCGCACTGATTCATGAACCTCAATAGAGTTGAAATTTTCACAGATTGTGTATTTCTATTGTCGCAATAACAACAAATATTAAAAACCGTCTAAGTGCGAGTCGGATATTTCAAATTTTTACATGTTGTATATCGGCCTACATGTTCCTTTTAAATGTTACTTTAAATGTACATAGCGTTATCTAATGTTTTAAAGGCGACAATTGCATTTGTAAGTTTTACTCTCGTAATTGATATAAAATAACTGTATAAACTGATAATAGGTAACCTTGTTAAAACTGTGAGTAAATAAAGGCACAGAAATTCTTTCAGGTGTAAAGCAATGAGAAACAACTTATGTAAATCATTATGAAGCGTTGAGAGCCTAAGTTATTAGTGTAATTCTCGCTTAATATACAATTACTGGGATTTTGTAATTTCTGTGATAATTTAGAATGTATATAATTATGACGTTTTCAAATTCAAATTTAGACAGACACGTTGGCGAAGTGGTCACTGCAACTGACTAGCGCTAACGGTCGCGGGTTCGATCCCCTTCCACGGCAAATGTCTTTATTGACCATACGGATATTTGTCGTGGTCTGGGTGTTAGTGTATATTTCCGGACCTCCGATACAAGGTCACAAGATCTTAATGGGGGCCGTTGAGTGTGATGCGTTTATTTTTATTTATTTTATTTTATTCAAAATATATGTACTTAATTAAAATAGGCTTTTTAAAAGATTTCGAATCGTCAAGTTATGGGTAAATTGGTTTTAGATTTAAGCTACCCAATCCAGCTGTAAATGGCTACCGATACAATACAAATGGGTTATTTTATCTACCGGTCTAGAATAGTCGAGGTCACTTTGACAGTTTTCTTTGAACTTCGATTGTCGATTGCAAAATCATAATAGCTGACCGGAAATCGTACTCAAGAGGCATTCGTGACTATTTATTATTTTGAGATCCCGTCGTCAGACACTTCACTAATTAATCTAGGAAAGTTAGACTGGCATTTTTAGGGTTTCGTAATCGAGTGTCAATGGAATCCTATAATTAAGCCTGCGTCGTTTGTCCGTCCGTGCTTTTAAAATTTTTAACGTGCATTCAATTTTTTTGTATGTTTTATTGTTAGTTTTAATAATAGTTTTTTAATTAATGTTAACGGAATTATCAAAAAATATTTTTTTCTAATTTTTTGGCTTTTTATTATTTTTTTGTGATAAGATTTTTTTTTATTATAACATTGATATATAGACAAAATACTAGTTGATCTACACGGTGTTCTTAGCGTAGAAACTTTTATTTATTTTACACATTATTCTACCGAAATAAGGTAGCCTTTCGTTGTTTAGGGTCATATATATATCTATTTTATAATCGTTGATTAGATAAAGCTTTTTTATCATTTATTTACGCTCTATCGGCGTAATTCGTATGGTATATATGCTGTCAAGTGATTGTATACTCTGTGACATTAGTGCTATTGTGAGTCCGTGGCATTAGAATTTATGCTACGTGCCACACTAATTGTTAGTTCTCAAAAATCATCGTCTGTTTACCAACATCAACACAATATCCATACCAAAAGAGTTACTTACGCATTTATAATAGTAATTTGGACTAGATAAGAATGAATTGTTATTATTTACATGAAATGAAATGACATTTCGAAATAGAAATCTCTGCAATACTTAAAAAAATAGGGTTTTCTACGATAACAATAAGTAGATAAACCTCTGTGTTTTGTTTTGGCATGGATCAGTTTTATTTAAGAGAATAATTGAGCGCAAGGACATTAAACAATTTCGACATGCTTTCAATCATTGTACTCGTAAATATTCTAAGAACTTAAACGAACGTTTTGGATCAAAATCTAAAAACTAATATCGCAAATGCAAATGTGAGTTTAAATTGTTTGGCGTGAAACGTCTCAACTATATAACTGATATCAGTACAGAAAACGACATAGAATATTTTTCCTCTAGAAAACAAGTATTAGTCCCGAGATTCCCGGGGCGACCTTATAATTCGAATGAAAAACTTATTTTACTTAGTTTGATTTTAAAACCAAAATGCGTAACCGATTTTAAAGTAAATTCTCTGTACCCAAAGGGAAAGTAAAGCCTTTCAAACAAAAAATAACCAAATTAGTCCAGCCGTTTCCAGTAATCAGAGAACATACATAATATCCCTGACGAATTGAGAACCTCTTGCTTTTTTATCGGTTGAAAAAGTTTATGTAATAGAAATGAAATAATACAATATTTATTATTAATTTATTATCCTATTCTGTTCTCCAGGGTATATATACATAGTCGTAGCTCGTAATTATGTTTATATATGAAGTTAATTGGTATGGTGATAGGTGGAATATGATGGCTATACTCGAATTTTGTCATTGTAATTACTTACACCAGGGTAGGGCAGCACTTAGCTAATAAACGCGAAATATCCTCGCGAGATTATACATACATTTTTATACAACTTCCAAAAAAAGAAGTGCTATGTGTTCTGGTTTTTTACATATTAAGATTACTTTTTAAAAATAGTTTATTAATATTATAAATATAAAAAGATCATTTGTTTGAACGATATATATATTATACATGTATACGTATATATTAGGAAATACCAGTTTGATTTTAAAAGTATTCTTCCAAGATTTATTCAAGTTAGACAAAACTTGAATAAATCATTGATTTTAGCACTCAGAATGTCAACCACTTTGGACGACGTTGCCTAGCAACCAGCTAACGACAGCACTTTTTGGCCAACAAGTCAAACATCTCGAACTTGAAAATGGGTGCAAATTTCATAAAGATTTACAAAAGTTGAATGATGAATTTAGTATCAGTGCCTTTATTTTTGACACGCACAGTTTACCTAAGGCTACCTAGGTAACTATTAGGTACCATATTACAGACTTGTTTCATATCAATTCGGAAAGTAAAACTTACAAGTACAATTATCGCCTTAGGAATAGATTAGAATATAGTAGAGCAGTAGTAATTAAGCGTTAGTAAAATTCTTGGGTACGAGTAGTTATTGATTTGTAAAAAATAGAAAATAAAAAAGTTATAATATCGTCTGTGTACTAGTGTACGGATAAAATGTATAGAATTCATCACCAACCTAACGGTCTAGTAATGTTATGTAAACACGTCCTTGACTTAGCGTAAAGTTAGTCGTAAATGTGTTTGGTATACAACCTAGTTCTATGGTTGTCAGCTAGGGCTATTTCTTTTTTTTTAACTACGAGTTTTTTTTTTACTAGCACAATGCATAAATATTAAAATCCTTAACATCCTAATTAATCTTTCCCTTAAATTTTGAAATTCAAAGTGATTGTATTAAAATCAGAAAAGTTTATTTTATATATTTAAAAGTATTTTAAAATGTCTTGAGTTAAAAACCACAGTTGAAATATAACTGCTAGTGATGTGACTATTGACAATAAAAATCTATACTTGTCGGTTAATTAATTTGTCATAATTCGTTTTTACTAAATATTTTGAATACAATTTTAGCTTTTATCCTTTTCAAAGACCCTAATTCTACGAATACCTGTAGGTATACATACATATGTCATTATAATCGTAACGGGCTGTCATGTGTCATTAATATGTGAACACAGTCTGTTTCGAGTGTTTATACAGCACTAGTATCGACACTTGTGTATATAATTTTATGTAGAGTCCATATTATGGACATTCGTTAGTAGCATAGATTTTTTTATTTTACTTTTAGCTTCTGTGATTAACACGTTTAAATAAACAAAGTAATTCTTTAGCTTTATATTTTAAGTTGGTATAGTAAAATTATGCCTAATTTAATATTATTAATTCAGCAGATTCGACATGATGTGTGATAAGTCGGATATTAAAAATAGACGTTAAAACTTTGTATCGGTAGTCCCATCCATAAGTAATCCATTTTTCCTAATCTCTCAGGTCGTTTCTTATATAATTATTAGATAAGGTTTCTATAGTACCTATTATAAACTACAGCTTAATTGACAATTTAAGTAAATTGTATTTTTTTGTTCATATGTTATCATATTCTATATCTTTAAATATGCTGTATGTCATATCTTGAAGTATTTTTTGGATAAATATTTATTTTTTGAAAAAAAAAAAAACAAACCTTTCCTTTCTTAAATGACAAGAGCACTGTTAGGAGTATATCATAAAAGTAAATTACTACTGTATTTTGTCTATCGTAGCTCGTTGATCAGGTTATTATTATATATCGGCAGTACGCACCCTCCCTCTCTCTAGGATAGATTGCTCGTCTTTACTCTCAGTAATACAAATAAACTAGTGACTAGAACCCCGGAGATAACTTAACAAGCACAAATGTATGTTTCGAAATTTTTGGTTTAGTAAATTCTATGTGACTTGGCGAAATAACATGTGTCTAATTGGCACAACTAAAAGCCATTAACCAAAGAATTGAATTGAATTGGTTTAGTAAAAGACTTATCAATTCAGCCAATAAATAGTATATAAAATCTAATACACATTTTTTTTACAAAAACTTAAAAAAATCGCAAACTGCATAGTATTGAATTAGCGTATGATTGTTTTGTTTATAAATTTGACCGTACAAAAAATTAGCGCATTATTTTAGTAACCTTTAGTAAAGTCAATTTGCAAAATTAAATTCACACTGTATCGTGTATATCAATTTAGTAATATTTATATTTATTTTTTTATTTTTCTACCGTGTAAAATTTATCTAAAACAGCACGTTTATAAATATTATCTATCTATCTAAAACAGTTTTTATCTTCAAATGTTCTATTTTGTGGTTATTAAATTAACGGGCAGCAGGCGGCTTACCTTGTGTTAAGTGATCATCGCCGTCCAAGGACATTTATATCAGAAAAGGAGACACAAATTAATTGCCAGCTTAAAAAGAAATAAGGGACAAAGGAGAATAGAAAGTAAGAAAAGGAATGGAGAAAAGGATTCTGATTCTCTCACTCGAATGTCACGCGAATTATTTGTGAGAGTATGGTACTGTCTCTGTCTAACCAGTCTGAGCAGCTAGACTCTACCACATTAAAACGTAGTAACGTAGTACTATACTCTCTTCGTAGAGCATTTTGTGGTGACTAATAATAATCTACTTTATACAATACTAGCTGTGCCCGCGACTTCGTTCGCGTGGATTACAAAATGCTTGGCACGTCTCCTGCAAAGCAAGGTTATAATAGTCTGCGGTACTGCTCCAGAAAGGAGCTTTATATTTGGGAACTTTCTGGTTGTATTTATAAGCAGACACTAACTCAGATACGGTATTCCTCCACGGTTTTCACTATAAATGTTGAAGAAAAGTGTTTGGTGTTAGTCTTTAAAATTTCGACTGTAAAACAGTATGTTCCCGCCGAGGTTCTTCTTGTTATTATACATATATCGGGTGACTTTTTTAACTGGGCTTGATAGGCCAAATCTGGAACTATAAGGAATCGCCTAAAATACTTAAAGGAGTCTCGTGTCCGATTTTGAGAAATCTAAAACTGCATCGTAAGTTTTTTTGATTTCATGATTCTCCTGGCCAGGAATGGAGCCCACTAATTTTGAAAAAAAAAAATCATTCTGTATTATTGCACCACCTAATAGTGTCACTTGTAAGGATCAACTTTTGGGAAGTAATAGTAAGCGACAAATTAAAGGAAAAGATTTATTTTTTTTACAAAATTACATTAAATCTTTACATTAATTAGAAGTTAAGTAATCGATTCTACACAGACATAAACAAATATGTGAGTAAATCACGGGTCCCGGTAGGTTTAGAAAGAAAGTCTGCATTACTTCGAACGATTTGTTTCTAGGTTGCATCAAAATGCTAGTCACCTACTAAAGTAAGAAAGAGTGTGAACAATACAATCGAAATTATATAAAATGATTAACTCACAGTAACTTCCTTTATGTTTGTCTATTTTTTCTATGTGAGCTATACAGAGTTGATAGAATGTGACGTTTGGTTTGGTCCCCCTCACCTACTCCGTTACCTAGGTAGGTTTAGATAATTCTTAAAAAAATTGATTTATTGAAATCTACATTTCGCTCAACTCGGCTATTGTACTCACCCGCTATTAGCGTTACAACATCCCGTTATAATTTTTAAATTTCACTTTTAGGTATGATCGTTTTTTTGAAGAATTACTAAAGTTTTAATGTATAAATTTGATAGAATTTTGTAAAAAATTTGCCTTTTCTTTGTGTTGCAGTTAACTGTATATTATTACCTCTCTAAAGTTGATTCTTATAATATGTGACAGTATCAGATGGTGCAGATGATACAGAATGTTAATTTTTTGCAAAATCAACGTGTTCGTTTCTGGCTAGGAAAAGAACACGTCCAGCTGTTTCAAGTATTAGCCAAAACAAACTGAGTGACAGATAGACAGAAAAAATTTAAAAAATGGTAATTTTGTTGTAAGTACCGTATATACTTTTTTTATGCATTTATTTAAAATTACAAACAGACACACCAATTTTATTTATTTGTATATGTAGATGTATACCTTCCCTTCTTAAATCGGAAATTGTTCATTTTTTATTGGTTTCTACAATATTTTGTTATCGCGTAAGTCTCTTTTTTACTTTTATTCATTAAAATAAATATATTTTTTAAATAAAAGTAGCCTAATCACGTAATGTTTTTAAGAACTTTTAGAATTTGTGATATTTCGTGATTTTGATCTCCATCCTCTTTCCTCTGGGCCTCACGTGATTAACGGACATCCCCTAACTGCGAGTAAAAGTCCTATCAAATATGTTTCAGCTGTTTCAGAGATTAGTCGTAAGAAACAGACTGACAGGCAAAAAATTAAAAAATGGATTTTTTGATGTAAGTACTGTATATACTTTCATGCATTTAGTGAAAAACACAAAATAATGTTCGACGTGAACCCTTAAATTGACATAACTTTTTTATTTATGAACCGATTGAAATGAAACAAACACTAAATGTTTAGTGAAACTTACTGCAATATATTAATGAAAATCTCATCTAAATCGGATAAGCCGTTCTGAGATGAGCGGACACAAACGCACAGATAAACAGACAAACAGACAAAAATTCTAACAATTACTGTTTTGGGTTCTATTGCGTAGGTAAAGGCTCTCAATAATATTTTTTTCATATATCTTCCATGTACAGCCAGCGACCCGTTAGAATTTTATATATGTATAGATAGATTGATTAAAAAAAAACCTTAAATAGAAATAAGCCTAAGTCACTCCTTATAACATTTGCTAACTGCAAGTAAAAGTACCATCAAAATCGGTTCAGCCGTTTCATAGATTAGACGGAACAAACAGATAGACAGATAGACTAACAGACAAAAAATAAAAAAATGTATTTTTGATGTAATTACTGTATATACTTTCATGCATTTAGTGATAAGCACAAAAAAATGTTCAACGTGATTCCTTAAATTGACATAACTTTTTTTATTTATGGACCGATTGACATGAAACAAAGCCTAAATGTTAAGTGAAGCTTACTACGATATATTAGTGAAAACTGCATCTAAATCGGATAAGCCGTTTCTGAGATTAGCGTGCACAAACGCACAGATAAACAGACAAACAGACAAACAGATAAGAATTCTAAAAATCATTGTTTTGGGTTCTATTGCGTTGGTAAAGGCCGCCTATAAAATTTTTTTTCATATATCTTCCATGTACAGACAGCGACCCTCTAGAATTTTATTATTATTCACTATTTCATTAGTTTCAATTTTGTTAAACATTGATGTTGACAGATAGACAGACAAAAATTTTTAATTGGGAATTTTGTTGTAAGTACCGTGTATACTTTCATATGCAAATGCGTATGCATATGAAAGTATAAAGTATTTAAAATTACAAACAGACACATTAATTTTATTTACTTGTATACCTTCCCTTCTTAAATATGAAATTGTTTACTATTTTATTGGTTTCTCCAATATTTTGTTATCGCGTAATTCTCTTTTTTAATTATTGATTTAAATACATATATTTTTTAATAAAAGTAGCCTAAGTTAATCCTTATAATATTAGCTATAGGAGCTTCTGTAATGTTTTTAAGAACTTCTTAGACTTAGTGATATTTTGTGATATATTTCTTCCATTCCCACTCCCTTCTCTGGGCCTCACGTGATTAGTGGACATCCTCTATCTGCGAGTGAAAGTCTTATCAAATTTGATTCAGCTGTTGCAGAGATTAGTCGTAAAAAACAGACTGACAGTACTTGATGTAAGTACTTTCGTGCATTTAGTGAAAATCACAAAATAATGTTCGACGTGACCCCATAAATAGACATATCTTTTTTAGCTGGCACAAACGCACAGACAAACAGACAAAAATTCTAACAATTATTGTTTTGGGTTCTATTGCGTAGGTAAAGACCCCCAATATTTTTTTTTCATATATTGTGCATGTACAGACAGCGACCCGTTAGAATTTTTTTTCATATTTATAGAATGAAAAAAAAACTTAAATAGAAGTAAGCCCAAGTCACTCCTTATAACATTTGCTAACTGCGAGTAAAAGTACCATCAAAACCGGTTCAGCCGTTTCAGAGATTCGTCGGAACAAACAGACAGACTGACAGACAAAAAATTTAAAAATGTATTTTTTGATGTATGTACTGTATATACTTTCATGCATTTAGTGATAAGCAGAAAATAATGTTCGACGTGAACCCTTAAATTGACATAACTTTTTAATTTATGAACCGATTGACATAAAACAAAGCCTAAATGTTAAGTGAAGTTTACTACAATATATTAGTGAAAACCGCATCTAAATCGGATGAGCCGTTTCTGAGATTAGCGTGCACAAACGCACAGATAAACAGACAAACAGACAAACAGACAAACAGACAAACAGACAAACAGATAAGAATTCTAAAAATCATAGATTTGGGTTCTATTGCGTTGGTAAAGGCCCCCAATAATATTTTTTTTCAAATATCTTCCATGTACAGACAGCGACCCTCTAGAATTTTATTATTAGTATAGATTAAGGTTGCAGTGAAAGAAAGTAGCTATTATTGATAAATCTAAGTAATCGAAAGCAAAATACGTATGTCAATTGTCAGTAAATGAGCTCTACATTTTTACACACATTTCATTATATTACCATCATACTCAGGTATACATTGTATAATTTTTATATCATTTAGTAACATTCTATACCGATTTATATATTCTGGGTTTAAAATAAATATAATAAGTATACAAAATGTACAGATCAAATACGTTTGGAGTTAGGAAACTATAAAATTATGCCAATCAGCACATTTATTTTGATTGCCAATTCACAAATTAGGCATTTGTATCATCAATTGTATCATTTATTCTGATTCCATTCATTCTTCTAAACCGGAAAACAGCAATAAGTGTTTTTACTGTCATTTGCGTTATAAAGCTATACTTTTAGTAGAGTTAGAGTTTTAGTTTAGTAGTACATGTACTTTATATGGATGCTGATATGCAATACTGTGTCAAGCCACACGGACTTCATTTTAATAACGTGTCGTAAATCTTTATAATTCATTTTAAATTATAAAGATTTACCACACGTAAAATTTACTATTTGTGTTGAAAATATAATTTAAAAGTAAATAAAAGTACTTAAGTGTAATTCTCGCCTTATCTAACTGATATTATAAAGCTGAAGAGTTTGTTTGTTTCAACGCGCTAATCTTAGAAACTGGTTCGAATTGCAAAATTCTTTTTGTGTTAGATAGTTTATTTATTGAGGTAGGCTGTAGGCTATATTACACCATGCTACGACTTATAGGAGCGAAGCAGTAACCATAAACTCGAGTGAAACCGCAAGGGACAACAAGAAGATTAACATAAGTTACATAGTACCATATTTTCGACATTAACAGCTTTCGTACCTTCGTACTTACTACGTATCAGTTGCTAGGTTACCGAGTTGTTTATATGAATGACTAGAGTACAACTTATAAGCGTAATTCTCTCCATAGACGTAACAAAAATGTCAATTTAAGATATTATTAGCTTTCGCTTTCGGAAAATACCCATAGTTTATTATAATTAGTAGACTTTATCTATAAACGTCAATATACCTTCGCAAATTATACTGAAAAGATTTCTACTACAAACATATTTTTTAAAACAAAATACACATTAACGAAGATAACAACACGAGAGAAAAACTATCAAAGTTTTTCTAAACATTTTTCCTTATCAAATGCAATTTCGTAGTTTACTCAGCTTTAATCTCGTGGTCTCGAGTAAATGGGACCATCGATTAACTAATTGAAGGAAATAAAAACGTTTACATTTACACCGTGTGATAAAAATCCAAGCTTAAAACACCAATATTGGTCGAGTAACAGGGCATTAAGGTAGGGCTCTCGCAAGGTCGTTCGTTCCTGACCTATTACTTACTGGCTTTTTTTCCCGGCTTCGTTCGCGTTAATGTTGATTTTGTCGTCTGACGACATTTTAAAAATTATTTTTCTATCCCTCAGAAAGTTAGAAACATTCTGGATGAAAGTTTTCCTATGTACTTTTCTGATTTGCTATCGTCATGTATACGAAATTTCATAATGGAATTTGAATAGTTGAGGCGTGAACCGTAACAAATGATAAACTCACATACGCATATATACACTACTAATAATACTTCATAGGCCTTTGTATTGTTGAAGTGAAAAAAGTATTTATATCATAAACAGCTTTATTAAAAAAAAAAACTAACCCAGTCGAATCAGTTAAATTGGAATTTTGTTTTTTAATTGCAACAGACGATTTCGTTGGTATCGCTTTCATGAAATTAAGTAATAAGTATCAGTTATTTTTGTAACTACACTTGTTAGGTATAAGAAATACTATTGCTTAATTGCTAAGTAATAGTTTGCATAATGTTTTTATTGGTTTGATAATATTTTTATCACCTTAATTGATTTTAAAACGTTTCGTATTAAATTTCATATATCATTAGCTATAATTTACAGATTTATTTATTTTAGAATTTAGTATAATAAAATATTACATATTTAATAAATAATTCAAATGACCGAAGTTTTATCAAATATTTGATTTATATATGTAAACGCTATTAAAAAGAAATAAAAGTAACGTATAAAGTGTTTTAAAAAAGAAAATTGACATTTCTTTCATAAATGATAAAAAAACTTACCTTTAATTAAAAAAAAATCACACCACAAATAAAATCACAAGCACATTATAAAATTAAACTATTCGATTTAAAACGATTCGATTGTAAGGAAAAACGGCTAAAACGTGCTCCCACAGTCACACCAGCTACAAGACTGATGCACTATAGCGTCCATTACTCCATTACAATTAATATCGGCTAGTCGATAACACTATCGATTACGTATTAATTGATAAAGTCGATCACGTTTAATCCTTGTTTTTCCTAAATTAGATCAAAGTACTTGAAGAGTTGATGATTAAAAATGTCCATATTAAAACTATTTATATGAAATTCTGTCAGTGTTTTTGTTTTTTGTTGAAGATGAAATTTAATGTGGAATTACGTTGAACCATTGGGAAATATACAGCATACTTCACGTTTTTTTTGGTTTAAAAGTTGATGTAATAGGATTGGCTATTGGCTGTAATTTATAAGGATCTGTTCAGACACTTAAAGGTTATCAGCTAGTTAGCTTGTTCCACAGGCGAAGTTATAAGCTGCTACATGTATGTATAAATTAATCCATTCCTTAGCATATCAGTCTGTAAAAGACGATAAACGTGTACGTATTATTTGAAGTGATAAAGAAGCCTACTGGATTTTAGTGATAGAGATTGGCGTATCTAGGTCTCTCATTGCTATATCGGATATAAGTGCTAAAAATAAAACTCAACACAAAAACCTCAAAAAGTAATGAATTCTTAAAATTATTGTTGCCTCGGGATTTCGGTTTATGGTGCATGACCAATATTAGATCCAAGAGTATTGTTTTAGTTCATCAAATCTTGGTTGAGGATAGTCTTACAAAATTTCGCCAATGTATTCGGGTTTTTATATAAAAAATAGCTGCCAAACGGGCGGACGGGACACGTAATGTTAAGTGATCATCGCCGATCATGAACATTTTTGCATCAGCAGAGAAGCCACAAATACGTTGCCAGCTTAAAAAGGAATGTGAGATGAAAGGGAGTAGAATGTAAGGAAGGGATTTGGGAAGGGTATTAGGCTTCCGGTTTTCTCACTCAACGTACGAAACAGCTATTTTAGTTACTTAACGCCGAGGTATTGCTCCGGTCAAGTCAGCCCGTTTACGAGCTGTAGTCAATAGGCTGTAACTAGACTCTATCTCAGGTTTGGTTTACAGATGTGTGTAGTAAAAGCTTGAATCAATTAGACCTATCCGCTATGATAAAGCGCTATAATCATTTTAGAGCCTTGAGATTATTTCTGTCCTCCACACCGACGACACATTAAGCTGAGGTACTCACTAGGTAACCCTTAGGATGTGCATTATCCTGAGACCCGACTGTGTCTCCACTTTTCATGGCTGAGTTTTAGTACATCTTACAATCCACTGGTGACGCTTTTAAGGCGAATAGAACGAACAGTAATAGCCACATCGAAAAACAAAAAAAAATATAGTCCTAAGATTCATTTAGGTTATTTTATACCAGACGTATATTCCCTTTAAATAACAATGTTATCTCAGTTTTGATTTCCGGAACGAAGAGTGTGTCAGATGAGTCAGTATTTCCTTAATTCCACTCCCTAACAGTTATTGTAATACCTAGTATTTTTAATAAAAATATTTTTTCTTCTTTCACTATAGATGGAGCCGTGAAATAAGTGATTAGTCTTCAAATTGTATTGTTGGCTTAGTGTTAATTTGATGTATGGGCCAGCCATATTAGTAATAAGTTTTATCATAATTCGCTTAGTAAATTTTGCGTGGAAAAATGAGAATTCAATACTTGTTTGTTACCAAACAACTACACTAATCAACAACTTTTATGTTTAAAATATTGTCTAGTATTATTATAATTGAAATTTGTATATTCGATTTACACTGCAGATGGTAGCCGCCTGTAGGATATTCTTTGTCGTCAGGTTTACAATCAAATTCCGAAAATACATATCACACATTCCCGCATCGAGGTCAAACACGACTACTCAAATGAAAAAAAATATATATTTGTATTATATTTTTAATTGTATATGTAAACCTTATATTATTTGGTTATATAAACAGTATGAATCTTTTTCGAGTGATAATTTTTGTAAGACATAAGAGTCGCTTTGTCACCTCTAAAATCTGCCGCCCTAGGCTCCAGCTAATTTAACCTGCTGGTAAATCCGATACTGCAGTAAAATTACGTCAAAACCTGTTCAATTGTTTGACTATGAAAGAGGAATAAACATTAATTAATCTATACAATCGTAAGTTTCACGTTTATAGTACTAGTAGCAGTAGGATAATAATTGAAAGTTCACCTTACGTTTACGGGACAAAAAAAATATAAATCCATATTGAGTATATCGAGATCGAAGTTTAGACAATTTATATTAAAGAAAAGATTAGATAAACACCTAGACAGCCATAATATCATCTTATTCAAGTTATATTGTTACTAGGAACTTTTAATTCACTTTTGTTTAAAAACTAATTAGGGAATTAATAAATAATTAAAAAATATATTACAAAGATACATTTACCTCGTGGGCGAGTACGACTCGCACGTGACCGGTTTTAATTACTTTTTTTTGTTCTAGCAGTATAGAAACACACATTCTGTGAAAATTTCAACACCAATCCGAAGATACCCGTTCAAATAATACAAGAATTTTCAACATCGTTTAAATAATGATGGAGTTCTGGATAACAAAAAATAAACATCAAAAAGCTGAGAATTAATAATTAGTTTTTTTTTAAGCCGGTGAAAAATATAATAATTTTATCGTTCTTACTAGAAGATATGGCAGGTTGTTTACTTGTGATTACGGTAATGAATTAACTAAAGTTAATCAAATAAAATTTAAGTGAATTGTAATTGTGCATTTTATGATAAGAATAAAGACTATTTACATATGAGTAATTCTGAGTTGTTATCGGACTAAAGAAGGTTATGATCTTATAATTTATGACATTAATATTCTATATATCACGTTATTGGAGTATGCTTGTCTGTTCCCTGTAACGCAAAATTAAATGAAACTCCATGTGCATATTTAAAAAAAAAAAAAAACAAATTTTATAAGTATAATTTTAAGCTCCGAAAAAAAAATACCAACTTGTTAAGTAATATTCGTATATTTTAGATTACTATCTAGTTATTGATTAATTTCTGTAGAGTTATTATTTTAATTACTACATTTTGCTCATTTAAAAAGAAAATGAACGAAAGACAGTCTTATAACAATTAATTAACAAATAAATGTACATTTAATTTTGGGAACTCAGATTAAGCGCGATACTTTATTTATTTTCAACGGGTTATCCCATTACCATAAATAAGACGTCTTAATTGATGCATTGTAAGCATTAGTATGTCACAACATAAAAAATAAAAAATAAACTTTAGAGTTTACTGTTTTCATTTCATAATATTTTGACATTAAAATCAATTAAATTAATTTTTACTATGTTCAATAACTAGGCGAGCATAGAAATACATGCACAATTAATTATTTTAATATAATTTGAAATTAAATATTCAAAAACTAATTTTATAAATCAAGAAAAGTCATCGTAAAAACGCAAAATATTGTATAATATCTCGATTTTGTTAAATCATATTTACTTTTAACTTCAAAATTCGCGCCAAATTGTCACATAAAAAACTATGCTAGTGATGTCCACATCGAAATTTCTTTGCTTCTAACGGAATTTTAATTTAGAAAATTTATAATTAAACAATTAACGGAAATAATATATTACTCAATTTTTTAAGTTTAATTTTAATGAAAAAAAAAATAAAAGTGTTATTTAGTGTTATTATAGTGTATTAAATACTACAAAGATGAATTTATATGATATTTTTTTTCATAATTTTTTTTTTTCAAAGATTTTATAGGAGTAGGAACTGATTTTAAGCTCTATTAATATTAAAGCAGTATATCTATTAGTAGCGCATTCTGCTTCCTAATTTTATAAACATAAAAACGCAGATTTGTAGCCTGCGAAAAAAAACATCAAGCATTTTCTTGCAGAATTTGTATACTCTGTGCTTTCATTCAATTTTAATTCAACTCGCTTTCAAAGAGGAGTTAGTTCTTTGTATTAACTATTTTAAGAGATTTAGCTTATGTATTGTGATATTTACTTAATAAATCTCCTATTAGTTACTATGGTTAATTAATTATAAGGTATTAAAACCAGTTACCTGAAGTAGGAATACTCGTTAGAATTGGCCTGTGACAGATCGATTTGGCGTACTTTATAAGTTGCAGGTTATATACGCTTTATATTGTTTTCCGCCTGTGTTCGAATCGTATTACTTAAAAATGGAGAGCATGGATGTCGCGCAAGAGAGCACTTCAACGGCATCGACGCCAGCAATGGAAAATGGTAAGATTTTTATTAAAACTTGAAGGTGACGCCGGTACTTGGTGCGGCGAAAACGTGCTTCTTTGTTTCGTGTTTTTTTTGCTATAGTTCTTTTTTTAAACATCCCAGGACCTGACAAAAACGTGACAGCGGAGGAGATGACTTCGCGGGATTATTATTTCGACTCATACGCACATTTTGGCATCCACGAAGAAATGTTAAAAGACGAAGTCCGCACTCTCACATACAGAAACGCTATGTATCATAATAAGCATCTCTTCAAAGGAAAAGTAAGTTCTTGCAACAAAGCATATATTACAATCATATTAAATAGTTAAAAAAATATAACAAAGTTGTAATAAATGGCTTGGTAGCACTTCATTTTCTTGTACATCCATGAGGTTAAGATGTATTTTTTTTATAGACAGTTTTAGATATTGGCTGTGGGACAGGTATCCTGTCCATGTTTGCCGCCAAGGCTGGTGCTGCAAAGGTTATAGCAGTAGAGTGTTCTAACATAGTAGACTATGCTCGGAAAATCGTTGAGGCTAATAGACTTCATGATATTATAGAAATTGTTAAGGGAAAGGTAAGATATAGTATTAATGTATGGAATAATAAGTTATATCTAAAAAACTGCAGATTATTAATTATATTGAATCTGCAACTTTAATATCTTATTACATTGTATAACAATTCCTTAATCTAAAGTTATTTACTAGTTCTCTATCCAAATAGGCTTCTTTTAGAAATTTTCAAATTGCCAATTTACAAATCAATATTTAGTTCAATATAAGGCTTCTTTTAATTTTAATGTATTTGCTACATGTAATTTGTATTCATAAAATGTTACAAATATATTTAACTAAATAAATAATTACAATTAATTATGATTATTCTACAATTAATGTTCACCATCAATGTTGTTTTGTAGGTGGAAGAAGTAGAACTGCCAGTGGACAAAGTAGACATAATAATTTCTGAATGGATGGGCTATTGCCTGTTCTACGAGAGCATGTTGGACACAGTGTTGTACGCGCGGGACAAGTGGCTGAAACCTGATGGTATGCTGTTCCCTGACAGGTGAGTGAGATCTACGTACTTTATATTGATGTCTTATATGATTTTTGGTAATTAGAATTATGATTTAATACTTCATTTGTGTAGCATACTTATTTTTAATGTTATTCTTTGAGAAATCATGTGTTTTCTTTGTATTATTTATCCATATAGTATGTTTTATTTCCCTGTAAGTTTTATTTTCACATCAAGTACTACTTTATGTCATTGACAATCTATCTTTAAAACAAAGTTCATAAAAATTAGTTAAGTGATTTAGATGTGAAAACATAACAAACTCATAGACAGATTTACTCTTCAATCGAATTAAAAAAAGATGGGAGGTCCTCATTTCATAGTGTTTTTTTTTATATTTGTTACTTCAAGTTGTGAGACCCAAATGGTTTATAATATTAGTATGGAGTTACAATTCACATTTCATTACTTTTGAAGGTGCACACTGTTCATTTGCGGTATCGAGGATCGTCAGTACAAGGATGAGAAGATTAACTGGTGGGATGATGTCTATGGTTTTGACATGTCCTCAATAAGGAAAGTGGCCATTTCAGAACCCCTCGTCGACGTGGTCGACGCTAAACAGGTTATTTGATATTTTTATGTATTATCGAGTTGTAACAGTAAATTTATTTGATTTATATTAAATTACAAAGTTGTTATGGTAGAGTGGGGATTTTTGTTAACAGAAAATTACTTGTAATTATTAAAGTGACCAAATTCAAAATCTGTGTGATACAAGTTAGCTAGTTAGTAATTAAAATTTACTTTCATTTAATTCTGTAATTTATAACTTATCATTTTTACAAAGATCAGTAACTATACTGTCTATATTTTGTGACATTAAAGTGCATATATATGGCTTAATTCATAAGTGTAAGACGTTTTTGCGTTTTTTGTCCAAAAAACAAACTAGTTTAGTACTTTTTAATTTTTTAATTTATTAGTTATTAATCAAAAAAATTTTTGGAACAAGTTAAATTTGTTTTATATAGGTATTGTAATAAAGACGCTTTTTGCTTAAGTTTCTTATAATTTTTAATAACTTTTATCATAGAATTTGGAATAGTCGACAGATGTTTGATTAATTTAGTAATTTGGTGTGAATTGTGACATATACTTAAACAATAAGACAATTAACATGATTTATATCATTCCAATTATCAAGATTTTACACATATTTGTATAGCAAAATTAATCAGTATATTTTTGTTTCAGGTTGTTACAAATTCTTGCCTATTAAAAGAAATAGATTTATACACCGTCAAGAAAGAAGATCTGAACTTTGAATCTAAGTTCCATCTTCAAGTGAGTATTTCTTTTATTTTTAAATCAAAATTAGAATCATAGTCAGACTATAGATTTAAAATAAATTAAAGTTTGATTTCTTACCTTTGACGATTCTTTATATATTCAATATTTCTTATTATATTCTAAACACTACCGAGACACTACACATTTTTCTAAGGATGGTAACCGTGAAGCAAACAAGCTATTAATATTACACAGATTATATAAGAATTGTGAATTAGACACATTTAGAACTTATTTATTTGAGATAAATTTTTGTATATTAGAGTCATAATACCAACAATCATTAATATCTATCAAGTTATATATTTTAATATTGTGTATGCTTGCAAAAGCACATTGTTTCCATTGAATTTGTCAATAATTGATCTCAATCTGTAAGGCTAGAATTACACTGGTAAGTTTTTCTTACAGACTTTCCTAATATTTACATAAATTGTTTATCATTACATTTACTCCTGAAAGTATTTACTGTCAGTGATATTTTTATTGACACTCATATGTATGGTTAACTAGTTACTACAAGGTTACAGTTATAAGATTATAAATTACAAGTGTAATTCCTGCCCAATACATTTTTTTGGTAATAAGTTATAGCACTGTTATGATTATATAATAGTAATAAACGTTTTATTCACAGGTGAGACGCAATGACTTCATCCAGGCGTTGGTGACATTCTTCAATGTGGAGTTTACGAAGTCTCATAAGAGGCTGGGATTCAGTACAGCTCCTGAAGCACCTTACACTCACTGGAAGCAAACTGTCTTCTACTTTGATGAGTATATGACGGTGAGTATAATATAAAAAATTATTGGTTTAAGTTGTGAGCTTAAGAAGTTGAAATTTGTGATCAAGATATCAAGTTTATAAAAAAATGCTTTCTTCATTAATAAACTAGTTTTGTAAATAATATATGTATAAGAAAATGAATAAAAAAAAAATTGGCAGAGACATAGATCATCAAGTAGGATAAATAGAAAATCCTTGCTGGCCGTCAAATTGACAGACACGTTGGCGCAGTGGTCACATCAACTGACTAAAGCGATAACGGTCGCGGGTTCGATCCCCGCTCACGGCAAACGTCTGTATTGTCGTGATTAGTGTATTGTCTGGGTTACTCGACCCCCAACAGAAGACCACGTGATCCTAATGGGGGCTAAAATAAAATAAATAATAATAATAAAATAAAAGAAAATTTGTTACACAGGAGGGTAACAGCTATTGTGATATAGGCATATAGATGAATAACTATTATGATACAATTTTATATTGAATCGTTTTATTAACACAACTAGATAACATTTAACTTAATACATTAACATGTTTAATTTTAGACCTAAATAATTACTTGTTCTTCACGAGGTGTTAACAAAATGGTTAAAAATGTTACCAGTTTTTTCAATTGTTTTGCAGGTTCTTAAAATTATCATAGAAAACGATTCAGTAGTTTGGTTTGAAAATCAAAATAACAGAATAACTGTCAATCAAAATGAAACTATGTGTTTTGCTATTGATGTTGGTTGCTTTTTTTGCAAAGTGTTATTTATCACATAAATATTTTCAGGTGAAGAAAGGTGAAGAGATAACGGGAACGTTCTCGATGCGTCAGAACGCAAGAAATAACCGTGATTTGGACTTTGAAGTTGAAATCTCATTCAAAGGCGAGCTGTGCCAGGTTCAAGAGAAGAATCATTACCGGATGCGTTGAAACAATAACTTTATCGTAACAATATGACATTTAGTTGTACGTTTACTCGGATATTGATTGAACTGGATCGGTGTACTTGTGTGTTTTAACTTGACTTTGATTTTATTGACAGTTCATAAGTATAAATACAAAATATAATATTTTTAATTCAGTGTGTGTCACCCTTCGATCACAATGTATACTTACTTTGTGTTTTTTGATGTTATAATAAAAAAGATACGTCAAAAATTCAAAGTATGCTGCCATCTTAGTGGCACTTATCAATAAGCATTTCAGTGACGTCTGAAAAAAAAATCTGTTCAACCATCTTCAAAATAGAAAGAGATTCGCAATTAGTACTGTATTTTTTTAATGTTTCTTACCTTATAACTCGGACATTTATTAACCGATTTTTATAAATTTGTTTCCCATTTTTATAAAAATCGTCTCAGTAAGTTTTTAAATCAAAATAATGGAATAAGTATGTTATTCAAGTAAACGAAATTGTTTACTTCCTGTTTTAAACTCGATTTGTTATTAAAAAAAGTACTTTTTAAATTACAACACACTCAATTTTGATCAGAAAAGTTTAAGAATAATAATCAAAATTAAGTTAAAATACAATTCAAGTACACATTTGCATAGTAAGTCTTAGTCTTTCTAAAATAAATATGTGTTTTAACATGACCGTGATAAAAAATACCACTTAAAAGAAGATTTTGTCGAAGTGTAAGCAGGGGATTGATTTGCCTTAGGCGAGAATTACACTAGTAAGTTTTATTTTCGTAATTGACTTTTAAAATCTCTGTATCCTGGTAACAGTTACCTCGGTAACCTTATGTATTAATACTGTGAGTGTCAAAAAGGTGAAAATCATGATAAAAAACTTATGCGAATCGTTATGAATATCTGAGAAACAAAACTTTTGTGTGTAATTTTCGCTTCGTAATATATCAGGCAAGCTATTTAAAACCAACCAGTGATTTTATACACTACATTTTTAATAAGTATTAGCTAAGTCTAGTATATTCAGTTAAATGGTCACTTTCTATAATACCGAGGTTTAGTTTACACAATAACATATCATAATCAAAGTCATCACTGTAGACATCGTCATTAGTCACATCTATCATTTTTGTTAACAGTCCTTGTTTAATCGAGAATAATTTTGAAGTTTTTCCAAACAGATTATAAAGTACAAATCTTGATACATTGTTATTTTTTAAGGGGCCGTCTATTAATCACGTGATGTCTAGCAACCTTTTAAGACTCCTCCTCCTTGGTGATATGTGGTGAGGTTTTGTACTACCTCCCCACCTATGATCACGTGTATTTTTTTGTACCTACTACCTAAGTATTATTATATATTTTTAAAAAATGCTTATCTTTAAAAACAGGTATAAACTCATTGAATTATGAAAAATTATGCAACCGTATATAGGTATATAGCTTACAAAAGTTTCGAAAATTAATACACGTGATATCTTTGAAAAGCACCCACCCCCCTTGTGATATTTGGTGATTTTCCCAGACCCTTTCCCCTATAGGCCCCACGTGATTAATGAACAGTTCCTAACAAAAGATACGTTACGTTCATACTACTAGAAATGGGCGCAGATTTTTAACGTATACTATGAACATACATGAACATATAGTTAAAAATTACCATGACTGACCAGCTTTCATTTTATACCTTAAATCTGTTTAAGCATTGGAAACTGAAATATGAACAATGAATAATGGATTTAACAGATTGTAAAGAGTTCTGTTTTAATGCTAACAATTAAATTCATATTAATTTTCGTTTAAAATTTAATTGATTGTGAAATTATGGTATTTAATTTAAGTATTAGCTCACGTGACAGTCATTATGTTGTCATTTTTGTATAATATTTGTTGAATATCATAATCACATTAAAACTAATAAGTATTCATTCATTTGTCATAATGAATGCTATTCTGATTGCACTGTCCAACCAGTTTGCTACACGACATTATACAAAGAAAATATCCCTTTATTGTAATAACTTCAAAATGAAGTTGTAAAAGTGACACTTATAATATCTCAAAAAGTACCTGCATATGAGCAACTTGTAACAAACGGAATTGTATGTAAACCAAATGGGTTCTGCGTGATTATGTTGAAAAATACCAAATAAAATTTCCGAAATATAATCCAGTATACTGTCAGTTTCAAATAATCTCAAGTCAACGTCGAATCGCACTATATGTAAATATTTGACGATGTTTTTAGATGAATAAAATGCTGTTATATAAGATTAAGGACTAAGAAGTGTCTACTATTTTTATTGACTTTTTTAATCGTCGCAGTATTCTTGACAACACAGAAACCATTAAAACATAAAACTAAATATATTAATTCGAGATACCATTACTTTTGGCCAGTATGTTGGATTTTATTTCGGAAAACACCTTAAAATGTGACAGCATGTATGCCTTAAGCATTAAGTTACTAGATAAATTATGTTTTAAGTATTAATCAAGTCATATTGTTACGAGGATTTGTACCTCAGACCAGGCGCGGATACAGAATTTGTCAATGGGATGTAATATAATAAAATGCCATTACTTTTCGTACTGGCAATTTCCTCTTTATATAGAAATATAGTTTTAAATGTGACGGGTGCCCCATTTTTACTCACTTTTTAAAAATATGATATTTCTAAAGTGAGTTTTTTTTTTCAAAGAATTTTTCATTCAATCATTGCTCTATTGCCTATTCAACTTGGATCCGCGCCTGTCAGCCTATATTAAACTAGATATAAAGATCTAGGTAAATAATTAAAGGCCAAAACCGCATACATAATTTGAGATAAGCTTCAAATTGTCGTATTGTAGCAAAATATAATATTTTGCACCGTTTATGTAAGGAAAGATAGTTTTTGTATCTTAGTATTAAGTAAAACTAATTTTACGGTTATTGTCGCATTTTTATTTTTGTAGTGTTGCCATCCTAATCCTTTTGTATTAACAAGATATTTTTATCCGTGGTATTGTTAAAAGCAAGCAAAGCTCATGAGATGTTAACATTTCGTATGTCAATATATTTTTTTCATTTTAACGAATTCTCGCGACCAATAAATGTCTACAAGGTGTATATATTTAAGTATTTTTAATTTTAATAATGGCAACCAAAATTTTTAAAATTATCTGTAAAAGTATTCATTAATGCCCGAACGTTTATAATGTGTAAAATAAATAAAATAAAAATTGCGATAAATAACTGTGAAAATAGTTTTATTTTAATAGTTATAAATAATAGTAAACGAAATTGCAATATTTGGAGGAACAATAGTCTGTATTGCCATCAATATTTTTATAGAATTTTTTAACCAAGTTCAGTTAAGTACTCACGATGGTTAAGAAAAGTTTGGGACTGTTTCGAATTGTATAAATATGCAAACACAATTGATATTGTTAAAATAGTGGCGCCCATAGACTCTTGAGATATGGACTAAACCTCCTATAGATAACTGTCATAAGAATGGTTTAGAAAGTGCGAAAGAGAGAAACATACGATGACAATAGTTATATCTTTATAAGATTACGGTCACGTCACGTCGGTGTCTCCAGCCAACCCTAGGTTCGCAGAAAAGAGACATTGTCACTGAACTCGTTTTATCTCTTTCTACAGAGCGGTAAATTTTTGAATGATTATACACAGTCCATATTTCTTTATGGTGGCGATCGGATAAGTGGAGCTATTAAAGAGTATTTCATGATACTTTTCTATTAATATAATGCATTGGAACAATATTGGATACGCTAGATCTTAGTTTGTTTAGTATTATACAATATTTTATGAGTAAGACACGCTCTTTCACATTATTAAGTACTTAGATTTTTTTACATATAGTACATTTCAATTAAATACTTTGATTCTAAACAAAGTTGCATTTGGATTTGAATATTTTTTCGCAAATAACTAATTAATTATTAAACATTAATGATTACCGTTTAAATTGTTAGAAAAAATAAAATAAGATACTCGAATAAATGAAAAATCGTCAATTTTTTTTTCTTTATTTTATTATTATTTTTTCTCTTCTCAATAGAATTAAATTCATTATCTTGTAAACGGAGCACGTGTTAGGAGTGTAGTATAGGAAGTGCATGTTATGTAAGTGAGTATATTCAACTTTATGGTGCATAAATGAGTCAGCCTGATGAGTCGTTTTATTTTATTTTCACTTATGACCTACAGACCATAGATTCCCAAATTGCGGACCACTGTCCCTTTCAACAGACATCAGAACCCAGCCATCACTTTGATAGAATGATAAAGTAAAGTAAAGTAAAAGCCTGTAAATGTTCCACTGCTGGGCAAAGGCCTCCTTTCCTATTAAGGAGAAGGTTTAGAGCTTAATCCATCACGCTGCTCCACTGCGGCTTGGCGGATATATATATATCTGTTAGAATATTTCCCGGCAAATGCAGGTTTCCTCACGATGTTTTCACCGCCGAGCTCGAGATGAATAAAAAAAATTGTCTTAGAAGGGTATGATATTGCAATTTTATTTATACAATCGAGATGGAAACTAATGTTATTTAGTGCAAGCAGGAGGTAAAAGATGAAGATTTCGAGAAAGAGAGTTATTCTACAACTTTCAACGCTTCAGGTATTTTTCTGCTTAAATATTTTGAATCACATTATTACGTTATTTACCTATATGTATGTACATAAAGGGACGAGATTGCTTAATGGTTTGAACACGTCGATCTCAATCAATGATCGCAGGTTAAAATCCCGACTAACATAGCTGAGTTTTCAAGGGTTCGGCGGTGAAGGAAAACGTATAGACATGCTGGCATATGTGTATCCATCAAGCCATAGTGGAGCAGCGTTCTGGATTAAGTTCTAAACTTAATAGGAGAGGAGACCTTTACCAACCTGTGGGAGATGTAAATCTTACAGTCTATTACTTATGCACATAGATCGAACAAATAATAAATCTAAAAAGCTGTATCGCATAGGTTGCTATCAATATCAATGTATAATAAGCTAGTCTCGAAGAGTAATTGACGAAAAATCGTTAGAGAAATCAGGTACCAATATAATTCATACCTAATTAGACTAAGCTAAGGACATTTTCACACTGGACGATTTTTCAGTGCATGATTTTCGATTACCCGGCAGGATTTTCGAAACGGCTAAAGATCTGTAATTATATAATTTGTTACTGTCACTAATATTCATTAAAAAAATTCGCCAAGATAATTTTTAAAATTTTTATTTTTACATATTACATACTTATAAATTATTACATGAAAAATCTTAATGCTATATTTTGACTTAAAAGTAAATGATTATGAATATGATTTAGTAATATTTCTTTCAAATTAAAACAAAGATATACGAAGGAAGGATAATAAATGATTATTATAAAAGGTATGATAATTACGATTTAGATGACGTCAATGATGCTAATAAATATAATACATACATAAAACGTTATTTCGATACGTGAATGTAGACTTTGTCTTTATAGCCATAGAGTATTATAGAGCTTATAATTTAAAAAATCCACAGATTAAAAAATATTAAAATCGTGTTACAGTCAAGTTAAAGTAGTTTAAACTAAGGACTAAACTAGAAATATAGAAAGGCGTCGATTTTATACATTTTGTCCGCCTAAAATGTTAGCTTGTTTAATTCATTTTCGAGTACTTTACAGAACGATGGAAAAACTAAATTTTTACTTTATAAAATTATTCTAATTTGTTTAAAACCATACGTCAATAAAATCCATTTCATAATAATGAACCTCTAACCATAAACTAAGAGGCCCACCCAGATAAAATTCTAACCCAGTCTTCTATAGCGTGTTCTCAAAAGTATCTGATCGAGAAACTTCGAAATAGACTATCATGATGACGACTTTGAAATATGACGTAACCAATCTGAATTCTGAAAAGATTCTCTATCCAATATTCTGATTGGTCACGTTACGAGTGTCGCCAGCACTAACAATTCTAGGGTTCTCGAAATAAGAGAACATTGTCGTGAAATCGCTTTATCATTTTTTTTAATGTGATTAAATTCTAATTGTAAAATGTAAAGTATAAAATCGATATCTATCTGATGTGTCAGGACACAAAATTGTAGTTCTAGCATGACACTAATGTATTAGAATTGTTTACACTACAACAGGAGCCACTACAGCTGGAACTATAGCGCTCTTGTGCAAATCAACGCAACAGCAGTTCGTTATTAAATGGTATTCTTCACAGGAGTTCGCGTAAAGGAACTTGCAATCTGACTTGCGGCATGTAAACGGTAGATCTGGAAATTTAAAAATTTTTTTTAACTATTTACATTGATATATTAAATATACTTAATTTTTTATATACGTTTTTACTTTTTATATATCGCACGCTTTGTATTCAGGTGACCGAATAGAATAATTTACATTTTTGGGCACAAAACACAAAATACGTTTTACATTCGGGAATACGACCTTTTACTCAGATTTTTAAGTATTAAAATGTTGGCAGAATAATTTTTTTTCTGAAATCATTGTAACTGCTTGCTATACTGACAACCTTGGGTTTGATCTACGCTAATTTTGTTTAGGCCATAGATGTGTTCGTCGTATCTGAGTTTATTCAGTGTGTCTGGGTCTAGTAATGCATCTAGCATTACTAGACTCAGGCTCAGAGATACATTTAGTTTTGTTATTAACCTGTTTGGTAAGGCCTGTTCGTATTCAGACGGGGTCTTACGAGGGAGGATCACGAGTACATTAACCTCCACATAATAAAAAACAAATCAATACGTGGAGTTATATGTCGTCTTTTTGAATTTTGCCTCGTTCAGATAAGTAACGTATGACTATATTATTCAAAGAAATTAAAAAAAATGTATTATAATTGGGTACATATGCAAAATAAATTGTATGAAATTTTCATAAAAAAATTAAGTACAATACCTACACCATAGCTTAGTCAAGAATTAAAAAAAAATTAAACTTACAAGCAGAATTTTCACAACAACAGGAATCATGGGCTTGCTTATGAGAGCAGTAGCTGTACACTGACGAATCACACAGCGGGCAGCCAGGATGAGCGCCAGGAGGACCTTCTAACCCAGGACGATAACCTCCATATTGTCCGCCATAATTTCCCCCGGGGTAAACCCCCGATCCTCCGGGATATAACCCTGATCCCCCGGGATATTGTCCCGGGTGGTGTCCATAGGGATATTGAGCGTAGCCACCTCCTAATAAATAGTCCCAAACGTCTCTTATACTGAAACCTGTTGATGGGATGTGATGAGCGTTAGTAATGATGTATGATGGTTAGCTTGATGTTAATGAGTATATTCATAAACCATTTACCAGCGTACACTTGACTAAATTTGTTAGTTATATACTTTGTAATTATATATATATTTATACTATTTGACTTTAAAAATGTGTACACATTTAAATCTTTAAGAAGCTCGTAAATTGACACGTGGGCCCAAAAATACTCTCGCCTGTTTTATTCAGTCGCTAGCTGGTTGCTAGGCAATATCGTCCAAAGTGGTCGGCATTTTGGATGCCAAATTCCACGAGATTATAACAAAGGTATCTATATAGTTTTTAATATTATTGGTTATAATATTATAGTTTATATTATTATAGGTATTTTATTTGATTTTGATGGACTTACAAAAATCCAATTGTTTTTGTTTAAAAATAATGTTCCCTGATTGATGACAGATATTTCGAATGTTGCGAATAAGATGAGTATCAGTTACAGTAACATAAAAATATTTACATAGATAATAATATTCATGTCTTATAGCTGAACATCACTGTAAAGCGTGAAGCTTTTTATTTTAGAAAAATGCGATAATAGTTCTAAATTTTAATTGGAATCAGATAAGAGCTTTATATTGCGTGTCATTATTAAAAAAGTATACAGAGTTGCATCTTGAATAATGGTATTGATACGCTACATGTGCAAGTCCGTCTTGCTATAACAAATTCATTTGTTTTAATGTTACATTATATTTCTACTTGCGTAAATCTTTGCGTTTTGCGTCTTATTCTTTCAATAGCTTTAAATTATCATCAGTTTCTAAGATAAACTGACTGATAAACATTTGAAAAAAAAATCTGACTTCAAAAATAAAATATGCAATTTTGTTTGCTTGGATAACAAACAAATTCCAGTTAATTTGATTTAAAAATCACACTACTGAATAGATTTCGATAAAATATATATAGGAGCTATCTGATAGTATATCCTTTCAAATAAAATATCAAACATTACACAAGTACACACTTCGAATCGAGAACCTCACCCTTTTTAAAGTCGCTTGAAAAGAAACTCAACAGTCCTCAACTATTTTATAAAGTATTATGTATGGTATGATTAATATACATCGCAGTAATTTAAGGAAATATACTGATTATAACAATGAAAACAAGTGCGATAATTATCTCTAAGTTTTGGTAATTTAAATTAAAAAACATGCTCGGCCTTGGTGATGTACTAAGTTAATTGTTCCCAGACTTTGTATTTCACGTTAAATGTATTTAGGAAACATTAGTTTTACAAAAAAGGAGGAAAATACGAATTAGTCATAGTTTTTATACAACTATGTATAAATTTGGCTTTACGATTCATGTTCCCAAGTTAATACATTTGGTTGTGGATTCTTTTTTTGCCTATTTCTTTGGTAATCTGTTATTGATTCGGATATAGTCACCTCTAATTATTTTTTTTAAAGATTAAAAATGATTAGATGAGGTTGTGACATTATTAATTTACATTTTTTTGTTTTTTTCGGTTATTTAAGTTTATTCTTTTTTCCAAGTAACCCCAATAATAAGGCGAAAAAAACTAAAAATAATAATTAATTCAAATCAGTCAACTCGTTTTCTAGTTTATGCGAGATTAACGCACGGTAATTCAAGAGCCCATAGACATCTTTCATTTTGTAATTATTTTTATTCCATGTTATGTAATCAGAATATCCTTCATTATACGTATCTCATGCATCTATATGTTTAAAGGTTAATACAGACATATATGAAAATAATATATTCATTTCTAATCTAAAAATTCACTATTTAATTTGTCATAATAATTATCATCTTTTACACAATCCATCCACCTCTTCCTTGCTTTACGGCATTTACAGATCAATTTGAATTACAAAATTATCGTGAGTGTTATGGGAAATAAGTAAATGAGAACATGAAAATTAAATAATTGTATACTCTATGAATCAATGACATAATCGTAATAAATTAACCCGATACCCCATTGATATTTTCTGCATTTTTTTTTAACCTTCTATTTAATGATTTTTGAAACCCATTAAAGTCCTTTATAGTCCCTGTTTGCTTATGAATAACATTATATTCACCGTTAGTAATATTTTTAATGATAGCCGCGATATTTAGCACCATGAAATGAACAATGAAAATTGATGTTAAAATGTTTTTAAGTGATGAAACTCGTATTTTTACCGTTACGAGCGCCATTTATCCTGTTCCGGCTTATATCGTAATTGCTGGGCTGGACACCTATCAATCGAGGCATTTTATTATATCATACTGAATGGAAGATTGATAAAAAAATATATATAATACTCATTAAATTTAAATTAATAATATTTAAATAATACATTTGTAAATTATTTATTGTTTTCGTAGAAATATATAACCCACTTTAAACAGAACTTGTATATATATGTAAACAAACATAAGTACGATCGTAGGAACCGCGGATCATTTACTGTTTGTTATTGAAGAGTTCTATTGTCTATCTCCCACGACCTTTCCTTAAATATATGTATGCATTTATATAACGAAAATATTAAAATTGTCTAAATCGGATCCGTAGGTTTTAAGAAAATCGTGGTCATACAAACATACATACATACGAGTTGGATAAAGAACCTCGTTTTTTGAAGTCTGGTTAAAAATACATTTGAAATGTTAATCTTCAAAAAATATTTATATTTATGTAGATTAAAAATCATTAATAATTTGGTTTTTATTGGTATAATTATGATTATTTTTTGTTGTAATATTACTTATATTTCACGAGATTCATTTTAAATTGCCAATATTATCTTATTAGATAACAATTTGTTAAATTATATGAATTGTATTTCAAAGTAAAATTGTGTTTTATCTACATTTTAATTTACTGTAATTTTTACGCGCCATCTAATTTGTCTTTGTTCTATTGTAAAAAAAAGTTAACTTACCATAGCCAATAGTAATAATGGCGGCGAAGGTTAAAACTGTTAGTTTCGAAGACATTTTTCACTTGTTTGTTTGTTTGTCTACATGTGTATCGTTTCGCAGATGGAAATTGAATGTAGATTATAAAAATGCGCACCGCTTCTAAGTCTTAGCTTGACTTACCGGTACAATCGCGGTCAAAAACATTTTAAGATATCTTAAGAAATATCTTAGGTATGTGTTGTAAAAACTTGATAAGTTTTTATTAGGACTAAATTAGAATATAATTAAAGTATTGTATATTCTTCGAAAGTAGTTCTGTCCATATTTCTGTTACGTTTTCAAAGGAAAGTTGATTGATTTCAGTAAAAAATTAACAGAATTATTTAAAGAAAATCAAAGAACAAGTCCTACCGTGAGAAAGATTTTCGATAAATTTTCACAACATGTAATGTTTAAGAAATGTTTATTTATACAGTTCTATTCTCGTCCAGATATTTTACTGTGTTATCATAAACTTTAAGTATACTTGTACTATTAATTAACTATGCACTTACGTTATTACGCTGATTTTTTTTTAATTTAGATAAATTAACTCGAAATTATATTTAAAAAAAGCGTTCCTTCGACTTTGAATTGTAATTATTTTTACTTTATAATACGTGTGAATATATTTGTGTATTATAAACCATTATAAATAATAATATTATTAATATATTATTATTACTAATATTATTAACATCGTTTTCTTTTTAAAGACCTCCCAAAGAGACTTTGCGAGTCAACTGGGGACACAAGAGCTGGCAGCTACCTCGGTCAAAGGATCAGTTTGGCCATTCAATGGGGTAATGCTGCCAGTATTTTGGGAACTTCACCTAGATGCAGTGGCTTAAATGAGGTCTATAATCTTTTGTAATAAATTATACTTTTTTTTTGTATTAATTGACTTTAGTTTATTAAAATGTTATATCTTATATATTTATTGAATAATATATAAAGTATGTTAAAATTAACCATTATAAATGAAAAACATATGCAATTGAAGATCATAAAATATTTACTTTTTAAAAATAATATCCGTTAATATGTGTGTGTTCGTCTGTACGCAAAGTGCGTTACACTGGTCCAAGAGCGAGGGTTAGTGTATGTCCTTAGCTCTTAATAGGGCCCGTTCTCTAGTAAATACCAATTATAACATATACTAGCTACTTTAGGTACTAGTATTAATGTCGTGTCTAGTTACAGAATATTATATAATGTGCCAGTACTTAGTTTAGGTTTCTGAGTAGAATAGAATATATATAATAGAAATATATTTATTTATTTTATTATCGGATATTGATAGTTTAAAGTTGTACTATTTTTTCTAGAAATGTTATAAAGCTACTATGTCCTTTTGAGTACATTTCTTTATTCTATTATAATTTTTAATTCTTACATTATATTTGCAACAGTTATTAATTATAATTATGTTTAGAGAGCTTTATCGTTATTTAAGACACTGATAATGTTTGTTTAATACTATTCAAATCTGAATCATTCAATAACTTTATTGTACACGAAACGGTACAAAAAATATAAAGAAAATGCTTAAAATTAATAGCGTACAAAGTATCTTATTAATAATGAAAAAAAAAATAGCATACATAGGCAAAGATATAATATGTATTTAATTTAAAAATATAGTATTGCAGAGACACAGAAACAGAGAAATAAGGATGTAACTGCTACAGTATAGAATCAATACCAAACTTTTTACACTGAGCTCCTAGGTTAAGTGACAATTGTATCCAGTCCAATCCAACTGCAAAAGAGTAAAATTGCTTGCACTAAAATATTGGTAAACTATAGAGTGTATATGTGAACGTAGCCACCTTAGTCAAGTTGTAGGCTGATCATTGTGCAAACTCATTTAATTGGGTTCTAGATAAGTTAATTATGTGGGTAGATATCACTTTATTGATATATTAGATGATCATTGCAGTTTCACTCGCGTTACTGCTTCGCTCCGATGAATTGTAGGGTGGTGTAATATAGCCTATAATCATCCTCAATAAACGGGCCATCCAACGCAAGAGTTTTTCAAATCAGGTCAGTATTTTCAGAGATTTCCTCCTGCATACAAAATCGAAATCAAGTCAAAATATACTTTAGTCAAGTAGTATTTTACAAATAAGCACTTTTAAATTGTCAATACAGAAAATAATACAGAAAAAAATTAAATTCATGAATTTACCACCGGTTTGAAATGAAGATTCTACCGAGAAGATCTGATGAGAAACACGATAGTTATTCTTTTAAAAAAGGTTTACAATAAATACCCTGTGTGAAAGCTAGATGCTAAATCCAAGCGTCTTTATCAGCTATATACTCTTGAACAGAATAATATGCTTTAGCTACTAAGGACTTTTTATACTTTAAATTTATTATTTGTAGAGTGAAAAAATTTCTAAGGGATTTTATTGTAAAAACGAATACCTTGCCCCAAGAACATTGACTTTGGGAAGTCGAAAATTCGGCGCTATAAGTTTATCCTTCCTTCTCGTGTAAATAAATAAATTTTACCTCTTTATAATATTATAGTAGCAAAGATTTGATACCTATTAGACAAGAATTACACTTGTAAGTTTTGCTCATGGGGTTTCATCATTGATATCATATTGATATCGCACACATACACAACAAAAACACACACACACACGCACACACACAAATATTTGATGTACATTACTGCATATTTTTTATTGCTCGTTTATTTTATGATTTGAATAATGAGTAAATTGCTTATACATGAGTGACTAAGTGTTATATATATGAAGTGTTATTCACGTATCACTCTTCATTATGCTCATTGTGTAACATTACGTTTATGTATAATGATTACGCCCGCATATCTATATTTGCAATTTCAACAGCACTTTATGTAAAAAAGTGGTACGGACGTGCGGTGTCATTACTATGTTGTTCTAAGTTAGAAAAATATAATGAATATTCAAATATAATATTCTAAATATTAAGGGTACAAATAAATTGATGTTCGTTTTTTTTTGTATTTTTCAACAGTGAAAAATGCTTTTATCTACAGAGATGGTAAAAATCACTTTGAAGCCTTAACTCTAGTTTAGAGATATTTTTCTTTTAAAATTATTTAAAAGAAAAATATCTCAATAAAAATTAATTTTTCTTTTTGTCTTTTAAATATTGCCAGGTTGCTATAACAAGGTACATCGGGAGAGAAAAAAAAAAACAAATTTTGATTTTTTGTCTCTAATTGGTCTACGCTACACATATACAGTTATAGTGCCCTGACAGTTTTTAAATATTATTGTAATAAACCTCAAAAGCTCTTAGAGCTTCCATTACCAAAGAATTGAATTGAATTCAAAATTATTTGTTATTTTGCACTGAGATACAATTTATTCAAAAATACTAAATATTTGACATCAATGTTTTGGTTCTTAAATTTTTCAAGTAAATATTTTAGTGTAAAAGTCAATCTTTTTCGTTTTGATACTAAAAGATAACACAATCATGGCCCTATTGCTAGTAAATAAAAAAATATACGAATAATTTCTTAAACATTAAAGAAAACCAACCTTTTATGGATCTTGCTACATTGGTGCTATTTACCTGACTCTACAAAATTGTTCCGGTCCATATTTGGTGACCATCATCGGATGGTCCATACTGGTCCATTCTGGCCCACCTGTTTCCATGTACGGTGTAAGTAGGCTCTATATTTAGAGCGGCTAATGTCAGGGTCCCGGGGTGCATGACCGCGGTACCGTAACGCTAAACCTGTCGAGACCGCAAGCGTTTTGAGATTAACACTCACGAGTGGGTTTTTAGATTATAATTAGCTATTTATTTAATTATCATTTGAATGTTTTATACAATACTCAATATATATTATTAGGACGTGCTCACTAAGACGGGGTTTTGCAAAGTTCGATCCCAAAGAGGGTAAAACAGGTGTTAGAAGGTTTTTATGAAAGTCCTATGTTAAACGCGGGTGAAGTCGCAAACGGCCGCTAGTATTATATAAATAAAGAAATGTTATAAATATGCTCACAGATTTTGGTACCCAGAACGTCGGGTACTCTAGACAACGTTGTCTAGTAAATGTATGACAGACGAGAATATCTTTGGGCCAATAAGTCAACTGACGAGCTTATCAAAGTTGGAAATGAATGCAGATTTTAATATCAAATAATATGAACGTAACATGTCTATAGTCATAAAATAGCATTGATTTTATATTATTATTAAAGCGTTATCGTCTTATGTGCAAGTTTTTGATTCTAGACTAGTATCAATAGAAAAAAAATATTTTTAATAACATATCTAGAACAGTACGATTAGCGTAATTAGCGTAGAATTAGCATTTGGCACCCGTTGATGAAAGGTCCGGCCACAGCCAGAAAAAAATGCAATAAAAAAATTATAATAAAAAAATTTAGCCATAAAAATTAAAACCATCTTCAAAGGTATATTTTTAAAGTGAGAAGAAATGTATTAAAATATGAACTTGCCTGCGTGTACCAAGCTTAACAAATGTGATAAAGTTAACAGATTGACAGTTTTTAATTTAATCTTGATAAGCTTTGGCCAGTGGTTCCCAACAAATTGTACCACGTACCACTTAAAGAAAGACCTCAAACTCGCATACATTTCGCAACTCTAATTACCACTAAAATAGAGTTCATGAGTTTAGCGTAGGGGGCGTCGGGTTAAATAGTATTTCCACTTTGCACATACTATTTGAATAAACAGTGACAGTCTGTCATTCGGTAAATTCGCAAGCTGAAGAAAAAAAATACACTTGTGTAAATTTTTATGTAAATATGTTAAGAAAAACAAGATTAAGTTGTAAATAAATTTGTATTCGTCCTTAAATTAATAATAACGGATGTATGGGTTTTGTTTATATATATATACATATATTTGTGTTGTTCTAGGGGAAGGTCTAACAAAGAAAAGTCTACATTTGTATAGTCTTCAAAATTTGATCGTGATTGTATTCTCGACTGCACCGAACAATCTCCTTCGTGTCTTCTCCATCCTACGTGACATTGGCGAAATAATATGTGACCATATGGCACAACTAAAAGCCATCAAAACAAAAATTGAATTGAATTGTAAAAAATACACTGAAAAGACGCGCGCGCACCATGTTTTCGTTGTCGAACCTATGAATTTCAATGGTAACGAATTGACATTTTATATATCAAACAATGCAAATTATAAATCCATAGTTAGCGTGTAAAGTATTAGTTTCGTTAATCCAGGATAGTGTTGGCGCAGATAACAGACCAAGCCGAGACGCCGGTGAGTTGATTGTATGGTTTTTCTAATCGTCGTTTGTCACTTATCATAAAAGTCCACTTGTAAATTCGATTATCATAAACATACGGGTATGGCTAAAAAATAAGGCGATTGCCGTTTCCTATATTTTTTTACTGATTTAATTATCTTAGTCAAGAGATTATTGCGTGTACCCGTGGTAGTACGTGTACCACTAATTGGGAACCTTTGGCCTAGACGTAGAATATAGAATAAACGGTTCATGGGCACAAAAAGATGTTATATTTTTAATATTACATGTCAGATTAGGATCAAAAAGAAGAAGGAACGAAAAAACTACATTTACATCCAGACATAACTTAGAACGAAGATAAACAAATAAAAAACCGGTCAAGTGCGAGCCGAACTCGAAGGGTACCGTACCGTAGTACATGATGAGTTTGTTTGACATAAGTATTTAAAAAAGTACATAGTACTGTGAAAGGATGGCTGAAAAATACTATTCAAACAATCTTAATATTTAATTATTTATTGTAGTAGTATAACATATTCTCAATGCTTTCTTATAATAATGAATGCCCGTTCCTAGTTATTGTATTCTCTTTGGCCCGTTCCACGAATTGTCATCTATTTTAAAAGTATCATCAGCCAGCTCGCGCGTTTATATTACAGCGAGTACTCGTTTACTAATCGCGCCTCCTAACAATTGATATTCAAAGAAGCGAGACACGTAACAAGTAACTTTTCGCGTTCGACTCACGCTTGACCATTCTTTAGTATTTGTTGTTATAATGGCATTAGAAATACACATTTTTAGAAAATAGATAATTTTTTTAAGTTGGTTGGTTGGTAAATTTTAGGTAAAAATAAAAACAAACAATGCCTTCATTTAAATACTTTATTTCATACTTTAACAATATGTATTCTATAATGATAGTAACAATGCACAAAAGAAAGTATCTTGTAAAAAACATTACGTAAAAAAGATTTTATAGTTAATGAATTCTTACTTAAAAAAAAGTTTAACAACTACCTATTTTATATGCTTTTCAAATATTAAATAATTATAATAATATTTGTATGCAAAAAAAATCTTCAAGGTAATAAATATTATCACGATAACTTTGGAGACATTTATACATTTTTTTTTGTATCAGAGACACAAATTAAAAAGGCCTCTTTAAACTTGAAGTAAACAGACTAAAAATACATTTAAAAGAAAGACCACATCTACGGTATTTTTGAAATAAATTCTACAAGTTCATTTAATTGCTGGCAACATTAAGATGGACGCTGTTTTAAAACAAATTCAATCATATGTCTTTAAATATAAGGTCTATATTTACTATTACGCTTAAAAAAAATTCTTGTCTTTCTGCTTGACATATTTCTTATGAAAAAAGTAATTCTAATCGTACAATAAATTATACTGGTAACTTTGTAACCAACTAAATAACACTAGTCAAATTATAGAGTAAGTTATGTATTATTTTATGTATGTATATTATTTTACGGAAAGAAATTATTTTATGTTTAAAATAAAATAGCAAAATTAAAATTGTAGCATCTGATATTAGACTGAATCACAAATATACATCTATCTATATTTTATGTATAATATAAATCTATAATGAGTATGTATATAGTGGCCAATATGTTTTAAGAATAAACAAATTTCGTTCGAAGTTAGCTATTGTTAGTTGAAAAAGGGAATACAATATTAATTTAATTAATATCAATGTTGTAAAATTATGTATTTTAATTGAATTAGTTTTACTTCTGGCATTTCTAAAGAAGATTCTGTTAAACTAATATAATAATATAATATAATAGAATAAATTGATCATCTTTAAGGTCTCAAAGTTATTTAAAATTTTTGGTACTTGAAAAATATTACATCAATTTATTTGAAACGGATAATTTCTATATACTATGTATATATTTACAAAAAAAAAATCGAAGCCTACGATGTTTAAGACACGTATAACACAAAATATTTTTATAATGTAAAAACCATAACTCATAAATATCTTATTATAGAATACAATAAAGTCCATATTTCAATGTTCGTTCATATATGTGGTTATCGGAGTGGTAAATTAATTGACATTTGTATTAATATAACACAGTAATAATCCATTTAAAAATCGACTTTATTACATTAAAAATAAAATTCAATTTTCATTGGTAAAAGTAAATTAACGATAGTTGTTAATTTAGATATTTTTTACCTAAAGATCGGATAAATATCGGTTTTCACTATACGTCACATCACAGTTATTTCTCGATGTGGATTTAGTTTCATACACATTAAAATCGACCTACGTAACTTAAATATAAGGTTTAACTTATAGTACGTCAAAACAATTCTAAAATTGATTCCAGCAAAGTGAAGAGTGCTATTGACATTTTGGGTGTATTTCGAAATATTTTCTAGGATCCTGGCCAGTGGTAATGACATATTGAATTGCCATTTTTTACCCGACTTCCAAAAATAGGAGACGGTTCTCAATTCGTCGGGGGCTTATTTTGGTTCATTTTTTTTTAATTTGTTTACTCGAAAATGGGTTGACCGATACGGTTAATTCTTTTTTTAAACGGTATAGGTGCTCTTTCATTGGTCACATAGAATTTTTATCAAAATCGGCTCAGTATTTTGGTTTTAAAATCAAAATAACTGGAATAAGTGTGTTAATCAAGAAAACGAATTTAAAATTGTTTAGGGGCGGATTTACAAAAGAGTAACAATGAACGTGTGCGTCCTTAAAAAAGAAGCTATTATAACATTTAAAATTTTTAATAACTTCGAAAAATATATACTTCTTTCGTATCTCCAGTTTTTCAGTCCTCCAAATATTAAACCCGGCCCTTATTATATCAATTAAAAATTAACCTATTCTAACTTAATATAAGGTTCAAGTTTCATTGCTCTCATAATGTCGCCAGTGACGGAGCATTTACCAGCCTGCATGATGACTCTCGGGTCCTCCTTCCCAAAGACCAGCTGCTTGAAATAGTGCTCATTGAGAGTGAAGGTCGTATCAGGGTCTTCGTCTGGTTCACCTTCGTATACCGTCACTTTGTTCAGGTCTAATGCTGGAAAGAGACGGTGTATTATTAATTTCTTGCTTCTTTGGTTCTATTAGGTTGTAAAGTTAGGTATATATTAAAACGAATTTGAAGCAAAATCATTGTACCCCTTTTTACGAAAATTCCGTAGACGGAGGACGAAATTTCGCTATTTATATTAATAAATATTAATTACACATAATATTAATTCAATAAAAAAAACATTACATACACTACGATGTATTTAACACAAGACGCATATACACTCTTTTGTTAATTGATGAAGTCTGTGGTCAAATTGAGTATCTGTAATCAATCTCGAAATCGGTTGAAAATTTAATGAACTACGATCGAAATCAAACCGTATCATCTGATATGTTAGATATGGCAAATGTCTCTATTGGTTTCCGGACTCCGTAATCGAAAAAATCGAATCTCGTAATCTTGTCGTCACAAGATTACGAATTGAGAATTTTCAGAAAGGATATTATGACTTATTGCAAAAAAAAAAAACTATTATTAATTCAGAAATACAAATTTAGGTTCACTTACTCCAGGAATAAACAGAGGTTCCTTTAATGATGTTAAAGAGAAAGACTCCACCGAGTTCCTTAGCTTGATTCGGATCAACGTTCTCCACTTTGTTCTTTATTCTGGCTACTAGGTCAGCTTTGTTTTGGCTGGAGTGGTCGCTTTGAGTTGCACCCTAGAATAGAAAGGAATGAAGATTTCTCAATGTTTATTTTGATTATTACTTGTTTATTGATAAGCCGAGGTGGCTTGGTGGTTTGAGATTGGCGATCTTAATCGATGATTGCGGGTTTAAATCCCCGGCTAACATCGCTGAATTTTCACGTGCTAGATTTGTGTTTAAATTCATTTCGAGCTCGGAGGTGAACGAAAACATCGTGAGGAAACACGTATGTCGCGAAAAATTTTGACAGAATTTTATCCGTCAACCCGCAGTGTAGCAGCGTGGCGGATTAATATTCTAAATCGTCTCCTTAATAGGAAAGGAGGTCTTGGTCTAGTAGGACTTTTACGGGTTGTTACATTTTATTTACATACAAGGTAACATGAGAATATTTAAGAAAATAAAGAATTTAAACGTAACAGGAATACAATCCGCACCATTTGGTTAAACAGCCAAGTCCTCCGCTATGCAAAACAAAACTAAAATAATGTAACACTCATTTGCCGTTCCGTAAACATTGGTATAACAAACAAAACCGCGAAAAAAAATAAAACAAAGCACCTTTACAAAAATAATTTAAAAACCTCGCTGTCTGTTATTAGAAAGAATTTTCTTATCACTTTTCCTAGTAATTCGAAGCTAATTAAAGATATATTAAAAAAAAAATGTTTAAAGAAATCCATTAACAATTTGATTAGAATAACGATATACAATAAAATAATAGAAAACACCGTACTCACCATGTTGTATGTCAGGTTTCGTTCTGGCGTATGCGCAGAGATCTCAGATGCTGACTTTCACTTGCGACATTTGCATGGTAGGGTCACCATGACAATTTGTACTTTCTTTTAAAAGACAAACAAAAGAATAGTACTCTAAAAATGCGTAGTAATTTTATTTCACACAACTAGGCATTTGCAATTTGAACAGAAGTTGATTAGGATTTTAGGTATGAAAAAGTTACAAAAAAAATGGACAATATTTTCGTATCGTGTAAATTTTAATATATAATGTAATTAAACTATGAGGGGTTAAAATAAAAATTTAAACAAAAAAGTGAATCCATTCTAACATATTAAGTACATCATCATTTTGGCAATCATGGAATTGTTTTGGGAAGACAATTTATTTTTCGCTAGAACAGCATCTTAGTTTATTCCTTTACGTTTTTGAGAACGAAATATTATCGGCGGATGTAAAAGAAAAGCTCATGATTGCCGAACTGAATTTTAAAAGTTTTCTGAAGTAAAAGCTCCGATTTCAACCATACCACTTTCCACTTGGATTGGCTGTTAATTTTTTTTATGCCTTTGAGACCGAAATATTATCGATAGAAGTGAAAAACTTTTTTTTACTGCAATTCTACTATTTTCTAACGCATGTGGTAGCTTAAGCCACATATCTGTCTGCGGCACCGGAGTTGCCTGACGAATGGACCAATTTCGATGTGTTATCTTTTGTTTGATGTAATCGATGTAGCTCTTTTCTACTTGATGAAAGGATGTAAGGAACTTCTATTAGTTAATCGATTTGAAATTTACTGTACATTCAAGGTATGAGGCAGGCCTCATCTGGGACCACCAGAATATACAACTCTTCACCAACTAACAGCAAAAGTATCGTATTGGAGGTCGTTGAAATGGTCTTAAAGAATAACTGTCATACTACAAAAGACGCATTAAAACCATGTTCCACACGTGTCTAGCTAAACAGTGTTTAAAAATTAAGCATTGCTTAAAATATAATCTAAATTGCTTAACAGTGAAAAAACTCATAAAAAAACTTATTGATAAAATGTTATACGTTACATTTGACAGCTGAAATAGGTTTTAGACACCAATTAAACACACTTAAACGTATATTTATCTATATCTAAAGCATGTTTAACTCAAAACTGTGCTTAGACGCGGATTTGTAGTACGGATTTTTAAAACACGTGTTTAACGTCTGCTTAAATCTTTTGTAGTAAGGCAGTAAATTGTCAGGCGTTATTTTTTTTTTTAATTTTGTCTTATTAACATGTTCACCATAACAGACGTTTTGTTGTGTTTTTGGTTCACCAGAAATCGTTGCTTCATTATTATAAATTAGCAATGAGCTTTGGAAAATAATATCATTACTTTACGCTCAACGGATTAGAATAACTCGAGCTTAAAGTTTAGTTCAAGTTTTTTAAGTAAGCTTTAAGATACAATTTTGACACGTATAAATTATTTAAGGTTGTTTTAAATTATAATATAGTGTGATTGTTATAATTATGCGCTGTGTAAATGAGGCCTTAAAGATAGAATCTTATTTTGTACACACGTACTTGTACGTGAGCCTGGGTTTTTAATTAAAACAATATCAAAATTAGTTCGATGTAAGTAGGTACAAGCAGAACTGAATTTGGGGTTTGAATTTCTTTCAATACCTATATTCAATTATATTCTTTGCTTAATTGGCTTCGTATATAGATTTTAATTCAATAAGTTAGATCAGAAAAGTCACATATTTTAAGGATTTTATATACATTACGATGAAAAAGCATTTTCGGTACTTACCGCTGGTATAATAAAAGCCATACTTAAATCATTCATATTTATTTCCAATTTTTTTCCATACTAATTATCCCAATCATTATATTGTTCATGGATACAGTACCTATACTTGTATAATAACTCGGCCCTCTCCATCACGCAGTGGACAGTGATTGCGTAAAATTTCACTTTTAACATTTAGGCTTAATGTTTATGTAGTTATAATAATAGTACCGAAACTATTATACTCGCTGCTATCAAACATTTTCATCGTTTCCCCGTCACAGAAATTGTTTACGTTTTTTTTTTTTTTATCTTATATTTGTGTCAACGAGTCTTTAAACTTTTGAAACACCAAGCATAAGCTAGGTAACAGATAATTGATTTTTTGTAAACGCTGTTTAAAGGTATGTCTAGTTAAGCCTATTGAACTTATCTATACAAATATAATTACTTGTCCTGACTGACTGACTGACTGATTCACCAAAAGAGAACTTGAAATTTTGGCACTCGATGCCGTAAAGTTTTTAAGCATCTATTAAGAAAAGGTTGATCCCTTTATTTACGGGATAAAATAACGGATGAACATTTTTTACTCCTTAGTGGGTTATGGGCACACTATTAAGCTAAAGAGTTGTTTGTTTGTTAACCGACTTCGAAAAAGGAGGAAGTTTTATGTTCGGCTGTGTGTATTTTTTTTTATTGTTTATTCATCGATTTTTCCGTCGTTTGTGGACCTATTTTCAAATTTTTTTTTGTTTGAAAGTGTATACTTTCCATTTGATCTCATTGTCATGAAGTCAGGATTTGATGATGGGATGGGCCACACCTATACCGATTTAGGTATTTTCGATAGTAACTCATGCATTTGCTCACGAAAAGCTACATTTTTTAAGCTAATTTTGACAACTACCGGTCTTTTCTTCGAAAAATGCCTTGTGGCTTAGTAGAATGTTTGTTAAGGATGTCTGTTTATTGGCTATAAAACATCACACCGAATCGCAAACTAAAACGCACGACCAAAAGAACGCAAGAGTAATAAAAATGTAAACTAATCGACTTAATACCAAAATCCTATCTAAAATCGCAAGAAGTCTATATAATAATAGTAGTTCTAAATTGTCCAATAACAATCATTTATTTGCATTGTCTGAATAACAATCCGATATTTTATAGAAGAAACGCCATCTATTAGTTGTATTTGAAACTAAATAGAGATGCTCATAAGACACTAACGTTAAAATGGGTTATCATCGAGCTAGTACTGCTACAAAATTATAGATGGCGCTATCTACTTATCTATACTAATATAAAGCTGAAGAGTTTGTTTGAACGCGTAATCTCTGGAATTACTTGTTCGGATTGAAAATAATTTTTGTGTGAGATAGTTTATTTGTTGAAGAAGGCTAAAGGCTATATTACATTACGCCACGACTTATAGAAGCGATGCAATAACCATAAACGCGAGTGAAATCGCAAGGAACAGCTAGTTCGAATTAGAATACTATTTTTTTAAATATTTGCTTAATTTAGTGTATTTGATTAATGACCAAAAACACAATAAACGACATTTTTATTTGAGTGTAAAAAAACTACGAGTAAGTATTATGGGTATAAATATCGTTATTTTTGTATTTCCAACATATCTTTGAAAATAATGATTTGAAGTGAAATTCGCGTGCGTAAAACAGTTTCAGTTTTGACATTTCAAATTCAAATATAAAGTATTGAAGTTGAATACGGGCGAAATGTCGAAATATCGTTTCCGCCTGGAACTTTTTTCATTAACCGCTACTACACAGACACGGGCACTAAATAGAATAAGTCGCTATCAATAAATAATCCTTTTTTTCTTGTCTTCATTTGGTAACAATACCCCGAACGAAAATCACGAATTTTCGATTTTTTTTTTCATTATAATTTTAAGCTATAAAACATGATTCAGTTCAATCATTCAATCGTTCATTTCTTATCTAATTTTTATGTGTGGGTAGGAATACGTCATATTTGTCTGCTTAATAAAACAAGAAAAGAAAAATAGACTATAAGTAATATTACAAATGCGAATGTGAGTTTGTCCGTTTCCTTTAACTTATCACCAATAAATACAATTCTGCATACATATTAAAGGCACAACCACCAAATAGGACACCTTTCATTCAGAAAAACGGTGATATTCACGAAACGTTGATAAACATCTTTAATAAGATCGACTGCCTTAACAAAATTTATATTAACATATTGTTATGAAATAATTCTTATAACAATACTAGGTGTAGGTATCCGGAATGCGGTAGGTATTTTTGCGTCCCTAGAACATCCTACCAAAATTTAATCACATCCCGATCAATGTTTAAGGAAAACATACAGTACATTAGTATACAGTACAAACATACACTCATTGATTTTTATTTATATAGATGATACGATAAATAATATGTTATGATTAACGCTCGAGAAGAAGGCATTTTAAAAGCTAAAATTGATGCCTAAAATCCATATGCCCACTACAGACGTTTGCCGTGAGCGGGGATCGAACCCGCGACCGTTAGCGCTTCAGTCAGTTTCAGTGACCACTGCGCCAACGTGCCTGTCAATAATGAGCTTTTCATATATGATATTATAGAATATCGCTAAAAATGTGACATTTCAATAGTCTAATCATTTAATCAAGACACTTTTTTTCGTACTTATTTTGTTCAAATGACTTAAAATTAAATAATATTAAATATGTAACGCATTATTAGAATATATGAATGTCTCCGAATTGGACTTTTTGCGGGTTGACAAATTATTGTTTATCAGCATCCAAATGGACGTAGTTTAGCAGAAAGGACTCAATCCACACTTTGGTCAAAAATGAGTTATATATACCAAAGAGGTCCTAAAGGTTGGTTCTTTCACACAGCAAAAAAGATACGTGATACCACTACCATAAGTATGATTTTTTAATGACGCGAACCAACCCACATAAGGACGGGTATTTTCCTTCAAACCACTAAAACACTAGCAGAAACGGCTCAAACCAACATTTTTCCCAATAACTCGGAAATAATTTGGTCTTTCTTACTGCAACTGTTGTATATTTTGTCATTACGTGATTATAATTCAAAATATTCCAAATTCTAAATCATTGGAGCAATACACACGTAAACTTAAAACCTCAATAACTCAGAAATAACATATTGTGGGTTGAGTCCTTACTGCTAAACTACGTCCAAATATAATAATGTGGAGAAATCAAACTTGTCGCGAGCGAAGCCATAACCAAACCTTGTTAACAAATCAAACAAAGAAACAAGCCCCCATAACAAATACCATTACAGGCATCGTATATTGGCATTGTATTTTAATTCTATCAAGAATGTATACTAACATCATACACACCAAACATTTACAGTTGATAAACCAATTGATATAATAATTTGAACCTTATGAATGACGTAATAAGGTCTATCGTGGTTTCCAAGAATGGTAAAGCATATTAGCAAGGCAATAGATTATTTGGGTAGTCCTGAACAAACGTGAGGCACTTTCTGGAGGCGCGTTTAACATGTTACCAATGAAAAAGTTGTTTGGAATGCGTAATAGAGTTTTTGTTTTCGTTTCCTATTCACATTTCGTTAAAATGTGTACACTGGGACGCAGAGTCGGATTTGGGATAGGTCATTCGGGTCTACAGTCCCGGGGCCTAAACAATTTTAAAGAAAAATAAATTCTGATTGTATTTGATTATATCTACATATGTTTATATGGTAGAGAATAGCTGTGGGATACAGCTATAGATTACATAACAGCTTGTATATTTGCTGGCTCGACCAGGGCAGTTACCTCATTCTCACAGATTGTCGTGAAGTAGTTAATATAGCCGGAAACTAAATCCCTCCCCCTACCCTTTTCTCTTTCCTATTCCCTTTCATCCCACATCCTTTTTAATCTGGGAATGCATTTGTGGCTTCTCAGGTACTGCAAATGATTATATCCTGGCTGCCCGTTTGCAATCTATTATTATGTAAAAAAACCTAATAGATTAGCGAAATATTGTAAACCTATACACAACCAAGATTTGACTTGGGTCCAGACCCCCGAACCCAAATACTTGGATCCAATATTGGTCAAGCCCCAATAAACCGAAATCCTGGAGCCACAATTATCTTAAGAACATCGGGTGGACACCTGCTTAGCATACTCGACTCCTTTGTTAACTTCTGTCCTCTTATTCCGTCCCTGCAGGGACGCGCGATTTGGTTTTGATATAAAACAACAGGGTCTCGATGAAGTTGTGTCACGATTGATATGTCCGTTTGTAAAAAGGTTTTGTCAGTTTTGATATAATTATGTATGATATGATGATATTTTCGGTGTTCATATTTTGGTGTTTAATAAATAGAACTAACTACATGCCTCACGTAATTACATATGTTAAACCGGTGCTATCATAGGATCTTACATTAGGACATTTTATTTATTTATTTATTTATTTATTTATTTAAATAAATAAATAAATGACACTTTATTTTTGATTTTTTTATTAAAACGTATCCTTTAACTTTCAAAATGTTGCATGTTTTGATTGCGATACCTACTAATATTATATACGCGAAAGTTTGTAAGGATGTTTAGATGTTTGTTACTCTTCACGCAAAAATTAATGAATGGATTTTATGAAACTTTGCAATAATATAGCTTATACATCAGAATAACAAATTGGATATAATTTGTAATAATAATAAACCGCAGAAACAATATTGATAAATGTTGGTATAAAAATAGATAGGAGTGACCTTGGAGAGTAAAAAAGGCCAATCGTACTTCGATAATTATCTTTCGATAGTTTTCATATATGAATTATAACCTTCGCAAGTTCTAAACCTGTAATTTAATAATTCTGAAAATTTGGATTTTTGGTAGAAACTAGCGATCGAAGATAATTCATTCGTAGGTTTATAAAAACTAGCCAAGACAGACCTTAGGGTACAATACATTATCTTATGTTATAAGAAGATATGATACGTTATACTGTTACTTATAAATAAATTTCAGGAATGACCATTGAACTTGGCACCCATTTACATCTCACTTTTTTGTCGTTGAAGTCAATAACCAATTCATTCATCATAATATTGAACTTGGCTCTCATTTCACATTTATGTTTTTGATAGCATATCATTACTTTTTGTAGGTAAGTACATATCCTCGTAACGCCGTAGGTCTCTTAAAAAGGACAAGTTCAAAACTAAAAGTAGACTTTAAAAATTGATTGAGTTACTGCATTTTCCTACGTGGTATAATATTCTTCTCAGTGTTATTTTGTATATTTTCTTGTACCTTTGAAATATTTAAGTGAATTGCCTATTCGGTATTCGGTAGTCGTAGGTAGGTATTAAACTCGTTTAAGATTCACGTTAAGTTAAAAAAATAAAAAGCCAGTAAAATGGATGAGAGTTGTGTTGTATGGTGGGCGAAAAGCTGACAACCTATCACCGCTAAATCCATGTTTCGACTTACTTACCTACCCTCACAGTACTTGTCCAATGTGGCATCAAGTGGTACTATGATCACTTAGTGCTCTGCTTACCCCGATAGGGATGATTCTACTTATGTTATATGTTAAGTTAATCCACATACCTACCACATAAAAACCGGCTGTCATGAGTTTTGATTACTTACTGATTCTTACATCTATAGTAGTTAGGTACAGGCACTATTTAGGTATTTATGTTAAGCGTTCATAATATAATCTAATTATTTAAAAATTGCCAGTCAATGATAAAAATGAGCATTTTTGGACATTAATATCTAAATAACCATTTGAGATAAGCTTATGAAATTTAGATCACATATGTATCTCGCAAGTCTCAATATATGAGCCAGTTTTTGATTTATGAGGGTGTCAAAAGTGGCTTCAAATGGTTCGTGTAATATTACAGACGGAGCGGCTCGCCAGTTCTGTTTCTTGAACCTGGCTTGACACGCTATCGCGTGTCTAGATAGGTGTTAAACCAGGGGCGTAACTATAGGGTGGCAGGGCTGACAAAAAGCCATGGGCCCCTGATAGGAGAGGGCCCCGGCCTGAAAGAATTTTATTAATAAGAATCTTATTAAAAGTAAATTAATATTTTATTATAAATATGTAAAAACCTATGCACTTGAAAATAAAACTTATTAAATATTTAATTAAAATGTACGCAATATTATTAATAATTTTGGGTTAACTTATGTGGTTCATTAAATTTAACGTGACGATTTTTACTGGGAGGTCCCATCCATAGAATTTACCACGGGCCTCAGATGGTATAGTTACGCACACAGAGGTTTTAAACATGATATAATTATGTTGTTCACACTTCAATGTTTGGACGTGCGGTGAGACAATGATTGTCATGTCATAATAAATGTCAATAACAGAGGGCTTGCGGATAGTACTCGAATCAAATCGAGTTGAACAGTATAATAATAATCGAATATAATTCGATAATATGCGGATTGGTCAAGCCCTTTAGAAGTAATCGGGGAATAAATATTAAAGTTTCAGACGATTTCAGAATCTCCTTTTTTGGAAGTTAAGTTATATATAGAACTTAATAGCTCAGCGGTGCGGGTTTGAAATACTGATCATCGGTTGATATAGTGTTGTAACCACTAGGGTATCTCGACTTTTGAGAATACTTGAAGGAAAACGTCGTAAGCTAACATCTGTCGAAAGAAATTCTGAAATATGTATATCCGCCAACCCGCAGTGCAACAGCTCTCAATGTGAACTGGAGGGGAGGTATTTGTGTAGCAGTGAGATTTACAGGTTGTTATAGTACTACACCTACTGGCTATGAGAGGAACATTAGAACTGTTTTGATTTTGGTAAACATACGATGTTTTGCCGAAACCAATATTTAATCACGTATCGAAGGCTTGTAGCGGAGAGCGAGCTAGGCACCAGATCCTTATTCTAATGCCATAGAGTCACAATTGCAATGTTAAAGACTATACAATCTAGAACTAAAAAAATAAACTATTCAACGATTATAGAACAAGAATTTAAAAATATCTTTGATCTGAACCACCCCAATTATAATCAACTACGTCCCTATTCCGATTCCACGTGGAAATGGAATGAACGAATGACATTATCGTTAGTGGTGGACTTACCAACAGCCTACATAGGCTGGGCGGTGTATTTAAAGGGCGGCAAATTTGGTACTCTTTTGAGTGATGTGTAATATCCGAATATGAATTAGGATAGAAGTCGGTTGGAGGTGGAAAATTATAATAGCCTACTGGCGGTAAATATGTAACTCCACGACACATTGTCGTTGCGATGAACACAAGGACTTGAAAACTTAGTGCTTGGATCTGAACGAACCCTAATACAACCAATTACATTCCTATTCCGATTCCACGTGGAAATGGAATGAACGAATGAAATTGTCGTTCTCATATGAAGAAAACAGTTTTTAATATTCGGATGACGCTCCTCATCGTGTGAATATTTGATGCTCCCACTGTCTGCAGACTCATGAATTTATGAATCTTATTATTATATATCATTGGGAATTTTTTACGACACCATTATAATGCGACGTATTATTTTATCTGTTTATGGTTCTATTTTTTTTCTGTTATCATATAATGTGTTGTCTTTTTTTTGTAAATTGTATCGAATATGTAATTTATCTTTTGTTACGGAAACGAATGGTGTTTTATTATTCCATTTCTAAGTATGTACAATACAAGGAATAGCCTGTAATATATCTATCCTAAATTAAAGAATCATCAAAACGGTATAAGCAATAAGTCTTAATATAGTATGTTTAGAATTAAAACGATAAAAAAATACTTTTGCACACTAAACGTATTACACGTGGCCATTGATATATATATATATATATATATATATATATATATATATATATATATATATATATATATATATATATAAATAGCTAATTCGTTTCATAAAGATCATAGATTCGGTCACTTAAGCATTAAAAGAGTGGTATGAAGATCCAACGACGGCGAAAATCCATTTCTGAATATAGTTTCAAAAAAGCTTGTCGGTTCTAGTGTCTAAGTTAACACATCAAGCTCATGTTTATGTAACAGATCGACACAAAACTTAGTTTGGGTCGAATAATAAAATGTACACCCAACCTGACTATTGTTGACGCTCGTTCAGTTTGCTAGTTCACTTGCTGACTAGGAATGTAGTATTCTTGTGTATCTATAAAATTAAGAAAGTTAAAGTATTATAACGCCCAGTAAATGTTCCACTGCTGGGCAGAGGCCTCCTCTTCTATTAAGGAAAAGGTTCTAGAGCTTAATCCACCACGCTGTTCCACTGCGGGTAGGCGGATATACATGTGTCAGAATTTCTCCCGGCACATGCAGGTTTCTTCACGATATTTTCCTGCGCCGTTAAACTCGAGATGAATTTAAAAACAAATTTAGCGCTTAAAAACTAAGCAGTGTTCGCCAAAATTTAAAATCGCGATCATCGTTTCAGATGGAGTGTTCTAATCACTAAGTCATACCGGTTCCATAAATGTAACCTATATGCTAATCTAGGATAAAATCTATTTTTCCGTCATCATCATAAATATCATTACATTCTATATAAGTACAATATTTTCATCTATGTTCGTAAAATCATGAATTGACTCAGAAATAGAAAAGTTAAACCTAAACTTATATTTCGTTTACTAGAATGACAGGTACTTATTCTAGTTATTTTGATTTTACAACTAAACTACAAAGGCGATTGTAATAAAAATCATATATGGACGAAGGAGTATATAATCACTACTGTAATACTGTGTCAAGCCATAAGGACTTCATTTTGAGAAAATGGCGTCTAAAGTTGTCAAACCGATTCTTGATAGGTTTGCTTGAAGAAGTATATCTATCTGTGACGTCTGCTTGTCACTCATATAAATATAGGGTAATAAATCAAACAAATATTGTTATTTGTGTATAGCTGTGGTCGCACGTCCACTCGGTTCGATGACAGCTAACGACTGCCCCCTCACCTCGCGTCCATGCGCCTTCGTCTATACTTTTTTATTTTAACAAAACGTCACACCATCTTTTATTTTCTATTTTGATAAATGGCATAATAAATTAAAAGGTTGATACTCATATATTTAATGTGTTATTTATTAAAAAGTTTTTCAAATATTCGAGATTATTGTTAATTGCAAAATATGGAACACACATGAAATCAAAACATAAGATTAAGAAACTTCTTCCCTAACGATTTAATTTATATGACTTGATTTTTTAAATTATGTGAAATAGGTGACGCCATAACAAAATATCAATAATATCTCCGAATTTGACTTTTTGTGGGTTGACACATTATTGCTCATCAACGGCCTTATGGGTTCCATGGGAGAGTATACCCTTTCAAATAAAAAAAGAATGAAAAAATTCGGTCACACCGTTTTCGAGTATTCGGTAAATACATCGAACAGAAGATCCTCCTTTTGTGGAAGTCGCTTAGAAATAGCATTATTTCCCTTACCTTATAAAGTTCCGCTCACCTGCAAACTCGTTAATAAACGTTACAAAATTTACGATACAATTACGGTAAAGGTCGCCGCCAAAAATACAAGGAAGTAACCGTTAAATCAATTAGACTAAACTTCTCCGAGCTTCGTTTCTAATGAGAAACAAACTGTTGATGAGATGCTACATCAAGAAACTTTGAGACAATTACTTTCTCGTTTTATTTTTAGAAGAAAAATTGCTTATTATTTACGAGGTGGAATTCTTTTAACGAAAACGGAATTGGGTCACCTTTTTAATAAATATGGGGCAATGTAGAGGTATTATTAAGCTTCTTACTAATTTTTTACCCCCGCAATAAGAGGGGTGTTATTAGTTTGACCGCTATGTGTCTGTCTGTTGCATCGTAGCCTTAAACGGTAAACCGATTTGGATGGTTGGTTTTGGTTTTTTTTTATTTGAAAGAGGGTTCTTAGACATTTCCTACCAAAATCGGTCCAGTTATTTCAATATCATGAGCTTTTTCTCTACTTATTAAAGGATTTTGTGCCATGGGGTTTTTTTAATTTTTATACTAAGCATCTTAAGGTTTTAATAAAAGTAGTGGCCGCCTATCGGTCGATATCGTAGTTCACTAAATTTTCAATCGATCTCAAGATTGACCACAGATAATCAATTCTTAATTTGACCACAGACTTTAACAATACACAAAAGAGTATATGTATATGCGTGTGTGCGTCAAATACACGATAGTGTGTGTAATTATGTATTTTAAACTTTCGCGATTTTTACTATTTATATTTAATATAACGGGTTTCATCACGATATATTGCATTCGTCGTGGTCACGAGCTGACTCGGCTCATGACGACGACGAATGCAACTTCGTCGAAACGTCGGGCAATAAAAAGGTATTACTACCATTAGTTATCGAGATAATGTTTTTTTAATGTATTTTTTATACGTAATTAAAAATAATATTAGTATTCCTCTATTCTTTTCTATATAAACTATAAGGGTGCGAAATTGCATATACCTTTGATAAACAATAAAAATACAAAAAAGGCATACATATAACCCCCTATTTCGAAATGTACAATTTAGTCGGCCACTTTGATAATTTTGACGTACGTTATGAAATAAGGGACGTTATACGCGAAAGTACTCTAAGTGTGTTAATGCTGTAAGAGATAGCCCTGTCCGCTTGCTTTCCTGTTTCATACAAAACGTAATCTGATATATGCCGTTCAAACGGGCACAAAGACGCGGTCGCAGGGGAAATTACCGGGTAACCGGATAATTCGTCCTTGTCTCGTACCGTCATATGGATACGACGCGTCACACGTTTAGTGATTCTGGGACTATAATTGGAGTTCTATTTTCATTTTTCTTATATATTTTTATTTTATGTGTAAGTTAAGTTGTTTAATAATTATTTGTCTAAAAGCGAGGAGTGTTATAAGTTTTAGTTATCTGTGTATTTGCGTATGTGTCTGTGTGTGTGATTCGTTTGAAATCTGATGTTTTTGATACTGCATCACGTATTTATCATTCTTAAAAAAATGTAGTTATATAAACTACATAAGTACGGAACAAAGTGTCTTGCGTTCCATATTTTGCAATTTATACAATAATCTCAAATATTTAAAAAACTTTTTACACGATAATATATTAAACATATCAATCTGATTTGAAATTATTATACCTTTTATCAAAAGATAAAACTAAAGATGGATATATACTTCTTCAAACATATTTCAATTCAATTCTTTGGTTTATGGCTTTTAGTTGTGCCAATTAGACACATGTTATTTCGCCAATGTCACGTGGAAATTCAAACATATTTATTACGAATAGTTTTGACATCTTTAGACGCCATTTTCTCAAAATGAAGTCTGTGTCACAATATTACTTATCAGGGTCCTTATTACGTACAAGTTTTGTGTTAAAATATCTAACGTTATTGATTGAAACAAAAGTACATTTAAGAATATATAATAATACTTTCAAACAATATTGCTAATAAATGACCACATATTTAAGTTTTCATTTGGGGAAATGATTTCCGAACAGATAACACACTGACTGTATACTTTAAGGTTTTCAATTGTGGTACTGAGTTGCTGTGATATTTTGATAAGCTTTGAGAGTCTTGTATATTTTGTGATGCTGCACTGGTACTAGGGCTCTGAATACTGATTGTATCTTGATTGTTAATCCTGTTAGCGAGAAGGTATGCTTGTTGATGTTCGACTGAAAAGTAAATGAATAAGTTTAAATTTAAAAAAAGACCAATCAAATAGTTCGATGAGTAACGTCCCGTCGTAGCACGTTCCGATATCGCGTCATGGTTTTTACGACACACGTTGTAAATTTTCATGACGCGATGTCGTGACGTTTCACAACGTCATACGAGTAAAGTGCCACGGCGTGACGTAGCCTCGTGTCAGTTCCTTAAAGGGTTATTTATTTAGGACGTAATTGTAGGATTTCTGTGAGGTAGAAGGACAATTTTTAAGTGATAGTTGGACAGGGATGGATGGGTAGATCTTAAGCATGAATCTCATTAAAATGGCCCAATTTGAAGATAACAAGGCAAATTTTCGTTTTTGTAATATGAAGGGAAATATAACATAATATTTAAAACACAATAGAAATCACGAATTTATTTAAATAAAATTCGTTCAATATTTATTGCGCAAAAATGACGATAATAAAACAGATGATATAATACAGTATGAAATATATTATACACGAGAAGTCATAGAAGTTTTAATAAAGAGCTCTTGTTATTGACATAACTTTTGGAACACACGAGCGATGTAAGAACATTTTTAATATTGGTTGAATCTTCTATTGCTTCAATTCAGTTAATATTTAACTTAAAATCTCTTGTGCTTTTAAATAAGACCTGTTATTAAAATATATTAAATATTTGACTGCTTAATAAAACTTAAAAAAAAAACAAACCTATTTATTAGTTATTTATATTCGAGTATAAGAGGTCATAATGGTTCGCCAGTTTTGACAGTTTACGTTCGCCATATTGATTTTTGCTAGTATCGTACAGTGTACGAAACTTCGGAGAAAAAAAAATTTATCTTATGACCACTTAACCTTTTAAAATAGCCGAATAGATCAGTATGTTTAGGTCACTGTCCCGGTGAAAGAGACATACATACATACACGCGACCAATATTACTCTAATAATCAAACCTAGTTGCGTGTTTTTTTTGTTGATCATATTAAAGTTAGATACATGTTATATACTTAGCGCCTGTTGCAATATATTAGCAAAGTTGCTTTAATATTGCATTGCTATTGTAATGTAAAGGTAATATTACAGTCAGATGTTGGTTTCTGCGTGATTCATTATCATATACGAGTGAATCTATTTAATTAAATCGTAATGCTGACTTTCAAACAACCTTAATCGACATAGGAGTACTTTTTATATGTGGTATTTTCTAATATAAGGTGAAGAAAGTAAGAAAATCAACTTCAAATGCAAAATACATAATTCGTTTACTTCGATGACTTTTTCTAGGTTTTTTGGTTTTAAATCCAAAATACTGAACCGATTTTGATATAATTTGATTAAAAATTGTATATGACGTTAGGAGAATATACGCTTTTAAAATTTATTATAGAATTAACCAAATCGGTCAAGCCGCTTTTGAGTAATCGGGAAACATATGTTATTAAATTTAAAAAATCCCGAAAAATATTTAAAAATAAAAAATTGCGAACCTGCTCCTTTTTTAAAAGTTGGTTAAAATATACTTGTATATATGTAGGTGGTTGTACTTTTGCATACTATGCAGACTATGATTATCTTATCTAATTAACTTACTGATGCGTCGTATAGCGGTTTCGATCCTGCGCTCGAAAATTGTACCAACGAGTAGGAACAGAACCACTGCTAACATTATAGGTCCGTATAGCCGCCATTCCATAGATTAACACTAAAATTTTATAAAGTTATTATTTGAAAAAAATAATATATAGTAGCTGGTATAGCACCCGGGCCCGGCTGGTATAGCCACTTAAAGTATATAGTACTCTTTGGGCCAGGAATGGATAATTTCGTTTATCCACCCTAAAATGTCGACCTAAGATTGATACTCGGAATTGCATGTCCGTTTGTCCATGGTGGATACCATGGCCCCTTTTTGTTTTCACTGGGGAATGCTTTTATGCATCTCGCCTGGGAAATCAGGCGGGCGTGTGGGACTCCTAAGAGTGAGTGCACCAGACTACCTACTAAGCCCCCGCGGCGCTCTCATCGTCTTCGTAGGACGTCACGGGATCGCTTAAGCATGCTACCATGACGCTCCGACGGTTGGCCCGCCTAGACTGGCCGTCTACGCCTAAAGAGCGCTCACGGACACCGAAAGCGCTCTTCCGCATTGGATGGCCCGGTTAACATAATTTATTTTCTTTCGATTTTTCCCCTCGGCTATGTACAGTCAGGCACGACGCGGTGTACAGACAGGTCAAAGATACTACATCTAATTGAAACCCTTCTCGTCCCCAGAACATCCTACGGTAGTTTCATCACAAATCGCTCAATGATTTCGTATGTAGAGGACAATCATACATAAAAATAATTTTTATATAGATAACTAACTTAATGTACCAATAATTTTAATGAATGGAACCCGATATTTATATAAGAAATGCTTGTATTAGTATACTAAAGTTTTGAATTTATGATTGTGACAATATGTAATCTCGTTATTAAAAGTTTGTTTCACAGCACCAACTTCCATTTTAAGTTAATTTCATTTATCAACTAATCGCAAAACATTCAATTCAATTCAATTTTTTGGTTAATGGCTTTTAGTTGTGCCAATTACGTACATTACAATTCTCATAACACATGTCTTTGGCATATGTTTTTTTTTAACTGAACTTGTCAACAAATTACAATGGCAAAAAATTTTTAATCCATGAATTAATTTTGTATTAGAATTTTTCGTATCATTTTATTAAGCTATTAATGTATTTATTGAAAATAAAATTAGAATAAACATGTATACAAAATATTAATATTAAAAACGGATAATATATGTAATTATATAAATCCTTAATATATAAGAAAATAGTTGGCAAATGAGCAGTGGGTCACCTGTGGTTAAGTGGTCACCGCTGCCCATAAACATTGTTGCACCAGAGGTGGTACAAATGCGCTCCCGGTTTTAAAAGTATAGGGATAAATTAAGAAGGAACTAAGGTCAGGAATGGATTTGGCTTACCTTTATGAATGCAATTGTGTGGACCAAAATGATACTTTAATTTTTTTCTATAACTTTTCTAATTTTGTAACATGAGATCGTGTGGCGCATCCATAATTAAAATGATTGGAAACATTACTAATTACATGACGCATTATGTTATGTTTTATATATTTTAAATTAATTGAAGTACATTTCACTTAAATTTTTGACATTATGTATAACCGCGGCTTCATAGTTTTAAGTTAATTTATTATTTTTATTGGCAAAGTGATTATGACAAAGAGTGATAAGTGGTCTATGTATGAATGTTTTTTTGGCACTGACATATCTATTGTGAAAGTATTTTTTAATATGATTTAAAAAGTATTTATACTATAAGTATTTCGAGAAAGAAGTACATTTGTAAGTTTACTCTCGTAATAGATATAAAAAAAAAACTTTGTAAACTGGTAACAGTTATCTAGATAATGTTACGAAAGCTGATTCTGGTCCAAGCCGTAGGCCAATGTTTAATGTTGGCCCAAATTTTAGCTAAACTTGGTCTAGTACTGTATACCAAGGAGATCCCTCGTTGCCGAGTGTCATTCGGGTAAGCGATCACGGTGGCATCCGGTAGTGATCCTGTGGCGCCTTACTACGACGATGAGGGCACCGCTGGGTTTAGTGGGTAGTCTGGTGCATCTGTCATCACCAGGAGTCTCACATACCCGCCTGAGTTTAGGCAGGATGCGTAAATGCATTCAAAAAGGTACTATAAACCAAGCTTAGGTCTTATTATCAGTCTTCCCGATTTTAACCAAGCCGACGCAGCTGTGCAGCTCTGGGCCAAGCATACGATAATACACGATTCTACAGAGAGAATACAGCACAATTTGCTCATAGCTAATAATGCAAACAACGCACCATGCTCCGTTTGTTTTAAAAATAAATTAATTTTATAATTAATCCAGAAAAATGTACAGTCCCTGTGGGAGCGCGGCGTAGACAGGAACGCTATAGAACCGAATTCCACGCGGGAGAAGTAGCGAACGGCAGGCATGTTTTATTATAAGATAAGCTGCTGTCAGGGCTTCACATGAGTGTACTAATTAAGACTTACTTTTTTATATGGAGATATTCCTACACCGACGACGTTCTAAGCAGGGGTGCGATCTCACTAGGAGACACCGTTAGACACGGACGTCAATCCTGAGCCCCAACGGGGGCTCCCAATTTCAAGGCCAACAGCAAAACACATTCAGAAAAAAAATACGGAGATATTTTATTCAATTTTTCTGTGCGATTTTTTTCAAATATTTTCTTTCATACAAAGTGTTATGAAATGCGATTAATAATAATAAAAATTATTTTCCGTTAAAAAACGTTTTAAATTTTCGTCGAGACGGTCATCAGGCCCATTAGCTCAGTTGGTTAGAGCGTCGTGCTAATAACGCGAAGGTCGCGGGTTCGATCCCCTCATGGGCCACTCTCATTTTTGTTTATTTATTTATTATAATTTTGAAATATTTTTTACAACAAAAATTATAAATTGTTTTTTTTTATATAAAAAAAAATTACATTTTACATTTTTCATTTTATTTTCCCTTTTAAAGCTAATACATATTATAGATAACTAAAATGTTATTATAGCTTCGAAATAAAGAAATAAAAATTTCAAAAGTGCAAAATCTTTAAGAAAATACCAAGATGTTTTTATTTAAAAAATAAACTTCGCTATTCAATAGCCGGTATACTTAGGCCATCTTGTTATTAGCAAGGTCTAGAAAAACTACTTTGCTAAAAATGATCTTGCGGCCAAGATAATCTCTTAGGAGATCATCTGCTATTTCACGCCTTTCTGATGGCGGTCCGACCCCGAGGCCTTATACAGTATGTTTATTTTTGTGAAAAATGATTTTTTATTGTCGTTTAATTTATATATTTATACTATGTAAGAATTTTATTTTAAAAATGGTACCTACTTCAAGAGGAGAATAATCCAATTTCGTTTACTTGATTAACTATTCCGCGTATTTTGATTTAGAAAATCATATTATTGAACCGATTTTGATAAAGATTCTGTGCGACTTATCTGATTTGATTAAAAAATTTAATAAGTAATATTACTTGAGTTACGATAAGATGTTATAATTTATTATAAACGTATGATATCTCTTATCATTGTATCTTACATTGTGATTGGTATTTTATCAGTTATCAATTTATTCAGAATTTTATTTAAAAGATAATGATGATAACAATTAATTATACAAACGAAACAAATATGATAAATAATAAAACCACGTTTCTCTTTTTAAGTAATACTTGCAACTGTCATTTATTACGACACATCAAATTTGAAAGTGACATATAATGGATACAAATCAATTAATGATATGTAACGCTAATAGATGGCGCTGTATGCTTCATTTGATGTATTGTATATATTTAATATTATTAATTTCAACAATAAAGCATTTAGGATCCATGTGCATACTATAGGCAATACACATTTAAAATTAATTTTACAAAAATAAATAAATACATTTTTTGTACATCACATCGCCTAAAAGAGTAAACGAAATTAAAATCTGTGTGACACGAGTTAGCTAAGTTAGTAATAAAACAGCAAACTATCGAGTTTCTTGCCGGTTCTTCTCGGTGGAATCTACATTCCGTAATAAAAAAAAATATATATATTGTTTCGGTCGATTCGAAAGTGCTCGTGAGAGCTTCGAATAAAGTATTTTGATTTTGATATCCCTTGCCTTTTTCGAACAGCCTGTATATCGGGATGTCAAGCTGGGGCGCCGGATAAAAACCGGGCCGTAAAGATTTAGCGGACATCTGCTCTCCGAGCGCTCCGTGATGAGATCTCCGAGAATGTTTACGTTTTCTGTTAATAAATATTTCGTCTCTGGAATTCTCTTTGAGTAATTAATTTGTTAATTATGTACGACGGATTGTGAATTACTTTTGTGCAGTGGTTCTTATTATGGAATTGGATTAGTCATGGATTTACATATTTCCCGCCAGTAGGCTATTCGAATTTCGACGCTCTTCAAAAATTCGTTAGTTCACAATCATATTTCGATAATACATGGACGCTGATAAGCAATACTGTGTCAAGCCAAACGGATTCCATTTTGAGAAAATGGCCTCTAAAGATGTCAAACCTATTCTTAATTAATTTGTTTGAAGAAGTATATATCCATCTCTTCTTTTCTATTCTAATAAAAGGTATAATAAATTAAAAGAAGATTGATATATTTTATATATTATCGTGTAAAAAGTTTTTTAAATATTTGAGATTATTGTATAAATAGCAATATATGGAACGCATCTGAAATTCAAAACAATTAATTATCAAACTTTTTTCCGTACTTATTTAGTTTATATGAATTCAATTTTTTTTTTAAATTATAAATAGATAATGCAGTATTAAAATACATCAACATCTCCGAAAAAGTCCGTGCGGCTTGACACAGTATTGGTTATCAGTGTCCCTATATAAGTGATGAAACACATTACATTTTTTATTGTATATGTATATCTAATAAGATTTGTGAATCCTTTTGGAGTGACAATTTTGTGTAAGACATTAAAAAGGCCACAAATTTGCCGCCCCTAAAATCCGCTGCTCTAGGCGTCGGCCTACTCAGCCTGCTGGTAAATCCGCCACTGAAAATGAAAAAGAAAGGCTTCCTTTATTTAGGATGAACACACAGACAAAATGTAAAAATGTAAAGCAAAGTCAATAATTGTGTTAGTGTAGTGTGCTCCCAGCATTATAATGACGGTAAAGACAATATAAATATTTTGAGGGTAGGCGAAGAAAACTCGTGCACGCGGTACACCAGTCAGCTCGTGATCACGATGATTGCAACTTCGTTGAAACGTCGGGCAATAAAAAGGTATTACTACCATTGGTTATCGCGATAAGACCCGTTATATTCAATATTAAGCATAAATCGCGAAAATTTAAAATATATACTTACTCGTATTAATATTCAATTTGTGTACAATTCATTGCTTGAACGAGAGACATCGTGAGGAAACCTACACGTGTAGGTAGAAATTCTTAGTCATGTATATCCGCTAATCCCTAATGGAGCAGCATGGTAGATTAAACCTATCCTTTAATGCTATTATTATTATTATCCTTAATAAGAAAGGCCTTTGTATAGCGGGACATTTAATGTTAGTTCGGATTAACTAGAATTATGTATACAAATAAATAAAATTGAAGTGTCTGTTTGTTCGTTCCGGCTAATATCTGAAATGGTTGGATGGATTTTTGCGGGATTTTGACTGATAAATAGCTAATGTTATAAGAAGTAATTTAAGCTACTTTTATTTTAACATATTTATTTATTTTAATTAATATATAAAAAAAAGGTTTATACAAAAACAAAATTGATACCAATGAAATAGTGAACAATATCCGATTCAAGTAGGGAAAGTAAAAATTATATAAATGGAATTTTCTATCAAATAAACGCGGACGAAACCGCGGGGCGTAACAAGGCCATAGGTAATCTTTACTAACCAACTTTAAATCTTTATAAATTCTAAACGGTAAGTCTGATTGGAAAATGTTGTAATCGACCTAAAAATGTTTTTTAAATACCTATTCAACGATACCCCATTTAACATAGTTCTTCGATTTTCATTTTTTTATTAATCACAAAATAATTTTTCCAAATTTTAATACTTTCTATAACATTCGCGCCGTACTTTCCCAGGATTGGGTATCTTTTCGAAGATTTCTCCTACAAAAACAAAAAAAAATCCATACAAACATTCATAATCACATACCTTAACTTGGGTCCCGGTAAAAAAAGAAGTAACTGTTCTACCAACATCTTGTGACATTAAAGTCTCATTAAGCGGCCGAAATTGTGAATTTTTTAATTCACTTTAAAAACTAACGTTGGATATATCACTTAAGCTTTTCCCTTCCAACGTCCACATATAAATACGAGTGCAACCACACACTAGTTTCAGTAATAAAATGTTGCATGTGATCTATATTCTAATTTAGGTCAACGTACATTTCAATAGTACCTCGTTAGTTTGGCTCCGATTCAGTAGAAGTCTATGTATGAAGATTATAGAAACGTATGTTGAAACGTTTTTCTGGGTTATGGTAGTGATTAGTCTTCTTAGTCGTCGTGGACTAAATTTGTTTTTTAACAGTACAAGCTGTCCCTCGCGATTTCATTCGCGTTTATACTGCTTCGCTCCTATGAGACGTAGCGTGATTTGGTATAGCCTTAGTAAAATGCGCCTTCGCAAGAATTTTTCAAATCGGTCTCGTAGTTTCGGGCCTGTTCAATGCAAACATATAATAAACTCTTTCCTCTTTATATTATTAGTGTAGATTAGAAGCAGAAACGTTTCAGTGAACTTGGTAAGTTACCATATATTTATTATTATTTATTTGCTAGCACCCATTTGGCATTCAATGAGGCAATACCGCCAGTGTTCTGGGTTCTTTGTTTCACTGTAATGACTTTGGCCGCTTTTAGGGTTTTATATAGTTTTTTTTAATTATTATTAATTTATTACACATAGGCGCAATGACCGACACGTTGGCGTAATGGTCACTGCAACTGACTAAAGCGCTAACGGTCGCGGGTTCGATCCCCGCTCACGGCAAACGTGTGTATTGGCCATACAGATGTTTGTCGTGGTCTGGGTGCTTGTGTTAGTGTTGTGAGTGTTTCCGGACCCCCGACACAAGGTCATGAGATCTTAATGGGGCCGTTGTGTGTGATGCGTTTATTTATTTATTATATTTTAATTACTTTTGTATCATATATAATATAAATATATATTTTTTTCATTTAAGAGATAAACACCAAAATATTGCATACAATAAATTTATTTAGTACTCATTGACTGCAACGACGCATGATGTATTATTTAAACCAAAAGTCTTTTCAATAGTTCATGGTATAACGAAAAAGTACAATCATGATGAAGAGATACATTTTGCATTGTTTAAAATAAACCTACTTTTAATTCATATGTTATTATTTATACTAGTGGCTCCCCGCGGTTTGACTTGCGCTTAACATAGGACTTTACACAACGACAATACAAACTTCCAACCCCATTTTACCTCCTAGAGGTCAAATTTAGCAAAATCCCGTCTTAATGAGCACTTACGTCCTAAAAGGAAACCCCATACAAACTCCGATTCGTGATGAGTGAGTGAGTGACCTTTTTTATATATGTATATAGATACGTTTGAAACGTGTGATTTATAATGTTTGAACTTCATCTATGTGAAAGTGAACTTCAGTTGTTGCATATATCCTGTATCTATTACGGAGATAGTTTTATCAGAACCGAAGGCGGAGTCGGAATCGGAATAGGGAGGATTCCTCGTACGACATGTATGAACCTGTCCATAACAATCGACACGGGTCGCCCGTGCCGATTGTTATGGACAGGTTATGCTTCGACCTCCAATTAAAACCTTCGATATAAAAGTGTCGGAGCCGAAGTCGGAACCGAAGGTGTAATAATAATCGGAAGTTCCTACTTAACGGAACCGGAGTCGAAGCTCCGTAGCATCCTTAGTATGTACTCTTGAAAAAATTAACAACATAGCAATTACGAACGGAATTCTTAAACTGCCCTTCTTGCTCCGATAAACCGCGCTCAGCATTCCGGCCACGTGCAACTACAAAAACAATTGACACGCAACAAATCGGGCCGAATGGCCGGTGAAACCGGCTGTAGCCGGTCCGCACTGGTGCGTTCTGGATTATACTGGAATCACGTTTCCATTGATTTGTTGCGTCTTTTCGTTGTTGTGAGCCAGGAATATAATCTATACGGATAAATAAAATTGAAGATACTATTCGTAATATCAAATTAACAGCTTTTAACTAAATGCATATGAAAGTATACACGGTACTTATATAAAAAAAAATTGTCTGTCTGTCTCTTTGTTCCGGCTAATCTCTGAAATGGCTGGACGGATTTAGACGGGACCTTCACCAGTAGATAGTTAATGTTATAAGGAGTAGCTTAGGCTACATTTATTTTAAAAATTGTATTTTCCTAGCCAGGAATCGAACCCGCTGGTTTTGAAAAAAATAACACATTGTGACATATTGTACCATCTAACAGTGTCACGTATAAGGATCAATTTTTTTTACAAAATGCTATTAATTAATGGGAGTAAAATGCTCCTCTCTTGAGAGGCACCATAGAGCATTGTATGAGACATGCCATCCTGTGGTCCACACGAACGAGGTCGCGGACACAGCTAGTTATACATATATCAATATATATATTTTTTTCGGAGAATCGGAATTGCGATTCGGATCTTCAAAAAAATGTTTTTATACTGCTAGCATTCTTGCCACCACTGCGCGGACATGATTTGTACAGAAATTATTATGGCTTCTAAATGTTTAGATTTCTCTTTTTTGTATAAATTTTAATAAAATATTATTTACATTACTAAATGCTAAATTAATGCACAAGCCTGCGGTCTCAGTACGCCAAATTAATTAAATAGAAATTAAGAGAGGAATAACATTTACATAATTAAGACATTGATACTATATCCAAATATAATATCAGTGTTTCATACGGTTAGTAAGAGATCCGGGATATTTCCGTGTCAACTTGTCAATTATTCTTATTCGTTTATAAACTGTTTAGTGTTTATATCTTTAAAGACGGAGTAGAAGTTCATACATGTTTCACTTCTGTTCTTACTACTGTTTATCATCATCTACCAAGCATTTTCCCCGGTTATACCAGCTTACTGTTTTAGTTTAGTTATTGGCAGGATTTTTACGAAGGACGATTGCCATCTGACCTCCGCAACCCCTGAAGGCAAGCCGGTAACCATTTAGACTGAAATAATTTTTTTATTAATTGTAACGATCATTTTTAGGTGATTGTGAAATCGACCAGGACTGACGTCTTTACGTGCTCACCGAGACGCGGTGGGGGTTCTCACACGGATAAACACCTAGACCTACGAACAAATATTTATGGAAATATCTATCCTGAGCGGGGTTCGAACCCGCAACCGTTGCGTTAGTGGAACATTTAGCACCAATACACCAAAGCGCACTACTGTTCATAAAATAGAAATGAGGAATCGGATTGATAAATAAATTTATACATTCAATAAACATTCCTTTTAAAATTCTCAAAAGGACATTTCTTTTCAATTAAAGTGCAAAATGTCGTTATTGATAGTAAAATGATCAACCGTCTTCATTACGTAAAGGATGTTCCTCTTGAAGTTTCTATTTAATCAATTTGAGGTACTAAGACCTCAGGTTTGCCATTCAGTTGGTAATTAATTTAGCGTTTAGAAATTACGAAGGTTAAAAGCAAATTCATGACCATCAATCAATATCTATTTAAAAGCTACGTATATACTACAGAATAAGCGATATATGTAAGCGAAACATATATAGACACATCCCTTGAAACTTGGAAATACATACAACTAAAATTTCTATCAGCTTCTCGCATTCAGAATGTTTAGGATTAATCAGACCACTTTGGAACTTTATCTGTTTTAATAGCCTGTAACACGACCAGCTGTAGAAAATATTCAAATAAAATTCGTAAAGTGTTTCGGAAAAAATATCCCATTTAGAAATGTACTGAAACTACAAAACTCGCGTAACTAAAATCTGCTACACGCTAATTAATATTGTTTTGGTTTTGTTCTTCAAAAACATAATTACTTCGCGAATATTTAAATATTATTCGGTAATATAAATTATGACTTATATTATTAAGAACAATAGCTGATAAACAATAATGCGTCACGTAATTAAGATTATACAAAAAAAATAAGTCATCTCAACTAAACAAGTAGAGTTTATTATGTTAATATTTAATGTTTTGAATTTCAAATGAGTTCCATATTTTGCAATTAAATACTATAATCTTATATCTTTATATACTTATTATTAAATAAAAGTTCTTACTATACAAATCTGTTTATAATTCACTTTAGCTTTTATCAAAATAATAATAAAAGACGGATATATATTCCTTTAAACTACTGAATTAAGGATAGTATTGTCATCTTTAGACGCCGTTTTCTCAAAATGTAGTCCCTGTGGCTTGACATAGTATTGCTTATCAGCATCCATTTAATCTACCCCGATTTAATTGGAAAGTTTGGATCCGTGCTGGAGAGTCAACTTCTATGACCATGCTATCGAATTTCTTGCTAGTTCATCTTGGTAGAATCTATATTCCGAACTGGTGATAGCTTCATTAGTGTATTCTTTAGTTTCTAATGTGACGATTCAAAAGTGGCTGTGAAATTCTTCTAAAGTATATTTTTATTATTTTGTTACCGCTTCTCAAAACTTTCGTAAAGTTATAAGGCATTAGAAGATTGAAGATTTAGTTGTTTTTCAAACATCCTGGCGTTTACAGTGGAAACGTACCGTGGTCTCCACTAATTGCTACGTGGTCCGAATCAGAAGGTTGTCGATGGACCCTCCCGATTAATTCGCCCGAAATAGGTAATAGGCTGTGATTAAGATGGGTCCGTTGATGCTATTTAATACACGAATATTGAATTCTCTCCGTCAGACCTGTGTAATGAGTTGACGAATTTGTTTACAAGTAATTATTATTGGAATCTCGGAAAGTAGAACGTTTTAAAGTAACTGTTATTTTGAATGAACATCTGAAACAAGAATTTTGTGCTTATTTGTCATTAGATTGGCATTTCCTTTTTGAAATGTTTGTTATAGTTTGCATAATAGCTGAAATAAGAGAAATATAATTATTTAGCAAGGAAGTTACGGCGAAGCTGTTCTGGGCCAATACTTCTTATAATGTTAAGGAGAAGAATGCGATACTTCATGCACCACGCTGATTTATTATATATGTGTGTTTTGAAACCAGTACACAAACGTAGGTCTTGAAATACAATGGTACCTGGTTGGATTTTAACCTGCGACTACTGTCAAGATCCACGCGGTTTTTAAATCGATTACCAAAAACGAAGAAGGTTCTCAATTCATAATTAGGTTATTTAAGTAGAAGAAATTGCGTATTTTGCTTTTGATGTCGATTCCCATTTTCTTAAAAGTCTTGTTCACATAGCTATCTCAGCTCAAGAAGAACAAGGGCAAAACAAAACACAAAATAATATATTAACATTCATATCTATTTAATAAAATGGACTGAAATAAAAGGATAAATGAAATCACTAAATACGTTGTTATAACACAAAGGGACCGTAACATCCGTGTTTTAAACGATCTTTTGTTTATCTATCGGTGTAGTCATAAATTACCAGACATTATTGACCTTGAGGGCTCTCACAAATAGTGGTAGATTAGGCCCATCGTAACAATGACGGTAGTTCGGCCAAGAGGTTTTAACGACCAGTATTTTGGCGGATTGCGGACAAAATGGAATTCATTGTGGCCCCCAAAATGAGATCCATTGTTCGTCAAGATAAAACAAAGCAGGAAAATTAAGGAGGTCTCGGTCGTTTGTGTCAGTCATTGAATACAGGGTGTTACACAATATTGTCGGTTTTTTTTCACTTCCCATCGCCGGTTGGACGGCGCTCAGTGAATTGGGGGGATTTCGTTTATGTTTTAGTTCATTTTGTTCGTCTATGGAAACAATGAAAGTGAGGAAAAAAAATTCAACTTGCCCGCAATAGAAATCGTGAATGTGGGGCACTTTTTTTTCGTACACAAAGAATCGGTTTGAGCGCTAGTTGCCCCCGTTTTTACCTGAATTTTTCTCCATTTTTTTTAAACTTTTTTTCCTTTTCATTTCAATTTTAAATCTTTTAGCTAAGGAAAAAATTCAACAGTCTATATAACACTTTTTAGTGCTTATAACGTAAATAATATATTTCTTACTTAACTTCGTTTTATTTATTATCTTAATCTTAATTCTAATTACTAACCATAGTTTCAAAACTTTTAAGATCAAGTCGGCAACTTTGGATGGTAATTTTCCGCTGAGAAAAATGCTTTCTGCTGAGAAAAATGTCACCATTGGAAATTGCGAATGACAACGTGATCGAAATAAGGCGAGAATTACACTTATGACTTTGGCTCTCAGACTTTCATAAAGATTTTTATAAATTGTTTGTCAATGCATTACACCTAAAAGAATTTATTGGCAGTTCCTTTATTTTTGACAGCCATAGCTTTCGTACAACTTTCGGGGTTTTAATGCGATGCAATACACAGCCATAAGCTAAAGTCACTTTCAAGAATAATGTCCCACAATTAACTTACTAGTGATGGCTTCATTCATTTAATATACATATTTATTTATTTTATATTTTAATAACGCATATGTTAAAAGTGGAACACAAAATGAGTGGCTTGATCCATTAATTTACGAAGTAACGGACAGATTTATTTTAAATGTCACAGATAGCGATCGTGACACCGAATATGATTAATTAATAATGGTTTTATTCCTAATCCCCCTACTAATCTGGTTTAACTTAATTTTTCATAAGGACAGAGTGTAATGCTCAAATGTATTCTTTTTTTTGCTTCTAGAAATATCAAAGATCAAAAATCAAAGACTAATAGTAATTATTCATTAAACTTAGCTCTGTCACTAATTTTTTACAGCAATGCAAAAAAAATGCAAGTTGCAACACTGCTACTGTCTGCATCGTATTCAAAGTCCGACTTTAGGTGACTGGTTACATGTGACTAAAAAAGAGAAATTTAATTCTCGCCTTATAGCAAGTACGCCGCTTGAAAAATTAGCAAATTATTAAAGAGGTACATGCAATATTTAAAAAAAAACTTTTTTCATAAAGCTATTAGCTATTGCTCCTCGTGGTTTCACTCGCGTTTATGGTTATTGCTGTGCGTTGTAGCCTGATGAAATATACCGATAACTATCCTAAAAAATGGGCTCTTTAACGCTCTTATTAAATCGAATTAGTAGTTTCAGACTTTTTATGTAGGGGATAACCCCTTAATTTTAGTTTACATATACAACAAATACTAGATTATTAACAGAATGTAACGAAAATTGAAACCATAATGGAAAGCTATTGTTTTAGATTTACCAAACAATTAATATAGGGACGTCATTAAAATTATGTAAATTGAATGCAATTACCTAAACAATGAATTGTTAAATGATTTTCATGATAATATTGCGTTTTACAAACGCTCGAAATGCGAATATTTGACCTGATAGAACAATACACGTATTTATATAACATCGATCTATCATTTTACTAAAACGTAATTTTCTGTATTCCATTCATAATAATGCTTAATCATAAAACTAATTTCAATGTATTCACTATTAATGGAAGAATCAATTAATATATAAGCTTTTGCTTGCGAGTTCGTCAATATGATTTGCGCAGATGAGGAACATTTGTCCGCTGGACTATTGTTCGTTAAAAACATTTTGATGCTGATAAGCAATAATGTGTCAACCCACAAAAAGTCAAATTTGAAGATATTAATGTATTTTTATAATGCATCACTTATTTAACATTATGAAAAACAATTTCAAGTAATCTCAACTAAATAAGTACGGAAGAAAGTTTCTTAATTTAATGTCTCTAATTTCAAGTGCGTTCCATATTTTGCAATTTATACATTTATGTTAATACATTAATGTTAATATTTGAATAAATGTATTATTAGATAACACATTAAATATATCAAACTGCTTTTAATTCATATATATTCTTTATTGCACCAGAAAAGACATTACAGAAAATAATTCATTATACTTTTTATCAAAATAGAAAGAAAAGATGGATATATACAAACTAATTTATTAAAAATAGGTTTGACATCTTTTGGCGCCATTTTCTCAAAATGTCCGTGTGGCTTGACATAGTATTCTTTATCGGATAATCTAAAATTGTGAATTAAAAAAAAAACGAGAATCTTTTAATTGAGACCATTTCAACGAATCCCAACACTCAAAGTCTACTTCTGATGTAAGTTGGTGAGAAGTTATATATCCTACTGATTTCAGAATATGTTGCAATTTCAGATAAACGTTATGTAACTATGTTATTTTACCATAGCTGAAGTCACAGTATAGTTAATTTAGATTCGATTAGACCAGTAGAAGTTTCTCAGACCCTTTCAACAACCACTAATGAGCCTGAAGCGTCCAAATTTCTGAATAGAATTTCATAAATTATAGCTAAGAACCGTTTCGATTACATAAGATTTAAAATAAAAAAAAAACTGCATCAAAATAGATCTATAACACTGTTTTTTCTTAATATTTACACGTGAAAAAGAAAAAGGATAGACCGTACAACAATAAGAAATATATATATGCTGATAAGCAATAATGTGTCAACCTACAAAAAGTCAAAGTCGCAGATATTGATGTATTCTGAGACTTCGTTACATATTTAACATTATTAAAAAAAATCAATTCATCTAAACTAAATAAGTACGAAAAAAAGTTTCTGATTTTATTTCACGTATTTACGATACGACTAACACTTGACTGGTTTTTATTATTTGTTATCCTAACAGCAATGGAAATGCACATTCTGTGAAGGTTTTAACTTTCTACCTATTTTATTGGTCATGAGATACAGCCTGCTAACAGATCGACGGACAGACAGACAGCGGAGGCTTAACAATCGGGTCCGTTACCCTTTGGCTACGGAACCCTAAAAACAAATTCAATTTAGCACAAAAAATTAGGTAATCCAAAAATAGCTGCTTGTTCGTAAAAAGCATTAAACAGACGAATAAATATTCGGCTGTTATTCAGAAATGTATTCCAAATTAATCCGGCATTGTTCAACGATACCTAAAACGGAAAAAGGAAATTAGACTTTTGTTTTTGCTTTTAAGAACAGCTCGCGTGAATGCAAAATATTTGCAGCAAAAAGTTGAGAACAGCAATAAACGAATGTAGTGTTTTTGGAATGGCTTTCGTGGACCGAGCGTTTTTGTGGTGTAAGTTGCGAGCGCTTGGTTTATATGGATAATATTAGTTTTACAAATGCTGGAATTTTATAAAATGTTTTCTCAGCGGATATCAACCTAAAATAAAAAAATCAAAATATACTTAATTCAATAATGAATATTGCTTAATAGGGTGAATATTAGAATCCGTTCACAATATTGAACACAAAGATTCAGCTGAAATGAGAAGGTTTACGTGTGTCCTCTTTATACGCTAAATGCGGAAAAGCCAAGAAAGAGTTATGATTTTAGCAGCCTATTTATGTATGTACATATGTTTGTATTTTCTACGTATGTGTATACGTACATTTCATGTTAAAGTTTATACTAGATCGAGATAGACAGTCGACTTTTGTGAAAGAGGTATCAAAAGATTCGTAATAATTGTTTAGGTGGTGAATGCATTAAAAATTCGCTTTAAATTTAATTCATGTAAATTTTTTGACTTAGAAAATAAATATAATCGATATATCATGACGTATCAATATTGTATTTATTAACAAGAAGTTAATTAAATCTTAATTCCGTAGTTACCATAGTATATTAGTTAGGTATTACCGTTTTTTAAAGGTTTTTATTATTTAATTAAAAACCTAAATCGCTTCTCGTTTATGATATGTCCAGTGCAATAAACTTGGAGGCAATTAAGAGGAATGTCCGCGCAAATTGAAGCGATTTCATTTCTTACCTCGAGCAGCGGAAAACATTAGGAGCGCCGTGCAATTAGGGCTAACTAGGAAGGTTGGTTACCTGGCCTTTTAGCATTCCTGCCATAATTCATAAAAGGCTTTACCGTGTTATTGCATCGTGAGATCTTTTTCATTTATCTTGAGTTATATTGTGTTTTCTTAGGGTTTTTCTAATTATCCTTCTTTCTTGTAGAATTGCTTTAAAACAGAATGTATAAATGTGTAGGTAGAGTATAAGCGATCATCCTCCGATAGGAAATCTTGTCGTTGAGTTTTTGTATAGGAATAACAAGGAGTTTATTTTACTATTAAATACATATGTTTATATAGACGAGACTTTTAAAAATGGAACCTTCGAAGTCAAACGTAATTTCGTTTACTTGGATGACGTAGCTGATTTTAATGGAATTTTTAGGTTTGTAGTCAAGCGTTTTCCAGTAATCAGAAGAAATAGAGAAGAATACATCTTAGACAAATTGAAAAACGCCTCTTTTTTTGGAAGACGGTTAAAAAGCGAAGAGTCATTCACTTACTGGCTACATGAAATCTAGAAACTACTTAATATCTGAAGCTGAAATTATCAAGTCTGTAGGAGAAGATAGCTAAGAATGAATTTTAAAGGGATGAAACGGGAATAGAAATTTTCTATGAAGTAATCAAACTTGGCGAGAACAAAGTCACGTGGAACTTTACCCCATATTAATATTATAAAGAGTTAAAATTTGTTTGCAACTTTGAACGTAGGAGGTAATCTCTGAAACTACTGATCCGATTTTAAATATTATTGTTTGCATTGGATTGACCGTATATTAAAACGTTGTAGGCCATACTCCTAGGAGTGTTGCAAATGCAAGCAAAATGGAGAAGAGCAGCTAGTCACTTATATTTTTTAGTTTCGTGTTAAATAGTACATATTAAAAAGTCTTTAATAGCTAAAGCATATTATTCTATTCAAGATTACATAGATGATAAAGATGCTTGGATTAAGTATAAGCTGGATTCACACAGGGTATTTAATATATTTGTAACTCATAAATGTATGTTCCTTACCGGTTCTTCTCGGTAGAATCTACATTCCGAACCGGTTGTAAATTCATTAAAATAATTTTCTGTATTGAAGATTCAAAAGTACTTGTAAAAGTCTTGAATAAAGTATATTTTGATTTTGATTTTTGATATTATTACTAAGTATAATAGTAAACAATTTAATAATTAAATATACAATATTTGTTTATTTAATTAATTTTTACAACAATTATTTTTACCTAACAAACAATTGACAAATATATTTGTAAAATCCATTTGAACAAAATAATAATAAATGATTTTGATCATTTAACTTAAAATTCGCTTAATATAAATGATTAAAAATATTTAATATAACGGGTACATAGCTGGTCAGTTCGTGACCACGACGGATGCAACTTCATTGCAACGTCGAGCAATAAAAAAGGTATTACTGCAATTAGTTATCGCGATAAGACACGTTATATTAAATATGAATAGAAAAAATCGCGTAAGTTTAAAATATATAAATGACTAAACTTCTAATAGTTGTAAAATTTTCAAGCCAAATATTACCTAAGCATGGCAACCCCGTCGCAGGGCTGTCTTAAACTCTCGCTTCACAGACTGGATTCAAGTTTAAACTAATTCTAGACAATCTGCACTTAGTAACTGGCTTGCGTTTAGATGGCTTACTTGACAAGTCTCTCGTTTAATATAGTTAGTGAACTGAAGTATAATGAATAAATCTTTGTTCCTTAGATATAATTTTATTCATATCTGATTGTTATAAGCAATAATGTGTCCACAAAAAGTCAAATTCGGAGCTATTGTATTCTGATAATGTTTGAAGTATTTAACATAACAAGTCATCAAAACTAAATAAATACGGAAACATTTTTCATAATTTAATGTTTGTACATAGAACTGTGTTACATATTTTGCTTTTTTTATAATCTATCAATTTGCTTTTAATTAATTATATTATCTTTTGTATTTAGTTCTCTTCCAATTCTTCTTATGTTACTTCAAAGAAATGTATTAAGAATAGATTGTACATGTTTATACGTAAATTTCAGGCTTGATATAGTATCGCTTATGTGCGTTCTTCTATATATTACTTTTTATAAAAGTCTGAAAGCAAAACTTGTAATTCTCGCCTAAGATCATACAGATGTAACAAAAACTATCGAGTAATAAATTTCTGTTTTCATTGTAATTTATGTTAATCCGAACCCTAGCGGGATTAACAATAAGAAAACTATAATTTATGCAAGCCATTGCCGGCTCGTTACCATTACGAATACTCATTTATCCAGATTATCGAATGTTAATATTTAAAATTTAAATGCTATTTATTTTTCAATTACGATTTTCAATCTGTGTCGTATAATGAGGTTGATCAATAATATTTTAAAGATTTAAAATTTTAAATATGTGAAGATATTCGAAATAGTATATAGCATTCATTTATAGACGTTACTAAGCAATAATGTGTCAATCTACAAAAAGTCAAATTCTAAAATTTTGATGCATTCTGATAATGCGTCACGTATTAAATATTATTAAAAAAATATATCTAAATAATATTCTCATATATTTGAAACGTGCCACTTTTTATTACTATACTTCAAACAAATTTATTAAAATTTATTAAACTGTTCAGTTTTGACATCTTTAAACGCTATTTGGCTTAATATAGCGTCTTAATTTAATTCAATGCCTCGAGTTTTAAGTGCGTTCCATATTTTGCAATTTATAAAATAATCTTAAATATTTAAAAAATCTATTATTAGATAACACGTTAAATATATCAATCTGCTTTTAATTCATTACATATTTTATCAAAATAGAAAAGAAAAGATGGATATATATGTACGTCTTCAAACAAATTCATTAAGAATAGGTTTGACATCTTTAGACGCCATTTTTTCAAAATAAAATCCGTGTGGCTTGACACAGTATTGCATATCAGCGTCCAAATATAAGTTTTATTGTATTATAATTATAAATAAATAAATAAGTTTAAAATAGTTTTATATTTTTTCGACTTTTAGACTGCAGTTAACGTAACTACATCTATACGATGATCTAGCTTGTATCGACAAAAGCTGGTAAAAATTTCTTTACACGCAATATCTATTTCAAGATGCTTATAATTGACAGGCGTATGGCAAAGACAAATCACGTGCTGACCCGCGTCACGCGACCCCGCTCACTCGGATCGTCGATTTCATTTCTCAAATCAACATATGTACGAGATATATACAATATACATACAATAGAATTGTAATTTGCTTCTTTTTTGTGTTACGCTCAAATGTAAAAATTTATTATCAAGATACGGCAAAACTGGGGTGTTATAAGTATGACATGAGTGTGCATGTGTCTGTCGATGGCATCGTAGCTTTTTAATGAATGTACCGATTTTGATACGATTTATTCGTTTGAAAGCTGATGCAGCTGATGATCGATTATAATCGTTATTAAATATAATTTATAAAAATCTGTTCATATGTTTCAAGATTATCAATTCTTCTCTAGTTGTTAAAATGATCTGTGCATTTAATTTTGTTATTTTCTATACCGTTTTATCCACTATTCCTTTTGAAGCTGATAACGCGTTTGTGACTCCTCTGGTGCTGCATGTTTATGGGCGGCGGTGATTCCTTACCATCAAGGTCCACCGATTCGTTTGATAGCTACTTTTATAAAAAGGTACAAGCAAAGATCGGGGAACGTCCTAATGAATTGATTCTGAGAAAAACGCATTTGAAGTTTAGAAGTTTCCATTTGTTATTTAGATGCATATTTTTTAATGGAAGGTTTTAGTATATAATATGTTAGGATCGGACGAATATTTTCGGGGATATACAAAGGAACTCTTCAAGAATTAACAGCAAATAAAAGTTACGAAGGTTTAACTATAAATCCAACTAGCTGTCCCTTACCGTTTCACTCGCGTTTATGGCGATTCAGTCCTGTTAGTCATAGCATGATGTAATAAAGCCTAATATATAAAATATAATGTATAAAATATAATGACATATGCGTTGGCGCAATGGTCACTGCAACTGACTACAGCGCTAACGGTCGCGGGTTCGATTCCCGCTCACGGCAAACGTGTGTATTGGCCATACAGATGTTTGTCGTGGTCTGGGTGTTTGTGTTAGTGTTGTGAGTGTTTCCGGACCCCCGACACAAGATCATGAGATCTTAATGGGGGCCGTTGAGTGTGATGCGTTATTTATTATATATAATGCAGCCTTCCTTAATAAACAGGCTATTCAACGCAAAACGTATTTTTAAAATTTGATTAATAGTTTCAGAACTTTTTGTAATATTCGTATAGACAACAGTTATATTTGAAGGTGATTTTTCCACGAAAACAATTATCGCACGAACATTCATATCCATCATTCCGTTTAAAGGCTGAAATCTAGTTCAACTATGACTTCTTGAGTGTCATCCACTTTAATGAATGGCGAGGGTTGAAAGCATCTCAAAGAACCAATCGAGAACTCTCTTTCAGGCGTCGAGCAAAGAAGCGTTTAAGACGAAGCTCGGAGATAAAGGCGCTTAAAATTGCACTGAATTAAAAAAAATAAATATTTGACCGTCTTACACGGGAAATTATGTTCATTTTTCAGGTTGGTACGATTGTGATTATTTATGTAGAGTTGTTTAAAGCAATTTTATGCGGTTTTCTGGTTTCAATGAAAATATCCATATTCATATTTAATATGACTTATCGCGATAACTAGTGGTACTAATACCTTTTTATATTGCCCGACATTTCGACGAAGTTGCATCCTTCGTGGTCACGAGCTGACTGAGTCAGTCATATGAATAGTATAAATCGCGAAAGTTTAAAATATATAAATATCCATATTGACAATCAGTTGATTCAGTTGTGACTATTTAAAAATCAATATATCCAAATTCTTTTGTTGCAGAAAAAAATATGGTTATTTTGCTGTATTTTACATGTGATAATTTTTAATTATTGATTTCAGGTGAAAGGAATCAGGTGCAAATGGCCCTCATTTCTTTCTGAACTTTTAACCACGAAATCGTTGACAAAAACAAAATGTATTTTAGTAAAAATGTGTGCAAGGATATTTAGTATTACCTTATGTATTGAATTTGGTGACCTAAAAACTTGCGCATACCTGGTTCAAAGACTAAACATCCATTCAGAGGAAATAGGGCCAACTTCCTACGAAAATGTTATAGGATCGTCTATTCGTCTATCGTGAGGTGTTCTTTTTATTTTTTGTATCTACATCTTTATAGAATGTATAAAATACAGTATAATTGACTCACTCATTCCTTTAACTAACACTTTATGATCAATAACAAAATCTCTTATGATCAATTCAAGTTTGAAAAATTTTGATTGAGTTTTGATAAAAAGTGATAACGTTAATAAAATTGTCAAATTAAAAAAAAAAACGTTGTTGCTACATAGATTCGTTTGGATTATTTTTGACCAGCAGTATCATTTAAATTACTTTGAGATATTTAACAAAGATCTTTGACTAAATAAAAACCGACTTTAAAAGCAAAATGCGTAATTTCGTTTATTTGAATGACGAACTTATTTCAGTTATTTTGATTTTAAAACCAATTCAAACAATAAAAGAAGTAACCAAATCGGCTTGGCCGTTTTCTCTCTCAGGAAGTAATGGTTCGAATTGAATTATTTGTGTGTAAGATAGTGTATTTATTGAGGAAGACTATAGGCTATATTACATCACGCTACGACTCATAGTAGCGAAACAGTAACCATAAACGCGAGTGAAAGTGCAAGGGCCAGCTAGTCAATGATAGGACTCTTCCGTTAACCAACAAGATGAAACATTTTAATATGAATTTTAGGCTACCGACTCTTTAACAAATAAAGGTCCAACTAATAATGTCATTTGAAATATTTCAAATTCGTTATTAATACATTACGAAATAGAAATACGAAATTTTGGAAATCGGTTAAAATGGTGTAATCGGTTTAAATAGTCCTTCTATTTGTCATCAACGATTTATATATCAATTGTAGACTGAATTTGAATTTTTATTAATTTCATACTGAAGATAGCAACATTTTAGGCAACATTTATGTTTTATAAGTCACGTTTTACTATAAGATTTGTGGAAAAATGTTCGTCATACACCAGCTGCCACTTCACATTCCCTTTAGAGGTGAATTAAAAATAATGATTACTTATACTTAGTACTGTCTACATTATATCTTATTTATTTTTTTAAAGATATCGAGAATTTTAGTTTTACTAATATTATAAAGAGGTAAAATTTTGTAAATATGTATCTCTAAAACTGTTGATTCGATTTGAAAATTTCTTTTTGCGTCGTATAACCCGTTTTAAGGGAAGGTTCGAGGATAGACTATATGGTATTACGATATGACTCATAGGAGCGAAGGAATAGCCATACGCGCTAGTCGTATATAGAGTGCAAGAAATATTACTCTCATATTAGAGCAAAATAACTGGTCAAGTGCGAGTAGGACTCGCGCACCGAGGGTTCCGTACAAACTTATAGAAATCTATATAAGACTAACCCATCTACGCCATTTGTGGTCTTCATCATCTGTTCCAACATAAGTTACTATCAAAAATACCTAAATCGGTATACGCTTGCTTATAATATTTGAGGAGTTCCCTCAATTTCTCCAGGATCCCATCATCTGATCCTGACCTGAAGACAATGGGACCACCTTGGAAGTATACCTTTTCAAACAAAAAAAAAATTTTGAAAATCGGTACCCAAATGGCGGCGTAATCGGCGAACAAACATAAAAAAAAAGTTAAATACAAGGTCGAATTGAAAACACTCCTTTTTAGAAGTCGCTTAAATATAATCAAATATTATGTAAATATGGATCACGTCCCAAAAACTATTTTGAAACTACTTAGGAGCACTTTAATTTAAAACACGATCATGGATGCAATCCATGGAAACACAAAATTTTATTTTAAGTACTAATACACCTTATACTTTCAAAAAAAAAAGTTATAGCGCGATTCAGGATACACCTAGCGCCATCTTTTGACAATTTCAATGAACTAACTTGTTGACTTTGGGATTAACAACATAATTATATTATATTTTATTCTCGTTTTATTTTTATTTATATTCTACTACACTCCACTACCCCTGCACTACGTTCGTAAAATATTTAGATTTACATTATCAATCAAAATATCGAAATATATATTAGTGTTGCCAAGACGAAAATAATTAGTCCTTAATTCGAACAAAACTAATTGTTTATTTATAAATAACTAATTATATTACTAATAACCAGAAGACTTATATGTGTAGATAAATAAGTAAATTAAATAACTCGATCTGTTTGAATTTAATTTTAAAATTTTCGTACTAAGTCAATACGAGTACTTAAATCAAATCGCGTGAAGCTCTTATATTGAATGTTAATTACGTAATGACATTATAAATCGACGATAAAACTTTTAAATGAAAAGTTTATTTTATAATTTTTAGCGCGTTTAAATAATAATTAAAATAAAAATTTTTATTAATCGAGCAGAATTATATCACAGTTAATGTCATAATGTTGTAATAGATGGCATTAGCTGTACGCTGCATCGCGCTATCATTTTGTTAGCTGCGATATATAGATTGCATTGCGTTGTTTATAAAGGTTTGCTGCTTTTTAATGTTTTCGTATTGATACAAATTTCTTCTCAGTGTTTGTAAAATTGTTTTTTTGACCATGGTCAACTTCTATATTAATTTGTTACAAGTACATATAATTTTAATTCTAAGATTAATATATTTTCCGCTTGATCAATTTACAACTTGATACATTTACGCGTTCCTGAGAAAAAGGTTGAAAGACAGACGTACAGACTGACAGACACACGAACAGAAATTTACAGTTTTCGGATTTTTTCCTTTATGTATACTAAAGGACCTTGCTCCTGGCCAAATTTCATAATGCTTGGTCAATGGGAAGTACCCTATAGGTTTTGATTCCCTTGCGAAAACTTTAAAAACGCTATCATACTTAAAATATGTGATATAAATGACCGTATCTTTTGATTGCGTTAACTTAGAAGTTTGATTTTTTCACAGCTCTTAGTAATTACAACTTTGAGTACTTGACGTTGATAAAAATTTGTTACCTTCACGCGTTTCTGAGAAAAAGGTTGAAAGACAAACTTACAAACAGACAAACATACATACAGAAATTTACAGTTTTCAGATTTTTTCCTTTATTTGTACCATAAGATCTTACTTCTTGCCAAATTTCATCGTGCTAGGTCAATGGGAAGTACCCTATAGGTTTTGATTCCCTTGCGAAAACGCTAAAATGGTCAAAATATACGACATATTTTCCATTATCTTTTGATTCCGTTGACTTAGAACTTTACATTTGACATCCCGACAGACAGACAGACAGACAGACAGACAGACAGACAGACGGACAACAAAGTGATCCTATAAGGGTTCCGTTTTTCCTTTTAAGGTACGGAACCCTAAAAAAAAAAACATTTTTCAGATGCAACAATTATCCATTTGGACTATGTTTTATTTAGATCAGTTTCGTTGTGACATCTGGATAAGGCTCAATACAAGTTGGTACGTTAAGACCTAATGAAATATTACGATGTCCCGTCATAAAAATCTACGATGTGAAACGTAAAAAACCACGTCACATCTAAGTAGGGTGACAATTTTTTTTTAATTTAAAATTAAACTAATAATCATGTTTGCGCAAAATTGCAATTACTTTTGGCAGTAACGCACGATAAGGTATAAATTCCATGTTAAAGTACTTTTTGATGACAAAGAACCTTGAAAGTAAACTACATTAAAAAATCTTTAATAAATAAAGCATATTATACCATACAATAATATTTTGACAGCAAAGAGGCGTGGATTTGATATGCGTTGTTTGTCTATTCGGATAACATTATTAAAATGTAATAAACATACATAAGTTACTTCCGAACCGGTGGTAGCTTTATAAAAATCTAAAATTAACATATGACATGTAACTTGACGATTCGAAAGTTCTTTAAAAGCCCATTTGAATAAAGTATATTTTGAGTTTGAGCTTGAACAATTTAATTTGAATTTAGTTTGAAAGTAAGCCCGAGAAAGTCTTATCGGCATTACTTGTCTAGTTAAAGTCGTATGTCTTTTCCCTGTGTCTGTTTGCCTCCGCCTTTTCTATTTTTTCCCCTGTCAATTCAAACCTTCCAATTTCAAATTAAGTTCGGTTCGGCCAGTCCTTGTAGTAGTTGAACCGTGTACGTTGGAAGTCAACAGCAAGCACGTTTAGGTTTGATTTAGTGTTATACGTAGTCCTAATTAGTGATGTGCCGGATATCCGTATCCGTTATTTATTTGGCGGATCTTTTACCTTATTAAATTCAATACATCGATTAATTTGTAGGTATGTGTAGGTGTTTAGATAGCAATGAAAAAGTATTGAATTTCATTTACATTATTTTGGCTTTCTTAAAATCAAATTTTTGGCGCTTTAATAGCGCAAAAATTGTAAGTATATATATATTATAAGTTTATTATACCAATAGTACATAACTCAAAAGCGTTATAAGCGCAAAGGATTAACGTACACACGATTCCGAATATTCACTATAGGGTGGATACTCCGGGGTGGATAAACGGAATCAATCAAAATATAGAAATATTTATATTCGTATCCGTATCCATATCCGCAGATATTGACACGAAATATCCGTGCTTGGATCCATTTACGGATCTGTATCCGCGGTTAAACATTTTTAGCCATTCGGCACATCACTAGTTCTTTTTTAGAGTATTTATATTAAGGCGCGTATTTATATTAAAGTTTTCTTAGAAGAAGGACGAGCTACAATTTCTGGATTAAAGAGAGAAACAAGATAGCCTTTGCTTCTAGCAAATTTAAGTACATTTTCCAAGAGACACAACATAAAAGTACCACAGAAACCGTTAAAAATCCCGTTTTTCCGTAGAAAAAATCTTAAAGCAATATATTCAGTTTCGCCGGGAGGAAGGTAACGTAAAAATAATAATATTTTACTCGTAATGTTAAAAGTGAAGAGTTCGGTATCATTCCGGCTGACGTTCGTGGATTTATGGCCACTTAATACGGAGGCTTTTACGCAATACTGTGTCTAAAGGTTTAATTTAATAACGGCGTTGAGGAAATAAAAAAATGTTACCATACAAATGGAAGATGTTGAGGAAGCTAAATTTTTTATAGAGAAGAGATAAGGTGAAACTGTTTGTTTTAACAAGTTACAAAGAAAAAGTCTGGCTTTTGTACACAATTAAATTTTGTTCAACATTTTTAGGGTTCCGTAGTAAAAAACGGAACTCTTATAGTTTCGCCATGTCCGTCTGTCTGTCTGTCTGCCTGTCTGTCTGTCTGTCCGCGGCTTTGCTTCGAAATCCTTAATACCAGAAAGCTGTAATTCGGTATGAGTATACATACGAATTACGCCGAGAAAGTCGTACAATAAAATCTTAAAAATATTTTTTTTCAGGGTGTCTTCCCTAAGTGTTAAGAGAGACCAAAAATTTTTTTTCTCATTTATCCCATGTTGTGGGGTATCGTTAGATAGGTCTTTTAAAAATGGTATAGGTGTGGGAAAACCATTTTTCCGAACGACGAACTGTTTCCGAAATATTAAGCTTTGAAGTGTCAATTTTTCTTAGAGTCAAGTGTCCCCCCCCCTCTACCCACTAAACTGCTACGTCTAAAAATATGAAAAATTTCACGATAGTGGTACATAAAATGAATTTCAAAGGAAAATTATCACGGCTATGTGGGTTCTTTTGGTTATCGATGTATAGATGATCTAAGTAAAAATTAATATTTCACTTTTTAAAGCATCACATTATGTAAATATTAATAATTTTAAATTAATATATAAATTTAAATGAATAAATAAATAAATATTTATTAAGTTTAAATTAAAATAAAATATAAAATAAGGTATAAAACAATGTCTCAATAAAATATTAGCTCAGTATTTACCTACGGCATTATAGCGAAAGAGCGAGTTAACAATCAAACAAACGAATTCACTTTGGCATTTATCGTATAATATAAAAGATACAGATTACGTACCTATCTCTTATTCTCTTCTTAAAGAGAAATTAAAAATAATTTTATAATAATAAAAGGTTTAAAATTGTAAGTACGTATATTGTATAAACTGACTTAAAAAAGGAAATTCCCAGTTCGTCGTAAACTTTTTTACGAAAATAGGTACTCGAAGATTGCTTGACCGATCTTGATAATTCTGACAACTACGGAACCCTACATTGTGCGTGGCCCGACACGCACTTGGCTGATTTTTCATATATACATACATATTGTATCTGTCTAATTATTAAGCGGTAAACTTTGTTTGCATATTTATATTTAAGGGTAATCTCTATAATTACAGATTGGATTTGTAAAATTCTTTTAGCGTTGAATAGATTATTAATTGAGGAAGGTCATAGGCTATAGTACTTTACGATACGACTCACGAGAGTGAAGCAGTATCCATAAAAGCATCCAAAACCGCGAGAGGCGGCTAGTGGTATAATGATGAAATAGTAATTTTTTATGTGCGCAATTAATTCCAGAACTACTGAATCTATTTGAAAAATTAAGGTATCATTGGAAATGAACATTATTCCAGATAGTCTTAAGTTAGATTTCACGTATGTATATGCGAAACATTTTGAAACAAAATCTACATGAATGAGAGCAAAGCCGCGAGATAGAGCTAGCAATAAACAGTTTTAGTTTCATGAAGATAAGATATTTGAATGTTTAGTATAAGTAAAATCTGTAAGCGTACCCATCACTAGGAAATAATTCTCCTCAATTAACGGGGGATTGACATTTCTGGGAAATTCTCCTAGCACTTGAAAGGTTTTCTCACTAAGTTCTCCTAAATTAATTTTGAACTAATATTACTTTATAGCTATAGATGTTATTAACGCAAAATATTTGGCACCCAAAATACCTTACACTTTTTGAAAATTGCGCAAAAAGTCGCTGTCTCGCTCGTGTTAATAGTATAGTTGTCAAAGTTAGAAATAGGCACAGATTTTTAACGTCAAATAGTATAAGCGCAACACACCTTTAGTTCAAAAATGAAACTAAGAGATAAAAATGAACTAAAAGGAAAAAAATAAATGTTTTCTACAATATTATGAAGGCTAACTAGCTAGCCTTTGTAGATTCCCTCGCGTTTATGGTCACTGCTTCGCTCCTATAAGTCGTAGCGAGATGTAAGATAACCTATAGCCTTTCTCATTAAATAAACTACCTAACACAAAAATAATTTTTCAATTCGAACCAGTAGCTTTTGAGATAAGCGCGATACATTTTGAACACACAAATTGGAATTTTAGTGCTACTAATTCAGATTTAATAAATAACGCATCACACTCAACGGCCTCCATTAAGATCTCATGACCTTGTGTGGCGGTCCGGAAACACTCACAACACTAACACAAACACCCAGACCACGACAAAGATCCGTATGGCCAATACACACGTTTGCCGTGAGCGCGGAACCAACCCGCGACCGTTAGATAGACCGATTTACACCTGCGATTATCGGTTATAAATTGCGTATTTTATTTATTCTCAGTAAGTTACATTACAAACCAAACATTCATATTTACACTATCCATCTGTTTGATGTCATAGCATATACCAGGGTCAAGTCGAAACATAAATACGTGAATAAATATGTTCGCTTTAATATCTGATATTAAATGAAACAGGTCAACTTAATGTCCCGTATTTCGGGAATAACTTTATGATTGGTAAAATTGGTTTCATCGATGTTTTGAGTTTCTCCTTAGTTTTCTCATATATGTTTTTTGTAATAAATATATTGTTATTAACTAGTTTATGCACGCAGCTCGTTCTGTAAAACTTAATAAAAATTAAAATCAGTTCAGGTTATGAAATTGGTGTGTACGTACATTTAAAAGCCTTTTTTATTTTTTTTTGTTTACGCAGGGGAAATCTTTGAAAAGATACCCGATTCTTGGGGGAGATCGGGTTATGTGGAGATTTATACAAACTAAAACCCCTGCGATGGCATTACTCAGAACGGAAATGGAGAGGCCTCGGGATCGCTTGCGCATGTGCATCCACTGTCCCTCTCGTGCGAAGCTCCGCTTGTTGCTGGCGAAGCTTGTCTCAGCAGGGCAAAGTGTGGTGTTGTCCTCTCCGCGCCCCTCGCTGGTGTGTACGGCAGTTCCAGACTGTCCCGGCTGCCGACCTCCTCGGGGCCGTATGCAAACGGATGCGTGGGACCCCTATCTCACGCACTCACGGCCTGAACATTTAAATAACTGTCTTTTGAAACGTAGTAGTTTTCTGGGGCTACTAATGGGGGAAAACTATTGCTATCAAAATTCTGTTAGTTGACTCATTTTTTGTATTGACACGTGGCTTGTACCCGTCAGACGGGATGTTTTAATAGCGATAGTGTTTGACTAGTTGCCATGCCATATCCTTTTTTTCCCTTAAATGTCAAAAATCAATTGTCAGTTGATTTCTACATAATTTTCTTTCAAGTTGGAATTTTTACAGAATACTAGTATTCGATCTTAATAAATAATAAAAATTGACCGATTATGAGCCCAATATCAGTGGAAGCCATTTGTGAATCTGGCTCGCTTTTTCGTCGTAATACGTTGTTTCATCGTAAAACATTAAAAAATTTTCTAGACTTCAAAATGTGGTAGAAAATATTTATTTTTTACATTTTAGTTTACTTGTTTCGGTGTCGAAGTCAGTTTTTATCGAAAAGTTTTTATTTGATTATAAAATCGGTTACCTTTTTGGAAAATTCTTGTGAATATTTAATATTAAGAGTATTTGAACATGGTAGTTCTTAATACAACCTAAATATGTCATCAACAAACATTTCGCAAATACCAAACACGCTTAATCTGACTTTCATACAAAATATTGCAAATGTCCAAATTAATTAAATTTACAACAAAAGTTTACGCTGGGGGACGTCAATTTACACTTCTCTGAGGGCTACAGCTGTTTGTGTTTAACGGTCGTTAAGTCAGAACTCTTGATTTGATGTTATTATCTATAGTTTCTTCTTACCACTAATATGCTGCCAGCGGTTCTTATCTATGTAAAATTTTGTGTAATGTATCGTGATTTTAAAGATGTATTATAATGTGCTTCTTTTAAATGTATAGAACTTCAGTACCTTAATAGTCTTTATTTATTAATTTATGTATCAATTTACATATAAATTATACAACTGAATTTTTTTATCCTATATTATATATGCTTTCTTGAATAATGCTGTCTTCTGCTGCTGTCATCTTATTTTTAATACCTTAAATTAAATTTAATTTTTTGATTTGTGGCTTTTTAAATACCTTTCGACTGACAGTTCTTGATTGGCTATTGATTGTAAATTCGTTGTTCACTGCTGCCATCTATTAGTGATATCTAAAACTTCATTGCTGTAAACTATTGACATCAGTTTGTACCAGCAAAATATACAAAAGTATAAAACACACATCCCTTAAACCGAATATAGTGTGGGTAAATAGAAAAGACGAAGAAAAAGAGAAGATCTTGGATTTGTTTGACGCTGGCCAATATAAATCTTATAATTGAGACTCAAAAATTGCATCTTTTAAATATTCTATTTTTGCAACAAAGATCAAATACATTGCGTAGAAATGAATACTAAAAACTTTGCTGAATTAATGGACCTCTACGCAGTATACGTATCAACGTTTTTATGCATACATTTACCATTTCCATCATTAATTCTGTTCTGAGGGTTGCAAATTCCGATTTTAGAATTGATTTGTGGCCGATTCAGAAGTGTATTCGATAATATTATTAATGGCACGTTGAAGAGAAATTTAACGAATATTTAACATCATCCAAGCTGATTTATGGTTTTTTTTATACCTTTATTTCATGAATATTAGAATGTGTATTTTTAATATAAAAATATAGATATTTTCAACTGAATTCAAAAAAGTATGAGGTATTAAATTCGTAGAGTATGTTTTTGTGTTTGTTATCTCGGGACTTCATCATTTATGAACCAATTTTAAAAAGTGAACAGAGATGGCATAGTGGTTAGAAAACCATCTGAACCGATGACTGCGGGTTTAAACCACGGCTAGCACCGCTGACTTTTCTAGTCCTAAATTTATGCTTAAATTCATCTAGAGCTTAGCGGCGAAGAAAAACATCGTGAGGAAACCTACTTGTGCCAGGAGAACTTCTGACACATGGATATCCGCCAACCTGAAGTGGAGCAGCGTGATGGATTAAGCTTTGTTTTGTCGCTGGGAAATGTTTTATTCATCCCACCCAGTGATTTGGATGTGTAGCTGAGACTCCACGACATAGTGTGGTGCATAGACTTCATACCAAAACCTAGCGGTACCCTCGTCATCTTTGTTGGGCATCACGGGATCGCTTACGCATGTTACCGCAACGGACCGACGGTTAGCTTCTTTTTGTTTTCTTGTTATATTTTTTCCATTGATATTTGTAACCTAAAGCGAGAATTAGATTTGCAAGTATTGTTTTGTAATTGATTTAAAACAACTCTAATGAAATAACCTAACGGTAAGTAGTTATGAAAGCTGTAAATGTCAAAAATAAGACACTGTCACTAAATTTTTTCAACAATGATAAACAACTTATGTAAACTAAAAACTACAAATTAAAAAAAAATAATTGTGAGAGAAGAATTGAGAGAAGTCTCAGAGCAAAACCTAGAAAAATTATTCTCGCCTAATAACATATTATTACGTATTGTATAAATTCATATAAAATGAATTGTATAATTTTTATTGTGTTGATAATTATTAGAGTTAATATCGATTTTGATGTCATCCTAATGTAAGAATTATCTATTACTATTTATAGATAATACAGTTAGTATTAAAGATAAGTAAGAAGCCCTTTTCTCCATCTAACAATGCGTTGTCCCGATGTTAGGTGCCCTTAAGATGGACATAAATTCTGAGGCCTAATAGGGACTGCCCTTTTCACGTCGAGTCTCACTTGTCACTCCTACCAGCTGTCAAGGCCAGTAGAGCGAAAAATCAGGAAAAAGTTTTTGTATGAAAATGCATATTTCGATATAAATGGTTTTTGGTAACTTGTACTGTGTTGAGTTGAGAGTACTGTTTAGTAAGTTGCACTTAAATGTATAACATATATTTTCTGAGTAATGTAACAGGTCTCCCAGAGGTCTAAAATATTATGTATAGAATATGAAACGGATACTTCGTTTCATATTCTATACTTATTATATTATATTCTTGAATGGATTCTTCATCAAGTATGAATTTAAATAAAGTTTAAATTCATACTTTATTTTTTTAAAGTTGACATAATAAAAGATGTCTCGTGTTAGGGAAACATATCCTGAACGAGTCCATAAACCCACTTTCTGTCGCTTCAATTCTCAAACTGGAGGGTAGACAGATTATTAATCCCGCATCATCAACCGCCGCGCGACGCGTCGGGTCGAGCTGCGCTCCCTTCGATTAAAAGTGCTTGATCGGGAATCATCAACACGATGGGTGGGATGGATACGAACAAAGTGGGTGATAGTGCATCCAATTATCAGCAAATTATCAAATATTGGAGTAAGTTGCGGGACTTTACATCGGTTCGCGGGAACCCTTGAACCAGGTACTCCTTTCCACTCTTTCTCTCTGTACCCCACATCTCGTAATAATTGTATTAATAAGACTGAAGTTATATGAAAAATTTAAAACCCGATCCAAAAAGTATTTCAAATATAAGACTCCTATTATGTAATTTTCCTTTAGTGACTGATGTTTAGGAATAGGCAAATAATATTGTGAGGTTAGTGTTTCCCCGCGTAATTCTTATAATCATGAAAATCCAAGAAATTATAGCATTCCCACAACCAGACTAATTTAATGACAGCTCATTTATCGAAAAAAATATGACTTTTTAGGCTGAAGAGAGAGATTTTCTATGAAGATGAGTTTCTATCTATCTATCTATTTATGCCACTCTTAAAAATGAGACCAATTTAATGGCAGCTCATTTATCTAAAAAAAAAAGAATTTTTAAGCTGGAGAGTGTCAATGATTTAGATATACATATATTTATATATACATATCGTTGCTTTTCAAGAATATCGATGCAACTAAAAATGATGAATTTTAGGGAATGGGGTTTTTAAATGTCTTTATTAATGTATTGGTGCATAGCTGCAAAATTTAAACGATCCCTTGATGTAACTTTATTGATTTAAAGAAAATTCATCATCGAAACTCTTTTCATGATAAAACATCAAAGATTTATGGTCTTTTGTCATACTTAGTTTCTTAGAATTTTAATTTTCTACGATATTCTTGCAAACCAATGATATATAGTTTTAAAAAGCCCGAAGTGAATAATAATAAGACAATAGATTCATAGTTTGCGTTTTTTGAACCGACTTCAGAAATGGAGGGGTTTATTGTTCGGCTGTGTGTATTTTTTTGTTTGTTCAGTGATTTCTACGCCGATTATGGTCCGATTTTGTAATTAACACATAAACATTTTTACTTGACACCGACTTTAAAATATATTTTTTTGCTTTTCAGTTTATTTAAAATCGGTTTTGAAGTCGATTTATTTCTTTTTTTAAGATTTTTCCAACGCATGTATTAATATATCGTCATGTTCTTACGTTAGCTTGTTATAAGGCAACTCTCCGAATCACGTGTCCATCAGTACTATAACAGTACGTATGATCACAAAGCATAACCCTCTTTCGACAGTAACTGCAGTTTGTCCACGGACTAGCTCGATTGAGGCAGTGCAACACAAACACAGAAAAGCGTGAAGTAGTTTCTATGGCTGCGTTTCGTAGTGAGAGAGACGAAAGTCTGTCTCCGCCGTCTCATTCTTTTTTTTTCTTGCAACCTTCCATTATTATATTTTAAGCTAGCAACGTAATTATGGCTGCGCTAGTGCTGGAAATGTTTATGGGAGGTGTTGAATCTGGTGACTCACTTGATTCGTCCGTTATTTTATATATTTCGATCCGTTATTTTCATTAAAAAGAAAACACGCGAGGTCCTTGTCCAGAAATTGAAGTTTTCAGTTACTTGAATTTTATTCGAGTTACAATTTGTTTATATGGAATTTATTTTATATTTTATACAACTTCTTAACTCAATCACGAACATTCTACTCGTTATGTAGTCACCGAGTTGAGTTGAGTTAAATTCAATTAATGTACCAAAAAGTTATTTGGTCATTAACGTCGCGGCGCCCTTAATTCACTTTTGAATTAGTTAAAAAAATAAACGAAATTACGCTATGTAATTAAACGTTCCTTTGAAGTAATTTACTATAGTGTTTTGTAGCTATTTAACTTGTCCGTGTGTACACTTGTATATAAGCAATTGTATTTGTCTAACAATTCTGGAAGGTTTCTCCAGTTGACGATTAAGGGTCAAAAGTCATAAATAAGCTGCGACGTCGCGTCGTGGCACGTTACGACGTTGCGAAGCGCTGCAACATCGCGTCGTGAAAATCTACGACATAAATTCTTGTCACTTGTCATAAAATCACGACGCAACGTCGCAACGTGGTAGAATTATATGATTTTTTATTAAAAACAAATGTTTGATATACTTTTACTAGGATATCTTAGCTCAATGTTTTATTAAAAGATATTTATAGAGATTTCATTCTAACTACGCAAAAGGAATTATTATATGGTTTCATTCATTCGTGTACAAACTATGAAGGTTAAACCTCGCAAATTATAAGGTTTATAAAGAACTTGCAGGATCATATTGCTCCTCTATGGTTTTGGCTTAAGTTTAAATTACCTAGAATTTCCGTTATAGCTCTAGAAGTTTTTTACTTGCCATGATACTTTTTCTTCTATTTTGAAGATGATAAAATAGAAATGTATTTGGCATATTTAATAAGATTTTAGCTGACTTGAAGAATAAAGGACTTTTTCAATTCATAGTGTATATTTTTTTTTAATTTTGTTAGCTTATAGCTCCGTTATTTATAAACCGACTTTTAATATTTTTTTTATTTGAAAGGAATTACTTTCAGTTTTGTTTCATAGAATTTTTATTAAAATTTGTGAAGTAGTTTTGTTTTTAAATCAAAGTAGCTGGCATACGTAGTCTTCGAAGTAAATGAAACTGCGTATTCTAATTTTGAAGTCGGTTCCGTTTTATAAAAGTCTTAGTTGTTTAAACAGTAAAAATGTGAAAATATAAATAAAACGGGTAATTAAGAAGGAGAATAAATAGAGCTATGTACGTTCAAAAACCGGTAATTAACGTAGAAAATCGCGTTTCTTAAACGAAACGCAAATGAGTTACGCACTGATTTATGCGTTATGGCAACTTTTAATTTCGCAACGCTCGAGCTTAGCTATTTTATAGCGTCCCATAAAAACGTTACTTCATTATATTTATTGAGCTCAAAAACGTCTTCAAGTACTTTGAAAAAAAAACTAATTGTTTATCTAAGTATTAAAAAAGGTTTTTTATTTGATTTAATTATTGGGTGTTATATATAACTATAGATATATATGAACTTGTACGTTATGGCACTTTTATAATGCAGAGAATTTTGGATGACGTTACCTAGCAACCTAGCGATACATTTCGATTTTCACGATGTGATAACATGTCACGATGCGTCGTCGTATCGTACTTATATACTTTGGCCCAAATTCATATAAAAATATTCATTCTGAGGTAATAAGCAGTAGTCAGCATTAATTTGCGGACGATTCTTTAACCGGCGTCCTATGTGAGCGAATGCGATGCGGGACGGTGCGGTTCACATATACTGAAGTAGCCAACTTAAAGAACGCGGGGCGCAGTGCAGAGCGGTACGAAATGTCGCGAGCGACATTTGGTGTCTCGATGTTTTCGCACGAACTACATGCGGTGCCGTGGCATTTTAAGTGCAAAATGTCGGGAGTAATATTTAAGTGTTCCAAATCTTCTATGTAAAATCTTCTAAGTAAAATCCTTAAAGTAAAAGTAAAAAAGTGTTTGATAATTTATTAAGGTAGAACTCGCTGACTATAGTTCGTATACGCACTCAGTCAACCGGGGCAATACCTTAGTCTCACAGAAAATCGGCGTAAATAACTTAATATAGCTGCATTTCGTACAGTGAATGAAAAAACCGGAATTGTAATCGCCTCAATTATTCCTTTTCTTATTTCATGAATTTTATTCCTTATTTTTTTTAAGCTGGTAATCCGCTTGTGCTTAACATATTTATACATACAAAAAATTAAGAAATGAATTTTCCAATAATATTCACTTTCGTCGGGCAATATGTCCGACAGTATAGTGAATCGTCACGTCGCGCCGCGTCGTATTGAATCCGCATTCGGATTCGCATCGTGACGCAATAGCGTTCGCTTTGGATCGCCCATAGGACATAGTCTAAGTCTTTCATAACATATTTCAGGCTCAGTTTTCTTCGTTAATATTGACGATGTCTTATTTATTTCTAAATAAAAGAAAATATTTGCATTTCTAGTACAGAACCCTAATAGCGAGTATATTGTGTAGGAATTCAGTTAGCGTCGTTTTCACGTTTTCTAAATTATAACGTCGGTACGTGAACGAAGTACTGAATCAAATAAGTTATGGCCATTCGTTTTCTGAATAAATAACATTAGCAATACTTACATTGTGTACTAGTTACTTACCGCGAGAATGTTCGTTGGAAATATTTTACTGTTGCCTTCTATGGCCTTAGCGAGGTAAAATACACATCAACTTTTCAGTTCAATCGTATGATTCCGTTTATCCACCCTGAAGTATCCTCAGTGGCATAACCGAAATCGCGTGTTTAACAGAATTCTTATATTAGTTTTCTTCACGATTAATTTAATTTTTTAATCTTTTGAATATGTTTTAATTCAAACTTGTTATGCTTAAAAATTCTGTTTCTTATGTTCAAGGGAATTCTATAAAAATGTATTTAATACAAAATCGGAAGAGCAATCGGAATAAAATACCGTTTATCCACCCTAAACAGGGTGGCCAAACGAATACTCGATTCTGAGTATCTTCTTTAAGGTGGATAATTTGGGGTGGGTAATTTGAGGTGGATAAACGGAATCCCGTTCAATTATAATCTTCCATATTGATATAGCCTATTGACTACAGCCTGGCTTCAAATACATCAACGGAATAATTATGCTTTATCTCGTGTAAGTAATTAATAATTAAAAGGATCTAAGCCTGTTAATAATTTATATAAATTTTTAACTGTTACACTCACAGAGGATCAGCGCGAGGTAGCCAATATAGCATTTCGTCTCGTGTGCGAGGGAGACGGAAGCCTCATTGCTTTCCACATTCCTTTCTTACTGCACTATTCCCTTTATTCTTTTTTAAACTGATAATGCGTTTATGGTTCTTCTGGTGCTGCAAACTTTATGGCGCAGATCATTTTACACGAGATGTCCCGCGTGCCCGTTAACCAGTTATCTTAACCGACTTAATAAAAACAGGTTCTGTATTCGACCCATATGTTATGTACCTACGTATGTAGGTTTGTATGTTCGCGATGTTCTCAAAAACTACAGTTCCAATTTAAATGGGGTTTTCGCTTTTTAAATTAATATTTTTCAAAGAAGGTTTTAGTTTTCATTGTGTTAGGGTCTGATGGATATCTTTGGAGATAAAAAAGATCTTTATTAACTAACAGCAAGTGAGAAGAAATTGCTGCGATCGTTTGTACAACTATAGTTCTGTTTGAAGTCGGTTATATTTTTCTACAAAAATAATTATTTATAAAATAAACACACCATTAAAATCGGTCCAGTATTTTTTCTACGCGATTTCGAGTAGATGTATCTTATTAAGTACAGTCAGAGTCAAAATATATTTCTGATTTAAAAAAAATGTCATGTAGTTTTTGTTTTCTGCAAATTTTTAATTATTGAACTCTGGCATTATTTTATCCTGAGGCGGTACGAAGTTGCCGGGTCAGTTTGTACGATAATATTTATTGGATCAACTTATTTCATTTATATATAAAAGTTGTTTTATAATAAGACTTCGTAAGCAAAATACGTAATTTCGTTTATTTGAAGGACAAATTTATTTTAATTGTAGAAACCAAATTACTAAACAAATCTTGATGTAAATTCTATGGGTCCACTCACAAAGTATACTTTTTCGAACAACAAAAAAAAAGGAAAAACAATATTCACTGGCGAACTGAGAGTTATGATATCTGAAAATAAAGGTTCTACCGAGAATAATCGCCAAGTAAATAAATACTTACTTTTTAATAAACTCAAACTAAAAATAAATTTTATACAAATGGGCTTTTAAAAGCATACTCCAATCGTAAGGGTACCTGTCAATTTCTTTTATTTTTATTACCGTTTCGGAATGTAGTCTCTACTGAGAAGTACCGGCAAGAAACTCGATAGAAACTCTTTTAAAATCATTCAAATATAATGTACTATTATTACATTTTAATTTTGTTATCCTGTTAAAAATCGATGCGTATCAAATCTACGCCTCTTTGTCGTTTAAATTTTCTTGTATCGTATAATACGCTCTATCTATTAAAGATTTCTTAATATATTCTTTTAATAAGTAAAAATAAAAAATTGTAAAGTACTAGCTCTCTCGCGGTTGCGCTTACGCTTATTGTTACTGCGTTGCTCATATAAGTCGTAGCGTGATGTAATATAGCCTATAACCTTTCCCAATAATCTGGCTATCCAACGCATCAATAAATTTTTAAATCGGAACAGTAGTTTCAGAGATTACTCTCTACATATAAACATACAAACAAATATAACCACTTTGTAAAAGAAATAAAATAAAATTTCTTTAATATAATCGTTGTGCCAGGAAACTTTTCTCTTCCATTTCATGAGTTAGGTATCTATACAAAATATTTAAGATAAAACAAGCATAAAAATATAAAACAAAACAAAATCAAATTACAAAAAAAGAAAAAAAATTTAAGAATAAGTAAGTGTATGAGTGTGTTGAGTATATGGGCGTGCGTGTGTGCGTGGGCGTGTGTGTATGTTTGTGGACGTGTGTGAATATCTGTGTTTTTTATAATATAAGTATAGATAAACAAGCTTTTACCTTGCCCGAATGCCGATATGTGCATAATAAGCGGTTCCCTTTTTATATCATGTATTTGATTTATATTGTCTCAGTGATGCATCAAGTTTAGGAGCAATCTGGAACGCAGTTGGTACTCGACTTGTAATCACTTCGCTGTCATCCTCCCAAGGTAAGAAAATAAACCAATGAGTCCAGTGACCATAGCGAAGCGATAGCTATGTTATACCATAAATCGCGTTAATACTAAATTAAGTTGGTTTTTTTTTATTTATTTCGGAAATTGTTACAAATTTTACTTAATTATGATCTGATGTAGAACGTAAGTTAGTGCATAGACAGATATCCTGTCTTTTCTATACTAGTATTATAAAGAGGTATTTTTTGTTAGTTTATACTTTTGTATGTTCGGCATAATCTCTAAAAATTTTTTTTCCGCATTAAATAGCCTGTTGAGGAATGCTTTAGAATACATATATCTACTATGGTACGAAAATTAGGAGCGAAAAATAGTCGCGTAACATAAGCGCGAACGAAACCGCAAACGGCACAGCGAGTATATAAGTATTTTTGGTGAGATATTTAAAGTATTACATATGAATATATTTGTGATGTCAAAACAAAAAAAAAACATAAATATTTACTATATGACTGAGTTACAAACAAGAACAAGTAATGTGTTAATGTCAATTTCTTTAAGCGGCTAAACTAGACTTTCATAAAACACGTAACCGTTCAGATGTAACCAGTTTTCAAGAAAAAAAAAAACTGGTCAAGTGCGAGTAGGACTCGCGCACCGAGGGTTCCGTACAAACTTATAGAAATCTATATAAGACTAACCCATCTACGCCATTTGTGGTCTTCATCATCAGTTCCAACATAAGTTACTATCAAAAATACCTAAATCGGTATACGCTTGCCTATAATATTTGAGGAGTTCCCTCAATTTCTCCAGGATCACATCATCTGATCCTGACCTGAAGACAATGGGACCACCTTGGAAGTATACCTTTTCAAACAAAAAAAAATTTTGAAAATCGGTACACAAATGGCGGCGTAATCGGCGAACAAACATAAAAAAAAAATTAAATACAAGGTCGAATTGAAAACACTCCTTTTTAGAAGTCGCTTAAATATAATCAAATATTATGTAAATATGGATCACGTCCCAAAAACTATTTTGAAACTACTTAGGAGCGCTTTAATTTAAAACACAATCATGGATGCAAGCCATGGAAACACAAAATTTTATTTTAAGTACTAATACACCTTATAGTTTCAAAAAAGCAAAGTTATAGCGCGATTCAGGATACACCCAGCGCCATCTCTTGACAATTTCAATGAACTAACTTGTTGACTTTGACATTAACAACATAATTATATTATATTTTATTCTCGTTTTATTTTTATTTATATTCTACTACACTCCACTACCCCTCCACTACGTTCGTAAAATATTTAGATTTACATTATCAATCAAAATATCAAAATATATATTAGTGTTGCCAAGACGAAAATAATTAGTCCTTAATTCGAACAAAACTAATTGTTTATTTATAAATAACTAATTATATTACTAATAACCAGAAGACTTATATGTGTAGATAAATAAGTAAATTAAATAACTCGATCTGTTTGAATTTAATTTTAAAATTTTCGTACTAAGTCAATACGAGTACTTAAATCAAATCGCGTGAAGCTCTTATATTGAATGTTAATTACGTAATGACGTTATAAATCGACGATAAAAGTTTTAAATGAAAAGTTTATTTTATTATTTTAGCGCGTTTAAATAATAATTAAAATAATAAAAAAATATTAATCGAGCAGAATTATATCACAGTGAATGTCATAATGTTGTAATAGATGGCATTAGCTGTACGTTACATCGCGCTATCATTTTGTTAGCTGCGATATATAGATTGCATTACGTTGTTTATAAAGGTTTGCTGCTTTTTAATGTTTTCGTATTGATACAAATTTCTTCTCAGTGTTTGTAAAATTGTTTTTTGGACATTGTCAACTTCTATGTTAATTTGTTACAAGTACATATAATTTTAATTCTAAGATTAATATATTTTTCGCTTGATCAATTTACAACTTGATACATTTACGCGTTCCTGAGAAAAAGGTTGAAAAACAGACGTACAGACTCACAGACACACGAACAGAAATTTACAGTTTTCGGATTTTTTCCTTTATGTATACTAAAGGACCTTGCTCCTGGCCAAATTTCATAATGCTTGGTCAATGGGAAGTACCTTATAGGTTTTGATTCCATGCGAAAACGTTAAAAACGCTATCATACTTAAAATACGTGATATAAATGACCGTATCTTTTGATTGCGTTAACTAAGAAGTTTGATTTTTTCACAGCTCTTAGTAATTACAACTCTGAGTACTTGACGTTGACAAAAATGTGTTACCTTCACGCGTTTCTGAGAAAAAGGTAGAAAGACAAACTTACAAACAGACAAACATACATACAAAAATTTACAGTTTTCAGATTTTTTCCTTTATTTGTACCATAAGATCTTACTTCTTGCTAAATTTCATCGTGCTAGGTCAATGGGAAGTACCCTATAGGTTTTGATTCCCTTGCGAAAACGCTAAAATGGTCAAAATATACGACATATTTTCCATTATCTTTTGATTGCGTTGACTTAGAACTTTAATATTTTCACGGCCGCATGTCATCGTAGACTTCAGTATATGATATTAATTTCAACATGATACGTCTATGCATTTCTGAGAAAAAAGGGTTGACATCCCGACAGACAGACAGACAGACAGACGGACAACAAAGTGATCCTATAAGGGTTCCGTTTTTCCTTTTAAGGTACGGAACCCTAAAAACATCATAATCTTATTAAAATTGGTTCGAAAGTTTAGAAGCTTTGGCATCATTGACAGACAAATATTGGAGGTGAAAGATATAGTGCACTGGTCGCTAATCCTCCGAGTCGAGTACGTTAATCTGTCTCTATGAAAAATCGCGCTTGAGATAAAAGTTAGTAAAGTTTTAATGTAGTTTTCTTCACGAATTCTTTAACGATAACTTTAAAATCTTATAATAGGCTACGATGCACTTTCCTAGATACCGTAGATATAATATCGCCTGACACAAACATCATATTTAATATAACGGGTCTTATCGCGATAACTAAAGATGTCAAACCTAATCTTAATGAATTAGTTTGAAGAGGTACTCGTATATAATCATATTTTCTTTTCTTTTGTGATAAAAATGTATAATGAATTAAAAGCAGATTTATATATTTATATAATGTCAAATAATTTTTTTTTCTTATAGTTGAGATTATTGTATAAATTGCAAACTGTGGAAACTCTTTTCCATACTTTTTTAGTTTAAATGACTTGATTTTTTTTATAATGTTACACAGGTGATGCGGTATCAAAACACATCAATATCTCCGAATTTGACTATTTGTGGGTTGACACGTTATTGCTTATCAGAGCATTGAGAAACTTTATAGGCTATATAACATCACGCTACACCTCATAGGAGCGGAGTAATAACCATAAACGCGAATGAAACCGTAAAGGGCAGCTCGTATTGTATAAATATATAAATAATAAAAAAAAAACTAAATTAATGGATGTTGTAACGCTTTAGTCCAAAATAGTCATGCCAAATGTTAAAAGGATACTGGGCCCCGATTCTCCATGACAAAAGTTGTAACAAGCGAAACTCTGGGACTTTAACACAGTAACGAATTCAAAACGACATTTCGCGCTTTATTCTAGCTAACAGAGGTATATAGAAAACCCGAAAGTTGAAATGAAACACGGAATTCAAGGACGGTTTTAACGATTACACTTATAAGTATTGCTTTCAGATTTTCATAAGGATTTACACAAGTTTGACATTGGTTTACAGCTGAAATAATTATCTGTTAGTCCCTTTTTTCACAGCCACAACTTTCGTAAGAATATCTAAGTAAGTATTTTTAGGATCAATTACGAGGGTAAATATTAAAAATGTAAATATCGCCGTAAGCAGATAATTAAAAAAAAGCCACTATATAACGCAACTTAATTATCATTTATACGAAACTGTTTACATGATAATTGTCATAGCATCCGGAATCTCGAGGAATTTAAAGTCGATTGGCGACGTCAATGACGACTACTTTTAACGTAGACTATCTTTGTGGATTTAATTTTTAATTCTGTTTCCTCCTGAAATTAACTATTAGTAAAAATTGTACCACAAAAACTAGCGAGTCAACGTAAACAGAAAATGGCAATTAAAAACTTCATAACACCAACGAGTATTTCGACTGAGTTGTTACTGGTTTCTCGGTAATGTCGTTGGATTTGAACCAAATGTTTTGCATGCTTTTCTAAGTTCTGCTATTGCTTTTAACAGGAGGGCTTTTTTTTTGCTTTTGCCACATTATTGTTTCAGTAAATTGTATCTTATAGTTCCAATATTCATCAAAATAAAAATAAAATCGTCTTTTTAGCGAACGTGTTAAATAGTTTTTGATCGATTATTTATGATTTTATATATTCGTACAAAAACGTTTTAATTGGAAAATTATGTAACTTTGCAGTACTTTCTTTTATATATTTTATTACCTTGTTTTACACCTTGATTTTTTAAAAATATTAGTAGTTAAAATATTACCAGTTTTTTAATCTTTCCGCTTCCATTTGATATGTGGTGAAGTTTTTGTGTAACCTCATCCCCTTTGGCCTACCTAAATTAAAAAAAAAAAAAAAAAACAGAATATTTAATCGCAATACATGTATAATCTAAATTAATTCTGGAATAATAAGCAACGTGATAAAAATATCTTAAAATCGCGTGATTTACGTAAAGTAGTATTTAGAAAAAGTAAATACACATAATATAAAATTACGTACTCCTTGTGATATTTCGTGTTTATTCTATTAATATTGTTATATTTTTATTCTATCTACATGTTTGCTGTCAAAATGATAAGTATGATTTAATATAAATATTATTTTATTTTTACAAAACATATTTTTACAATAACCTAGCTTCTACTGGTATATAGATAAAAACTTTGTGTCTTGTTCCTATATATAATTAATATTGTTGTAAAGTTTCAAAGTCTATTTAGTAGTTTTTCCGTGAAAGAGAAACAAACTTCTGTCCATCCCATAAATAACAAAAATAAATAACTTTCGCATTTATAATAGTAGTATAATGAACTAGTTTGAATCATATGTCATAAACAGGAATACCAGAATGCATTGCGTATGGCCAAAAACAAAGCTGCATTATCGCGGGGAACATGGCCACGAGCCGTAGTATGAAAAATTCATAACATGTCAAAGATTATGACGCCATATTGAGATATTAATGCCCATTAGCGAGGCAGTCTGCGAGGAATCTTGCGAAGTTGTAGTTTTTGTTTAGTTTCAGCGGCAAAAATATCTCTTTTTAATCTGATTTAGAACTTATATAGAACCTTTCGTAAAAAATTTACTAAAATATCACCTAAATATTAATAGCTTAAAGTACCAGTAAGAAATTTATCTGTTATTTTTATACTGCGTGAGGTAGATCCTGATGATTATGGTATAGTAGGAACGTTGAGACGTAGATACCTTAAATGAAGAGATATTGCGACAGCTAATTGATAATTAAAAAAGGATGTTTTTCTTAAATCATATATATATATATTTTTAAACAATTGTTTTGAATATTTTTCGTATGAAAAATTATATTATTCTATACTAATAATAAAATTCTAGCGGGTCGATGTCTGTACATGGAAGATATATGAAAAAAAATCTTACTGGGGGCCTTTACCAACGCAATAGAACCCAAAACTATGATTTTTAGAATTCTTATCTGTTTGTCTGTTTGTCTGTTTGTCTGTTTGTCTGTTTGTCTGTTTATCTGTGCGTTTGTGCACGCTAATCTCAGAAACGACTTATCCGATTTAGATGCGGTTTTCACTAATATATTGTGGTAAGCTTCACTTAACATTTAGGGTTTGTTTCATGTCGATCGGTTCATAAATAAAAAAGTTATGTCAATTTAAGGGTTCACGTCGTACATTATTTTGTACTTTTCACTAAATGCATGAAAGTATATACAGTACTTATATCAAAAAATACATTTTTAAAATTTTTGTCTGTCAGTCTGTCTGTCTATCTGTTTGTTCCGACTAATCTTTAAAACGGCTGAACCAATTTTGATGGTACTTTTACTTTCAGTTAGCAAATGTTATAAGGAGTGACTTAGGCTAACTTCTTTTTTAGATATTTTTAATCGATACTTACAAAAAAAATCTAACGGGTCGCTGTCTGCACATGACAGATATATAAAAAAATATATATTATTGGGGGTCTTTAACTAACCAAATAGAACCCAAAACAATAATTTGTTAGATATTTGTCTGTTTATCTGTGAGTTTGTGTCCGCTAATCTCAGAAACGGCTTATCCGATTTAGATGTGGTTTTCATTAATATATTGCAGTAAGCTTCACTTAATATTTAGTGATTGTTTCATTTCAATCGGTTCATAAATAAAAAAATTATCTAAATTTATGAGTTCACATCGAACATTATTTTGTATTTTTCACTAAATGCATGAAAGTATATTCAGTACTTACATCAAAAAATCCAATTTTTTAATTTTTTGTCTGTCAGTCTATTTCCTACAACTAATCTCTGAAACAGCTGAATCAAATTTGATGGGACTTTCACTTGCAGTTAAGGGGATTCATTCCATTAATCACGTGAGGCCCAGAGGAGGGAGAGGGGATGGAAGAAAAAAAATTACGAAATATCACAAAGTCTAAAAAGTTCTTAAAAACATTACTTGATTAATGAACAGCCCCTACACCTAGCTAATATTATAAGGATTAACTTAGGCTACTTTTATTAAAAAAATATATTTATTTCAATGAATAAGTAAAAAAGAGATAATTCTCTTAATATTTTGTTATTGTGTAATCGCGATAACAAAATATTGTAGAACCCAATAAAATAGTGCACAATTTCTGATTTAAAAGGGGAAGGTTATACATCTATACTAATAATAAAATTCTAGCGGGTCGCTGTCTGTACATGGAAGATATATGAAAAAAAATATTATAGGGGGCCTATACCAACGTAATAGAACCCAAAACAATGATTTTTAGAATTCTTATCTGTTTGTCTGTTTGTCTGTTTATCTGTGCGTTTGTGCACGCTAATCTCAGAAACGGCTTATCCGATTTAGATGCGGTTTTCACCAATATATTATAGTAAGCTTCACTTAACATTTAGAGTTTGTTTTATGTCAATCGGTCTATAAATAAAAAAGTTATGTCAATTTAACGAATCACGTTGAACATTTTTTTGTGTTTATATCTAAATACATGAAAGTATACAGTACTTACATAAAAAAATACATTTTTTTATTTTTTGTCTGTCAGTCTGTCTGTCTATCTGTTTGTTTCGACTAATCTCTGAAACGACTTAACCGGTTCTGATGGTACTTTTTGCAGTTAGAAAATGTTATAAGGAGTGACTTGGGGTTACTTCTATTTTAGATATTTTTAAATCTATATATATGAAAAAAATTCTAACGAGTCACTGTCTGTACATGTAAGATATATGAAAAAAAATTATTGGGGGCCTTTACCTACGCAATACAACCCAAAACAAAATTTGTTAGAATTTTTGTCTGTTTGTCTGTTTATCTGTGCGTTTGTGCCCGCTAAAAAAGATATGTCAACTTATGGGGTCACGTCGAACATTATTTTGTGATTTTCACTAAATGCATGAAAGTACTTACATCGAGTACTGTCAGTCTGTTTCTTACGACTAATCTCTGAAACAGCTGAATCAAATTTGATGGGACTTTCACTCGCAGTTAGAGGATGTCCATTAATCACGTGAGGCCCAGAGAAGGGAGTGAGAATGGAAGAAAACAATCACAAAATATTACACTGTCTAAAAAGTTCTTAAAAACATTACAGCAGCCCCTATAGCTAATATTATAAGGATTAAATTAGGCTACTTATATTAAAAAATATATTTATTTTAATCAATAAGTAAAAAAGAGAATTACACGATAACAAAATATTGGAGAAACCAATAAAATAGTAAACATTTTCTGATTTAAGAAGGGAAGGTATACATCTATACAAATAAATAAAATTGATGTGTCTGTTTGTAATTTTAAATAAATGCATATGAAAGTATACACGGTACTTAAACAAAATTACCAATTTTAAAATTTTTGTTTGTCTATCTGTCACTCAGTTTGTTTCGGCTAATATCTGAAACAGCTGGACCGATTTTGATGAAACTTTCACTAGCAGAAAGCCAATTTTATAAGGAACAAAATTGAAACCAATGAAATAGTGAATTATATCTGATTTAAATAGGGATGATATAAATTATATTAATATAATCATTTTAAAAAATAATATATTTACTGGGTAATTTTTTTACTGGATATGATAGAACAAAACCGAAACTATAAGCAAAAGCGAACAATAATTTAAGTCACAGAGCCGATTTTGATTAAAACTAAAACTGCATCATTAGTTTTTTGAAAAATAAGTTTTCCTAGCCAGAAACGAACACGTTGATTATGCAAAAAAATAACATTCTGTAGTATTGCACCATCTGATACCTTCACACATTATAAAGATCAACTTGAGGTAATACTACACAGTAAACTGCAACAAAAAGAAAAGGCTATTTTTTTTTACAAAATTCTGTCAATTTTTTACATTGATTAAATCTTTAGTAACGTAATGTTGTAACGCTAATAGCGGGTGAGTACAATAGCCGAGTTCACTGAAATGTAGATTTTCAACAAATTGATTCATCTTTTTAAGAATTTTTTAACAAAAGAAGAAAACCTACCTAAGTGACTGAGTAGATGACGGGGACCAAAACAAACGTGACATTCTATCAACTTTGTATAACTCACATAGAAAAAAAAGACAAACATAAAAGAAGTTACTGGGAGTAATTCATTTTATATATTTTCGATTGTATTGTTCACACTCTTCCTCACTTTAGTAGGTGACTAGCATTTTGATGCAATTTATAAACAAATCGTTCGAAGTAACGCACATTTTTTTTCTAAACTTACCGGAACCCATGATTTAACCCACATATTTGATTATGTCTAAGTAGAATCGAATACTTAACTTAATTAATGTATAGATTTAATGTTATTTTGTAAAAAACCTTTTCCTTTAATTTGCCGCTTACTATTACTTTCCAAAAGTTGATCTTCACAAGTGACACTATTAGGTGGTGCAATAATACACAATGTATTTTTTTTTATTAGTGGGTTCTATTTCTGGCCAGGAAAATCATGAAATAAAAAAAAATGATGCAGTTTTAGATTTTTCAAAATCGGACACGAGACTCCATTAAGTATCTTTCGCGGTTCCTTATAGTTCCGGATTTGGCCTATTAAGCCCAGTAGAAAAAGTCACCCGATACAAGGAGAACCTAGGTGGGAACTTACTGTTTTGCAGTCGAAATTTTAAAGACTACCACAAAACAACTTTTCTTCAACATTTATAGTGAAAACCGTGGAGGAATACCATATCTAAATTAGTGTCTGCTTATAAATACAACCAGAAAGTTCCCAGATTCAAAGTAAAAAGCTCCTTTCTTGAGCAGCACTGCAGACTATTATAACCTTGCTTTGCAGGAGACATGCCAAGCATTCTGTAATCTACGCGAACGAAGTCGCGGGCACAGCTAGTATTTAATATAACGGGTCTTATCGCGATAACTAAAGATGTCAAACCTAATCTTAATGAATTAGTTTGAAGAGGTACTCGTATATAATCATATTTTCTTTTCTTTTGTGATAAAAATGTATAATGAATTAAAAGCAGATTTATATATTTATATAATGTCAAATAATTTTTTTTTTCTTATAGTTGAGATTATTGTATAAATTGCAAACTGTGGAAACTCTTTTCCATACTTTTTTAGTTTAAATGACTTGATTTTTTTTATAATGTTAAATAGGTGATGCGGTATCAAAACACATCAATATCTCCGAATTTGACTATTTGTGGGTTGACACGTTATTGCTTATCAGAGCATTGAGAAACTTTATAGGCTATATAACATCACGCTACACCTCATAGGAGCGGAGTAATAACCATAAACGCGAATGAAACCGTAAAGGGCAGCTCGTATTGTATAAATATATAAATAATAAAAAAAAACTAAATTAATGGATGTTGTAACGCTTTAGTCCAAAATAGTCATGCCAAATGTTAAAAGGATACTGGGCCCCGATTCTCCATGACAAAAGTTGTAACAAGCGAAACTCTGGGACTTTAACACAGTAACGAATTCAAAACGACATTTCGCGCTTTATTCTAGCTAACAGAGGTATATAGAAAACCCGAAAGTTGAAATGAAACACGGAATTCAAGGACGGTTTTAACGATTACACTTATAAGTATTGCTTTCAGATTTTCATAAGGATTTACACAAGTTTGACATTGGTTTACAGCTGAAATAATTATCTGTTAGTCCCTTTTTTCACAGCCACAACTTTCGTAAGAATATCTAAGTAAGTATTTTTAGGATTAATTACGAGGGTAAATATTAAAAATGTAAATATCGCCGTAAGCAAATAATTAAAAAAAAGCCACTATATAACGCAACTTAATTATCATTTATACGAAACTGTTTACATGATAATTGTCATAGCATCCGGAATCTCGAGGAATTTAAAGTCGATTGGCGACGTCAATGACGACTACTTTTAACGTAGTCTACGTCTTTGTGGATTTAATTTTTAATTCTCTTTCCTCCTGAAATTAACTATTAGTAAAAATTGTACCACAAAAACTAGCGAGTCAACGTAAACAGAAAATGGCAATTAAAAACTTCATAACACCAACGAGTATTTCGACTGAGTTGTTACTGGTTTCTCGGTAATGTCGTTGGATTTGAACCAAATGTTTTGCATGCTTTTTTAAGTTCTGCTATTGCTTTTAACAGGAAGGCTTTTTTTGCTTTTGCCACATTATCGTTTCAGTAAATTGTATCTTATAGTTCCAATATTCATCAAAATAAAAATAAAATCGTCTTTTTAGCGAATGTGTTAAATAGTTTTTGATCGATTATTTATGATTTTATATATTCGTATAAAAACGTTTTAATTGGAAAATTATATTACACCTTGATTTTTTTTAATATTAGTAGTTAAAAATATTACCAGTTTTTTAATCTTCCCGCTTCCATTTGATATGCGGTGAAGTTTTTGTGTAACCTCATCCCCTTTGGCCTACCTAAATTAAAAAAAAAAAAAAAAAAAAAACAGAATATTAAATCACAATACATGTATAATCTAAATTAATTCTGGAGTAATAAGCAACGTGATAAAAATATCTTAAAATCGCGCGATTTACTTAAAGTAGTATTTAGAAAAAGTAAATACACATAATATAAAATTACGTACTCCTTGTGATATTTCGTGTTTATTCTATTAATATTGTTATATTTTTATTCTATCTACATGTTTGCTGTCAAAATGATAAGTATGATTTAATATAAATATTATTTTATTTTTACAAAACATATTTTTACAATAACCTAGCTTCTACTGGTATATAGATAAAAACTTTGTGTCTTGTTCTTATATATAATTAATATTGTTGTAAAGTTTCAAAGTCTATTTAGTAGTTTTTCCGTGAAAGAGAAACAAACTTCTGTCCATCCCATAAATAACAAAAATAAATAACTTTCGCATTTATAATAGTAGTATAATGAACTAGTTTGAATCATATGTCATAAACAGGAATACCAGAATGCATTGCGTATGGCCAAAAACAAAGCTGCATTATCGCGGGGAACATGGCCACGAGCCGTAGTATGAAAAATTCATAACATGTCAAAGATTATGACGCCATATTGAGATATTAATGCCCATTAGCGAGGCAGTCTGCGAGGAATCTTGCGAAGTTGTAGTTTTTGTTTAGTTTCAGCGGCAAAAATATCTCTTTTTAATCTGATTTAGAACTTATATAGAACCTTTCGTAAAAAATTTACTAAAATATCACCTAAATATTAATAGCTTAAAGTACCAGTAAGAAATTTATCTGTTATTTTTATACTGCGTGAGGTAGATCCTGATGATTATGGTATAGTAGGAACGTTGAGACGTAGATACCTTAAATGAAGAGATATTGCGACAGCTAATTGATAATTAAAAAAGGATGTTTTTCTTAAATCATATATATATATATTTTTAAACAATTGTTTTGAATATTTTTCGTATGAAAAATTATATTATATATTGTACTTCCCATATCGCACCGGTCTTACCGTAACTTCTGACAGTGCACATTGTGCAATAGGTCTTAGCACAATTTTTTTTATTTTCACCACATCTGAGAAATTATTAATCTTTGTCACCATTCGACAGTAATAACAGAATTGCAGCCGCGTGTACAACGCGAGTAAATGTGAGCTTATCTCCACCGAACAAAGGATCGGAATGGGGATTTCTTTGTGATTGTTATTAAAAAAATGTAAAAAAGAATCATATTTAAACAGGTTTATCTGGTGCTTCGATTCGGAGAGAAAAGATTTTGTTATTTTTATCTGTATATATTAATAGCTTGTATGTAGCAGCTGAGTAAATACCTCCTTTTCTACTAAGAAGAAGGTTTAGAGCTTAATTCACCACGCCGCTCCACTGCGGGTTGGCGGTCAGAATTTCTCCCGGCACATGCAGGTTTCCTCACGATGTGTTTCTTTCCCATCGAGTACCAGATGAATTTAAACACAAATTTAGAACTTGAATTTCGGTGCTGGCTGGGGTTTGATCCCGCGGTTACCGGTTGAGATCGACGTTTTCGAATCACTAGACGATCTTGGTTCTATATTTTGAACATGCTATCCAATTATATTTATTTATACACTTTATTGTACACGACAAATTAACCAAAATCATTTTGTTAATAAAGAAGAAAAAAATGTACAATAGGCGGTCTTATCGCTTTATAGCGATTTCTTCCAGACAACCGTGGTGGTAGGAAAAGAGAGTCTATGGGCAGATAAATGGTATAACATATAGACTAGCTTAAATACTAATAATAATACATACATATTTATATACATACAGTCATACATCAATACTTACAAGTAAACTAATTTACAAGCTTAATGTCGTTATCTTCAATTCAAACAAGATTATATTGTATACTTGAGATACTATATATTTAATCCTAAAGATTTTGACATCCAGAATGCCGACCAAGTTGCCAAGCAAGCAGCTAGCGCCTAAGTATATAGGCGAGGCTATTTGTGTGCCAACAAATCAATGGACGAGCTTGTTAAAGTTGAAAATTTACACAGATTTTTCAGTCTATGGTTATAAAATTCTTCAAAATAGGAGATTTTGTGTTTGACCCGTATATATGTATTTATGTATGTATGTATGAGTGCATGCTTGTATATATGTCAGAAATAATATATTTATTTATTTTATTTAACAGTTTATTACATGTGTAGTTACACAGATACATATATGTCACAGGTAAAGAAAGTTTAAAGGGTATACTTATCCCTAGAAGAGATTTCTTCCCGTATATGCTATATATATTGACAGACATGTTGGCGTAGTGGTCACTGCAACTGACTCAAGCGCTAACGGTCGAGGGTTCGATCCCCGTTCACGACTAATGTCTGTATTGGCCATACGGATGTTTGTCGTGGTCTGGGTGTTTGTTAGTGTTGTGAGTGTTTCCGGACCCCCGACACAAGATCACGCGATCTTAATGGGGGCCGTTGAGTGTGATACGTTTATAGTGTCAGTAACACATTTATTGAAACTCGTATTATGTATATAAAAGTACTACTAAACTATTATTAGCTTATGTCATTTATGAGAGTAAAACTTTCAAGTGCATTTCTCGCCTTAGGGGTTTATCTCTAAATTTTTGTCATAGTTATTTTTACCTGCATTCAGAGATCTTCGAATTTTTTGTTGTCTTCCATCTTACCTCAAAAATCCAGCCTGTATGTAACCTACTTATTAATACTTCGATGTCGTAAAAATTATTATAAGTGAGATATAAATAATGTTTTCCGTGCTGTTTTAATTTCGGAAGCTCCACTGCTAACGTAAACTAAGCAATTTGCTTCACGAAATAAATTTTCCTCAACAACGCTGAATTAATCGCAAATTAAAAATTAAATTTTGTAGAAAGCCATTTTTGGTATGCAAATGAAGTTCAAAAATGTTTAAAATAATTTTGTTTTTATTTTTAGATCAAAAATAATAATATAGCGAATTTATTTAGTCGCGTCGTCAAAAACTGTATTAGTTTGTACGTAAATATTCTACTGCTTGGCAATGCAACCTTTTCCTTAATAGGTAGTCACCTATTAAGGAAAAGGAAATATTATGAAATCATAACCTTTTCAATAATAATGTATTGTCAAAATTATTTTTTAATAGGCAATATATTTTTTATTATATAAGCTTTATTTTTTTTTCTCCCTTACAATTTTGATATACATATATTCATTGGTAATTTGTATAATAGTTATGTGCTTATTTATTTGTTAGTATTGTTAGTATTTGTGCTTAATCTAAGGTTAATATTATTAAGTGTAAGGGCCGTTTTTTGCGGTAAAAGCCTCCTCCAAACTGTTCCAGGTGTTTTTATTACAGCTATTCCTACTTTATCGTCGCTCCATCTCTTAGGTGGTCTTCCTTTCCTCCTTTTTTTATCAATAGGGTACCAATTTGTTACTGTTTTTGACCACCTGTCGTCTGACGCTCTTTGAATGTGACCTGCCCATTTCCATTTCAGTGCTAACGCCCGTTCAGGCAATATATTATGGAACATAAAATGTACCAAAAAATTCTGCCGAACAGTATGTGAAGGAAAAGCCTATAAATATTCTATTGCTGGGCAAAATTACTTCACCCCTATTAAGAAGATGGTGTAAAGCTTAATCCTCTACGCTGTTCCACTGCGGGTTGGCGGATACTTATGTGTCCGAATTTATCGCGACAGATGTAGTGTTTGACAATTAGTTCGGTTTCTTGTTAATCAAAATCAAAAATCAAAATCAAAATATACTTTATACAAGTAGGCTTTTACAAGCACTTTTGAATCGTCAATACAGAAACAAAAAAGTAAGGAAAAAATTAATTGAATGAATTAACCACCGGTTCGGAATGCAGCTTCTACCGAGAAGAACCGGCAAGAAACTCGATAGTTACTTTTTTTTAAAGTTTTACAAAAGGTACATACATTTATGAGTTACAAATATATTAAATACCCTGTGTGAATCCAGCTTATACTAAATCCAATCTTTATCATCTATGTAATCTTGAACAGAATAATATGTTTTAGCTATTAAGAACTTTTTAAAGTGTACTTTTAATTTATTAATGGTAAATTGTAACACTTTTTGCGGGATTTTATTATAAAAACAAATACTTTGTCCCAAGAAGGTACCATTGACTTTGCAAAGTTGAAAATTCGACCTTATAAGTTTATCCTTTCTTCTCGTGTTACTGTTTTTATAAAAACAATCAATATTGTTGTGGATATATATAATATTGTATATATGTTGTAAATATACTGGGATGCAACCGTAAGTATACCAACTTTATTAAAAACATCTCGAAGGGAACGTTACTCTACATACATATATGTATATTAATACAGTAGATTGCGAATGTTGAATGTGTGAAGTAAATTTATTAACCACAGAAGGTATTTTTTTTATTATGGTACCATTTGAAAGGTACATTATTTGAAAATCATTATTTAGCGTAAATACGTAAAGGCTATTTTATATATATTTGTAATATTTTAAAACAAAATCTACATTAATCCAAGCAAAACCTTGTACCAACTAGGTCCTTTAGTTTATAAATATGGACTATCACATTTAACGTACAATTTTTGTGGAGTTATGCAGTGCTCTTAGCGGATGGTTTACGAAACGCTATTTTCGACTGTATACGTAACTTCTATAGTTATAACAAAACAATTATACGAAATGATATTTTATTACTAAAAATATGGAATCTTTATGATATCGGTAAAAATCTTTACCAATTTATAATTTTGACAACTGGGCTTTAAACTAGGTAATGGTTATATGGCCAAAATGTCTTCCAAAAGAGGAAAACAATTTGGGTACTAAAATTCATGCGCTACTAACATATCTGGAAGCTGATGAGCAATACTGTGTCAAGCCACATGGACTTCATTTTGAGAAAATGGCGCCTAAAGATTTCAAACCTATAGGTACTTAATCAATTTGTTTGAAGACGTACCTACTCGTATATATCCTTTTCTTTTATTAAAACCAGATTGATTGATATATACATGTGTTATCTATTCAAAAAGTTTTTTAAATATTTGAGATTATTGTATAAATTACAAAATATGGCGCGCACATGAAATTCGAGACATTGAATTAAGGAACTTTTTTTCATACTTATTTATTTGAGATAACTTGAAATTATTTTTAATAATGTTAAATAGGTGACGCATTATGAGAATACATCAATATCTCTGAGTTTGACTTTTTGTGGGTTGACACATTATTGCTTATCCTTCCGTAGTCATAAATGGACGCTGATAAGCATACTGTGTCAAGCCACACGGACTTCATTTTGAGAAAATTGCGTCTAAAAATTTCAAACCAATTCTTAACAAATATGTTTGAAGAAGTATTTATCCATCTTTTCTTTTGTTTTTTGATAAAAAGTATAAGTAATTGAAATGAGACTGATATATTTATTATATTATCTAATAAAAAAAATTTCAAATATTAGAGACTATTGTATAAATTGCAAAATATGGAACGCATTTGAAATTGGAAACAATTAATTAAGAAACTTTTTACCGTACTTATTTAGTTTATATGACTTAAATTATTTTAAGTAATGTTTAATAGGAGATGCAGTGTCAAAATATATCAATAACTCCGAATTTAACTTTTTGTGGGGTTGAAACATTATTGCTTATCAGCATCCGAATATCATTGCTTATACGAATGTATACGGTACGAAAAAATTATAAAGTCCACTCCAACTAAAGCGGATTTACTGACAGCATACGCCCCAGTTTATTTTGAACACATATTTTAGCTGCAAAAAGTATTAAATGAAAACTGAATCCGTACCGTGAAATATTTCGCGGTTTACGTACCGACGATACTGAATATATGATGTAGATTATAAACTTATGAATTCTATAATTTATAGTTCTGCGGTTTTTCGAAATTCACGATTTTTTTTACATATATACCGATTGATTTTCGATAAATTGTTTATTAATTAATGTGGTTTTTTTGTAATCCATACTAATATTATGAATGTGAAAGTAACTCTGTCTGTCTGTTACGCTTTCCCGCTCAAACATCTCAACAGATTTTGATGAAATTTAGGACAGACTATCTTTGGAACCTGAAAAAGGACATACATAGGCTGCCTTTTATTGCGAAAAAAAGGATGAAGGGTTTGAAATAGAGGTTGAAAATTTGTATGGGATTTCTTAATTTTAAAAGATAAAACCATGAAACTTTATATTTAAGCACTTGATAGGATTTTGATAGCTTTTTTTTTATCCAATTTATGGAGGGTAGTTGCATATCGTCGCTCTATATGTTGTACTTCGTAACTGACAATTTTGATAAAAATGAATTTTCTCAGTGAAAACAGTATTCAAATAATTTAGTTTTATAATAATAATAATATTTCTTACAACATTTAGTTTAAGTTGTTCGAAAATACAAACATATTTATTACAGTTAGCATTTAAAAAAGTTTTTTGTTTCTCCTGTATATTTCTGCATTTTGCATGTACGATCTTTCACATCTAGACCGACGATATTATGATTAAGTATTGACGAAATTTCAATGATTTTCAATAAGTTATATATAAAATTAAGTATCTGAGATATTTGATAATTCGGTTGTATATATATATATTGAATTTTAAGATATTAAACAGTTTCGACAACTTTCAAATGTTTCATTTATTGTCCGAGTTTAGGATTAATTCTGCTGATGTTGGCAGCAGTGGTTCGCCGCCGACCTCACTGAGCTGCTGCTGACACAACTATCATAATAATACTATTTTGGTTCATCGGTTTTCGTAACTAGCGATGTTCGTAATAAGATAACAAATTTATAGGAAATAGTATTTGGAATTAATCTAAAGCGAGAATTATTCGTAAGTTTTGCTTACACACTTGTGTTACTTAATTACAATTAACTTTAGGCAAGAATTATATTTGGAAGTTTTGTTCGCACCTTTTCATAATGTTTGTATAATAATAATACTATTTTTGTTCTTCTGTTTTTTCTCGTGTGATTTTCCAGCTAACGGACACAGACAGAGAACTGAAAACCGAAAGCAGAGTACAGTTTTAGGCAATTTAAATAAGCTCGTTACGCACTGGCTTACTTGATAATTGATAGAGAATAAAAGCCCTAAACGCACTATAATGTAGATAAAAATTAATATTTTAATGGGAACGTAATTTTGCTTGTTTTTAATCCAATTATAAAAAAAAGTGATCAATCAATCAAGACTTATTTTCGATAACGTTTAGCGCACTATAACATCAATATTTTAAAATCTTTTAAAATGCGAGCATATGAAGTACTAGATGCTTGCCTTTCTCGGTTTCAGTTACGCATATGTCATTGCTTCTCTGTTATGAGTCGTAGCGTGAAGTAATATAGCCTATTCTAACCTTCTTCAAAGACCGAGTTGTTTAACGTTAAGATAATAAAATAATAATTTTAATAATACATCGAAGATTTTTTTATACAAACTTACAAAGAAATTAATTTTAACTCTTGATAATATTAAGTATAGATTAACGATCTCTTCGTCTTTTCTAAGGTAACACAAAGTTATAATTGATACACTTTTAATATATATAATATAAAAGCAAATGTTAGTCTTCATTCGATATTACTCCAAAAAAAAAATCTGATTTTTTATACGGAATGTGATGTGTGAGACTTATAGAACTCCCTCTATTTGTGGGGCCTTAATTAAAATTCGAACGTTCTGTATAAAAAATATAAAATTTTAAAGTCGACTGCAGAATTTCGGAATATTCAATTTTACTTAAAACCGAATTGGTTCTGATAATGGAATTATTTCCGAATGAATACTCTTTGCCGTTACATATTCTAGGATTTTAAATAAATATGAAATACTAATAATTTAATTCTGTTGCACTTGGTGATGTTGAGTTTCATATTTGGCAGATTATTGGAAATCTGTATAACACCTTTACACCTTTCGTTATTGATGTTGTAAGGCGAGAATGGAACTTATAAGTTTTGCTCTCGGACTTTCACAAAAATTTACATAAGTTATTTCTCATTTCTTTATACCTGAAATAATTTACAGTCAATGTCTTATTTTTGACAATGACTGTCGTAAATACTTACAACGTATCTGTTACCAGGTTAAAGACTCGTTTTATATCGCTTACGAGAGTAAATGTTACGAATATACTTTCGCCTAAATAATACAAGTTTTTGTCATAAGCGTGTTAATACTGGCATTTTCCCGTGGCTGCGCTTTGTATATGCGTTCAATTCATGTAGTGTTTAAATTTTAAAAATATCTTAGCGGAAGTCTAAGTTAAACAATAACTGTCTTCGTGCCAAAAAACCCAATTCATTAAGTGGTTCGAGCTGTGCATTAATAGATCAGTCACGTTCTCCTATTTCACTTGAAGAAGTACCTCGTCTAATAGTAGCATCACCTATCGTGTGCGATTGTAAAACTAGGCCACCTAGGAATCTATTCAACACAAAAAAAGAAATCGTTTCAGAAATTTTCTCTTAAAATACTACTAGCGCCATCTCTTACTTAAAGCACAAACTAAATTATGTATAAACATATCACAACATCGACTATTATTACATCGAAATAATTAACGACTTTAAATACATAAACAAATTCTTCAGCTTTGCTAGATATACATAAATATGAGTATGGATATTATGAGTTTTATTATTTGTGTATAATGAAATTCGTCTGATTTCGGGGTTTTAAATTGGTTGCTTGTGAGAAGGTTTGGCTCTAGTTGTAGCGAGAAAAGTAACGGCATACAGACTAATGTCTAAAAATTCAAACGCTACTTAATTTTAAGTGGACTTTAAATCTTGGGTGAATATTGTAGTGCCTTTTCAAATGTCATCAATTAGAATACGACTTCATATAAAACATATATAAAATAATTAAGACTTAAAAACACTAACTTCAAAAGCAAAATAAGCAATTTGGTTTACTTAAACGATACATTTATAGCAGCTGTTAAGATTTTTAAACCAAATTACTGAACCGATTTCAATAAAATTTCGATGGGATCAATTTAACAGCATATTCCTTAAGCCTTTCAAACAAGAAACGTAAAATTTTAAAAAATCGGTGACAAAATTAATGATGAAATTACGAGAACCTCAGTAGAGATTATTGAGAACCTCAGTAGAGAAGACCAATACTTAACAGTGACGAATTTTACAGGATATTTGAACGCTGATGAACAATACTGTGTCAAGCCACACGGACTTCATTTTGAGAAAATGGCGTTCAAAGATGTCAAACCTATTCTTAACAATTTTTTTTAAGACGTAAGACGTAAGCATATACATCTTCTCTTTTCTATTTTGATAAAAGGTATAATGAATTAAAAGCAGATTGGTATAAAAAAAAGTTTTATCTAATATTAAGTTTTGTAAATATATTAGGTTATTGCATATTGCAAAATATTGAGCATACTTCGATATGTGAAACATTAAAATAGGAAACATTTTTCTGTACTTATTTAGTTTAGATGATATGAAATTTTTTTGAATAACGTTAAATATATGACGGATTATCAGAATCCATCAATATCCGGAGTTTCCTGGCACAGACTTTTCATATGCTTAAAATGAGACTCCAACAACCTTATATTTAAGTACAAACTTGTTAAAGAAAATAAAGAACTTTTATTATTATTATTATTATTATCTCCGAATTCGACTTTTTGTGGATTGACACATTATTGCTTATCAGCATCCATTTTACAGTAATAATAACAGATAAGACACTTGTCCAGCGGTGGGACATTTACAAGCTGTTACATAACAGTACAAAATAGCCGACTTATTGTTAATTCGACAATTTGTTTAAGCCTATTTCTTCGCTTCAAAAGCAACCCCACCCAATGTTTCTCTATAACTCTTACAGAGGTGGACTCAAAGCAGATCTTGATTAAATAATTCAAATACCGACAGACCGTTTGTAATTACGGTCTCGAGTTTTTCCCCTTCGCTTTATTGAAAAGCATTGTTAAGTTAGCGAATTCTTTTTCCTATATACTCTTTACGTGCTGTTGTATTGGTCTCTGTGTTACTGTTTACCATGGAAATAGTTTTTTTAGTTATAGATACATTAATATAATAAGCTGAAATAGCCTAGTAGTTAAAATACGCCGATCTTAACCGATCGATGATCACGGGTTCAAACCCTGGCTAGCACCGCTGAAGTTTAAAGTACTAAGTTCGTGTTTAAATTTATCTCGTGCTAGGCAGTGAAAGAAAACATCGTGAAGAAATCTACAATCCGGAGAAATTCTAACACATTTATAAGCGCCAACCTGCAGTGGAGCAGCGTGTTAAGCTCTAAATCTTCTCCTCAATAAGAGATGACCTTTATCCAACAGTGAGATATTTACAGATTTTACTTTACTTACTTCTAGATATAAATTTCTTTATTAAACACAATCTAAAATTAACAAATATTAAACAACAAAAAATTTACAAGAAATGTTAGTATGTAAAGGCGTATTTGAGGTCTTATCACTAATAGCGACTTCTAATGCTCAGGTTTCCTAAAATTGCGATCCATCAAATTATGTGCCCAATGTTATGGGCGACTTTACGGCGTTAACATACGCTTTTAAGGACACCGTGCCATACTCAATTTAACTCAATATGAGCACAGATTATTTCTCCAATGCCACGTGGAATGGAGAAGACACGAAGGAGATGTGCCATACTATTTCCATAGTAATTTAAGTGATGTCACTTGAAGACGTAAAGCGATCGATAAATGGCAAGCAACATAATCCTAGAATCAAAAAATCAGCCAAGTGCGTGTCGGGCCACGCACAATGTAGGGTTCCGTAGTTGTCAGAATTGTCAAGATCGGTCAAGCAATCTTCGAGTACCTATTTTCGTAAAAAAGTTTACGACGAACTGGGAATTTCCTTTTTTAAGTCAGTTTACACAATATACGTACTTACAATTTTAAACCTTTTATTATTATAAAATTATCTTTAAGAAGAGAATAGAGATAGGTACGTACGTACGTAATTCGTAATTCTTTTATATTATACCATAAATGCCAAAGTGAATTCGTTTGTTTGATTGTTAACTCGCTCTTTCGCTATAATGCCGTAGGTAAATACTGAGCTGATATTTTATTGAGACATTGTTTTATACCTTATTTTATATTTTATTTTAATTTAAACTTATTAAATATTTATTTATTTATTCATTTAAATTCATATATTAATTTAAAATTATTAATATTTACATAATGTGATGCTTTAAAAAGTGAAATATTTATTTTTACTTAGATCATCTATAACTCGATAACCATAAGAACCCACATAGCCGTGATAATTTTCCTTTTAAATTCATTATATGTACCACTATCGTGAATTTTTTCATATTTTTACACGCAGCAGTTTAGTGGGTAGAGGGGGGGGACACTTGACTCTAAGAAAAATTAACACTTCAAAGCTTAATATTTCGCAAACAGTTCGTCATTCGGAAAAATGGTTTTCCCACACCTATAACATTTTTAAAAGACCTATCTAACGATACCCCACAACATGGGATAAATGAGAAAAAAAAATTTTGGTCTCTCTTAACACATAGGGAAGACGCCCTGAAAAAAAATATTTTTAAGATTTTATTGTACGACTTTCTCGGCGTAATTCGTATGTATACTCATACCGAATTACAGCTTTCTGGTATTAAGGGTTTCGGAGCAAAGCCGCGGACAGACAGACAGACAGACAGACAGACAGACAGACGGACATGGCGAAACTATAAGGGTTCCGTTTTTTACTACGGAACCCTAAAAAAGAACCAAAGCAGAACAGATAACTATATTGCTAAGCCATATAGTTAGATTTAGATTATAATATTTATATTTGTAGGATTCCATACCCAAAGGTCGCCGAAGGGACACTATTACTAAGCTTTTGCTATCAGCCCGTCAGTTCGTCCAACTATATTTAAGTACTTATGAATTATTTAAATAGTGTTTTTGATCACCCATTTAGATTATAAACTTAAGTACCTAATATAATAATAATAAAAGTTCTTATTTCGCACTGAACACGTTAATAATGAGTCGTAACAGCCTTCATTTAAAACTCATCTAAGTTTTAAATATTGGTCCTTCGAGCCGCATTTTATATTAGAATATGGAATGAGAATTTGAGAATAATTTTAATAGAAACCTTTAATCTTTAGATTTATAAATTTTTAAAGTATATTATTTAAAATTCAAATGAGCTACCCCCGTCATTTTTGATAATTACACCCACGTACAGTCGAGTGTTGCTGCTCGATAGGCAACTAAATATATTTATATTTATTTATTAATAATTACAAAATTATCGGACTAACTAGCAAGCCGGTCAATTGATGTTAAATGATCACCAGCGTCATAGACATTTGCAGCACATGAGGAGTCACAAGCGCGTTGAGAGTTTTAAAAAAGGAATATGACAGGGAAGTGGTTTAGAATCAAGGGAAGGAACGCGATAGGGATTTAGTGGCTTCTGGCTTCATCATTCACCGTACGACACGCAGCTGTGACAGCTACTTCACGCTAATTTTCTGTGAAGGTGTGGTACTGCCTAGATCGAGCCATATGTGCTGGTTAGCTGTAGTTAGGAGGCTACAGCTTACCATCGTAGAGAGGTCTGTAGGTCCTATAGTTTCGTATTTCGTGATGGTTTTTGTACATGCTCTTTTGCTGTTAGTCTTTATAATTTTTTTGATATAAAAATTAAATACTAGTTTGTTCATTAACTATAATCTTCTAATGAAAGGAGCGTTTAATTGAATCAGGATCTAACGTAAGCTAAACACAATACTTGGGATTACATTACCCTGTCTCATCTTTGAGGTATTAATACGTTAATTCTGTTAGAGCTGCCAGCTTAGGTATAAAGCAGACTAACGACATCGCAAAAATAAAATATTAGAAATCCAACAAAAAGTCGCGTAGATATGAATGTTTATAATAACTTGAATATATACTCAAACTCAAAATATACTTTATTGAAATTGACTTTTTAAAGCACTTTCGAATCTAATATACGAGTATGAAGCTGAAATGTCTGTTTGAACATGATATTAGAATTTTTTTATTGTTTTGTTACTTACTGTTTTCATTACTCCGAGACACAATTTTTAAATTAATATAAAATTTCACGATTTAAACTATTCATATTTAATATAACGGGTCTTGTTGCGATAACTAATGGTAGTAATAAAATTTTTTTCAGTCAGCTCTTAATAATAAATAAACGTATCACACTCAACGCTCCCCATTAAGATCTTGTGACCTTGTGTCGGGGGTCCGGAAACATACAAAACACTAACACAAGCACCCAGACCACGACAAACATCCGTATGGCCAATACAGACATTTGCCGTGAATGGGGATCGAACCCGCGACCGTTAGCGCTACAGCCAGTTGCAGTGACCACTGCGCCAACGTGTCAGTCTTGATCAGACGGATGCAACTTCGTCGAAACGTCGGGCAATGAAAAAGGTATTACTACATTAGTTATCGCGATAAGACCTGTTATATTAAATATGAATAATATAAACGAATGTTGAAATAATTTATGTGGTATAATTTTAATATTTAGGGAAAAGTAGTTGACAAAACAGAGTTTACTACAATCATAATTTGCTTAAAGTTACCTATCTCAATAAATAAAGTACTGACAGTAATTATTTTAGGTGTAAATGCAATCGTTAAGAATTTATGTTCATTTTAATTCCGAAAGCAAAGCCTACAAGTGTATTTTTCACCTGAGAGCAAAAGAATAGATATATAGTTCCTAATGGCACATTTATAAAAAATTATTAATTTTATCTAATTATGTAAGATGATTCTTTTACTCAAAAATTTTCAGAAGATATAATCAGAATGTTATTATGTTTATTCTTATAAAACTAGATATGAGCTGCGGTTTAATTCGCGTTTAGATTCAGTACTTTATATTGTGCTCGATATTATGGTTACGTCTACGACCTTTTATAGTTTAAGCTTTACTTAGTCAATGGTTATACAGTAGTTTATCGAGTTGCATTTGATTTTTTTATGTGTAGAGTAATACAAAAAATTCAAATCGAACAGATAGTTTAAGATATTAAAACGAAGAAAGAGATCTTTCATTTCGCCATTAAACGCCATTTCGCAGCAATTTAGTCGCGCCGTCCAATTAGAAACGAGCCTAATTTTATAAGGAATCGTCACATAATCAGATGCGTTCTATCAGACTGCGAATCTCCATTAAAGCCTGAATACCTAAGACCGGTACACTACACATATGTGTTGAATACATAGTCCTTATTGCAAGTACATAAGGTTGATGTTGCTGCTGCATTTATGCTGCTATGGTTGTATGCATTTCAGGATGGAGTGTGTTCCTGTGACAAGTTTATCAGCCTTAGAGTTGTAAATGAGATGTTATGACGATAAGTCTAGACGCTTAGTATCTAGATACAGACCTAGAAGTTATCTGATGTAACTACAATTCTATGTACTACTAGCTGTGCCGGGTTCCGTCCGGGTTAATTTAAAGAAAATTATATTTATATTGAGTTTGCGTTCCGTACTTGAATCGGATGCTGTTCACTATTTCAAAGGTTTCAATTGTGTTGTTGCGTAATGCTAAATATTTTTTAAATAAAAGTAGCTCTTGCTTTACATTACATTAGCTTTTACACAAATAACGCGAGTGATACCGAGGGGAATAGCCAGTGTAGATTAAAATCTAGGCCGAAAAGGCGTTTTTAGAAAACGTCAGCCTAAAAATAAACTAAGAATTGAATGAAGAACTCCGAGCCGAGGTCCGAGGATTTCAATTTTTTTTCCTCAATGGAGACTGTAATCTGACCCAGCCTTCAATTGATGGATGGATTTTGTAGATTTCTTTTTTTTTAATCCAGATTTCCAATAATTTTTATCATTAAACGTTATGTATTTGTGTAGAAATATTCATAATATATGAAGATAGTAGAACTCTTTGTCTATTGGAATTATTGTATGTTTTTATACTATAAATTTATAAATAAACAATGTCTGTCTGCATGCTAATATAAATTTTAATGAATAATTGAAAAGCTTGAACCCAAGAACAGGATAAAATAATTAAATCTCGTGTTTCCCAGGGTGGCATAGAAGTATGTCTAAGGTTGCCTATGGAGACAATATAACATTGTTTCTTAGAGAGCGTTTTCTAATATCGTAAAGATAAGGCGTTTACGTCTGCTATGTGACGGCAATAAGCTCAATGACTCAAACAAAATATTTACAGCCTTACTACAAAAAATTTTAATATAAGTTTAACGCGTGTTTATAAAAATCCGTACTACAATCAGCGTCTTAGGACAGTTTTGAGTTTGACGTACTTTAGATTTCTAAAATCTATATTATCTGTTAAATGCAACGTGTGACATTATATTAATAAGTTCTGCTTGATTTTTGAACAAGATTTTATCGCATCTTTTGTAGTATGACATTTAGTATTTACTCGTAGTTTACTTTTACACTTTAGTGTTGGGTAGAAAGCAGGGCAATTGTAAAACACCATCGCTATAAAATATACTAAATTATGATAGTGTATTTCTAATGTTAGAGTTAAAATGCCACCTTTAAATACCACTATAATCCTATTTTTTGAATAGTATAGGACGAGAAATACACATATAAGTTTTGCTCTCAAACTTTCATAGAGATTTACGTAAGTCTTTTGTCCTTGCTTTAGCCGAGAATAACACTTATAAGTTTTGCTCTCTGACTTTCATGAAGATATAATTTATAAGTATGTAATATATAAGTCTTTTGTCATTATTTTAAGCGAGAATTATACTTATAAGTTTTGCACTCAAACTTTCATAAAGATTTACACATGTTATTTCGCATTGCTTCTCACCTGAAAGAATTTACTATCAGTGCCTTATTTTAACGATCTCAATTTTCGTAACTACTTACGACGTATGTATGTGTTACTAGATTACTAAATTGTTTTATATCTATCTCAAGAGTAAAACTTACAAAATGTAATTCTCGTCTTATAACTGCTACGGTTTGTGAGTATGTATGAATGATTGCTCTATCACGAAGAAACTTTAAAACAATCTAGTTAATATATTAGGATAAGAAGGTTACGTTTTGATTCTGATATATATCTTCGCACAGGTAAACAAACAAACAGACATAAATTCTTATAAGCATTGTTTTGTGATCTATTGCGTTAGTAAAGACCCTCAAAAATATTTTTTTCATATATCCTCTATGTACAGACAGCGACTCGTTAGAAAACTAGCTTGAGCTCGCGACTTTTTCTGCGATGCCTGTGATACCTACGTCACAGAATCTTTATGTATACAAAGTCTCAGTCCGATCGGCTTAAAATTGACAGTTTCATACAAACTTTCATCCCCTATGAGGTATCCCCATGGAGATAGAATTAATCGAAAACCTTTCTTAGCGGATACCTACGTCATACCATCTACTTGCATGCTAAATTTCAGCCCGATCCGTCCAGTGGTTTGGGCTGTGCGTTGATAGATCACTATGTCCGTCAGTCAGTCAGTTACCTTTGAATTAATATATATATTTAGATATAGATAAAAATGCTATGTTTTATTAACATACTACGCTGGCGAAAACGCGGAGGCTATTATAATATAAATAAATATTGAAACCGTCTTTTAAATAATCTCATTGAAACATATTTTAAAAGTAAACTCAGTCGTTAAAATACGATATGATCGAACCGCCCCATGGTAAGCGCTCTTTCAATATTTAAGCCGGATCAACCCTTTCAAGTTATTTGAGATTATGCCGCATATATATGCTTTTCATTCTTTGAATATTGTATTTTATTTACTTTCCGTGTTGTCAACTTGTAACGACAGACACGTTGGCGCAATGGTCACTGCAACTGACTGAAGCGCTAACGGTCGAGGGTTTGATCCCCGCTCAAATGCCTGCATTGGCCATACGGATGTTTGTCGTGGTCTGGGTGTTAGTGTTGTGAGTGTTTTCGGACCCCCGACACAAGGTCAAGCGACCTTAATAGGGGCCGTTGAGTGTGATGCGTTTATTTATTTATAAGTTTTTTTTAAGGTCTGTACCGTACCGTATACATTTGGTGTACAACTACTAAAAGGTTTCAACAATGTAGAAGCGATGTAAATGTAAAATATTATAAAAATCTTGTCAAAATATTGCGTGAAAGAGAAAGAAACACGCAGGCTATTTTTAACAACGTATTACACAAAACCGCCTGTCGAAGCTAGTAGACATATAAAAATAAATAGCCACAAATAATTCACAATATTCGTATATATAATTTCATCTGCGTGTCCCCGACCCGAGTGGAGTTGCCATAAATCCCCGGGAATCACCCTTTTTGTCAACCGGACATGTTTAGGTTCCTATGATTTATACGTTCGTCGTTCCTATCGGTACCTTTTCATCCCGCTCTGTATCCCTTCGGTGAATCTATGCGTTGCTAATATTTTGATTTTAGCGAAATCAAATTCGGAATATACTTTATTCAAGTAGGATTACTCGTTTTTAACACTAGATTGCAAATAGTACTTTTGACTTTTATATTTCAATTCGAAAAAAAAATGTGTATAATGACACAATTTCTTTGAATTTTGTGACTTTTTAGGGTTCCGTAGTAAAAAACCCTTATAGTTTCGCCATGTCCGTCTGTCTGTCTGTCTGTCTGTCTGTCTGTCCGCGGCTTTGCTCCGAAACCCTTAATGCCAGAAAGCTGTAATTCGGTATGAGTATACATATGAATTACGCCAAGAAAGTCGTACAATAAAATCTTAAAAATATTTTTTTTTTCAGGGTGTCTACCCTATGTGTTAAGAGAGACCAAAAATTTTTTTTCTGATTTATCCCATGTTGTGGGATATCGTTAGATAGGTCTTTTTAAAATGTTATAGGTGTGGGAAAACCATTTTTCCGAACGACGAACTGTTTCCGAAATATTAAGCTTTGAAGTGTTAATTTTTCTTAGAGTCAAGTGTCCCCCCCCTCTACCCACTAAACTGCTGCGTCTAAAAATATGAAAAAATTCACGATAGTGGTACATATAATGAATTTAAAAGGAAAATTATCACGGCTATGTGGGTTCTTATGGTTATCGAGTTATAAATGATCTAAGTAAAAATAAATATTTCACTTTTTAAAGCATCACAATATATAAATATTAATAATTTTAAATTAATATATGAATTTAAATGAATAAATAAATACATATTTAATAAGTTTAAATTAAAATGAAATATAAAATAAGGTATAAAACAATGTCTCAATAAAACATGTCGCGAGTGATTCTGAGTCGCGCTGATGAAGTTTTCAACCAAATCTCCATAGATTTCATAGGCGCTAATCAGAAAGGAAAATTATCGGCGCTAAGTATATTTTACAAGTGTTAGAATAATAAATAATCGACGGACATATAAAGTTAAAAATCGTTAGTATAATTCACATTCAAACATTCATTTTACATTAAAAATATTTTAGTCTCGAAATATAAAGAGACATTTAAAATAATTTTATAATAATAAATGGTTTAAAATTGTAAGTATGTCTATTGTATAAACTGACTTAAAAAAGGAAATTCCCAGTTCGTCGTAAACTTTTTTACGAAAATAGGTACTCGAAGATTGCTTGACCGATCTTGACAATTCTGACAACTACGGAACCCTACATTGAGCGTGGCCCGACACGCACTTGGCTGATTTATTATAGTACGTTTGTATTGTTTGAAGTTACCTATAATACCCCCCTCCTTCATTATTATTATAATATAGCGATATATTACCCAATCAAAATGACTGCATTTGGGCATACACTGCGTTTCAGTCTTTCTAGTGTTAAATGTGAAGCTACCACCGGTTCGGAAAGTAAATTCTACCGAAAAGAACCGATAAGAAACTCGATAGGTTCTCTTTTAAAATAAATTTATACAACGTATATTCTCATTTCGAGTTTATTATGATATTTAATATACTGCAAGAAGATGAACCCATATTATGTCCACCCATTTTTATCGTTTATATATATTCGTTATAGATACAAATACGAAGCCCCAAAAAAGATACATTGACTTTGTGAAATCGTAAACTTTGTGTTATAAATTTATTTTTTATTTCTATGTTTACTTCTTCGTCAATTATTATTTTTATGTTATTTTGAAAAATATATAAAATATGTCCATTTCGATAGAAGCTCGATTGGGCTGATTTTAACGCTGTATTTGCTGACTATGCTCGTTAATTCAGATTTTATCTTTATATAATACGCATGTTTACCATCCGAGAATCGAGAAGACCATTTGCAGTCAGCATCAATATCAGTGCGAATCGTTACTAATCAAATTTAAATCTTTATAGATTCTAAACAGTAATTCTGTTGAAAAACAATATGAACAACCTAAAAATGATTTCTAAATATCCATTCAACGATACTTGACATACGAGTAGTTCGTCGAATTTCTTTTTCACATTGTGGCGTTTGAGTGTGATGCGTTTATTTATTTATTTCTTATTTAATATTACATATTATATTGCTGTCTTTTCTTTAACTGCTGTCTTTTTTTAAAAAAACCTTCGCTTGCTATCGACGTATTATTTTAACCTTTAAAAGTACGTTACGAGCACTCACGGAGCACGTGTGCTTTTCTACGCGGTCGTACTTTATATTTCCCCGGGGACACTAAGTCAATACCGAATTCAGAAACTTTTATTAAACCGAAGGGATTTTTTTTATATATACAGTTTTTTTTTAATTTTCAATTAAAAGAAACAACAATTATATCCAGCCAATGGAATCGAAAACTTTGTTTATAAAGTCTGTTTGCGTTAAATATCCTGTTTATTGAGGAAGCTTGTAAGCTATATTACATCACGCTACGACTCACAAGGTTGAAGCAGCAATCATAAACGCGAGTAAAACAGCAAACGCAGAATATTAAAAACAGATATACCAAAACACTATTTACAAATTTTAACATAAACATTTGTAGGGAAAACTTTGTCACGAAAATTGTATGTATTTTTCTGAAATGCATTTTATTACGTTATATCAGATCTTGGCTACAGTTTGCGCGCTGTGTCCGTGTGTTTCACGATTGAATTGCTAGAAACAAACTGTCACTATAAATATGGAACAAACTTTTACCAAAGAATAACAACGAGAGTTAAGATTTTTTTTGTGCCATATTTTATTTGTATCACTATATCGGTGTAACTAATATGTATATTTATGTTAAATAACAGGTTGTTAATATTAATTTAACTATATTTTATGTTATTTTGTCATTTCAATGTCGAGTTAGCGCCGATCTGGGTAACTCTTGTGTGAAAAAAAGGATTCTCGAGCATGCAGGCAACATCACCAACTGCGCGTATTGTTCGCTGCGAATCTGCCGTTCATCGAAGACTGTGTCCCCATTAGGCGCACAGTGAGCGCCTAACTGTTCGCTTCTTTTTCGCCTAACTATAATTATTAAATGGAGTGTCCATCCGTAATTCGCCGCGTTATGTTTGCTTGCATGCTCGCCAATACTTTTTTCCTATCCAAGAGTTTGCCAAATGGCCACTAACTCAAGATTCAGTTAGCGTCCGATACGCCGCTCAAATTCAGCCAGCGGACAGTCGTTCACAGTTCGCCTAATGGGAACACGGCCGAATAAGTTTCTAAGCGAAATGCTGCATGCTGCGTATATTACGCGTTGGATGGACACTCCATATAAATAATATAGGGATGCTAACTGGACGCAAACAGTTAGGACCCCACTGTTATGGCTAATGGGGCCACGGCCTAAGTCGTTGATATAGCGAATATGGTGTTACCTACAATAATTGAGGCACGTATAGTATTATACTTTCTTTCGTTCTTATCTACAGAATAAATGTGGCATACATTGTTGATAACCTTAAGAAATAAATAAGTTAATTAATTAACTTTTAATAAATAATTAAATTAAGATAGATATGGTGAAACGATAACTGTTTCCAGTTGACAACAGAAACGAATTATTGTCCATTCAAATATGAAATATATAATTGTAATCATACATTAACTTATATATTATATTATTTAAACCTGGGGGTAATTGTGATGAATTATCGCTATCAGTAAATGCCACAATTTGACAATTGAATGAGGTGTTTAAGTACAAAAAATAATAATGAACTGACACAATGTGTCATTTCGTGATAGTTTAACTTTAACGTAAATATCCTTCGAAATGTACAAACGATTTTATAAATAAATAACTGCCTCTCACAATTTCACTCGCGTTTATGGTTACTGCTTCGCTACTATGAGTCGCAGCGTGATGTAATATAAGCTAAAACCTCCTCAATAAATAATATAAAAATCCTCAATAAATAAAATATCTAACACAGAAAGAATTTTTTCATTCGAACCAGTAGTTCCTGAGATTAGCGCGTTCAAGTTGTTTGTTAATACTGGTATAGATTGGTTTCATAAAATTGCCATCAAAATCAATTCACTGGTATTTTAAATAAAAAAATATTTTTTCAAATACGATATACCTAATATTATATATACGCATCACTAAATCAAGTACACAAGCATGCAGTTCAACAGCAATACTAGAATAGTTAAAGTTGAACCGAAAGCTAAAAACGTTCACATAAGTGCTGATATGTATTTCCAGTTTAATCCGCGCCGAGTGAACGAAAACAATAAAACATTTACGATGTTGGATGCACTGCAAATTCTCTAAACAACTCGAGTGTGATTTACAACTAAGGTTATTGGATGGTAAACACTCTTCTATCAGTTTCGAGTGTAATCTACAAAGCATTTAAACAATCACACTCTACATACTATACAATTATACTATAACATTCATTAGTTGTCTTTGACCTATTGGAGGTCACAGACATATTAGGAAAATGGGGCCCCCACCATATACAATTAAAATCATACATCATTACAAACATTTGAAATCGTCAATACAGAAACAAAAAAGGAATTAATTAATTAATTTACCACCGGTTCGTAATGTAGATTCTATCACGAACCGGCAAGACACTCGATAGTTACTCTTTTAAAAAGTTTTACAATGGGCAGGTACATACATTTATGAGTAACAAATATAATAAATACCCTGTGTGAATCCAGCTTATACTAAATCCAAGCACCTTTATCATGTATATAATCTTGAACAGAATAATATGCTTTAGCTATTAAGGACTTTTTAATATGTACTTTAAATTTCTTATTTGTCAACTGTAACACTTTCTGTAGGATTTTAATATAAAAATGGAAACCTTGCCTCAAGAAGGTAACGTTGACTTTGCGGAATCGAAAATTCGGCGTTATAACTTTATCCTTTCTTCTCGTGTAAATGCAATGCCTGTTACTGTTTTTATGAAAAGAATTAATGTTGAATATAAATAATATTGTTGTAAATGTACTGCGTTGCAACCGTTAGTATACCAAATTTATTAAAACACCTCGAAAGGAATCTAAGTTATCAATCGAAAAATTAAAAACTCCTGTTATCTATACTAATAGCAATAATTATAACGGTAAAAATTGGTTTAGTCTGTATGTAGGAAGTAATTTCTGAAACAACTGATCCAATTCGAAAAAAAAATTGCATTGGATAACCCGTTTATTCAGAAACGCCAAGCCTATATTAAAGCTTGCTACGATACATAGTAAAGCAGTAAACATGATCGCGAACGAAACCGCGAAACGCTGCTATACACAAAAAAAAAACCTACTTCTAATTTAAACAATTTAATTCAAACTAAATATGTTTATATTTAACTTGGATTAAATCCAATACAATCTCATTCGAATCCAATACAACGTTACAAGTATTGTATAAAACAAATACTGTTGCGAAGTCTATTTGATTCGCAAATATAAGAAATAACGTCTATGACATTTTAAAATTCTGAAACGGTTATGTAAAGGTCGATCACAATAACAAGAGTAAGCTATACAGGGTTGAGGCGTTAATGTTTTTATCATCCACCTTCATACAGAGCTAAACTAGCGAGTTGATTAAGGCAGGATTTTTAAATAACAAAATGATTTAATTTTAACAAAAATATGATTTACAAATAATACGAATATATCTCAACACAAAATATCTTGATAAGAATTAACAATGCGACTAAGCACTATGACGACTCCGAGTGAACTGTTTCGCCGTCCCAGCAACAGACTCGATCCGTCACGCCCCCACCAAAACACCAACGATTCACGTGTTCAATCATGTCGCCGTTCCAACAGCGCCAGAGTTTTCGTGTTCTGACATAAATTCTTCTAACTCTATATTAATATTATAAAGCTAAAAAGTTTGTTTGTTTGAACGCGCTAATCTCAGGAAGTAATGAGTCGAATTGAAAAATTATTTTTGTGTTAGATAGTTTATTTATTGAGGAAGGCTGTAGGCTATATTATATCTAAGACTTATAGAAGCGAAGCAGTAGCAATTAACGCGAGAAGGGACGGATAGTGGATTCATATAATAAATAATGTCCCAACACATAAGTCAACAAGACTTAGTAATAAAAATAAATATATATGCGTCGACTTAAGAACCTCCTCAAATTAAAAACCCGAGTGTCTGTGACTGTAAAAAAAGTGTTAATAATATACCTATAAAGTTATTTTTAAAATATTTTATGTATTATAGAAGTTACATAGTAAGAAATTTTGAAATGGGACAAGTTACATGGCAATTCCTGGAAATACATATATACAGATAAATAAAATTGAAGTGTTTATTTGTAATGTTAAATTAACAGCTTTAAACTAAATGCATATTAAAGTACATGAAAAACATAATTTTTAAAATTTTTATTTATCTGCCTGTTTGTTCTGGTTATTCTCTGGGACAGATGCACCGATTTTGATGGGACTATCACCAGAAGATAGTTAATTTTATAAGGAGTAACTTAGGCTACTGTTATGTATAAAAATGTTTATTTAATTAATAAATAAAAAAATTGTAACCAATAAAATAGTGAATAATATCCGACTTAAGTATGGCAGGTAAACTTTATATACATTTAATTTTTCCTCAAATTAACACAGGTTAAACTACGGATCACGGCTACTTAATATTAAAGAAATAAAATTTTCACTCTTACAATATTATAGCATTATCTGGAGTTTTATCTCAATGCAGTCGATTCGCGGCTAACCGAGAGTCGAAACCAAGTGAAAGTTATTGTATAAAGTTTAAAATACAAGTCGTTTCGAAATGAAAATAAAATTTAAAGCGACGCGGACGCTCGAGCTCCTTACGAAAACTGTTTATGTATAAATTATAACTCGAATGCGGAATGCGAATTTACATAGAAATATATTACTTTTTTTATCATTGAAAAACGTTTAAATAAATACTAAAAGACGTACCATTTTCTAGATTATAGTTTAACTACAAAAGTAAAAAAAAGAATTCCCGACACAGAAGTCTTTAAAATGTAGAGAAAAGAGTATCTCTTTCTCTCTGACTCTCTGTCAGCAATATCAAATTAACAGCTTTTAATTAAATGCATATGAAAGTATACATGGTTTCTAAAAACATAATAAAAAATATTTTGTCTGTGTGTCAGTTTGTTTGTTCCTACTAATCTCTGAAACGGCTGAGCCGATTTTGATGGGACTTTCATAGCTAATATTACAAAGAATAACTTAGGCTACTTATTTATTTATTTTTAATTTATTTTATTTAATAAGCACAAAACTGAAACGAATGAAATAGTGAATTATATCCGATTCAAGTAGGGAAGTAATAAATTATATACATATAATTTTTCCTTCAAATTAATTTTTTCTAAGTAGATGATGTCGCAGGAATCAACTAATAATACATTTTTGCAGTATGAAGGGAAAAGCGCAGGAACATAATTAAAAAGTTTATCATTACAAGTGCGACGTTTCAACTGCTGTAAAATTGTATACCTGACGACGTAATTAAAACAGGAATTTCATAATAACTTAATTTCCTTCAATATATAATTATTCTCGGGAATTATCTCGCTAACGAGACTTTTTTTGATAAAAAGGACTTCTATGACATAATTATTGCAGTTATTTTAATTTAAAAATAGCGAACCGATTTTGATGAAACTTTTATGGAACCAATTTCATAATATACCAACACCCTTATAATTTTTTTTCGCTAAAAGTGGAGGTATGGGGTAAAGATAGAAAGGGTGGAAAGGAGTACCTGGTTCAGGGGTTCCCGCGAGCAGATATAAAGTCGCGCACGTACGCCAATCGCACCTTACTCCAACATATGATGATTTGCTGATAATTAGATGCACTATCACCCACTTTGTTCGTATTGATGATTCCCGGTCATGCACTTTTAATCGAAGGGAGCGTAGCTCGACCCGACGCGTCGCGTGGCTGTTGATGATGCAGAAGAAAAATTTTTCTACCCTCCAGTTTGAGGATCGGAGTGATAGTAAGTGGGTTTATGGATGCGTTCAGGATATGTATCCCTAACAAGGGGCTAATTGTGGAATACGATAACAACCACCATTAAAGTACGCAACGTTTTGACAGTGAAAGGACGCATTTTAGGACAAAAAGGCGACTCAAAATGTCAAAATATTACATATTTTTTAGCTCAATGTTAACCACTTTTAATTTAAGTACACATAGATCATTCTTTCACGGTGACTGAAAATTAAGAACCAAAAAACTGCATCTTCATTTCCAAAGTCCACATAAATACTAGCAAATAATATCAGAGAGGAAATTATAAAGCGTTTCACAAAAATGAACTAAATAGCTACAGATTATAAATATTAACTTTAAACGTTTCCTACCCCCACCTGAGTAATGTCTGCGCTCGCCCTTAGATAGCGTTTCAATTTGTCTCGCTAAATACGTAATAAGTCAAAGTGGATCTTAAAATTGCAGCATCTTTTTAACCTTTAGAAGATTCAGCGTACTCATGTTTATCTATTTTGGACCGCCTTCAAAAAAAGGTCCTTAATTTGTAGCAATTTTTTTAATGTTACGTCATATCTAGATAGACATGTTTGCGCAGTGGTCACTGCAACTGACACCTTAAAACTGATAAAAATCTCATTTTATTTTAAAATTTTTTAGTTTAACATTTAGTTGGTAGTCATGAAATCAACTAAATGTTAAACGTAAAAAATTGTTTTACAATTTCAACGACTTTAAAATATGTTAATATATATTCAATTCCCCAGCAACAAATTAATCCGGAACATCAATAAATTATTGTCACGAAGCGAATCCACAATATGCATTAACAATATCACCCCATTATAAATCTAATAACATTCAAACACAAAACGTTGGTCAAACGATTGGAACATTGGATAAAACATTGCTAATATTCGATTCATAAATCAATGTAATTATCCATGCCTTTGTGGCATTTTAAAATGAAATAAACAATGTACAGTTGGCCGATAAATCTCTTGTAGGAAGTTGGTCGTATAAAGTTGGTGGAAACTTGGACGGTGTGTAATACGACGCAAGTTAATCGATTTAAGCGGTGTGATTAGAGGATTGTGGAGTTTGTTATCGGATATCAGTTTGTTCAGCTCTTATTTGTAATATATTATATACCGACCGTATGCTCTAAGGCGAGAATTACATTTGTAAGTTTTACTCTCGTAATTGATATAAAAAACTTTGTTACATGGTAACAGGTGAGTTTAAAAATTTGTTACCTTGTCAGATAATTTAGGTAGCCTTAGTTTCGTAAGTTTCGCTGTAGCTAGCAATAAAGGCTCTTAACTAATAATTCTTACGTATGTATACGTTTTGTCAGTGACTGTAATTTCTTTCAAGTGTAAACATTATGTAATCTTTATATAAGTTTGTTTTATATAATAGTTTTTAATAACGTAATTCTCGAAAGTTATTCGATGTAAAAGTGATGTAAGTTTAACGTGTGTCAGTGCGTCTGTGTATCTGATTATCTGTGTGTGTGTCATCGTAGCACCCTGAGGAATGGATTTTATGTGGTTTGTTTTGTTTGATACCTGATGTTATCGAAATGGTTCTTAACTTTAATTTATAAAGATCTATTCAGACGTTTGAAGATTATCAGCACTTTTCTAGTTCTTAAAATTACAAAAATTTACAATATTCAAATAGCAAATGCCTGCAAACGAAGAACAATTCATGGGGTATTTTTTCGTCCGTCGAAATATAATAGTTAAAAACTATATCTATGGACCGCGTACAAAACGTCTTTCAAACACCGTATTTACATTGTGATAAAAGTACCCCGCGGACAAAAAACCTTCGTCTGCGCAGGACATCATAAACTGTATCAAGATATTGTAAAATAAATGTACTTCTTTTACCCGCAACGTTAAAGGTTTATGATGAATTTGATACACGTTGCAGACATAACGATTCTACTAACAAGATGGAGAACTATAAACATTACAGCTACGTTTACTCGAGGCGTCTCGAGTTGTAAAACTATCGTGTTTCCATTTACATATTGCTTATATTTTTTTTGTTGCGATTTCGGTGCTTGGATTTTGTGATATAAAACATTTTCTTAGTAAAAATAATATCTGTATTAATTTTATAAGGAGATACATTGTGTTAGTTTATATGTAGGTTGATTTCTGAAACTACGGATCTGATTTGAAAAATTCTTATTGTGTTGGACAGTGCGTTTCTTGATAAAGGTAATAGGCTATATTACATCACGCTACAACTCATAGAAGCAAAGAAATAATCATAAACGTGAGTGAAACCACAAGGGGCAGCTAGTCAATGATAGGACTCTTTCGTTAACCAATAAGATGAAATATTTTTGTAATGAATTTTACGCTTTCGACTCTTTAATAAATATAGTATAATTTGAAATATTTCAAATTCGTTATAAAAAACCTAAGGTCTAGTTGTACAAACGTTTCTACCAGACCTGACCTGACCTGTTGGTCATTGTGCGAGTCACGACCATGTACAAATTGTAATGATCATTGTACCTAAAAATAATTATTCTTTTTTATTGAAGTTATTCACGCATTTTCAGTGGTTTTAATATAAATGGCAATTACTTTGTGTAAAAATAAGTCACTTGTCTGATCTGTCAGAATAATAACCGAAAACCCGTGAATAAAAATGTAAAAACGCTATCAAGAAGAGTTGTACTCACAATAAAAATAATTTAACGATTTCAGTGTCAGTTCAGACAGTAAGTATACGAAAATAAAAATACATCAGTCAGTATTATTCGTGAACTCGTTCGTAACTGATCTTAAAATACTTTAAGAGTCCTCTCTGATATCAAAGAAAAAATTGGATTAAGATAGGAACGTTGAACGTAATACAAATTTGGATAATTATGTGTCAAGTGCTTTAGATTTTTATGTTAAGGTTAAGTTGTAATATTATAAAGGGTTAAGTTTGTATGTAAAGGGTTATCTCTGAAACTACTAATCAGATTTGAATTTCTTTTTGAGTTGGATAGAATGTTTAGTGAGTAAGGTTATAGGCTATATTACATCACGCCACGATACGGTTATGATGAAACTTAGTCAACTTATTATTTGCGTGCTTAAGAGGGTTATATACATAGTATATGTATATATATAACTCCTCATATGGTGCGTAATGGTCAGACAGAAAAATAACTTATTGATAGTCGTCCGTCAAAACAAATTCTAAATTAACAAGCGAAACTGCGAGTTAAATCTACCCTGAAGTGTTAAATAATTAAAATTAAAACTTAAGATATGTCTAAACGACTGTCCTGATGCCTAATTTTGTGTTCTGCTCAACACACTTACGAGAATCGAGGTATATATTATGAGATGATGTTAGTTGTGAAACTGATTATATTTTTAATGTCTCGAAGGACTTGTCGTATATATCATAGTCCGCAACCGTACGGTAAATGGGTCCTTTAAGTACCTATCATAACCAAGTGGTCGATAATTGAATTTCAAAACATTTTGTTTAGTATCAGATAATTACCACTCTCAGTAGATCAATTAAGATAACTTGAAAGATGTAACGATGTTGTTTAAGAGTCAACGTTTTCATTAAGCAAATATTCTGGAAACATGCAGTCAGAGTCTACGATTTGTAAATTTGAACGGTTCTTATTCTAGCTGTAGCTGTTTTGTTTAAAACGCATCTTAAATTTGATTAGTTAGACTTAGGTACTATAAAATTAACAAGCGTAACTAAACTATAAATTCTATTTTGACTAATCAGCAAGTTTCTTCTAGTTCTAAATGAATAAATTCAAATGTAGATGATATATTTAATCGACTTAGTTAAAATAGCAGATCGTAATTGCTAAACTATATAAACCAAAATCACTATAATGAATCAAAATAAAGCCTATTCTCATCACATTATACGCAATAAAGGTTTACACAAACGTTTATAATCGTTTATTGATTCGCAATACGCCTGCCGCATCACTAAAAGCTAAATAAATGCATTGAAATAAATTCCAATTGTGCGCGGTTAGTACCAGTAATTCTATTGGTGCAATGGAACCACAAATGAATTCTGGGATTAAATAATTATATACGACATCCCAGTCTTTTTTGTATTGAATTTTATGTTTTTAATATGTATATTTATATTTTTATTGCTATATTTATAGGGTAAATTGAATTTTTAGTGTATAATTGTTTTACAGAAAATTAGCGTAAAGTATTTTAGTTAGTACATCTACGAGTATGTGGGTACGTTTCGTACGGTGAGTGAGAGAATCGGAAGACAAACTCCCTCTCCTTCTATTTCCTTCCCTCAGTGTCTATTCTCTCTCATCTTTTATTCCTTTCTAACCCGGCAACGAACTTTAGATCCTCTAGTGCTGCAAACGTCCACGGGCAGCGGTGGACACTTAATGTCAAGTATTCTGCCTGCTCATTTATCAGATATTTTAGTAAAAATAGGTAGTTTAAGGTAATTCTGAAAATCTTATCGTATATTTTTACATTAAATTCTTTCATTCCCGATGAGACATCTTTAGACGTATAATAAAGGCAATTCAAAATGACATTTTCTCTGGCCAGCATATATCACTTTTCGGTTATTGCTTCACTCCCACGAGTCGTAGCGTGATGCAATATAGCCTAAAACCTACCTCAATAAACTGTTTTTTTAAGTAGTTTCACAGATTTCCTCCTTCATACAAACATACAAATTCTACCTCTTTATAATATATAGACAGAACAGCACACAAGAACTCTAAAAAGATAATACTCATTTTATAGACCAACTTTTAACAAGAATAGCCGTAATATTATTTACCGTTTATACTAATCGAATCAGCAGTTATTCCGCTGAGTGCGAGGTAGCCGTCTCCAACGGTGGATCTTGATTGCTGAAGCCAATTTAGTGGAACATTTTAATTTTTAATAAACCCGCCTGCTTCGCGATTTCATTTTCTGCAAACATACTTAGGAATTTAGGTTCTTTCTGACGCTTGAAATGTATTTTTGACTAGCTGTACCCACGTTAATTTGAGGAAAAAATCTACTAAAATTTATTCCATACTTGCTACATTTTTAACCGATGCTCCGCTCCTATTGGTCATAGCGTGATGTAATATAGCCTATTGCCTTCTTCGATAAATGGAATATCCAACGCAATAAGAATTTTTTGAATCGAAGTAGTAGTTACTGAGATCAGCGCATTCAAACAAACAAACGAATAAACTCTTTAGCATTATAATATTAGTATAGATTTAAATATGTGTTTTCCCATTCATCGACAAAGTGACTAATAGATTGTATTTTAATGCCAATTTTAATTATGTTATCAGCTCTTTTTTAATAATTGAAGAGATCTGAGTAACTACAATGTGACTTCAATTATACTAAAATCCTATTGATGTACAAATTTGACCTGATGCTGCAGTGTTGTATGGAATCAGCGAGATACATATATCCTCATTAACTTACAGCTGAAGTATCTTGCGGGGGCTGGTAAAAATGGTCTCAACGAATCTAAATTACAGTTCCGTGTGATGCTACCACCAGCTCGAAATGTGGACTCTACTGAGAGGAGTCGACGAGAAATTAACTAGTTAAACTTTGATAAGAATATTTTGTAAAGTTAGATTGTTACATTTTATTTTTGACTAGCCGGTGCTCACGTCTTCGTCTATGCAGGATTAAAATTTCTAATAAAAGCAGTTTAAGTTACTCCTTATAACATTAGCTATTTGAGAATGAAATTCTCGTCAAAATTAGTGTAACTATTTCAGAGATTAGCCGGAATAAATTTTAATTTTTTTTTTTTTGTAAGTACCGTATATACTTTCATATGCATATAGTAAACGCTCATAATTTGAAATTACACAAACAGATACTTAAATTTTATTTATTTTTTTCCTGTTAGAAAACCAACGTTCAAGAAAAACTACACCATTTTATCATTTAAATAATATTAAAGTGTCCAATAAGATTTATGTATTATTTTTTTTTATATTTTCTGAACCAATCATACGCCAGACGGTAATAAAATAAAACGGTAATTCCGAGAGCAGTCGGAGTCTATAGCTAACTGTATTGAATAGAATTACATTTGAATATGTAAATGTAATGTTAGGTGTTATTATATTGATCCTAATGTTCAGCTTAAACTAAGGACTGTTAATGTGCTGATGGTTTAACGGGATGAGCTTTTATTTGCTTAATTTTAAGCTAGTCGTGATCGCGGCTTTGTTTCATATTTTTAATCTACACTAATATTATGAAGAGGTAAAATTTGTTTGTATGTAGGGAGTAATTTCTGTAACTACTATTCCGATTTGAAAATTTCTTTTTGGGTTGGATAGCCTGAGAAGCTCGGGTAAATTATTATTGTAAGTTAATAGGCTATAATACATCACGCTATGACTCATATAAGCGAAGCAGTTTAAACGCGAGTTGCAATGGGTAGTTAATATTAGTTTTTTTCACCTTATGGGGCATAACTTACGTAGTTAGTACTCAACATTTTTTTTAAAGATTTTGTCTTTTATTATTAATTAAAAATATATAAAAACAAAATATTAATAAATTAAAGTAAAAAAAAGCTTATTATCTTTACTAACATTATAAATACGAAAGTAACTCTGTCTGTGTGTTACGGAATCACGCCTAAAGTACTAAACCGATTTAAATTAAATTTGGTCAAGTGATAGTCTAGAGCCTGAGAAAGGACATAGGCTAATTTTAATCCCGAAAAAACGCACGGTCCTTGTGGGAATGCGATGTGAACGCGAGCGTGATATAACGAATAAGGTCGCTGGCTGAATGTTAGTGGAAATAATATGGGAAAGAAAAGGTTGCGTAAACTTCGAATTTTTTTAACATGCAACCTTTGTGGGGGATTTTTTAAGGAAAATTACTTTTAAAATGTTCAACGCCGTTGTGGTATTAAAAACGGTCATGCCAAGCCTTTAGTGTAACATAACCATAACCTAATCCGCTCATTACAAGAAAGCATAAAGAGTGATAAGGCTGCTTGAACTTAAACGACAAAATTTAATAAATAACTAAGACTAAAACTTTTTTTTGATGTACGTATACCAGTTATTTTGTCTTACGAACTAAGCTGATAAACAGATTTTGATCGAAATTCTAAGTCACCAAATAGAAAGTATACCTTTTCGAACATAAAAAAGGTTGTCTACCTTTAAAAAAAAGAATTTTCTAAATCGGTTCATAAACAAATACTTGATATAACCAATATTAAAAAAACATACCCTTCGAATTGCGAAAGATACAATATTTCTGATGTGAGTTGACGAGGAGTTGTGTATCCTGATGACTTCAGATGATGCTGCAGCATCAGGTCAAGGTCATTAAGGTCAAGACGTATACTGTTGCGTCGCGTTGAAATGGTCTAAAGGAATAGATTGTTACTTTTTTATATATTTATTTGAAATTAAAAGAAAAGATATTTAATTCAAGTAGACGTTTTAAACACTTTTAAATAAAATAATCCAGTATTCAATTAAATAAAGATTTAAACGAGCAGTGGCTCAACAATAATCTTTGATTTACTATGCTGCGTCTCATATTACTTGAATTTTATTTATTAGGAAATTTCTGACAAATAAAAAACTTTACAAAAATGTTCCAAGTCAAATGTCTTGTCTATATTATGTACTCGTCCTAAAACACATTCAACAAAATATGCGCTTAAAATGGTCCGCACAAAGCTTATGGAGTCCACATTTTTTGTCGTGTAGCTTATTAACAAACACATCTTACCTAAGATGTATATTCATCCTAAGCCTGCACTCAATCGCAATACATCCTCAAAATACTCTGCATTGAGCAAATGGAGACAATGTTCTTTGATAATGCTTTTTCTTCCAAGTCTTTGCTAAGTTCTGTATTCATTTTTAACCCGTACTTAACCAAATAAATACGCATTCAAAATGATCAGCGCTGAACTTATATTGCTTTACTTGGATTTAAATACTTTTGCTCATAAATCGTATGTCTTGCTTAAGTTATTTATTTTAAACCCACACTAAACCACAAAACGACCCTCAAGATGCTTAGAAGTAATCATATTAACGCGATTTATCTTAAATACTTTTGGTTCTAAGTCGAATGTCTTGATTAAATTTTGTATTCGTCCAGAATCAAAACGCTTTCTTAAAATACTTGGCATAAATTATACTGAATCGCTACTTCATTGTATAGTATTTTTGATTCTCAGATCTATGCTTAAACGTATTACTCAATTTGTAAAGTATATTCGTTCTAAATTAACAAAAACTTGCTCAATATTCTATTAGTTAGCGCTCAAATTAACTATCAGAAAAGCGGGGTAAAGTAGCTAATACAGCTGAGTTTCATACGATGTGTTGGAGAACCGGAAACTTAACCCCCTCCCCTATTCGTTTCTTTACTCCCTAATCCTTTTGCGTCTTTAAGCTAACAACACATTGGCTTCTCTGGTGTTGCAAATATTGATGGGCGGCGGTAATCATTTAACATCATATCATCCGCCTCGCACGTATGCCCAATATTTTTATACAAAAAAAAATTCAAAGTCAAAAGTCTTGCCTAAGATGTGTGTTCGTCCTAACCCCGCACTCAACCACAATACGACGCTCAGCGCGCGAACTCACGGAACCAATCTAATTTGCGGCGCGGCTCGTGTGCTCCATTAATTGTGCATTACTGTGAACGGTACACGCCCAGCCACTTCTTGCGCCTTATAAAAATCTATTCCACAAATGTTGGTGTACACTGCAACCTAATTATAAATTAGCTGATTATAAATTATGGTGTTAGATTTTACCTTTTTTAGTGGGTTCGTGACGCTGTCAAATATGAAACGTTCTGACAGTTGAATGTATTATTTGTACCTGACTGACCTAGAAAAAGGATTTACCCTTTAGATGTCGGGGAGACAGGAGATGCGGAGAACAACTAGTATGATAATATATTAAACTGGGACATTGGCGTTGTCAAATAGGAAATTCTGATGATTTAAGGTTTTATTCTATATGTATTATCTATTCTAATATATAAAGCTGAAGAGTTTGTTTGTTTGTTTGTTTGATCGTTTGCTTGAACGCGCTAATCTCAGGAACTACTGGTCCGATTTGATAAATTCTTTCATTGCTAGATAGCCCATTTATCAAGGAATGCTATAGGCTATATATTATTACGCTAAGACCAAAAGAAACGAAGCACCAATGAAGAATGTTTCAAAATCGGGGGATATTTTCTTATTGTGAGAGCTTACGCTGCGTGCGCTGCGTAAAGGTTAAAGTTTCGCAAAAATCATGTATGACAGAATTGTTCCCCTTTAAAAGTCCTAAAAAGGTTCGCGACAGCATATGTCTTCTAAGGTTAGCTCACTGTAACCTTTTTTATGCTAACCAAATTTGTTCTAAAATAATGCACTATTAGCCCAAAGTAACTATTCCACGATGAAGATGATGATGTTGCGGGCGGAAGCTAGTTTATATATATAAAAGCAAACGATCACTCACTCACTCATCATAAAATCTCGGAAAAATCAACCGCAATGAGTTTTAAATTTTGCATGGGGGTTCTTTAAGGACGTAGGTGCTAAGATGGAATTTTTCTAACTTCGACCCCTAAAGGGATTCTATGTTAAGCGCGATTGAAACTGCGAGGGATCGCTAGTTACGTATATATAAATGACAAGAATCGTAGGTTATGATAGCAATTATGTCATTACTACCTAGAATGTAAGTACTTTTATTTTAATTAAAATATCTTACTAAAACAGTGATTTAATTACTTGAACTGACGTCACTCAGGTATCGGGTTTAAGCCTGTATGCTAATGAGTCTGAATAGATGCATTTAGTTAAAACTTTTGCTACGACAGTCACTAGGATGAATAGCTTAGATGGATTAGATGGTAGAATTTATTATATAATAAATATCGAAAACAATATCCAACAATTCTGATACAACGATATTTGAATTATTTTTCTTGCTAAATATATTACGTGAACTACTTTTAGGCCAAAATTGATATTCATTCTCATTATATATTAAATGATTGATTGAATTGAGAGGTTGATTTCTTCAATTCAATCGTTACGTGACTCAGAGTATTACCTAGCAACGTGCTGTTGATGTCACAAGAATATGGCGATATTATTGCGAGAGTCGAAAAATAAAATAAACTGTGAATCTAATGTGAATATATATATAATGATGAAAATGTTAAACCTATTCTTAATAAATTAGTATCGCTTCTTTTTATTTTTGATAAAAGGTATGAATTAAAAGCAGATTGATATATTTAATGTGTCTTCCATTTAAAAGTTTTTCAAAAAATTGAGAAAATTCAATTAAGAATTTTTTTTTTTAATTTTTACTTAATTACTTTATATGACTTGAATTTTTTTGAAAAATGTTAAATAGGTGACACAGTATCAAAATACATCAATATCTCTGAATTTGACTTTTTGTGGGTTGACACATTATTGCTTATCAGCATCCGCAAGTCTAAGTAGTTACAGACAAAAATAAGGCAAGAACAGTAAATTCTTTCAAGTGTATGCAATGAGAAATAATTTATGTAAATCTTTATGAAAATCTTAGAGCAATACTTATAATTTTTATTCTCGCCTTTCAGGTAGCAGTGTACGCTGTCCCATACAATGGTCCTCTACGGAACACCCTGACGTGCAAACACGGGATTTGCTTTCAGTCCATTTCTGAACGATCCGGCTAATATACACTTACGTATGTTATGTTGTATACTTCTTTGCAATCATACTAATATTGTAAGAAAATATTTTTGGCTTTACTTAACCTTGTACAAGGTTAAGTACTACCTAATTTATAAGTCTATTTCATTGCTAGCTAAAACGTTCTGTAGCTGAAACAGCTTATAGTGAAGCTGCAGATTTTTTGAGCGAGGCACATTTTTTTACAAAATTCTTCTGCACGCTATTCCAAATCGAATGAGATCTCGCCGTTATTTTTCGGATTTCACGTTCAAAACGTTTTTGTTGACTAGACGTGAATTTTAGCATAGACGGTGTTACCATGGCGCCTCATTTGTTTTAATCAATATAATATGCTATATTTTTATTTAAATATGGCGGCATGAAATTGATAAAGCGAAATGGAAAATGAGATTTTTACTTATTGTCAGGTATATTTGTCTGTTTTTAAAATCTTGTTTTGTTTGTTAACCGAATCCAATAATGGGAGTGGATCTCAATTAGTAGGTTTCCTAATGTTTGTTACTTCATAATTTCGTAATTTTTTAACCAATTTTGGAAATTCATTTTTTTAATGCATTTGCTTTCAGAGTAATTAATTTATTGAAACTGAAATATTTGGTAAAAGTGTGTGTCTAAATAAACAAAATTGCATGTTTTATTTTTGAAATCAATTTCTTTTTTTTTTATTGTGTTTATTGACTCAGCAAAAATTATAAATTTGTTGACGTCCATAGTGCCTAATATGATAGCATATACTTTTTTAAAAGGGCAGGCAAATAAATATTTTTATATATTTCATAAAATATAGCTAATTATAAAGGAATTGAGAAAGGAATTGGGCTTTCGGCTGTCTCAATCACCTAACGAAACGCTGTATTAGCTAATTCACTCTAATATTCTCTAAGAGTGTGGTACTACCCTGCACGAGTCAGGCCATACGAGCTATAATCATTAAGCAACAGTTAGGCTTACAGTAAACTGGTAACTTATCCACGAGGCTCGATTAAAGATTTAATTAATTTATCTGTTCAAAGTTAAAAGTGCAGAAGTTAATAATCTGAAATGAATATAGATGTGCCAATGTCTCCGAGTATTTTATAAATACACAGTACACTTCTTTGTTACCGCATTTATCTTCAACGAACACTCCGGTCCGATGCGGTGAGACCACGGCGAGTCCGAACCTCGTTAATTATAAGAAATCCTTTGATTTTGCTCTATCTTGTTTTAGTATGCAACTAGAATTTATATTGTATATCTGTTTTGATTTATTAGGTTACTAATGAAGGGTATAATAATTCATATTTAATATAACGGGTCCTATCGTGATAACTAATGGTAGTAATACCTTTTTTATTGTCCGACGTTTCGACGAAGTTGCATCCGTCGTGGTCACGAGCTGACTCAGTTAATTAAAATTTGCGTTATATTAAATATGAGTAGTATAAATCGCGAAATTTTTTTTTATTTAAAAAGTATAGGTAGGTAATAGTCAGGTATAATAATATTTGTGAAAAAGCATAAACTTAATTTTGAAGTGATTTCAGAATTTTTAAATGGTGAGAGTGACACAATTTAGAAGAATTAGTGTTTCTTGTCGGTTTTCTTCAATATAAAACGATTCTTGCAAAATGATGTTTCATAGCTTAAGGCCTACTTAAATAAATATTCGAATAATAAAGAAATCTTTATCTTCAGTTATTATAAATGACGCTTTGACTTTTGTTTCAACTCAAACTCAAAATATATTTAATTTAATTGAAATCAAATCTTTAATTTACAAGTTTGTCGTGTCAGTTCACATGGCTCTACTGCCGCAGAGTAGACTCTACTGAAAGAAACAGTAGTTGACTTTACTCTTTGAAAATATTACAATTTCGACCGTATTATAATGTCTTATTGTCCTCGATGAATAATTGACATTTAATAAAATTAATATTATGGAATTATCATTTGTATAGATAAAAACATTTTCATAGATTATTAATTTTAAATTTGTAAAGATACTCACTTAAAAATAATAATTAAATTAATTTTCACAATAAAATAAAATATTTCATCTCCAAAGTTTCCGTGGCGCAGTGCCGTCTTCTGTTTTTCCATTATCCGGTCAGATCCAAGGGAAATGGCGCTTTTATTTGCTGAATAGTAAATGTCGAGCACTTAGCTTCGCTTGCTTAAAGAATAATATGGACAGTTTGCGCAAGAATAGTTCCCAAAGAGGCATCGTTGCTTGAAAGTTTTCTGCCTAATTGTTATTAGCATCGGGAATGTTTTGAAATATTAATTATTGTGTTTCTGTTTTTATAAAGTGGTCATTACCATTAGAATGTTATGTAGTTTCTGGTCGTATTGTAATAGGCTCGGTTGTGAATTGAGTCTCGTATCGAATCGTATCCAAATACACCACTTAAATGTTTACAATCGATTACTTTTAGTATATACGACCACTGATCGTAAAATCTTTCGAGTGTGCTAAACAAAATTACCTTTAAGTTATAAGATACGTAAATTGTATACCAACATACAAATTTTAAAAAATGCCTATAAAATTTTAAAATTAAATATAAAAAAATATGTAAGAGGACAAATAAATTTAAAATATTGGTCGTATTTTTTATGTTTGATGAATTATATGGAATTATTATAACAGGAATTATTGGTACATATCTTATTGGTATATACCTTACATATAAGATTTCATTATTCTTGTACTTCAGACAAAAAAGTAAAATACTTAATCCACAATAACAAGAATTAAAACATAAAAAACACATATTGAAAAGAGGAAATGAATTATTAAATAACAACAATAAATACACCGATTATGACCTTCAAGTCATAATTATAAACTAATTAAAAAATTATAATTTTATGCATGCCGATTGTCTCTTCTGTTAATTAATCTTTGACACAGTTTACGACGAAAACCGCGTCTGTTTAAATTAATTCATTCAAACGGAGTCAGCACCTTATAATCTTTTGACGTTCATTACGCAGTTTGTCAGTCAGATGAGACGCTGGGCTTGCGATTTGTGAAATTATAATTATGACGATTCTTGTCTTATTTGGCTTGTTATCTTATAAATGTGTGACAAAAGCTTCCTACTTTTTGATGGCATGTCTTATCTGAACTGAACCTAAAATATATTTCTAGCGCTTTCACTCGCGTTTTGGTTCGTAAATCTTAGTGAGGTCTTAGTTTTAGGCCATACTACATAGTATGGCTTAAAACCTTTCTCAACAAATGGGCTATCCAATACAAAAACATTTTTTTTCAAATCGGATTAGTATTTTTAAAGACTACCTTATACAAACAAATTTAAAAACGTTAACAAATATTACCTCTTGATAACATTAATATAGTTTACAAAACGTCAATAACCTTGAAATATAAAATTTAATAATTTTTATAAACATGTTCATACAAATGGTAACCTATATAAACTTAAAATGGGCCTCGATTACATATTGATCATGTTGCTACAAATTAAAATTAGCATGATCTATTATGAAAATAATGCGTACAACATAGGTATATATTTGAAACAATCTCTCTGTTAAAAATTAACAAAAGAAGACCAACTGAGTGTCTTTCGCGGTTTCTTGTCATGTTTGACGTTAAATTTTTGCTAAACCATGGTACTTTCTTTCAAATAGAGAATGCAAAATTCCCATTTAGAATAAATACAATTTAAATTCGATTTTGAACACACAAATATGTATGTATACTCACACATAAAACTTACAACACTCCTACTCACACAAACACTTTAAATGCATTAATTATTACCATTTGACTTCAGCGCAACGGGGTAATTAGCAATCATACGAATTTAACAGTCAGATAACCTATCTGTCCCATAGGCTTACATTCCCACTCATGCATATTATAATTATAAAACAGGCACAACTATATACGAGTTACAACACTTGGAAGCGAATTAATTACGTTATAAAAATTCCTAAATACCTAGGTAATTAGTGGTTACACTATGGCCTTTATGATATTATACGCTAGTGTGGTAATGCAACGAAATTGCGAGGCACGTTTATGTAAATGTGTTTACATGTGTGTGTAGATGTAGGGTGACCACTTGTTTGATTGTTCTCAATGCTCACAACGGGGACGACACGTCAATGTATTTTTTTTATGCAATTCAAATTCATACGTAACTTGTAGTAATAAGGTACACATTCAAATATTTAGAAAAAGAACCCACGGCATTTAACATCATCGAATGTTCGTTTTCTAAACATTGAAACCTTGTTGGAGTTGCTGATGAATTTATCTACACTAATTTTATACAGAGGAAATATTTGATTGTTTGTCTGTTTGTATTGAATGGGCTCTGAAATTACTAGACCGATTATAATAATTATTTTTTGTGTTGGCTAGCCCTTTCATTGAGGAAGGTTATAGGCGATATTACATCATGCTAAGACTCATAGGAGCGAAGCAGTAACTTAAGCGTAAGTGAGACCGCGAGCAGCAGTTAGTGTGGAACAAAGAAAAAATAATTTGTCTGCCATCTCCATTGGTCATAAGGCAAGCACTAGTGAGTTTAGCTTGCGGACATATATAATGCTTACGTGAAAGATTTAAACTTATAGTTTTACTTTTGAACGGACTTAAAGAAAAAATGAACTCACGAAATCACATACGAATTATTCGTAAGTAGCTTACGTGATTAGCTTACTGTTACACGGTTACAAATGTAAGGCCTTTTTAAGAGATTATAACATTAAATTTCTTAGTAGTTATTCTCGGTTTTAATTTATTACGTAACTTATTTTTATGATAGAAAAATGTTATGCAAATAATCTCTTCAAAGGAAAATTATTGCTACTTACAGCGCACTCTCATTACGACAATTCTCGCTAATTGAAGTGTTTCAAACTGGTTCTTAGAATTTTTTCCTTTAATATAATTAACTGATTTCATCTATACTATAATGAGATCAAATTTGTTTGTAATTTTGTATGTAGGTAATCTCTAAAGCCATTGATCCGTTTTTGAAAATTATTTTTATATTGGATAGTCCGTCTTTTGAACGTTATAGGCTACATAACATCACGCTATGACTTATAGGAGCGAATCAGTAACCATAAATGCGTGTGAAACCGCAAGGGACAGCTTGTATTATAATTTTTTAAATAGGTTAAGTGGTTTCGGAGTTTACTTGGCACATACGAAATTAACTCTTTATTTTTTATATTCGATTATATATATTAATATTTTATGGAAACCTTCCTAGAAAAGCTAAAAGGCTGGCTACCCAAGCGTGTACTCATACAGACGCGTCTCCCCAGCTCGAGTGCTGTTACTTTTACCAGGGGGCGCTTGCTGGCTTTGTTTTTCCTAATGTGGTTCGCTCGTTTGCGGTAATCAAATGTTTTCGACCTGTGACAATTTTAACCATGGTATGTAAGGTTAATCGCTGAAGTCACTGACTTGGCTATTTTTTTGTTTTCAAAAGTGTGTAAGGGATTTTATTATGAACGATGTCTTGCTATGACTTTTATTGTTTACTAGCTGGTACCTGCGACTTTCTCTGCGTACTTTTAATTTAAAATTAAGGATTATATTACCAGTTCCGAATCCGTTCCGTTCCGTTCGAATTTCGGGAAGTCCGTTTGAAGAAAAACTCTGCACATACTAAGAAATCTACGTACCAAGTTTCATGGTTTTATCTTTAAAAATGACTAACACACATACAAACTTTCAACTCCTATTTCAACCTCTTCACCCTGTTTTTTGCAATAAAAGGTATGTCTTTTCCTAGGATCCTATGTCCTTTCTCAAGGTGTAAAGATTGTCTGTAGCAAATTTCATCAAAATCGGTTGAGAGGTTTAAGAGGAAAAGCGTAACAGACAGACAGACAGAGTTACTTTCGCATTTATAATATTAGTAGGGATTGCTCAGTATCTTTATTCTTGCGGTTTTTTATATGAACGCATTGGTATTTTATAACTAAAGATATTATACGCTTACGAATTTTTGACTCAAGAATGTCGACCATTTTGGAAGACGTTGCCTGGCAACCGTGTAGCGATTGAGCATGTATTCGAGAGTATCTTTGTTAATGTTAATTGACAAGATCGTTAAAGTTGGTAATCGGTACAGATTTTTAACGTCAAATACTGTTAACGTATCATTAGTTATAACATATAATTGCACTAATAATACAATTTTGATACAATTTTATAATTATAGAGTTTATATCAATCTTAGATTTTCGCGATTATTATTCATTGAAATAAAACTATTTTAAACGGATTTAAATTGCGTATACTAATTATTTTTATCATCCCGACGTATCGAGCACTTTGCAGCGTTCGTGGTCACGGGTAGACTAAGGTGACATTTGTCTATTTGAGGTTTTAGAAAATATTATTTACAACTACCGTCAACGATTTCTTAGATGGTATCCGTAAGGTAAGGTCAGTTTTTAAAGGATTTTGTGTCGAGGTTTTTTAATTTTTTATAATATAAGTTATCTTAATTCAATGCAAATTTATTCTTAAGTATATTATAGAGTTTTGTTAATGAAATAAATCGTAAGGAACAAAAAAATTTTAAATTTACATTACACGACGGGCAAAAAACGCGATACGAACGATGTTTAAAATGAAATTTCCATTAAAACGGATTGTATCAGAGATTTAATCATTAAATAATAAGATTTTTATAAAAATAAAATTAGGGCAAAGGTATTAAAGATATTTAGGTACTTTTACTTTTGATTTTATGCTACACATTTTTAAATACTTATTTTTTTTCAAACGCGGAGAAGCCTAGAAGGGGAGTCAAGTTTTTAACTCTTTAGGTCGTAACTACTATATAGTTCAGATTCGTCTTTATTCCGTGATTATTACTGGGTCTTCGGAGAGAAACAAAGGAATTCTTCTATAGCTGAATTTGTTTACCCCATGATTGCTGCGATCGTTTATCTATGACAACAATAGTTCTGTTTGAATTTAGTTACATTTTCTACAAAAAAAAAAATAAAACTACTTTTAGGAGAAATATAAAAAATGAACCGACTACGAAAACGAAACAAGTAAACTAAAACGCAAGAAATAAACATTCTCTACAACATTATCAATCGAAGTCAGGATCCCAACATCAGATCCCTGAACTGATGACAATTAGACCAATTCAGAACCCTATAAAAAAATTAAAATCTTAAAAATCGTTGAACCGAACATAGAACCGAATTTTCAAAGTCTGTTAAATAATACCTGGCATCGAACATTAATAAACAATAAAATAAATAATTAACACAACAAAAGGTGACCGCTTAAACATAACACGAAGTTGATAATTTCAACTAAACACAACTTAATTAAGATGTTGATGTTGCAAATATAAACACGGCCATACTGCGGGGCGCCCTCTACCGTTCAAATTAAATTTTAATCAAAACATTGTTCAGCGAGTTAGGCGAAAATAAATTTGCTTTGAAATAATTTTCGTGTTGGTATCGTATTTGAAATGTTTGTGGATCTCTGGATTATGTCACTATGGAGTTATTATGCATAATACCCGGCAATGAAATAATTCACTAAAATTAAAAAAAAAAAACAACTATCATATTCATTGACTCTATTTCAACGAACCCAAATAAGATATTTTTTCTGTAAGTTGAAAAAAGAGCTGTGAATCCTGCTGTTTCCAGACAATGGATGGATCAGGTCAAGGTTACATAACTATATTATTTTCGTATCAATGAAGTCACAGCATTAAAATTTGAATTAATCTGACCAGTAGATGTTATTCACATTCTTTAAACTACTAAAAAATAGCTAATAATTTTGAAACGTATTTACAAATCTTTAGAAATGATTGTTGAATTGAATTATGTCGATTAGATCAGCTTTTGAACAAAAAATACGTCAAAATTAGTCTATTCGATAGCTTCGAGGACACAGACAGACACGTTAATACGCAGATACACTAGTGAAACTAGAAGTTTATAACTTATAACTATAATCTATACTAATATTATAAAGCTGAAGAGTTTGTTTGTTTGATTGCTTGCTTGAACGCGCTAATCTCAGAAACTACTGGTCCGATTTAAAAAAATCCTTTAGTGTTAGATAGCCCATTTATCGAGGAAGGCTAAATGCTATATATTATCACGCTAAGACCAAAAGGAGAGGAGAACCAACGAAGAATGTTTCAAAATCGGGGGAAATTTTCCTATTGAGAGAGCTTACGCTGCGTGCGCTGTGTAAACAGTTAAAGTTTCGCAAAAATCATGTATGACAGAATTGTTTCCCTTTAAAAGGTCTATTAAAAAGTCTGCGACAGTATATGTCTATCTTTTAAGATTACCTCACTATGACCTTTTTTATGCTAACCAAATTTGTTCTAAAATAATGCATTATTAGCCCAAAGTAACTATTCCACGCGGACGTAGTTGCGGGCGGAAGCTAGTAAACTTATAACTATATTTTTATATATACCTATTTTGGTTCGAGCATTAAAAATATAAATAAAATCCACCCTACAGGCATCACGTCCCACGTATTTTATCGTGCATAAATTCATAATTTAAAATCAAATTAACTACCAATTTTACTTCCCATAATTAACTCTTCGTGTCGAAATTTCGAATTTCGTTTCGATCGTACATATGTTGAATTAAATCATTTTAGTTGAAAATTGTGTATTAGGAAATGTCCATAAAGACATTCTATTTCATAATTGTTTTTTTAAGGAATACTAAGAAATTGGTGAAGCGTGGATCGGTGTCGTACTTGAAGCTTCTTTTACGTTACTTAGCTCATATGACTGCGTTTCTTAGGGTGAGTGAGAGAGCCAGATACCTTACTTCTCCTCTTCTACATCCATCCTTTTCTAACCCATCCAATCAAATTCCCTTATATACCATCCAATTTATTTTTTAAGTTCCTCTGGTGTAACAAATGCTCATCGGCGGCGGTGATCACTTAACATCTGGTGTCTAGCTTGTTCGTTTGCCAGCTATTTTCTTAAAAAGATATAACACAATTTCAATTTTTTTTTTAATTTCATTTTTCAAATTGTAAATAGTAAATAGAACGAGAGAGTTGGTATAACAATATATAATTTTTTGAATGCCTAGAGGGGTCAAAGGGTGCTTAAAATTTATATAGAGATATCAAAAAAGCTTCGGGCACAGTCCCCGCCAAAAGCTAGCATATAAATTTAATATTTTTGTAATTGCAAATATTAAAGGTAATGAAAATATTGGTGAATTCCATTTTGTTAAGCCGTCAGTACTCACTATATTAATATAATTGGTTCTGTTTACAAAATTAATCAAATTAATTGCTACATTGTGAACTTATGATACAATTACACTATCTACAAAGCAAGGTAGGGATACCATACGTCTAAATTTTCCAGGACAAATATTACACGTATATATATTTTTGGCTATATTTGTCGTTAGTTTAGAATTTTATTACTATCTGCCACTTATTATATCTTGTGAATTAAAAATAATGTAAAAAAACGGTCAAATGTGAGTCAAACTTGCTCGCGAAGTACTTCGTAGCACCGAACGAAATAATAATATCATACTTTTACTAAATAAACATAAGATAATATTTATCGATATATGGAATTTTTTGTAAAATTTGTACCTCAGTTGACCATTTTCTATTATTTTTTGTTAGATATCCAACGCCGGGCATTTCACATCGTCAACGATTCTAAATTTAAATGTACAGAGAGACGTTGGCTCTCTGTGTTTTTTTTACCACCTGTACAAATGTGTTCTGAGAAACTCTTTGACAGGGCGCCACCACCTCGTCTTTAATATCGCGCCCATTTAACTTACGACTCGATATTATTTACACCATTTGAATGCATGGTCTAAATCCTATGTTCCGGCTTCACGATTATTTTTTCGTATACGTGTAGGCAGTGGAATGATCTTTCTCCCTAGGTTTTAATATATGCGCTATAATTTAGGGAATTTCAAGCGTTGAGTGTATAGACATGTTTTCACCTACGTTGTCAACACATCCATAATTTCTCTGATGTTACCTACGGTTGATAGTGACCACTTAACATCAGGTGGAACTACATGATCGTTTGCCCCCCTTTTTAGCGGCAATAAAAACACTGTTATATTTTCAACTCGCTACTTATTACAATTCACATAATGGTTTTCAATTTAGAAGTGTACGTACATATATGCTTTGGAAGTTATAAACTACATAGATAAATGAGAGTTACTTTCTTTAATGTAATAAATACAACGGATTGGACACTGATAATCAATAATGTGCCAACCCACAATAAGTCAAAATTAAAGATATTGATGTATTCTGATAATGCATTACGTATTTAACATTATTAAAAAAAAAATCTAATTATTTAAACTAAATAAGTACGGAAAAAAGTTTCTTAATCTAATGTTTAGAATGTTGAAGTGTGTTCCATACTTTGGATTATGCAATAATCTTATATATTTAAAAAAAAGTTATTATTAGATAAAACTTTTTACTAGCCAATCTGCTTTTAATTCATTAAACTTTTTATCAAAATAGAAAAGATTAGATGGATATACACTTCTTCAAACAAATTTATTAAGAATACGTATGATATCTTTAGACGCCATTTTTTTAAAACAAAGTCCATGTGGCTTAACATAGTATTGCTTATCAGCGTTCAATTGAGAACAAATCAAATCAAAATATGCTTTATTCAAGTAGGCTTTTACAAGCATTATTGAAACGTCAATACCAAAACAAAAAAGAAAACAACAAAAAACTGATTAATTAATTAATTTACCATCGGTTCGGAATGTAAATTCTACCGAGAAAAACCAGCAAGACAATAGTTACTCTTTAGAAAAATTTTACAATAGGTACATACATTTACGACCTACAAATATATTAAATACAGCTTATACTAAATCAATAAATAATATGCTTTAGCTACTAAGGACTTTTTAATATGTACAACATTCTCATTCTCTAAAGCCTGTTGAAAATCCTATTGGATACTGTCCTGATGAGACATTATTGATGGTCTCACTTATTGTAGTCTCTCGTGAAACACGGGTGTATACGTTACCAAACAAACTGAGCTACACTGCCGTGATAATAGTGTGGTTGACGAGATCTTATCACGGTTATGATGAAGCGGAAAGTTTTGTTTGTAGTTTCGATATACGCTCGATTTGGAGCTAATTAGATGTGCTAAGGCTTCACTCGTGTGTGTGATTATTGCTTCCTTACTATGAGTGTACGTGATGTTATATAGCCTATAATCTTACTCAATAAATGGACTATCTTACGCGGAAAGAATTTTTGAAATCGATCTGGTAGTTTCTGAGAAAAGCGGGTAGGAATAATATTTTTAGCTTATACTACGGAATAAGATTAAAGAAAAGCGAAGATTGTGTTTAGATTTGACTGTGTTTTGAAAGACTGTTGCTCAGAAAAAAATATCGTAATACGTTATAACAGGTTAAGATTTTTATGAATATATATTTAAGGTCGCGTCTGACAAGACATAAGTTTAAAATAAAATAAAAAAAGATAATCTACTAATTGAGACCATTTCATTAAGCCCCGAGACGATACTTTTGATGTAAGCTGGTAAGGAGTTGTGTATCCTGTTGGACCAGGGCAGCAACCACACTCTCACAGAAAATTAGCGTGAAGTGACTAATATAGCTGTAATATGGGATAAAAGTCTCTCTCGCTCACCGTATGAAACGCAGATATATTAGCTGCTTCACTTCTGTCTTCTGTAAGAGTGAGGTACTGACGCGGTGAAGCCAGTCAGTATATGAGCTGTGGTCAGTGAGCCAGACTCTGCCTTAGTAATAGTGGTCTATCTAGGTGTCCGTCATGGTAACCCTGACTGCTTCCACAACCGAGTGGATTTTTCCATTTCTTCATCAGGAAATACAATATAATTGACTTAATGTTATATACATAATACTTCTATGTTTACACTTAAGAAAATAAAATACAGAATAATTGATGTTACATTCGAGATAAAAAAGGTTTCGAATTTATTATGATATTCTGAGAATGCCTATTTTATTAAAAATATCCCAAAGGGAGTGTCGAGCTCGGCGTTGTAAGTATATCTTTATATACAGGATGACTTTTCAACTGGGCGTGTCAGGCCAAAATTCGAAACTATGAGGTATAGTGAAGAATACTTAAAGAATCCTAGAGACCGATTTTGATGAAAACTAAAACTGTTTCATTGGTTTTTTGGAAAGTTTATTTTCCTAGCCAGAAATCGAACCCGCTGATTTTGAAATAAAAAAAAACATCCTATATTATTACCCCATCTAATAGTTTTACTCATAAGGATTAACTTCGGGAAGTAAAGGAAAAGGCTTATTTTTTTAATAAAATGGTATTAAATTCATACATTTATTTCAGCTTTAGTACTTATAACCTAGACAATTCTTCAAGGAAACGATCAAAACTCAAAAGTGAAAAAGTTAAGTCCAGAAATGTTTTTAACAAAAATGTTGATTTTCAATAAACGTTTAAGTATTTTTCGCTACTCCTTATACTTTCCCATTTGGCCTACTAACGCCCAGTTAAAAAACTCATCCTGTATATAGATATCGTTATACATAAGATGTTTGAAAGTAATGCATATGTGTGTTAACGTTATATAGTTATATAGTATATTTTATTATTTTTAAGCTTGAATATTTCAGACATTTTTAAATTAAAATAAATCAGCCAAGTGCGTGTCGGGCCACGCACAATGTAGGGTTCCGTAGTTGTCAGAATTGTCTAGATCGGTCAAGCAATCTTCGAGTACCTATTTTCGTAAAAAAGTTTACGACGAACTGGGAATTTCCTTTTTTAAGTCAGTTTATACAATATACGAACTTACAATTTTAAACCTTTTATTATTATAAAATTATTTTTAATTTCTCTTTATATTTCGAGACTAAAATATTTTTAATGTAAAATGAATGTTTGAATGTGAATTATACTAACGATTTTGAACTTTATATGTTCGTCGATTATTTATTATTCTAAAATTTGTAAAATTTACTTAGCGCCAATAATTTTCCTTCCTGATTAGCGCCTATGAAATCTATGGAGATTTGGTTGAAAATTTCATAAGCGCGATTCAGAATCACTCGCGACATGTTTTATTGAGACATTGTTTTATACCTAATTGTTTGAACCCACATAGCCGTGATAATTTTCCTTTTAAATTCATTATATGTACCACTATCGTGAATTTTATCATATTTTTAGACGCAGCAGTTTAGTTGGTAGAGGGGGGGGACACTTGACTAAGAAAAATTGACACTTCAAAGCTTAATATTTCGGAAACAGTTCGTCGTTCGGAAAAATGGTTTTCCCACACCTATAACATTTTTAAAAGACCTATCTAACGATACCCCACAACATGGGATAAATGTGAAAACAAATTTTTGGTCTCTCTTAACACATAGGGAAGACAACCCGAAAAAAAAAAATATTTTTAAGATTTTATTGTACGACTTTCTCGGCGTAATTCATATGTATACTCATACCGAATTACAGCTTTCTGGTATTAAGGGTTTCGGAGCAAAGCCGCGGACAGACAGACAGACAGACAGACAGACAGACAGATAGACAGACAGACAGACAGACAGACGGACATGGCGAAACTATAAGGGTTCCGTTTTTTACTACGGAACCCTAAAAAATGGTCGTCATGAGAGACCTGACGAGTATATATCAAAATTAAAAATATATTTTAATATTCGAATATTGAAAGTAGTATTTAAAAAATATGTAAAAGATTTATAATAGTAGTGTTGCTGCCTCTTTTGATTAAAAAAATTGTTTTGTGACTAAGATAGCCTGTTTATTGACGAAGGAACCATTTTCGAAAAAAAATTAAAGGCTTCAATGGATAATACAGAGACAGGATTGCAGCACTGGCGGGTCTTTTGCTATTACTTATTGAAGATTTCTGTAGTTGATCTACGAAAATCTTCATTAGACCCTAATATTATATACTAAAACCTTTATGAACATTTTTAAATAGTGAAAACTTGTACCAATCATTTCAATAGTTTTGAGAAAACGTGAACGTACGAGTACAATATATACATACAAATCCAATACAGAATTTTCTTTTTTGAAGTCGGTTATTTAAAATATTATGAGTTGAGCAGTAAATAAAAGATCTTTTAAAAAAGTGGGAACCGTCTTGAAAAGCAAAACACGTTATTTCGTTTACTTGCACGACATACTATTTTCAGTTATTTGGTTTTAAAACCAAACTACTTAACTGATTTTGATGAAAATTCTATGGAACGAAATGAAAAATGTACCCTTTCAAACAAAAAAAGAATTTTCCAAATCGGTCAAGCCGTTTATGAGTAATCAGTGAACATGTGCACATACACAAAAAAAACCTCGAAGAACTGCGAACCTCCTCTTTTTATGAAAGCTTTGCTTATTTATACACACAAAGTAATAAGTATACATGCTGCATGGTATCAAATTAATTTAATTAATAGGAAGAAAGAAACGATTTTTTTATTCATGTAAATAATATTTTTTTACTTATTTAAAAAAGTATTTTTTTTTTATTTTGAGAATTTTTTTAGGGATACGTAATATAGAAAAGGTTGGGAACCACTCACTCTTTCCACTGTACGCGACAAGCTAAGCAGGATTCCGTACATGGTAAACGTATCGACAGTTATCAAAACATAAATAATGCACGCTCTATCTTCGAACGGGGATTTGTTTTTTTACCTTATTTGTGATTCAGGGCCTCGGCAACATAATAAGAATTCATGTCAGTATACTGTGGGGCTCAGTCGTGCGTGCGCCAAGTTTTCAGTGAATAAAAGGTTTGAGAATATCTGATTAGATTTTAAATTGTGACGTTTTTTTGTTCATGTATTCTTAATGTAGAACAAGAATATAGTTAGCATAAGTGACACAGACGTTATTCAAAATTTTGTATGGTTAATATACTCGTACAATGATATTTTATAGTTTTAGATAGTTCATTCCATTTGACTTGAAAAATCTATGAAGTTTCTGTCCAACTTTGACGACTAGTCGCTACTGCTATTTATCTGGTTTTCCAAAAGTGAAAGATATTTTTGGTGCCAAAATTCATGCTCTGATATCATATTTACTTTTACATATAAGACATAATGAACAAATTTAGAGGAGTCACTCCTCGGTACTTTCTGTCTAACATTTCTGTCTTTTTTATAGAAAAAGTGTCGGTCGGACACTTTTTTCGGTATAGTTTTCATCCTAGCGATAAGGAACCTTCCTATAACTGCAACTCCACTTACAACCGAGCGTAATAATATGACATACTTTTATCAGAAGACCAGAATCTTTTATTTATTCAAAATAATTGCTACGAATAATTAAATATAAGAGAATTTGTCTTTTGTCATACTGTTATGGGAATATGCCGCCAATATTAATTCTGCAGAAAGGGGCTATATATGCAATTTATCACCTTGCCCATAAAGAATCTTTATAAGAGAAAGATAAAGAAATTAACATATTGACTATGGCTTCTTAATTAATTCTTGAAAATGTTATGTATGTACATTAAAAAAAAAATGTAATATCCATCCAAATGTAATATCATATAGCTGGAAAACGTTCAAAATGCTTCTATAGCATAGTTTTAAAATATTACAAAGAAACGTTTGTGTATTAGAGGTTATTATGATGATTTCATAGACGATGACATTTCATGGTAATAAAGTGATCGCTTCCAGATTGTCTCGATTTAATGATTTGTAAACAATCTTGATGAATTATAATAAAAAAGTACCGCTAAGTTTCTTTCGTAGTTTATTCTTAGGTCTGAAGTTATCCTTTCTTCTTGGCATTCCAAAAGAAATAGCGAAGTTATTTTGAATAAAAATATTTTGATTTTTAATTTTTACATGTTCCTGTTGGGTTGGATGTTTTATCATTCACGATAGGATAGGGTTGCCTATATGAAACCGCCAATAATACATAATAAAAACTTGTGGCCACATTTTGGTATAATTATTTATAAAATTATATTAAAAAAAAGATGGACATAGGAATTTGAGATGTGATATCAATGTCTAACGATGTCGTTCAGAATCTATACATGAAGCAAAATCTTTGTAGGTACTCCCTTTTACGAAAATAGCGCGAATGAGGGAATATGAAATTTCGCTTATTGTTCATGTAGAGACGGAGCGAGAAATGCTAATATATTTTTTAATTATGTATAGAATACATTAAATCAATACAAAAACAACAATACCATGTACTTGACACTCATTCACACACATACTCTTTTGTTTATTGTTAAAGTCTCTGGTCAAATTGATGATAGATTATGTGTGGTCAGTCTTGAAATCGGATGAAAATGTTATGAACTACGGTCGAATTCCCACTGCTAGGCGACCAGTAGTAATTATAAATAAACCTTGTCACTGAAATTACTGCCACGTGGAGTGTAGACTCGACTATTATTGTTCCTGTTGACGTCTCCGTTAACGGCTTTTTAGCGAGTAGAGTAGAGAGTTTCGACTAACATCTTAAGAAGCTCTCGTTTGGTTGTTGTATCAAGGACCGAATATAAAGGCAATATTGCTTGAGACGGCACGCATAATGAGAAGGTTCTTAAGCCTGAAGTTCTAGCTGCGGCCCTGGCTTTAATTTATATTCCAGTTATCTTGATTTTAAAATCAAATTACTGAACTGATTTCATGGAAATTCTATGTGACCAACAGGAAAGTACCTTTAACTACAAAAAAAAATTAAATCGGTCCAGCCGTTATCGTTGAACAAATATAAAAAAATCTCCTATGTATTGACAACCACCTTTTTTGGAAGGTTGTTAAAAATAAAAATGAGACAACATATTAACTAATCTACTATCAACTACATACAAACATAACTAACATAGTTTCAAAGTAGAAACACTAACCTAATCTAGCCGTCTCGTAACACGAATTTTCATACAGCCTACAAACGTGTTCAGATGACCCTAAGAACCTTATCTCAGGGCGAGTCATTAGGCCAACGACGCGTTTTAATGGACTTACACTATTAACTGCTGGATTAACGGTCGGAAACGCCGTCCGCAAACCTAATTGGAGTTTTTATTGCCTTTATAGATCACCTAGTGAGGTGTTGTAAGAGAAAGTACGATGAGGCATTTGCGGTGATACTCTCGGTTATAGTTTTTAATGTGTCATTGGTTTTTGTTTCTAGAATTTTCGACGATTGATATTCTAAAGGCTTATAAAAGGAAATTATACGAAGAAGTTACTAGGTAGAATTATGTTTACACTTTAGGAACTTAAAAAAGAAAACGATGTAAATATGCGATTTTTTTTTATTTGACTAAAATAAAGTAATAATCGGATTTGAAATATGGATTGGAAAATATATACATAAGATGATATTATATAAAATCATTATTACGGTTATATTATCATTACTCGTATGTGCAGAACAATAGATTCTGTTTATTTGAAACATTTATGTGTAAATAGAGTTACGTACACAAAAATTAAATTATTGACGATTTAATATGAATACAAAATTTTCTATTAAATAAATAATAAGCTGCTTTGTTGCAATAAGTAAATAGTTTAATTTTACGATTCAATAAACGTAATAAAACATCGATACTCCAGAACAATTCAATATAATCACAAAAAGGAATGAGTATTCTCATTCTAAGAACCATTACTTTGTTAGAAAATGTACGATGTATTTTCTAAGCGAGTTCTTTAAAGTCTGTAAAGACGTCAATGCAGTTAATCGTGATAAATGCGGCACTGACGTCTAACCGATAGCTGGATGAGGCCGGTTCAAACTGGATCGCACCGGATCACGCCGGATCAGGGCTGTCAAAGAGCAGAATTAGCTAAATAGAATAGAGGCTGATATTACCTGATTAGTGATATTTCGCACTCTAAATATGTTGTTTTCCCATATAATAATATATTGAATATATACAAAAAAAAATATATGTAAATATATCTAATAGGTAGTTCAGAGTTGGTTCAAACTAGAGTGCGTAGGATCCCAGTGTATCAGGGCTGTTAAAAACTAGAATTGGACGCTGATAAGCAATACTGTGTCAAGCCACACAAAATTCATTTTGAGAAAATGGCATCTAAAGATGTCAAATCTATTCTGAACATTTTTTTTTAAAGACATAATATTCATCTTCTCTTTTCTATTTCGATAAAAAGTATAATGAATGAAAAGCACATTGGCTAGTAAAGACTTTTATCTAACAATAAGTTTTTCAAATATATTGGATTATTGTATAATCCAAGATATGGAACACACTTGAATATTTTAAACATTACATTAAGAAACTTTTTTCTGTACTTCTCTAGTTCTCATGACTTAAATTTTTTAAAAATATTAAATACGTAATGCATTATCAGAATACATTTAGACAGACGCGTTGGCGCAATGGTCACTGCAACTGATTAAAGCACTAACGGTCGCGGGTTCGATTCCCGCTCACGGCAAACGTGTGTATTGGCCATACAGATGCTTGTCGTGGTCTGGGTGTTTGTGTTAGTGTTGTGAGTGTTTTCGGAACCCCGACACAAGGTCATGAGATCTTAATAGGGGCCGTTGAGTGTGATGCGTTATTTATATTTATAAATACATCAATATCTCCGACTTTGACTTTTTGTGGGTTGACACATTATTGCTTATCAGCGTCCAATTAGCTAAATAGAATAAAGGCTGGTATTACATTAATAATCATATTATAAGGAATAAGATGTAGGTAGACTAAAAAAGGGTTTACAATCACAAAAGTAAACATTTAATTTAATGATTTAACAAATTCACAACCAAAGTACGAACTCGACTAATTTTAATAACAAAAATAACGAAGTTAGCAAAATTAAAGCCGGACAGAGCTTTCGCGCAGTTTGAAGTTTAACAGCAAAGTGATCCTTGAATGGCTGACATCTTTTTATAGCGATAGCAAGCTACCGTTATGAAAATTTCTTCTCTCTGATTAAAATATATAGTTACTAACGCGGTTCCACTCGCTTAACATAGGACTTTCATACAAATTTCAAACCCCGAATTTTGCAAGATCCCGTCCCCGCATGCAGCATCCCGTCTTAGTGAGCACCTACGCCCTAAAAAGAGCCCCCACGATTTAAAACTCCTAGCACTTGTAGTTTCTGAGATTTCGTGAAGAGTGAGTGACCTTTCACTTTTAATATACATAGATTATACAATTATTTTTCATTTCATCTTTTTTTATTTGAAATAAACATTTCTTATAAATAAGTACTTATTTATATAATTATTATTGTTATTTATTTCATACCAACTTTGCTCGCGGCTTTAGTCCCGTTAATTTAGATTTTGTTATGCCGGACGACAGTCTAAAACTTACTGCCTTACTACAAAAGATTTAAACAGACGTTAAACGCGCGTCTAAGACAGTTTTGAGTTAAACATGCTTTAGACATAGATTAATATACGTTTAAGTGAGTTTAATAGATGTTTAAAACCTATTTTTGCTGTCAAATGTAACGTATAACATTTTATCAATAAGTTTTTTTATGAGTTTATTCGCTGTTAAGCAATTTAAATAATATTTTAAGCAATGTTTAAAACTTAAACACTGTTTAGCTAGACACGTGTTCAACATGGTTTTAATGCGTCTTTTGTAGTATGACAGTTAGTTTTGCTATTACACGACACGCGTGTGATCTACTAGAAATTATTTGTACTGTGTCTATAACCTTTTTGCAAGTACAAAAAATAAGTTGACAATGCTTGATCGCGCATAAACAAATATTATTTCTTATATTATATATTTTAAAATGGTAATGTAGTCATAAATGAAATCGAAGAAACGATAATCTACATGGGTGAATAAGCAAATAAAAGTCATAAATAATACACTAACTTAGACTAATTGTAAATCGACGAAAAAGTACTTTTAAAGCTCGAATAAATATTTTGAATTTTAGTACCCATTTTTATACCATATATTTTATTTTAGTCTGTGGCGTTTTTAAAGTTACATCACGTTATAAAAGTTCCCTGTTAATTGAACTAGTTGTTTTTCAGTTCATAAAGAACAAACAAAAGTTTCCCCTTTAAAATATTATACCGTTTTACATAAGTAAGCATTGCTTTGAACAGCGAAGCATGCAAATGAAATTATTCATAAACAATTATCACGCAATACAAAGCTACTACATATTATAATACGTGGAGAGTAACCATACATTTAACTAATATCGGACACCAACACAAATAATGTAACGAAATAAAGAAAAACGAAAGAAAAAAAAATGATTACTTTCAAATAGTACGGGCGAAAAGATTGTGATTGATTTTTAAGTGTGTGTATTTAAAAATATTTCGATTATAATTTTTGAAATTCGATTCGCATTTTTGGGCTGCTCTGGTGCTGTCAATGTTTATTATAACGATGACTATCACATCAGATGACTTGCTTTCACGTTTGCTATATTAAAAAAATGTGCATTTAACATTTTCAATTTCAAAATGATATTAATCTCAGAGATAAATTTGGAGATCTGGAGGCCCTGGGGTTTGTAATCCATACTTTTATACTAATCTTATAAAACTGAAGAATTTTTTTGTTTGAATGTGGTAATCTCAGGAAACACAAGAAAAATCTCTTTGTGTTAAAGTGTTCATTTGTCAGTGAGGGCTATATGCTTTATAACATCACGTGCGACAAATAGTACTGGAGCATCAATGAAATGTTGCAAAAACGAGAAAAATATTTCTTTCAAGTACTATGGAACATATTTTAAGGAATTAGAGGAATTATTTTTTATTTCTTCGAATTTATATGGGTAAAACCGCAGGGCACAGAAAGTTATTTACATAGTTATGTTTAAAACTTACTGACCCGTCGAAATTTAATTTATTTTTCTCACAATTTTCCCTTGTTTGTCTCTTGTGGTAAAGTCCTTCCTAAACCTGCTATTACATTGTTTATTAGATAAACTTAATGATAAATGTACATTTTACTTTCAAACTATTTAACTTTAAAAATCTGTACCAAGTGCGAACTTTGACAAGCACGTCAAATTACTTGTTGGTGCAAGGATACTATCGTCTGTCATACTCAGTTACCAACTGGTTGCTAGGCAACGTCTTCCTAAGTCAGCATTCTGGGCGCCATACTCAGTTACCAACTGGTTGCTAGGCAACGTCTTCCTAAGTCAGCATTCTGGGTGCCATAATCCTTGAGTTTATAACATACCTAAATACAGTTATATAATATAATTGGTTAACTTGTTATACTCGTGGTGGTGTGGGAAATTCGTTGAACCTAAGCTGTAACCTAATGACTACAAAATCAAAATAAAAATATTCTTTATTCAAGTAGGCTTTTACAAGCACTTTTTGAATCGTCAATACAGAAAAAAATTAATTATTAATTTACCGCCGATTCGGAATGTAGATTCTACCGAGAAGAACCGCCAAGAAACTCGATAGCTACTCTTATAAAGTTCTACTATGGGTACACACATTTATGAGTAACAAATATACTAAATACCCTGTGTGAATCCAGCTTATACTAAATCCAAGCATCTTTCTCATGTAAATAATCTTGAACAGAATAATATGTTTTAGCAACTAAGGAATTTTTAATATGTACAGTTCGTATATGACCTGGCTTGGGTAATCTCATTCTAACAAAAGATCGGAGTGAAGTAGTTATGTAGCTGCGATTCGTACGGTGAGTGAGAGAGTCGAAAACCTAAACTCCTCCTCTTCTTTTCATTATTTCCAGTTCCCCTTTACTCATCATATATATATATATATATATATATATATAGTAAGTGTTTGCGGTCCCATGGACAGTTGCAACCCAAAGGAGCCACAAATGCGTTGCCAGCAGAAAAGGGAATGATGAGTAAAGGGGAACTGGAAATAATGAAAAGAAGAGGAGGAGTTTAGGTTTTCGACTCTCTCACTCACCGTACGAATCGCAGCTACATAACTACTTCACTCCGATCTTTTGTTAGAATGAGATTACCCAAGCCAGGTCATATACGAACTGTACATATTAAAAATTCCTTAGTTGCTAAAACATATTATTCTGTTCAAGATTATTTACATGAGAAAGATGCTTGGATTTAGTATAAGCTGGATTCACACAGGGTATTTAGTATATTTGTTACTCATAAATGTGTGTACCCATAGTAGAACTTTATAAGAGTAGCTATCGAGTTTCTTGGCGGTTCTTCTCGGTAGAATCTACATTCCGAATCGGCGGTAAATTAATAATTAATTTTTTTCTGTATTGACGATTCAAAAAGTGCTTGTAAAAGCCTACTTGAATAAAGAATATTTTTATTTTGATTTTGTAGTCATTAGGTTACAGCTTAGGTTCAACGAATTTCCCACACCACCACGAGTATAACAAGTTAACCAATTATATTATATAACTGTATTTAGGTATGTTATAAACTCAAGGATTATGGCACCCAGAATGCTGACTTAGGAAGACGTTGCCTAGCAACCAGTTGGTAACTGAGTATGGCGCCCAGAATGCTGACTTAGGAAGACGTTGCCTAGCAACCAGTTGGTAACTGAGTATGACAGACGATAGTATCCTTGCACCAACAAGTAATTTGACGTGCTTGTCAAAGTTCGCACTTGGTACAGATTTTTAAAGTTAAATAGTTTGAAAGTAAAATGTACATTTATCATTAAGTTTATCTAATAAACAATGTAATAGCAGGTTTAGGAAGGACTTTACCACAAGAGACAAACAAGGGAAAATTGTGAGAAAAATAAATTAAATTTCGACGGGTCAGTAAGTTTTAAACATAACTATGTAAATAACTTTCTGTGCCCTGCGGTTTTACCCATATAAATTCGAAGAAATAAAAAATAATTCCTCTAATTCCTTAAAATATGTTCCATAGTACTTGAAAGAAATATTTTTCTCGTTTTTGCAACATTTCATTGATGCTCCAGTACTATTTGTCGCACGTGATGTTATAAAGCATATAGCCCTCACTGACAAATGAACACTTTAACACAAAGAGATTTTTCTTGTGTTTCCTGAGATTACCACATTCAAACAAAAAAATTCTTCAGTTTTATAAGATTAGTATAAAAGTATGGATTACAAACCCCAGGGCCTCCAGATCTCCAAATTTATCTCTGAGATTAATATCATTTTGAAATTGAAAATGTTAAATGCACATTTTTTTAATATAGCAAACGTGAAAGCAAGTCATCTGATGTGATAGTCATCGTTATAATAAACATTGACAGCACCAGAGCAGCCCAAAAATGCGAATCGAATTTCAAAAATTATAATCGAAATATTTTTAAATACACACACTTAAAAATCAATCACAATCTTTTCGCCCGTACTATTTGAAAGTAATCATTTTTTTTTCTTTCGTTTTTCTTTATTTCGTTACATTATTTGTGTTGGTGTCCGATATTAGTTAAATGTATGGTTACTCTCCACGTATTATAATATGTAGTAGCTTTGTATTGCGTGATAATTGTTTATGAATAATTTCATTTGCATGCTTCGCTGTTCAAAGCAATGCTTACTTATGTAAAACGGTATAATATTTTAAAGGGGAAACTTTTGTTTGTTCTTTATGAACTGAAAAACAACTAGTTCAATTAACAGGGAACTTTTATAACGTGATGTAACTTTAAAAACGCCACAGACTAAAATAAAATATATGGTATAAAAATGGGTACTAAAATTCAAAATATTTATTCGAGCTTTAAAAGTACTTTTTCGTCGATTTACAATTAGTCTAAGTTAGTGTATTATTTATGACTTTTATTTGCTTATTCACCCATGTAGATTATCGTTTCTTCGATTTCATTTATGACTACATTACCATTTTAAAATATATAATATAAGAAATAATATTTGTTTATGCGCGATCAAGCATTGTCAACTTATTTTTTGTACTTGCAAAAAGGTTATAGACACAGTACAAATAATTTCTAGTAGATCACACGCGTATATATATATATATATATATATATATATATAAAAATAAACGCATCACACTCAACGCATCACACTGGACGGGCCCCATTAAGATCTTGCGACCTTGTGTCGGGAGTCCGGAAACATACACAACACTGACACAAACACCCTGACCGCGACAAACATCCGTATAGCCAATACAGACATTTGCCGTGAGCGGGGATCGAACCCGCGACCTTTAGCGCTACAGTCAGTTGCAGTGACCACTGCGCCAACGTGTCTGTCAAATGATTGAATATAAAGAACGCAGCGCGGACTTGTAACACTTGTAGAATGTTAAGTTGCATGTTACAATGCACCAATCAGTACGCAGCGTTACTTTAGTGAATTTTTAATGAACACTTCAGTCGAATCGAAAAAGAAACGGAGTCGAATAAATTCGTCCAAGTACAATATTTGTTCCGACAGGTTTTTTTTTTAACTTTTGTTTCTACGTTCGAAGTTCGCGATTAAATTTTAAACGCTTAGGGAATAGTTCGTTTGTCCAATTAGTTCGGTTCTTAAATTTTATATACATGTTCGGATATTTCGATAAAATTGTGTAGTTCGTATTAAACTTGATTAATATTATTTTAATGATTTACTTAAGTGTGTATTAAATGCTGTTTCTATTCAAAAATTATGAGGTAAGGAGTATTTTGCATGTTTATTTTATATCCTACCTAAAAAGAGGAGTGTTACTGTTGTAATTATACTACTAAATAATAGGATATATAGTTTGAACGGTTTATTTAATACGACAGATGGAAAAGGAATGACAATACAACAAATATCAAATATAGAACAACGGTATAAAGAGGTTTTAATACATATAAGAATAGCCAGTGTCACAAGTGGATCATGTACTGAATAATTATGTTTACTTTCTTTCAACAGTTACAATGAACTCATTATGTTGCGTTTTTTTAAATTGATAACTGACGTAGTCAAGATGGTTATTAGTTATAATTAATAAAGATCTGTCAAAAGTATCAAGGTTATCAGCTCTTATTAGACGTCAAACTGATTTGAGCAACTTCTACTCGTCTCGTTAATTGTAAACGATATAAAAATAGCATAGTTACATTATCGTTGTCTTAGATTTTCGCGATTATTATTCATTGAAATAAAACTATTTTAAACGGTACACTGACTACCCGTGACCACGAACGCTGCAAAGTGCTCGAAACGTCGGGATGATAAAAATAATTAATATACGCGATTTAAATCCGTTTAAAATAGTTTTATTTCTATAGTTACATTATCTTGATTTGATGCTGCACCGTCATCTGAAATCAATAGGCTACATGACTCCTCATCAATTCACAGCAGAATCGTCTCGTTTTAGTTGTCTCTTATTGGTAAATTAAAAAATGATTACAAAAGTTTGTAAGATGTTTGAGGGATGTAAAATTAGGGTAGAACCGAACTTAATGTTTATTACAATGTAATAGGATTAAATCTTAACGCATCGTCCGTAATATAATCGCAATTGTCCGTTTCTCTAATACTTTTCGAAAAGTGAAGCACACAACAATTATTATAGAAACACGTTTTCAAATTTTAATTTGATCATTTTATCTAGATTATGATCAGTTTTGTATACACATATTGCCGAAAACAAAACACAGTTTCCATATCCAATGAAGCAAATAGTCTGCATCGATATTGATTCTTGCATATCTACATAACCTTTGGCGTTCACCCTTTCAAATTCAAATGAGTTCATTTAATCAGACTTGAACAGATTCTAACACAAGTGAATTTTATGTGATGAGAATCGAAGAATGTGTTTTCTGATGATCAGGACATTTTTTGTGTGTAGAGAAAGTGAAATGTTGGATTTTTTTTTTGTTTTATGATAATACCTGAGCCGAGATGGTTTAGAAGTTCCAACAGGTTGAAATGAAGTTATGATCGCTGGTTTTAATTTTAGCTATCATCGTTGACTTTATAGTGCAACATTTTGCTTTTTAAATTCACCTCGTGCTTGATGGTGAAAGAAGACGTGAGGGTCCTGCAGATGTCGGGAGATATTCTGATGAACGTAAATCCGCAAATTCAAATTGGAGTAGCGTGATGGATTAAGATCCTAACCTTTTTGTTACATAGGAGGAATTTCAAAGCAAAATAACACTTATGGGATTTTATAGTACAGTATACAGATGACGAAAGAGCAGATGGATGGATGGAGCACTTACAGACATTTGCAGCTCTAGAAGATAAAAAATCGTCTCCAGTTTAAGAAAAAATTAGTACTTTTTTGTCCACATATTTCTAGGCAAGAGTAACAACCAGACCCTGGTAAAGTCGGAAAAAAATGTTAGAGGGATGACGATGATGATAATGCTCCAGTTTGAAAAATAATAAGTGATGAAAAGGAATATAAAGTAATGAAGATATCAATATTAATAAGGAAGGTAATAAAAAACAGCTGAAAAAGGTAGTCTTAAACATTTTTGCCTAAAAATTCCTAGAATTTTACCGATAGTTTGTTTATTGATAGCTTGAACGTTTTTATTCTATAAAAAGTTTGAAGAACGAAAGGAAGATAGACTAATTAGCAGAAATATTCGCTGCCATAGTTCACTTGAAAGTAATTACGTTTGCAATAGAAGCCATTTTTTTCTACTGATTGCATCTATTATTTCTCCAGTTTAATCGATGACTGTCTTGTATAAAATAGGGCTATTTTCAACGCGAGAGTTTTAAAGCAAAATTTTACGTAAAAATATCATTGTCTTTTGTAAATTAATATAAATGTTTATAGAATTTCTTTTATATCTATAACTGTTCGTAGCTATAAAACATCTGATGACTTTTGTCTTTTTAGAAATTGAAAATTGTCACTTGTTTGTTAAATATTTTTAGGTGCGTTCAGAAATTTGTCTGTTTCATAGCTGTAGCATACAGTCCCATCTCATTGATATTTATTTTCGAATAGAAAATAGTTCTGTTTCAGAAATAGAAAAAGTGAGTTGAATTTAATGAAAATACAATGTTGTATTTAGTTTTGACCACATTTTACACGAGTATGTGTAGGTCATACGAAGTTCAGCGGGTCATCTAGTTTTAAATTGTTTTCGTTAAACTCAAACTTGTTCTAACTTCTTTCTAACATTTTTAGTATTTTGCCATGTTCTGCTTATTATTTTAGTTCCAATTTGACAAGTAATTGCTCTATAGATGATTGCTATGTGTGTTCTTAGACTCTTGAGTATGAACCAGTAAACTGTAAGACTTGAATAATTTTCGTATAATTTTTTTTTGATGCTTTTATAATGGCAACATTGATACGTCTTTAAACATTTTCTCTGAAATATGATTATAAGACATACAAGAACATATAACCAGACCATAAAACATTTTTTTTTTTTTTTTTGGAAAAGGCAGACTAAGAAGTGAATACTTTTGTTTGTACTATAATATCCATTCTCTTGCGATCACAAACGTCATCGTTAAAGAAATTTTCATTAGCAATATGTGAATAAATTTAACTCCTTCAATTTCTGAACATGAAACTGTATTTCAAAAACAAGTATACAACATTAACATCACAATTATCGAGTCGTTCGTTAGTTCACTGTGTGTACATTCAACTATTATCGCTAGACTGACTTCATAAACTTTTGCGTACAATTTAGTTTTGTTTGCTCTCCTCATACGAGTAATTAACGGCCATTTAAAGTGCTCACCGACATAAAAAGTATTATTTTTGTACCGCAGTTACGAATATTACCATTCGGTGTAATAAAAAAAAGGTGAAAATTTGGAAACTGTGTTTGGTGATATAATGGGATAAATTTTATGACAGTTTAAATGTGAGATAATATGTATAATGGCTGAAAAATTAAGGCTAATTTATTGCCCCCTTGTGGTATTACGCGCATTTATTGTTACTGTTTCGCTTTTGTGAATCATAGCGTGATGTAATATAGCCTATAGTCTATATTGTCATCAATAAACTGAAAATAAATAATATAAGATATTATTTTCTGTATGTAACACGTTTTCTAATATTATTGCTAAAAAGGGAAATATTATAAAGCTAAGGTTGATTCATTACTATATCTTCGTCTACTCTCATTGTCTATTAGAAAAAAGCGTAAGTATCGATATTCTTGACGATTCTCCTCGGTATAATTGTTGTTAATGTCAAAGTCAACAAGTTAGTTCATTGAAATTGTCAAGAGATGGCGCTGGATGTATCCTGAATCGCGCTATAACTTTGCTTTTTTGAAAGTATAAGGTGTTTAGTACTTATTGAATAATTATGTTCCCATGATTTGCACCTATTAGCTTGTTTTGGTAGAATCTACATTTCGAATCGGTGGTATCATTAATTTATATAATCTTTTGTTTCCGTTTTGACGATTCAGAAGTGCTCGTGAGAGCCTACTTGAATAAAGTATATTTTGATTTTGAGAGATTTCTTTCAATTTTCTCACACTAATCTGCTTATTTACTTAAAGTAAAACTAGGGATGAATAATATTTACAAAGGTTGAAATACGACGGGCAAGATCTTGCTCGTTAGTAGTATTTTTCTTTCCTGTTTCACTAATATTGCCGAAGTATTCCCGTGGCATTACAGTTGCATCTCGAATTTTGAACGAAAACAACAGTCACCTGAAAAGTATCTATTGTTACGGCATTTATTACATTTTTGCAATTTAGGTCATTTTTAAATTGTTTTGGGAATATGTAAAAATATTTTTATATAATGTATTTTTGTGAAAGTATTAAAAAAAGTATATTTATTATTGAAGGTACAAAAAGTACATTCAATTCTTTATATTATTTACGTTTAGTATAACTTATTATGATAAACTATACTGTCAAACATGCCACATTATGACTGTTACAGGAGGCATTCTAGAGCAAATATCAGAAATTAACTGTCAGAATATCTCTGCAGTTAATCATTAGTATGATAATTCATATGATCTTGGAAAGCAACAATTTTATTACTTACTAATGTTGTGCTGGACACATCGATAGCAATTCCTGAACTAATTTCCATATTACAGATTTCAAAACTACAAATTTTATACGTAGTATCATTCCCTATATTCCTTTAAGCCTTAGAAGACGACGTTTCAAAAGTCTTTTTACTTACGAGATCGTATCGTGAAAGTCTACGACGTACATTGAAAAAAAACCACGACTTGACATCGAGGTCCACGACGTCTAAACGTGACACGAAGTGACGTCACATCATTACACGACGTCTTAATGAGACATGAAACGACGTCGCATCGTCGTATTTTAATTCTAACGCTTTGGTTAAGATTGCGGTCCACAAAATTATAAAAAAAATACACTTTCTAGGAAATTTCTATTTTAATAGTAAATATTTGAGTCATGTCAATGTAAAGACATAAACAATAACTAAATGTCAGGGAATCTCATTTTAGGAAAGCAAATTAGGCTGTGCCTTTTTGTCAGTCAGCTCTAAATCTAGCTAACGGGCGAGAATTATATTTGTAAGTTTTTTCTATCGAGAGCGATATAAAACAATTCTGTAACCTAGTACTAGATATGTCGTAAGTTGTTACGGAAGCTGCGAATGTTAAAAATAAGGCACATACATTCTTTCAGGTATAAAGCAATGATAGAAGACTTTTTTAGATCTTTATGAATGTCTGAGTGTAAAACATATAAGCGTAATTCTCGCATTATACAGTAGATACGTCTCTAACTAAATAAAGTCTTTGTCAGAATAAGATCCGCAAGAAATCTTAACTTATACCGCTTTGTAATATACACAGTAATTTCATAAATTATTCGTATTATATACATTCAACCGAAACAAAAACAAAACTTTCTTTTGTTGTTTCGTGAAGTATCGTAATTAGTTGTTGTTGGACAATTTTTGTTGTTGTTGTTACCGGTCCTCAAATTTTGCTGGGACGTAATTAGTGAGGAAAAAATTATAGAATACGCGTGGCGGAGTTTTTTTGCCCGGGCGAAGCGCTTGCGTTGTACGCGGGCTTACGCTTGGTGCAAGTAATGAGAGCTGAGGTTAAAATATTTTTCGTTTAAAAAGATTATTTTCATCATCTTATATATTAACTAACAGTACCTCGTGGTTTCACTTGCGCTTAACATAGTACTTTCATACAAAATTCAAACCCCCGTTTTACCCCCATAGGGGTTGAATTTTGCAAAATCCCGTCTGACTGTAGTGAGCACCTACGTCCTAAAATAACCTATGCAAAATTTAAAACTCAAAGCATTTGTCGTTTCTGTGATTTCGTGATGAGTGAGTGAGTGACTTTTCGCTTTTATATATGTAGATAATTCATACAGAATAATAACTTTAATCATCAGAACATTTCCTATTTGACAACACCAATATCACAGTTTAATATACGATTTTGAATCAAATCTTAAAATTCAGATTCTTGAAGAATTGTTAATTAGAAATTTGCATGTACTCTTAACAAAGAAAATTAGACCACCTGTAAGGTACATATTGACACACTACATTCGCAAAAAATATAGTATTTATTGAAAATGTGAGTAGTATATTTTAAAAAACGTACAAGGGTTTTCAGTCTTTAAAATGAGCGCCACGATTGGGAAAACGTCTTGCGTTAATAAAGAAAAGGCTTGAAACAAACTCCACCACGCTGCTCCGAATCCGATTGGCAGTTAATTAGCAAATAAAAAATATCACGCCATACATACGTTCTTTAATTGGACCACACATAAAGGGACTTTAACTCGTGAGAACAGCATGCGAGACAGAGACAGATATACATTTCACGGTTCTTATTTAACAGAATAATATCATTCTTATCACAACTTGTTTACTATAATGATTTCGATACATCGTCATTTTTACGAGTACCGACGATTTCGTTGAACGATTTATTAGCCATAAATTACTTTGTCAGCTATTCGCTCGTTAATATGACAACTGTTGAGATAATGTAATGTGTTATTGCTTTTGAGTTGGTTTCGGGGTGCTTGAGCCATTTGTGTCTAGCTATAGATTAAATATAAATAATATGCTTGATATCATATGGTTATATTAAAGTAATTTCTAATAACAATACAAGAGTTAGCCGCAATGAGTTCGACAAGTATATTATACTAGTTTCATACGCGTTTATTAGTTACTACTTCCCTCCTATGAGCCGTAGCGTGATGTAATATAGCCTATAATCTTTCTTAATAAACGGTCTAACACAAACAAACAATCAAATCTTTCCTTATTATAAAATTAGTTTAGATAACGAAAGGTATAAGCGCATAGACTTTGGTACCCAGAATGATGACCACTTTGGACGTCTTAGTATAGCAACCAGATCGTGACTGAGTATGACGGGAGAGTTTCTTTGTGATTATAAAACAATTGACAAGCTTGTCAAAAGTTGGAAATAGCTACAGATTCTTTATGTTAAATAATATGAACGTAACTTGACGACCGCTTTGGTGTAGGGGTGCTGAATGTACCTCTAACGCCGACAGTTGCGGGTTCGATCCCCGCTCGGGGAGATATTTATAGTTGTATAACTATTTGTTCCTAGGTCTGGATGTTTGTCCTTGTGGGTCTCCCCACCGTGCCTCGAAGAGCACGTAAAGCTGTCGGTCTCGGATGCTATCACAATCACCGATCATCATAACGATCATTATCAGATCGTTACTCGTAGTAGGGAAAGTATTCTAGTCTAAATGGTTACTGGCTTGCCTTCAGGGGTTGCGGAGGTCAGATGGCAGTCGCCCTGTGTAAAAATCAGTAACTCGTCAATATCTGGTCTAGAATAGAAAGCAGACCCTGGTATAACCGGGAAAAGTGCTAGGTAGATGTTGATGATGACTATGAACGTAACTTATCTTTAGTTATAAAATACCTTTGGCTTAAATGGAATTGGTATTTCTATTTAATGCACGGCGATGAAGACAAAACATCATGGAAACTTGAATGTCTACAGAGAAATTTTATGACAAGCACATTCGTCAATCCCCAGTGGGGCATTTGTATATAAAACTCTATACTTTGAGGCCCAATTTTCGAAAATTCACGTTATTGTTTTTATAAGAACATTCTGCCATCTCCTTTTTGATTTTTACCTGATTAATTCACAAGGAGTATAATATTTTAACCGCATATGTATGTTTATATATATGTACATATGTATTTATGTGAGTATGTCCGTTCCATTGAGACCCCCTATAGATTAAACGGCTTTATAGATTTTGAAGTGTAAAATGTGTATTAGATTCATTCCCAGAGTGGCGGACGTAAACTGCCAAAACTGGCGAACCGTCGTTGAGAATTCTTGTAGCGTAAATAGTTTAATTATTTTTTTATTTTTTAAATGATTTGAGTCTTTTTGTATATATGTATATAATAATTGCTGGCAAATGAACAGGCAAGACACCTGATGTTAAATGATCACCCCAGCTCATGGACTTTAGCAGCACGCAAGAAGAGGAGCAAGAAGCCGCAAATACGTAACCAGCTTAAAATGGAATTAAAGGGAATAGATTTGGGGAGGGGGTCAGACTTCCGCTCTCACTCACCGTACCAAACACAGATATTTTAGCTACTTTACGCCGATCTCCTGTGAGAGTGAGCAGCCTCGATAGAGCCAGTAACGAGCAGTAATCAGTCAGCTACAACTAAGCTACCTCAGTTAAACATTTGTATAACATTGGATTATCAGGTTTAATCTTTTTTTAATTTAATTACACGAGATAAAGCATAATTATTCTGTTGATGTATTTGAAGCAATTTGCTTGTTTGTGGTTATAGATTGCGGTTTAACCGATATAATAATCAAATGATCCGACTATTGAATTGGCACCAAATTATGTACAGATGATTACCTTCAGACAATTCTATTCCGTACATGGATTATCTATTCAAACTATAATTTATTTATTGTTTTGTGTCTAGATGCTAGTTTGCATTTAGTATTATAAAAATATTTTTTTCATATTCGTACATAATATGTCAATCTATATAAATAAATAATATTGATGTGTCTGTTTGTAGTATCAAATTAACAGCTTGTAACTAAATACATTTGAAAGTATACAGCTTATATCAAAACCACAATTTCTTAAATTTTTTGTTTCTCTGTTTTTTTCTGGTAATATATGAAACGGCTGGACCGATTTAGACGGGACTTTCACTCATAGACAGCTACCGTAATAAGGAGTAACTTATTAATACTTTTTTTAAAATTTTATTTATTTTAATTAAAAAAAAAATGTTAAGCAATAATAAGTTATGTTACCAGCTTCGCTTGCGTTAATGTAAATTGTGTTATTCCGGACGACCTTCTAAAGTTTATTTTTCTGGCCGGTACGATACGCGCGCCATCTACTGGGAGTTAGTTGCACTGTACTTTCTCGCAAGTACAAACAAATAGTTGACATCGTTTTGACAGAGTATAAGATATGAACGAAGAAATATGTAAATTTAAATATTTTACATGTTCTACTTTTTTTTCAATAATCATTCAAATTCTTTGTTAAGTATTTGAATAAAAAAGAACAAGAAAGTGAGAGAAACCGCAATAAACCGTTAGTTTTTGAAAGCAAAATCCTCACTAAAAGAATTCAAAGTTGCACTTCAATTGGAATTCTTTAATTCAGTTTAATTCCCAGCAATTGCAGCGCTTCAGATTGAGTACATTACTTGTTGGAAGAAGAATAGTTGTAATAAATAAGGAAAAGTATCAATTCCATCGAATTAGTAACTATCGCGTACTTGGCTCTGAGTTCTACAATACGTTCGCGCCTGCCAAGGAACGGGCTTCAGGGCGCAGATTTGACGTAAGACAGTCGCAAGACATGTTATTTGCTGGGTTATATTAAGTAATTTCTATTAACACACACGTTGTAATAAAATAATTAATTTATGTGATAATTTAATTAAATGTATTTTAGGAGTATATAAATTTATTTACATATAAGCATTTAATCTAAGAAAATATGTTAAAAATACAGCTATTTAATATGTTTTATTGTTGAGGATAATATATGCTATTTTAAAAGGCTTTTTAAAAATGTTTAAAAAAGCGGCCGTGTTATATAGCGAAAGTTTTATTACATATTTAATCAGAAAACGCCGTAATTTGTAACATACATTCCTTCATAACGTAATTAATTATTGTTATTATTAAAAAAAAATAGAAGACAAAAGAGCAGATGAGACACTGATTTCGTATTGATATTAAGTGATTGATAAGTCTATAGAAATTTGCAGCACCGGAGGAGTCCAAAATGCATTCAAAATAAATAATAAGGTATGAAGGGAAGAGGACATAAGGAAAGAATGGAAGTTGGGGTAAGAGTTCTGGGTTCTCTTACACTAAACGCAGACTTTAAATGAGATGAACTCTACAGCCAGGCTCTACCTTAGTCAAAATTTAAATGTTTGTAGCAATAAATAACACATTTTTCTGAAGTATGTACATAAAATAATATTTTAATAAAAACATGTCATTAATTTTGTCATTAATGTATTTAAATGTCTAATTATCTTATTTCAGTTTATTTTATGATAAAATAATAGTATTCTTTGTTAGAAAATGAACACGTAAGATGCGACTGTCTGTTGTCTGTTCTTACCTACTCTCCTTATGGTTGTTTGCGAAGTGCTTTGGATAATGACTGAGCCATCGAAAAATCTTAGTTCAAGGCACTTTTAATTGATGACGTGTAATATTTTAAAACTTTATTGCAAAAAAAGTTTAAATTATATAATTATAATATCAAAAATTACAAAATAAAATTAAAATATAATAAACTCGTAATGTAATTAAAGTAACGGAGTATATTTTTAATTTCTTTTTTGAAATAATTATTCAGAAACGGACGTGCGTAATTTTATTTTTAACATAAGTAATTTATACTAAATATGTAGAAGTTAAAAAAATATCTGTATTTTGTTTATTATTTCTATAATTATTATTATTTTACAAAAAAAATATTTGTTCGAAACATAATTTTAAAATATCATCACAATATTTGTTGTTGAAATTCATTGAAGAAAATGAAATCATATATAGCTGATAGCAAAAACTCGATTACGAAGTCATATTAACGTTTAATATGAATCTCTCTCAATAATAGACTTTTAGTTGAACTTTCAAATGCGAATCCACGAATAGACGAGTTTCGTTAATAGGCTTTATGTTTTGTTAAAAAAAACTTATTTTTCAATAACTTTAATAATGTAGACGTCACGTTGCGCTGAAACGGGAGGGGTGGGGTCGACGCGGCGGCAGTCGTAGCCCGCGCGTAGCCCGTAGCGCTACGTCGTAGCGCCGTTACGTGTGTAGCCGTTTCAGTGCCGACCTGTAATTTGGTGTATCAAATTTCTTGTAATTTATGACACACTCGTAATTTATGTGTCTGTAGTGATGTGTTAAGTGATGATGTGATGAAGTAATCTGGTATTATTTAAAAGGAGTATTCGCTTTGTCCCGTGTTAATGTACGTAGGATTTTTCGTGATGTTGACTTATCATGACACATTTTTTTGTGACTGAGAGCCTTTGAAGCAAGTATTTTATCCAGTTCTATTATTTTTATGGATTTTACTGAGGTATGTTATAATTTTTTTATCACTATTTATAAGTTTTAATCTCTACTAAGTGTGATATGTAAATCATCTCTAATACATTTATGGGAAAAAATGAAATATAATATAATAAACATTAAAATAATATAACAACATAAAGAACATTTATAAGACTTTACAAATCATATTGTTATATTTACAGAATACTTTTTATCTCGTACTATATAATAAAAATAATAAAATTTTCTCTTTTAACAATTCCTTTAAAAATACCTTGTCCATTTAAAACCAGTCGTTATCATAATATTTAAAAATGATTAAATATATTTACTTATATTTTTGTTTTTTGTCCACAAAGATAGATACTTCTCAAATAACGAAGGTTCCCCACAGGGCTTATTGTTCCGAGATCTGTGGCGGTAAACACCGCCGACGTTTATAGGCGTTGTTGAAATAAAAAAAAAAACTGTCCTCGTTTTTCCTTATTTCGATTAACAATAGAGGATATCTCTCAAATATTTCAAGGTACCGTTCAAAGAATCTCGTTACGGTTCAATGAAATGTTATTTCATTGTGTTTATTTGATATGAATTAAAGTCAAGTTTCAGTGAATATTTTAATTATATTTTCACTTTTATAACTTTCGTAGAATATAAGTTCAAGTTCATTCTTACAAATAAAATTGAAAGTTGGAAAGAAATTATCGAACAAGAAAATTATCTACTAACTATATATTTTACAAACTATAGTGATATAAACCGTGATCTATAAATTGGAAGCAATTAGCAATATTGTTATATTATTCATTATAATAATTAATTAGGGATATAAGGGACTTAAACTATACTAATATTATTCTGAGATGAGTTTTGTTCGTGTATATACGCTCTCTGGAATTAAGGAATTGAAATTATTCCATCAGTATTATGTTACATTATAATTAAATAATAAAGACTACATTTTATTTTCATAAAAAAAATTAGTCGATATTATACATTGATGCTGAAAACGTTGCTTTATAGTTTTATAGGAATTCTGATTAAATTATTTTGATATAGGGTTAACTCGGTTAATTTTGGGTAACATAGAATTGTCAGTTGCATATTTTTGTATTGCTTGTATACTATTCTAAAGGTAGCCGCGGCTTTTATCTAGCTTTGTGAATATTTATGAATGAAAAAACTAGATGGCAGCACCAGTTATTATTTCACATATACATGTAATTAATTTTCCTCATGAATGCATTGCCAGATTGATTAACGTATAAAAAAAATATTAGTTCTCAGTAGATTAAAGAAACTCAATGACATGACATGCTTAACTTTGACAGGAAGAGTCAAGACGATATTTTTATGATAGTCTAGCAGTTACTCGCGGCTTCGCCCGCATATATTTTGGAATTTCAGCTAAATAAATCTACCAGTGAAATTGTTACCGTTCTTGGATTAAATACCCCCTAGCGTCACTTTAAGGCATGATTTTGAAATTATAGGATATATTTAGTTATTCTCCCTAAGTAATGTTTGTACTGAATTTAAAAACAATTCGCCAAAAAATACATTTTCTCCATATAATCTTTACTACCCCCTTGCGGAGTTTAAGTGTGGAATAATAGTATCCTGTTTTCTATTTTACATTACATTACTATCAACCATAAGTCTGTGTATTAAGTTTTAAGTTTTTACCCCTTTTCACCCTCTCAGGAGTGAATAATGAAAAAACTGCCAAAATTTCAAGATTAGTCCGGATAAGTGATTTTATATTTACAGATATTAAATTAACAATTATAAGATAGTTATATATTTGAAGGTATAACACATAAATTTTTCCTAAAAATTATGTAATCTTTTAAAAAATTGTATGAAGATAAAATTTGCCTTTCATATCGCGGTATTCGGTCACATGGAGAAATAACTCATACCTGCCTTATTATACGAATAAGCGAAGGGTCGAAATGCCTGAAATATATACACCGCAACGTACAATCACCATTGATAGACATGACTTAATATAATATATGGCACACTGTATCAGACGTTGTGTATGATGAGAATTACACCTGTAAATTTTACTCTCTATACATAAATTAGGCAACTTGGATAATATACTTATTCAAGTATTTTGATTTTCATTATATTTTGTTAATATCTTTTGTTGTATATATATATTATGCATACTACGGGATGTAGGAGGTAATAACGTTCTCCTTTTTCTTAAGCCAGTTGATAGCTCTGTAACTTGGTAATAGGGTAACTGAAACTGTAGATAATAATACTGTACTAGTACTGACAGTCAATTATTTCAATATTAAACCAATGATGAACAATTTATATAAATCTTCATGAAAGTCTGAGAGCAAAACTTATAATTATAATTTTCTTTAAGTCTGGAAGCTCTCGGAAGAGTAAGATGCATGTTGGACATGTATATGTTCAAGGTCACGTTATTTATCTTCATATTACGTCGGACGTTGAGTTCGAATGTGTTGCTATTGGTAGAGTCACGCGATTGTAGGACATCCACGACCAAAAGGTGATGTTAATAATCTTTATTTTATCGGAAATTGTTTGGACGTGTTGCTCTTGGAAGAGCCAGAAGCTTGTCGGACGTCGCAACACTCAAGGTCACGTTAATAATCTGAATATTGTGTGTGTTTGGACGTCTCTTCTCGGAAGAGTCAAAAACTTATCAGATGTCAAGACACTCAAGGTTACGTTAATAATTTACACATTGTGTCAGTCTTTTATGATGTGTTGCTCTTGGAAGAGTCAGATGCTTCTCCGATGTTCACACTATCAAGGTCACGTAGTTTTTATTGAAAATAGCAGACAAATGATGTTAAGTGATCACTGCTGTCGATGAACTTTTGCAGTACCAGAGGATCAATAAAATCTTTACCAGCTTAAATAAGAAAAGGCACAGAAGCATGGGAAGGGATGTGGAACGAGGTTATATTTCTGGCTCTTTTATTCACAGTACGAAATGAAGCTATTTGGCTATTTTATATCAATTTTCGTAAGAGTGTGGTGCAGCCAGGACGAACCAGTCTGTATACAAACTGTAGTCAATTAGATACAGCTCGGCTCTACCACAATGAAACACTTCTGCGACATATTGCATTGTATTTAAAAGCAACCCTATGTTATCACTGAAAGTATTTTATTTTCCATATAGTATTTCACTATAATCAGCTTAGCGGTGAAAGTAGCCGCTTAGGCGTGAAAGTTTAACAGACAGACAGATAGAATTACGTTTGCATTAACATTAGTATGGATTAGTATTTGCGGTCACCTTTCCGGTCAGTGTCTATTATCGTGTTAGACGAGAATTAAACTTATATGTTTTACTCTCAGACTGTCATAAATATTTACATAACCTCTGCCATTGCTTTACAAATAATAAAAAAATACTACCAGTACTGTTAGGCGAGAATTATAAAACAACTCTAACATAGTTATAAGTACTTAATAAGTAGTTACGAAAGCTGTGAATATCAAATATAAGACACTGACAGTAAATTCTAGAAAGCCTAGCTTTAGTAAAGCCAGACCATTCGTAGCTTTCGTAACTATTGGTTAGTTAGTTTATTCTTCAATATTTTCTCCAGTATATTAGAAAAAAAAAACTATAACACATGCAAGGAAGAGATAGATAGTTGAAATAAATTGCAATTAAGTATATAATTATATACATACTTAAGACCTTAAAAACAAAATTTAAAAGCCAAACTACTGAATCGGTTTTGATAAAAATTTATAGGACCAATACGATAAATTTCAGATAAGTAGCTACTCGTAAAAACTTAACAACATAACATTTTTTAACCAAACATTCCAATATAAGAATCTTTTCACAAAGGATTCACAGATACAAATGTAATCTGAAAGGTCCCTTTAAAAGGTCAGAGGTTACGCTTTACATATCAACAATAATGCGAGTGAATTTTGTAAAGATTTAAACGATATTTCATGTTAGTAACAGACAGAGAAGATTTTAATTTTAATTTAAGTTTGAGGATGGATCATTTCAAGATATTGACTTTGATATAATTACTAATAATATAAATGAGAAAGTAACTTTGTGTGTCTACGTGTTTGTTTTTGTTTTTTCACGCGTAAATTACTAAACTAATTTTGATGAATTTTATTTTTAATTTATGCTAATTTATTTAATATCGTACAGAGGTATATAGGGTACATTTCGATGTGAAAATAAAACTTAAAATTGTGGTTCATGAAAGTATGTATTTAGGACACGTCATTTTTTTTATATAAATTCGCTCTTTAGAAAAAGGGCTATGGGAAGATAGTATATATAGAATGATTAATTCGGATGGGTTAGTTGAGATAAATCCGAAACTATGAAAGCTAGAGAAATTAGTTGAAGGAAACCAAGTGACCGATTTTGAAGTTACGAAAACTGCATTTAACGATTTGCGAAAAAACTCCACTGGAATCAAACTTGATATTTTATTGAATATTTTCTTTTTTATTTTGTTAAACTTTATATATCGTGTAATTAAAATTGAAAGAAAACATTTACTGTCATACTACAAAAGACGCATTCAAACCACGTTGAACACGTGTCTAGCTAAACAGTGTTTAAAAATTAAACATTGCTTAGAATATTATCTAAATTGCTTAACAGCGAATAAACTCATAAAAAAACTTACATTTGACAGCTAAAAAGGTTCTTAACATCTATTAAACTCACTTAAACGTATGTTAATCTATATCTAAAGCATGTTTAAATCAAAACTGTCTTTAGACACGGATTTGTAGTATGGATTTTTTTAAACACGCGTTTAACGTCTGTTTAAATCTTTTGTAGTAAGGCAGTAAATTTTTAAAATTTAATTAGACAAAGGTTGGAAATGATGGCCACTTTCATGATTATTGGCAATTTGATAATAAATACAGCCGTACTTTCTTTTAGTCCAAGTTCCTACAGAACTCAGAACTAATATTACAGAAGTAATTTTGATGAAAATTTTAGGCAATCTTCAGATTTGTTCACTCGTTAAACAATCTTCACATATGTTCAACGAGTACGTATCGCTGATATTTAAGAATATCGATGCAACTAAAAATGATGAATTTTAGGGAATGGGGTTTTTAAGTGTCTTTTATTAATGTATTGGTGCATAGCTGTGAAATTTAAACGATATTATAACTTTATTGATTTAAAGAAAATCCATTATCGCAACTCTCTTCATGATAAAACATCAAAGATTTATGGTCTTTTGACATACTTCGTTCTATTTGTTACAATTTTGAGTTACTACGACATTCTTGCAAACCAGCGATATATTGGTTAAGCATTTCAATTGCGGTATAATAAGTATGTGTTAGTAAAAGTTCTCTCCAATCTCCAATTTGAAATTCACTAAAATCTGTCGAACAATAAAAAAGAAGAGTTTTATTGAACTTTTTCTAAAATATTGATTAAGAATAGTTTAGACATCTTTAAGCGCCATTTTCTCAAAATGAGAGTCCGTGTGGCTTGTGGAATTACACATATACTGGCTAAGAATTGTATTCGCGGTATTAAAAGTACGTATTAATTTGGGTTAAACTTATCTTCAATCCATATTTGACTACAATCTGTCGAACAAGACAACGTTCTCCACATTCTCATATTCAATGTTCACTTTTTGTACTAAACTATATATAACTTCGCAAATCATAACTCTATTCTTGTCTGTACCCGCATCACGTAAAACTACTGAAGATGGCAAGATGATTGTGGGTTTTATAATTTCTTTGTAGGTGTGTTGTGATTATTTTATTGAAAATGTGAGCTTGTGGCAACGGTATTTTATAATTGTAACTAGCGGTTTCGCCCGGCTTAGCGCGCGTATATTTTCATATTTGAAAGAAGCGATTGAGAAACCTATTAATATTATGTTAATTTTACGTTTTATGTTTTACAAATTATTATTATTAGCATCAAAAAGTAATTGTAAGTATTAAGTTTTAAATAAATATGTCCACAGAATATTATTTTGCATACAGTGTACACCTTTGCACCCCTTTTAGGGGAGGAATATCGAAAAACATTACTTAGTAGATGATTAAAAATTAAAAGAAACCAACTGCCAAAATTTCAAGTTTGTAGCCCCCGCAGTGTAATCTCTGCGTTGATAAATCAGTCAGTCAGGACAAGTGATTATATACATATGTATAGATAAATGATTCACACTCAATTAAGGGGTTCAGTAACACACAACAAAAACACAAACACGCAGACCACGACAAACATTCGTATAGAAAAAACAGGCGTTCGCCGTTAGCGGGGATCGAACCTGGGATCGTTAGCGCTTCATTCAGTCGCAGTGATCACTGCGCCAACTATCGTCAAGCTATAGATAACTTACGTTTATACTATTTGACGGTATAAATCTGTACCTATTTCTAACTTTGAAAGCTCGTCAATTGTGTTTTTAGCCCAAAGGTATTCTCTCCTGTCTCACGCAGTCACTAGCCGGTTGCTAGGCAACGTCGTCTAAAATGTCAAAATCCATGACTTTAATATATATCTATTGTACATAAATTTTTAGGTTTCTTGCGTTTAATTTTGTTTAAAAAACTATAACTCAAACTAGTCGTAATTTAACACTCAAATAAGAATTCTCGTTTCAATAAATATTCCTAATAACAAAATATAGGAACCAAATCTAAAACAATTGAAAACACATAAAACAATTTTACGAAAAAAAAAACATATAATTCATGCCATAATTTATTTCAAGTGTCAACTTATTATGTAATCATATCTCGTTATTCGAACATTTAAAACCCGAGTACACTTAATACAACAACCACGCGATGTTTGGGCTTGGGCATAAATCAATTTAAAAAAAATGTCGTGTGAAGTACCTAATCTGTCGTGTGAAGTACAGTGAACTCTTTATAATGGCACACGGTATAACCGCCGTTGTAATTATAGTGGCAAATATTAAATTCGCATGACAAAAATTTACGTGACCGCTGATTTAGGGTTCTTTGTGTGTATAAAAAATGAAAATTTTAAAGTATTACCATTAATTAATTATTTGTTTTCCGTTTATTTTTATCTGTTTTTTAGTTAAGACCTTTTTGTTAAGAACTGGTACAATTATTAAGTTGTTACTATTATTATAAAGAGTTATATCATTAACTTAATTTACAGTTTACTATTATTTTAGTTTATATTATTATTATTTGACAGACACGTTGGCGTCATGGTCACTGAAACTGACTAAAGCGCTAACGGTCGCGGGTTCGATCCCCGCTCACGACAAACGTGGGTATTGGCCATACGATGTTTGTCGTGGTCTGGGTGTTTGTGTTAGTGTTGTGAGTGTTTCCGGACCCCCGACACAAGGTCATGAGATCTTAATGGGGGCCGTTGAGTGTGATGCGTTTATTTATTTATTTATTATTATAGAGAGTGTTTTTGCAGTTTGTTTGTAAGTTTGTATGTATGGCGTAATCACAATCTAAAAGCACTGATCCGATTTGAAAAAAACTTTTTGCGTTAGATACGAATTAATGGGGGAAGGTAATAGGCTAGATCAAACTATGACTCATGGGAGTAAAGTAGTGATAATAAACGCGAGTTAAATCGCAAGGGACAGCTGGTTTGATCAAAATCAAAAAATACTTTATTCAAGTATACATTTAAAAGTACTTTTGAATCGTCAAAACAAATAAAAGTTTCTTAAATTAAGAAAAAGCTACACCGGTGATATAAACTAATAGTCTGAGGGTTCTTTAAAAAATAAAAAAAACCTGATATATACATATAAAACTGTGAACTGTTGTGACCGTTTGTAGTCTAAACAATTTGACTGATTTTTGGAGTGCGAGGTGCATTAGACTGTCGGGTTTTGGTGACTTTGTCTGCGATGTCTGTGATGTCTACGTCATAGCGGCTTTATGCATGCCAAGTCTCAGCCCAATCGGCTTAAAATGGACAAAGTTTCATACAAACTTTCATCCTATATATCATCCCCATGGGGGTAGTAGTAATCAAAATCCTTTCTTAGTGGATGCCTACGTCATAACATCTACCTGCATGCTAAATTTCAGCCCAATCGATCCAGTGGTTTGGGCTGTGCGTTGATAAACCACTATGATAGTCAGTCAGTCACCTTTAAGCTATATATATTTAGATTACGTAAAACTTGTAGGAAGTACGTAACAACAGTATGGTCCTACAGAATTCCGAGTGAAACTTTGACTCGCACTTGGCCGAGTTTTAACGCTAAGCCCGCTAAGCATCGCGTGTCGTTTCATGATTTTATTTTATAACCACGCGAACTTCTTGTTTTCGTTGAATAAGGGTTATTAAATTATACACACTGTTTTGTGTTTGAAAATATGACATTGATTGTTGATTTTTTAGTTTGAAATTTTGTGATTTTTTTAAAGGATTAAAAACAATAGTTGTTTTGAAATATATTTTATCGCGTGTCACGAAATATGAAACGAAAAGAAATGTAACATTAACTGTTTATTTTAAACGTTTTCTATTTTAAATTTACGATTGTCTTCGTGTTAAATATCTATATATAATTTCAGTACACAAATGTTATATAGAGGAAAGATTTTATTGTTTGTTTGTTTGCATTGAATAGGGTCCGAAATTAGTAGACCGATTTAAAATTGCGTAAATTAGACCATTTATTGAGGTAGTTGTTGAGGACGATCACACGGCGACTCAGGAGTGAACCAGTAACAATAAACGCAGCTATGGCGTTATGTGCACTTAACACATAATAATAATAATAATCTTTATTTCAGACCATTGATCCATATTTTAAAATTACAAAAAACAAACAAAAATTAATATAATACATTCTACTCATATGATCAGCCCTCACCAACATTTATGTGTGAAGACCGATCCAATGAGAATAATGATGAGGACTGTAAAATCGTTTGCAACCAATCACAACCCACTTCGTGACATTAATTTAATTATAACATTCCTGAAGTCAACATAAGTAAAAAAAAAAACACCTGTCTTATACCTTGGTTTTCCAAGATTCCGGGCTGTCAAATTATGGGCGCAATATAACGGGTGTCAAACTATGATTTTACGGCGTCCTAGGAAGCCGTGCCATACTGTTTCCATATAAAAGGTTTGAGTGACGTCACCTGAAGATATACTCGTCAACAGGCAGCAACACATCCTGACAGGCTACGTCATTCTAGGAAACCAAAACTTTAATAATAGAACATCCACGTGACATTGGCGACGTAACATAACGTTAACTAAAGAATTAAATAGAATCGAAATGTCTGTTCGAAATTTTAAATTAACAGCTTTTAATTAAATGCATACGAATATATACACGGTACTTAGATGAAGAACACAATTGTTAAAAAAAATTCTGTCTGTCTGTTATGCTAATCTCTGAAACAGCTGGACCAATTTTGACAGGACTTTCACTCACAGACAGCTAATTTTATAAGGAGTAACGTAGGCTACTACTATTTTAAAAATTGTATTTATTTGAATTAATAAATAAAAAAGAGGGTTTCGTGAAAACAAATTTTAAACCAATGAAATAGTGAAGAATATCCGATTCAAGTATCCCTCCTACTTTAGGTAAACATTATATAAATATATTTTTTCCTCAAATTAACGTAGATTAAATTAATCATTGTACCGCGGAGCTAGTTAATTATATAACGGAATCAGTTAACACCAAGTCACCATGATGTCTAAACTCTAGAAAATTTAAAAATACAAAAATAGTGCTGCCATTTAAAAAAAAAAACAAAGAAAAAAAACTTTTGTTAATCCTACAAATTCCTAATTACTCAAACTTTGAAATTTTATCTTGAAGTTCCATTCTAATGCGCGTAGCGGCCACGTAATGTGCTCTTTCTTGTTTTATTTAAAAAGGTTTCTTGCGAGGTAATTAGAGTGAGGCCTTTTTGTATCTTTCTATAGAATATACATTTACCCAGACTTCTGTTCTTTAATTAAAATAAGCTTAAATACATAGTGATTCAAACATATTGTTTTATTGTTTTTATTATTATGTAAAGAAATAATAAAATACGAAATAATCGTATTAGAAATTTTAAAATGATACCAGTAAAATAAGTTGATGAGTAATAGATTGGCGCAGTGTGGGCATGTTATGAGGAGGGATGAATTTCATGTGACAAGAAGAGGGTTAGATGACTATGGGTTACGATGCTTGAAGTAGACCAAAGAAAAGATGGATGGGTTGCGTAAAAGGTGACATGAGAAAGGAGTGTGTTGAGATGATGGCTGATAGGGAGGACCAGAACAAGATGATCATGATCATTCTGTTCTGTGACTTGTTTTTATTTTTAAATAGTTTGTCTTATCAATCCTAACCAAAAATGAAGCCGGGATAGTGATTAGAACTCGTCGATCTTAACCGGTGATCGCTGAGTTTTTAAGTGTTAAATTTGTGTTTAAATTCATCTCCTGCTCGACGGTGAAGGACAACATCGTGAACAATTACCTAAATATTAAAGATAAATTGTATTTTAAGAAAATATATCTGCCTTAATTAAGTTACGAATTTTATACTGTTAAATAATTTATTATCATATCGTAAAGATACTAGCGGCTGAAAATATTTTACATTTCTAAATAGTCTGAGTAAGGCCGATCTTAGTCATAGTTTTAAGAGTCTTTTATAACGATATACATTATTGTATCGGTTTACTACAATTATAATGTAAAAAAAAAACAGAATTAATTTAGATTTTAAAATTTAATTCCTAAGTTATCTATTTTTTCTTTCAAACTTTAATATATTAAAGAGTAAGATAGATAAATTAAATATAGAAATAGATCACAAATGTAATAAACAAACAATATTACTTTCTTATTAGTCATAACAAGAAATACATTTATTTGTAATAATAACAATTAATTAATCAATACAAATAAATGACATTATTAACACAACCAAAGTCTAACATCAAACACAACAGACGAAGCTATAATACCATCGACGTATTCCCATATACCTTTTGATGTTTATGTTACCCGCAATTAAATTCCTTGTTAACTCCTCTTGTCTCATATAAAGGTACATGGTCTATACAGACGTAGGCATAATAGTTATAGCTACAATACGTTAGCGCGCGATGCGAGCGGGCCGTAAACATGTTGCGAATAAAATGTTTGACACTATTTATTGTTATTTAGACACGTGCGGGTTTCGAGTGATGGGTATATGCGGCGTAATTGAAATGGAAATGTTTAGAATTTCAATGTGTGTAAATAAGATCTGTGTTAGCTATAGCTATATGGCTTGAAGTATTGTACGCTTATATACTCGTTTACTGAACTATCGTTAAGACTAGTTCTTTGTGGAATAAATAACACAACACCAACACAAACACCCAGATCACGACAAACATCCGTATGGTTTTTAGAGATGTTTGCAGTGAGCTGGGTTCGAACCCGCGTCCGTTAGCGCTTAAGTCCATCACAGTGACCACTGCGTCAACGTGTCTTTTAATAATATAACTAATAGTTTTTAAATATAGGAAATGACATAGGAAAAAAATATATAAGAATACTAAAAAGCTAAATTACAGGAAGGCAAAAAATATAATGTTTAGTTCATTTGCATGACATACTTCAGTTATATTGATTTAAAATTTAAATTAGTAAATCCATTAAGGTGAAAATTTTACGGGACCAATCTTAAAGTATATGCTTTCAAATATTTTTTTTTTGAAGTTGGAAACAATTACCAAAGGTCGTTGTCTTAGATTTTTGTGATTATTACTCATTGAAATAAAACTATTTTAAACGGATTTAAATCGCGTATATTAACTATTTTTATCATACCGACGTTTCGAGCACTTTGCAGCGTTCGTGTTACGAACATTGCAAAGTGCTCGAAACAATGTTATGTTATTTCAATGAATTAACAAATGAATTGAGAACCTCGTCTTACGAAATGGATTGAAAAAGAATGTATTTCTAGTCGTTCTATTTATGTAATAATTTTATATTATATATATACAAATAATTGTAAATCTTTTGCAAATATTTTCATGAGTGAAGAGTACAAATAAACAGAAGTTCAAATATTATATATTATTAAACAATAAATTATTTGTGCGAGTAATAAAAGAAAAATCGTGAAATTCTAAAGGTTAAAACTACAGGTTATTAATGGTTGAATTCATGTACTAACAAATATTGAAAAAGCTTTATATTTTAATATGATTTTAATTCAATACCAATTAAATATAGTTTTTCTTAAATAAACTGATTTTTAATGCGATGTCTTCGTCAATTATAAATCGATTTTAATGTTTCTTTAAATATTTAATAGGAGAAATAAATATAACTTAAAACTTTTTTTTCGTTTTAATTAAAAAACGAATATAAATAAATAATAACTATCAACTGAAAACGAACTAAATATATACAAATATGACGTTTTGAAACTGCTCCTAATGTGTAGTGTGATTAAGAGCGGGCAATTATTGAAATAATAACGGGTATATTTTAAAATCCATGTATTTATACATGTATGAAGCAAAAACTCTACCCCTTTTTATAAAAATTGCGCGGACGGTGGAATATAAAATTTTGTACACTTATAGTTTATATAGAGGAGTGCTATTTAATGCTAAGATTTTTTTGAAAATTATGTTCAAACTAGTAATTTATAATAATTATGGTTGAATTTCGGCCCTTGGGCGATCACTAGTATTTTTTAAATGTCTCAGTAGTGTTAGTGGAATGATGAATATTGTTATTATTTCGTAAAAAAATATAAGCTACTTTAAACTTAATTATTTTGTTTTTCACCCACGAAAATATTTGAATAAAAAATTTATAATCACACCGTACTTTGTATTAATAAATATAATAACATTCCTACATTATGCACTCTATTTATCTATATCTAGAAATACACTCTATTTCAACTGATTAAAAAAAATGAGGAGATTCTCAATTCTTAATGTATGTTTTTTTATCTATTACCTCAAAGCTCCGTCATTTTTAACCGGTTTTGTTTTTTTTTTTTAATAGAAAAAAAAACGATTCAGTAGTTTGTTTATTAAATCAAAATCACTGAAATTACTATGTCATTCAAGCGTTTTTTGCTTTTGAAGTCAGTTTATTAATAAAAAACGCTTAGTTATTAGTAATTATTTAAATATAAATAAATAAATATTCGCTGTTAATCGCACCACGCATTGCGCAGTTTCGACATGTCGACATCTTTGTGTCACGTGACTCGAAATGGCTGCCGTCGCTATTATTTTGTTAAGGACCCGACTAACACAGTTCAGACGTGTAATTCAAGGAACGGGAACATCGTTGTGAACCAATTCCGTGTCTTAACATTAGATAAATGTGTTAGCGAAACTTGTAATTAAACTTACGTGTTAGTTTTGTCGCTTTAGGTCATAGTAGTTAGGGCTAATGTCTTTTTCATGTGATTTATATGTAAGTGCTCTTAGATTGTTGGGTTTAATGTTAGGTATTTTTGTTTGGTTATATTAATTGAGTTCGATTAGGTGAACGAAGTTTGGTTGTTTGAGGAGTTCGCTAATCTTGTCTATTAAAGTTATGTTATTTATTATAATACAATCTTTTTACTTTTTTTTTCGTTTTTAACGTAAAGTATTAAAACATTTTTATCGTATGTTAAGTTGTTTGCAGGACAGTAATCTCTTAAAGTAAGCCAATCTTTAAATACTTGAAGATTACTTTATTCCAAATATATACGTTTATATGTTATGTATACGTTTATATGGTATACATTTTATGATATAGGTAAGTTACTAACTGAACCAATCAAGCCAAAACTTATACATGACTGACTCTCAGAAACGGATAATCCCCCTACACTACGACTATTACTACTTAAGACTGAGTATCCCCCGGAGATGTATGAGGAAGTTAGGCGGTATGCGAGGTACAATCCACCAATATAATTCTTTGTATGCATTAAAAAAATAGGATCACTTCATTTCCTACAAAAAAGTGCCAATGTGTGCAAGCGACGTGAGTAAGGAATTTGTATGAGAAAGTACTTTCAGTTCTATCTCAATATGTTAACAATATTGTTTTGTAAATCCTCTAAAATATTAATACATTCGAAAGCAACAGTGTCAAACATTGCATACAAACGCGAAGTAAAGATAAGCTACTAACTCCTAGTTTCAGACTGCGAAAATTTAATATGTCTTTATGTAACAAAGTATACGCTTCTATAATAAAATCCCGGAAACAAGATTAAATTTCCCACTTCACAAATTTAAAGGAAACATTAAAAAATCTTTGATAGAAAAAGCATACTATTCTGTACATTACTACATTAATGACAACGCCACGTGGAATAATAGTGCGCTGACATTCTTGTAGGATATGTATCTAGCTAATTGAGTTAAACAATTTTGTTTTTCGCCAGCTCTTCTCAGTAGAGTCCACATTTCGAGCCGGTGGTTTTGACATTTTGACATCACAAATTTGTAAATTGACGATTCTAAAGAGCTTATAAGGGCCTATTGGAATAAAGTATATTTTCACTTTGAGTTTTCCAAGTGTAGCGAGCTAAAACTCCAGAATTACGAATCATTAGATTAGGTTCACGATATACACCGTAAAAGTAAAAACTAAAGTATTAGCCTTTCTTCGTTTTTTTTTTCATTCTTGAGGCAAAATGTGCGTCTTGGTCTACTTGTGTAGAAGCAATGTAGAGGAGATATATGTTTCTCTTCAAACATATCTTTTATGTATATGTATTTAATATACAAATATACATATACATAGAAGATATGTTTGATAGTATGTTTGGTAGTAATCTGGTTTGGAATTTATATTTTTACTAGGATCTGCGACTGTGCCCGCATTGATATCGGTTTAAAGTTAAGTAAAGTAACCTGCTGTAAACCTGTAAATATCCCATTGCTGGTGACAGTATTCTTTTCCTATTAATGAGAAGGTTCAGAGCTGAATTCATGAGGCTGCTCCACTGCGGGTTGGCTATATATGGATGGTGATATGCAATAATGTTTCAACCCACAAAAAGTGAAATTTAGAGATATTGGTGTATTTTGATACGGCATCACCTATTTAATACTATACAATAAAAAATAAAGTAATATAAACTAAATAAGTACGGACAAAAGTTTCTTAATTAATTGTATCGAAATTCCAGGTCGTTCGTTATTTTGTAATTTATACAATAATCTTATATTTTTAAAAACTTATTATTACATAATACATTAAATATATTAACCCGCTTTTAATTAATTACAGCTTTAACCAAAAAAGAAAAGAAATATGGATAAATACTTATTCAAACAAATTTATTAAGAATAGGTTTGACATCTTCAGACGCCATTTTCTCAAAATGAAGTTCGTGTGGCTTGACACAGTATTGCATATCAGCGTCCATATATGTCAGAATTTCCGCCCATATTTATCACTAACTTCTGGTAATTACATAGTTGATTATGTCACCGTCTAATTTACACTGCAATCAACCTACACGGAACCAATTTGTAGTAACAATAAAAAGGTTCATACAAAAATTGACGTACGATATTCAAAAAAAAAATTGTACTATAAAATTTTGCATCTAACTCGAAACGTCAAAAAAATCTGCACGTTAAACCGATGCTTTCCATTCGTCCTGCGGGAACACAATATAACAGACTGTTTCTATTGTATCCTATTGCGGAATAGGAAACAAGCTGCAAATAAAAACACAGTACGAGATTTTAAACGCATTTGTTCGAGATTCACTAGCTGTCTGGTGAGTGATATGTGTAATCGATGTATCTTAGGGCTCGTTTAGATATACGCCGAACGCATACGAATGAATGCAAGTACGAATATTCGCGTGTGCGTAACTTGTTATAAGTGATCCGAGATGGTCTATTGGTTAGTACATGTCGATCTCAATCGAGGATTTAACTCCGGTTACACCGCTAAGTTTTCAAGTACTAAATTTCAATTAATTCTAAAGTTTAAATTCATCTAATGCTCAGCGGTAAAGAAAAACATCGTGAGGAGACCTGCATGTGCCGGGAGATATTCTGACACATGTAATCTGCCAACCCGCAGTGGAGCAGTGGTGGATTAAACTCTAAACCTTCTCCTTAATGAGAGAGGAGGTCTTTGATCAGAAGTGGGGCATTTACAGGCTGTTACTTTACTTGCATGATTGATCGTTTGTTGGCACGATAACAATGTCAGTTTTTTTGCCGCAAATCATTATTATTATTGAACTACATATTCCAATTTCACCCGCGTTGAAATTTAGTATTGACGTGTGTGGTAATCAAATAGTTCCTCTTTATAATATTGGTATAGATAAAACATCACAATTTAATCAATGAAGCGGCCGCATTGGTAAATTATTTGTCCTATTCGCCCGAATATCTAAACATTACTTTATAAATATGACACGCAACGGAGAGATTCATTGGCATAGGTAACACATTGTGTGTAAAGAATTTCAAGTGAAGTAGAAAAAAAAAAGCATTCGATTTTCGAATTCGATTCTTGTTAATTGTACTCTTGATTTGAAATTATTTTCGTGTTCGAGGGTTGGTTGCTGAGCTACAAGCTCTTGAAGTGTCGAGGAGATATTAAATATTTCAAAACAGAGTTCCAATGATATTATATTACGTTCATAAAGCAATAATGTTTTGCATTATTATAAATACACGTTTTAAAATTAAAATTATTTCTCTAAATATAGGTTTATACGTATAAATTAATTTAGTGAAAACATTTAAATTTATCACCGACTTCTGTTTAACCTAAACTGTTAGGTATTTATTGATGTTGTGATATGTGGATGCTGATAAGCATAATGTGTTAATCCACAAAAAGTCAAATTTAGAGATATTTATGTATTCTGCTAATGCATTTCGTATATAAGATTATATAAAAAATTTTAAGACATCTGAATTAAATAAATACGAAAAAAAATTTTCAGAATATTGAAGTGAGTTTCATATTTTGGATTATTCAATCATTTAATATATTTGCAAAACTTATTATTAGATAAAACTCTTTACTAGCGTGTCATCTTTTAATTATACAAAGAAAAGAAAAGATAGATAGATATATACTTCTTCAAACAAATGTGTTAAGAATAGGTTCGACATCTTTAGACGCCATTTTCTCAAAATGAAGTCGGTGTGGCTTGACACAGTATTGCATATAAGCGTCCATATGTGGTATTTTTTCTTCTAAAATAGCTGGCAAACGAACTAATCTGATGTAAAGTGATCACCGCGGTCCATTAACATTTGCAGCACCAGAAGAGTCACCAATGCGTTGGTTAAAAAGGAGCGTAAAGAAAATAAGGCATGAAGGGGGATGGAAGAAAATAAAATAATAATTTAAAAAATTAAACACAATAAATCGCTTTCTTTTCTTAGAAAGTAGGGAATGAAATGGAGCAGGTTAGGTTTCCAACTCCCTCACTCACTGTGCGAATGACGTAATGATATTAGCTACTTCATACCGACTTTCTGTGATAGCGTGATACTGCTCTGATCCAGCCAACCGATATACGAACTGTAGTCAGTACAGTTAGACTCTACGTTAAAACGTGAAATATTTTTTTGAGCACAAATGTTTGTTTTAAAAGAGTAAAAACCGAACAATTATTTGCAGTTCGTACGAATTAAGTTTTTAATTCATAGCAACACACGGTAATACGTAAAATGTCGAACAAATAGGAAATTCTTCAAAATGTCAGATAATTGTAGGTGACGTATACGTGAGATAAGACGAATTTCGTAAAACCGCCGTGAATTTTTATAAAATCATCATTTATTAAGTAAAATTAAGAAAACTCATAGAAAAATGCTTATTTCGTCTTTCATTTTTTCTTACTTGCCTTCTTTCTGTCTGTAACTGACTTTTTCTCCCCACTCTTATTTTCAATCTTCTTTCGTCTCACTCATACCATTCTTATTCCTTTCCACGCAATTAACCTACGTCATTCATACCCCTTACATTCCATTGCTATATAAATAAACGCATCACACTCAACGGCTCCCATTAGAATCTCACGATCCTGTGACGGGGGTCCAGAAATACACAAAATACACGACAAAAATCCATATGACTAATACCGACGTTTTTAGCGCTTCAGTCAGCTACAGTGACTGCACCAACGTGTCTGCCAAATATAAAATGTACACGAAGCACAGTTAAATATATATTAAAAAAACACGTGTAGTAAGAGTGCTCTTTGGCGGGATAAAGCAATATAAATAGCTTAGACGAAACGCTTAAACTTGGCGAGTAAATCTAGAGAGGTCGCGGGCATAGCATTCGCTTTGGCCTACCCTCGTTAAATACAACTTAAATTATTGTTCCTTTGCAACCAAGTTTCATATTTATAGCCGGGTTTCGGATTTGCGGAAACTTAACCGGTTTTAAACGTGTTAGACGGTTTTAAAACAAACGAATGGGACAAGCGTAAGCCGCTCCTTAAGCACCTTTGAAGTGCTTTGTAAAATGTTAGATATAAATTGTCTGTGCGAGTGTTGTTTTAATTTATTGTTTATTTTTAAATGTCTACTTAAAAAGAGGTGTGTTACACGTAATACAGTTATCTATATTCTCTATTAATATTATAAAGAGGTAAAAATTTTTTGTAAGGTTGTATGTAGGGGGTAATCTTGGAAATTACTAATCCGATTTGAAAAAATCTTATTGCGTTGGATGGCCTGTTTACTGGGGAAGATAATAGGCTACATTATATCACATTCCTACTCACAGAAGCGAAGCAGTAACCATAAACGCGAGTAAAACCGCGAGGGGCAGCTAGCATATAATGAATCGATAATAGTTAAATCTTATTAGTAGATAATAGTTATATATTTAAGAATTAACTATTCTTATTTTATTCATGCGTGGTTTTCTTTTATTACAACAGGATTAAAAAAATGGGAGGAACCGACTTCAAAAGCAGAATTCGTAATTAATCTCCGACCAAAAAAAGGGGCGTTATAATTTGACGTGTCTTTGTGTCTGTCTGTGGATTTGTAGGTCCCTAACGAATGGATTGGTTTTGATGAGGTTTTTTTTTGGTTTGAAAGCTGATGTAATAAATATATTTTTTAGATATATATATGTAAACAGAACGTTTGAAGGTCACCAGCTCTATTCTAGTTGCTGAGAGAATGTGAGTAAATTTTACTGGTCTGATCGATTTGAAATTTATTAGATTTGATATTACATTTGAGTTTCAGTTTATTATAGTATAGAAAAGATTTCAAAGATTTGTATTGTGATTTTTGTAATAACTTTATCGCAGCCATGCGAAGACCAGCCCCTGGTTGCTGGTTATATATAAACAACTCTTTTGAGTTAAGAATATATGTATTAAGAATATTACGGTAATGTACAAAATTTAGAATTCTATCTAATACCAAAAAGCTTTCGAAACTGAGAATTGAAAGTGAAACATAAGAAACGTATTTACAAACGTTAGTAGAGAATAATTTCAGATATTTGATATTAAAACGTAACTCTTTGATGTAACGTCGAGGATTCGGGAAACGCGAATAACTGGAGTCGCGTTTCCTCTTTGTAAGAGCAAATAAGGTTTTGTTTTCCTTTGTGACCCGGCGTCCTACGTAAGCGAAGGCGATGCGATGCGACGCGACGCGAACACAACTTAGGCCTTTTTTCCACGAGGCTATTGACAAGTGACTTGCGTCTTGCACATTATATTAGATGCTTTCCAATAGTAATTTAAAGAGAATAGATTTGTATTTTTGTGTGTATGTTTGTAATGAATTAACTCAAAAACTACCAGACCGATATTAATAAAACAAACAAAGATGTAGTTTATATCATTTGAAATGACATAGGCTAATTTTTATCTTAAAAACATGTACGATCTTCGTGAAAACACTGTAATTGAGAGCGAAATATAACTGAATTCCGTTAGGACGAATTCGTCAGTGATACCATCATTAAAATATATAAGAAAAAACACGTTACTTACTTTCTTAATAAATATTAAAAAAACATTTTCTTCTTAATAAAGACTTCTTGTTAATAAATACTCACAAATTGACTCGCAAAACGAATGTTACATCATGATGAAATTTTTAATAATTAGGAATAAATTGTGTAACGTCGAAAATCATATTTCATTTTCTTCGCTTTCCGGTATTAAGAAACGTCGCAAATTTTTATCTGACTTCAAAAAAGGTTACGAAACGTATTTTTTAAAAGTTTGTTAATTCACATCTCCCTCACTTCTTAACCGATTGAAGAATTCTTATATATATAAATGCATAAGAAAGACAGACAGTCTAAAGATCGGGTCAAAACTACAGGAGTTAATAAATGATTAACAAAGACAAACAAAACATTTAACATTATTAGACACAAAGCATTTACCTCCTGTTTTATTATTGAGGTCGCCCCAGTTTATTTTGTCGGATAAGGACTAAATCCTATTAGGAACTTGTCCCTCACTTGAATTTTCGTAAGTAAACTCTCTTTTGATGTTCTTTAAAAACGATTTTTTTTATTATGTGTGTAATTTATAAGAGATGAATCAGATTGATATGTTGATGGGCTAACTAGCTAAGTTATTATTAAGACTATTCTATATCGACGGGGATACTGCAAAACCGTGTAACTACCTTTTCCTGTAAAGTCTATATTTGAAACAAATATTAAATTATATTATTGATAAAATAAAACCTTATAGGAATTTTCCATTACGCAGTATATTAAAGTTTCACCGACGATATGTCAAAATTTATTTATGTATTAATATCCATTACGGCTTACTTATACTTAGTACATTATTTTATTTACTTAGGACATTTACTTAGAATCATACCATCCTATTGCGTGGTTCCCTTATATATGGTTTAATTTTGTACATTGTGGACTTATTTTAAAGACTATATATTTTAAACTTTCGCGATTTATACTATTCATTATACGGTTACATATTCATTTATACAGTTCGCGTGAACTGATTGTGTTAGTGTAGTATATTCTCAGCACTGTAATAACTGTAAAGATAATATTAATACTGTAAGGGTACGCGAAGAAAACTCGCGCACTCGCCGCCGGATTGCGGTACACCAGTCAGCTCGTGACCACGACGAATGCAACTTCGTCGAAACGTCGTGCGATAAAAAAAGTATTATTACCATTAGTTATCACGAAAAGACACGTAATATAAAATATGATTACTTTGAAGACCTCTATAGACTCACAGTTTCCCATGCTCTATTTGTTCTATGATTTAATTATTACTTCTTAAAAACGTACAGTGCTATGTAACATTCTTTCTACGAGCAACAAGAGCGAGAACTAAGCTACTTAAGCTATTTTAGGCTTTAAGTAGACGTGAGTCTCGAACCAGATATACCTATATATATACAAATATAAAAAAAGGAATATCTGGTTAACATGATTTTTGTAACGTTTAATTTTTTTAAATATTGTTTTGTTTTTAAGAGGGTGCAAGTGCCCTCCTTCCAACGCGTCCATGCTTATATTATAGGCATGAAATCGATAGCATGTTATTTTTAATAATCCTTAACTCTAGGCCGAGAATTTCATTTGTAATTTTACTCTAGTAATTGATATCCTGGTAACAATTACCTAGGTAGTCTTATAAAAGCTTTGGGCACTGACGGTAAATCTTTCAGGCGTAGAAAAATGAAAGTCTGAGAGCAAAAGTTATAAGTGTAATTCTTGCCTAACACTGGTTTTTATTAATCAATATTTAAATTTATTAACACACAAACACACACACACACACACACACACACACACACACACACACATCTGTGTTACCTGAAAAGCCACTCAGTCTAGGAGCCTATTTCTAATGTCCATATATCTTTGTAATTAAATACCTTTTTTTAGAAATCGGCTTACACGGGATCATCCATTACGGCCTTTTATAGATTAGTCCGGGAGTATTGACAGACGCGCTTAGCTCTTTTATTTGCACTATGATTACTCTTGTTTTGAGCTGTACGCCGTTTATATATGTAAAACTGAGGTCCTTTCACAGGCAAAAAAACTTTTTTAACCCTCGATCCAATAAGATGGATGTTATAAGTTTGATGTCGGTTTCTGTGTTGTATCGCCGCATTCTGCTATTGTATCGTCGCATTGTAAAGAATGGGACAATTTTGATGCGGTTTTTTTTTTGTTTGAAAGCTGATGTCATCGAGTTGATTACTAGCTATAATTTATGAAGATCTGTTCAGACGTTTCATGATTATAAGTTCTTCTAGTTGAGTAAAATATCAGAGAAACGTCTACTGATTTAATCGATTCAAAATTTTGTATACTGTATATCATATTTAAATAACATGGCTGCGTAACCTTCAACTGACCTTGAATCAGCAGGATGTACAACTCCTCATCAACTTACAGCAGAAGTATCATGTTGGGGCTCGTTAAAATGGTCTCAATGAGTTGATTGTTGAGGGATCCTTAAAATTTACATTTTTAACAATTACTAGCAGTTTCCCGCCGCTTCGCTCGCATATACTTAGGTATTTGGTAACCTATAAATAAACTTTCAACCATTTTTTGAACCCCTTAGGGATGGATTTAAAAAAATCCATTTCATAGTGAACACGATATTTAAGGAACGTTTGTGGAAAATTTAATGTTTATAGACCCACCGGTTTAGATTGTATATGTCATATTCACTGATTGATAAATCAGTTTTGATCTTTAAATTTACATAGACTGAATCAGTTTTTATAATCTTGCGTATCAAATGTCAACCCAATACGTTCAGTTATTTAAGTTTTGAATTATGTTGTCATTGTTTCCTTTTATTACAGATTTTAAAACAAAAGTTTGATCATATATTAAAAAAGCTCTGTATACTGTATTTTATTGAATAAATAAGTAACCTTATATCTTTTAAAAGTATTCCCTTATATGCATTTGTGTACCAAAACTTTTATCACTGGCTCCTCTTCTCTTTGACACCAAAATTTTGGTGAAAAATGTTCACTATATTTTTTATTACGTTAAAAATAAAAGTAACTTTGCTCCAGCTGAAATTGCATACGACCTTTTTCGGTATAATATAATTATGCATCAATATCGGCGGTTCAGAATCCATTAGCCATAATTTTACCAACGTTCGACGTTATGTGCAGTTATTATGGCAAAATGTTAGACTAGAATACAGCTTTCTATCTTTTATGCCCACATATAATAAGACTATTATAGTTCAATCTATATTTATTTTAAGCTTGCGCGATTTATACTATTCATATTTATAACTGGACTTATCATGAAACGTAATGGTGTCGACACACAAGTCAGCTCATGACCACGACGAATGCATCTTCGTCAAAACAATAAAAAGGTATTACTACCATTTTTATCGCGATTAGAATCGTAATATTAAATATGAATAGTTTAATCTAAAGTAATATTATAATTAAATAAAATTTTGTAAGTGTGTTCGTATTGGTTACCTTGTAAACTACGTATCCGATTTTAAAAATTAATTTGGTTTGGATAGTCCGTTTATTGACGAAGGTCATGGCTATATTATATCACGTTATTAATTTAAACGCGAATGAAACCGCGAGGGGCAGGAATATTTTAGTATTGAATTTTATTCATGCGTTTATTTTAGCTAACCAACCTAAAAAAAGAAGGAAGTTGTCAAAAATAAAGCACTGACAATAAATTATTTCAGGTGTAAAGCAATGACTAACAACTTATGTAAATCTTTATAAAAGAGCAAAACTTATAAGTGTAATTCTCGCTTAACAGTATATTCATTTAGTTATAAAGCAATATAAAACTTTATGAAAGTCGGTGATGTAAATTTGTAGTATAAATGTTACTTCTAGCCTTAAAATATCTGGTGTATGATATGCAATTTCATCATCATCTCCCGGTTACACCAGGGTCTGCTTAGTATTCTAGTCCAGATATTGATGAGTTACTGATTTTTACAAAGAGCGATTGCCATCTTACCTCCGCAACCTCTAAAGGCAAGCCAGTAACAATTAAGACTAAATAATCTCCCTACTAAGAGTGACGATCATTATCAGCTGATTGTGATAACAATCAGGATCGACAAAAAGTGATCTCCGAGGTACGATTGGTAGACCCACAAGGACAAACACTCAGACCTAGAAACAAATATTTATACAAATACAAAAATCTGTTCTGAGGAATCGAATCCGCAAATGTCGGCGTTATATTTAGCACCACTACACCAGAGCGTTACAATATGCAATTTGACAGTAAATTTTGCGCAATTTTCGCTTGTGCACCAAGAGAAAATTATAGCTATACAAGATATACTAAAAAAAACAAATTGTTTAAAAAATTTAAAAGGTTTTTTTACCTTTTACGTTAGCACTAAAGTGCTTTAAAAGATCGCAACGTCTTAAGTTATTATTATGTCGCAGCTAAACGCGAACTATGCTTTGCATTATAATATCCTGCATAATTTACTGCTTCATTGAATAGAATAAAATGTAATTACAGATATTTTTACTTAAATTTAATATTAATATGTATCGAATCATAGACGCCATATAAAGTTCTTGTACGCTCTTCACATATTGGCAGCGATAAAGAAATAAGAACAAAAAGTCTGGTCAGGGCCGGATATTCTAAGAGCCGCCCTGGGGCACAGAGTGAGTTTGAGTTTGAGAGAAAAATGCCACAAATTTACCTAAATCATTGCCTATGTTAATTGTAGCTTTCATTAAAAACAAAAAGAAATGAGAAAAGTATGATAAAATTTAATTAAAAAATCTAATAAAAATCTCTTCAACACCAAATTTTGCAATTCTAGCTACTGACCCCTGGCCAGTATAGCAAATCCAGCACTAGGCTTAGTCTAAATGTGTTAATAGGATAAAATATAGTGCCATCTATGTACGAGTAAATGCACCACACACTTAATAGCCCGCATTAGGTTCACATAATCTTGTCTTGAGGGTCAGACACAAAACACAAACACAAACACCCAGACCACGACAAACATCCAAATGGCCAACACAAACGTTTGCAGTCAGCGGGGACTGAACCCCCGACCGTTAGTGCTTCAGTCCGTTGCAGAGACCACTGCACCAACCTGTCGATCATCTATTGTGAAACATTTGGCGGTATCGCGCTATCGCAAAATAGTGTACAGTGTCAAAACTTACCCTGGACCTCCAGACCTACATACATTTGAACTTGTTAAACATGTAAGATAGTTTGAATCGACAACTAATGGACAGACAGACGAGAAAGCGAGTTATTAAAAAGTAATAGGAAAGTATTGGTTTCTTAGTTAGGTATTACAATAGGCAGTTTTTGAGACGAGCTAGGAGATATACAAGAAGCTAATTATGATAAGCAATCGCTATAAAATCTTGCTATATTTTGAGAGTTTCTGATTTAGTTTATTTATACTACAATGCCATTTTTAACTATGTCTATATAGAAAAAAAAAATAAAAAGAAAATTCATTTGTAAAATAGAGCTAAGAGGTAAAACGTTAAAAAAGTACTATAAACACACCACCATACTCCACCTTTATTATGTATATTTCTTAGACGAACAATGCATTTGTAAGTTTTACTCTTGTAATTAACATAAGACAACTCTGAAACCTGGTAACAATTTATGTAAATCTTTATGAAAATTTCAAAGCAAAAGTTACAGTTGCAATTCTCGTAATATTAAAATAATTTCGTTTACGTTTCCTTGTAAGGAAATTATTTATAAACTGTAAATAATGGAAATAGAAACACTTAAATATTATACAGAAATTCGTGTGAACATTTTCCCGATAAATTCAACAATTTATTGTTCATTTTTCTACTATCGTATCGACATAATACCCTCAGATTAAAATCTAACTTTATTTTCCTCCACTGATACCGCGCTTGTCAACATTCGAAGCGATATCGAAATTGAAAACTAAATAGAATTTTTCCAGAATTTTCGAACAAAAAAATTCACACTATGCGTCATGAAAAGCCGATTCGACGTTAATTGAAAAATACCATTTGGTTATACGGTTTATTGTTTAAAAAATTAACAGAGTTAGTTCGTTTTTCGTTATTACGTTCGAAAATTTTTTTTGTTCCATAATAAATATAATTTGTCCAATTAGGAGAAATCTAAAAGATGAATATTTATTGAAAATATAATATTTTTAGCGGTAAAAAGTTGTAGGAGCTATAGTCACGTGTCATAGTATCATGATATAAAAGAGCAACTCAAACGTAGATGGGACACTTTTGCTTGAGCACCCGGAACTGACGGACGATGACGAGACCTTTATTTCATTGTTATTTTTAATATTTTCCCTTAAATTCGATTTGGTTATTTATAATTTTACTTATTAGGAAATCATTATTTGTTTTATTTTTTAAATAAAATACCGCTTTTTGCTTACAATATTATAAATATATTTATAAATTTGTATGTAATTTCTTAAATTACTGATCCGATTTGAAAAATTGTTCTTCTGTTGGATTTAAAGAGGAAAATTATAGGCTAGCTGAAAAACTAGGTTGGTTGAAAATAAAACTACAAATACCATTTCCGCTGATGATGGCAGAGGGGTTTGTTTTTCGTCCAGAGAATCGCAATTGCGATTTAAAAATTGTTAAAAATATTTTTAAGAGAGTAACTACTGAGTTTCTCGCCGGCTCTTCTCAGTGGACTCTTCACATTCCAAGCCGGTGGTAGCTCCACATGGAACTGACATCACGAATTTGTAAATGGACAATTCGAAAGAGCTTGTAAATGCCTATTTGGATAAAGTATATTTTGAGTTTGAGTTTGAAAGGGGAAATGCTGCTAGCAGTCTTACTTTGCACAATTATTTTGTGTCACGAATCTTTCTGGAACAATCACGTAAATTATTACAAATCATAACAATTCCTGTACAAACCATGTGTGCGCGGAGCTAATATCGCTGCGATTTTTTTGTTTGAATTCGTTAATCTCAAGAACTATAATTTAAATTAGAAAAAAATATTTTGCGTTACTTAAAGAAGGTGGAGCGTAACAAACAATCGTCTTAGATGATATCTTAGCCCGTGTCCCCATTAGAGAAACTGTGAGCTTTGACTGACTGTCCGCTGGTTAAATCTAAGCGGCGTATTGCACACTAAAGGAATTTCAAATTAGCTACGATCTGGCTAGCTCTTGGGAGTGAAAAAAGTATTAGCGAGCATGCAAGCAAGCATAGAGTTCGCTGCGAATCGGTCGCTTACCGAATAAGTTGCCAAGCGAAACGCCGTAAACTGCGAAAATTACACGCTGGATCGAGACTCTATTTAAAAATTATAGGGAGGCGAAATAGAAGAAGCAGTTACCCGCTCAGTGTTCGCCTAATGGGGACACGGCCTTAACTTATAAAAAAGTCTGGAGACGTAGCTAATCGCCCAACCAAATTCAAAAGATTTATTTGAGTGTGAACAAATATATCAAATGACGATGATGTCATTAGAAATCCAGTCCACTTAATTATTTATTTAAAGGCTTTTTCGTTAAATAAGTATACTTCAGTCACGTAGGATAAGAAATGCTAGATCTTTAGTCAAGTTTAATTTATATAATGAATTTAGTGTTTTAGACTTAGTAATAGTGTAAGTAATGTTTACACGTGAGACTGTTGGTAATGTTTACACGTGAGTCATAATTAATATCATGAAGTAAATTTAATACTATTTATTTCGTACTACAAATTGGACTTAATTGACGTCTTCCGTTTTGGTAATACTTTTTTTAATATTTTTCATTGAAAAAGATAATATTAATAGGTGAAAAACCAGACATTTGAAAAAAAAAGCGAAACCGAATTATTTCTTTTATTTGAATGACAAACGTGTTTCAGTTATTACGATTTTAAAACCAAACTACTTAACCGATTTTGATGAAAATCCTATGGGACTGATTGGAGAGTACCCCATTATACACAAAACAAGAATGAACAACATCGATCCATTTGTTTTAGAGTAATTGGTGAACATATAGAAACATATAGTCATCGACGAATAAGAACCTATTACTTTTTCGAAGTCAGTTAAAACTTAAATATTGTAAAAAAACTATATACGGAAAAATAATATACGGAAAAAACATTATCGGGATTTCAACAGGCATGTCGATGAATAAGGAAAATATCGTGAGAAAACTTGCATATGTTGGAAGGAAATCTGCCAATCCGTAGTTGAAGGGTGAAGTGTATAAATTCTGGATACTTCTCTTTAACAGAAAATGAAGCTTTTTAAACAGTAGGATTTATGAATTGATTATATATTATATCTATAAAATAAAATAAATCATCACAATAAACGATCCCTATTAGGATCTCATAATAATGTGTTGGGGTTCGGAAACGCACAACACAAACACAAACCACGACAACATACGCATGCCGTGAGTGGCAATCGAACCCGCGACCGTAAGCGCTTCAGCCAGTCGCTGTGACCACTGCGCCAATCTGTCTATCATCTATGCTAATGAAATAAACAAATTTTACATATATAGCCTGTGGAAGTACTGAATCTATTTAACACTATCAAAATCTATATTTGAAATAAAATCTACATTAATGCGCACAAAAAGCTAGTCGTTAATAAAATAGTGTCAACGTCTTAAAAATGAATTTGTATTTAAAGTTTTTCGTTTATTTTTTAATTATTATATACATATTTCTTGGCTGTAATTTTCTAAAGTGATTTAAGCCATATTAAACGCGGGAAATTCGTTTAATATGTGATAGTTTTCGGACAGCAGAGCAAAATGTATTTAACCTCTCCTAAAGCGGCGAGATCTTATAATCTGGCTACATACTTACGATAAGTACAGATTAGACAAACATAGTAGGTACATTCAGCATGAAATAATTTTGCGAAATCTCTGTTTTAGGTAAAGTTGAAGCTTTATTTTTTATTTAATCAAAGCTTGACGAATTTTAAAATTTTAAACCGTTGATCCCTGTAAAAATATACTCTACTTCTTTGTTTTTATTCATTAAAGATTTCATAGATGACACACCATGGAAATAAGGTGATCGATTCTAGGCCGTCTCAATGCATTTTACGTCTTGAAACCAATCTTGACAATGTTAAAAAAAAATATCAAAAAAAGTCTCGCTGAGTTTCTTTCGCGGTGTCTTTTCAGGTCTGAGGTTATACTGTAGATTCAATTTCTCGACGTTCAAAAAGAGGACGTAAATTCCTATTTTGAATAAAAAAAAATTGGTTTTTAATTTTTAATTTTGTAGTCAAATTAGAATCTCTTTCCTTTTTAGAATTTGATCGATAAACAATTAATTAATTGAAATTCTAACGGGCAGTAACGCGGGCATCCATCGTATGTACTTTAATGAGAATACTAAGGATATTCACGCGGAATCCATTGTATAATCATCGATTATTATTGATGTCCGTTACGCTCCAGGGCATCCAATTAACATCGGCTGGCTCGCCTATTACGCGGTAATTACAAGTAATTTATTATTAGATTACTGGTCTCAAGAGCTTGCATTTGAGGCTAATATGACGCAAGGGCTACTAAGCGCGAACTGCTAGGCTGTCTTAATTAATTATATAATGATAAGTTACGTGGTTTCTGATTGAATAAATTTGTTTTAATTGGTAAGTGTGTCTTGTTTCAGTCGCGTTATTTGCCTTAATTGTTATTGTTTGTAATTGTTGTATTTGACTTTATAGAAAGGAGGAGGTACTCAATTCGTAGTGTGTTATTTTTGTTTCTTGCCTCAAAACTCCATTATTTATTTATTTATTTTTTAAGTTTCTTAATTAAATAAATAACGCATCACACTCAACGGCCCCCATTGAGATCTTATGACCTTGTGTCGGGGTCCGGAAACACTCACAACACTAACACAAACACCCAGACCACGACAAACATCCGTATGGCCAATACACACGTTTGCCGTGAGCGAGGATCGAACCCGCGACCGTTAGCGCTTTAGTCAGTTGCAGTGACCATTGCGCCAACGCGTCTGTCAAAACTCCATTATTATTTTAAAGATCGATTTTGAAAAATCTTTCTTTATTCGAAATTATAGGTTTTTCAAGTGTCATAAAATTATTATAATCGTTATTTTTGTTTTATTTTTTAATCAAAATAACTGAAGTAAGTATATTATCGAATTAAACGAAATTGTATGTAAAATATAACATATAATTGCCTATGACTTTTTTACATTTTAATTTAATTATGCTAGTGGTCGCCTAGCGGTCACAATTCGACTATAGTTCATTAAATTTTTAATCGATTTCGAGACCACAGATAATAATCTATTCTCAATTCGATTATACACTTTAACAATAAACGGAATAGTATATATGCGTTTGTGTGTATTTCTTATTAACTTAATGTATTTTTTATATATAATTAAAAAATATTAACATTTTTCTATCCTTTTCTATATAAACTCTATGCAGCCCCGCACCAAGCCTAATCGACGCCGTCGTGCAACTGTCTTATATGCGACTTTTTTGTAAATGGTTTAGTCCAATCAACAAGTCTTTTTCCGCAAGTTTTTCATACAAAATCCAATGTAAATATTAAAAATTTGAAATTTTTATGTATAGGTCCGGCGCCTTTTTGACTCGGCGCCGTCGTGCGCCGCACGACTTTGCACGTATGGACGGCGCGGGCCTGACGCTACGTGCCAAATTTTATACTTCTTCATCCGCGCAATTTTCATAAAAAGGGGGTTTAAAGTTTTAATTTTTTTGATATGATGATATGCTATGTTTTAAACGGATTATTTAAAAAAAATACTTTAACATGAGCAAAGCTGTGTGTAAAAGCTAGTTAATACTACTTATTAAAAGTGCAATTTACCAGGAAATTCCGAAATAAAAATTAAATACGAAAATAACAATTATTCTCACAGCTAAAGGCATAAATCTACCGATATCATTATAGACAAGATAAGTCCAGTCCAAATATATGAGGTCGTGTAATAAAGGACTCGTATTTTACGCTTGGGCATTTCAATATTGTTTTAAGTTATATGTTTGTAAGATAAAATTTATTACCCGTATAATAATAAAATCCCACAGAAATGTTTGCACTTTCCGATGAATAGATTTAAATCATATGTTAAAAAGTCTCTAATAGCTAATGCATATTACTCCATACAAGATAACGTTAACGATAAAGATGCGTGGGCTTAGTATATGCCGAATTTCGTACAGGATAAATAATCAATTTATAATTCATAAAAAATTGTGTTGTATTGACAAAATTTTAAATGAGTAACTATAGAGTTTTTAGAGGTAGAATCTACATTGCGAACCGGTGGTAGCTTCATTATTGATGTAATTTTTTTATGTATTGACGATTCAAAAGTGTTCGTGAGAGCCTACTTGAATAAAATATATTTTGATTTTGAATAAATATATTCGTGGGTCGTTTTTGTAGTATACAGTTATAAAATCAATTGAAATCAGTATTTTTAACCACTTCACACTGATTGTGAACCGATTTTGAGTACTTTTGTTTGAAAGGTTATACTTCCAAGTTAGTCCTAAAAACGAAACAACGTTTTAAACATTTTGAAGTCGACGCCGTAGGCGACGGCATCATTCGATGTGCCTGCAACATATATACCATTTTATATATGATTCTCAATAGACTCAACGGATAATGGCGCTTTGGAGAACAATTAAGTTGTACGGGCTGAGGCTATTACGATGCAGGGCTTAATTCATATAGTTGTTAAAATATATACGATAAAATTGTGATAACAAAAATATTTATGTATATAAAAGCAAAAATTACTCACTCATTCACTCACTGTCTAAACAAATCTCGAAAACTACTTCATATACTTTGTAATAGAATCTTTCCTCCCCTTCGCCTCTTTCCATTTCTTAAGCTGATAAGATTAGTGTCTTCTATGAAGGGTTATTACGGTGAGCTACTACTATCGAACTGCGCTACATTTTGATAGTTAATTTCGTTTCAGCACAAAAATCAAAAATCAACAGCCAAATGCTATAGCGCTACCGATAGCGCATGCATAATTTTGACCGCTTGATGTTGTAAATGTTCATGACTTTATGTAAAATATCTCACTTGCTCGTTTGCCTGCTATTTTCGTAGAAAAAAAAACACGTTAGTAAAGCTGCTCACAAAAACAAGTTTCCATCTTTATTTAAATAAAAGATTTTAGTTATTAATACTTATAACTTAATGTGAATTAAATAATGGATATCTCTTTTTCTTTTTTTTTATTATAACGTAGAGCCTACAAAAACCAAAGTTTAAATAAAAAAAATAGTTCAATTCTTACTTTATATATCGATTCTGCTAACGTTGGTTCAACGTAAACTTCCAACTAATGCATAGTTGACATCCTGCTTATATTAATATATATCTTGCACATCTTACACGACGTCACAGACTCCACAGAACTGTATAGGCGTGAGGGTTATGCGGTCAAATAAATCCGTTAGATCGAACGTTCGGTTTCATTCACCGCAAATTTATTCGACCGAATGCGTCGCCACACACGATGTATGTGAACGCGTCGGCGTATATCGTGAGGCGATGATTCTAAATCAATTTACGATATGTGGTTAGGAATCACACTGCACTTGAACGAAATAATGAAGTGAACATGACATTCATTCATTTCGTTCATTTTCGAACGGTTTAAACGCGCTCGTGAACGATGGAATTGAAATAACTCGATTTTGAATCTGGTTTGGTTGTAATTTTAATCGCGTATACTTAGTGAATGGAAATAACATTGTTTGTAATAGTTTGTTTGTTATAATATTTATTATATAAACAATGCGTTTTAAATTTAAACTCACTGACTACAGCTCGTAAATGGGAATTATCATACTCTCACAAAAGATCGGCGTAACTTAGCTAATATAGCTGCGCTTCGTACGGTGAGTGAGTGAGTTGGAAGTCTAACCTCTCCCATTCTTTTCCTTTCTTTTTATTCCCTCTCATCCCTTATTCCTTTTTAACTTGGCAACGAATTTGCGTGTCCTCTGGTGCTGGTGTCCATGAGTGACTATGATCACTTATCATCAGATGTCTTGCCTGGTCGTTTGCAAGTTATTATTATTAAAACAAAACTTTGTGCTTTGTTGACTTTTTTACGATAAATACTTGTAAACACACTTTTCCTACGATATTATTAAATCTAAAAATATTATTTTAATATCAGAATATAAATTTGAGATGAATTTCTCCACCTCCTAAAAGATTAGTATGTTCGAACCCAACAAAATCCCCATAATATATCGCTGGCCGATTTTAACAAAGGGGATTGTTTTATAAATTATATCGCTTTGTTTACATATCGATTTTTTCCCGGCGATTGTAAGGCTTCGTTCTGAATTATTAGTATTAGGTTCTGAAACACAGGTGTTGGGATTTATCTCTGATACCAGAGATAATTCAATATTTTTAAGCGACTTTCAAAAGAGGTTCTCAATTCGTCGGGAACTTTTTATGGATTATATGTATATTACTTGAAAACGGTTTGACCAATTTGGTAAATTATTGTTTTTGTTAAGGATATACTCTTTCATTCATGGTCGAATATAATGGGGGTTAAGGGGGTCCGGATTCCCTCCTTAGTATACGACTTAGTATTTTTGACGTATGGTAATGACAATGGTTTATATAATTACTAAATAACTGAGATTAGTATTTGGAATCATACTATCTAACTGAGTAATGTTCGGAAAAAAACGAATTTATCTTTGTACATTTTGGACTTACAACCCCCACCCCTCCTCTTCGGATCTTTCCCTAGGACGGATCCCTCTCAATGTACGTCCGTGCTCTCATTGGTCATAGAATTTTAATCAAAATCTTATAATTTTTAAATTATAAGAATAATTATGTTATCAAATTACCGTTGTTTACCTACGTATGAATTAATATGAAATAATAAATAAAAAATTTGAAAAAAACAAAAGTATCATTTCTTGTCTATAAATTCACGGTAACATAAAACTTTGATTCGTTAAGAAATTTTAGATATTCAATTATTGTGTTGTCAATCGGAGAGAGTCCGAAACCTAACCTCTCCTCCATTTTTTTTCTAACTCCACCTTTTTATTGTCCGACGTTTCGACGAAGTTAAATTCGTCGTGGTCACGAGCTGAAGAGTCAGATCGGGGTCACGAGCCGTTATATTAAATATGAATAGTATAAAGCACGAAAGTTTAAAATATATAATAAAATCGAAGCATCCATTAAGAATGTATTTTTGTAAATTTCACCCCTGAAAGGGTAAAATAATGGATAAACAGTTGTATAAAAATTCGCCATTATCAACGTAAGAAATACGATTGATTAGATTTATATTTAAAATTTTGCAGCGTTTCTTTTTGTCTCTGAGAGTTGACAGAGTTGTAAATTCATATGTGATCGGGCGAAGCTGGTGCGTGCCGCTAGTTTTATCATAAAAAATATGAACTTTTATTTTTGTCATCAGAGCGAAAAAAGGTTTTTAATCAAACATTTATTTTGATGCAGTATTAAAGGAGATATTTCATACTGACAAAAAGCCTTTGAAAAATAATCTATGTACATGTCTATATATATTATATACCACACGAGTGAATTACACAAAATAATAAATAAACACGTTTCATATATATTTCTCGGGATTTTTTTTTTATAATCAAATTATTATAATGGCTTACAGAATAATAACGTATGTCAAATATTCGCGTTATAATCAAACGAGCAAATATTTACAAAGAGACACCGTAAAAAAGATATCCCTATGGGCTGGGAGGGTAAATACCTTCCCTGTCGTAATACCTTTTATTTATAAACAGGAAACGCGTAAAATCGAACTGGAGGTCGTTTTGTTAGCGAATTTATTAATATTTGGGCGTTTATTTTCGCCTGTATAAAATATATAAAGCCATATTTAGAGAACGAAAGCCTATCCATTGCTTCATATTTTTACCGAATAGGGGATGAAGGGGAATAGGAAGTATTGAAAGGAATGGGGGTTTAGATTTCCGGCTCTCTCACTCACTATACGAAACGCAGACACATTAGCTACTTTAGCACAGATCTTTTGTAAGAGTGTGGTACTGCCTCCAGTCAAGCCAGCCCGTATAGGAGCAGTAGTCAGTAGACTACAGCTAAATTCTACCTTAATGAAAAATATTCCCCTATTATATTTCCAGGGCAACACATTTGTGAATCTTTTAGAGCTGCAGGTGATTATGGGGGGCGATGTTGACTCAACGTCAGGTGATCCGTCTGTTCTAGTGGCGCACACACCTAAATAAATCAAATTCGTTTTGAGCATTCACCTAAAGTCGCATATCCCTTTGGGCTGGGAGGGTAAATACCTTCCGTGTCGTACCTTTTATTTATAAATAGGAAACGCCTAAAATCGAACTGGAAGTCGTTTCGGTTATTTTCACAATATAATAGTGGTCCTATTTTTTTGGTGCGAATTGATGTTACACATTGTATAACTGGTGTTACAAATAGTATTATTACATATGGCGTTGTGTAATGCTTAGTTCACACACCGATGAATACTCGAGTCTGTGCTGTTACATTACAGGCGAATGGTTTCGGTGAGTGTCCAAAAAGTCAGTTATAATTTATCCACTCCACTGACGATTTAATTTAAAGTGCATCCTCAAAGGATACCTTTAGGATGGGTTTCTAATCTGAGCTTTTCAGCGGGTTACCCTTTATATTGTTGAGGTTTAGCTCTATATGTATATAGCAACAGATATTCTTAATGGCCGACCAAAAAAGAGAGTTGTTAAAGCATAGCGTCTGTATCTATGTGTCTGTGTATCTGTGCATCCGTGTCCGTGCCTGCATATGGCATCGTTGATTTGATTTGGATGCGTTTTATTTGTTGGAAAGTAGGTGTAATCGAGATAGTACTTAGCAATAATTTATTAAAATCTGCTCAGATGTATCAAAGTTATCAGCTATTTTCTTGATTTAGAAAGAATCTTAGCAACTTCCAGTGGTCTAATTGACTCGAAATTAACTATACTATGAGTGATATTAAGCCCGATTCTGCTGCACCATCGAAATCAGCAGCTTACTCATCAGCAACTTACAGCAGAAGTATTGTGATGGGGCTCGTTGGAATGGTCTCAATTAATTTATTGTCGGTTTTTTTTATTTTCATTTTATATTATTATTCTATAGTATATATTATACATATCTATCTTCTGTTGCAATATCTTAATACATAAATCAAAGGTCAATCACCTTGACTGACTGACATGGTGATCTATCAACACCTAGCCTAAACCACTGGACGGATCGAGCTGAAATTTGGCATGTAGGTTGAAGTTATAACATAGGCATCCGCTAAGAAAGGATTTACATTTATGATCTACCCCAAAAGGGATAAAATAGAGGATGAAAGTTTGTATGAAACTTTGTCAATTCTACAACAAATCTGGCTGAGAAATATAAACAAATGTCCAAACAATTATTGTTATATAATAGATATAATACAGACTAAAATATTTCCTTCGTAGGTTGTTAGTTAAAAGGATCGTGATATGGTCAGAAGTGCGCAATCAAGCGAGACGATACAACAAAGGACCTTTAGGCGCTCGGTCGCAGGTCTGACCACAGCTATATACATTTTCTGATGTCACAATGGCTTTCCCTGTATCAGAGTGTGTCAGATCTTTGAAATTGAATTTTCAAATAGAATGTTTAAGACTTTTGTCTATGTATGTATGTATGTATATGAATTTGTATGGCTGTGATTTTTGTCAAAAACTACTGATGCGAATTGGATGGGGTTTTTGATATTTGTTTTTGCTTTTAGGGAAGGTTTTACACATAATATAAAATAAATAAACGCATCACACTCCTCGGCTCCCATTAAGTTCTTATGGCCTTGTTTTGTGGGTCCGGAAACACACACAACTCTAACAGAAACCCCAGACCACGACAAACATCCGTATGGCCAATACAGACATTTGTTATGAGCGGGGATCGAACCTGCGACTGTTAACGCTTCAGTCAGTTACAGTAACCACTGTCATGGTGTCTGTCAATAAATTAAGATCTGATTAAGATCCTTGGAAATAATTAAAGGAACTGTTAAATAAGTTACAAAAATGGATATGCGAATGTGTCTATTTATACGACAACAGTTCTTTTTGAAGTTGGTCTAAATAATTACAAAATTACTAATTAATTAATTGGTATAATCTTTAAACAATATACAGCTTTCTGGTATCATGCAGTATGAGCACCACCCGCCCTTCCACATACGCACACGCATACGCAGCACAAGCAAACAAGCAACACCCGCCCTCCCACATACGCACACGCATACGCAGCACAAGCAAGCAAGCACTACCCGCCCTCCCACATACGCACACGCATACGCAATCAAAAATCAGGCAAGCTTGCCTGCTTGTGCTGCGTAAGTAATTTCTGATTATTTATCATGGAATTCCGCAAAGTAACGACTGATTCAATTAAGTGTTGATCGGTCTATTAAAGCCATATAATGATGAATAATTTGTGCTTGTTTATTGTAACACTATTTTAGTTTTCAGAAATCTATGGGATTATCTATTTTGACTGTTCTTGAATCCATTTTGACTTTTCGTGAGTCTTGTAAATTTTCGGAACTTCATGCTTAAAACATTTATGCACGTAACATTAAGCTGTTCATCTCTTTGGCAAACACACAAGGTCAAAATAAAATTTTCAATAAAAATAATCAAATATTAACTCACAATGTACTAAGATTTAATCAAAATTTTATTGTTCATTACATTCTAAAGCCTTTACGATGTGAACGTACCGTTTCGTTTGTTTCAGGAACTAATAATGCAGGTATATTTCAAAAGGCAATATCCCTGAAACGGTTTATATGTCCTTGGAATTATTTAATAATCCCCACGTAATGAATTCAAGCGGAAAATCGTTGATATAAAGCCGATGGAGATGCCTTTGACGATAGAAGGGCTTCAAACGCCTACGCAAATAAGGTATTTTGAATTTGAATTATTAAAATTTTGATATTAAAATATCTATTTCGTTATGAATATTAAAGTAAATGCGAATGTTTATTATTATTTATTCTTTATTTCACACCAATACAATACAGTATAAAGTACACTTAAAGTGTGAAAATAAACGTTGAAGGTGCCGTCAGGTGCAACAGTTTATTTTTCTCTTCCGTTCATCATCACTTTTTGTGTTACGTTTTTATGGATGAGTGGATTTTAAATATGTAGATAATGCATTGTAAATGTCATAATTTATACTACAAATAGGAGTACTAAGGGTCTAAAGTGTACCGTTTTAAAATTTAGTATGGACAAAATAGAGGGCTTATCCTATCGCTATAGATGCCGCTGTATTTTGTTCATACTAAATCTTAAAATGAAAACAGTTCAGTATACAGCCTGTAAACTCACATAGACCCTCTGTAAACCAAACTTATATTTACGTAAGGTTAAATGTCAAAAGCGAATACATTGTTAAATTTAATTTCCATTCTGTCCACTGGGAGCGCTGTACAAGTAAATAATAATGCATACTAAATCAGATCGAAATTTATATTTAATAAAATTATGTATACAAAAAGAAATTTTCAAGTTAATAGCGTAGAAATGGCGAGGAGTAAGGAGTATGCTATAATCATTTTCAGATTAGTCGATATAGCCCCATAGTATTTCAATCAAAATCGTTTCAGTAATTTGGAATTTAAATTAAAATAGTTGTAATAAGTATGTCATATAAATAACTGAAACAATGTATTTAGCTTTTTAATTCGGTTCCATATTTAAAACGGCCGAAGTTTCGTAAAATAATGAAATTAATAAAAAAATTATACGTCATCGTCAATATTACCAACTCTTCCAGCAATCTCATATCTGTGGTTTTAATACAGTGATAGTATGATTCAGGTTCGCATGAATGATTCTACAGTTACCCTCAAAGGAAAATTTAATAATTGTTATGATACAGTTTATATACATCGTAAATGGTGACGATTTAATAGATGAGACAATATTTGGATGCTAAGAAATAATATGCCTTACAACCTTTTGTAAGTGCAAACAATAAGATGACAACATTTTATCGCCATTGGCTAAATGGTATGAGACCTCATAAAATATGAACAAAGAAACATTATTTTGTATGCTCATGCTTATCAGTGAACCCACAAAAAGTCAAATTCGGAGATATTGGTGTATTTTGATAATGCATATTTAACATTATTCAAATAAAATTTAAGTTATCTGAACTAAATAAGTAAGGAAAAAAGTTCAGTAATATTCTGTCATACTACAAAAGACGCATTAAAACCATGTTCAACGCGTGTCTAGCTAAACAGTGCTTAAAAATTAAACATTGCTTAAAATATAATCTAAATTGCGTGACAGGTAATAAACTCATAAAAAATGTTATTGATAAAATGTTAAACGTTATATTTGACAGCTGAAATAGGTTTTAGACATCAATTAAACTCACTTAAACGTATGTTAATCTATATCTAAAGCATGTTTAACTCAAAACTGTGCTTAGAGGAGGATTTGTAGTACGGTTTTTTTTAAACACGCGTTTAACGTCTGTTTAAATCTTTTGTAGTTAGGCAGTTAATGTTTAAAATTTCAAACGTATTCCAAATTTTACAATTTATACAATAATCTCTTATATTTAAAAATTATTACATAAAACTATTTACCATATCAATCTACTTTTGATTCATTATACTCCATATCAAAATAGGAAAGAAAAAATGAATATATACTTCTTGAAAAAAATTTAGTAAGAATGGGTTTGACATCTTTAGACTCCGTTTTCTCAAAAAGAAATCTGTCTAGCTTGACACAGTATTGTTTATCAGCGTCCATATATAATTGGAATAATTTATCGTTCAAGTAAATAAAATTACGCATTTTGCTATTGAAGTCGGTTTGCATTTAAAAATAAGTATTATATTATTAGAATATTTAGTATTATAAATGTTATATATATAAATTTAACATATAAAATATTCCACATCGTTTCTACACGAAACATAAATGTATATATTTTATTTACACAAACAGGATGTTACGCAATAGTCTCGTTACTGTTTAATTGAAAAAATATCTGTTATACAGGATGTTACCAAGACTTATACGGAGTATGTCAAGTATTTTTATAATTAATATTAAATGTATATATATCTTTATCGGGACTTCAATTCATTGTACGTCTATATTTTCCATCTCATGTAATATTATATCGCCATATCCTCTTCTCGACATCAACAACCCGTTGCTAGGCAACTCACGCATATAACAGTACCATTCACAGTATGTTTATTACTTCTTCAAGATATATATTACTGTCCTATACTGCTATGTGTATTACTTTCGTAAATGAAGTGCTTACGTGTAGCCAGTGCAGACCCATTTTTGCAAATAAAATTAGCTACTGTACCCATTTAAGGGCGCACGAGAGATCAAATACTATTGTGTCATTATATTTTTTTTTATTTAAAGTCAAATGCAGTCGTCATAGCCGAAATCGGCTAGAAAGATATATACACACGCATTATGTTTTTGATAGGCAAATGCCTTCTCTTCTTTAAAGGAGTCAAGGAGGAAAGAGAAAGGTCAGATTGGAGGAGGAAGGAGGAAGGTCAGATTGGAGTAGCGTGGTGGTCCACGCTGCTCCAATATAGTTAAGCGAATATAACAATGCACGAATAAATAAATGAATGTTTGCCGACAAGTTTGCTCCATGGATTACTGATACTGATTGAAGTATTACTGGCCGTGGGTTAGATTTTATATATAAAATAGCTGATAGCAGGTAGGACATCTGATGTTAAGTGATCTACAAGGGACACTTGTAGAACCACAGGAGCTATAAATTAGTTGCCAGTTTAAAAAATAATGAGGAATGAAAGGAAACAGAAAGTAAGGAAAGGAATAGGGAGAGGTATTGGCTTCCAGCTCTCTCACTAATTGAATGAAACGCATATTAGCTACTTAATCAATAATAATCTTCTGTAAGAATGAGTTACTGCCCCAGCCCGTCTACGCCGATACCAGATCATGTGATCTTTATGGGGTAGTTGAGAGTAAAGGGTTGACAGACACGTTGGCGCAGTGGTCACTACAACGGCAAGCGGTAACGCGGGTTCGATCCCCGCTCACGGCAAATGTCTGTATTGGCCATGCGGATGTTTGTCGTGGTCTGGGTATTGGTGTTTGTGTTGTGAGTGTTACCGGACCCCCGACACAAGGTTACGATATCTTAATGGGGGCCGTTAGAGTGTGATGCGTTTATTTATTTATTTATAAAGGGCTTATTAAATGAAGAAAAGTTACCAATTTATGTGTAAAGATATATTAACTACTACCCTCGTAACTTAATTATAATGCCTTTTATGGTGCTAAATTTAACGAGATTGCTGATTCAATTCTAATTATACTTTTAATTTTAGCAAATATGAAAATTTTCTGATTTAATTTTTAATACTGGAGGAAAAGTGTTCTATCTTGATAATAATTATTTTTTACGATGACGAAAAAAGTTACCGATAACGAACTAAAATTATTAAAAATTAGGAATATAGTTATTTCATATTTAATATAAACAGATACAATTTTCTTGTAAGTTTGTTTGCAAAGGGTAATCTCAAAAATTACTAATTCAATTAATAAAATTTGAATTTGCCCATTTGTTAAGGAAGGTTATAGGCTATTACATCACACTACAAGTCTTAGGAGCACAGCAGTAACGATAAATAGATGTGAAACCGCGAGGATCATCTAAATAAAAAAAAAAAAAACAAAATGTTTTGGAAAAATCTTTTATAATATAATTCCTTAAACATTTTGAAATATAAAAATCTTAAACCATTTTGTGGAATAAGAATTAAAAATTCAGTATGGTTAGGAACTTTTCATATAATCTTCGCCTCAAGAAAGTGTGTAAAATAAAGTTTTTACTTAAAAACTTTTGATAAGCCAAGGGACTTCTTCTATTAATAAGAAAATTCATTTTATCGAGTTATCAAAAAGTGGTAAAAATCTATATGGTTATACTTTTAGCATCTAAAATTTTATTCAGTGGAACGCTAATATAAAAATTGGTGACAAATGAGCAGGCGGCTCACGTTCTGTTGTATGGACATTTGCAGCGCCAGAGTTGCCACAAATACGTTACCAGCTTAATAAGAAATTTAAAAGGAAGAGGTGAAAGGCAAAAGGGAGTAAAGGACCTTGCGAAACACTATTTCAGCTTAGTTTTGACGATAATGGCTTACACATAAAAGTTAAATGTATGTTGTCACGTTCTGACGTTGCATCGTGCAATTGTATGACAAACATTGTAAAACAGCACGAGGTGACGTCGCAGCGTATATGTGTTTTGGTCGTAAGTAGAACTTACAGCATAATTCATCTAAATATATATAATTCAAAGGTGATTGATTGACTATCATAGTGATCTATCAACGCACAGCCCGAACCACTGGACGGATCGGGTTGAATTTTGGCATGCAGATAGATGTTATGCCGTAGGCATCCGCTAAGAAAGATTTTGATTATTTCTTCCCCCAAGGGGATAAAATAGGGGATGAAAGTTTGTATGAAACTTTGCCAATTTTAAACCGATCGGGGTGAGACTTTGCATCCATAAAGCTACTGACGTTGGCATTACAGACACCGCAGACGAAGTCGCGAGCACCAGCTAGTTACGTGTATATACGTATACATGATTACTGGTTGTAGAAAAAAATGTTAGGATCATAATCCACTGCGTCTACTGAGGTTAAAGCGCTGGCTAACACTACACAGCTGAACGTATAAAATTTAATGGACGTATTGGATTTTTATTGGAAGCTTCCTCATCTTTAAGAATATATTTTTTTAATTTCTCATAGAGTTTGTGTTTGCATAAAATTTGTCCTATTTTTTTCTTTTCGTCCCCCCGGATGAACTCACACGTGTAAGCTCCAGCTACGTCCGTGCCACGCAGCTTAAATCTAATACTAATTACGAAGCATTTTAATTTCATCTGTATCTGCATGTATAATTGTATATTATGCTTCATAATAGTTACAAATATTAGTGGTATTAGTGACATACATAATTGCACATAAAATACAATTATATACACAAATACAGGTGTAATAAATAATACTGTAATGATTAAATCATATATTATATTACATGACACATAAATTATTACACGTACTTGTGTTACACATAAAATATTACAGCGAATCGATTAAGGGCTAATTCTAATTAAGCCTTCCTGATGACACCTGCTCCCTTAACAAGATAAGGCCTGATGGAGGTTGTATGTGTCATGTATGCTTAGTTCTAAATAATTTATAGTTTTCTCGACTAGTCTAGCGATCAGTTGAGTGAGTAGCTGATTGACTAGTTGATGGATTCGTACTGATTAAGATTTTTCTCGGAATAATGGCAGTAAATGGCTAGGAAAAGTATGTTTTGTTTTAATTAATTTATAATTTTTTTTACTAGTTGATCGATTGGTTGAGCAGTGAGTTGCTTGATTACTTGGAAGTTTCATACTGATTAAGAATTTTAATCAATTTTACATGGTATAGGCAGATATTGTCTAAGAAAAATATCTACATTTGAATTCTTAGTTCAAAATGATTTCAAGTTTTCTTGACTAGTTGAGCGATCAGTTGGGTAATTGTTGGTCGATTCAGTAATATAGCATAGTGATTAAGATTTTTATCAGATTTGAGATAATAAAGGTCGATTCTAAGAAAAATAGATGTTAGATAAAAAAAAACATGCTTTTTTTTCTTAATTAAATTAGTAAACAGCTTGTAAATGTCCCTGCTGAGCAAAGGCCTCCCCTCTTATTTAGTAGAAGGTTTTAGAGCTAAATCCACCACGCTACTCAACTGCGAGTTGAAGTGTAAAATTCAAAAAATAATTTGTACTTTATGAAAAAAAACCCTCTATAATTATTACTGTATGTCCGTTTGCCTGTTCGGGTCTACCTCTATGTTGTTAAACCTTAATAAACCTTAATAAAACTTTAGAACCCACAAAAAGTAGTATATTCGATAAAATTTTAGATAAAAAGGGTCTGAATTATAAAGGTACATTTGGATGCTGATAACTGTGTCAAGCCACATGGACTTCATTTTGAGAAAATGGCGTTTAAAGATATCAAACCTATTTTACCTAACCTTAACAAATATGTTTGAAGAATGATATATCCAACTTTTCTCTACTTTTTTCAATAAAATGTATATTGAAATAAAAGCAGATTGATATATTTAATATATTATCTAATAAAGAGTTTTTCAAATATTTGAGATTATTGTATTAATTGCAAAAGATGGAACGCATTTGGAAATCGAAACAATTATTAAAGAAACTTTTTTTTCGTACTTTTTTAGTTTATATGACTTCTTTTGTGAATAATGTCCATTAGTTCATGCAGTATCAAAATACATCAATATCTCCGAAATCGTAAATTTTTGTGGGTTGACACATTATTGCTTATCAGCATTCATTTAAAAGTGCGGAAAGCGTAGCCTGTACAGTTCAATTTTATATTAATTACTCGGTACACTGTTATTATCTGCTATATTATGACGCTTACAAGATGAAATGAGTATTGTAAATCATGTCGCTTTCCTGATTACGTTTCGCAGACGTCACGATTGTCAGCATATCGTTGTTGACAAGTTTATCATTAATGTTATGGTGCATCCAATTACGTTATAAAATCTATATACACATATATTAATAAATCCCTATTTCCCTTGGTCACAGTATAACTTAACCCATTAAGCGCCGTCGTACTCGTTTGAGTACAGTTAGTTTTTGTAACATTACTTTTACGACGACGATTCAGTTAGTTTTTGACCGCTGTACTCGTGCGAGTACACCCTTCTAAAACTATCAATAATAGAAAAACCTTTCCCTTTTTGTATTTAAATATATCACTTATAATTAAAAAAATAAAAGATTTGGGTTGAAAATGCTGCTAGAGTCATATTGGCGCTGAATGGGTTAAGAACAACTTTACCGATTTTGTTCATCATTTTTATTAAGTTTTCTAACACTTCATAGAAGATTCTTAGGGCGAAAAAATTAAGTAAAATTGTGTAGAAAATTAAAAAACTTAAGGACAATATAAACTTTCCTAATCTAACCTTAGCGCGTTTGACATAACAGTCAGTGGTTTAACAATTGCATGGGTTAATTATTTTTAAACTACATATTTCTTTAATTCGAATTGTATATGGACGCTGATAAGCAATACTGTGTTAACCCACACGGACATGATTTTGAGAAAATGGCGTCTAAAGTTGTCAAACCTATTCTTAATAAATTTGTTTGAAGACGTATATATATCTTTTCTTTTTTATTTTGATATAAGGTATAATGAATTAAAAGCAGATTTATATATTTAATGTGTTGTATAATAATAAGTTTTCAAATATTTGAGATTATTGTATAATTAGCAAAATATTGAACGCACTTGAAATTCGATACATTACATTAAGAAACTTTTTTCCTTACTTATATAGTTTAGATGACTTGAAATTCTTTTTAATTATGTTAAATAGGTGATGCTGTATCAAAATATATCAATATCTCCGAATTTGACTTTTTGTGGGTTGACACATTATTGCTTATCAGCATCCATATATGAATGATGAAATTAATATTTTATATACTCCTAGTTTGTTTTTAAATATAATTATTTGAAATGTTTCATAAGCGTGCATAATGTGTTCTCTTGTTATGTTGTATTGTTAAACAAATTTTACGTGTTATACATTTTATAACGTATTATTAAATCTGTTAGTAATAAGTTACATTGTATATTTCGAGGCAGATTGCAGGTAATATTGTTAATTGTACTAAATAAAAACAATAATGCAAGACACTTAAGTTTTCAATTATTAATTATCAAATATAATAGCATTTGATTTGGTTTTTTTTTATGTTTATGATATTAATGTTTTATAAATATTATATCTAATCCTATCAGAAAAATTTCTTGAAATTTATTTTAAAATGGTCCTCTTTAATCTTACAATTTATTTAAAACAAAATCCTTACGAAGTCTGTGCCATTGAGGATATTTCCTCTTTTATACACACATACACGACACGAAGTTATTTCGAAAGTTACAAAAAGAAAGGCTCATTCACAAAATAAATAAGAAACGCAAAAGTAAACTTTTGTTTTAAGTTGTTTTGGAACAATATCAAACACCGAAACGCACCGAACAATGGAAAACTGTAAAATAAATTCAGAAGTGACAAAAACATAAAACAAAATAAAATTTAACCCAGTTATTCTAAAACTTAAATAAGACCCACTGTCCATAGAGGCGGATATTTTTTATTCATAGAATTTTGGCAAACATACGGGGCTGCGGGTTGCCATGAAAACTATTTTGCCAATGATATTGCCATAAAGAGTCTTTCTATATAGCCAGTGTAGCCGCGATAGCTAAAGTGGACTGTATATTGTAAGATGGAGGGTAGAGTACCTTAATCAATCCAGCTCATACTTCTTTACGGGAGTTTTCAGCACCAAAGGATGGGTGGTAGGGAGATTGGGTATAGGAACCTACATTTATACTAGCCGATTTTATTACAAGGCGGACGCGACACACATGATGTCCGACATACACGCAAGCTCATACGCGGAGAAAATCCATACGTCAAAGTCAATTCATGACATAAGTACGATGTACCGTTACACATAGACGAATTTATTAAAAAAACATTACAGCCAGTATTTTGCCAACCAATGGGATTTACGGTGTTATATACTTAGTGACAAATCTATCTAAAAGATGAATAGATTAGAAATTTAATCGAATATTCTGTTTTTCTGTAAAAATTAACATTTTTCTAAAAAAAGTAGCAAAATATAGTTTTCATGGCAAAGGTAAAATAACGTCATGTGTACATCAGTATGTATAACATTGTTAAAAAATGATTCCAGAACAAAATTGACAAAAAACTACACTAGCGAGTCGTAGATTTAGGCCAAGGCAACCTTTTTAGGAAAACAATGGACGCATTCACACTATCCGAAGTATTATCGCTTTAGTTCGTCCCTCTTTCTTGTTTACGTACATTTTACTGAACAATCGTGATGGAACATCGACATTTTGTGGATACAAGCTCAGTTAGGACTGAATACTTTCGAACGGCGGATTTACTATTGGATGGTTAAAGTATAGTTTGAATAATAACAATAAACGCATCACACTAGACGGTAAATAACACAAACATAAAATACCATGACAAACATCCTTATGGCCAATACAAGCGTTTGCAGTGAGCGGGGATCGAACCCGCAGACGTTAACGTTAACGCTTCAGATAGTTGCAGTGACCTTAATCATTCGTTAAAAATTTTGACGTTGTTGAAAAAAAAAATGTCAACAAAGAAAAAAATAAGTCCCGCTGAGTTTCTTATGCTGTTTCTTCTTAGGTTTGAAGTTTAACTTTCCCGAAACTCATTTTCTTCTTGGTAAATACATTTGCTTGTCGTTCAATAAGGGAATGTAAAATCTTTATTTTGAACAAAGATATTTTGATTTTGATTTTGACCACTGCGCCAAATTGTCTGTCAGCGTATTGCTCTATATTACTAGAGAAATTTAGTTGTTTATTTCATCATCATTAAAATCAGTTCAGAAGTTTGATTTTGAATAATAAATGGAATTAGTACGTCATATAAACAACAAAATTGCGAATTTTCTTTTCAGAAATCGATTTATTTTTTTAATTCTTAATTATTTACATATAATATTTTTAATTATTACTCCTAAATTATTACTCCTTTCATTAAAAAACATATTTCTTATGTTACCTTGCTGTAATCAATGAGTGCTACTCGCAGTGTATAAGACGTGAGGACATCTAAACTTTGTACTCAAGGAAGAGTTACGAATTTAATCTTGTTTCGCGTTCGTTCAGTACTTTTGTATTAAAGTAAAAGTTCTTTTCAATGATGAGCTTGTACGTAACTTATTTATGTTTGCTCTTGCTTACGTTAATGTAAATTTTGTTATGTCGGACGACTCTAAACTTATTTTTCTGTCTAGCTGCACGACATCTACGCCACCTGTAGAAAGTTAATTATACTAAGCCTATACATTCTTGCAAGTATAAACAATCCTTACTAACATTATAAATGCGAACTAACTCTGTCTGTGTGTTACGCAATTACGCCTATACAACTGAACGATTTTAATGAAATTCGGTACAGGATAGTCTAAAGCCTGAGACAGGGCTACTTTTTACGCTTCTTTAAAAAGTTTAAAGTAAAGTAAAGTAACAGCCTGTAAATATCAGAAGGGTTAGAGCTTAACCCACCACGCTGCTCCCCTGCGTGTTGGCGAATATACATGTGTCAGAATTTATTTTGGTTCATTCAGGTTTCCTCACGATGTTTCCCTCCACCGCGGATTCCACGAAATTAATTTACACACGAATTTAGCACTTGAAAATTCAGCGGTTATAGCCGGGGTTTGAACTTACAATCATCGGTTGAGATCGACGTGTTCTAACCACTAAACCATCTCCACATCATTAAAAAGTTAACACCTATGCTAAATTGATGGTGATTTAGCAGTTTTCTAAATCGCACCTGTAAAATTCGAAACTCTACGTAGACGAAGCTGTGAGTAACTGCTAATAATTCGATTAATTTTTATCATAATAAGACTTACGGTGCCTAAGATATGAACAAATAAACATAAGATACGAACCAATAAGGCAATTATAGTATATAACTTTAGATACGTTATAGGCTCATTGATTTTCGGCTCCCAGATTACCGACCACTTTGAACGAAGTTGCCTAAAAACCAGCTAGTGACTGAGAATTCCAGGCGAGAGTATTTTTGGGTCAAAAAGACATTAACATGCGTACCATATCTTTTGTTTAAAAAATCATTGTAATCGAATAATTAATTTAATATAAATAAATACTCTTTTTGCATATCACATCAAAACTTTTTACGATGTTGGAATGAAAGCGAATACATATAATGTTATATCAATATAATAAATTATATTATCAATACCGAAAGGATTTTTATTTATGAAAATAATTATGTTCGGGCCTCCCTTCAATTTGCCTGATGTTATTAATATTTCTTATAAAAAGATGAAAGCAAAAGAGTCCTTTGGCAAGTCCAATTAAAACTAATAACTTATTTAGGAGGAGAGTATCTATTAATTTAGGATGCTTTAACTAGTTGTTTACCGTGGCTGTTTCTATATTATTATTTTATCAACCGACTTAACGAGGAGATTCTCAGTATGTAGTGTATTTTAATGTTTCTTACTTCAGACCCTTGTCATATAAAAACGGATACTTTTAGATTGGTCGCATATTATTTTCATCAAAATTTGTTTAGTATTTTGGTTTTAAATTAGTAACGAAATTGCGTATTTCCTTTTAAAGTCGGTTATTTTTTGTCTTTTAAGCCTTTGTTGTTTTTATAACCTTGATGTGGTTTTTATTCTGTAATAAGTATATTATTATTTATCTGTTTCTAAAATCAAGAAATTTATTTTAAATCGATTTTACTATTTGTTCGTATACGGGCTATAGTATAGTAAGTTATGACGTAGCTTTCATAGCTGTGTATATTTTATTTATTATTGGTATCTATCTATCTATCCTTTTAAATTTGTTTGCGAATTCCATGGAGAGCGGTGATCACTTAACATCAGGTATCCCGCCTGTTCTCTTACTAAAACTACGTCGTTATATATGTATATCTGTTTTTAGTATTTAAATAAAATGAATAACCTTCAACATTTATTTTTTTAATCGGTATTTTTTAAAAAACATTTTTATAAAAACTTGTTTCCACGAGACACAAAATATATCAAATTAATTTAGAAAAAAAAATCAAAGACAACTTGGAAAACATTTCGAAGATAAATTGTCTGTGAAGTTTTTATTTGAACTTATAAATTAATATTCATCTAAAATATATATATTTTTTATTTAAGAGATTTATTATCCTTTCTTCAAGTTTGTATAACCTTTAAAAGATTAAAAAAAATCTTGTATATATGTACATACTGTGATGTAACGGATGTTAGTTTTTTGTTATTTGACTATCATTTTAACAAAAATTTGTAAAACAGTTTAATCAAATTATTTCATCATAAACCAAAACTTAACCTACATTAATCTTACTCGTAACAGTTACGAAATAACGACGCGACTGAGTTAATGGTACTTTTATCATCGCGACAATCAATAATAGCGTCCGCATGTCCAATAAAAATGATTAATACCACCCCGGGAAGTGTCCACTCGCGTGTGATAGATGCCCGGATGCGCTGAGATGTTTACTGAGTTTTATTTCACGAAGAAGATTCTATAATCGACGTGTATTTTCAACCCTTTTTGCGGCTATTATGAGGAAATGTCTTAATGTTGACAATCATTGCCGTTGTGATCGCAGCAATCATGAGTACGGATTCGTTTCGAATAAAAATTATTAATAATAATCCGGGAAGTGTCCACTCGCATGTGGTAGATGCCTGGATGCGCTGAGATGTTTACTGTGTTTTATTTTATGAAGAAGATTTCATAATCGACGTGTATTTTCAACCATTTTTTATCGCTATTATGAGGCAATGTGTTAATGTTGACAATCGTTGTCATTATGATCATAATAATCATGATTATGAATTTGTGTCGAATAAAAATGATTATAATATTCCGGGAAGTGTCCACTCGCGTGTGATGCCCGGATGCACTGCGATGCTTACTAAGTTTTATTTCACGAAGAAGATTCTATAGTCGACATGTATTATCAACACTTTTTATCCCTATTATAAGGAATCGTTGCCATTATGATCGCAAGAGTCATGATTATGATTTTTGTCGAATAAAAATGATTAATAATATTCCGCGAATCGTTCACATAGTTTGATAGACGCTCAGTATGTTTTGTTGATAGTTTTTTTTTAAATTTTATAATCATCGTCTATTTTTAACATTAATTTTTGGATTTTATGAAGATATAAATGTTATTGTTAACAACATTAGACGTCATGATTGAGACGATCGTGATTAACCCTTTTATTAGCTATTATGAGGAAAAATGTTAATGTTGACAATCATTGTTGTTATGATCACAACAATTCTGATTATTAATGTTTTGTTCAATAAGAATTATTGATATTATTGCAACGAGTTTTTTTTTCGTATTTATTTGACGTAGATAATCATTACGATAATCATGACTATAAATTACTGTCTTCAATATATAATGTTATTTTTATTTTAGAAGTGTTAAAATGAAATTTTTTTTTATTCCTAATGAATTAGTGAAGAATAATTATTAATTTTCCTTTGACAACAAAGATCTTCTGTGTAAGATTTGAATTTGAATTTGGTTGTTTTTTATTCACATATATTTATTTTTACGTATTTGAGCACTCTTAATTAAAATTATACATGAGAATAGAATAATATAACAGTTTTCAATTAAGTAATCAAAAGTGCATATTTCATACACGACAATTACAATTAAGTTTTATTCTCCTCAGTATATAATTGTAACCTCGTAGCAATTACCTAGGTAACCTGAAGTAAGTAGAGTCAGGAAATGAGTCAAAGTACAAACTTGTCACTGAAAGTAATTTCTTTCAAGTGTCAAAACAATGATAAACAGTTTATGTAAATAAACTTACAACTGTAATTTTCACTTTTATTTTATTATATTATTAAGATTCTTTGATCTTTATATAAAACATGTTAAAAGAAAAGACAGTTTCGGTGTACGTATATTTGGAATTCATTGAAGTGGGAAATAATATTTGTAAATGGCTTCAGATTAATATCTGCTGAAATTATAACTTTTTAGTTTTCTGATGTTTCCCATTATTTTTTATCACGCCTTTGAGAACGTGGAACGTTGGAAGTGGATACGACATGGCACCTAGTAACAGACACACACGATCAGTATCGATATCTTTAACTTTAAAAATTTTAAGAACTGAGTTAGGGAGTACACACATTATAATGAAAAAAAAAAATACACAAAAAGTAGGTATATTTTAATATGAAACATACTTTATATTTTTCAACGATTGCGAATAAAAATTCACGTACATTTTAATTAATATATCAACCAATCGAAACTTGATGTATCCGACCTCGATATAAATATGACCTATATATAAATAGCGAAAGTAATTAGCGTTACTGATGTTTTTCCGTACTTCCAAATCCTTAATCGACATTTTCGTATGATTGATGACAATTATTTACGACATTTCCATCGCAACGTTATTACGTAAATAAAATATGTACGAAAAGCAGAATTTTAATTAAAACTGTTATATTTTATTGCTTACGATTTTCGGTAATGATTTTACGGTAATTAGTACGAGTATTGTTAATTTATTTTTATTGTTTATTTTTATTTCCTGGCTCGGTTTAAGGTGATAAAAAATTTCTCGTCAATTTTTGTTGTACTTGCGAGGACTTTTTTTGTACTTTTTTTTGTACTAGGTACGGACACTGAGGTAGAGCCTAGCTGTTTTCCACTGATTACTTACTGGAGCAGTACCTCACCCTTACAGAAGATTACCGTGAAGTAGCTTATATGGCTGCGTTTCGTGCGGTGAGTTAGAGAGCCGGAAGTCTTCCCTATTCTTTGCCTTACTATCTATTCCGTTTCATCTTTTATTCCTTTTTGAACTGGTAACGTATTTGTGGTGCCTCTAGCACTCTAAATGTCGTGGATATTAAGAGCTCCAGAGGCACCACGAATGGCAGCAAAAATTACGAATTTATATAAAAAATAATAATCATCATAGTACAATTAACTTCCATTTGGGTGACGCTGTTGTACCGTCCAGACCCAAAATAAGATTCAAACGATTAGTTGGGTCATCCATGCAATCAGTCGTACATTTATGCGAACAAAAACATTATCAAAAATATTCATTCCAATGTGATTTAAAATCAAATAGAAATAAAATTTCGACTCAGGAAACATCGCGCAAGGATTCAGCGAAATTATTATTGGCGGAAGATGTTTTCAACGTTCAGAATTCCGATTTTTCCGTCACATAAGCTGCTGTATCTGGAAATGCAATAGATTATGCGGCATATTGAGAAATTCTAGGCGCAGTCGCGACGTGGCCCGAGTTGCGGAGATGTATTCCACGAGTTAGACGTAAACGATTTTATTGAGTTTACTTATTTCGCACGCTATTGTGGATTTTCCATATTTTTGAATGACACAGAAGGAGGGTAATGGTTTTCACACGTATGTATGTAGGTATAAAAGTGTGGATCCTTGCTTTTATTGTGAGGTGTCATAAGACTAGTACTGTTCTCTGAAGTGTCGTCATAATCATAATTTAATGTGACGTCAGCAAAAAACAACATGGCGGATGGTGACAGTCAAAACTGGCGAGTCGCTGTGACCTTTTGTATCCTAAAGAGTTCGACTGATTTTAAAGTGCCAGGTGTTATTTAAGCAGTCGGATTATTAGTATTTAAAAATACTTAACATTTGTTCGTCTATTATTTATCTATACAGATAAATAAAATTGCAATGCTTGTTTGTAAATTCAAATTAACATCTTTTAACTAAAGGTATACGAAATTATACTATACTATGGAATTTACATCAAAAACACAATTTTAAAAATTTTTGTCTGTCTGTCGGTTGGTCTGTCTGTCTGTTTGTTTCGGCTAAAGATAAAGCTTTAAAAAGGCTGCACCTATTTTAATGGGATTTTTACTCACAGATAGCTAATGTTATAAGAAGTAACGTGGGCTACTTTAATTTTTTAAATTCATTTATTTTAATTTTTTGCAGACACAGTCGCGGGCACCAGCTAGTAAAAATTAAAATTATATGTATTATATTTATCTTGATTACGATGACAATAAATTATTCGCAACGAACAATAAATAGTTCGCGTTTATTCCGGACACATCAATTGTTCTTTTCACAATGAATTCGCATAAATTATATTGATTTGTTACGTTGCATTTATATTTCACGTTATTTTAGGACGTCACCAAATAATCTTTTCAACACTTAGTCTCAGAGCTAGCACCATTTTTTACTAACTATTATTTTGACATAAATCTTCACTTATGTAAATTGGACTAAGGATCAGGTAGCGGATCTTTATCCCAAGTTGCAAAAACATGTAGTAATTTAATGTCATAATTAATAATCCATCAAAATTTGGACACGGAGCACGGTAGAAAAACGATCATAACTAGCTACGAATTTACAACCTGTAATTGATTTCTGAGTTATAACTAAGCAAACATTTTGTAAAAAAATCTTTTGTTAACATTTTAGCTGGTGTTCAGTTGTAAGACGAACGAGATCGTTTTTTGTGTCAATATTTTAATTTAAACGAAGCACTCCCCATGCTGACACGGTAGCATTACAGCGTAACACTGGCCACCTAATAGACCGTCTGAATTATTTTAAAGACACATGAGTAACAACATCTATACAAATAAATTAAATATGAAAGTATATACGGTATTTAAATTAAAAAAAAAAACACAATTTTTTAAATTTTTGTCTATCTATCCCTCCATCCATTTATGTTCTGAACGAAGAAGTACCTAATTATTATAAGGAGTAACTTAGACTACTTTTATTTTGCGCAATTTACATGTATTTTTTTATATAAATCAACGCGGGTGAAACCACACAGTTTAATATAAGTCCGTCCTCTATGTTAAAATGAGTCTTATTATACCGAAGTATTTTTCAACGACGCCTGCTCCTAGTCCAATTGTCGGGTGCAGATTTATATCATGTAATGCATTTGCAGATTAACAAAACGTTTGCCCGTGGCTTTGGACCACTCCAATTTTAACGGAACGCCGCAGTTTTGTTACGGAATTCGGAACTTGAATAATTCGCGTGTACATTTGATACTCTTGTTTTGTTTCGTTTTATTCGATTTCGTTTTTATCATTCGATTCTTGTTTAATCTCTTCGTTGAAATTTTTTTCCGGAATGAATTTAAATGGTACTTTTAAGTTGTGATTATTATTGAGTGTATTTTGTTATATGAAATGAGATTGTATTCTCCTTAATGTTTTGGCGATCTTCTGTGCTTTTTACTTAACGTAACATTTATAAATATGCTTAAAATTATACCTTATAATATTTATAAACATTTATGTTTCAATTAGAAATCTTAAATAGCGTGGTTTGTGGTATTCTTTTGTTAAATATTTTTAATTCTATTGAATTATATCAACGATACCACTTTAAGTGTTTCTGTAAAATAATCTAGCACTGCAATTTTACAATTTTATTTTCATTTATAAATTTTATCAAGTTGAATATTTTGATCAGTTTTTTTTTAAAGTTATTTGTTATATTATAATATTTTGTAACATTGCAACAAGAGTTAATTTGATTTTGAATAACCATTCCCTGAAATATTATACATATTTCTAGATCAAAGCTAAACTTTCAAACAATGCTAATCACGACAGAGTACGTTTATTAGTTTGTATAAATCGCAAAAAGCAATTTAGTAGTCAAAGAGAAAATCCTAATATAGTTAACTTTCTGTTAATTCTCGTAAAAACTTTACTTCGTGAATATTTTTCAAGAGCTATAAAAGGGAATGGCGACTTTCAACAGGAAGCTAAATATTGCTATCAAAACATTTTGACAATTTTTCTGATTTCGGTACTGAAAATCGTCTTTTAACTTTCATGTATGTAGGCGTGTATTAATATCGATAGTTTTACACAATGAGCATTACGAAGTAATTTTTCAGGGCGTCGCATGTTTTATACAGTTTTCAACAATATCATTACGTTGATCGACGAATTAAAAATTAAATCATCAAATTTCAAATAAACGCTTCACACTCAACGGTCCACCTTAAGATGTCATAGACCTTTGTCGGGGATCCGAAACCCGCAACACAAACACCCAGACCACGAAAAACATCCGTATGGCCAATACAGACGATTGCAGTGTACAGCATCGAATACACGCCCGTTAGAGCTTCAGTCAGTTGCAGTGACCACTACGCCAACCTGTTTAAGGTAATTCCAGGATGTGACTAGATAAAGTATTATGTAGATAAATTGGTATTAAGTGACGTTAAATCGCAATGGTTGGCGATTCCTGCACATAACGTTCATATTTCTGGACCATCTTGATTTTAATCTTAATCCAGTGATCTTATAGATGTAAGTTTCTAATGATAACATTGTACGTATATTATAAAAAAAGGTACAACAAACACATATTTAACTAAAAATATTATAGTGTCTTTATAATACATATTTTTTTCTATGGAAGTCAAAACTTGCCAAAATATATACTTTATTTTGGCTTATCGGCTCGATAGCTAAGCCTCTTCGATATTCCGAAAGGTAACGTAGATATGGATTATCAATTACAGCGTAAAAGTGTCGAAGATCTGAATACAATTTCCTTCCTAAGTCGATATTCGCTTTCGATATCGCTACGGGCGTTACGTGACGCGGTTTATTGAGATTCAGTCTTGTACACCCGGTTTATATCATTTTTAAACAATACGTTTTATATTTTAGATATTTATTTAATATAAATTTTATATTTTTGCAGAAGGTACGAAACGACCGATTTGAAAAATTCTTTTTGCGTTGGTTAACCCGTTTATAGACGAAGGTTATAGGCTATATTACATCACGCTACGCATAGGAGCGTAATAGTAACCGTAAATGCAAGTGGAACCGCGAAGGGCAGTTAGTTTTATATACAGGTGATTTTTTTATTGGGAGTTAGGTCAAATCCGAAACTATATGGTATCGTGAAGAATACTTAAAGGAGAGGGTAGTTTTTTTGTAACCAAATAAATTCATTTAAAAAGTCAAAAGACCGACTGCGTAAAGACCATCTGCAGTTGTGAGACGTGCCGTATTATTATCCTTTCTGTAAAAACCCTATACCTAAATGGGAATGGGTTATTAACCAACTTTAAATCGTGATAGATCCTAAACAGTACTCGTAATTGGATGCTGATAACCAATAATGTGTCAACCCACATAAAGTCAAATTCGGAGATTTCGATGTATTTTGATACTTGGTTAACTATTAAACATTATTCAAAAAAAAATTTAAGTTATCTAAACTACACAAGTACGAAAAAAATTCTTAATTTATAGCAGAGAGTTTCGAGTGCGTTCCAATATTTTGCAATTTATGCAATGATCTTATATGTTTGAAAAACTTATTTTTAGATAAAACTTTTCATTACACCAATCAGCTTCAATTAATTATACATTTTATCAAAAAAGAAAAGAAAAGGTGGATATATACCCACGTCTTCAAACACATTTGTTAAGAATAGCTTTGACATCTTTAGATGCCATTTTCTCAAAATGAAGTCTGTGTGGGTTGACACAGTATTGCTTATCAGCGTCCAATTATGATTGGAAAAAATAACGAGAAACCTAAAAATGCTTTTAAAATACCTATTGAACGATGTACTAATAATAAAATATGAAGAATGAATTTCACTTTATTGTTTGCTCTCAACCAAGTCTCTGTGACATCTCTGACATCACTCTCTCTAACATTGCACTCCTAATAGGAAGGGTTGGCAAAATTTTCAGGATAAAATGCATGCGACTAAGGCTAGACAATGGATTTACTTTTTATAGTAATTATATATTTTTTTGTAGATTTTTTTACTTACCGTGGATGATTTGGGGGATATCACCTGTGACCCCCTTCTGCTCCACCATTCATCATATACTCACAAGGCGAAAAATACAGTATTAAATATGAGACATTTACGACGGGTTTAAAATTTCTAAGTTATTTCAACTATCAGAATGGTTCACGCGTCATTTAACATCCGAAATTGTTTTGAAAGTGGTCCGAGTATCTTCATCCTATATATCACCCTGTATATTTAGGGTGTGAGTTTATCCTCTTATATATTTGATAAAAAAAGAGATAAACTACAACTTATATTTTTCTTTTCTCATGGAATTTTAATTAAATAGGATCAGTAATGTGTTTTTAAAATCGAAATAAATAGTTTAATGTAATATTTTTAAAAGTTCTGTTTCTTATATAATATTATAAAGAGGAAAGATTTGATTGTTTTCACTGAATAGGTTCTGAAACGAAGACCGATTTAAAAATTCTTTTTGCGTTGGTTAACCCGTTTATAGGACGAAGGTTATAGGCTATATTACATCACGCTACGACTCATAGGAGTAGAGTAGTAACTGTAAATGCAAGTGAAAGCGCGAAGCGCAGTAAGTTTTTTATATCTATGTAGACAATTTTCTATGTATCTCAAATGTAATGCATCTTTATCATGTAAAATCGATGGAACAAAATTAGCGTTGTAGACATTGGATACTTAACAAGGAATTACCGCGAATGCTCAACAAATAGGGGTTGTTTATAATCTAACAAGCTGTTAGGGTTTAGATAAGAGGGTTGGCGTGCAGCGGAACGATATTGGGGAGGTATTAAGGTCATTGACATTAACGTAGGATGGCTCGAAAGATTATTTAACAATTTAAATGCTTATTTAAACTAAACAAAATTGTATTTTGTTACATAAAATAATGACACGCCAAACAGACGGACAGAGTTACTTTTACATTTTTACTGATATTAAATAAAGAGGGAAAATTTGTTTGTAAGTTTGTTTGTAGACGGTAGTCCCTTACATTACTACATCACGGTACGACTAAATGGAGTAAAGTGTCAGCATAAACGCGAGTGAAATCGTGAAGAGCAGCTAATTTATAATACTAGTATGAGCTACTATGGATTATGTGTAAGATATACAGAATTCTTTTATAAAATAGGAATAAAATCAAACCACGCTTTCAATAATTCGGTTTTATTTTTATCTATATATATTTATGACAGGCACGTTGGCGCAGTGGTCACTGCAACTGACTCAAGCGCTAACGGTCGCGGGTTCGATCCCCGCTCACGGCAAACTGGGTCTGTGTTAGTATTGTGTGTGTTTCCGGACCTCCGACACAAGACCACGTAGTCTTAATGGGGGCCGTTGAGTGTGATGCGTTTATTTATTTTATTTATGTTAATATTAACTATGACATACTGAATTAAAATAGCGTCTAAAGATATGAAAACTATTTTTAATCAATTTTTGAAGGTGTATATATCCATCATTTCTTTTCTATTTTGATAAAAGAAATAATGAATTATATGCGGAATGTAATAATAAAACGTTTTATTTAAATATATATATTTTGAGATATATGAGATTATTGCATGTTGAAAAAAAGTCACACACTTCAATATTCTAAACATTAAGTGAAGACTTTCCGTAGTTATTTAGTTTAAATGGCTTGATTTTTTTTTGTTTAACTGTCAAAATGAGGCATGTTGTGAGATAGCATTTTCTTAGGCAAGAATTATCCCACGTGACATTGGCGAAATAACACGTGACTAATTGGCACAACTAAAAGCCATTAACCAAAGAATTGCTTGATTGATTAGGCAAGAATTACATTTGTAAGTTTTAATCTCGAGAGCAAAATAGAACAATCTATGACCCAGTAAGAGATATCTTGAGTACTTACGAAAGATGTTAATGCCAAAAATAAGGGACTGACAGCAAATTCTTTCAGATGTAAAAGCAATGAGAACTAACTTATGCAAATCTTTATGAAAGTCTAAAAGCAAAACTTATAAGTGTAATTCTCGCGTTAGATATGCGATTATTACACATTAAAATAAAACAATTTCAAGCTATCGTGATAAAAAAGTGTTCGAAACTTCACGAGGATAAAATTAATTAATATACGCGATTTAAATCCGGTTCAATCCTTTTATAAAATTGATATCGACAGTTTTAAATAATTCGCGCGCTGGTTAAAGATTTGTTTAATATACTATATATATAGTCTATTTTTCTTATCTTGTCCTGTTTGGTAACAATACCCGGAACGATAATCATGAATTTTCGAATATTTTTTAGTCATTATAAAATAAAAATAATAATTAAAAAAAACTAAAAAACACGCTTTAATGATGAAAGAATCTAAAAAGTGGAAAATAATTTTTGTAAAGGGTTTGTGGCGAGGCCGCCATATTGTATTTGATGGCGTTTCTTAGCTAGTCATGTATTGTCATCAGAACTAAGAGCGTTTGCAAAATTTCATCCTAATCAAAGACCGGGAAGTGGGTCAAATTAGGATTCCGAAATTTTCTTACATAGTTACAAGTTAAGCTAATAAGAACGTATTAAAATGATTCTGTTCAATCATTGGGTCGACAATTTCTAATCTCTAACTCTTATGTGCGGTTTGAAATACGTCATTTTTGTTTGCTAAATAAGACAAATAAATAAATACAGACTATATATATGTATTTGTATTAATATTTCTTCTAATACATGCAGATTTTGTATTCTTCTTAAACGCAACGTGCATGTCTGTGTTTCTATTGTTTTATATCCGGTAATTTACGATATTAAAAGGGAAATTTATTGCACGTCCTGCACAACCACGCGAAGATGAAGGGAACCATTTTATTTATATAACATCCTGCTTTTATAATATTCAGGGTGTTTTATGCATTTTATTTTTAATTTTCTCTTTCCTTTCTTTTATCGCCTAATCTTGCATGCCGGATATTGTGAATCTTAATCGATTGAGTTATTTAAATGCTAAAGACAGACGCGTTAGCGCAATGGTCACTGCAACTGACTAAAGCGCTAACGGTCGCGGGTTCGATCCCCGCTCACGGCAAACGTATGTATTGGCCATTCAGATGTTTGTCATGGTCTGGGTGTTTGTGTTAGTGTTGTGAGTGTTTCCGGACCCCCGACACAAGATCATGAGACTAATGGGGGCCGTTGAGTGTGATGTGTTTAAAAAAATTTTTTAATGATATCAGTATAGTTTATTTTTCTTAACTTGTCCTATTTAACAGAAAAATATGGCGTATTTCTAGCCACACATAAGAGTTAGACAAGAAATTAAATTGATTGAATGATTGAACTAAATCATTTTTATGATGTAAAATTATAATGAAAAAAAGTATCCGAATAATTCGTGATTTTCGTTCGGGGTATTGTTACCAAACAAGGACAAATAAAGAAAAATAGACTTTATTCGAAATTAGTGTTTATCTTCTGCATGTATTGTATACTCTGTAGCTTTCCTTTTAAGGTAATTAACAAAAGTTTTTTAAAATGGGGAACTTACTATAAAAGCAAAATACATTTTAAACATTATATATCGATACCTCCCACGTAAGTTGTTGTAACCCCAAAATTACAATTTTACAGTAGAGCACTTTTAATCCGTTTTAGTTTGAAAGTTTTTCAGGCGTATTTTGTTGTAACTTTCCTTGAAAAAAAAAAAAAGATTTTTGGTATTTTTTCACTTTGAATGCATTAAGCAATGCAAATTTCGTGTAGTATTCAGTAAAAACGCTAACGGCAATTTTGTGGCTTACAATAACTTACGTGGGAGGTATCGATATTATTTTAAGCAGTTTCGTTCACTTGAATGATATATGTACTTATTCCAGTTAAAACTACTTAATTAATTTTGATAAAAAAATCTATAGAACTAACGGGAGACTCTTTTAAACAACACATGAAAATTATATAGGACCAATGGGAGACCCTTTCAAACTGAATAATTAAATAGGTAACACCGTTTTCGAATAAATGGATAACGTACATAAAAAAAAAAAAAATTAATAGGTAATTTGATCTTCCTCTTTTTTGTAAGTTAATAAAGTTTATACGAAATTAGATCTTATAGACGCGTATTTACGCCATAAAGGAATAGCTCCAGGCATCTGATTTCCAACTCAAACAACCCATAATGTCGGATTATACAGTGCAATTAGGAAACTTTGGCGGAGTTATTTGGTGCAATTTCAAAGATAATCACAGTGACATCAAAATGGGTTAGGTGCAGCGTATCAATTTATTAACGGAGTAAAATGGTCTTAAGATTTGTTTAGTTACTTCGTTCTATAAAGATTAGGAGGTTTACGTATACTATTTATTATTGCGAAGTAGAGAAGAATATCTCCTCTAAGTTCCAATCTATACATTTACGAAAATATATATCGCTTCAAAAAAGAGAAGATTCTGAAATCGTTGCGAAGGTTATTTTTCAATGTTTGTTACCTGAGAACTCTGTCATTTCTTGCTAAATAACTTAACAATTGTTTATTAATTAAAGGGTATACATTCATATTCGTCTCATAGAATTGTTATCAATATTTGTTTAGAAGTTTAGTTTTGAAGTCGCTGGACTTTTTTATAATATAATTGCATTAGTTATTTGAAATATTTTAGTATTTTGAATTTTTCAAAATTCGTATAATGCAGTTTAAGTTTTCATAGAATCGGCTCCCAGGTTCCTTTAAGTATTTTCCACTATTCCTTATACTTTCAGATTTGGCTATCGACGACCAGTTAAAAAACTTATCCTGAATTCGAGCGGGGTCACATGTATTAGCTAGTAAAAACATTACCTCTAATCACTACTGATATCACTCAATTGATTCCATTATCGCCAAATATTTTTCACTCACACACATCAAAAGAGAAATATTGTTCCACTCACATAACGAATTATGATTTAGGGTTTAACTAACGCGTCGATCGCTACGTGATATATTATGGATCTCGGAGCCGGTTTACACTATATCGTTACGACTATTTATCGTTTTAATAAAATCGTAGCTCATACTGTTACGTTGGGAATTGTTAACTTTTTCTATACGTTACTATTAGGCATATAGAAACCAAATGTTTTAAAGAAAACCAAACGAATAATAATAATATTAAGTTCAAAAAATATGCAATGACTTATCGCTTTCAGTAGACCCAATCATACAATCTTTTACGAAAGAAATATAAAACATCACAGTTTGTTCACATATTTCGATACCTCCCACGTAAGTTATTGTAAGCCACAAAATTGCCGTTAGCGTTTTTACTGAATACTACACGAATTTGCATTGCTTAATGCATTCAAAGTGAAAAAATACCAAAAATCTTTTTTTTTTCAAGAAATGTTACAACAAAATACGCCTGAAAAAAGGCGTATTTTGTTGTAACTTTCAAACTAAAACCGATTAAAAGTGCTCTACTGTAAAATTGTAATTTTGGGGTTACAACAACTTACGTGGGAGGTATCGATTTATATATAGTGGTAAGGCCGTCTGTAGCACCTAAAGCAACCTTGTTTTTGTTCAAGTATTTTTTTCTATCTTTATTGTATTGGCGTGCAATAAAGAATAAATAAAAAAATATTTTGTAAATTTTATGAGTAAATGTGTTATGACTCATTGGCTAAATGTACGTATTATTTAATTGTATTTCGCAATTGATGATCTTTAAACGTACTATTTACGTAAATATGAATTACATAACAAATCATGAAAAAAATATCATCATGTAGTTCTACACAAAATTGGATTCAATTTGCGTCTAACAATAAAACATCGTTACGATCTAGTGTCAACTGGGTCTAAGGTTAAACAACACATAAAAGCGGTTATACGAAGTTATTTATAGCTTTTTTTGGGAAAAAATAAAATGTATACGCTCTTACGCCTCTGTCTCTGGGAGATAAAATATTTTTAATGTTCTCGAGATAGTTAGTGCTTTCGTAAAATGATTTAACGCATTTGTATGTGTTTCTTATAAATGTATTAAAACCTTATCTACCGGCTACGCCCAGATTACATACATATATATCCTAAGTTTACAGTATATGTGCATTTTTTCTAACCCGAAGTAACCATATTTAAATTTTTGTTTCTTATTTTAAAAATGCCGGTTCATCCCTCATTTTACCTATTTAAGAGTGATATTCCAAAAATCGTTTCTTGGTGGATGCTTGTAACTAAAGGCATCAAATGCCAAAATTTCAAGTTTATAACCTCAGCGATTTAAGGTCTGCATAGATAAATCAGTCAGTCAGTTAGGAAAAGTAATTATATATCTTTATAGATATTTTTTTGCCCGTATGTGTTTTATCTCAAAAATTTTGTGTGTTTTAAATTTCAGGAATCATGAGTTCGATTTAAAAACTTTAGATAGCCAATTTATTGTAAAAGATTAAATGAAATTCGCATAGGAGTAAAACATTAACCATAAAAGGGGATGGAAACAGCTGATAAATTATATAAATCACAAAAGCGCTTATCAAAAAAACATGAGCCACGTCATATTGCGATGTAATTGTATTGAAATTGCATACTTCAACCTAATTACTTCGATTGCATACACGACAAAGTTTCATTTGTCGTTACAAATAAAGCATCATTAAATACCGCCGCTCGTCATTAATCACATTTTCCGCTTATGGTTAACGTATAAATGATTGTAATTTTATTCACTCGAACAGGGACGTATGAAAGGTTGAAATATTTTCATTCGACTCTTTGTTATTACGATTTACCAACGTTGTTTTGAGACGTAATGAACTGCTCACAGTTTTGTGATTAAATGTGAATTGTACATTGTTCGTGTGTTGTTGAATGTGTGCATATGAGCAATGTGTATTGTTGTGATTGTACGTTATTTGTTGTTTGTTTGTACATGTTTCGTGTAATATAAGTAATAGAACGTGCACATTACGCGCGATGAACGTTGTGTATAGTTTTGTCATTGTGTGTGTAATGTTTGTTGAATACTGTATTGGTAGTGTTGTGATTGTACGTAATTTGTTGTTGATATGTAGACATTGATAAGTGAGTAATGTAATGCACACATAATAATTTAGATAAATAGAGTTTGAAGGTAGTTCGTTTTTTGGTTATGTTGTTGTGTATACAGATATTTGTTTGAATAATGTGTTGTGGTTGAGTATTTTTGATTATATTTTTATATATGACGTGTCGGTTATGGGTAATATTCTTTAAGTATTTATATATATATACATATATATATATATATATATATATATATATATATATATATATATATTAGTCAATAGTATACAATTTAAAAATAACTTCGATTCGCTTAACTATCATTGATAGTTCAAACATCATATTGCATTAATTCATTTTATTTTAATTTACTTTAAAAACACACTTAAGAACTTTGCAAAGAGCGTTTAATATGACACGCCTTCAGACTCAACAGCCCCCATTAAGATCTTGTGATCCTGTGTCAGAAGTTCGGAAACAGACAAATCAAACACAAACACCCAACTACGACTGACTGAGTAATTGTTATGCGGGGTCATTTAATGCTCGCCACGCGACTGTTATGGCTTTAGTCAGTTGCTGTGGCCATTCAGCGTAGGGGAGAAGTGCCATGAAGAAGCCAGTTTACTAAACAGGGTAAAACAATTATACTTTTAATGAAAGAATCCATTATTAGATTTTTAATGAAAGAATCCATTTAAAAAGTGTGTCTTTCGGCTCTTTCATAACTTTTCGGTTTTGAAAGAGCTACTAAAAATTATGATTATAGTGTATAGTATATATAGTAAGTAAAATTGTGAAAATTATGTAAAATAGTAATAATATCTGTTGTCAAAAAATATGATTTTCCAATATTCGATTTATCTACTTTTCAAAATCTACCTGTAAATGATTTTTCCCCAATTACTGTCAGTATTAAATTTGTACTGACATTCGCTAGGCTAATTGAAATAACTAATTTTCGGTATTCATAGAGCAACATTATAAATCAAAGTTTCGAATGGCTGTTAATTGGATGAATGAATTACATGTTATTTAAAAGGTTTAACGTTTAATTTAACACATTCAGTATTGGTTAGTTATTATAGATTATATTTAAATTCAGAATGAACCAAAGAAATAAACATTAAGTATTCATATTTAATATAACGGGTCTTATCGCGATAACTAACTCACTCATGTCATGTCAGCTCGTGACCACAACGAATGTAACTTCGTCGAAACGTCGGGCAATTAAAAAGTATTACTACCATTAATTATCGCGATAAGACCCGTTATATTAAATATGAATAGTATAAATCGCGAAAGTTTAAAATATATAAACATTAAATATATCAATCATACGTAATTAAGTATACAAACTTTAGACCCCCATTTCATTCTCTTAAGGAGTGGATTTTGGAGAATCCTTTCTTAGCGTATGTCTGCGTCATCATAACTATCTGCGTGCGAAATTTCAGTACAATTCGGTCAGTGGTTGAGCTCTGTGTTAATAGATAATTCAGTAACGGTTGTCTGTTGTATTTTGTATAAACATTTATACACACACACGAAAAACCCTCTTTCTTTTGGACTGTCGGTTAAAATGTCATTATAACACGCAGTTAACTGTTTATGAATTAAACTTGGTATTATTTTATAATGTTTAGAAACATTTATTACATACTTAATAATCATGTTATCAATTAAGATGTGATGACAAAAATGTAGCAATAATTCCCTTGCATCCTATTCGCAGAGGAAGATTATACGGTAGAAAGATTTCTTATACCTGTTTAGGTGAAAAATGTATTTATATCTCCTCTTTTTGATAATTATTATGTTCATGACTGCCGCATGTTGATCATGTCATAGATATCACATGAACTTGAACATTTACATCAGGTAAGCTGCCATTTACTCTGCCTGCTATTTTATATAAATACTATTATAACAACAAGAGACAAAAAAATCGAAAAAAAAAAACTTATTACAACGAATTTAAATCGAAAATCCCATTAAATCTCTCATGATTGGCCAACATGTATTCTTATTTGTTTTTATCACTTAATTAACGCTGTTTACGAGGTCGGGGCAAACATGGAGTGATAATTACGCTGCGATCTGATTAAGCTACTGGATCTGCACTTCTGTCGCATTTAATTTACCGTAATAAAAATCAACATAGAAACACTTATGCCTATTTTATATTAAATCTATAAAATTAAAAACTCGACTGCGTAATCACACCATCTATAGACTGTAGTGAGAACTTCAGACTAAAAGGATATAAGTGAGAATCGTTACGAATCAACTTTAAATCGTTATAGATCCTAAACGGTAATTCTGATTGAAAAAGGATATGAGGAACCTAATAATAATTTTTAAATACCTATTCACCGATACCCTACTTGGTTATAATTCGTCCATTTTAATTTTTTTATTTTTCACATTACGGCGTACAAATTCGACAATTTTAATTTTTCAAATTCTTATACTTTCTATGACGTTCGCGCCGCTATGACGAATAAGTGTTGTGTCGCGCAGTCGGATAAAAAGTGAGTACCCTAATAAAAAAAGAGCTTAGTGCTTAGACCTAGTCGATCTCAACCACCGATGTGGGTTATAAACATGTCTAGCCCCACTGAGTTCTCAAGTGCTAATTTTGTATTTAAATTCGTGCTCGGCGGAAAAATCGTGAGGAAACCAGTATATGCCGGGACAAAACTATGACTATAAAATAAACGCATCACACTTAACGACTTAGAATCATTAAGATCTTATGACCTTGTGTCGGGGACCCGGAAACATCACAACATTAACACAAACACCCAGACCACGACAAGCATCCGTATAATAACCCGCTAGGATTGCGATAGTTAGCGACTGAGTATAACTGACGATTTCCTTTTTGCCAATACGTCAATTCACGAGCTTAACAAAGTTAGAAATTGGTGTAAATGTCAAATATTATGATATCTTTATAGTTAAGAAAAGTTTAAGATAATCAAGTTATTAATTCCATTCATGGTAGCTGAGTGTATTCCATTCATGGTAGAATGAGTTGAGATCGACTAGGTCTAAGCACTAGACTATCTCGGCTCTTTTTTTATAGGGGTACTCACTTTTTATCCGACTGCGCGACACAACACTTATTCGTCATAGCGGCGCGAACGTCATAGAAAGTATAAGAATTTGAAAAATTAAAATTGTCTAGCGGGTTAGTTAGCGACTTCAAAAAGGTCGCCAATCTGAATGCCAAAGTCTACGAGCATACAACATAGCTATCGTTGTATAACATCATATATGGACGCTGATAAGCAATACTGTGTCAAGCCACACGGACTTCGTTTTGAGAAAATGGCGCCTAAAGATGTCAAACCTATTCTTAATTAATTTATTTGAAGACGTATGTATATATTCGTCTTTTATTTTTTATTTTGATAAAATGTATAATGAATCAAAAGCAGATAGATTTATTTAATATTTTATCTAATGGTAAGTTTTTAAATATTTATGATTATTTTATAAAATGCAAAATATGGAACGCACCCGAAATTCGAAACATTGAGTTAAAAAACTTTTTTCCATACTTATTTAGTTTAGCTGACTTGAATTTTTTTTGAATAATGTTAAAAAGGATACGTAGTATCAAAATACGTCAATATCTCCAAATTTGACGTTTTTTGGGTTGACACGTTATTGCTTATCAGCATCCATATAACATTATACATAGATGCAACCACATCTCTGACTTATCCTACGAAAAGCTATATTTAGCTACTTTACGTCGAATTTTTATAGGGCCAGATTTACCCTAAGTGCTGACGTGGGGCAGAGGAAAAAAATGCCACCTCTTACCTAAATCATTACCTATAAAAATTTAGTAGTAGAAAAAGCAGTTATTAAAAATACTAAAAAAGTTTAGTATAGTATAATTAATTTTAATTGAAAATCTAAAAAATACAAACCCCAAATTTTGCCCCCCTAGAAATTTTGCTGTCCTGGCCACTGGCCCCAAGCGCCCCTATAACAGATCCAGCACTGTATAAGATCGTGGTACTGCTTTAATCAAGCCAGCTCATATAAGAGCTATAGTCAGTAGACTACAGATAGGCTCTATCACAATATATTTTGTGTTAGAATCGCCACTTCGGATTACTTGAAATAGATGGCAACGATATAAAGTTCACCGGGTCATACAGTAGCCAATAGAAATTGATTAAATGTCATTTGAAACTGAACCGTAATGACTATGGTAATTACGCTTACAGCGAGGTTAGCTGTGTCTTACCGATAAAGTTCAAATTCAATCGTACTGACCCTAACTGCCCACTGCAGTTGTAACTAGGGTGACTATGCTTTATTTATTTAAAAGACTGGTCTCAATTTTAATGATGAATATGAAATTAGTCGTACTTAGAAATAAGCGAAGGTTCTCAATTTTTCAAGGGTTTTTTATGTATATTCACCGATTACTGTTGCTGATACTTTATAAAGAATTATCGAAATCGGTCCAGTCGAAAATTATTATTATTATATTTGTCTCTTAAATTAATCTTATTGAATTTTCATTAAAATCGGCTCAGTTACTGGCTTTAAAAATTAAAATAACTGTAGTTTTTTAAATTACATATTTTGCTTTTAAAGTCGATTTCCATTTTTTTACGTTTTATTTTAGTAAGTAATCGTAGCTATTACTCATAAGTTTGGAAATAGGTGTACATTTTAATAAATTACATATCAAGTAAGTGGTACTGAGTATGTAATTTATTAAAATTGACACAGTACTAAACTGTAAAGTCAATATGATAAATGAATTTTTAGGAATTGTCGTGATGATTATCTGTAGGCATCATTTGCTTATCAGTTATTTTATCAAATGACAATTTTGTATTGCTATGTGCTATCTCAACATGTCTAAAATGACCCACAAAATATATCAATATGTAAATGGACCTATTGCATCTTAATCATCATCTATAGATTAATAGAGCATTTTTAGGATTTCAAATCAAATCTACTTATATAATATACTTTATTCAACTAGGCTTTTAAAAGCATTTTTGAATTGTCAAAATAAATAAAAAGGATTTGAACGAAAATCTACCACTGGCTTAGTTTGTAGATACTACCGAGAAGAACCGGCAAGAATCTCGATGGATACTATTTTAAAATTTGATTCATACATATGTTTAGAAATTACAAATATGTACATTAAAAATACTGTATGAAATCCAGCAATCAAAAATCCACACATCATTATTTATTGACATATCCATAAAGGTAACAGTTTAATTTTGCTTCTATCTATATAATGTTGTCTTAGATTTTCTAGATTATTACTCATTGAAATAAAACAATTTTAAACGGATTTAAATCGCGTATATTAACTATTTTTATCTTCCCGATGTTTCGAGAACTTTACAGCGTTCGTGGTCACTGGTAGTCTACCCGTAGTCTTTTATTTCTATCAATATATTTAGTAGTAATAAAATTTACTCAATAAAAATCAAAACTTTTAAAAGAATTACGCTTTCTATTGAAAATTTAAATTTCTACTATCCTAAACGCTTGTCACCCCAGCCATAATATGGGAGTTAGCAATACCAATTACATTGCTATCCAGCAATGAAAACTTAGCACGGGAACCGTATTGCAATAGCATAGGGGTCATAATGGAAAACATTTTTACGACATATAATTAAATGGGAGGCCCAATGGTTTTAAATGTCGATGGCTTTTAATAAACGTTAATTATCTGTGGATATTACTGGTGAAATTAGAATATAAATGCTATGGGGATAATGTTATTATTTTCACGTGAATAGCGAGGGTAGTCGATTTTAGCTATGCATTTTGATCATTTTGGTGTAGTGGTGACGTTTGATCTTTAATACTACTTGTTACGATTTTTTAATCGACTTTCAAAGCTTTTATGTATATTCGCCGATTACTAAAAAACGGACTGATTTGGTTATAACTATTATTTTTGAAAGTATATACTTTTTTATTGTTTTCATAAAAATTTTAATCAAAATCAGTTCAGCTGTTTGAGTTTAAAATCAAAATAACGGTAGCAAGTAAAATAAGTAATAAATAACAATTACGTATTTTTATTTTAAGGTTGATTATTATTTTAAGTTTTAGATATTTTTTAAAAAGCCTTATTAATTATTGTATCACAATTCCCAACTTCAAAAGTAGTTAAAAGTAAGTTCAAATATAAATTCTCTTGACTCACTGGCTACTGCATTTGGAACAGCACAGATTTTTGGTTTTGATTTTAAGAATTATTAATACTTTGAAAAAATGGGCGTGTTTTGCCATTAAGCGTAATAGCCTGGTGAGAAAAAAATATTTGTTAATACTGAAATGTTTATATATATATATATTCATAAAAAATATATACATATATTTTGGAACTTAGATTCGGGTTAAAATTAATCAAATCCTACTTAGACGCAGACCGATAATTTCATAATTTCCCATAGTTATGTTGTATGCATAGGTAAATAAATTTTAGGTCACACAACGTTTGAAAGTTAATTAAATACTTATTGTGCATCTAATATTCCTACCGCAGCTAAGAAGAAGATAGTTCATTATATTGAAATGGATTCTATCGATTTCGATAGAACATATCTAAGAACTATCGCTAAAAAATACTCTTTCAAATAAAAAAAAAAACGTGTAGGAGCTACAGTGCCACAGACAGACACACATAGCGGTCAAACTTATAACACCCCTCTTTTTGCGTTGGGGGTTTAAAAAAGAATTTTCCAAATCGGCTGGTACTTTATAAAATCTGCCTTTAAGCAATTAAAAACCAATTCATAATTTTAGCACAGGTAATAATTTAAAAAATCAAAATATCACACATGAATAAAATTTAATATAATATTTTTAAAACCGAATAATAATATGTTCAGATATTTTCAACATAAAAACTTTAACCTCTGGTTATTATAAATTTTAAATGGTCACAGATAAATAACAGTTGCGTTTAAAATTGCCGACAGTTTCGAAAATAATGAGGTTGGTGAATTCCCTCATTATACTAGTCGTCACTTATCTATCAATAAAAGAGGGTTCATTAAATATTTCTGCATCGTGTGCCCTCTTAATGGGTGCGTCGAACTCCGAATTATGAGGTTACAATGACTGAAATGTACTTATACAACTAAGTTGAAAATGGAACTAACTTTGAAAGCAAAGTACGCACTTTCGTTTTTTACACAACTAAGATACTTATTATATACAGTTATTTTGATTTTTGAACATGGTACTGTATCGATTTTTATAAGGAATGGGAACAAACTGAACGCATACCTTTTCAAATAAAGGCAAGAATTTTCAAATAGGTTTAGAAATGTCAGAGTTCTGTATAAACGTTAAAACATACATTACGAATTGCGATTCTCCATTTTTGAAGGCCCGAAAAAGTAAACCGTTCTAAAATGCTAAGTAGATTTGAAAACGTCCTAATTAAAATACCAAGTTTTGGGTCCACTCAAAACTGGCAAAAAATATTTAAAATTGTTTTTATGAAATGTTTTAATATAACTGTCGAATGCGAATCATACTAGCTGCTCCTCACGGTTTCGCGCGCGTTATAAGTCATAGCGTGTAATATAGCCTAGAGCCTTCTCGATAAATAAACTATCAAACATAAAAATAATTTTTCAATTCGAACCAGTAGTTTCGGAGATTAGCGCATTTAAACAAACAAACCAACAAACAAACTCTTCAGGTTTATAATATTAGTATAGATACAAATTCACAAATAAATCTTACCTCTTTATCTTTTACGTCTTAATAATATTACTATAGATTATAAAACATTTTCAAAAATATTATTTGTAAATGGGAACATACATGCAAACAGGATAAACCTGCATTCGACGAGACTCCAATAGAAATGAGTAAAACATAGTCTCTACTCGTCCCCACTTTTTCGACACGAAATTTAATTTTTAACTAAAAGTTTAAGAGTTTGGTGCAAGTTAAACGCTTTTTATATTATTTTTTTTTTCATTTGAAATTATGGAATAATTTATTTGAATTTTAGTATTTTGTGCAGAAATTTTATCATGGTACGTCAGGTTGGTGCAGTGGTCGCAACTGACTGAATGGCTAACGCTCGCTGGTTCGATCCCCGCCCAAGACAAACGTCAGTATTGGCATGTGTTGTGTGTGTTTCCGGACCCCGACATAGTATCACGAGATTCCAATTTGGACCGTTGAGTGTGAAGCGTTTATTTTATTTACTTATACTCAACTCACTAGAGCTTGTATACAGGCTAGCTTTCCCAACGAAGTTTTACAGTCTATACCTCAATTCACGTTAGCGTTTTGCTCTGAATACGAAGCGTGCCCGAACTCACGCATGAAACAGTCGAATAAGCAACACTTAAAACATTGAATGTATATGGTCTTGTTATAAACTAACTGTATATCCTCAGCCGTTATAAGACATTCATAATCTATTTAACGCTGCTGGGGTTATTTTATCATCACATCCTGGAAACGTAAATTACGAATTTTCTAACAATTAAATTAATTTGACGTTTATACATATGTATTTAATAATTATAATTAAAGAAATTTCTAAACTACTGTCCTGGTGACTAATTTTGTGTTCTGCTCAGGGTAAAGTACATAGATCAGATTGATGCACTTACGTGAATCGAGGTATAACAAAAATTGCCGCATAATAGCTACTATATGAGTAGTTACGGTTTGTATAGCGAATGAGAAGTGGAAGCTACTGTTACTATCTTCCCTTATATCTTCTTCTATACTTTTCTCTTCGTTTTAAGAGGCTCACGTTGTTCTCCGATACCGCATAATTTATGGCTAACCTAATCTAACCTAAGACCAGGTGATTTTTCTGCTCGTTTGGTAGCTATTCTCGTAAATGAATAAGTAAATAAATTTAGTATCACAAGAGCTACTAACTAATATCAGTTTATGTCATATGCGTATTTTCTTTGTATATTTGTATATTTAATTCAATTCAAAATATTCTGTATTTAAGTAGGGGTTCAAATTAGTATTTTAAATATAAAGTTACCACAGATTTGGAAAGTAGATTATATTGTATGTAGATATGTCTATATTTATATTGTGTGTTTGTATCTTAGAGAACCGGAAGCTTAACTCTTTTCTCTTTTCCTTTCCTTACTTCCTGTTCCTTTTCATACATCATTACTACATTAAGACATTACATTAAGCTGCAAATGCAAATATCTATAAAGGTCAATGCTCACTGAACATCAATTGATACGCCTACTTATTTTTCTTCTATTGAAAAACAATCGCTGTTCGATAATATTTACGAATATCCAATAATGTACTCCAGTTCCTTAAAGCGGAGCCTTTATTTATTAATTGTGTATGCCAAAATAATAATACCGTGTAAGAAAAAGCGAAACGTTAGAGGACTGGATAAAGAGTTCTGACTTTGCCTACAAGTTTATGATTTAAACCACACATCCCATACAGCACTGATTTCCCTAAAGTAAAGTACTATCAAACTTTGATTGCGGAACACGACCGACTTAGTATACAGAAGAGTGTAATGCATATATAACCAGCTTCAATATGCTGGCTCCAACGTTCTCACTGCATAAAACCCTTCCACGCCAAAATTAAAGCGACCGAATTCAAAATTTGTGTGACAGATAACCTAAATTAATAATTAAAATTAAGTTTCGTAAAATTCTGCGGATTATAAAAAATGATATTGGAAAAAGAAATAACTGTTCTATGAACATTTTGTGACATTAAAGTCCCATGAATAGACCGTTGGATTCCGAAGAGAAAAGGTATTTGTATTTATGACAATATTGTTTATAGAAGAGAATTTATTGATTCAGTCACTTTAATACTAAGCCTGCAATATGATGCACTTCTACGTACAGTTCCATCTGCTTTAGTTTTGTTTGCTCAAGTAGAAACTATAGAACGTTTTAACAATTACAATAAACGTATCACACTCAACAGCGTCATTGGGATCTCGTGATTCTATGTCCGGAAACACACACAACACAAACACAAATACCCGGACCACGACAAACACCCGAACAATACTGTCGTTTCCCGTGAGCGGGGTTCGAACCCGCGACCGTTAGCACTTCAGTTGGTTGTAGTGACCACAGCGCCAATCTGTCTGTCAGAATAGAATATTTTTTCTGATGACTGCGTTGGTGTAGTTGTATTAAGTATTCATTTGATGCTGATAGTGGCAGGTTCGAATGCTCGGAGCAGATATTATGTGTTTGTATAAATATTTGTTTTCAGGTCTGAGTGTTTGCCGTTGCGAGTTTCTCCATCGTGCCTCGGAGAGCACTTAGTGTTGTTTGAGCTGGTTGCTATCACAATCGTCTGATAATCGTTTTTAATTTTAGTACGGAATAAATTCTTCTCTGGTCAGATATTGCCATCTGTGTAAAAATCAGTATCCTGTTATAACTTGGACTAGACCAATAAGCAGATCCTGATAGGCTGGAAAAGACTCGATTTTTTTCTATCGAGAGTTAAGACGATATTGCTTATGATAAAAATGTTAAACGATCTTCAAAATACCTATAGGGGTTCCTTCAAAGACACCCTCGCATAAAACGAGAAATAAATGTTAAGGAAAAGGAAATGGGGCTTTATATTTCACGATGCCCCACTGTGAATTGCCAATACTCAAAGTTGTATTCAATATACTCTTCTCAGTATTACTGCAGGATACATCCACGTTTCAGTCTGCAGACTAAAAGTAATAATATTAAATAAACGCTTCACACTCTACGGCCCCCATTAGGATCTCAAGACCCTGTGTCGGAGGTCGTACAATACAGTCGTTTGCCGTGAGCGGGGATTGAACCCGCGACTCTTAGCGCTTCAGTTGGTGGCAGTGATGACTACAACCTGTCATCTTGTATTGGAGGTTTTCTAACCTAAATTTTGTCTTCACCACAAAGCTTAAAACGAATTTGAACAAAGCAACTGGGCTACCTCACCTTACTACCAATGCATCGTTTTTCATTATCGCGAAGGACATAAATATCATGATGCAGTGTTTTTAGTAACTGCCCGGAGTACTAGATTCCATTAATGGAATTGGACCATCAAATATTCATTGTTCAGTCGGAATGAAAGTTTTATGAAATAACGCGGTTATAAGATCGAAAACGAATTGACTGAAATACCAATTTGTATGGACTTTATTTGAGCCTTGTAATTGTATTTGTGTTGTATGAGTAGTTTGATGTAACACAATAAATGGACACTGATAAGCAATTCTACGTCAAGCCGCACGGACTTTATTTTAATTTTTTTTTAAATATATGAGATTATTGTTTATTGCAAAATATAGAACACGTTTTAAATATTCGAAACATTAAATTAACAATTTTTTTCCGTACTTATTTAGTTGAATTTTTTTTTAATAATATTAAATACGCGACACTTTACCAGAAGACTTTTTGTGTGTTTTTAATTCGCTTTTTGAAGTGTTTGTTGCCTCATCCCGTCGTCTGTTAACCGTTAAAAAACATGTTCATAGATTGATTCCATAGAAACATCACTGAAGTCTATTCGGTACTTTGATTTTTAGGGTTCCGTACCTTAAAAGGAAAAACGGAACCCTTATAGGATCACTTTGTTAAAACCGAAATAACTGGTATACGTGTGTCGTCTATATAAAATAAATTGCATATTTTGCTATTAAAGTCTGTGTCTTTTCTGATGTCTTAGTAATTATAAATGATTATAATGTTGATTTCCTTACTGATCCAGAAGGAGAGTAATGGTTTTTGCGCGTTTTCATATGTAGATGCTGATAAGCAATAATGTGTCAACCCACAAAAAGTCAAATTCTGAGATATCGATGTATTTTGATACTGCATCACCTATTTAACATTATTAAAAAAAATAAAGGTCATATAAACTAAAAAAGTACGGAAAAAGTTTTCTAACTAATTGTTTCGAATTTCAAGTGCGTTCCATATTTTGCAATTCATACAATAATCTTCAATATTTGAAAAACTTTTTATTACATAATATATTAAATATATCAATTTGCTTTTAATTCATTATACCTATTATCAAAAAATTAAAGAAAAGGTGGTAATTTACTTCTTCAAACATATTTGTTAAGAATAGGTTTGACATCTTTAGACGCCATTTTCTCAAAATGAAGTGCGTGTGGCTTGACACAGTATTGCATATCAGCGTCCATATGTGGTTGTATGTTGGTATGTATGGCCGTTTCATTGTGAGCGGTGTAGTCTAAATGATTTGACCGACTCTGAAGTTCAAAGAGTTGTTTTTAGTCAATCGTGTTTTGAATTTTAAGTCTTGTAATTATTTAAATCGATATTTCGGATTCAAACATATGTATATAGTTTTTTTTAATTCACTGCTATTGTAAACGAGATTGTTTGTTGCTATAATTTTAATAAGAGACGTTGAAAATTAAAATGAAAAGCCTCAGGCACGGGGACGGATGTACTCGGAGGCTTTATTCTTATTACAATTTAACAAGTCACGTGAGTTCAGTAAATGTATGTTCGTCCACAGAAGCTTGTTATTAAAATAAAAACGGTCTCTTATTTTTTGGTAAAAATAAAAATTAAGGTAATAATAAAAAACGTAGAAAAACAGTTTTTAAACATTTTATCCTGTTATTTCGTAACTTTCTTAAAAGGAAGACAGAATGCTCGAGGAAAAAACCGCTTCGTAAACAGCCCTAGGAGCGGATCCATCGATTTTGTTAAATGGCCTGCGAAATACTCAGTGACCACTGAATTTTTCCGAGGTGTAACTTTCTTTGTTTTGTATGTTTTCGAAACTACTGAGTAAGACCGGTTTTTCATGGAACTGTACTTCACTGCATTGCAGGATAAATGGACGTGAATAAGCAATTTTATGTCAAGCCACAGAGACTTAATTTTGAGAAAATGGCGTCTTAAGATGTCAATGTTTCAAGAAGTATATATCCATCTATTCTTTTCTATTCGGATAAAAGGTATAATGAATGAATAACACTCGATATAATTAGAAGTTTTATCTAATCAAAAGTTTTTCTAATATTGGAGACTATTGCATAAATTTTAAATATAGAACACATATAAAATTCGAAACACTATCGACATCCAAATCTAATCTAATAAAAAAGTAACGCTTTCTGTATTTATAGAATTATTCACATGACGTTTATACCGTATATCTATCTATATATACTATATAAAATCACTTGTCCTGACTGATTCATCAACGCAGAGCCTAAACCGCTGAGGCTACGAGCTTGAAATTTTGATCGTAGGTGGCTTTTAGGTTGCAGGCATCCACTAAGAAAGGGTTTTTTAATTATTCACCCTTAAGAGGGTGTAAACACATTTGTATGAAAAATCATATTCCGTGGTCGTATTAACTTAAAACTTAATAAAAATACTTCTGGGTGATAGTAATGAAATATAAAATAGAAAACGGGGTACTATTATTGCACACTGGAGTGCAAGGAGGTAGTAAAATTTATATGGAGAAAATATATTTTTTTGGCCGATTATCATTAAAATCAGAACACACATTACTTAGGGAAAATAATTAAATATATGTATCTCAGAATTTCAAAATCATCCTTTAAAATGACGCTAGGGGGTAATAAATGCTGGAACGGTCACAATTTCGCTGGTAGATTTATTTAGCTGAAATACAAAATAAACGCGTGCGAAGCCGCGGGCAAGTGCTAGTTTTTAATAAAAATACACACTTGATGTTAAATGATCACCGCTGGATATTTGCAGCACTAAAGTAGCCTCAAAAAGGAATAAGGAATTAATAGGTTAATAGGTTAGGTTTAGACTTAGTTACTATCACGGCGATCTTATTTTTAGGTAACAAGTACTAAATCTACATAAGTACAATTTTAAATCACTTTTCAAATCTTTATTTTTAGGCGATAAATACACTTACAAGTTTTTCTCTCAGACTTTCAAAAACATTAACAAGTAATAGTGGTTTCACACACCTGTATATACAATTACGAGAGTAAAATTTGCCTAAGTAAAACTTATTTTACTTAGTATTTCTCACTTTAGACGTATGTAAGGATATACATAAGTCAAGTATTCATAATTAATTTGTCGCATATTAAATAACTATAATAAACAAGAATTGAAATGGCGTTTCCTTTCGATTTGGTAAACTACTGGTTCCTCGCTGCTTTAAAACAAAGATTAATACTATTTAACTCTTTGTTAAACCAGCTATTGTACATTAAAATACATAATAAATAAATAAAAGATCATTTCGAAGAACAAAAGCAACATCAGCATTCATTATTTATAAAACAATTAATATCCTTTCAAATATCAAACGAATATTCATGAAAAATATTATGTAAAAAATCTGCTGACATCAGACAATTTTATCGGGCGTTTTAAGGAGATTAAGATTGTAAGCAAAATCCCGGCTGAGGGCTGAGAGAATTCCGCCGTGAGTCATTATTCAGGTATTTTTTAGTCCAAGCTTATTCAGTAATCAGGAAAATTGCGACTACCCAGCGTTCGATCTTGGAATTATCAAAATTAAAAAGATTTTACCTGTAACTAGTCGGTGATCATATCTAAAATGTAAAATGTTAAGAATTTGATTTCACCGCAGGTTCATTACTTGCTGATACAAATTCAAATTGAAAATGGTTTTTTTAAGCACTTTTAAAACGTCAAGGTAGAAATCAGTTATTTTTGCCATACTATTGTATATACCTTAATACTATTTACGAATATACTATAATATAATAAATAGAAGGTGAAATCTAGAACCACTAAATCTTTTTTTTTAATTATGGCACCATTTGAAAGGTGCTTAATTTAAGATGGTCGTAAGCTACATATATTTGGATGCTGATAAGCAATAATGTGTCAACTCACAAAAAGTGAAATTTAAAGATATTGATGTATTCTGATAGTCCATTTCGTTTTTAACATAATACAAAAAAAAAATTCAAGTCATTTGAACTAAATAAGTACAAAAAAAAGTTTCTTAATCAAATGCTTAGAATATTGAAGTAAGTTACGTATTTTGGATTATGCAATAATTTAATATATTTGAAAAACATATTATTAGATTAAAATCTTTATTAGCTTATCTGCTATAAATTAATTATACTTTTTATCAAAATAGAAAAGAAAAGATGGATATATGCTTCTTCAAACAGATGTGTTAAGAATAGGTTCGAAATCTTTAGACGCCATTTTCTCAAAATGAAGTCCGTGTGGCTTGACACAGTATTGCATATCAGCATCCATATTATGAGTATTAATTTAAAACAAAATCTACAAAGCAAGTTTAGTTATGTAAATAATAGCAGTTGCCCGCAGTTTCGCCCGCGTAACAACAACCTTCGCTACAACTAAAAAACAACCTTCTTTTTAATCCCTTAGAATTAGAATTTTCAAATCCTTTCTTAGTACAATTACGATGTTTAAAGAACGTTTGTGCAGAATTTGATGTTTCTAGACCCAGCGGATTCAGGTCTGTGTTGATCAATTAGTCAGTGAATATGTGAGCCAGTCAGTTATGATTTTTACACATACACATATGTATATAGATACATATGTATATAATGATGAATATATGAAAGTGTTATCTACCGAGAAGTACCTGTAAGAAACTCGATTTTACGACGTGTATTTTTATTACAATTTATTTTTACAGTTTTTCTGCGAGAGATTCAACGTATAATTAGGTCCACGCTATTTTATTGATCAAATAATCTTGTACTGTTTAAAGATTTATCTATTACTAGCATCCGCCCGGCTTTGTCTGCGTGGTATGTTGGTAAAAATACCCTATAGTTATTCTGATGTACCTATAATATAGTGGAAAGATCTACCGCTCGAGGTTTTCCCAAAGCGGTATTATTTTGGGGTATTCATGCGTCGAGTGTATAGACCTTTCTGTCAAAGTGTTGCATATTTCCATGGGAAATGGCAGCCACTTAAAATCAGCAGTTACTATTAGCTCCTTTACCCCCCTTCTTATATACGCAGGTGACACCGTGAGGGGCGGCTAGTCTACCATAAGTCATTTTTTTTTGTAATTGTGGTAGTAATTATGTTATTTCCCATTAATTTTCCTTTTCAAATTACAAAGTCTCGATGAAAAGTTTTGATACATTTTTTGATAAATGTACTTAATAATATGTAATATTGTACCACGTCCCACTGTTTGCGTTTTATGTTCCTTTCGTTCGCAAGTTTTTGCCTGAAATTGGACTATTTACGCGTCTCCAACGTAAATAAATCAGTTAAACTAAGGTCACGTATATACCTTGTGTCAGTGAAAGGTAAGATATATGTGTATACCTTTTTACTAAGATGTACTCGAATTTTTATGGGTGATATATTGGGGAGCATAAAGAAATATAATATGAGTGATTATAATATAGAATTTAAAATAAATAAAAAAAATGTTTTTGAGTAACGTTAAATATGCAATACATAATCAGATTACATCAAAATCTCCGAATTTCACCTTTTGTGGGTTGACACGTTATTGCTTATCGACAGTTCGTCCGAAAATGTATCCACCGCGCGGCGCGCGTTGCTTTCACTTCCAAACAGGCAATACCGCACAACAATATGCAACATAAAATCTTTGTTTTTTACAACCAATCACGCACCTTTAGTGCAACCAAAGCATTGTAAATTACATGCTAGTAATATAAAATGCAAAGTCACTTGCATATGCGAACACCGACACATGCACAAAGGCTGGTAAATTGGAAACGTCGCTGCGACACGCAGACGTGTTATTTGTTGCATGGCGGGTGGCGCGAGTAATAAGCGGATGTACGATATGCACAACATATGGTACGGGTACGAAAAAATAATAATTATGTAATACTTTGTACATAAAGTCACGAAGTTTTTTGCAGCGCGGAGGGCGGGCTGTGTTTTTGGAGACTCATGATAGGAATAACAATTTTCAGTTAGCCATTCTATTGGAAGGCATTAAATATTATAATTTCGGTTGATTTGTAATGATTTTATTAGTATTTATGTTTGGTAATTTTTGATAGAATAAATGGACGCTGATAAGCAATACTATATCAAATCTCACGCACCTCATTTTGAGAAAATGACGTCTAAAGATGTCAAAATTATTCTTAATAAATTTGTTTGAAGAAGGATATATCCATCTTTTCTAATCTATTTTGATAAATGTTATAATTAATTAAAAACAGATTGTACATAACGTCACGAAGTTTTCTCTTTGGTCTACAAAACTTTTTTTAAATAGGAAATCGACATCTAAAGCAAAATACGTAGTTTACTTCGCCTGTGCGGGTTTATTTACCCCTATTTTAATCTCTTACTGTCCATATTTTGCATTAAAAAGTATCCAGTCTTCTTTCTCAGGCTCTAGACTATCTCTGTACCTACTTTTATTTAAATCGGTTTAGTAGTTTAGGCGTGATAACGTAATACACAGACAGAGTTACTTTCGTATCAAACTCAAACTCAAACTCAAAATATACTTTATACAAATAGGCCTTTACAAGCTCTTTCGAATCGTCAATTTACAAATTTGTGATGTCAGTTCTACGTGAAGCTACCACCGGCTCGGAGTGTGGACTCTACTGAGAAGAGCCGGCGAGAAACTCAGTAGTATCTATAATATAACTAACTGTCCCTTGCGGTTTCACTCGCGTTTATGGTTACTGCTTCACTCCTATGAGTCGTAGCGGGATGTTATATAGCCTATAGCCTTCCTCAATAAATAAACTATCTAACACAAAAATATTTTTTTAATTCAAACCAGTAGTTCCTGAGATTAGTGTGTCCAAACAAACAAACTAACAAACAAACTTTTCAGCTTTATAATATTATAGATAAGTAAGAAAGGAAGGATTTAACATGATGATAGCTTAGGAAAATCGCTGTATTTTATCACTCATGCCGTACAAAGTCGAGTGCCGCTGTAGCTTTCAAATTGCCAACTGAAAGGAGTGAAAAATGCCTTCCTATTGTTTTTTCTTACCGACATGGAAAATGAAGAATTCGGTATTTTTGATATGAGGCCTGATTCGAAGATGTTTTTTTTTTAAATAGGATGATTTTTTTTTATTTTAATGAACACGTCAAAACTATGGTTGTCAAATACTGAAAATTGAAGTTGTTGAAATTATAAAATTCAGTCAAATGCTATGTACTTTTTATATACTTATGTAAAACGAAAAAGTTAGGCGCTATAGCAAAATTGGTCCATTCGTCAAGGACCTTTAATGCCACAGACGAACACGTAAATTTGACCATTTTGTGTGTGTTTCTGACACGGATATGTCAAACATATAACACCTTTCCTTTTAAGTCAGGGGTCAAAAAGTATACCCACACAAAATGCACAGAATACGTTATTAAAACCATCTCGATTATATGAGTTATCAAACAAAAAAAACACAAAAAATTGTCATCACCCAGATACACCCGCGTCAAAAATATCTTTATTTTTGTTCTTGGGTTAAAAATACTTTAGACACTGCTTAGAATACTTTTAAAACAATATTTAAATTTTTCTGCTCTTTCCTTATAATAATTTTTTCACGTTCTACGCTTTTAATTAATTTACACGTTTCGCTCTCCGATAGAATTCTTTGCGATTTTTTCGGTAATAATTTTAATATGCAGCGCGGAGGGCGGGCTGTGTTTTTAGGAGACTCATGATAGGAATAATAATTTTCAGTTAGGCGTTCTATTGGAAGGCATTAAATATTATCATTTCGGTTGACTTATAATGATTTTATTAGTATTTATGTTCGGTAGTTTTTTGATATAATAAATGGACGCTGATAACCAATACTCAAGTAACCTCATTTTGAGAAAATGACGTTTAATGATGTCAAACTCATTCTTAATAAATTTGTTTGAAGAAGGATAAATCCATCTTTTCTTTTCTATTTTGATAAATGTTATAATTGATTAAAATCAGATTAGTATAATAAAAATATAAGAGATTATTACCTATTACAGAATATGGAACATACTTTATATTTAAAACATTAAATTAGGAAACTTTTCCGTATTTATCGAGTTTAGATGACTTGATTTTTTTCACTTGAAATGTTTAATAATCTTTAATTTATCTCCAAATTTGACTTATAACGGGTTGACGCATTATTGCTTATAAATCCAAAGATAACTATTTAAAATACAAAGTTTCAATAAGTTGCTTTATTTTTGACATTCACAACTTTCGTGACTACTTACGACGTATCTGTTACTAGGTTACAAGGTTAGGTTTTATATTTCTCACAAGAGTTACCCTTACAAGTGTAATTCTCGCCTTAAGATTTGAAAACGACGAGAAAATTTCTATTTTTTGTGTAGTTCGTGAAATAAAAAGTTCTTTTCACAATTTTTCATTTAAAATTTTGTACAGTGCCAAAGTAATACTTGCAATATGTTACATCTGCCATTTTTCTAACAAACGGTTCTAAAAATATGAAAAATTTTACCAAGAAAAATAAGTCAGTCCATTTCTTAAATGTTTATAATCATTTTATATTTTATAATAATAAATTTTTAAACATTTTAACCCATTTATTTTCTTTCTTTCTTTCTTTCTTTCTTTCTTTCTTTCATTTAGTGCCGCCGTACTTGTTTGAGTACAGTTACTTTTTGCTACCTAGCTTTTACATACGGACGATTCAATAAGTTTGTGACCGCTGTACTTGCGCGAGTACACCCTTCTAAAACTTTTCATACCTTTTTCTTTTGTATTTAAATATGTCACTAATATTTAGAAAATAAAGAATTTGGAGCTCAATGAGTTTATTTTGATACAGAAATTATTAATTCTAATATAAATATGTGTTATTGTCTCATAAATACATACTTTGAGTATGTCACTGTTTATTTATATCTTTATATAATATATCTTTATCTCTTAAGGATATCAACATGGATACTATTATTTTAAACGAGCAATTCTCCTGTATGTATATGAATCTGAAAACTGAATCTCGAAAACAGGTAAAAAGATTTTCATGAAATTCAATATGCATAATGTAGCTAGGTTGCATTTTTAGAAATAGCCATTTTATTCGTGTGTTCAGACAATGAAATACTACGACTATTTTGTTAATAAAACATAAAAATTCTTTATGAAAGTATATTTGTTGGTTCAGACCAGTCTTTTAATTTAAACAGTAAATTGATTTCAAATGAACAACGCAGTTAGATTTATAAGAAATATTTTTAACTGTTATATTGTAGACTTAAGAATATTTTTTCAAAATTAGATGCTAAAATTATTTTTAGTGCACATAAGCTCAAAATCGCGGTTAAAGCCGCAAGCTATTAGCGAATATATGCCTTTAATATTACGTAAAACCATACCTACGTATTGTATGAAATTCAAACCAATAATGGAAATTGGTCTAACCATACAAGCCGCAGTCTCAAATGACAAAATAATCGACAAAATTTCGCAATCCATTTGCTTCTGCGTTTTGTTTTGTAAAGCTTTAATTATTTCTCTTTATAATATAGTTTTTAAACGGGACAAACAAGCAAATAGAATCACGTGATGTAAAGTTATCACCATAGTAGCCCATTGACATTTTCAACATCAGAGATTTTTAAGAAAGCAAGCCAAATAGTCGCGATGGATAGATTGTGGGAGTATCGTATTGGGGCTCGTTGAAGCAAACCCCAACATGATACCTCTACTGTAAGTTGGCGAAGAGTTGTGTATGTTGTTTGAAGACGAAACTTCGATTTTGGTTACTTAAATGTACTATTCTAATTTCATAGTAGATCACTAGAAATAACTGAGATATTTTCAACAACTAGAAAAAAGATCAATGTCTAAATATATATTTTAAACTTTCGCGATTTATACTATTCATAGTTAATAAAACGGATCTTATCGCCATAACTAATGGTAGCTAAGTACTAAGCGGCAATAATAATTTTTGTTCGTCGAGAGAACCTTTGGGTCATGAAGCTCAATTCAATGGTTTGTTCCCGAGTTTAAAAGATGGTCAGCCACTGCGGATTTATCTGTCTGTTTTTCACCGCCGCTATGTGTTCTTTGACCCTATCTTTGGTGTACCGCGCGCCCTCCGGCGGCGAGTGCGCGAGTTTTCTTCGCCTCCGGAAAGCGGAACACCAGTCAGCTCGTGACCACGACAAATGCAACTTCGTCGGAACGACGGGCAATAAAAAGGTATTACTACCATTATTTGTCGCGATAAGACCCGTTATATTAAAAATGAATAGTAGAAATCTATATAATATAAATTATATTTGTTAGTTTTACTTTACATAAAACAACTCTGTAACCTGGTAAAACTTATCAAGGTAACCTTATGGGAGCTGTTGCTGTCAAAAAGTAGAGGCACTGAAAGTAATTTGTTTAAGTGTAAAGCAATGAAAAACAACCTAATATGTAACTCGGGATGAAAATTTGAAAGCAAAATTTATAAGTGTAATTCTCGTCTAACAATATCTGTGCTAATCCTCGAACTATAAGTATTCTTATTTGACTACGGAATCCTAAAACGATTTCAGTATTATATTCTCTGTTGTTATAATTATATGGATATAAAAAACCTATCGATCGGCTTGTTATAATTTATGTATAGATAAGTTTGAAGGTTATATGTTCAAAGTACAAAAATTTATAGACAATATTTTGTAAAACATTTTGATAGATACGTTAGCTCAGTGGTCATTGACTGAAGCTAACGGTCACCGGTTCGACCCTACTTACGTTAAACATCTGTATTGGCAATATGGATGTTTATCGTGGTATAGGTTTATGTGATTGTGTTATACGTTTTCGGACCCCCGACACAGGATCATAAGATCGTAATGGGCCGTTGAGTGTGATGCGTTTATTTACTTACTAGCTGTCCCTTGCGGTCTCACTTGCCTCTATGATTACTACTTCGCTCCTATGATTCGTATCGTGATGTTATATAGCCTATAGCCTTCCTCAATAAATAAACTATCTAACACAAAAATAATTTTTCAATTCGAACCAATAGTTCCAGAGATAAGCGCGTTCAAACAAACTCGTCAGCTTTATAATATAAGTATAGATTTATTTAATGTAATCTGCGCGGTATAGCTTAAATAGCGTCGCATGCTCAATAAAATATGAACTTTATGTATATTTTGAAATTAATAGCCAAGTCGAGTCAATATTTTGACGGTTTCCAATTTTATAGCTTGTGTTTTTAAATGTTTAACGAATCCGAAGCTGTGTCCGAATGTAATATATAAAAAAATTATATTGTTGCAGTAAATTTTATTAAGTTCAGCTAACAAGAATTTTTTTGAATGGACAACCGAGTTTAAAGGCAAAATACGTAATTTCGTTTATTTTAATGGTAAACTTATTCGTGTTATTTTGCTTTTAAAACCAAACTACAGAACCACCGGAAATTTGATGAAAATTCTATGGAATCAATTGGAGAGTATGCCCTTTCTAACAGAAATAAAATAGCTAGAATAAACAAAACCAGTTCAGCGTTTCTCGTGTAATCATTGAATAAACATAATGAAAGTCCTCGGCGAATTTTGAATCTCTCTCTAATTGGAAGTCGGTTAAAATTCGAAAAACTAGCGACCCCTCTCGGCTTCCTCGGATTAAATATAGATTTACAACCCAATTCACCCTTTTAAGGCTAAAATGTTGAAAATCGCTGACATACATGTGCATTTATTTCAGAAATAGGAATGTTAAATTCATTTATTTCATCCATTCCCTTATTATTTCGACGGACGCGTTGGCGCAGTGGTCACTGCAATTGACTGAAGCGCTAACCGTCGCGGGTTCGATCCCCGCTTACGGCAAACGTCTGTATTGGCCATACGGATGTTTGTCGTGGTCTGGGTGTTTGTGTTAGTGTTGTGAGTGTTTCCGGACCCCCGACACAAGGTCACGCGATCTTAATGGGGGCCGTTGAGTGTGATGCGTTTATTTATTACTATTTTGTTCCCTTAGGAATGAAATTTCATTTGTTTACTTATGGTTTACGTACGATATAAAATATATTAACTGTCGAAATTTTATGTTTGTAGTCTTAGCGGTTTGGGCTCTCGTTGATGGATCAGTTAATGCATTGAATATATTTATAATATATGTTAAAATGAATCGCTGAATATTGCTAAGCGCAAGTCTCGAGAGCAGCTCAACCGGTTTCGCTAATTTTTCGAAATCGAGATTCGAAAGTGCTTTAAAAGCTCATTTGAATACAGTATATTTTGAGTTTGAGTTAATTTTTTTTATAATTTTCCTTGAAGTACAAACACGCACCTAGTGTTCAGAAATTTGTCTGTTTTACAGCTGTAGTATAAGGTCCGACCTCTTTGGTCTGTTTGTTAAAATACAAATGAGTTCAATTTCAAAAATAAAAATGTGGGTTTTATTTATCGCAGATAAAAAATTGTACTAAGTTTTAATCACACTTTACACAAATATTATATGTAACTAGGTGATACGAAGCTCACGCGGGTCATCTAGTAGTAAGCAAATCTCAATAAGAACCATTTTGAATGAGTTTTTCTCAATCACTTTGATAAAAAAAAATGTGTATTTGAAATAAGCAATACTGTGTCAAGCCACACCGACTTCATTTTGAGAAAATGGCGCCAGAAGATGACAAAGCTATTCCTAATAAACTTGTTTAAAGACATACATATATATCAATCGTTTCTTTTCTATTTTGGTGAAACGAATAATGTACTAAAAACTAATTGGTGTAATAAAACATTTTATCTAATAATAAGTTTTTCAAACAACTCACGTGTTTGAAAAACTTATGATTATTGTATAAATTGAAAAAATAAGAAACAATCGAAATACGAAACGTTAAATCAAGAAACTTTTTTTCGTGCTTATTTAGTTTAGATGACTTGAAATTATTTTGAATAATATTAAATACATTACGCATCATCGAAATACATAAATATCTCCTAATTTGACTTTTGTGGGTTGACACATTATTGCTTATCAGCGTCCATATAACATCTGGCTTGGAAGCGAAATGGCAGCCATAAATTTGCGTATAACGACGAGGTATTGTTAGTTTTCATATATGGAAAACCATAGTTCATTATTTAACCAATTATATTCGTTAGTTATCCAATTAAGTCCATTAGTTGAACTATTATAGAGTTGTTAAAAGGCTGGTTTTATAAATGATGCTTCAATAAATTGTATTTCATGTTTCAATATATTCTAGCTGTGTTTGTTACAGCGAGTGAGAGAGCTGGAAACCTTACCCTCATTCCTTTCCTTATTTCCTTTAGACTTTCATTTCTTATTCCTTTTCAAGCTAGTAAGGTTTTTGTGGCTCCTCTGGTACTGTTATATGCTATGGGCGGTGATGATCGCGCCTGCTCGTTTGACATTTATTTTCATATAAAAAAATATTAAAGAGATATAAAATACACTTCACGCTCAATATACTCAATAATCTTGTGTCGTCCGAAAACACCGGTATTCTGTATACAAACACAAAACACCCAGACCACAATAAATATCCATATGATCTATACAGGTTTATGTCATGAGCGGGTTCGAACTCGCGATCATAAGCGCTAAGTCTGTCGCAGTGACCACTGCGTCGACCTGTCATTATCACTATGGTATCAACCAATATATACACTAATTACTAATTTTAATTCAAAATCAACACACGAATACTTTTGTATGTTTATTTGATCTTTGAGTTTCATAATTATGTATGTATATTTACAAAATATTTATATTAAATGTTTTTTTTTTTAATATTATTTACATATTCATAAAAATAATTTTATATTTATTTGAACAGCGTTAGATCTATTACCCTTTTATTATTTGACTATATAGGCATTGTGGTTTTACTTGCGTTCAGTGCTTGTCAAGTTGTTAGATTGACTTTTAGGTTGAATCTTATTAGGCGAGAACTAAATAAATATAAAGTGTTTATCATTGCTCTTATACTATTGCTATTATTATATATAAGTTACCATCTTAAAACACTTTTTACAACAATCAAATATAAAACCAACAAAGTATATTTAAAGTTAAGTTAAACTGTCACCAAGTTATCTAGGTAATACAAAAAAAAAAAAAAAAAACAAAATAACCATTTGAGATTAAAATTCAATTCCGCAAACAAAATAAGTCTCCAGTTTTGTATATTAATATATTATACATGATCCCATGACGATTCATAAACAAAATGTGAATTAACAAAAAAAAAAAAAATTCCATAATATATTTAACAAAAAAAAAAATAAAACAGCCAAAGCGTTAAGAAATTTCAAAGTCCGGTTGAAATAAAGCCATGAATACAAAACTAGGAAGCGAGAAACCGACTATTTAGAAATAAAGGGAAGTATTTGATCACGAGATATTTAAATTGGCTTCGACGATGGACGAGCGATTATGATCATTAATGTGATAGTACTAAGGTCGATTGGGACTTTGGCTCTTGGGATTACTAATTATTATTCCAGCGTCGAAATGATGTTAGCTCATTCTCGTTTCGGTTCGAAAGAGATCTAATAGACGACTGTGTCAGATGTATATATAGCTTAATTTATAATGGAGCTATTAATTTTAAAGTGGTAATGAATTTCGATAAACTCTGTTGAAATTTAGCCTTTCGAGTTGGTTAAAACACCTAGAATTGTCTTAGTTTTAGTACACTTGTATTAATTAGACTGTTTGTCTTGGCTTAAATATTTTTATATATTTAATTATAATATTTTGAACCATGTGGGTTTATATTCATTCGTCTATATTATGCTATTATTAATGTTCTTGTAAATATATAACAAGATATATATTTTTTTATTTTTTTATTCATTTACGTTTAATTGTATTAAATTTTAGTTTATTTATCTTCGAACCTGTCTTCTTTATATAATTACTCAAATTATTAGAGAGACCAATTTTTAGTGAAATTCAGTGTCGTCTATTCGCGAAAATTGTATTATTAATGGTTACTTGTAGTATAATTGCGAAAGTAACTTTGTCTTCGTGTTATAGAATCACGCCTGAACTACTGAACTGATTAAAATGAAACTTGATAAAGAGATAGTCCAGAAGAAGGAACAGATGTTACTTTTTAATGCAAAAAAGGCTGTAAGGGGTAAAATATAAATAATAAAAAATAGAATAAATAATTCTGCGAAGACGAAGTCGCGGTTGTCATCTAGTTTACCATAAAACTAAATTTATTCGATAAATCGATTTAACATTTATTTCAAAACACTTTTTACAACACTCAAACATAAAACCAACAAAGTAAATTTAAAGCGATTCAGTAAAAGCAATTATTCATTCACAAGCATGAAATTCACGTGAGAAATCAATAACACGAAACGTTAACAAAAATAACCGTAGCAACCAGAAACTCGAAACGACAACGCTAACGAGGGTTGGCGTAAAATCAAAGCCGCCCCAACTAACAACACGGCGTGGGGAAAATAACGTAAACCATAACGTATTTGATAAATTCGTAACAATTCACCCGCATTACACCAACACTTAAGTCTCAACAGTGACTTAACCAACAATGAACCAATATTCTGAAGTAACGAACTGGAAAGGCACAATTTCTAATGTCACCCGTTTCACAGATGGTGAAGATTTTAAGCGCACCTTCAAACGATTATCGTCCTTAAGTGAAGGGTTTTGAAGCGAGAACGCGCTAATTTCAATTGGATTTCAGTTATTTTCTTTTATCGCGGAATCATTTGATAAATTGCAAGACGCCATAGCGCGTTTACTTTGTGTGATATATGGTCACGCTGAAGAGGGTTTTAACCAAATTCAATCATGGTGTCATTTGGTTCCTTAAATTGAATTTTGTTGATTGTTTTTTTTTTACATTTTAGTATCTGACGTTTGTTTGTTTAAATATTTTATAAATTCTAGGTAGGTCAATTGAGTATTAATCTATAATTAAACGCATTCAGATTCAACGCTCGCACATTCAACGGCCCCCATTTAGATCTTGTGACCTTGTGTTGGGGGTCCGGAAACATACAAACACTAACACAAACACCCAGACCACGACAAATATCCGTATGGCCAATACAGACATTTGCCGTGAGTGGGGATCAAACCCGCGACCGTTAGCGCTTTAGTTGCAGTGACCATTGCGCCAACGTGTCTGTCAATATATACATATACTAACTCTTGCCTAGTTGTCTGTCCATAACATAAACCAACTCTTGCCTAGTTGTCTTAGACCCAAGATGTGCAAAATTGTGAAGATAAGTATGATCCTTTTATTCAATCCAATTCTTTGGTTAATGGCTTTTAGTTGTGCCAAGCATGGTCCTTATTAATTGACAGAGAGGTTGACGTTATGGTCAATGTAACTGACTGAACCGTCCCGGTTTCGATCCCCGTTCGCAGCAAACGTTTTTATTAGTCATATGGGTATTTGGGTTTGTGTTGTGTGTATTGTTGGACTCCCGACACAGGATAATGAGATCCTTATGATGTTGAGTATGATACGTTTATTAATTTATTATTTTCTTATCCATGAGATAATTTTGATACAACCGTATACAAATGATGTTTTCCTTGGAGTGTATTGAGACATAGATTATATGGAATCAACTATAGCACGCATTTAAATAAATGCTTAGGTACACTAACTAATAATGTCAACATAACCTATACCAAAATTATAAAGTGGTGAAATTTGTTTGTAAGTTTGTATGTAGGAGTTAATCTCTTAAGCTATTGATCCGATTTCAAAAATTCTTTTTGCGTTGGACAGCCCGTATATTAAGAACGGTTAAAGGCTATATTATATCACTCTACTATTCATGGAAGTGAAGCAGTAACCATAAACACAAGTGAAACCGTGAGAGGTAACTAGTGTAAATAACATTTATTACCGTTTAAATTTTAAAAATAACACTTTAAGTACTCGAGTTTCAAATTAACAAAATCTTCGTTGGATTAAAGCCAAGTCAGTATCAAGGGCTGTTGCATAATGTAGGAGAATCTCGAATGTTCTTTTGGTAGTACAGTATTTTGCGAGCGAAGTAAAGCGGATTTTGCTTCTATATCTGAAGGTTAAAAAAAGTTTTAGGTTGGAAATTTCATTACAAATTGCTAATTTTATATTTAGTACAAGAGTTTATTATAAGACTTTGTTGTTTACTTAGTCCGTGTAGGATAAGATCATCTCTACTGCTGTTAACGTATTTAAAATGATTTGTAATGATATTACGATGATCTAGACAAATAAATTTGATAATTCTGTTAAGACTTTTATAATTTGACTCTGTTTGCTTATCCGTCTGCCCCCACAACATATCTTTTAGCCTTACTGAGTTGGAATAAAATTGTGCCAGAAGATATTTTAGATAGAGGTTTAAATAGTCCTTAATTAAAACAGTAAAAAGGTTTCATACCACTATAAAATAATTGTGATTGAATTTTTTTCAACTCACAAACCGACTGGGGTATCGTTGAAAAAGTTTATTTTATTAAAATCAAGTTGATGTTGTAGCGTTTAGCGGTTTGTAATGTATCGTTCTATATTTTGAAAACTATTTTAATTCATATTTAATATAACGGGTCTTATCGCGATAACTAATAGTAGTAATACCTTTTTATTGCCCGACGTTTCGACAAAGTTACATTCGCCGTGGTCACGAGCTGACTCCAAATTCAAACAATAAATTCTTAATATAACTTCTTAATATAAAAATAAATTTCAAACATTAAAATAGTTATAAAATATATAACTATTTTAATGTTTGAAATAAAATAAAGGGATACATTTGAAAAAATATTTTGATCACTTTGATAGAAATGTGTTTATGTATATATTTATTTAATTTTGTGTATGCCTTTTAACGATTCTCGCTCACTATTCTTTGTTGGCTGGTACATCTTAGTTTTTGTGGAATAAAATATAATAAAAAAAATGTATATGACGTCTTACTCCCTCTCTTCTTAATCCGTTTTCTCTAGTTTCATTTATTGCATAATTAGAACCATCGTTAAGTGAACTGGATAGAAGATACAAATAAAAACTCCATTTTTAATGGCCATTGCTCCAATACTACGGCCGACCAAAATATAAGGCGGAAAAGTCAGCATTTGCATAGCGCATATCAAAATCTTTAAAAACACCAATTAAAAAAACTCCCTGAAGACTTTCCAGGTAAAATTACCAAATAACGGTAACAGATAGTCAAAGGGGACGTTTTATAACAACAAGAAAATGGAATCGACTTCAAAAGGAAAATATATCATTTCGTTTACTTGGATGACATACGTGTATCAGTTATTTTGATCTCAAAATCAGACTACTGAACCGATTCTATTGAACAAATTGGTATACTCTCCAATTTGTCCAATAGAATCGGTTCTCTTTCAAACAAATTGGTCGAACCGTTTTTGAGTAATCGGGAAACGTACATAAGAAACTCTCCGATGAATTGAAAATGTTCTCGTAATTTAGAATTCGGTTAAAATTGACTTTAATTGACAGAAAATTGCATGTTTTGATAACTTCCGGAAATCGTCACCATTTTTTGGTTTAAAGATGAGGAAGCTATATTAATTGCGAAGGAATGATCAATGGACCAATTTTGATGATGTAATCGGGTTAGATGTTAGCTATAATCTATGTAAATTGTTTAGACGTTGGAATGTTATCCTTTTATGGTTGTCGATAGGATCTGAGCAACTTACTGTGACTTAAATGATACTAAAATGACATAATTGTGTAACCTTGATCTAATGCTCCAGTATCATCTGGAACCAATAGTAAAAAGAACTCCTCATCAACCAACAGCTGAAGCGTCGTGTTGGGCCTCGTTGAAATGCTCTCAATGATTAGATGGTTAGAGTTTTTTTTTATTTCCAATTATAGTCTATCATTTGATACGTGTATAAGGAAGTTAAGCAATTATCATGTCAGACTTTTTCTTTAATCTATTTAATACATTTAATAGGGAGCGTTAAATTTAATTATATTTTGCACATTCACCACTGCTTCAGATACGACTCATCTCTGTATCACTTTTCGTTAAAAATTTCATAATAAGGATCTTAATCTTACGCGTCTGAAAAAAAAATCCACTTTTTTCGTCCATTACTTTACATTTCGGACGTAATTGTGTTATCTACGTTCCATTTACTTTCTTTAATAATTCTTTTATATTAAATTTTAAGTATTTTTTCCGTATAAATTATTTTTCCGAATAGTAATTTTTCATTTGTAAATATTTTTTTTGGCTTAACATAAAATCTTCTATGAATACGGGAGGTCGGTCAAGAGATATACCGTCTTATCTGAATATATATAATTCAAAGCTGACTGACTGATATAGTGATCTATCAACGCACAGCTGAAACCACTGGACAGATCGGGCTGAAATTTGGCATGCAGTAGATGTTATGACTGAGACTTTGTATGCATAAAGATACTATGACGTAGGCATTACAGACATCGCAGACGATGTCGCGAACACTGGCTAGTCTTTACTAATATTATCAATAGGTAAAAAAAATTTTAAGTTTCGTTATTAGTAGTTAATATTAAACTCCAGTTCCAATTTGAAAAAAATATTTTTGCTTTGGTTAGCCTATTTATTGAGAAAAGTAGGCTATATTACATCACACTAAAATTCATACGAGTGAAGTAGTAACCAAAGATGCGATTAAACCTGCGAGGGGTAGCACACAACGCAAGTCGTAATTACAAGTTTGACCAATTTAAGATCCAATTCAAAATTCAATTTCTCTTTCCCATCCTAATAATATTCGATACCAAAAATATATCGCAAACAAGCTAGAATAGGAGCCGTTAAAAAATTGAAAAAACTGTTTTGAAATACGCTCGTATCCAAAGTTAGTGCTATTTCATACAAGTGTGAGATTTTTTTTTGATATTGCATGTATTCAAAGTGCGGGGAAACAGAATCACTCGCAATCTGTCTTTTTTGTATCGATATGTTTGAATTTAGATGTTTTTTATTCGAATAATGTTTTTAGTGATGGGCGATCGATGTTGCTGGTATATTTTTAGATCGATTCGAATCGAATGATTAAATAACGTTTGATACAAAGTGATAGGAGGATTGTGATGGTTATATTTATTACTAGCTGTCCCTCGCGGTTTCACTCGCGTTTATGGTTACTGCTTCGCGCCTACGAGTCCTAACGTGATATAATATAGAGTATAGCCATCCTCAATATATAAACTACCTAACACAAAAATATTTTTTTCAATTAGAAAACAGTAGTTCCTGAGATTAGTGCGTTCAAACAAATAAACTCTTCAGCTTTATAATATTAGTATAGATGGTAATCTTGTATGATGGCATTACTTCGATAAAAGTAAAAAAAAGTAAAGTAACAGCCTGTAAATATCCCACTGCTGGGCAAAGGCCTCCTCTCCTATTAAGGAGAAGGTTTAGAGCTTAATCCACCACGCTGCTCCACTGCGGGTTGGCGGATATACATGTGTTAGAATTTCTCCCGGCACATGCAGGTTTCATCACGATGTTTTCCTTCACCGCCGAGCTCGAGATGAATTTAAACACTAATTTAGCACTTGAAAAATCAGCGGTGCTAGCCGGGCTTTGAACCCACGATCATCGGTTGAGATCGACGTATTCTAACCACTATGCCATCTCGGCTCATCATCGGTACTTGGATAAGATCAAAAAAATTATTTGACTATCTGCCGCTTGTGGTTCCTCTCATTTTTGTGGTCACTGCTTTGCTTCTATCTATTTATTTATATTCTTTATTGCACAATAAATTAGTGAAATACATTAATTACGTAAATATATAGGCAAAGGTGGACTTATCTCTAAAAGAGATCTCTTCCAGTCAACCTATGGAGGTGAGTGATAACATCAATAAGCGGGCAACATAGTGCTACTAAAAGTAGGAGATACAAATATATTGAAACAAACATACATATAGATATATAGATACATAATATATAACGACATATATAAATATATACACAAATCAATACTTATATAATACACAAGGTGAGACATGGAATAGTGTTTAGTTATGATGGTGGATAAATTTGTGTCAGAAAATAATCTTTCAAGCGTTTTTTAAATAAAGTAATTGTTCTACTCTGTTGAATAATTTTGGGCAATTTGTTCCACAATAACGGAGCTTGTACAGAAAACGACTGTAGCCGGAATTTAGTATTACTCCTAGGCACATCAAGCATCGAAATGACGCAAGAGCGCCTGGAGCGGGTGGGAGGGGGTAACAGGTTAAAGCGGGAGCTAAGGTAAACTGGAGTATTGGGGTCATTAAGGATACTGAAAAGTACCGACAGGATGTGCATATCACGGCGAAGTCGGATAGGGAGCCATTTAAGTTGAGCGCGAAAGTGGGAAACTTGGTCATACTTACGAAGCCCGAAAATGAAACGAATAGCAAGATTTTGCAAGCGCTCTAACTTATTAAGTAGCTCTTCTGTCACATCCAAAAAGCATACATCAGCGTAATCGATAATAGGGAGAAGAAGAGATTGAGCTAGCATAATTTTGGTTTTAAAAGGAAGAAAATATTGGAGACGTTTGAGAGAGTGAAAAGTGAAGTGCATACGTTTACTAACGTCATTGAGATGAGAAGTCCAAGACATGTTGCAGTCGATAATCAGGCCTAAGTTTTTGATTTTGTCACAGTAAACTATTGGAATTCCATTGTACATGACACTCTGTGTAGATTCCCAGTTAATCTTACACCTAAGCCTATTACTACCAATAATCATGGCTTGTGATTTGGTGGGGTTAATGAGTAGGCCAAAAGATGTTGCCCATTGCTGAATGGCAGCAAGGTCTTTATTTAGACTGTCAACAGTCTCAGACAGCTCAGACAAATCAAAATGACGATATAGCTGTAAGTCATCTGCATACAGGTGAAAGGGAGAAGAAATAACACGTGAGATATTATTAATAAAGACTGAGATATCTATATTAGTAGTCTGATGTAAAATGGTAAAGTATAATCTTTCTCAATAAGTTGGCTATCTGTCGCTAAAATAATTTTTCAAAGGAAATCAGTTGTTTCAGATATTACCACGTACATACATACAAATTTACAAACAAATTCTACCTCTTTGTAATCTTAGTTAACATGTACAGCCAATACTTTATTATTTATTTTAAGTTAAATTAATAACTAAATTGCAAAATTAAAAGGTAGAAAAGTAATTTATATAACTTCGTTTTTACCCGACTTGGACAGAATGAGGGTAATATTTATCGCGCGTATGTAAGTATGTATTTGGGTATACATATATATTCGTTTAATAGTGACTCCATGTAGCTGACCCCATGTAGTTTAAACATGTATCTGAACGATTTTGACGTGTTAGTTGTCGTGTTTATACTCTCGGAGTGTCATAGGTTTTGTGACGTCAGCAATCAACATGGCGGACGTAAACTGTCACACTAGCGACCGTTGCGACTTCTTGCATAGCCAATAATTAATTTACATTTAATACTTTAAATCGAAGCCCCTAATATTTGTCCACCACGACGAATGCAACAATATATAATATAAATCGCAAAAGTTTTATTTAACTTACAACTCCAGTATTTGTATTTGTACAAATATTCGTTTCGAATTCTGAGTCTATTTGTTATGAGTCTGCGGTCTTTCTCGGTGTTATTAGGAATACCTGATAATCTTTGTTTATTGTAATGGGATTGTTCTCTTCTTAAAGGTTTTGTCCTTAAGTTTTCATAAATGAGTTGACAATACTTTGTATACAATTATTAACTTCTATTAAGAAAATACAAGGAAAAGTTTACAAGAGGTGGGACACTAGGAACAAAGTTATCTAAACTATAAGCATAATATAATGAATGTATTTAAAAATTGTGTATTATAAATGTATTTCTTTAGATTTTTATTTATGAAGTTATGAATATAAACATTTTATTATTGTAACAAGTATAGCGGCCAGCGCTTGACGCTAACATCTGACGTCAGACGAAACCGAACGTCTCGTAACATTTTTTCGTTAGCCAATATCCTACGCAAGAAAACGCGATACGGATCGGTGCGGCGCGCAAAACAACAAATAGTTGACATTTATTGAATTGGCCTACGCGACATAAGAACGCGTGGCGCAGTGCGGCGCGGCGCGAAATGTAACGAACGCGATCAAAATATCAAGCCAACTTGATATTTTCGCGCGCACGAATGACAAGTCGCCGCGCCGCACCGCATCGCATCGCTTTTAATTCGTATGTCATCGTTTCGCAAAGGCGTTCGCTTTGAATCAGCAACGTCAAACGTTGCAACAATTTACATTTCTTTGCGAGATTTACATTTTTAAGTGTTACTGTGAAAAGCGATATAAAATAACCCTGTAACCTAGCAACAGTTACGTCGTAAGAATTTACGAAAGCTGTGAATGCCAAAATAGTAAATGGTTTGATACTAAAAGTAAATTCATTCGAGTGTAAAACAATGAGAAATAACTTACGTAAATGCTTATAAGACTGCGCGCAAAACTGATAAAAATAATTCTCGTTTTGCTATAAGCCGCGTCAAAAAACTTCGTTTGCATTTAATAAGACATTAAGAATGCAAAAGGTACTTTTAATGGCATAGAGTTATGAAACCGTAAAATAATGAAAAAGGCTTTACAACTTGAAAACAATGACCTTATAATCAATGGGGCTAATTAATTATACTAATAAAACCCTTTACAAAACAAAGCTTTTATCGACGGACCCTGAATTATGTTATGCCATAGAACAAGTGATTTTATGGAAATGGTACGAGCGGGGATGGAATATATTTAAATCCTACAGTCTTATTTTCAAGGTTCATTGTCATTATAATTAATGTTTTTTTTTTCAAAAATACTAAATTTCAAAAGTCAACATTTGGTCAACATTTTAAAAGAGTAACTATCGAGTTGAATCCTTGCCGGTTGTTCTTGGTTGAATCTACATTCCGAGACGGTGGTAAATTAATTAATTAATTAGTTTTTTTTTTGTTTCTTTTTCACGATTCAAAAGTGTTTGCAAAAGCCTACTTGAATAAAGCATATTTTGATTTTGATTTTGATCTAATAATACAATTGAGTGTGGTAGAGCCTATCCGTAGCCGTGCTGGTAAGATCGGGAAAGTACTCTCATGGCGTAAAGTTCAGGTACTCAGCTTACGATGAATGAGAAAGGTTAAGGCTTAACCGCCGCACCCATATATTCCTTTCTATTTCTCTTCCTCCCTTAGTCCTTCTTAAAACGACTAAGCTTTTACTGCTCCTTTCGTGCTGCAAATGTTCAAAGAGGAGCGATGATCACATAATTACGTACGTGCGATACTATTACCCGGCTGCTGTTTGCTTGATATTTTTTAATAAACGCATCACACTCAACGGCTCATATGTCAGTGGTCCGAAAACACGCACAACACTAACACAAACATCCAGACCACTACAAACATCCGTATGGCCAGTACAGACGTTTGACGTTAGCGCTTCAGTCAGTTACAGTGACCACTGCGCCGACGTGTCTGTCTGAATAAAAAAAATACAATGATTAAGATAACTAATTTGTTATTAGCCTGCTAGGTTCAAATCTACTAGATTCAACAAAAGAATAAAACTCGGATGAACGAAGCCTCGACACAAGTAAATTCTTCGAAACGCGTTTTTATCTAAACTAAATTTCTTTTTCCAATTATCAAACTATACTAACAGGAAAACGAAAGAAAATGTTGCAACATCATTGCTACTTAACATTGCGAAAAGTTTTTATTTTCGGTTTGAAGACATTTCTCATGATGAACGCAAAAAGTCATTTACAGTAAGGAATTACAGTTATGCTTATATATTTTAAACTTTCGCGATGTATACTATTCATATTTTATATAACGGGTCTTATCGCGATAAATTGTAGCTGTGGCACTTCTTATATTAGGGATAGGAATCCGCTATGGTACGTTGAGTTTGGCCAATAATTGGATCAAAGAACACATAGCAGCGGTGAAAAACAGACAGAAAGATAAATCCGCTGTGGCTGACCATCTTTTAAACTCGGGAATAAACCATTGGATTGAGCTTCATGACCCAAAGGTTCTCTCGACGGACATAAATTTTTATTGCCGCTTAGTACGGGGAGCAATTGAAATTAAAAAACATAAAACTTTCAATCGCGATGACGGATTTAAATTGTCGGCCGCTTGGAACCCGGTGATAAATAAATTTAACAAAAGTGAAGTACCTCGAACAATGTTCGCGCGAACCGATTGCGTTAGTGTAGTGTGCTCCCAGCATTATAATAACAGTAAAGACAATATTAATATTGTGAGGGTAGGCGAAGAAAACTCGCGCACTCGTCGCTGGAGGGCGCGCGTTACACCAGTCAGCTCGTGACCACGGCGAATGTAACTTCGTCGAAACGTCGGGCAATAAAAAAGGTATTACTACTATTAGTTATCGCGATAAGACCCGTTATATAAAATATGTACAGTTATGCTATTAGTACTTAGGTACAAGTTAAAAAGTCTGCATCTCAGATGTAAAAAAAAAGCAATTTGCGAATAATTAAACAGCACAACGTTTATTGGTTGAATTTTCATTTATAAACATTTACCAAATAATAGCAAAATCCATACTAATATTATAAATAAAATTTAAGTGTCCGTTTGTAATTTCAAATCAACAGCTTTTCACTAAATGCATATGAAACTATAAATGGTACTAACATAAAAAAAAACAATTTTGTAAATTTGTGTCTGTCTGCCTGACCTTTTCTTTGTTTTGTCTAATCATAAAAACGGCTGGACCGATTTAAACGGGACATTCACTTGCAAATAACTAATGTTATAAGAAGTAACTACATTTTTTTAGAATTTTTTTATAATTTAAATTTTCGCGGACGAAGTCACAGGCGCCAGTTAGTAAATTAATAAATAACTTTTTAATTAATGTGTTTCAATTCTATCAGGTGTTGTTTTTAAATATAGGAAAACTCTTACTTTTAACGATTAAATTTGATAATTTATTATTTACAACTGTCATTTTTGTAACTCGTAAACAATATGTTCCATCTATAATCCATGAGCTTATAAAATATCTAGTCGTATAATTCGTATAGTATTCGTATAATTGAAATCCTTGAACTTATACATTACAGGGAAAACATATTCGAACGATAACATTTCGCTACTATTTCCAAGAAAGTATATGATCTTTGGTATCAACTGTGGTCATAATTTAACTCCGCCTCGACCCCGGTGATTCATTAACACGGTACCGTTGTTATGATACTCGTTAATGCTGTTTTAAGAGGTTCGGTATTGTTGTTGTTTATTCTCGTTATGTTGTCGATCTTTGATAACGACATTGTTGTTTTATGTCGACAGCAATTTTGTTCGTTATTCGATGATTTGCGATGGGTGTTTATGTATGTGTGCATGTAACATTGTTGCTTATGTAATAATAATATAGAATTGCTTGTGTGTGTTGTGGATTTGTGTGTGTTTTTTCATCTGATTGCCAACGTAGGGTTATGTTTTTAGGCTTATGTATTTTTATTTCATTGACATCCTCTACAGAATAATCCGTTAGACATATTTTAACATATGTTACGTCATTTAATTCGTTTCAATCGTGGGAGTGGGATAAGGTATATAACTTCCCGGAAATTCCATGGCAACGATAAATTATTCGGGAATTACCGATCTCCAATACCACTTTTCTTATTTCAAAATTTCTAGCACGTAGGAATGAATGTATATTTGGCATACTTTAATTATTCAGTTGGATTTTTTATTTATTTTTTATTAATAATTATTTAGTCTACTGTAGTATTTAGTACGTACAAGTAAGTCATATGACTGTATACCAGTACCACATTATTAAATATTATAGCTTTTCATTAATAACCTTCTATATAAATCGCTATCTTCAATTTTAATCTCCAAGTAAGACTGCTTTTATTCACAACACCGATACTGTTTGGATATAGAAGATTCTTTGAAGAAAGCCCTATAAATACTTCTTAACAATATCAACTTTGCGAGATCGAACTAAAAAGGCGGATTAAAAAAGGTTTTACTTCTATTAAGTAGTGGATTTCTTTACTTTATCAACGATCCAAGTTTCTTTATCAAGTTCTTTATTCATTTTATTAGAGTTAGACAACTATAGTATTACTATAACTTAGTTTGTTCTTAAAGCGCTTTCTTACCGGAAATGCAACAATTTAAGAGAATCACACTTTTAAGTTTTACACTTATAAGACTCTCATGAAGTTTTACATAAGTTACTTGTCATTGCTTTCCAACTGAAAGAATTTATCGTAAGTAACTCATTTTTGACATTCACAGCTTTCGTAAGTTCTTACGTATCTGGTGCTAGATTACAGTTATTTTACATCGTTCTCGAGAGTAAACGTTATAAATGTAATTCTCTTAGAATTGGTTTTAAGCATTGAGTAATAATGCCCTAACTGAAAAGCATTAGTCTGTAATACAACAATCCATATTAAATTTTATTTATTTGTCTTCAGTCGAATTTGTTGTTTTGACAAAATCTCGGACGAAGCGGTCATACTAATTGATGTGACAAATATAATACATAGTACATGTAATAGTATATTTACAGGTCATTATCAATTCTCCTCACACAGTAATGTAATGCTTAGATCTGTAACATTATCGATGAATGCTTTCTGTGAGGTTTGCCCTTATGTTGAATGTTATGCGAGAAATACCTTTACAAATTTTACCCTCGTAATTGACATAAAATTGGTATAAGTTATCTAGATAACCTTACGAAAGCTGTTGCCATCAAAAATAAAGGCTAAAGGCTAACGTTAAGTGGAAATCAGTGACGAACAACTCATGTAAATCTTTATAAAAGTATGAAACTAAAAGCCAATAACCAAAGAATTGAATTGAATTGAATAAAAGAATGAAAGCAAAACTCATTTGAATCCTCGTCTTAGATTTACTTTCTGTACGAAGTAATATAAAAAGTAAGAAGTAACAAAGTACATACTCCGATGCTTACAAAACGAACGTTTGATAATACCGTGATTTAGTTTTAGATTGGACTCTGTTCCTTATTGATACTAAGTACGTGTGAATTTACGTTAGATAAAAAAATTTTCCGTGCCGTCTTTAGTCTCCGTATACTATTAGGGTAAGACAAATGCGTAAATTTTAAGTTTTTAAATATGAATAGAATAAAAAAACAAATGTAAACTTGCTAGGTTTTATTAAAGATACCAAGCCCCAAAAGATACACTGACTATAAAACTTACTCATATAGAGCTAATTAAGGTATAGCAAACTACAAAACAAAACTAAAACTGTTTATCTCAATTCCCAAACCATTATATGAAACAGCGTTAAACCGCTTAATTTGGTAAACCAATACCGTTAAAAAGCAAATCTATCCAGCGTTACTATTGGCTGTTTATAGTCAAAACATTTGATATTCCTATTTCGAATTTTCAAATCGCAATTCTATCAGCGCTTTTCATTTGACGCGTACGTTGCACGTTCGTACGGAATTGAAATTCGAATTTCGGGCGTCTGACGTCGACAATGCACTATTTACATTCGCGCCATGTCAAATTCGGATATTCGTAGCGTAATAAATTGGCTCCGTAATTACGTTTTGATATTGCACGTCATTAATGTTTCATAAGATTGGTGTTTTTTTTTTTAAATATTTTTGATAGTTTTGCTAGATCTCAGATAGTGAAAAATATTGTTACTTTTTATTATGAATAAATTTGTATTAATATATTTTCATGTTTATTAAAAGTTCTTACTATTTTACATTTTGATTATAATTCAGTAATATATCTGCTAAGTATCCGACTATGTTGTGTTTATTGTAGGTAGTACTATTTAAATTCGATCTAAACAACATTTTTATATCGATAAAAAGGTAAATTACTTTAACGAAAGTTTGGTTTATATATATTTAGTCTCTCACTCACAAGGTTCGATTACGATCAATTCACGAAAATTTATAAATTGCCTTCATTATGTCATAAAATTTCGAAACTTAATTATTTGATGACATAACTTTGCTTTTTAAAATGAAATTTAAAATGAAAATGCTTTTTATATAGTTTTACTATAAACTATTTAGTTAAAGTTTAAGTCTAAATTTTTTGTAATTATTTGACGATGTGAACCTACTACAAAATAGTACCAAATATTATTACATAATAAATATTGTAATCATGTATTAAATTATCTCTTTCTTTTGTTTCAGATTCTTTAAAATAAAAAACAAAGATTAAGACATAAGAAAATGGATAGAAAAAAACAATAAGCTAGATATTTTTATCTATAAAAAAAAAAATTTAAAAAAATTTAATCTGTGGCGCGAAATATCAAAAATCCTCGGACATCGGTAATGGCGCGCGCGCTTCGAACATTCAAGTGATAGTGGTATGACATTAGCATATTATGTGTCATATTCGCACTAATGAAAGTCATAAATCAAGATAGTGATAGTGTATGTGATGTGATGTGATGATTGAGTGATGGTGGTCATCATGCGGCTGGCGTTGTGTCGGCTGATCGCGTCCGCTGCGATCCTTGGTGTTGCTGTTGCGACCACTGCTAGGAACGGTAAGTTACTCCTAACACGATTCTATAACCCCCATAATGAGTGAATTCTCCTATATGGTCCAATAACGGATTCAGGAATTCGGTTGAGTAGCTTGTTCTAGGTCAATTCTTAGTTGAGGATAGACTTTAAGATAAATTATAAAGCTCTTAAAAAGTCTGCAATACAATATTTCGCTTATTGGCCGTTTGAATTAAAGAGAATTGATGAATTAGGGAGAGGGGAGCTTGAGCTCCTTAGACGTTCCTAGATTTCTAGTTAATCCAGCATATTGGCTTGAGAATTGTCACCTCTACCTCTAACGTCTATCGAGACATCGTATAGTGTAAATCGTTGTTGACACAAGGTGTCGTTGAGACTGACCATGATTGTGTGTTCCATTTTCAATTCCTATTGACGGTTCAAAACAAACACTAATATCGTATAATTTACATAAATATTTTTTTATTCCGATTCGCGCAAATACGCAGCAGTGATTAGAAGTGACCTATGTGCGGAACAGTCGTAAAACAATTTGATTAGATATAAACAGTATCTCGTAATTAGCAATGATATTAAAAAAATTAACACCTAAATATATGTATTGGTTAATTTAGATGGTAAACTAAAAATTGTTACTGTTTTGTATATTGTTAGTAGTATCTTTTTGGCTCCGCAAAGTAAAACTATAAGTAACATTCATTATCTTAATAATTATGTAATGTTTTAGAATATGCGATGCGCTTTAAAATAAATAAAGGAGGTTGAATTGTTGATACTAAATCTTTTTTATATAAGACAGTAGTCCTACTAGTATATTCGTCATATTTAATTTAAGAAAATCATTAAATACGTCTTCGTAATGTATTATTTGTACGTCTTTTAAGATTCATGAACAAATTTAAATGTACATAGTGTTGCAATGCTTAGAATACGGCAATCGTCTGTAATATCTCATCATGACACATACTGATGTTGTTGAAAAAATGTCAAGCTGAATTTCCTTTGCGGTTTCTTCTTAGATCTGAAGTTCAAGAAGATATGTCCTTATTTCAGTAAAGAATAATTTCAATTTTCGTTAATTAATGTACACGAATGAAGACGATACGTAACATTGCAGAATAACGTCTTCGTTATGATATTTTAACATTAAAAAAGTGACGTAAAAACTCGCCGAAAAGCGACCGAAAGAAACCATCATTCGCGACATCAAGTTAATGTCGCCGACGGCCCAAGATAAACGGGCGGAACACACTAACCCGATGTTTTGTGACTCATTAACCACAGCTCGCTGCGAGTGTAAGACGTTTCAGACAAAAATCGTACCAATTGCAAGTAGTTAAGCATCAAAAGTGTGAAATTTTCGCATCAATGAACCGGACGGTTATTGTAAATCTTATCCGCGACAGTTCCATAAAATCTCGTTGCTTGGAACCCATGGTTTTGTTGAATATGGTTAAACTTGCGTGCACTCAGGCTTTGTCTGTGTGTGTTGATAATATGCCTATGTGTTATTCTGATATGTAAGCTATATTACTATTCAGTTTTATTAAAAATGTGCCCCATACTTTTTGCGTAAAAGAGTAATATCTATTATCACTTTTAATAGTGTAGTTTCTTTTTTTTAATTTTGTTAAAAAGTCTATGGGACCAACCTGAAAGTCAGTAAATTGAATGAATAGAGAGTTTTTAAGTTCGGATAAGATATGACAGACGTCTGAAGTAACAAACATTACAAAAAAAAAAGAAAAAATAAAACCGGACACGAATTGAGGATTGAAGAACTCATTGTTTGAAGTCGTTTTAAAAACGTAAATTTCGTCGAAATTATGAAATTACTTTGATAAAGTGGTTGTTAAAAACAGTTACTAAAAATAAGTTATAATAACCATATTATGGAAATCTGCATATTTTTTATATAAAAAAGGGGACAAACGAGTGGTTACCATCGCCCGGATATCTGAAACGCCAGGGGCGTTACGGGTGCGTTACCGGTATTTGACGGAAAGGTGTCTATACACTCGACGCTTGAAAACCCCTAAATTATAGCGCTCTGGGAAAACCTCTGGAGGTAGATCATTTCACAGCCTGCACGTACACGGGAAAAAAGATCGTGAAGCTCGCACATTGGATACCGACCACGCATCCAAGTGGTGTGGATGATATCGAGTCCTGAGGCGAAGAGTGATGGTAAAGCGAGACGATGGCACCATGTCAAAAAGTTCATCAGTTCATATTATGACAACCAATTACAGAACCTTATTCTGCGTGTGGCACAACACGCACTTTGCTGGTTGCTAACAAATGTATACAATCTGTTATACGGTATCCGCACTTGGATTGAAATCGTATCCACAATGTCTAATATCAAAGCGCTTATACATTCCTTCCATCAAAATTTACTTTTAACTCACAGTTTTCCACGCCTATAATAAAACATATTTAATAATTAATCAACTACTACATGCATTAATAATGGCACAGTTACCTAGTTAAGCAGGCATTTTAAATATATCGCTTTTATATACATCACACTCAACGACCCTCATTACGATCTTATGAACCTGTATCCAGGGTTTCAGAACCATACAAACACAAACATCGAGACCACGCTAAGCCGCGCCTGTTAGCGCTTCAGTCAGTTGCAGTGACCACTGTGCCTATCTGTCTGTCGATCGAGGTTATGAATATATAATTCGATAAATGGATAACATTATACCAGTTACGGTTAAGGCTATGAAATTATTTCTGATTATCGAAAACTTTTAGATGATTTTAGTTATGGATATATACTTTTTTATATCATTATGTTCTAAGAATCTATCTTAAATAGCACTTAGTTTATAGAAACACAGTCCGCCTTCATCCGAAATTATTCGAAACATTTTTATCTGATTCGGAACAGGTTTCGTTAGATTTTTCTTTGCGATATCCAATAGTTTCAGTTACGGGTTTAAAGCTCCATAACATACCTATTTTAAAATAGGTTACCAATGTTTTCAAAGTATGAACGTTACATCTACAGTTGTGAAATGTCATTGACCAACATTTAGAACATGCACGACAAAGTCATGATAATTTCGACAACCAACAAATTAAATTCAAACGAACAAAGATTTACATAAGTCGTTTGTCGCTTATTTTTGCCAATAACATCTTTCGTAGGGTGATGTAAGTAACTGTTACCAGGATACAGAGTTGTTTTATGTCAGTTACGATAGAAAAACATAGGTATGTAATTTTCGCCTAATAAAATGTTCATTCTACCATCTTGACGAGGTGAAAGCAATGCGCAGTATTTCAATCTTTGAGAATTTTCTCCTCCACGTCTAAACTCTTAGTTTGTCAAATGTTTCACTTTATCAGATTTTCTCGTCTCCGAATTTAAATTCAAATCTAAAAGCGATTTCGAGACTGTCGTGCAGTGACTTGGCATGTTGTTTACAAATATATAAGCTGTATAATACTCCGTTATATAAAACAGTGACTATTAGGTATACTTTTCTCCTTTCTTACTATTATACTTTTAAGTTTTCTAAATTTTTGTTAAAGTTATGTAAATATTAAAATGAAGCTTTTTGTGTTAGTTAAGTATCTTAATTTACTAAAGTAGGATACTCATAAGATATAAGAATAGTCGTCTTAACGACCAAAAAAGTAAAGTTAGTAACCACCTGTAAAGAAACCCAATTACGGGTCTTTCCCCGTAAGAAGCCTTTGCTTCTTCTCCCATTATGGAGAAGAACATATGTAGCTTAAATAAATATGCAGCTTTATTAGAAGTTAGTAGATATAAAAGTTCCAAAATTTTTCCCAATATAATCCACTTTTCTCGTGACAGTAGAGCACAAGTTTAATGGTAACAAAGTATATTTTATCCGCTAAGCCTAATATAATACTTCACAACACACGTTACTACGAAAAAAATCAACCAAAACCCTACCTTCCCAAAAAACTCATGACAAACAAATCCGTCGAGAACCATATTCCAAAACCAAACAACAAATGACTATATCTCATTCCCATCTCAGAATTTAAATCTATCTTCCAATTTCAAAAAGCAAAGCGGTCCCAAGTGTGCCATGTCGCTGATGAGCGCTTGAAACGCTGTTTTGCATGTCTGCTGTCCCAAGCGACTCGCTTTCATCTCCTTGATACGGTGTTGTTCCATTTGCATTGTAAATTATACGCTATATCGAATGAAATAGATGATCAAAGCTTGGCTAATGATAGATAAAAAAAGCAATCTTGGTGCTTGTTTTTTTATTAGAATCGGTAAGTGGTATTCACAATTTGTCGGGTTTTTAATAGTAAAGGAAATTGTATTGGTAAAAGTACTTCGTTTTATTGTATTAAATCTTTTTTTACATATGATAATCTTAAGTCTCGTAGATTTTTTTTTTCATCTTTTGACAAATTAATCATTTTAATTTAATATAGATTTATTTTTAGTTCAGTATTGGATTCCTTCTGGAAGACTGACAAAGAAATGTCTACTACATTGCTATACGACCATGTTTTAAGCTACATAATTTTAGTGCACACCATATTTTATTTTCAACTATAATTAAAATAAGACCTTTGACTACAAAATCCAACGTCTATTAAATTAAATTTTATCATACACTAAGCATTCGATTGTAAATAACTGGAATTAACTCGTCCTATTTCTTTGCTAAATTCCATTATTTTATTGTAACGTAGGTATTCTATATATTTCCTCGGTTCGAAATCCCCGAGCATTCAACCGCTGCATACGCTAATGAAAATTATATAACGAACTTGCAAGTTGCTCGCTGTTTGCGTCGACTTCGGACACGGAAATAGTTTTTTGAATAATCCCTTGGTGGCTTTTTATTTTCCGGAATAGTAGTATTGTCCGGGTTGACCTGGGATTTAGTTTGAAACCCGGATGAAGGTTCAAGCACTGCTGCCACAACTTTTAAATTTTCTTACTTAAATTGTGTGTATTTGTGTGTGGCATAGTAGATTTTTAATGAATGGAATAATTTTAATACGCTTTTTTGTGTGAAATCTGATGTAAGATCTATTTACATCTGTCAAGATTATTATCTCTTGCATTTATTGAATGAATCTTTTGGTCTAATCGACACGAAATTTACTGTACTGTGATATGAATTATATCAAAATAACATATTTGGGTAAATTTGACTTGATACTACAGGATCATTTTTAATCAGCGGATCCATAACTTCTCACCAATTTACAGCAGAAGTATTGAGTAGATTGTCAGTTGCGTTTGAAATTTTAAATTTAATCTTGGCTGCAATTATTACGAATAAATTTTATGTAATGTTAAATTGAAAATATTTTAATAAAGTGTAATAATTGCGAGAGTTAGTAACAGATTTTATTTTTGCTTTCTGCAAGGGCGCTTCGCTAGTAAACGCTCAACTGGTATATAAATATGATCTTAAGTCTGATTGAGACGCTCTAATTAATATGTTGTAGTTTTTTCTCGTAATTACAGTTACTTGGAATTCGTCTAACTTTTCTTGCTGTTATAAGTATGTCCTTCGATTTTTTTGAACATAGCTATAATATAATTATCGCGTGTATAATTTGGATCCCAATTCCCAATGCCTATTAATAACATGTACATTAAATTGTTCATAATTCTCTGTCTATAATAATATTTATGACAGAATAATTTGTGTCTTCGAATCTTAGGAAGTACTCTATTTGTTTTTTTAATTATTTTTTTTTAGCTTATTTATTAAGGTAATTTATAGTCTATAAAACATCATGCAATTACTCATATGAGAACAAATGCAGGTGAATAGCATGCGACAGTGTTTAAGACTTTATCCGCGAGTATTACATTTATAAGTTTTACTCGCGTCTATGTGCGTACTATGACGTCACGATATATACACACATATACGATGACTTTTTAAGATACACGCAATGATATTATATATAACTATATATATTTTGCGTTCATACTATTTGACGTTAAAATCAGTACTCATTTCCCACTTTGACAAGTTTGTCAATTGACTTGTTGGCCTAAAGATACTCTCCTGTCATGTCGCTGAGCGCTTGAAACGCTGTTTTGCATGTCTGCAGAGGGGTGTTATATTTTTGACGTGTGTATCTATGGCGTCTGTGTGCCTGTAAAGTAAATTAAAGTAACCTGCCTGTTAATATCGCATTGCTGGGCAAAGGCCTCCACTCATATTAAGGAAAAGGTTTAGAGCTTAATCCACCACGGTGCTCCACTGCGGGTTGGTGGATTTACATGTGTCAAAATTTCTCCCGGCACATGCAGGTTACCTCACGATGTTTTCCTTCACCGCCGAGCTCGAGATAAATTTAAACACTGATTTGTGTGTCTGTGGCATCGTAGTTTTCTAACGAATGGATCAATATGGATCAATTTTGATGCGGTTTTTAGTTTGAAAGCTAATAAAATAGAAATGGTTCTATTATTCTTTCTTCTAATTTATAACAATCACCTCTGTTCGGTTTTATCTATGGTCATTTTACACTACTGTCATTTTGATTTTGACACTCGTGACTTGGTGCCCGGGATTCGTTTCCGTCGGCGGCTGCGCGCCATTGTTGTGATTAATAAGTTTAAATTGCGCTCGATACGATAAAGTAGGTATTTAAGTTGGGATATATCAAATTATATACGCCAGCCCACAAAACAATACATCACACAACCAGAATAAAGAAAACTCAAATTGCTGTGAAGAGGATGAGGTACCCCGGAAGATTCCACTGCGCCACCAAGATACACTCAATTTCTTCCATACAACCGTATGTATATTATTATTTATTTTCGGTACATCCCGGCTCCGCGTATCGTGGACATTACAACCTCAGATGTTAAAAAGCTTTCTAGTTATTGAAAGGATGTGAGCAACTTCTATTGGTCTAATCGACTCGAAATTTACTAATCTATGAATAATATTAAAATAATATAGTTACGTAACCTGGCCCTGCTTCTTCTGCAGCAGCACCTGGAATCGGCAGGATTCACAACTTTTTACCAATTTAACTCAAAAGAATCGTGTTGGGGCTCGTTAAAATGGTCTATATGAACTGTTGAAGTTTTTTTTTTTAAGTTTCACTTATATTGTATACAGTTTGTTCAGTTCAGCCTGGTATAATTGGGATTACAAGTGTGAATTAATTAACAAATTAGTATATGTCTCACAATAACTTATTCATTCCATAATAAAAATACAAGGTGAATTTTTATTTCGTTTTAAAATTTAAATTTAAATATTGCTTCATACGCAATAAATTTTCATTTCTGAATCGTGACTTAATTATGTGCATACAATGTATTGAATAAATGCCATATTCAACTTAGTTGTCCATTCATTTTATGTTCTCAACGTTACTTAGTATTTTCGCACTAGAACTAGAAGATGCTATGAAAACTCGAGCTACTATAATCTCGAAGTAGGAGTAGCTACTTAATGTGCACTCTGGGAGTTAGCTTAATGTTTTAAATTAATTTATTCTAGCTACGTAAAATGTTGTTAATTTTCCTTACTTTAAATATACACTATACACTTAATTATCACATAAAATAGCTGCTTTATTTAAATAAAGAACATCTTGTGATTTTTACCCGACTGGCACAGAAGGGAGTAATGCTTTTCGCGCGTATATTCCTATGTATGCCCGTCCTATTGTCGCCCTTTTTTTTAACTAAAATGGCTTGACCAATTTTGAAGTGTAAAATTTCATTAGATTTTTACTCTTCCCCAGAGTGTCCGTAGACTATATGAAGTAAAAAAAATCAACATGGCGGACTTAAATTTCTTTTGTAGCCTAAACAGTTTGACTGATACTGATGCGCTACGTGTTCTTATTATGCATTCAAATTTTCGATTTTTATATAAGCAAGTATTGTTATTTATAACAATATTAATAGTTTTTGAATTCAGAACCGATTTAAACCGGAAATTTCTAACTTGAACTGATTATGTACTTCTTTATAACACAAATAGACATCGCCTCGATATAACTTTTCCTCTTTGAAGCTGTACTATACTTAAATGGTATTGAAACTTAGTTCAATAGTTTGCGTAACAAAAATACTTAGTTGTAGGTTTGTGGCTTTGTTCGATGATATTTGTGTGATCGGAAAGAATACTATGCTAATATTATATAGAGTTATTTTTTTTTGTAAGTTTGTATGTAAGGGGAAATCTCTTAAACTACTGATATGATTTGAAAAAATCGTATTGTGTTTGATAGCTTGATCATCGAGAAAGGTATATTAGATCATTCTATAACTCAGATATATAGATAGTTAGGGGCAGATAGTCTTCTATGAAGACGTATATGGCCGACTGTACCTTAATATTACACGGTTTTTATAAAATAGTTTGTTTTAAATTCACTACTAAATGAGCTATAGATGGCGCTGCTATTGGACAGGACTACGCAACGCACACTACGGTCTGTAACCCTAGTGTTATTATAAATTAAAACAAAATAACGAATGAACCAATCCAAGTATCCAATTTTCGTATCAATGTAAGGAAATTTAATATTAAAACAATATTGAAGGGATGCAGGAAAGGACTGTTTTTATCTCACAAATTATACCGCGGGTAAGTGATGGGATGGAATGAAAACAACAATTGAACCGAATTGGTATTTTGAAACCTTGTAAGAACAATTCGAAATAATAACCTTACAAAGAGCTCGTGTGTTTAATATGTTTCTATTGCTTTCTCTTTTTAGGGTTCCGTACTTGAAGGCCAACGGGAGTCTTACTAAGATTCCGCTGTCCATCTGTCTATCTATCCGTCTGTCAGCGCGCTGTATCTCATAAACCGTAATAGATAGGGTCTTAAAATTTTCACAGATTATGTTTTTTATTGTTGCAATAACAACATATAATAAAACAAGTCAAGTGTGAGTCGGACTTTACAAATTTTTACACATTCGTGTGTCGCCTCTTTTGTTTCTTTGAAAAGTACTTATTGAACGAGGATAAGCAATATAGTGTCAAGCCACACGGACTTAATTTTGAGAAAATGGCGTCTAAAGATGTCAAACCTATTCTTATTACATTTGTTTGATGAAGTATATGTATATCCATCTTTTCTTTTCTATTTTGATAAAAGGTATAATTAATTAAACGCAGATTGGTATAATTGAAAGTTTTATCTAATAATAAGTTTGTCTTATATTATTGTATATTTCAAATTATGAAACACACTTCAATATTCGAAATATTAAATTAAGGAAGGTTTTTTTTCGTACATATATAGTTTATATGACTTAATTTTTTTAAATAACGTTAAATATGTGACGCCTTATCAGAACGACAAATATAAGGCGAGAATTACACTTGTTTTGTTCATGGACGTATATCGTAGCTTTTCCTATAAAGTCTAAATTTTAATCAAATATTATATTGAATACTCATATTATAAAGCTGAAGAATTTCTTTGTTTAATTGTTTGCTTGAACGCGCTAATCTCAGGAACTACTGGTCCGATTAAAAAAAATCTTCCAATGTAAAATAATTATCGAGGAAGGCTGTAGGCTTAATATTATCATGTTAAGACCAAAAAGAGAGGAGCACCAATGAAGAATGTTTAAAAACCGTCGAATATTTTACAATTGAGAGAGCTTACGCTGCGTGCGCTGCGTAAACGGTTAATGTTTCGCAAAAATCATGTATGACAGAATTGTTCCCCTTTAAAAGTTCTAAAAAAAAGTCCGCGACAGGATATGTCTATCTTTTAAGGTTAGCTCACTATAACCTTTTTTTATGCTAACCAAATTTGTTTCAAAATAATGCATTATTAGCCCAAAGTAACTATTCCACGCGGACGAAGTCGCGTTATTGATAAAAATGGCCTCATCGGCATTTCCTGCGGTTATATATGTCATTATGTATATGTCATATTTACGCGGTTTTGCGCTATTCTCTTAAATATATAAATATTTAATTGTTTACGTTAGCCTTTTCACCTAAAAGAATTTACAATCAGTGACTTTTTTTATAGAAATGTAAGTAAACAAGTGACGTAAGATAACCTAAGTAACTATAACCAAGTTTAAGATTTGTTTTATATAAATTACGAGAGCTTAACTTACTAGTGTAATTCTGGCTTAAGATTGTTGATCGCAAAACAATTTACTGCTAATTTCATATAATTGAAACCGCATGTAAAAGTTACAAGCAAGCAAGACTTGCAAATATTCCAGTCATAATTGCGAAGTAATTTTATTTTAACTTTCTTGCATGTTAATAGCTTGAAATTCGCTTTTGCGTGTTTTATAACTTTATTGTGAAGTAATAATTTATTGCACGTAAGACGAATATTATGTTAGTGCCGTTAAAGTGAAGGAAATGATTTTAAAGGATAATTATTTTTTATAACAACATAAACGCATCACACTCAACGGCCCCCATTAAGATCTCATGACCTTGTGTCGGGGGTCCGGAAACACACACAACACTAACACAAACACCCAGACCACGTCAAACATCTGTATGGCCAATACACACGTTTGTCGTGAGCGATCGAACCCGCCACTGTTAGCGCTTTAGTCAGTTGCAGTGACCATTGTCTGTCAAATTATTATTATTAATTATTTGTCAATCGACTTAAAAAACGGGGAATTCTTATTTAATTCGTAATGAATTTTTATGTTGTATTATTTATTTGAAGGGATACAGATTTTGGTCCACTTATATTGGTGCTATATAATTTATTAAAAAGTGGATTTTGTACTTTTGTTTTAAAATGAAAATATATAGAATAAGTATGTCATGCATACAAACGAAATTACGCATTTTGAAGTCGGTTGCATTTTTTATTTGTTTACGTATATTTATGTATGTATTAGTAATATTTTAAACAAACACTGTATACAAGCATTTTTAAGTCGATAAAATATATGAAATAGCGAGTTCATAAAAAGAAATTATTATCTACGTAGAAAATTTCATCCCCATTTTCATGTTGTATTTTCGATACGCAAAATACCCCGTGTCATTCTTAAAGTTCAAATCTGTCTCTGTCCCAATATTCATCAAAAAATGATTCATCGGTTTAGGAGTGAAAACACAACAGATAGACAGACATGCTTTCGCATTTATTAATATAATTATGACATACAAATATAGATATATTAGAAACAGGTTAAAATAGTATACTCAGTATATCATCGTCTAAAACGTATTGAGTTTAGAATGGAAATACAAACTTTTCTCACGAAGTATAATCGTCCGTGCGAGTCCCCGCACAACATTTCTGCCGCTCCGCAGCGCTGCGCCCCAACAATAACACGGCGTTGTTATACTAAACGTGCAGGTCACTTATTGTTGCTGAATCCCGTTGACCCACAAACCATGTGGAATGTCGGCAGTGCGATTTAAAATCGTTTCTTTTGATGGTCTATCTATACTAATACTATAAATAGGTAAAATTTTAAAGTTTGTAAGGAGAGGTTAATTTCAGGAACTACTGATTCGATTTGAAAACTTCTTCTATTTGACTTAGATAGCCCGTTAATTGATGAAGATTATAGGATAAATTAGATCATGCTATAATATATAAGAGCAAACAATAGCTTAAACGCGACTGAAATATGTATGTGCAATAATAATCACAAAATCAAAAACAAAAAATACTTTATTCGAGTAGTCTCTCACGAGCACTTTTGAATCGTCATACATGAAAAGACAAAAAAAAAATTACATCAATAATGAAGCTACCACCGGTTCGGAACGTAGATTCTACCGAGATGAACCGACAAGAAACTCGATGGTATATAATATATAACTAAAGATGTTATAAGTTCATATATTTTGACACCCAGAATGCCTATTACTTTGGACGACGTTGCCTAGCAACCAGCTAGCATCTGAGTAGGCGACAGTATCTTAAGGCCAACAAGACGAGCTTGTCTAAGTTATAAATGACTACAGATTTTCAACATCAAATAATATGAACGTAAATTATCTATAGCTATAAAATATCGTTAGTTAAATCGTAATCGTGATTTAGGTTCTTTGCATAAGTCAAAATTAACTAGAGAGAGACAAAACCGATTTTACATAGACTCTAATGTGAATCAATACTACTATATGGATGCTGATAAGCAATAATGTGTTAACCCACAAAAAGACAAATTTAGAGATATTGATGTATTTTGATACTGCGTCACCAATTTAACATTATTAAAAAATAATTTCAAGTCATCTAAACTAAATAAGTACATAAATAAGTTTCTTAAAGTAATGATTGGAATTTCAAGTCCGTTTCATATTTTGCAATTTATACAATAGTCTCAAATATTTGAAAAACTTATAATTTTATTAAATAACATATTAAACATATAAACCTGATTTTATCAAATCAAATCAAAAAATACTTTATTCAAGTAGGCTCTTACGAGCACTTTTGAATCGTCATACATGAAAATAACAAAAAAAAAAAACATAAATAATGAAGCTACCACCGGTTCGGAACGCAGATTCTACCGAGAAGAACCGGCAAGAAACTCAATAGGTACTCTTTTAAAATATTGTAAATACAACACAGTTTATGATTACAAGTTAATTATTTATCCTGTACCAAATTCAGCATATGCTAAGCACACGCATCTTTATCGTCAACTTTAATTCATTTTACCTTTCATCAAAATAGAAAACAAAAGATGGATATGTATGTTTCAAGCAAATGGATTAAAAAAAGGTTTGACATATTTAGACGTCATTTTCTCAAAATAAGGTTCATATAGCTATAGCCCATAGAACACAGCGCGTATATGGCATGACGATGTAGCACCACATTCTCATAGAAAATCGACGTGATATAGCTAACACAGATACGTTTCTTACAGGGAGTGAGAAAACTGATAGACACAATTCCTTTTCTTACATTCCCTATTATCTCTTATTGCTTTGTGAGTTGGTAAAGCATTTGTGACTCTTCTTGTGCTGTAAATGTTCATATGTTTATGTGCGGCATCAATCGGGTGACCCGTGTGTTCGTTTGCCTGCTACTCTTATTAACAAAAAAAAAAAAAAATAAACAAACGCCTTCTTCTTAACTGGCTTCCATAGAGGAGGAGGTTCTTAATCACCGGGGACGGATTTTTTTGTGTATATTCCTTAATTACTCATAAACGGTTGGACCGATTTGGTATTATTTTTTCGTTTGAAACGGTATACTTTCCGATTTGTTCTATAGGAATATAATGAAAATCATAATATGCTTTATTCAAGTAGGCTTTTACGAATACTTTTGAATCGTCAATACAGAAACAAATAAGAAAACAAAAAAACTAATTAATAATTCTTTAATTTATCACCGGTTCGGACTGTAGATTCTATTGAGAATAACCAGCACAAAACTTGATAGTTACTCTTTTAAAAAGTTTTACAGTGAGTGCATAAATTTATGAGTTACAAATAAATTAAATACCCTGTGTGAATCCAACTTATACTAAATCCAAGCATCTTTATCATCTATATAATCTTGAACAGAATAATATGCTTCTTAATACGTACTTCTACATCAAAATCGGGTTAGTGGTTTGATTTTAAAATCAAAATAGTTAGACTAAGTTTATCACTCATGTATTATTTTGCTCTTGAAGCCCCTTTTTTAAACTCTGTTACTAAACATAATGCTATCTTTAGCACAAAAGCTGGTTAGAAAACTAGGTATGCGTCGTAAGTCAAAGTCGTTTTTAAAGGAAAGACAATACCACTTTAGATAATGTAATTTGTTTGTTCAAAACATTCTCACCGCACCTAAATACCAAATCGTGGTAATTTCTGAACGTTAAATCTAAATTAGTTTTAGTGTGAAGTAATGGTACAGGGGAATCTTGTAAATTGTTCGCCTGAAAATATATTAGGGAAATGGGAATATCAAAGTTATGTATATCGTTGGGAAATGGTTTTTGTGTCGTTAATACTTGGTGATAGCGTGTGCGTTCTTATTTGTTCTTAAGCTGATTGCGGACAAAGAAGTAATGTATATGTGTGTGTGACTTAAGGATTATTAATAAATAATCCTACAGTCATCGTACTTTATATTGGTCGACAGTTATTTTTAAAAACTCTTGTACCCATTTTTATGGTAATTGCGCGGATGGAGGAGTATTAAATTTCACACACTCGTAGTTTATATAGAAAGACAGAGGAATGCTAATGATTTTAAAAAAATTGCAAAAAATTCATGACATGAATAAAAAAAATTACACACACTACTATGTATTTGATACACACATGCATATATATATATATATATATATATATATAATATATATATGTGGATCTATCGCCGCATTTTGAAGGTCTCGTGGTGTGACCGAATAAGCAATGTAGAGATCCTTTCAAAATTAAACAAAGGTATGGAGCTCATGAACACCATAAAGCACAGGAAATTGGCATATTTCGGTCACATCATGAGAAATAAAAAGTACAAAATACTCCAACTAGTAATCCAGGGAAAAATCGCCGGTAAACGTGGAGTTGGGCGGAGGCGCCATTCTTGGCTGAAAAATCTGCGGGACTGGTTTGGCTGCAGTACCACCACACTGTTTCGAGCAGCGGCTTCGAAAGTGAAAATAGCCATGATGTTGTCCAACCTCCGATAGGAGTGGAACCTTAAGACTATCTCGTATCGTAATTTAGTTTTGAAATTTTAACTTTACTAATGATATCAACAATGAGAATTTTCAAGAAAAATTCTCCCCACATATATGACCCTTAAAATTCTGTGATATGCATACAAGATAATTGAAAATTTAATTCAAACTTTGATACTAAAGTTCTCATACGAAGACAAATTGCCTACGTAGGAGTAACGACAAAAGTTTATCGCATATCTCGAACTGTAGCTACTCGTTCCATTCTCCATGCATGCGAGAATTCACTCAAGTGTTCCGTGCACCCAAGAGATTTCGTGACTCGTTCTGATGTTGGTTTCCATAACTTCGGTCACTGGAGGTTTTATATGACTGTAAATGATTTGGGTTGTTAATTTACCTCCAACGTAAAAATAGGGGTGATATAAGTTTGACTGTTATGTGCATGTCTGTGGCACCGTAGCTCCTAAACGGGTGAACCGATGTGACATGCTTTATCAAAATTGGTCCATTTTAACAACATGAGTTATTTTGTCTACTTTTTAATTTTTGTGACGGTTTTTTTTTTTTATTTTTATATTATAATGTTAGACGTGGTTTTGTCAGGCTAGAATTATACTCATTAGTTTTGATTTCATACTCTCAAAAAGATATTTATTATTGATAAATTGGTTATCGGTGCTTTACACCTGAATGAATTTACTGTCAGTAACTTTGTTTTTGACAGACTCAGGTTTTAAAAGAGTAGCTAGGTAACTGTTACAGAGCTATTTTATATCAATTAAGAAAGCAAATCTTACAAATGTAATTCTCTCTTATGACAAGTTATGCTGTCAGAATATTTTGCATGAAAGTGGTATTACAAAAAAATCGAAGCAATAATTTGTTTTCAAATATCAACGGAAATGCAGTCTATTTTTAGATTGTTTAACTTGTAAGTATGTATCTCGCGTAAGTATGAACACTCAAATAATTCGAAAAACTTGTAGATATATAATTTAATATTTAACTGTTCATATCCACATTATATTTTTTAATCTAAACATGCAGCCGCCATTTTGTAATAAAATGTTTGCACAGATAAAATAACGTACTTCCGACAATGGATATAGTCTCAACTCGGAATAAAAACCCTCCATACTTTGTTCGCTTACAACTTTCTACTTTAGAAGTTAGGGAGATAGCTAGAATCGCGCTCCTATCTTGACTTTAAAATTGCGTTTTTCTTTAAGATAATTATATTTTAATATGAGATAGAAGATCCGAGATGGCAGTGGGATATTAACTTAAATATTTTAATTTCGCGTTTAATACAAGTTTGGACGATATCTTTAACGACACGGTATTAAGGAAATATGAACATTTGACATTCTACTATAGTTTTAACTGTGGTCTATCGCCTAGCTGTAGTACTGACTACAGCTCGTGTACACATATTAGCTGATTTTTGTACGGTAAGTGAGAGAGCCGGTTGCTTCTTCTATCCCTTTCCTCTTCATCACCTATTCCTTTTTAAACTGGCAACGTATTTATGTTTCTTTCTTGTGCTGCAAATGTCCATGGACGGTAGTGATCACTTAACTTTTTTGCACACTATTTATTGATAATAATAATTTTTTATAAGCTATTTCTTTAAATTTACATTTTTGTAGAGAGTAATTTATCTATACTAATATAATAACGCTGAAGAGTTTGTTTGTTTTAACGCGCTAATCTCAGGAACTGCTGGTTCAATTTGATTTGTTTTGTCTTAGATAGTTTATTTATTGAGTAATATAGGCTATATAACATCACGCTATGACTCATCGTCGCGATGCAGTAACCATAAACGCGAGTGAAATTGCAAGGGACAGTCTTTTAGTCTTTAATATAGTGTCCCAGTATTTTTAAAATAAAAATATCAATTTTAAAATCGATTGTCGTTTTGTTTATGGTATCTCAATCATTTTACCCTACATTAGCTATCAACTAAATTGTCCAAAGAAGTGACATAAAAAACAACTTTCGTCACACTCACGGATAAAACTTACGTAAACCCAAGCCTTCTTTTATCCTTATTCATAAATATGCAATTTCCGAAGGTAGATTCAGAAGCACCAAGTTTTATAGAAGCGATAGATTTATAAAACATCGTATAAATCACCATCTAGTAAAGTATAGCTTGATTTATCCGCAGCTCCGGGAGAAGGGACCGTGGGAGCCTATTGCAACGTAATTTTCTGGTATAAATCATGAAAGAAATGCCGTATCTGATAATCTCGAAGAGTTTTCGAAAAAGACAAATTCACGCTCGGCTGATGCGAAAACTTTGAGAGATTAAGACGATTGTTTACATTTCATCCGCGGAATATGATTGGCAGTTGTCTCGTGAAATGGGTATATATTTTTCCATTAAGAACGTCTCACGGTAACATCGTTCTTGTTTTTAGTTTATTACGTGATCTCGTTTATGTTGCGTTTATAGCCATACAAAAACCTCTATGTTACTCTGTTCGAAAGTTACGATCTTCGCTTTACGGCTTTAATAATAGATGCGTCTTTCTGACCTTATGTTACGATGTACTGACTTGGTTGGTTGGTTAAAATAGTATGTTGGTAGCTAGTAAATTCTTTTACATGGCACTTAAAGAAACCTTTTCTTGAATTGTTATTTTCTTAGTTAAGCTATGGTTGCTCGACTTGCGTTACTTATGCTTACGCATTTCATGATAAGATAAAATGAGACATGAGACATGAGGTCAAAATGTCTATGTATCGTATTGATATTTATAATTTTATTTAAAACATTTATACTGTAACTGTAACTGAATACAGCTATTAAGTGTAGTGTAGTAATTGAGAATATTGTTACAATCCTTTAAATAATTATTACACTAAAAATAGTAATATTTAATGTAACCGGTCTTATCTGACTGACCAGTCAGCTCGTGACCACGACGGATGCAACTTCGTCGAAACTTCGGGCATTAAAAAAGGCCAATAATTAATACCAGTAGTTATACCATTACCATATGAATGGTATAAATTGCGAAATTTTAAAATATTTAACACAAAAAATATGTCGATAAATTACCGCACAAATCATAATTGTGTGAATTAAGTATGAAGACTAGTACAATTTTCCCGTTTAATACTAATTTTGATTTTCAAACTAAAAATGAATTACAAGTGTAGGTGTATTAATAATACGAGTATTCAATATTTAAGTTATATTTATATTTAATTGAATTTGAAAAGGTTTCTCAATTCGCTTAATTTTTTTTGTGTGATAGTGATGTCTTTACCAATTTTTTTTTCTCGATTAGCTTATATCTCGAGGGTTTCTCGACTTTAATATGATCCCTTATTGGTTTTATTAAAATCCAATGAATTCAATTTGGTCTGAAGAATGAGTCAAGCATTCGTTATTAATAATGTCGTAAAATTTACATATTTCAAAAACGACCGGCGTGACGGGTTAATCAAAGTTGATCACATGTTTTTATATCTCAGCAAAATCAAAACTATTGAAACGTGACATTTTTTGTTTATTCGTAAAATATCAACTAATGTTATAACTTTAATCATTGGTAAATATTATTTCCGCCCTTTGAAAAAGGCTATTTGGAATAAAAAGTCGCAAGTCATCCATTTCTGTTTCAATTATGATGTGTTAGTAATACAAGTTTTGACACGTACGTAATATAAATAAATTGAACTGTTTTGATTATACTTATGAAAACACAAATAATTACCTTATTTAGTTTCTTGTTGTGTCTTTAAAAACATACAAGATGTTTTAATTTAATTTTAACGCTTAGACATTCACCTAATTAATATATAACAAGATAACTGTAATCGTTAACTGAAAACGTTACTTTCGTCAATATAAAAGTCAACAAATCAACGTAATAATGATCTAATATTAAAGAAAATATCAACAAAAACACTTTTTAGAAATAATATGTGAATAACGACTTCTTGTAGGAATAAATAGTAAGCAGATGGTAGAAGCCCACGTTGATAATAATAAAATACATTTAGAAGAGATAAGAGCGCAGGGCATGTGTAGTGCAATGTATTCTTGCTGGATAAAATGTTGGTTATGTGAAAAAGAATTCTTTAAGACGAAAAATTATTATTTTATATTAGGGCGTTCTAGCGATCAGCCTTTGCTTTTTATATATCATAAGTTCAACTGAGTAAAATTTGATATGCTATCATTTTAAAAAGGTAATGTTTTATCTATGACATTGTCTTTGTTGCTCTTTGAAAAAGTTCCCGTTTTTCAGTTCGCGGTTTTGTTATACTCAACATCCCAAGGGATAAAGTCTGGCATATATATACATATCGATGTATTACACCAAAACACCACAAAAAGCAACATATGCAAGGAAAGAGATCCCGGGCCCGGGCGGCGGCAACGGTTCTACTGTAAAGGTACACCATTACACATAATATTATTGTATGTATTTTTATTACTTATTGATTTAAATTACTCCGCGAACTGCCGATCAAACATTTCATCAAAATCGCTCTAAGCGTTTTGGAAGTCCATATTGAACACACACAAATCGATTTTTATAGAATGTTCGACAAAAACCTTTTCCGATTTTTTGAATGCGGAATGTGATGTGTTACGTCTTTATAAGTGTTATTCATAGTCGAATAGCCTTTGTATACATATATACTAAACGAAATTCGCATTTTCATCCATATTTAATATCGTTTGGTTGATTGGTTTTCTTTAGCGGATACGGTCCCACTATTGTTCGTGATGTTTTATAGCCTTAAATAAAAACAAGCTTTCTATGTATTTTATTTAAGCTGGTACTTATCAAGAATAGCGTATTGTCTTAGGCAAGAATTACATTATAAGTTTTACTTTCGAGAGCGATATAAAACAACTCTGTAACCTAGTGACAGATACGTCGTAAGTAGTTACGTAAGCTGTGAATGTAACTGACAGTAAATTCTTTCAGGTATATAGCAATGAAAAACAACTTATGTAAATCATTATGAAAGTCTGAGAACAAAACTTATAAGTGTAATTTTCGCTTTAAATTTTTGAATATTTCTAATCGGATGAGTAGTTTCCGAGACATTACAAAGTTACAAAAGAATTTTACCTCCTCATAATATTAGTATAGATCAAGCGAGTTGCATAGACTTTGACGATGGCTGCTTCGATCTATGATCCTAAGCTCTTAGAACTCTTGACAATCCGTGACACCATATAGGCATTATGTAGAGGGTCATCGATCGCTGACACTTTCTCGTTCCCCAGAGACATAGCCTGTGACCCAAATGCACCTGACCCCATTCACCAGGTTTAAAAAATATATTGATAATTTCACCAATGTAAATTCTTAAGGAGTTTAGCTGGTTAGTATAGAGATTATGTTGTAACAATTTGCACTATATTGGGTGGTTCATGTTACATTGCAGACGCAATATCAAGAGAAGTGAATCAATAAAATTGTTATCAATATTACGTACTTCAATTCATGCACATGATTCGGAATGCTATTGCATTTGATCTCTTTCACTCCTGCATAAGTACTTCTTGAATGTACCCTAATATTATAAAGAGAAAAGATTCGATCGTTTGTTTCTTTGCAATGAATAAGTTTCGAAACTACTTAAACGATTTTAAAAATTACTTTTGCGTTGGTTAGCCCATTTATTGATGAATATAATGAGTTATATTACATTACGCCACGACTCATAGGAGCGAAGCAATGCCCATGAAAACCAATGCAATCACGAGAGGTAGCTAGTTCTGACTAAAATCGTCGCCGCAAGCGTCGGACGGGATGCGGCCGTGACGTCGACGCAATGGAATACGTCCAGACAGGCATTTTAAGAGTTTCAACGTGAGTCGCGCAATATTCTGTGTATACACCCTTTTGTTTATTAAAATAGCTAGCAAGCGAGCTGATGGGGCACTCGATGTTAAGTTATCCCCGACATTTGCGGCACCAGAGAAGCCACAAATGCGTTGCCACCTTCAAAAGAAATAAGGAATGATAAGGAATAGGAATTCGGGAGGTTAGGATTCCAGCTCTATTAGTCACGACACGAAACACTATATTTGATACTTCTGTGAGAGTGAGGAACTGTTTCGATCGAGCCAGCCCGTGTACAAGCTAAAATCAGTGGACTATACTAGGCTCTACCTCAACACTAAGTAGTATATTATAACTGCTGACGTCACGCCAGTGTCACGTAGCCGTTTCTCCCAACGTCCGTCCGTTGTTTTCATCCCCATCCCCCGCAACCTACTCGCCTGACGCGAATCCGGTTCTGATGCGCCATATCATAAGCCATCACGACATGTCACAACTCGTCAATGTAAACGCTGTCTTGCAAACTACGCCACGACACGACACGACACGTCAGTCAAATATAAATCTGCCTGCGTCCAGTTTATCTTGAGCCGCTGTCGCCACACACGCGTAAGCATATAAAAGAGCTCCAATGTAAACCATTTTGATTCACCGAAAAATTCATTTTAAAAAGATAATAATGAAAGTAAAGTGACATTCGGTCGTAAATTTGATCTCTATAAAGATGCTCGACATCTTTACGAGCAAAGTTTCGAGCTGACTGTTACTAACTCGATGCATGAAAATATCGGTTGAATCTATATCCGACTTGGTGAATTGTTGGCAAGCGGATTCCGTATGATGTTTCAGTTGAGAAAATATTTTACATAGTTTTTTTATTTCGTCTTGGAATTGTATCAATCATGTTAAAAGTTTTTTTAAGAATTGTGCACAAGTACTATTTTTATCATAAAAAAAATATATAAATTTTTCATCATAGATAGATAATCTATTAATAGATAAGTCTGACCGCTACAACACTTACTAGAAGTTAAATGTATTATGCCTAAAACTTTTTCGCAAGTGCAAGTTCATTATTAAAAAGGCTATCCAACGCAAAGAGTCGTTTCAGACATTACATCCTACATAAAAACTTACAAATAAATTAGCAATGATATAGACAGACACAGTTAAAATTAAATTTTAAAATGATATATAAGATAATCATAATTTATCTAACAAAAACATCTAGCAGGAAATTCGTATATAGCTAACACAAACATTATGTCCTCGACCATAAGACAATATACTGTTATGGCCTCAGCGGACTGGTAGACAAAAACAGGGCCATGATTCATGGAATCCATCTATTTCCTCCCATCCCCGGCAATGATTTTGTGTATTGCATAATAAATTCTTGGTCATTTCGAGAAAGATATATGAATACATTCAGGTATGTTATAATAATGATAATTAGTATACTTAGATAACTTCAAAAATAATCGACCTTAAAAATTTACTTGAATGGCATACTAATTTAAATTATTTTGATTTATAAACCCAACTAATCAAACAATTTCGATAAAAATTCTAGTAGACTAGTCTACACATACAGGGTGTCGACTGGACATGTGTTGCACATTTTAAATATCGATTCTGTTAACGCTGGTAAAATATCCAGTACATGCCCAGTTATTACCCTGTATATAAAAGAATTTTCAAAATAGGTTAACAAATTACGACGTCCTGTGGTAACATTTATTTAAAATAAAATGGTATGACTTGAAAATTTTTGAAGTCGGTTGAATACTTGATCTTAAGGGGGCTATATATGTATGTAGTCGTTGAAATATATAATGGCTAATAGGCCGTATTTGTGAACAATAACCTTTTTAACACGCATTAGGAAACTAGGAAATCCGTGTATACGTATAAGTTTACAATAACTATTAAATACTGATATTATTTTCAACCCGAAAAATATAAAGCGAAAATCAGTTTTAGATAATAGTGAACAAGGGCATGGATTGAAATGATGCCAGAATGAGAGTATAACAGTGCTCTTGGGCCGTATACGGACTGTGCGTTCGCGGGTACACACGATCTGTCATGCTGTACACGAATAGGTGTACACGTTTAACTTTTCACCAGCTCGTTTGGATTGCGATGAAACTGAACGCACATGCAGTTTTAAATATATACGCGCGCATTATTAAAGTGATGCATTTCAGTGTAGCCGAATAATCGTACCAGGGATCGCTAAGTCTGAACAAGGCCTTAGATAATATTTTGTTTGGATAAGTCGTTCTCATTTATGATCGCTAATATCTGATCATCACATAGAAAAAATATTCTCATTTTATGTGTTACTGATGTCTCGTAAAAAGTTGCGAAGGTCAGATGTGAATTCGTAAAAAAAATCTTATAACCTATCACGTCTCGAATAGAATAATAATCAGGTCCTTGTGAATGTTAAGATTTTTATAAGAAAAATATTCAGAAGATATATTTACATTTATATTATTGCAGTTGCCATTATAAGAAAGTTTACTTTTCGGGTTCAATTTGGCGAATTATTTACATTATTAGGCTTTATGAAGGCAACTAACTATTCTTATAATAATTACACTTCAAAGTTTTGCTCTCAAACTTTCATAAAGATTTACATAAGTTTACACCTAAAAGAATTTTATGTCAGTGTCTTATTTTTGATATTCAACAAAAAAGAGTATTTTAAAATAAATTAGATTAGTAAAACTTACAAGTGTAATTCTCGCCTAAAAAAATATGTGAGGTCATTTACAGAATCTTCTCAAACAACGATGCAACGGTCGGCGAACAGCGTAGAATGTGATTCGATATTTCTGGATATTGTGATAGTTATAGACTGAAGAAATAAAATCATAAGCAATACACATGCACTATTCTTTTCACCCAATTGTTTCAAAGGCACTGAGTTATAGCCTGGATTTGAATCTGAAATCGTTAATCGAGTTCGATGCGTTTTTTTAATTGGGTCGTCTCGATCAGCTATGCTATACCGGATGTACCATTGTCAATTTTTTTTCTCGATTTTACCTAGCCTATATCAGCCAGGATAATGTAGAAATTTTAAGCTGTGTACGGACTGTGCGTTTTCGGGTACGCGTTTAATAAAACACTGCTCGTAACTACAATCACGCGAATAATTTTGTACATTGCAATTGAAATCGTTGCATTATATCTCTTCGTAGTTCATAAAAGTCTAATGTCACTCAAGTCCTAACACAAGGTAAATAAAAAAACATCCTTAAAAACAAAACACTCTGTTATTTCAGCATAGTATCATATTCTCTCTACAATACTAGTATAAATCCATTACCTGAATACTTTTATACCAAAGCGTACAAAATGGATACAAAAAATGCTACCTCATCGCCTCAATCTATTAAAGGAGAAGCCATTGAAATAGATAAACGATTCCAACCCACGAGATAAATAGGTTTAGAATTTAGACTTTCAAGCCTTTCACTTAGAGTGAAAGCGCAACAAATGCGTTCGAATACACCGCTCAGGTAAACAGCATTCAGTGCCAAATATACAATGACGAAATGGAAAAAGAATAAAATTATTTGGGTAAATATAACTTCAGAAAAATAAAGAGTTAAAAGAAACTTTAAAGAATTAAATACAACGTGCATTAACATGTGACGCCTTATTATTTTTTCTAATAAGATATACAAATTATATGTATGTATGATTGAAGCAAGTAAATTGAATTACCAAACAATATTATTATTATATGAATATCTATTCTAATATTATAAAGCTGACGAGTTTGTTTGTTTTTTTGAACGCGCTAATCTCAGGAGCTACTGGGTCGAGTTGAAAAATTTATCTTTGTGTTAGATAGTTTATTTATTGAGGAAGTCTATAGGCTATATTGCATCACTCTACAACTCATAAGAGCGAAGCAGTAACCATAAACGCAGATGAAACTGCAAGGGACAGCTAGTATCTTAATATATATAACTCAAAGGACTGACTGACATAGTGATCTTTAAACGCACAGCTTAAACCACTGGACGAAGCGGGCAGAAATTTGGCACACAGTAAGATGTTATGACGCAGGCATTTTAGAATAATTCTACCCCAAGGGGATAAAATAGGGGATGAAAGTTTGTATGAAACTTAATTAATTTTAAACCGATCGGCTGAGACTTTGTATGCATAAATTCACTATGACGTAGGCATCACAGACATCGCAGACGAAGTCGCTAGCACCAGCTAGTAAAATATAAAAAGGGACTGCCTTACTAAAATAACTCAAAACATTTTTAAACGATTTTATAAAACATATTTTAGAAAATAGCTCACATAAATACATTTTTTATAAAGAAGTAAGGATAAATCATTAACAAAACAGTCTCGCTTTGTACTGAAAAGGACAAATTCATTTCATAATTTTTTAAACGAAAAAATATAAATCTCAAGTAGACAGTAATTTATAAAGCAAAATAAATAGACCGAGATGTCCCGCTTTTAGAATGTTGAATTTCAACAACTCTAAGATAGTTTTTCTTAAAGAAGGAAGTTTCTTGATTAATGCATACATTGTATTCATTCTTTATAAAGTCTAATGTAATCAAAGCTGTGGTATTAAAATTTACTAAGTTTCGATTAAGTTTACGTCAAACTATACCTTTAAATTGAAACTTTAATGAACAAAAAATGTTAAAGATACTTTTCATTGAAAATACTTATCATTTGAAATGAAAAATATCTTTAATTGGAACATTACTTATGATCGATCAGTTTTTGACTTAAAAGGTTCCTAATAAATAGTCTATAAATAAAATTATTACAACGGATATGCCAAAACCTCAATTCGTTTAAAAAAAATCCCCTTTCGTTTATATTGTATAATTTTCATAGAATATACTTTCGTAGCACAGCTACGATACCGTAGCGAGTCTCTACGACTGCTACGAATGTCTAAAACCTACGGTTCTTTATGTATACGTATACATTATATTTCGCGTTTCACTCTTTGTATTTTTACGTCTTATTTTTCTAATAGTCGGAGCACCTATTGTTAAAAACTTTATCACATTATGTCATTTATTATCTACATAACCTTGTATTTGCTGGCATTGAAAGTTGTGCCAATATTGTATAGCCAATTATTTTCTTAAATGTGTGTACCTATCAGCTGTCCCTTGCGGTTTCACTCGCGTTTATAGTTACTGCTTTGCTCCTATGAGTCGTAGCGTGATTTAATATAGCCTATAGCCATCCTCATTGAATAAACTAACTTACGCAAAAATATTTTACAATACGGACCAGTAGTTCCCGAGATAAGCGTGTTCAAACAAACAAACAAATTTTTCACCTTTATAATATTAGTATAAATTGACAAAGTTTTAATAGTATAACTATAGATCTATATTACGTATTGACGATACTTGTTATTAATTAAAATATTCTATATTTTGTGTTTCAATAATTTTTCAAACTACGTTTTTCTAATTCAAACCCGAGATCATCGCTTGAGACCAACGTGGTGTAACCACTAGAACTTCTCGACTAAACAATTTATGCCTTACTTAACAAATATTTTTAAATATTTCAATCTATCTGCGACGTCGACAACGTGAATAAGAAGCACCCCACCCACATGCACATTTAGACGCGACACACGTATTTTGAGCTTCTTTTAATATTAATATATCAGTCGACGAGGCCGCCTACGTATACAACTTTGACGAACCTTATATTTTTGTCGTATTATATTTTTCACTTTTCTTGGTGTTGCGTTACCGTAAATGGCTGTGTGTTCTTATGTGCACCACTGGCGGTTTTAATCGCGATTATTGATGTAAAAATGTTTATTAACAAAAACAGCATTATCACATTCGATATACCGATGGCACCAACACTAGGTATTCCTGTATCGTAATAAAACCATGTTCAACACGTGTCTAGCTAAACAGTGTTTAAAAATTAGACATTGTTTAAAATTTTGCCAAAATTGCTATACTGCGTGTAAATTAATAAAAAAAACTTATAAATAAAATGTCACACGTTATATTTGACAGCTAAAATGGAAAAGGTTTCAAGCTTTTAAAGAAATACCTAAGCGTATGTTTATACATAATTAAACTATGTCTAAACCATGTTTAACTCAAAACCATCGTTAGATGCGAATTTGTAGTACAGGATTTTATAAGCACGCGTTTAACGTATGTTTCAATTTTTTGTAGTAAGGCAGTTAGTGTTGTCGCTCGGTTTACACAAATATTTAAAATTACGCTATTTATTATTAACTTTTAAAATAAAAAAGACAAAAAAGGAAAAAAAATCTACAGTTTACATTCCCAAATTTTTGAACAACTATGAATTAATATAGTATTATGCTAGGTGTGAGAGAAGTTTTTCAGTGGCATGATAATCTAATGAAGACAACCAAGAAATAATTTTTCTTTTGGCTTGTTTAACGGTTTATTGTCACTGCTTCGCTTCTATGAGGCGTAGTGTAATGTAATATACCCTATAATGTTTCTCAATAAACGGGCTAAGTAACGCAAAAAGATTTTTTAATCAGTCTAGTAGTTTCGGAGCCAATTCAATACAAACAAACAATGAAATATTTCCTCTTTATATATATTAGTATAGCGTAGTGACCTGCACCGACTTCGTCCGGCCGTTTATATAGATTTAAAATCCATAATTTCCCCTCCTGAGACTAATATTTTTAACACCGATATACATACAGTAAGTACAGTAATTTCGTGGTTCTTACTTTAAAAATGACGGTCTTCCGTACAATCGTTGATCTATTATCTTACCCCCTTAGAAGTGGAATTTCCAAAAATAAATAATTTCTTAGTGGATGCTTACAACATAATAGGTATCAACTGGCAAAATTTCAAGTTTATATTCTCAGCGGTTTAGGTTCTGTGTAGTTCAATCAGTCAGTCAGTCAGGCTAAGTAATTATATATATTTAGATTTATTTTACACTAACTTTTGCTATCTTCTTCGCTTTGACTGTGTTATAGCCTGGGACACTTGTTACCAGAAGTCTTACATACTCATCCATGCATTATCGGGCGGAATTAACAAATGCATCTCCCAGTTAGAAAAAAAAATAAAACGCTTTACCTCAACAATCGTTCAGGGTCCGAAAATACACAGCACGAACACAAACACCAAGACCACTACAAGCATCCATATACACGATACAGACGTTTGCCGTAAACGTGTATCGAACCCGCAACCGGTAGCACGTGAATTAGTTGCAACCACTAAACCAAACTGTCGCCAAAAAAAAGGATTTTGATCTTATCCTTCCGTCTGACTGGGTGCAAAAGTAAGTAGTAGGAAAGCAACAGCCTGTTAATATCCCACTGCTGGACAAAGGCCTCCTCTCCTATTAAGGAGAAGGTTTAGAGCTTAATCCACCACGCTGCTCCACTGTGGGTTGGCGGATATACATACATGTGTCAGAATTTCTCCCGGCACATGCAGATTTCCTCACGATGTTTTCCTTCATCGCCGAGCTCGAGATGAATTTAAACACAAATTTAGCACTTGAAAAATTAGTAGTGCTAGCCGGGGTTTGGAACCCGCGATCATCGATTTAGATCGACGTTTTCTAACCACTAGGCCATCTCGGCTCACTGGGTATAATACGTGCGCTATTTTCTTGGAAGTTAACTATACTATGTCTATGACGGTCTCGCGACTGCAAACATTGTGTTTACAAACTTTTATGGCAATCAGATAAACAATGGCAGCGCGTAATATATGATCTTTTTTTTTTTGTCGCTGGGGAATGCGTTTATGCATCCCACCTGGGGGAGACCGGGCGGGTATGTGGGACTCCTGGAGGTGAATACACTAGTCTACCCACTAAACCCCAGCGGTGCCCTCATCGTCTTAGTTGTACGTCACAGGATCGCTTGCGCATGCTACCGTAAACGTAATATATGATCTAACAATAAGTAATGTTATATATTTAATTACAAAGATTGTAACTACGAAAATAACACTTTGTGTCTTTATATTTTAGTTAACTTTAATACAGTGATATTTTATATAGTAAAGAATAAGCATGTAATGAGATGAAATAGTATTTTTAGGGTTCTAATATTACAAAAAATGTGTAAATTTTTTGAATATTTTTACATTACAATTCTTTAATTTATTTAAAAAACACACGGGTGAATCCCCAATCTGTAGTTGGTAAGTACTGCTATAATCAATATACAATAAAAATCAATGTGTGTATATGTTGTTTATATGAGTGTACATATATATGTATGTTTCCTCTGGAGTTTAAACAACTTGAAAGATATTAATGAAATTTTACAATTTTTTAATTAGTCCAGCGGGTGACTTTGGTATGGATCGGACTAGCAGATATTTTTTTTTTGGCTTTTTGACAAGTTGGTTGCGAAGTATATATGAATTTATTGGACGTACTACTAAATGCAGTAGTGCGAAAGAATTAACTTTAAGGCGTCATTTATAAAATAAAACAATTTTTTAATGCACAATTTTAGTATTTTAATTGCATTGCATTGAACATGCAAGGTACTAAGGCAACACTTTGGCGTTAAAATATAAAATTAAAAATTAAAAAAAAATCCACAATATTTTCATTGAGATCTTTTCAACGAGCACAACACTATACTTCTGCATCTGCTATAAGTTGGTGGAAATTGTATATCCTACTGACTAGACTACTATTAGTTGTTAAGAACCGTTCAACGTTCAACGTCTAAATATATCTTAATAAATTATAGGTAAGAACCATTCCGATTACATCAACTTTTAAATAAACAATCTCATCATTAAGGAGTTAGGACGCCACAGAACCAAAAAAAATATTTTTACATTAAAATTATAACACTACTCTTCAAAAAAAAAAAAGAACTATAAAAGCGTTATAAAACTACAAATATCGATGAAAATAGACTTTATTTTCTAAGCTATAAAATATATAAGTATATATGTTCGATTGTAGGCCATTACAGGATAAGTTATGCGAATCCTTGCTCCCTTGCTGGCCGGACGCTTTCCAATAAATTTATAGTCGTAAATTGTCGGGTTCTATCGAAATCGCTTCTACATAACGCATATGATTTATAAAGATATCCGTTTAGTGCAGTCGTCGATGCGAAATGAAGTGGGTTTAAAAGATTGTGACATTTGTTAATGTTAGCTCAACTTGGACACTTCATTCCGCCTCAGAACCAATAGAGAGTTTGTTAATTTGTTTAATTAATTTTCTTTTGCATTTTATTTTCGTTATACGCAATAATGTGTCAACCCACAAAAAGATTCGGAGATATTGATGTAATCTAATAATGCACTATGTATTTTACATAATTCAAGTATATTTCAAGTCATCTAAACTAAATCAGTACGGATAAAAGCTTCTTAAATTAAAGTTTCTTATAGTGTGCTCAATATTTTGCAATATATAATCATCTAATTTATTTAAAAAACTTATTATCATATGAATCTGCTTTTAATTAATTATATTTATTATCAAAATAGAAAAGAAAAGATGAATAAATACGACTTCAAACAAATTCGTTTTAAACAAGAATTTATATCTTCAGACGCCATTATCTCTAAATGAAGTCCGTGTGGCTTGACTTAGTATTGTTTATCAGCGTTCTATTATTCTACTATTCGAAGACAAATCAAAGACAAATCAGTTTGATTTATTTACATGTATAAGTTGACCGGCTTCGCACGGGTGTGCGTGTGTCTGTCAGTTCGTTAAAGTTACAGTGTTATATATACATGTTGAGGAAAATATATATTAATTAACATAATTCTTTAATTATAAATAAAAGATTTGTGTTTGGATTTTTTTTCCAGTTATTGACAAAATGTAAGCACTGTTAATTCTTTCGAAAAAAAAACATTTTATATTTAATGGGATTAATTTTCATTAATAGCCATTGGGTCGTTTATATATGGATGCTGATAACCAATAATGTGTCAACCCACAAAAAGTCAAGTTTTGAGATATTGATGTATTTTGATACTGCATCACCTATCTAACATTATCCAAAAAAAAATAAGGTCATATAAACTAAAAAAGTACGGAAAAAAGTTTCCTAATTAATTGTTTCAAATTTCAAGTGCGTTCCATATTTTGAAATTTATACAATAATCTCAAATATTTGAAAAACTTCTTAGTAGATATTAAATGAAATATATCAATCTGCTTTTAATTAATTATACCTTTTATCAAAAAATAAAAGAAAAGGTGGATATATACTTCTTCAATCAGATGTGTTAAGAATAGGTTTGACATCTTTAGACGCCATTTTCTCAAAATGAAGTCCGTGTGGCTTGACACAGTATTGCATATCAGCGTCCATATGTATGTACATATAAATTTTACAACATAACATATAAAACTTCATTAGAGAAAAATATACGTGCAATAACTACATATCCATAAAACATAGCATCTAAATCATATTTTTTAAAATTTAAACTAATGGTTCTCTCTGTTGTGCATAGTTCAACGCTAGTTTTACTATATATCACAATTTCAGTTAATTTTTATTTATTATTTTGAAATATTGTATTTATGATGGTTCATATATATTTTGACACGTTGGCGCAGTGGTCACTGCAACTGACTGAAGAACAAGAAAAACAGAATGGTCGCGGGTTTTCTCTTCACGGCAAACGCCTGTATTGGTCATACGGATGTTTTTCGTGGTCTGGATGTTTGTGTTCCTGGTATGTATCTGGACTCCCAAAATTATGAGATCCTAATGAGGTTGAGGGTGATGTGTTTATTTATAGTTTATTAAATATATATTTTATGATAGGATGTTATATAAATGATCCGATTAACTTCGTACCGCCTCAGAAACAAGAAATCTTGTGGTAACTCTTTATCCATTCTAAACAATATGCATTTTGCCCATCACTGTTTTTGTGTTTTTTTTTCCCGATTCTATATCTATGATATCTATTCGAAAAATAAATTTTACGTTAGATATTCCGTATAGTAATATTATAAAGAGGTATTTATTTCTAAGTTTGTATTTAGGGATAATCTTTGAAAGTACTCATTCGATTTCTAAAATTATTTTCTGTATATTTTATTTACTTTATCTATTTATTTTGGCTTTCTTGATATACTTTAATGTTTAGACTAGGCCATACCGGTTTGTCCTAGAGTGTGCGTATCTATATCAGGATAAACTAGTTTGGCCTAGTCTAAACTAGTCTATCCTATCGGACTTAGGACAAATTAGTTTGGACTAGGCTATACTGGTTCATCTATCGCGTATAGGATGAACTAGTTGAGCCTAGGCAAAACTAGTTTGTCCTTAAATCGGGTTTGATAAATTATTTGTATACTTTACCCAATTGTTTGACACAAAATCTAATGTATCAATTTATTTATTTAGACTAAATCCCCAACCACAATTAGCATTAAATTCATCCAAATGTATTTGTTACATAAGCCAATTAGGATTTACGTTATAAGCTTAACATGTGGTGAATTATGTGACATGATATTAGTACTAACAAATGCTAAATTACAAAGTAAAACTATTTGAGTTGCATCGAGCTCTGATTTACTTAAATCATAATGCCATAACATATATATAACAAAAGGGCAATAGGCTTTATTGGAAACCATACCATTTTCTTTTTATTTAAATATTTAATATTATTATATGTTAAATGGTGACCGCTAAATACTTATTAATGTCAACATATTAATAACTGTAAAAAAAAAAAAAAAACGTCATAATAATGTGACATTTGTGAATAAATTTAATCTCCGCTATGTTTGTGTCCGCAAAATTTAATTTGAAGTATTTAGAATATTCACACAAAAATAATAAAGTAAAAGAAAAATATTAATAAAATTGAATAAATGAAATATCATTAATTGTACACCATAAATGTCGGTCTAGTATTTTCGGAGCCTATTCAGTGCAAACAAACCAACAGTAAAATTAAACCTTTCCTCCTTTCAATATTAGTATCGACTAGGTGTCCCTCACCGTTCCACTCGCGTTTATAGTTACTGTGTCGCTCCTGTGAGTCGTAGCGTTATGTGCTATAACTATTTTTTTAAAAATCGCATCAATAGTTTCAGACATTACTATCTCCATAAAAGTTTCACCTCTTTATAATATTAGTATAGATGAATCCAGCAACATCACTATATTTTTAAATCCACCAACTGTCGCTTTCTCGTATCATACGACGAAAACTTTTTCTTTTCAAAACTTACTGCGTGACACTTTTAGGAGTAAGCCGAATTTACGACCAAACTTGCCTTTTACTATCTGTCACCCTAAGTTGGGACCGAACAAAATAGATCAGGCGAGTTTGAAAACTTCGAGAAGTTTTGTCCATCCCTGGGACAATTGTTTTAAACGAGTCGGAAGCTGGATTCAATTGATATTATAATGAGAATCGGGTTTGAGATTTTGTGACCCCGAGTGTTGAGGTTTTCTGTTAATATAATGTTAATATGTATTCTCTGAAGTTTTGTTGGATTATCACATATAATCATTTTTACTTGTTTGTGCAAAATAAATACAGTTTCGTAAAGGATAAAATAATTGCAAATTCTTTAACCATTATAGAATCCATTTTAATTAAATTCAGTGCTGTGTCATATCGCAACCATTGTATTGAAGTGACCGAGTTAAAAAAGTCATAATTTTGGACACAAACACAGTGGTGCAGTGGTCACTGCAACTGACTAGAGCGCTAACGGTCGCGGGTTCGATCCCTGCTCACGGCAAGCATCTGTATTGACCATACGGATGTTTGTCGTGGTCTGAGTGTTTGTATTAGTGTTGTGTGTTTTTCCAGAGCCCCGAAACAAGGCCACGAGATCTTAATGGGCTATTGAGTGTGATGCGTTTATTTATTTATTATATATTATTAAACCGCAAAACACGTTTTACTTTTGGAAATTCGTCTGTTTATTTAGATTTTAAATGTTGGAAAATGTTTGAACAGTTTTTTTTTTTTCAAAATCATATATAATGAACCACAGAATTATATGAAACTAAATTTTAATTATTAAATCGGCTAACTCGTTTCACACAGATATTGATTTCGGTCACTTTAATACGAAGCATGGTAAATGTAAGTGTGTAGGTGTTTAGAATTATTGTAAAATCTAGTTGTTTAAATAGCAACCATCTTAGATATGCCGTAAATTACTTTTTTATATTGTTACCATTCAAGATTCTATTTATACCTACCTCCGGGCAGACGCTGCTAAGTAATACTATATCAAGCCACACGAACTTCGTTTTGAGAAATTAGAGTCTAAAAATGTCAAACCTATTCTTAGTTAATTAGTTTGAAAAAAATTATTTCCATCTTTTATTTTCCATCTGATAAAGGGTATAATAAATTAAAATCTGATTGGTATCGTAAAAAGATTTATCTTATAAAACTTTTTGAAATTCATGGCATTATTACATAAATTACAAAATATGAAACACAGAAATTCCAAACATTAAATTAAGAAACTCTTTGGTAGTTATTTTGTTTAGAGATTTTTTTGTAAAACGAATCTATTAATATCTATGGATTTTGATTTTGTGGGTTGACACATTATTGCTTACCAGGATCCAAATACCCTCCAATTAATTATAACAGCCGAAATATGAAACGGTGTCATAAAGGAAATTGGCTGCAAATTCAAATCGACCTATTGGCCCTCATGTCGCGATCTACACTTGATTAAATTTTATCCTTTATGTGCGTGAGAACATGCTACATCCTATATAGTAGGGTTGTGCAAAATTACTTTTTCATATACAATAACTGAACACCGTATCAAGGACTACAAAAAGTGTTTAACAATCTCATTAAGAAACCGATTATTTTATACTTCGTTGAAACGATGGTTTTCGACAACCCTATCGAGTAAGGTGCGTCCTTTTTATAGGGCATGACGAAAAGTAATTTGTACCCTGACAAGGGCTTCTCGTGATGGAATTTTTATCTGTTAATGGTGGCTGTGAAATTTATTGTGTACACGGTTCTCGTTTCGTTTAAATTGATTACAATAAACATGAATAGACACATTACTTATGATATTTTTTTGCTTAATTAAAAAGATGAAAGTTAATACAGGGCAACCTCGATTTGAAAAATCGAAAGGAAACAAGAAAATGTTCGTTATATTAAGTAATTCGTTGAACTGAGGTTTGTTATGTTGAGATTAGGTTGGTCTAAACTTCGTTATAAAGGAGACATGTCGCGAAATGAGTTACACACTATAAGATTAAGAGATATAGGTTTAGGAGGAACTTTATATTAAGGTTTTGGGTTGACAAAATAAATAGGTATAAGTACTTTTTCTTGACAATTGAAAATTTGTTATAAAGAGGTTGTTCGCAAAAAACATTCGTATTTTTAAGGTATATTTTATACTGTCTCATGTTTTGAATATCGGTTGTTATCGGGATTGATAATATGTTAGTGTACTTTTTTTTGCCTTTGCCGTTTCGACTGAATTGCATCCGTCGTGGTCACTAGCTGGAGTACCGCGCGTCCTTCGGCGGCGTGTGCAATCCTTCGTCCATTATTTGAATTACTAGTTATCCCGGAGAACTTCGTATGGCCTGAGCATCATAAATTTTGTGTTAACTTATTACCCATTCTACACAAAATGTAGGAGAATTTTTTTTACAATATTTACTGTGCTATTTGGTACGCTGACTACAACAATGATTCATCAATCAATGATCCTTAAAATACATCATATATAAATGTTTTTAAATGAGTTACTATCGAGTTTCTTGGCGGTTCTGCTCGATAGAGACTATATTAGTTTAAAATAAAAAACTAAAAAAATTGACATGTAACTTGACTATTCGAAAAGGCTTTGAAAGCCCATTTGAATAAAGTATATTTTGAGTTTGAGTTTATATATAAATCGAGAAACTTTTAAATATACGCCTGGATACCGATACGAACTTTACATGTTTATAAGTACAGGTGGAGTTTGGAATTTTAATATTTAATTACTAACCGTAAATGTTTTAAAAATCTAGGCAGTTATGTAATGAATACATTTTTGTATATGACGATTAAGTTAGTCAAAATGAATCCAGAAAAGGGTAAATGGACATTCTCGTTGAAATCTGAAATTAAAATTTTTGCGGTAACGAATTTAACTTTCCTTTGTACAACGAAGTGACATGCATTAAAAAATATCAATTCTTTTTACTTATTATCAAAAGTCACTTAAACGATCTTTGCTTTTTGTAAAAAAAATATTCGAAAAAAAAAGTCAGTGAGAATATCACTCAAACGGTACATTATGAAGTTACCTCCTGAATTTTTATCACCCATTGAAAGTTACCCGAAATAACAGGACGCTTTGTGTTACACTTCCAAACTCAAAAGATACACAGTTCTGAGTGCTCCAAACCTTTACGAGCACGCTTATATCATGAAGACCTCTTATTGATCGTTTGCTTAAAAAGACCGTTTCACCCCCCTTTCATCTATCCCTTTGGTAAATTTCGAACATCCTTACGTATAACGTAATAGAGTATATATTACAATAACTAGATCTTGAAGAAAGCAAAATGGCACCATTTTCAAGATGTTTCATGTTTTTTTTGTCGTCAAGTACACTGTATAGGAAAAGAGTGATGTTATACGTACTTAATCCAAGAGAGCTGGGAGCTCGTAAATATTTCTTCCGCTGTTAAGGATGGCTTATATGATGCGGAGCGCTTACAAGAATATCAAAACGGTCGCGATCTTAGCGACGATAATTCGTTCTGGGACTAGAGCTTGTTTTGTTATACAGTTTTTTTTTTATTTACTTTATCGCACAAATATTAAAAACAAAATACATACAATTAAAATGAAATACATTGAGCAAAAGACGAGCTTAAATCTATATAGCCTAATCTCCCAGCCAACCTTAGGGCGGGCAAGAAAGAGCGTTCAGTAGATGTATAAAGTATAAAGCCATATTTATATACATGCATATAAACATACACATATACATATATACAAACATATCACAGTACATATAAACACATTAAATAATACTCATAATGTGATATTCCTTTTAATTTAGAAATTGTTCTTATCCCATGTGTTTACATTTTTGATATTATAATTATTCATAATTAATCAAACATAGGTACTTAGGCGATTCATCGTTCGTGGTGTTTGTCCAAAGTTTCGTTAATTGTAACGCGGATGTCAAAAGGGAATTTCTATGTGTAGAAATTGGGCTAATTAAGAATTTTATTAAAATAAGTAACGCTGGATATGACCAACGCCATAGTACTATGATACGGGTAAAGTCTAGTAAGTCTCTTATTATATTTAAAATTAATTTTTCGTGAAAAATATAGGTTCTGTGATAGAACCAGTTTATTTTACTTTTAGATCATTCACTTCAATTTATTCAATTCAAATTCGTTCCTTTTAAAATAAAATTAACTCCAGATAAAAAGGTAGAATTACCTACGAATCAATATTTAAAGTAAATTATGAAGATCTAGATATTTAAATATGTACGACCTTTAATAAAGACTTGGACAAAGTTACTTTCACATTGACAACAACGTTATTGTTAGTACGTACATATATATAAGTTTTTGCTTTATTACATCGAAAGTCAAGTGACTTTCACTTGACTTCATATTGAGTTTAGCTAAATAGTTACTTAAACTTGTAAGTGTTCACAAAATACAATATTAGTTTCCAATAGTTGAATATTGAAACTCGTAATTTTAATGACGTGAAAATATTTTAATATAAATACATCTGTATTTCATAGAATATTCCAAAAAAAAAACTCTGAAATATGATATCTTCGTCAGACAGTTGTATGCTGACCTTAGGTATTTGACTTCCAAACTACACTATAATAAGACTCAACTTTCTCAAAACGGCTACAGAGAGTTAATTTTTAATATTTTTTCTAAAATTTCAGCCTTTCAGTGTTAAAAAATGCTTGTTTGATTTGATGTAGTAGCTTTCTATACTTAGGTCTCTACTAGATGACTTAACGAATAGCAACAAAAACATTGGACGTTAAAATCATCGGAAATCAAAACAAGGTAATATTTTTAACTCGAGACCAAAAGAGAGGGGTTTTATAAGTTTGACGTGTATATCTGTGCTAAAAACCACAAAAATATTTGAATCTTTTTGATTCAAATATTTTTGTGGTCTTTAGCTATAATTAATTGGGATCCATACCGACGTTTATTTGTTGAAGTTATCTGATTCCGACAAAAATTTTACTATACTATGAATGATATTAAAATAACATGATTGTGTCTTTAAGCTGATCCTCAACTCCTTATCAGATAACAACAATAGTATCAAATTGAGACTCGATGAAATAGTCTCAATGAAGAGATTACCAGTGTTTTTTTTTTATTTTATATAGTTATTTAAATATACCTTAATCGCAAAACTCTAAGAAAGTACTAAAACATTTTCGTTCCTACACGCGCGAAAATTTAGCGCCATGTGAACGAGGTTTCGGAATAAATTTTTAATATGCCACCGGTTTACGGTTTATGAGGGAAGGTGTTGTGTACGTTCAACGTGTTCGCTTCAAATCTTTATAGCCATTGTTAAGAAGAATGATTCAAGATTGTATGGGGATAAATATGAACGGTTTTGATACGTAAAAGCCTCTATATTACATACTGCGCTTAACAGTTAAGGTTATGGTATAATTACGTATGTTTCAATTTTTTATTGATATTAGTATTTTTAGGTCTAAGGCGAGAATTACACTTTTAAGTTTTTCTTTTAATCTCTCATAAAGATTTACCTAAGTTTTTTGTTTTACACGTAAATGAATTTACTGTCCGTGCCACATTTTTGACCAACTAATAGTTTCAAAATAAATATATTGATAGTAATAAAATTAAACTGTGAATAGTATGAATGTAATTTTAGTGTATTTTACTAACAGTGTATATGTTTGTGTTATTACAGGTAATGTTAAATTGTAAATTAAAAACTAAATTCCTACTATTTTGTCTGTCTTCAAAATTCATCTGAATTTGTAATAAACCGCACCGAACAATTTCCTTCGTGTCTTCTTCATCTTACATGGCATTGGCGAAATCATCCGTGCTCATATGGCACAACTAAAAGCCATTATACCCAAGAATTTAATTAAATTGAAGGACACTTATATAGGTGTTACCAGGTGTAAAGTTGTTTTATTATTATTTTCGCCTAAGACAAACTTACATAAATTTTCCATAAGTTTAATAAAAAATATGATAAATAAAGATCGTTTTATATATTTTTAAGATTAGTACTAACGTTTTATTATTAACTTATTGGTATGTATTTTTGGTATAAATATCAACCTGTATAAGAAAATCCGTATTAAATGTAATATCTACAATAACGGTGGTAGAATAAAATTTTTCTCGATGCTTCGAACCCAATAAGGCAATCTCTTTAAAGGCGATTAGTTCAGGCTCCATTAGGTTGTCGTGTCTCGTGGCTTCGCAATAACAATGTATAATACCATTGAACGGCGGTGTATAGAAATGGTATGAGTTATTTTTAAACCCCGACTATCCACAGTCTTTGGTCTTTTTTTGTTGGAAATTTCATGTAATCGAGATGTTTCTTAACTATATAATTTATGAAGATGTTTCTGACGTTTGAAGGTTATATATAATGACTAGCTCTAGACGACTTGCGTGTAAACAATAATTTAGTAATTAAAAAAATTAAAAACTCAATTGTCTAATGACAACAGCTTATACTTCAAAGTCAAGACTACAAGAGAGCACGACGATTCGCCAGTATTATGTCAGATTTGTTGTGAGGATCTGAGGAACGTCTTATGGTTTGATCGAATCAAATTTGACATTACTGTAACTTCAATGATACTAAAATAACATAGTTATGTAACTTTGACCTGACACCGCAGCTTCATCTGAAATCAGCAGGATACACACATCCTCATCAACTTACAGCAAAAGTAGTAGCTTCTTCTCGGTAAAGACTACATTACGAACCGGTGGTGGCTTTATAAAAATTTAAAAAAAAATATGACATGTAATTTGACGATTCAAAAGTGCTTTAAAAGCTCATTTGAATAAAGTATATTTTGAGTTTGAGTATTGAGGCTAGTTGAAATGATCTCAAAGAATACTTACGAGGATTTATCACTTTAAATAACAATGATAAGTTCGCAAAAAATAAGTAATCAATTATCTAAAAGAATTTTTTCTATATTCAAATAACTTTAATCTGACCAAAACAAACATATGCATGTTATCCGACGTGAAAATAAAAGTAATTTATACGGTGTTAAGCAAAATTTATGTTTAAATATGTTTGTTTGTTTATTAGTTTGAACGCGCTAATCTCAGGAATTCGAATTGAAAAAACATTTTTATGTTAGATAGTTTATTTATTGAAGAAGGCTATAGGCTATATTACATCACGCTACGACTCATAGCAGCGAAGCAGTGACCATAAACACATTATATAGTACACCAGCAGTCTCTTGCGGTTCAGCTAGTATAACATATAAAGTGTGAAAAAATGCCTAACGTAAGTAAACGAAAGCAGTTTAATTAAAAACAGCATAAAAAAGCAATATTCAAAGCCGCGGTAACAGCTAGTTAAAAATAAATCAAGTTTTACATATCACGCGCAATCCGAACTATTTCATCTGTTGGTAAATTGTTTGGGCACTTAGTTTATTCCGAAGTTCCTAACTCGAAGTTCTGTATGAAAGTCGAGAACCGCATAACCTCCGAAAATTTCAAAACTCCCTAATATAATTAATATTTCATATGCTTGTGTTATACGCGAATATTATATCAACGCTGATCGCGAAATTTGCTTCAAAATTTCGTTTTAATTATTTTTAGTTTCTTCTTTTAAACTAAGTAGCTTTTATCAGTGACTTTAAAAGTATGAAGTGTAATGTATTTAATTATTTTTATATACATAATGTTAATTAATGGATGTGAATGGCACAATCTGAAATAATAGTGATTAGCGAAACATACGCAAAGAAGTTTCGAGGCTGATTCATATGAAACTAAAACTATGTCTTACAATAAAAAAAAAGTCTAGCGTTGAAAAAAAAAAACTCATTCTGTATTATTGTACTACCTGATAGTGTCACTAAAAAGCATCATCTGAAAAGTAATGATATATGAAACTATTTATATTTGAATATATTATTTAATTATTTAAGTGTTCTAAGTAAGTTATTTTGTGTAAACATCAAGAGTAAACCTGTAACCTACTCGCTTTAAAAGTAAGCGAGACTTTTAAAGCGAGTAGGTGACAGGTCCGAATCGTCCGACTAGGCCGATCCGATCATCCTCACAGTTGATTTTCGAATTCTGTTCTAAAACGCTTCTCTTATCTGTCAAAATGTGCCATATTTTGATAGCTTACCGCATTGTGGCCACTGTAAATGTCGGAAGGGATACTGAGACTTGTATCTATTAAACCACAGTAGAACGTCTTGGTGAATCATACATCGTATCAGTCCGAAATCTTACTAAGCAGTGGAATATTTTCGAACTTCACTTCACTCTACATTTTAAAGCAATTATCTTGTTTTTCACCAAACTTTTCATCGAGCTTAGTTTTTACGTGAACGGGGATGCAACAAAGTGCAATTTCCTTTCCGAACTTTCTTCTATAAAACTGCCAACTTTAATTAAAATCTTATTAAATATTTTTCTCGCTTCAGGAAACAATTTTTTTTTAAAGAAAACAAAATTTTACTTTTCGAGATAAATTTTAATAATTTTTCAAAGATATTTGTTATTTAAATTCAATTATGTTGTTTAGAAATTCAATACCATTTATTACACTGAATAAGTTATAAATTTGTTAATAAACTTTTCAATGTTCGTGATCTTTAAAATAATATTGAGAGGTTTAGATATAATTTTCGCTTTAATTAATAAATATCGATTAATGAATTCGAATACTTTTAAATATTTATAGTTTCCGCTAGGCCTAAAGGCCAAATGTGCCCTAGACACAATTAAAATGCCGCTGCGAATATGGGCTCGAGGTAATAGTTTTGTCATTATGTACGGACCGACCACTGTACGTAATTGGTCTAGCTGTCTCTAAAAGTGACTAAACATAATATTACATGTAACTAGAGAAATAAACTGTTTTAAAAACAAAAATACTATTCACGAAAATATTTGACTTTTTTTATAGTACTGAATAACAAAAAAATAATACATTTCAGACATGCCATAAAAACAACGAAACCACAACGATTTTTTGTACTGTACATTACGATACACATCGTCCATCTAAAAGTACGTCTGACACAATGAAAGATATAATAATCACTTCCAATATAATCTGTTAACACGAAAACTCGTTTAGAATACAATTATAAAACGAATTAATAACTTTATTAAAATACACTAGAACGTTCTTAATCACGAAATAACCGCTCTAATCCAGTACCGCACAGGTACAATCAAACACAAATTAAATATGCGAAAAGGAAAATCCGTATCCGGCGCGGAAATAATTTCGCGAGCGACAAGTTAATCCATCGGACTTGATTTCACGAATGTACCAGTAAAATGAAGCGAAACTCCACCTCTGAACAAGCGTCGACGAACTTCGAATTACTTTCCGTCGAAAGACGAATAATGAATCGAGTCCGCTCTTTATATTTGTTCCCGAACTCGACGACGAAATTTTCTAGAAAGAGCGAAAGTTCGACGAAAATGATTTTCGGAGAACGGCGGTAAACAGCAGTTTGTAGTTACAGTTCGTACGCCGTTTTGATCGCGGATCGTGATTGGTGTTCTATGACGCGATATGACGGTACGTGATTGTGTTTTCGTGATTATATAGATATTATGTGATTGTTACGAGATATCAGAGATGATACGGATTTTTATCAACATTTTTGATGATGATTGCATTTCGAGTTTACTTCGTACATTTTGTAATTCATACATAAATATGATAAAAATAATCGATATCTTTTTTAATCAACCTTTAAGTGTGTTTCTGTGGTTCTTGGTAGATGGAATAAGCCTAAGTTGTTTTTTTCGAACTCATATTGAGTTTATCAGTTTGTTTTTAAAGTCGGTTGAAAATATATAAAAATATTGCTGTCAAATAGGCGTTTAAATGTATTTCGATGTATAAATAAAACATGGAAATTTAATACTATATTATGGTCTAGTTTTTTAAAAATTAAACATTTACTGTTTTACTACAAAAAATTAAAAATACGTTAAACGCTTGTCTATAAAACCCTGTACTACAAATCCGTGTCTAAAGACAATTTCGTTTTTGACATATGCTTAAAACCTATTTTAGCTGTCAAATATGACGTGTGATATTTTAATTCTTTATAATTTTACACGCAGTATAGGAATTTTGACAACATTTAAGCAATGTTTAATTTTTATACACTGTTTAGCTAGACACGTGTTGAGCATGGTTTTATTTCATCTTTTGTAGTAAAGCAGTTAGTTTCTGTTGTTTATAAGCTGTACCTATAGACTAATCGCACTAAATACCTTTAAATATAGAGCACAATCCATTGTCACAATTATATTTCAACTCATTTTATATTCACAAAACATGTAATATATAATTTATTAAAATCCAATACTCGGAATAAGTAAGGCGCAGTTTATAAGCGTTTCAAATTAGGTCGGAAACAGCATTGAAGCAATTTTAATACTCCGAAGGAACTACGTAATCCAAATCCCTTGTTAAGAGAGAACCAAAACGACCCTATTAGTAGGGAATAGGGATCAAAACGGAACTGCCCGTAAATTTTCGGCTTCGAACGCCCTATCTTCGGTATACTGATTTCGTTTTTAGCGATTAACCTTTTAACACGATTCTCAACTTCGCTTGAAAATTGATACGGTTGGATTTAATTAAAAGTAAATGAAGGATTTTCATTTAACTAAATTATCAAGATGTATTAGATATTTGATGCTCTATGATTTTGTATGGGAATTATGGTACGCTTTAAAACCCTTAAAGTCGTTATCAGGGCTTGTCTGGTTAGCGAATCAAATCAAGCAAATGTATTCTAAAATTGTTATAAGTCAGTAAATGTTATTATGGGTGTAATGTTATACGTTATGTTTTTTTTTTGTATTAAGTACAAACATAGGTTTACAGACGCCCGTGCGTTTGTTATTCGGTTCTTTAATTATTGTTTGTAACAGACGTACAGTGCTGTGTAGTATTCTTACTACGAGAAACAAGTGCAAGAACTAAAGCTACTTATGCTTTGAGTCTCTAGGTAGATGTGACTTCTAATGGTAGAAGTCATATGATTTCATGTACCTGTTCAAATTATTTTGATTTTAAAACTAAATTATTCCATAAATTGTTTAAAAATCTATGGAAGTATTCTATAAGTCTAGCTCTATAAATAAATAAAATTTAAATCGATTACAAAATAACTAAATTCTAAGATAAAAAATATATTAAAAAATGCATTACGAATTGAGAAGCTTCGCCTTTTGGAATTCGGTTGAAAATTATTATTTTTTGTGTGTTCGTATACTTTATTTGTATTTTATTCGATTGAGATAAAACTTTTGTTTGTATGATTGTTTAAACTTGCTAGAACGTTATAGGTATTGTACATATTCTCTATAAAAATACAATTTAATAAAAGTTTAACAAGTCAGTCGCCGCCTGTAGTGGCTGCGAATTCTGGTGACAATTATTTTGTCTAGGTTAAGACCAGACCATATTAGGAAGGCTAGAAAAGATGTTTCGAATTTGGGGATATTTTTTGTAATAGAAATGTATCTGGCTAGAGGTGTCCGTTGATGAAACCTCTGGTAGAACATATAAGTTAAAAGTAAAGTACAGTAACAGCCTGTAAATGTCCCGCTGCTGAGGAAAGGCCTCCTCTCCTATTAAGAAAAAAGTTTAGAGCTTAATCCGCCTGTGGGTTGGTAGATATACATGTGACAGAATTTCTCTTGGCACATTCAGGTTTCCTAGCGATGATTTCCTTCACGGCCGAGGTTGAGATTAATTTAAATACAAATTTAGCACTTGACACAGCGATGCCAGGTGAGTTTGAATCCCTGATCAGTTGAGGTCGACGGGTTCTAACCACTTGTCCATCTCGGCCCATTATTAGACCATTATTTATTTCATACTTATTTCTTCTTATAACAATTGTTACAAAAATATCACAGTATTTTTCTCCAAGTGACAACCCTAAAAATTTATCTCAACCCTTGATTTATAGAATATATTTAGGCTTATTTTCTGTGTACGTAATTTGCCATGAAATTGTATTACATAAGCACCATTTATGGAAGGATAATTAAGGAACATTTGGGCGAATCAAGGCGAATATTAGTATAATTTATGAAAATTCGACTATAAAATACAATTCTGTTTCCAACAGCGCCCTCTGGGGGAAACACTGGCGTCGATACGAGCCCCTTGCAATAAATTTAGCTACTTTTAGTTTTGTAGGTCAATGAAGGGATGAAAAAAATGTATAAACATAAACATATAAAATATATAATTCTTAAAGCCTTCGCAGACTAATTTTATTGGTCAATGGTTTAATTAACTGTGTAATTTTCGGCTAATATGAAACTGAAGGCTCTAAATATATAACTCAAAAGTGATAGACTGACTGACATAGTGACTTATCAACGCACAGCCCAAACCACTGGACGGATCGGGCTAAAATTTGGCATACAGGTATATGTTACGACGTAGGCATCAGCTAAGAATTTGATTAATTCTACCCTAGATATATCTAGGGAGACCCGAGCTGTAAACTTAATTATACAGTAGGTAGAGGTACACAGGTAGAGCCTAGCCGTAGTCTACGGATTACAGCACATATGGGGGTTGACCGACCGACGCGGTACCTCACTCTCACAGAATATCGGCTTAAAGTAGTTAGTGTTGCTGCGTACGGTAAATGATGAAATGTAAATTTATGACGATGCAATGATTTTTGTCGATTACCTTGCAAAATACATAAGCGTGTTTAGCTGCGCTTATCATTGAAATTTTGTGTTTAAAAAATTATGAAAGGTTACACGTGTGCCTTCACACTATTAAGCAGTTCTGTTCTGTTATCAATCGAGCACTGTATTCAATATGATACTTTTGCAGGCGGTCATTTTATCATTAACTAGGTGTCCCTTGCGGTGTCACTCGCGTTTATGGTTACTGCTTCGCTACTATGAGTTTTAATGTGATATAATATAGCCTATAGCCTTCCTTAATAAATAAACTATTTAATACAAAAAAAAAATTCAACTCGAACCGACAGTTCCCGGGATTAGCGCATCCAAACGAACAAACTAATTCTTCAGCTTTATAATATAAGTATAGATTTTGTCGGTAAACTAAAATATTGGGTGGTAAAAATGTAGTCTATAGGAGTTCTTAGGGAATTATAGAAAAACTTCGCCAAGGTCGCAATGGTTCTTTGTTGTATTTTCGTTTTTGCTTGCTTGGAAGAAAACATAACTCGTAAATGATATTTTCTCGGCGTCGTTTATATATACATACTAGCTGTGCCCGCGACTTCGTTCGCGTGGATTACAGAATGCTTGGCATGTCTCCTGCAAAGCAAGGTTATAATAGTCTGCGGTGCTGCTCAAGAAAGGAGCTTCTTACTTTGGATTTGGGAACTTTCTGGTTGTATTTATAAGCAGACTCTAATTCAGATATTCCTCCACGGTTTTCACTATAAATGTTGAAGAAAAGTGTTTTGTGCTAGTCTTTAAAATTTCGACTGTATACCAGTATATTCTCGCCGAGGTTTTCCTTGTATTATATATCGGGTGACTTTTTTAACTGGGCTTGATAGGCCATATCCGGAACTTTAAGGAATCGCGAAAAATACTTAAAGGAGTCTCGTGTCCGATTTTAAGAAATCTAAAACTGCATCATAAGTTTTTTTAATTTCATGATTCTCCTGACCTGGAATTGAACCCACTAATTAAAAAAAAATACATTCTGTATTATTGCACCACCTACCTAATAGTGTCACTTGTAAGAATCAACTTTTGGAAAGTTTTAGGAAAAGATTTATTTTTTAACAAAATAACATTAAATCTATACATAAATTAGAAGTTAAGTAATCGATTCTATATATATTAAATATACATATCAAATATGTGGGTTAAATCACGGCTCCCGGTAAGTTTAGAAAAAAAGTCTGCATAACTTCGAACGATTTGTTTATTTGCATCAAAATGCTAGTCACCTACTAAAGAAAGGAAGAGTGTAAAGAATATCAAAAATATATAAAATGAATAACTCACAGTAACTTCTTTTATGTTTGTCTATTTTTTCTATGTGCGCTATACAAAGTAGATACAATGTGACGTTTGTTTTGGTCCCCGTCACCTACTCGGTTACCTAAGTAGGTTTAGATAATTCCTAAAAAGATGAATCAATTTATTGAAAATCTACATTTCACTGGACTCGGCTATTGTACTCACCCGCTATTAGTGTTACAACATCCCGTTATAATTTAAAAATTTCACTTTTAGGTATGATCGTTTTTTTGAAGAATTACAAAAGATTTAATTAATGTATGAATTTGATAGAATTCTGTAAAAAATTTGCCCTTTCTTTTTGTTGCAGTTAACTATATAATAATACCTCTCTGAAGTTGATTCTTATAATATGTGACAGTATCAGATGATGCAATCATACAGAATGTTAATTTTTTCCAAAATCAACGTGTTCGTTTCTGGCTAGGAGAATTTATTTTTCAAAAAACTAATGAAATAGTTTTAGTTTTTATTAAAATCGGCTCTGTTACTTCTTTAATTATTTTTCGCTATTGTTTATAGTTTCGGATTTGGTCTATCATATCCAGTAAAAAAATTATCCAGTAAATATATTATTTTCCAAATTATTATATTTATATAATATACATATATCTTCCATATTTGAATTAGATGTTGTTCACTTTTTCATTGGTTTCAATTTTGTTCCTTATTACATTAGCTTTCAGCAGTGAAAGTTTCGTCAAAATTGGTCCAGCTGTTTCAGATATTAGCTGAAAAAAATTGAGTGACAGAAAGACAGACAAAAATTTTAAGATTGGTAATTTTGTTGTAAGTACCGTGTATACTTTAATATGCATTTATTTAAAATTACAAACAGACATCAATTTTATTTATTTTTATACCTTCCCTTCTTAAATCGGAAATTGTTCACTATTTTATTGGTTTCTACAATATTTTGTTATCGCGTAATTCTCTTTTTTACTTATTCATTAAAATAAACATATTAAAAAAAGTAGCTAAAGTTAATCCTTATAATATTAGCCATTAAATATGTCATGTTTTAAAGAACTTTTTAGACTTTGTAATATTTCGTGAAGTTCTTCTTCCATCTCCTCTCCCTTTCTGGACCTCACGTGATTAATGGACATTCCCTAATTGCTTGTGAAAGTCCCATCAAATTTGATTCAGCTGTTTCAGAGATTAGTCGTAAGAAACAGACTGACAGACAAAAAATTAAAAAATTGATTTTTTGATGTAAGTAATGTATATACTTTTATGCATTTAGTGAAAAGCATAAAATACTGTTCGACGTGAACCCTTAAATTGACATAACTTTTTTTTATGAATCGATTGAAATTAAATAAACACCAAATGTTAAGTGAACCTTACTGCAATATAATCATGAAAACCACATCTAAATCGGATAAGCCGTTTCTGAGATTAGCGGGCGCAAACGCACTGATAAACAGACAAACAGACAAAAATTGTAACAATTATTGTTGTGGGTTCTATTGCGTATGTAAAGGCCCAAATAATTTGTCTTTTTCATATATCTCTTATGTACAGACAGCGACCCGTTAGAATTTTTTTATATGTATAGATTAAAAATATCTAAAATAGAAGTAAGCCTAAGTCACTTCTTATAACATATGCTAACTGCAAGTAAAAGTACCATCAAAATTGGTTCAGCCGTTTTAAAGATTAGTCGGAACAAACAGATAGGCAGACAGACTGACAGACAAAAATTAAAAAATGTATTTTTTGATATAAGTACTGTATATATCGATACCTCCCACGTAAGTTATTGTAAGCCACAAAATTGCCGTTAGCGTTTTTACTGAATACTACACGAATTTGCATTGCTTAATGCATTCAAAGTGAAAAAATACCAAAAATCTTTTTTTTTTCAAGGAAAGTTACAACAAAATATGCCTGAAAAAAGGCGTATTCTGTTGTAACTTTCAAACTAAAACGGATTAAAAGTGCTCTACTGTAAAATTGTAATTTTGGGGTTACAACAACTTACGTGGGAGGTATCGATATGTATGTACTTTCATGCATTTAGTGAAAAGTACAAAAAATGTTCGACGTGAACCCTTAAATTGGCATAACTTTTTTTTATGAATCGATTGAAATTAAATAAATACCAAATTTTAAGTGAACCTTACTGCAATATAATCATGAAAACCACATCTAAATCGGATAAGCCGTTTCTGAGATTAGTGGGCGCAAACGCACTGATAAACAGACAAACAGACAAAAATTCTAACAATTATTATTTTGGGTTCTATTGCGTATGTAAAGGCCCAAATAATTTGTTTTTTTTTTTTAATATATCTTCTATGTACAGACAGCGACCCGTTAGAATTTTTTTTTTATATGTATAGATTAAAAATATCTAAAATAGAAGTAAGCCTAAGTCACTTCTTATAACATTTGCTAACTGCAAGTAAAAGTACCATCAAAATTGGTTTAGCCGTTTTAAAGATTAGTCGGAACAAACAGATAGGCAGACAGACTGACAGACAAAAATTTAAAAATGTATTTTTTGATATAAGTACTGTATATATGTATGTACTTTCATGCATTTAGTAAAAAGTACAAAATAATGTTCGACGTGAACCCTTAAATTGACATAACTTTTTTATTTATGAACCGATTGACATGAAACAAACCCTAAATGTTAAGTGAAGCTTACCACAATATATTAGTGAAAACCGCATCTAAATCGGATAAGCCGTTTCTGAGATTAGCGTGCACAAACGCACAGATAAACAGACAAACAGACAAACAGACAAACAGATAAGAATTCTAAAAATCTTTGTTTTGGGTTCTATTGCGTTGGTAAAGGCCCCCAGTAAGATTTTTTTTCATATATCTTCCATGTACAGACATCGACCCTCTAGAATTTTATTATTAGTATAGATATGTATATAAATACACACTTGCTGTTCCTTGCGGTTTCAGTCGCGTTTATGGTTACTGCTTCGCTCCTGTGAAAAAAGATTTTTTTAATTCGAACCAGTAGGTCTTGAGATTAGCGCGTTCAAACAAACAAACAAGCAAAAAATCCTTATTATACTAGATTATACATGTATATATGTATATACTAAACATATATAATCTACAATAGTATATACCTGTACATATGCGTTTTTTATTACATTTATTCAATAGTATTAAGTTATTGCGAAAAACTTTGTCAATATATTGTTTGCACTGACGAGAAGTTTATAGGCATAGTACAATTTATTAACTTCCAGTAGACAGAAAAATAAATTTTAGATGGTTGCTTGGAGAACAAAACTACGCTAATTTCTAATTAAGTTAAATCAAGCAAATGAAGTATTTGTTTGTATATATTATAATTCCTTTCCTTAACGTAATTTAAACATTTTGTATGTTTTTATAACAAACAAAAATCTAGTTTCGTAAATAAAACTTTGTGGTCTGTTTGTTCGGGCTTATCTATAAAATGGATCTCTCAATCGTGATAGAAAATTTAGAGACAAGCAAACGTTACAATAATAACATAGGCACGCAATATTTTTGAAAATGTGTACCTATACTTTCGGTAATTACTAGTAGTTAAAAAATCGGTTACTTCTCTTAAAAGTCTTAATTGGAGTTTTAAAAAATATAAGGAAATAACCCTGAACGATTTTAACTCCCACTTGGTCTATTTTCTGAATTACGCGTTTAAGCTACAGTTCAAAACTTAGATCACATAATAAGATCCTTAGATCCCAGAGATCAGCAACAGTTAACCGCTAATCCGTGAAACCTTAAGTTTAAACTAAGTTCAACTTGTCTGAGATTACCTTTGAGTCTGTAACTTAACTCCCTAACACAACGCTTGTATTAAGTAGCTTGAAATGAAATTAAAATGAATTTAAGTGAGGCCTTACAAGATTCGCACGGACTTGTAATTAGATATGTAGCTGATTTTAACTGCAAAATTTCTGACGGATATTTCAGGTAGTAATAGCCTGTAATACTAAGTAAGGACTCCTGTCCTATTAAGGGCAAGGTTTACGAGCTTAATGCGCCACCATGCTGCTCCACTGCGGAGAGATATACGTGTGTCATGTGTGTGGATATTTCCCGACTGTGTGTATTCAGGAGGAGGAGATCGAGATGAATTTAAACACTAATTTAGCATTTGATAATGCAGTGATAATAGCCGGGGTTTGAACCCGCGATCATCGGTTGAGATCATCGATCAAAACCACAATACATAGACACGTGCGCAACTCTTGGGTTTTTGTATATACCAGGGGGTGTAAGTATTCTTGTAACTCTATCCTGACGTCTGTGTCTAAATACATTCACTATAAAGATGTTATTAAATAAGTTAAGGTAGACTTAATAAAAACTGTCTTTATGATAGTTTTTAACGTAAACATTAACATTACAAACGCTTGCTTTCACAAATGCACAGTCGAAATTTTTCAGCACCTAGAATGTCTGTGTAATTGTCGTGCGACTGTCGTAACATGAATAGTTTTGGTCGCAAATTGAGTGTGAAGTTCCAAGTCATCTATTTATAATCGAACCTTTCGTGTTTCGGTCCGTGAAATAGTCGAAGCGTCTATTGTGATAAATGGCTTCTTTTATTCACAAAGTAGAAGAAAACTTCACAATGTAGTCGTTAAGAGAAGTCAGTTTTAAAAAGTACCCAATTTTTCATAAAATAATGTTAAGTGGAAAACATTTCCCAATACTGTTTTATATTTTATATACAAGATATCTGTCTTCGGTGTGACTTTGAATCGTGCCTTAGCGAGCTGTTAACATCAGCTGCGTAAGCTAAATATCCACTTCATATGATATACTATATAGCGATATATCGCTTAACAGGCTTTTCATAATGACTCATCAACTAAATTTGTGATATTTTAATGTTGGCTTTAAAACGTGCAAGTATAGCATATTTTAAGTATCCATTTTTTATTAGCTGTCTCTTTCTTAATGAAGGAGTTTTTCGTATAGAAGCAATACAAGAGGCAAAAATGATCTTATTTTAAAATGATAAAAACAACAATATTAGAGACAAGGTACATTACATTACCTTCTGCGATTTTAAGTTTCCTAGGGAAAGATCGGGTTATGTGGAGACTTTTACCCACTAAAACCTGCAATGGAAGTCATCAGCACGGAAATGGATAGGCCGCGGGATGAACGTCCTAACGTCCTGAACTAAACCAACCAAACTAATCTGTATTTCAGTTGGCGTCAGAAAAATTGGTTATTACGAATTTATATTACTTTATAGTAAAAAAATTTAAGCAAAATTTGAGGATATAAAAATAGGGAAAATCTCTAAGTATAATAATAAAATACAGAACATTTTTTACACACATGAACGAGCTAGAGAGAGAACGTAGAAATAATCATCTCTGTCTATTTAACGTATTTAGTGGATGTTAAAGCTAACGTATGAGAAATACAGCCCCACTAGACTTTTTATACGACAGTAGCTTTTTATCTCCGCTAAACGCTGTCTTCGAGGTATTTTACTGAATATATGAACTATCCGAGCAAATTCTAGACTCGTTCAATTTTTCATGTGGCCTCCTTATGGGATTGCTGCTTTTTGAATAATAATATTATACTGTTAGGGCGTTTACACAGTAGACGGATCTTCAGCGCGTCAAAGTTCGAAGTATACACGGACTCGCGTACACAGACGTCGATCATAACTATAGCTAATTACTACGACTTATATACTGAGTAGCTCATTTGGGCCGAACTGTCACAGAAAATTGTCGTAAGGTAACTAATTCGTTTCCTTACTTTCTATTTATTTTCATATCTTATTCGTTATTATACTGGCAGCACATTTTTAGTTCTTCTGGTACTACTAATGTCCATTGGCGGTGATCCCTTAACGTGAGACATTTCGCCTGCTCAATTTTCCAGATACTTAAATAAAAAAACCTACATCTCCCATTGCTAAACGTCAAGTCGAATGACACGAGTGTTAATTTTTTTATACGAGCGTTTGAGCGTATCAAAGTGCTTAAACGCGATCAACGCTGGGTGTGTAAACGTCCTTAGGTGAAAATTCCGAATATTGTTTTAATATTCTTATGATGAAACAATTTTGTTGAAATATTAATAGTTGCTCGACCTTATTCGGCTCGATTTTGCGTTATAATAAAAACGTTCCTTGACGAAATTATTTATCTCAGATAAGATAGTCATAAGGTTTCTCCGTTTGATGTTTAGATATTTCCATAATTCTACATTTTTTTTTCATAACTTTGAAACAAATGGTATTTCGATGTTATAAATAAAAATTAGTGATATTTATTTTTTAGGCCCCGACCAAAAAAGAGAGATGTTACAAGTCTGATATGTGTGTCTGTCTGTGATATCGTAGCTCCCTAACGAATGGATCAATTTCAATGCGTTTTTTTTAAGTCTAATACAGAGAAGATTCTTAATTATAATTTATGAAGATCTTTAGGCGCTTGAAGGTAGCTCCAGCTGTTCAAAGGATCTAAGGATCTTCTACTGATCTAGGCGACTTGAAATTTACTATACTGTGAATGACATCAAAATAGTTGCAAAAGCTTGACCTGTTACTGCAGAATCATCTGGAACCATTAGGATGCACAACTCTTCACCAAGCAGAAGTATCATGCTGGGGCTCATTAAAATGTAGATTGTCGTTCTTTTATTTTATTAATTACTTATTATCTGTGATTTTTGTTATTTAAACCTTCTTTTTGCCAATCGCTTCCTACTGATATCAAAGAATCCACCTCTGTAACTTTATATCATTAACAGTAAATGATAAACAATGTTTTAAGAATCTTATGTATTATTATTAATTAATTAGTATCAGATTGGCCAAAATATAACAGTCAACAAGTTTAATTACCAAAGTCATTCTAATAAACTAATTTAAAAGCATCCTTATTCCGGTAATTTTCCAAAAACATGTACCACATAATGGAAAATGATATAAAACTTTCAACATATTTAAACACTCGTAACAACACTATCTAGCTATACTAATGTACTCGATACGTTTCTCGTCGAAGTGTGGAATTTACGCCCAACGTTATTGGTCTCATCATAAACAGCGCTTTAAAGCCGCTGGTTTTATCGATATGTTTCGGAGTAAAACATTTAACGGTTACTACGTAAGTCGGAATGGGATGGAACACCGAATTTAATCCCTGGTGTCAGTTGAAGATGTTTATTACGTTTCGCTTGTGACGTGATCTCCCTGTGGTGAATGTATTGATGTCGATTGACGATAGTGGGAACAAATCTGGGGTAACACAGAGTTTTGAAATGTTTTTATATATTAATGGAAAGGGTTTATGAGTGAAATTTGTATGCGTATTGAGTAATTTTGGGATAGGTTATGATAAAAAGGCTAAATAAAAATGATACAATATCTACAATGGAGTGTGACTACAACATGTTTAAAAGTAAAAAAAAAAGTAATGTAACAGGTAAAAGCCTCTTCTCCCATTAAGGAGAAGCTTTAGAGTTTCATCCACCACGCTGCTCTACTGCGGGTTGGCGGCTATATACATGCCAGATTTTTTTTCGCCACGTGCAGGTTTCCTCACGATGGTTTCCTTCACCGCCGAGCACGAGATGAATTAAATACAAATTTAGCACCTGAAAACTCAGTCGGGGTTTGAATCCGCGATCATTAGCTGTGATCGACGTGTTCTAACTACTAGGCCTTTTTGGCTTTAAAAAAACCTTTTCTTGTCGCGAATGGGGGAGAAAATTCTTGATGTTGATTGAAATTTATAAACTCTTTATTAAAATAGATATTGTATTCGTGTGTCTGAATTGGTTAAAATTGTCTCATTATAATAATTTAAACTGTATCTATGTGATATACCTAACTTACGAATCCATAATTATCTAGAAAAGGGTGACCAATAATTAAGATTACAAATTTAACTGGTAAAATAGTATTTATTAAGAATAATTAGCTATGGAATATCTCCATTTTTTTTCGAAAAAAAAACCTTATCGCACACGCAGAAAAATCCTAGTTAAAAAGTCCATGAATAGTAATAACAATTTATAAGAACGGATAAAATTCTCGAACGGAAGCAACCACGGTCTTACAACTACATTACAATAAAGATTTTTGGACTTTTCGTAGCAATCCAGGAAATCCTCTTTGCATACTAAAAGGTTAACGTTGTCGAGTTCGTTGAACAGGTGAAAAGAGAAAAAAAATGGTAACAGAACAGAATAAAAAGAGAATAGCTAGAAACGGAACGTGCTCTAAAAACAGACATCAGTCTACGTACTTTTTCATTTGTCGAGACTCTGAATAGATTACTTGGATGCGAAAGATATGTGAATACAATTCTAATTTTTTGTTACCAAAATAATGTATGGTTGCTGATAAGCAATAATGTGTCAACCCACAAAAAGTAAAATTTAGAGATATTGATGTATTCTGACAGTGCATTTCGTATTTAACATTAGACAAAAAAATTTCAATTCATTTGAACTAAATAAGTACGGAAAAAAGTTTCTTAATGAAATGCTTAGAATATTAAAGTAAGTTCCATATTTTGGATTATGCAATAATTTAATATACTATTTGAAAAACATATTATTAGATTAAAACCTTTATTAGCCTATCTGCTATAAAATAATTATACTTTTATCAAAATAGAAAAGAAAAGATGGATATATGTTTCTTCAAACAGATGTGTTAAGAATAGGTTCGAAATCTTTAAACGCCATTTTCTCAAAATGAAGTTCGTGTGGCTTGACACAGTATTGCATATCAGCATCTATATATGGGCGATGTTAACTACGAATCTATTGCTTTCTATGGAAAGTACGTGTCTTGTGTGAAAATTTATTTTTAAATGAAAATATTTCATATATTATATCTTTTATCAAAATATAAAAGTATACGTTTGAATTTTTAGATGCCATCTTCTTAAAATGAAGTCTGTGTGGCTTAACATAGTATTGCTTATCAGCGTCCGAATAGCGTAGCAGACATTAATTTTGATGCAGTATTAAGGGAAAAATTTCATACCGACAGAATATACGTATAAAAATACCTAATCGTTTTCATAATATAACTGTTTAGTAAAGTTTTCCAGTTCTTTGTTTCATACATTGAAAAACGGATATTTCGAAATTTTCAGTGTTCAAGCTTCAATTGATTTTGTTTTCATTACGTTTAAAGTAGAATTGGATACTTGAATATTGAGTTGTTTCGGTGCAAAATTAAAAAATGATTCAAATTCAATTGGACAACTTGTGTTGATTAGTGTATCTACTCATATGCATGTCATTACACTTTTAGTATTTATTTATTTGTAATCAACAGCGTATACAGATTATATTTGTACAGTTTTTTTTTTAAATTTCATGAAGACTATGGCCACAAAGATTACATTATAAAATGTTTAATATAATATATTTAACAAAGTGGATAACAAAAAGAAAGTAGGTCTAAAGAAAATTGTTGACGCATGTGACAAGAGAATATTCACAAGTGTGTGGGTATTTGTATGTGTGTGTGTGCGTGTGGGTGTGTGTGCGTGTTTATTTCTATTGTGAATTATATGTTACTGTCCATCTATACATATAAAATAAAAAATATAAAATTACTTGCCCTGACTGATTCATCGACGCAGAGCCTAAACTGCTGCAACTACGAACTCGAAATTTTGGCAGTAGGTGGCTTTTAGGTTGTAGGCATCCACTAAGAAAGGGTTTTAAGATTATTCACCCCTAAGAAGGTGAAAAGGGGTAAAAACGTTTGTATGTAAAATCTTATTAACTATATAACTTAGTACACATATTTCTGTGTAATAGTAGTGAGATATAAAATGTTAAACGGGGTACTATTATTCCACACTGGGATGCAAGGGGGTAGTAAAATTTGTATGGAGATTTTATTTTTTTGTTTGGCCGATTATCCTTAAATTTAGCACAAACATTACTTAGGAAGAATTATTAAATATATGTATCCCAGAATTTTAAAATCATCCCTTAAAATAACGCTAGGGGGTAATAAATCCTGGAACGGTAACAATTTCGCTGGTAAATTTATTTAGCTGTAATTCCAAAATATACGCGGGCGTAGCCGCGAGCAACTGCTAGTATTTAATATAACGGGTCTTATCGCGATAACACCCGTTATATTAAATATGAATAGTATAAATCGCGAAAGTTTAAAATATCTAATATATATTAATGTTCTTCCGACTTAAAAAAAAGGAGTACGTCTTCAATTCGTTGTACGTTTTTATAACCTTTGTTATCTCAGAATTACGTCATTGAATAAGCGAATGTTTTTTTTTTTATTTGAAAACATATACTTTTATATTCATCCCGATCGATATTAATGTAATCAAATATATAAGTAAACAAAATGTCGCTTTCTATTTAACTTGTATTAAATTGTTTTTGTAGTTAGCTTCTTAGATTATAATGCTCAATTTAAATTTAATACTGTAGCAAACATTTTAGCGACTACTACAATGTTTTCCTTGTAAGAGAATAGTTCAACTTCAAAATCTTTTCTATCAGAGACAAGGAACTAATCAAGTGTTTACGACGTATATAAACAAGAAAAGTTTTTATTATCCAGATAATGGACTGTATGAAGACGTCCGAAGGATGACAATGTACTCGTACGAATATTTCGCTAACTAAGGCCAACATGAGGATAACTTATACTGTAGTGTATTGCTGAAATTAATTTTCATTTTCATAACCTTTAAATTAATGAAATAGAATATATGACGCAGAAAATTGTAATTCATTTGAGGACAAATTCGTTGGGAGTTCATTATTTTTTTTCTGTAGCCACATTTTTATACTTTTTGATAATTTGTAATTAAATTGCCTTAGGCAAGAATTACACTTGTAATACGCTCGTGATTGAATTAAAATAACTCTGTAACCTAGTGACAGTTATCTGGGTAAGCTTAGGAAAGTTGTGGTTAGTAAAAAGGCACTGACTGAAATTCTTCTAGGTGTTAAGCGATGACAAAAAATTTGTATAAATCTTCATTGAAAGTCTCAGAGCAAAACTTATAGTATAACTGCTTTCAAAAGCGAGAATTGTTTTAGTGTTCATTCAAATAAATTACGTTACAAATTCTAACTAAATGAAGTAACAAAATTTCTGTACCACATAATACCATAGCAGTTAATTAATCCGAAAGGAACGATGCAGATTTTTATTTTATACATCCTTTATTTCAACGAAGCAGAATTGATTGTAGCAATTGAGATTTCCGCTGGTAATAATTTACGCTATTCGATGTGGGTGTAACAAATTAAATCAATGGATAACATATCGTGTTCGACAATTATCCAGTACCAATTTTACGATCTAAAAAAAAAATCGTTTCGTTTTTTATTCAAAATGGCCGATCGAATCATTTGATCGGACAAAAGCATGCAGTGCAGTCTTTTATTCATTTGCAATTTAATTCGAAAATATCGAAGTGAACTTAATTTGGGCTGAAAAAGTACATTCTACACTATCGATGATAAAGAATTCACTTGAATGAAACGAGTAGTATTGAAAACAATGAAGGTTTATTATGATTTATACTGAATATTTTTTTTTTGATTTTTCATTACCGAACAAAGGTTTAATCTTCTGTTGAAAAGTGATTAATCGTGAATTGTTAATTCAATGGTAAACATATTATGTATTATGATTAACATTTTTAACATTTCATAAAAAAATGTATGATAACTAAAATGTGTTTTTAATTCTCGACTCAAAAAGAGGTGTTATTAGTTAAACTTATATATGACGGCGACAGCGACGGCTGAGCGATAGTCGTGTCATCGTCTACGTTCGGTGGTACGGGGTCCATCACGATTTTGTATCAAAACTAAACTGGATGTAGGTATAACCAAAAATACTAGGTAGGTAAACCGAGATATTCGACTTGGAGGTGTAGATTGGTCGATTTCTCAAACGTAAGTGTGCATGACACAGTACCCCACTATCCAACTAGACTACGTCCACCTAACTCACAACAATGTTACCGCGTTTACCCGTTACTATTAAATCAATTCAGCGACTTCTAATAGAAATTATTATTGTTCCACGAAATATATTTATGTGTCTGCTTGTAGCATTATTGTTCACTTACCGAATGGATCAATTTTGATGCGGTTTTTTAGTTTGAAAGTTGATGTAATCGAGATGGCTATTAGCTATAAATTGTGAAAATCTTTTCTGATGTTTCAATGTTATCAGTTAATTTCTAGCTGTTGAAAGGATCTGAGTATTTTCTACTGGTTTAATCGAATTGAAAGTATGAATGATATCAAAATAACATAGTTAAATTACGTTGATCTGATGTTGCAACATCATTTGATATCGGCATGATATACAAGTATCATGCCGGGCTCGTTGAAATGGCGTCAATGTGATAGATTGTCTGCGGTTTTTAAATGTTCAATCGTAATAATTATTATTCTGAGATATTTTTGTGTTTGTGTATATATGTATTCTTTATTATTATTTTCTTATTGTTATTACCCTTTTCTTCACTTGGAGCATCTGCATATATCATGATTAAATAAGTAGTTACTTTTGTAGTTTGTCTTACTTTTACTATCATTGTAATAATATTTTAAGTTCATTAAAAAAGGTAGCAGCTGTAACCAAAACAAAGTTCGATTCTTCGATGCGGGCGAAACTACAAAAAATGTTCAAATGAAATAAACAAACCAACGAAAAAAGTGCTTTTGAAGTTGCAAGAAATTGAAGATGAAATGTAAGAATAATGATGCCCGAAGTTTTTAGATCATCGCCTGTCTCGTTACTAACTAGCATTCGGTCGAATTTGTTGGGACATGCGATCGTTTATTTTATTTCTTGGGTTTGGGAACAAAGGCTCTATGCCTTTATACAGGTCCTTTTGAAACACATATATTTTTATGTGCGTGTATAATTGAGAAGACATAGTTCCCGTTTTTGTGCGTATATAATAAAATATTTTCTTTTGTTTCACCTGATGGTTAAAATACGTTATAATTTGGACGTGTGTATCTATGGATCTGTGTTTGTCTATGGTACCATAGGCCTACCAAATGGATCCTTTTTAATGCAGTTTTTGTTTGTTTGAAATGTGATTTAGTCGAAATATTTAATTAAGATTCATTCGCTATAATGAATAAAGAGATAACTCTAAATACATTTCCTTCATTAATTTTTATCAATTATTCACAATTTTCATATATATTTTGGCATGATATAATTATCTAGTTTATAAAACAACTTTTCATTGAAAATCCTGAGTTGTTTCGGTAAATAACTAACGTTTTATAGCTTTTGCTTGTGGTTAGAATAAAAAATAAATAAAATCCAAAATGGTCTTCCAAGATATACAATTCCATTTATTTTATTATGTCTCCTTCAACGCCACGTACGTTTCACATGTTTTTATCTTGTATTTTTTAATATTATTATAATTTAAAGATCTTTGTCTTAAGAGATCTTTTTACCAGAAAAATAAAACATTACAATTTACATTTCAAACAAAGTAGTAGTGTTCTTTAATATATTCAATCACACAATTGTCAACAATGTTAGAATAAGGATATTTAACATAAAGCAGGTAAGTAAATACGTAAATAAGGCTTATAAAATAAAATAAATAAATACTTTATTTTCTCAGACTTATCTTCTTCTTCCTCATAATTGATTATTTATTGGTATATTACCAGTAATATGACTGTATCTTAAAGCTTTTTACTGTCTTACATTAAATTTATATACTATTTTTTTATTAAGGTTTATAAAAAAAGCCTATAATTTTAATACACACATACACATGTGGTACTACATACTGACAAAAAGTAAAAATTTAAAACAATTTCGCAATAGAAGCAACGCTATTTATTTATTATAAAAAAATTAAATAATACCCCCTGGCATACACGCAGCTAAATTGAGACTCAGCTCCTTTTTTTAGGTTGCTAAAAAAGAAAAAAAAATCACAAAATTCTGCAAATGTTTATTTAGATGAAAAAAGAAAGACTCTGTAACGTTACGAATAACTTAATTACAACGGATTTAGAGATAAAAATAAGCTGACTTGCAAACAGCTTTAAACAGCGTTCCTCATTAGAGCTATTCCTTGTTCCGACCTCTCGAGGGCACAGTCAACTCCGCAGAATAACATTTTACGTGAAAATAGAAATTATTCGCTCCCAACGGTGGTGTTTGTTATGAAATTATTATAAAATTGTATGACAATTCGCTTTAATTAACTTACTGTTTAGCCGCGGTAGAGCCTAGCTGTAAGCTACTGACTATAGCTCGTATATGGGCTGGCTCACAGGAGATTAGCTTGAAATAGCTTATACAGCTACGTTTCGTGGGGTGAGTGAGATATCCGGCAGTCTATTCCCTATTCCTTTCAATTTAATTTCTTTATTCTTTTTAAGCTGGAACGCATTTGTGGCTCCCGTGGTGCTGTAAATGTTCATGAGCGGCTGTGATCACTTAAGATCAGGGTATCCCGCCTGCTCGTTTGCCAGCTAATAGAAATAATTAACACTAAAAAGGAACCGTTTTTTTTAAACAAGCTTTTATTTAAACATGCTAAAAATTTTAGTGGTTACAAAAATTTAATGAGCACAGTGACCTACAAACTAAACAGAGTTCATTATATTATAACCATTTATTATTAACAAACAAATGATAATTATTAAAAGAACCTGACAATTTATTGTGACTACAGTACTTTTGTAATGACTTCAATCAGGTCAAGTCTACGTAACTATCTTATTTTAGTATCATTAAAGTCACAGTAAGTATATTTCGATTCGATCAGATCAGTTCAGAAGTTGCTCAGAAGTTGCTCAGATCCTTTTCATAACCTTAAAAGAACTGATAAACTTTAAACATCTGAAGAGATGTACATAAATACAACCCAAAAAAACTCGCACAAAAACAGTCGGTTTGTACGAAGTTACAATGCCACAGACAGACACACATCAAACTTATAACATTCCGAGCACAAATTTTATAAAAATCTATTCCTTATTACAGTAAAACAGGTCACAGTTTTTATGAAAGGAAAATAGTATTTGTTGGTTCTATAAAGTCGAAAGTTTGAGAACAATTACAATATTAATTGTTAAAACTTTGCAGACGTTTTGTATTATATTAAAATGAGATTTTCTATTTCATAATAATCTTCTATATAGGTTACTAGACTCGCCTGTGTCCCGCGTTAAATTTGAGTGTAACCTTTGGACGCTGAAAAGCAATACTGTGTCAAGCCACATGGACTTCATTTTGAGAAAATAGTGTCTAGATGTCAAAAGTATTCTTAACAAATATATTTAAAAAAGTATCCATCTTTGTGTATCCATACACATATCCATCTTTTCTTTTCTGTTTTGATAAAACTTATAACGAATTAAAAGCAGATTGATATAATTAATATATTATCGAATAAAAAGTTTATCAAATATTTGAAATGATTGTTTAACTTGCATAATATAGAACGCACTTGGAAATCTAAACAATTAATTAAGAAACTGTATTCCGTACTTATTTATTTTAAATGACTTGATTTTTTTTTCAATAATATCAAATAGGTGATGCAGTATCAAAATACATCAATATCTCCGAATTTGACTTTTTGTGGGTTGACACATTCTTGCTTATCAGCGACCAATTATAGCCTATAGAGTACTTCAGTAAATGGACTATCTAACGCTTTCTTAGTCAGACTTTTTGGTTCTGATATCAATGGAACGAAACAGTTTTATATTCAGTAGATTGACCTCTACTACATACATAAGTTAATATTTAATATAATATTTTTCCGTTTTAAAGTAGGTTTTATATTCTTTGTTAGATATAAAGTTTTTCAGTTATTAAAATATCAAGAAACAGTGTAATTAAAACGATGTAACCTTGTTCGTGTCTGTTTCCAAAGTTTTAACTACGTATAAAATATTTCGTGATTATGTTTTTACTTATTTTTATTAGAAAAACTGTTTTGCTATCTTTATTTGTTGATTTTAAACGTTTTTTTTTTAAGAAATACTTTTAAACACTAACAACTTTAGGCTGCTTAATTTCAATTCATGGGGTATTTTTTATATTTTTTTTATATTCGTTACCAGTAATGACTGATTGTTACTTGACCGATTTTCAAAATATTTTTTTTTGTTTGAAAGAATATGCTTTCAGATTAGTTCCATAGATAAATCGAAATAACTGGTAGACGTGTGTCGTTCAAGTAAACGGAATTATGTATTTTGTTTGTTGTTTTTGAAGTCGCTTTCTTTTACGCAAAGTCTTAGTCATTTTACAAATTTTCGTTAAAGTGAAATGTTATTAAAGTCTAAATTATATTTAGCACTATCACTATTTACACTTTACTTACTATACAGATAATTTGGGTCAAAACAAGTCTTGACTTTGCCATGTTAAGAGTAGAGCACTACCCTACCACACTTCGAGTTATAAAGCGTGCAATAATCTTTAGCAGTTAGCAGTGTCTATGTGATGACGGCAGATGTGATTGTGAAATCCGTGGTATACATTATGAAATATAAGACAAATTAAATTTTTCAAAAAAGGAATAATTTTTATAAAACGAATTTTCGAAACCTAGTAAAGGCTAAACTTGTCTCATCTCGTTACAGTCAAATCTTAAACTGTATCTATCCCAAAAATGTACAAATAAGAAAAACCATTTCTAGAAAAAAAAAAAAAAAAACAGAAAATCTTACAAAATTTTACAAAACTATTCCATTAAAATGGAGCCAAGACTACGTATGTCGGAATCCGCAAACCCGGAATCCCAGCCAAGACAACATCCAAAAACCAGAAACTTACCCAATACGTTTAGTAAAATGAAAATAAATCAATCGCTACATACGTGTCCATACGACCTGACAAACTTGTCTTAAAGAAAACTGCTCACGTTAGCTCAGAAACTCGCAGTGGAAGTCACAAATTCCGATTCGGCCAATGCTCAAGCAATTGAAACTGCAACTGAATTTATAGCGACACATTTGAGTTATTTTGGCAAGCTCCGCGATATTTCAACGGTAAGACGAGCTTGTATAATTGGGGAGAAAAGTTGCAATGTTCTTTTCGATTTTACTTTTTGTATTGAAATCGTTTTTGGTGTTTGATACTTTGGAGATATTTGTGAATTCGATTCGGTAACTTTGCGTTTTTTTAAATAACATTTGGAGAAGTTATATTATACACATATCTATTTGTAGATAGTTTAGGTTAAAATGTTAATTTTTTAAGGCAGAGGGCATATTTTTTTTTTTTTGAATGATGACTATACGTTTGTCTGTACGAGACTGCGAGATCTAACGAATAAAATTAAAAAAAATTAAACATCAAAAACGAACTTAATAGATATATATGAACTAAAAGACATAAAATAGATGATTTCTACAACATTATGAAGTCGGTGCCTAGTAAAACATTCGAAGTCGGCGTTAAGTTAGACCTTTTGCGTGTTATTTAGAAAGTCCCCGAATTGAGGACCTCCTTCTTTTTTGGAAGTTAATAAATTACTTAATTTTTTTACCATTTTTTTTAAATATCGTTTCTGCTGATTTTAATAAAATATCAAACATATGCCCAGTTGACATCCTGTATAATTATGACGTGGGTTTTATCTCTGTCCTGTGGGGGCTTGTATTATTATGGCTTTGACCTAAATTATTTAAGCTACATTGTAGCTGAATACATTTAAACTTTAGACATAGCTGCGTCGAGATGGCCTTATGGTAAGGACACGATCTCAATCGATCACAGGTTCAAGCCCCGGCTGGCATCGCTGATTTTCAAGTGGTAAATTTGTTCATTCATCTCGTGATCGACGGTGAAGGGAAACATCGTGAGGATCCTGGATCATGGAGGTCCTGCATGTACCTCCATGTGGAGCAGCGTGGTGCATTAAGCTCAAAACTTTCTTCTTGATAGGAAAAGACGCCTTACCTCGCAATGGGATGTATACAGGTGTTACTTTTTTTAATTTACACGGCTTCAAAGAACACGTTTTACGTTTACTATACAAGATCCCTGTAACTTCGCCTGCGTAAAAACTATCAACCCTTATTTCACCTCCCTTGCATTTTTTTTAATCTACCTCTATATCAAAATTATCAAAATTGGCTCAGTGGTTTAGATGTGAAAACGTAACGAAAATAAACGTATAATATTACAACATGAATAGCAATGAGTATATCAGAGAGAGAGAATGATTACAATGATTTTAATCATACTGTGATACTGTGAAATATTAGAAAGAAGATAGCAAAAATATAACCCAGGTCGCTAACCGCAAAACGACCGAAACTCAGCGCGGCCTACGTACTGTTGTGTAATACGAGCTTCCGGACTAGGTCATAAACGATAGCGAGCACAGAAACATAGATAGATATATATAAAGATAGATAGATACAAAGATATAAAAACTTGTGTATTCACAACATTTATTATTAATATAATTATTTTCTTCTTTAACACGTTCGTTGCATTACGAGATCTATCAGATCTCTTGCAGGACTTTTGTATTGTGCGTTGAACATAATCGTGTTCTTTCACTCCTTGCGGGAGGATCTAACGTGTAAAGTTCTTTAGGTATGAGTAGGACAAATATACATATTTGCTTCCTACTTAAAGATGAATTCAAGGACATTAAAAAAGAAATTAGAGATGGATTAGGTCCCTAACGCACAGTACTATAATTATTTTCATTCCTTGCGTTAGGAGATGTGTCGCTACTCGCGGAATCGTACGCCTCGTAGACGCAAGAGAGGGAACGTGGGCGGCGCGGGCGCTGCGTGATTCGTTTTAGAGTTGTCCTAGCATCGACGTGGAAGGTTGCGCGCACGTTTGCGAAATAACACTCGCCTATATATGTGCCTACGTGTTGATAATAATTTTTGTTATACAATGAGTGCTTTTAAAAGAAAAAGCTTTTAAAAAGTGTAAAAAATCTATTTATTTTGGTGAGATTTCCAACAAAAAATCAACGCCGGATTATACTGCTGCATCGTCCAGTATAATGAAATTTTGGAAAATGTTCAAATTTGCCCTCTATCCACGAAAAAGCAGAAAAAAAACGTCTAAATGCAACTTGAACAATAATTTACAAAAATATTTAGAAGGGAGAAACACTGAAAAGCAACAAGAAAATAGTATAATAGGACAAGAAAAAGACCAGAATAAGCAAAAAAGAAGTCTACAAGTATACAGGATGAAAAAGTGGAAGAACTAGATCAGGACATAGAAAACGAAAAAATACAAGAAGACGCTCCGAAGACGCAGACTGATGAAGCAACCAAGTTTTGGTTATATTGGTATTGAAATGAAAAACACTTTGCATAATTAATAAAACCTTTTCAATCGACAACTGAGATATTATTTTATTCCCATCACTACTTACTACACATATTGAACTATCTTCCGTTGCGTTACGAGATACAATCGATATCATTTTTTTTTTGGTATTTGCAGTTTATTCAAATGTCATAACTGCGTGCGAACCTAGCAAAATATAAAGCAATAGGCTATCTTTCACCCACAAAAACTTCAAAATATATTTGATTGTTTTTTTGGAAGATATAAACTATTTTGAAAACTGTATCTTTAGGAGACCGATTAGGTCTCAAACGCACCAAATGGTAGGTTAGTTTGGAGATCTTTTAGGTCTCCAAAGCACCAGCTGAAAGTTTTTTGAAAGTGATGGCGCAGGGAACGTGTTAATTCACGTTTTCTAAATTATTAATTATCGCTGGTTTATGTTTTACTTATTGGTGGAAACTGTTTAGGTTTATATACGTGTTTTTACGCGCAGAAAATACGGGCAGAGTGAAAACACATTTTAAAATCACATTGTTACGAAAAACATAAAGTCTAGGTAGGATATTCTCATTACTAATTCGAAAGAACTCTTTAATGACCACGCGACTAATCGAATTTTTAATTTTCAAACATTTCGACTTACATAAAATTTACCATGACATTAACATTATGACAGTCGCGTAGAACATCCGGGTACACTGTAATCATTAAAAAATGTTGTAAATGCATAAGATATTCATTCAACGCCTATTATTTCATACTAGTGACCCACCCGGTTTCTCCCGAGAGTTGGTATTTAACAAAACAATAAAATTATAAATTACTCTAGTCTATGTTCATCAGGGATAATGTAGGATCCCAACTGTGAAAGAATTTTTCAAATCGGTCTAGTAGCTTCGAATATTCAATACAAACAAACAATCAAATCTTTCCTCTTTATAATATCAGAATAGATGATTACAATTTGTGGAACAGTCTTTGTTCGTACTAAAGTGAATAGTTCTCTTTAATTTCCAAAAGACTAAAAAGAGCATTTAGTTTTGCTATTGCAGATTTCTCGTGAATGCACAAAAACAGACGTTTAAATCAGCGCGCTTTAACAAAACTCATATAATTAACGTAATTTACTAGCTTTTGAATGCTTAAGTTTTGCCATTGGATAAAAATATTTGTTTTTGTAAACGGATCGTACATAGTTTTTCAACCATATTAGTCGATCTGCTTATCCAAGAGTGAAGAATCCTTCAGATATGTTTTGTATACTGATTATATAGAAAATTATAACTACCTATTGATATACATATTGTTAAAATGCACATAAAAAGTTACGAACTTAGGTTCTAGGTTTTGCCAGCTACTTACGTTGATCTAGATTTTGTTGTAGTAGATGACTAATAAGTAATTTTTCCATTCTCCAGAAACAGTACTTTTTTCTGGATTAAAAATATATGAAAAAGTGTAAACAAAATTTCATTAAAATCGGTTATAGTCAAGCGAATAGTTAAAGCGTGAAAGCATAAAAACGAACAAAGTCACATTCCCATTTATAATATTAGTTACGACCAGCAATGTTGCTGTGTAAAATTAAAAAAAAAAAAAACATTTAATTAAAAATACGGGACATAAAATACCACATTTCGTCTCTAATTTGTTCAACGTAGCAATGATACTATAAAATATTCAAATTAAATGAATATTCATACGCTCGCTAACTTTTTATATCATTTTTTTTATGCACCAAACACCATGTATATAGGTCACAGGGTGTTCTCTAAATGAGCGTTGACTAATGAACGCGAATCTTAGAGTGCCCTCTTTCTACATAGCGTGTTTCGTGTTACCAGTTTAATTGCTTTTTCCATGGCTGTTTGAAAACGCTGTAAAAGTTTGCCTTGCTCATCACTTTGATTAACCGCGATCTATTGTATGGGCCTTTGTTAACAGTATTTAGGTGGTAATATTACCGAATGAAAGATATACATATTTATTGTGGTTGAGTTTTGCTGCAGCCAGTTGAAATTTTGGTTTGGGACTTGGCTCGACCGGTAAAGTGCCATATTGTCGTAAAAAATCTACGGAAATCTGTACTAATATTATAAAGAGGTAATTTCGTTGGTTTTTAAGTTAGTATCTAGGGGATTATCTTTGAAACTAATAATCGTAAAAATAACTATAAAAATAAAAAAAATCGTTATGTAGCTCGTTTTTTATGAAAGGTTATGGGCTATATGACATCACGATAATAGCTGCTTACGATGAGTGAGAGAGCTAGAAACCTAATTATCCTCTTTGATGTCTCACTCCGCCATCCCTTATTACTTCGTAAGCGGGCAACTCATTCGTGGGTCCTCTGGTACTGCAAATCTATTATTAACGGTGATGATCTCATTATCTATACTAATAGTATAAAGCTGAAGAGTTTGTTTGTTGGTTTGTTTGAACGCGCTAATCTTAGGAACTACTAGATCGAATTTAAAAAATCTTTTTGTGTTAGATAGTTTATTCTCAGACGCGTTGGCCCAGTGGTCACTGCAACTGATAAAGCGCTAACGGTCGCGGGTTTGATCCCCGCTCACGGTGAACGTGTGTATTGGCCATACAGATGTTTGCCGTGGTCTGGGTGTTTGTGTTAGTGTTGTGAGTGTTTCCGGACCCCCGACACAAGGTCATGAGATCTTAATGGGGGCCGTTGAGTGTGATGCGTTATTTATTTATTATTTATTTAGGAAGGCTATAGGCTATATTACATCACGCTAAGACTCGGAGGCGCGAAGCAGTAACCATAAACGCGTATGAAACCGCAAGAGACAACTCGTTTTATATATTCTTACTACACGATAACGACATTATAACAGAACTTGTTCCTTTTTCAACTAATTTTTTCCTATTCGTGATATATTGGCGTTGCTAAGCGCCTTTCAGAACCGAGATGAGGTTGGCCAGCGGCCAGTGTTACGAGAACTTAATACAGCGGCGAGTGTTATATCGAAATATTATATTTTTATATAATTTCTTAATTAAATTTGTATTACACGTGACAAGATGTCTGTGCGGGAAATGTTTTTTAAGAATAATTTGGAGGCACATTTCTTTATAATGTTAATTATGGGACGGTATCGAAAAACAAATCTTAGTAAATAGAACACTTTTTTTTATATAAAAATAGTAAGCAATTAAGCATACCTGATATTATTTGATCGCCACTGGCCATGGACTTGTGCAGGACCAAAAGATCCACAAATGAGTTGTCAGCTCAAAAATTTAAAAGGAATGAAAGTTATTAGAGAGTAAAGAAAGGAATGAGAGGGGATTAGGCAACCAACTCTTTCACTCACTATATAAAACTCAATTATGTTAGCTAATTTACGCCTATTTCAATATGTATAACTCAAGGTTAACTGACATAGTGATCTATCAACACGCAGCCCAAACCACTGGTCGGATCGAGCTGGTATTGGGCCGGTAGATGCTATGACATAGGCATTCGCTAAGAAAGGATTTTTGTTAACTCTACAACTACTGAAAGCTATGAAACTTTGTCAATTTTAAACCGATCGGGCTAAGACTTTGCATGCATAAAGCTACTATGACATAGGCAGCACAGACTTAAAATACACTTATGAGATTAATTACCTCGAAATATTTTTTTATAAAAAATAGCGGGCAAGTAACCGGAGAGATAAAAGTGAACAGCAAGAACGGAATTGGGCTCCTTCCAATAGGTTTCCGGTTCTCTCACTCACCGTACAAAACGCCGTTATTCTGTAAGAGTAAGATCGGTCTTAGAGCTGTAACTAACTGATTGGTAGAGTATCTACCACAGTAGTTCCAGGTTAATACCACTATGCTTTTTACTGGTTTTGTATTTTAATCTATCTCCACTCATCGGTCAAAGTAAGCTTTGTGAAAAAACCTGTCTTTCAGAAGAAATTATTCTACATGTATAGAAATAAGGTCTTTTACCATCTGTGGGACATGTATTGGCTGTTACAGAACGTTATATTATATTTAATTCTGAGTCTAATACGCCAACATCTTTGTCAATTTTAATAACTTTTATATTTTTTTAGTCCCAATTCAAAATCTATCCCTAAAAAACGAAAAGATTTTTTAGGAAAATCTATTAAGAGCAAATTAGTCCTCTATCTAGTTGATAGAGACACATTCTAACAACAATGTTCTAGTTTTAGTTGTTAAGCTTACAAAGGAAGTTAAGGGGAACTTACAGTCAAGATCCACAAGGAAAGTGGCATTTCAAACTGAAAGCTAAGTAAGATATTTAATTCAAAATTTTCGGCTACAGCACACTAACGCAGTGGCGTGTAATGTAATTGTTATCGTTTTAAATTCACATTTGGACGCTCATAAGAAATAATGTGTCAAGCCGTTGTTGTCAAAATTAAGTCCGTGTTGACTTAATTTTGAGAAAATGGCGTCAAACATATTTTTAATAAATTTATTTGAAGAACTATATAACCATCTTTTCTTTTATATTTTAATAGATGGTATTAATTAAAAGCAAATTGGTAAAACGAAAAGTTTCATCTAAAAATAAGTTTTCAAATGTATGAGATTATTGTATAAATTGCAAAATATCGAACGCACTTGAAATTCGAAACATTAAATTAAGAAACTTATTTTCGTACTTATTTAGTTTTGATGCTTGAAATTTTTTTGCATAATGTAAAATACATGACGCATTTTCAGAATACATCAATATCTTCGAATGTGATTTTTTGTGGGTTCACACATTATTGCTTATCAGCATCAATTTAAGTAATCAAATGTATAAGTAATTTTGACAAAAATTGTAATATAAAATAATAATAAATCGATAACTAAAATATCTAAAAGTCTGTAATTTAACTTTAACTATGAAATACTACATAGTGCACACTATATAGGTATAGTCTATAATGCGGACATCCTCCTGCGCTCCTTTTGTCTACACTCATATTATAAATAGAAAAAGATTTGACTGTTTGTTTGTATTAATTTGGTTCCGAAATTACTATACGGATAAAAAAAATTGCGTTGGTTGGTTGGTCATTAAGGAAGGAATAGGCTATATCACATCAGCCTACAACTCATAAGACCAAAGAAGTAAAGTAACGCGAGTAAAACCACGGGGTACAGCTAGTGAAGTATAAAAAAGATATACTTAAATAAAGTGAATTGCCACCGCCTTAAATATTAAGTCAAACATAAACTCGTGGTCTAACATCCCGAAGTTAAACTGTATGTTCGTCTTATTTCCGGACAGTAAATTCAGAAGCTATTACCTTTTATGGCGTCGTTTGCTGACCAAATGCAAGGTTTACATCGCGAGGATACTTTAAATATATTCATGTTTAGCTATTTTGTATTCCTAATAAAAAAATTCGAAAATGAATATTAAATTAAATTTATTTATGGTCTTGTTGATATTAAATTTCGTGCTCTCTTTAAAAATAAAAAAAATTGATATGTCTGTTTGTAATTTCAACTTAACAGCTTTAAACTTAATTCGTATGAAAGTTTACAAATATACCTTGTATGTAAATACCTTGTAAGGTATTTACATCAAACTTACAATTTTTAAATTTTTTATGTCTATCTGTCTGTTTGTTCCGGCTAATCTCTGAAACAGCTGGGCCGATGTTACTTTCACTCACAGATAGTTAATGTTATAAAGGCTACTTTAAATTAATAAAAAATACGCGAAAACAAAATTGAAACCAATGGAATAGTGAACAATATTCAAGAAGAAATGTTAAACATTATATAAATATAATTTTTCCTCAAATTAACGCGGGCGAAATCGCGGGGCACATCTAATTTATAAATTTGTAAGAGCGATATTTAAATATACATACATACTAGCAACACGCAGCGGCTTCTTCCGGGTTATACATAGACTTACAACACTGTATCTATAATAAAATCCCACAAACAGTTTTACATTTGCCACTTAATAAGTTTAAAGCCTACGTTAAAAAATCTTTAATAAATAAAGCATATTATACCATACAAGAATATTTTGACGACAAAGTGGCGTGGATTTGATAAGCGTTGATTTTCTATCCGGATAACATAATTAAAATGTAATAAAAATACATTATGTATAAATGATTTTAAAAGAGTTACTATCGAGTTTCTTGCCGGTTCTTCTCGGTAGAGACTACATTCCGAACCGGTGGTAGCTTTATAAAAATCAAAAATGAAAATATGACATGTAACTTGACGATTCGAAAGTGCTGTTAAAGCCCATTTGAATAAAGTATATTTTGAGTTTGAGTTTGAGTTTGAGTTTAGGGTAACCCTTTAGGAAGTAGGGAGAGGAACATGTATTTGTAACCAGAAGTGACCATATTAAATTCCATATTTTTCACTTCGAAAATATCGGACTTTTATACAACCGTCCATTTCTCTTTGTGCCCATTTGCGGGAGAAATTTCCGAAAATACTTTCTTAGTTATGCTTAAAACATAAAAGGTACTATCGGCCTCAATTTCTAGTTTGCAACCTCAGCGGTTTAGGCTCTGCATTGATAACCAGTCAGTCCGGAAAAGTAATTATAAATTTATAGATTAGAATATATTATGAGAATATAGTTTTTTACCGATCGAAGAAGTTATCGAGCGTATATTTATGTTCTACAACTTAATTCGTTTAAAAAATTTCAACAAATCGAGTGTCTTTAATTAATCTCAATTGTGGGAAAAATATAAGATAATAGCTGGTGCTCGCGACTTCGTCTGCGATGTTTGTGATGTTACGTCATAGTAGCTATATGCATGCAAAGTCTCAGCCCGATCGGATTAAAATTAACAAAGTTTCATACAAAGTTTCGTCTCCTATTTTATCCCCTTGGGGGTAGAATTAATCAAAATCTTTTCTAAGCGGATGGGTACGTCATAACATCTACCTGCATGCCAAATTTCAGCCCGATCCGTCCAGTGGTTTGGGCTGTGCGTTGATAGATCACTTTGAGTCAGTCAGTCACCTTTGAGTTATATATATTTAGATATTCTGGAATTTTTTAATGGAAACAGAAATTAAACGGGAAAAACCGATTTAAAATATCTGTATATCCAATATATAATAAATAATATATAATAACCTTCTTTCATATGTGTAAAGTTACATAATAGATGTACATATAATATTTGCAAAAATATTTGGACGGTGGGAATTTTTTTCATTTAACCTTGTTAAAGATTTAATTAAAAAAAAAACGATACAATTATATATTTTAAATTTTCGCGATTTTTATAATTCATATTTTTAATAACGGGTCTGATCGCGATAATCAGTCAGCTCGTGCAACTTCGTCGAAATGTGGGGCAGTAAAAAAAGGTATTAGTACAATTAATTATCGCGATAAGACCCTTTATTTAAAATATGAACCATTGTACAATAACAGCCTATACATCTCCCACAGCCTCGTCAAGGACTATTCCTATTAAGGAGAAAACTAGATTTTTAATTGCTCCAAGAGATTGGCGAATATACACATTTTAGTATAGATTTATTACCTCCGATCCAAAAAGGGGTGAAAATTGAATATTCAAAACATTGTTAAGCGTGAAATCATGCGAGATAAGAGAGTGGCATCATATCAAGTCCGCCACAATGAGGGGCCAATCAGAGACAATCGCGTTCACTCCGAACAGTGAAGCGACTCATTAGTGCCCCAATACTACGTGACTTGGCTTGCGAGATACGACGTCCTAATTCAACGTTCGATATTTCTCATTTTGTGAAGCGAGAAATTATCTTAACTTGGTGGCTAATTGTGTAAAACTATCGCCATCAAAACATATTTTGACTGATAAAGGAGGTGTTTTAGGACAAAAATCAGAAACCAACCACAATGTAGCTTTTTATGAGAGCAATAGCTTAACGCGATTTGCTGAATTATTATTGACGAGGACGAAAACTGTCACTTTTAAAAACATGCTAGATTCAAACATTTCTGATATTTCAACTAAAACTCTTTTTTTAACTGTCCTTTGGCATACTTTTATAGAAATAGTTTTTGAGTTTGTAGTTTTAGTGTGAGATGTTTGTTTAATTATATTATTCGATACAATACACCTTTTAGATTTTAACAGCGTGTATATGGTTCTCGTTTTTTTTTTTAATATTAAGAGCTCTATTGTTAGTTAGTATTCATTATTATTACAATTTCCATTAAAACAGTCATTGTAGCTAGCACTTGTAAAGACTCATAATGGGATGCCAATCAGAAATAATCATTTCGTTCTCAGCAGTGAAGAGACTCATTAATGTTCCACATATTACTCGACTGAAGAGCGCTTGATGTGAAGCCCTAATTTCAACCGAAATTTCGGTAGTTGAAATGAAGTAAAACTAGTTGAGCCTCGCGGCTTTATCTTTGGAATATAAATTTGGAATATATATAAATCTATTAATCTATGTAAACGTAAAGCAACCTGCAAACGTTCCGCTGCTCTCCTCTCGTATTAAAGAGAAAGTTAAGAGCTTAATCCACCACGCTGCTCCACTCCAGATTGGCGAATACAAATGTACATGTGTAAGACTTTTTCTCGGTTCACATGCAACATGTATGCTGCATCCACTGCGAGGTAAGGCGTCTTTTCATATCAAGAAGAAAGTGCAGGACATCCATGATCCAGGCTCCTCACGACGTTTTCCTTCACCGCCGAGCTTGATAAGAGTTTATACACAAATTTAGCACGTGAAGACACAGAGGTGTTAGGCTGGGTAAGCAACCCGGGATCATCGGTTGAGATCAACGTATTATAACCACTAGTCTATCTCATATAAAGTTTGTTTAAACGCGCTGATCTCAAAGACTACCTCTCTGATTTAAGAAACTCTTTCTTCGTTAGATAGAAATGAAAAAATAAAATAATCAAATTACATAACAACGTGCAATTAGTTATTGTAGTGGAGCGGTAATTACGAATGCGGGTGACGCCGAGAATAACAACTATTCCAGGATATAAAATATCTCAATTCTAAATTTTATAAAAATACGTTGAGAGCGTGAACAACTAACATAGACATCGCTTCACAAATTTAAGCACTTTTGATGAGTTTAAAAAGCAATGTGACTACTTTAATTATTAACCGAAAATATTAATTTTTACATTTTTTTTTATTATATGAGAATGACATTTGTAAGTTTTACTCTCTTAATTGACATAAAACAACTCTGTAACCTTGTAACAGTTACTCGAGTTAAGGTTGCGTCTGTCACTAAGGCATTTATAGTCAATTATTTCAGGTGTAAAGCAATCAACTTATGTAAATCTTTATGAAAGTCTGAGAGCAAAACTTATAAGTGTAATTCTCAGCTTAGTTAAAACTTATGTCCAAAATGACGGACACGTTGGCGCAGTGGTCACTGCAACTGACTGTAGCGTTAACGGTCGCGGGTTCGATCCCCGCTCACGGCAAATGTCTGCATTGGCCATACGGATCTTTGTCGTGGTCTGGGTGTTTGTGTTAGTGTTGTGTATGTTTCCGGACCCCCGACACAAGGTCACAAGAACTTAATGGGGGCCGTTGAGTGAGATGCGTTTATTTATAATTATTAAAAATGACGTATCACACAATAACTTTGGACGCTGATAAGCAATAGTGTGACAAATGGACGCTGATAAGCAATAGTGTGTCAAGCCACACGAACTTCATTTTGAGAAAATGGCGTCTAAAGATGTCAATCATATTCATAATAAACTTTTTTGAATAAGTATTTATCCATATTTTCTTTTAATTTTTGATAAAAGGTATAAAGCATTAAAAGCAGGTTGATATATTTAATATATTATCTAGTAAAAAGTTTTTAAATATGTAAGATTATTGTATAAATTACAAAATAAGAAACGACCTGGAAATTCGAACTAATTTATTAAAAAACTTTTCCCCTACTTATTTAGTTTATATGACTTTATTTTTTATTGAATAATGTTAAATAGGTGATGCAGTATCAGAATACATCAATATCTCCGAATTTCACTTATTGTGGGTTGACACATTATTGCTTATCAGCATCCAAATATATACCTTTTGAAATAGTATATGTGTATAAAGAGTATGACATTCTTTGTAAATAATTATAATGTCTTGGAACCTTAGGGCTAATACAAATTATTTTTATTGTCATAAAGTAAAACGTTTATAAATTTCAACTTAATTTATTAAACGAATAGCATAATGAAGATATTATTTTTTTTTAAGAATAGAAATTTATTTTCTAGACATTATTATTAAAAAAAAAATTGCGTACTTAAAGTCTAATTTATATATTTTTGTACAACGAGTTTCATTTCGATAAACCTAAAGTATAATAATATATTTTAATAAAGTATTTTATAAATACATATGTATCTGATAATGATGTATTTTATAAATAATAAATTTCTCCTTGTAATTTCGCCGTCACAAGTTTCATTTGACAAGAATTACGTGTAGTAGAAATACTTTCCAAAATTAATATAAGTATTTTAACATTATGTAGTTTCAAACCTACGCACTCCCTAGTCTGTGCCTATTTTCAGGCGACTTAAAAAAGGAGAAGGTTCTCAATTCGTAGCGTTGGTTTTTTTTAAATGTTGGTTACCTCATATTTTTGAACTGAAAATTATTTTTTTATTCGAACGGGTATACTTCGAGATTGGTTCCATATAATTATTATCAAAAATAAATTTTAAATAGTTATTTCTACATAAAAATTAAGAACTTAACTTGTAACTGCCGATAATTTAAAAGTATAGAAGATCTATAAAAATAAGTTGTAGGTTTCTAATCTGCGAAGATCATGAATATAATTAAAATTGGTTGAACGACTTATCCAGAAAAAACTTAACTGAGATAGAAACAAAGTTATATAAATATGACATATATATATACATGAAGTGTATATAAGTTGTCAGATTTCCGGGAAATCCGGGACATCCCGGAATTTCGCGTCTTTTACTGTGTGCACGAATCAGATTATACTGTCCCGGATTCTGAATACATACAATTTTTTTGCAAGAATGTTTTTTAATCTTTCAACTTTTTAAATCAATAAATAGAATACAAGAAATATTGTTTTTTTTTTTTTTTAATATTTGATGATAATTAAATTTTAATGCCTTTGAGAAAATTATTACTTCTATATTTCGAAATGTGGCAATAGTCTTTATTTTTAATCTATAAAATTACTAAAAAATTGTATTTTTCTTTATATTGTACAGTAGTTAATTAATTAAGAACTAAAAAAGTTTGGAAAATGATAAACTTTTATCTGGCAACCCTGATTGAGGCACTTTGGATGACATAGTGTTCACGACAATATAAATAAAAAAAAAAAACTCTTTCTATTCCTCCATGAGCAATTCACGGCAACATTTCTTCAAACATCACATTTGTTACAAATGATATTCTCACGAAAATAGCATTTCGAATTAAAACAACAAGCCAATGGTGTCTTTTTTGTCTAACGGCACACAGAAAAGAGGCCATCTTTTTTTTATTGACAACAAGGGACGTATAAAAACACGAGAGGAAAATTCATTGCTAGCTTTCAAATCTTGGTTTCGTACATTTGGTTTAAAAGACTTATTATCAACGTTTTTACTATAAAAATATTGAAAATTTAATAGCAATATATATTGTTACCTATCAACTTGTAATAAATTCGTGTAATAAATTCTCCTATGAAGGATATGATAGGAGTTTAATACATAACACTATTTGGATATACTTCCATTTACTAATTCAACGTGTAACGCTCTGCGTTGTCCATCGAGTCGACATCTCTGTTCTCAATAACCACATAAAATTCGATATCTTTTCATATAAATGTAATATTAATTTAACTGTAACTTCATTTACATTTAAATGCATCGTAACGGAAGAGGTCACGTGCGACTGCACACGTGGCTTAATAAAGATAAAATATAGCAGCGATAAGACCAATATAATACTGTTACCGAACATTTTAGAATCTATTCACGTATTTAAAACGTAATCTGACATTAGCTATTACATTACGAGTATCTAATACATTAAAGGTATTATTGAATTCGATTGTATTTTTGGCTTATGAATTATTACAAACAACACGACACAAATCAAATATTTCTATATCTTGTCCATTTATTTTTAACATCAAAAAGCCGAACCCAAAGTCTTTACAGCAAATTAATTGAAAATACCCGCGCGAAACAAACGCCGAGATCGCTAGGAAGCAAACAAAATAAAACACCAATTTATTCCGTTGCTCATATTGTGAATCAAAAATTTAATTAATGACGAAACGCTTTAAGCTCCGACTGAATAAACAAAACATTTGTAAACCATTTATCTGACACTTCAATCTGAATCCAGAACGATTTCACAGTAGAAAAAGACGAATTGAGGCATTGGAAATCACTCCATAGGATCGGAGTTTGAAATCCCCTGGCGTTGAACACGAGAAAAAAAAAATTGGAAAAGTTTCTCGCATCCATCACGAATTCAAAGAGTTTTTTGGGACAACGAGTGATTTTAATAGGCGTCGGCCGTTTATCAAGTTAGAGAGATTTAAATGTTGATGATTTAATGGTAGCCAATCAAGAAATGGATCGGGTGGCAGGTGGCCTTTTGTTCGTGTTGTGACCATCCATCGAGGTGATAAAGAATGACGGATTCCATATGATGGATACCGAGCGGTGGTTTTGAATAATGGTTATAAAGGCTAGTTTAGAGTGAATGTATATGGTTTTTGGGTTCCATAATTTCAATCGTATAAAAATATAACGTACTAAAATATATGGTTTGAGTTTTCTTTTATATTGCTATTTAGGAAGAAGAAATTACAGGTCCTAAGCGTGAGGAAAGAAGGTACACGAAAAATAATAAATAACGATAGGAGTTGTTTGAAGAAGGATGTATTAAATTTGGTAAAAAAAACTATAAAAATTCTGGCACTATTGTCTTGTAAGTCAGAGCGAAATCTCTTTTTAAAGTTGACATCGTAACCCCAGTTAAGTTGGGTCGGAGATGCACATAGTGCTCTCTGCAAAGGTTGCCAATACAAAAGCATTGCTAAAGACTTTATTTCAAATAATTATTTTATGTTTTTCTTTTTAATGTGCGATTAGGGACATTGTTTTTAAATAATAATAAAAAAATAATAATAATAATTTCGTTGCAGCAGAAACGGTCGTCAAAGTCCAAAAATGTAATTCAATGTTACAATTTTACCTAACAATGCTCAAAATACGTACCATGTGCTAATTATTCTTAAATGTAATTTAGAATAAGCTAAGTTATATAGTTTAAGTAGTGTAAGTGATTCACTTTGCACTGCTAACCTTGCAAATATAATTTTAATGTTATGAAAATGAGAGAAGACAACACTGCGAAAGATAGAGAAAGAGATAGAATAAGATAGAAAAAGAATAGCTAACTTAAGTTTTATAATACTAATAGCGAACCCTCGCGGTTTTACTCTCGCTTAACTTAAACTTTTCAGCTCCTGTTTTACCCATTTAGGGATCGTATTTAGCAAAATGTTTGTCTCAGTGAGCACCAGCGTCCTAAAAGGAATCCCCATCCAAAACTTAAAATTCCTAACACTTATAGTTTCTGAGATTTCGTGATGAGAGAGTGAAGTGACCTTTCCCTTTTTAGGGTTCCGTAGTAAAAACGGAACCCTTATAGTTTCGCCATGTCCGTCTGTCTGTCTGTCTGTCTGTCCGTCTGTCTGTCTGTCTGTCTGTCCGCGGCTTTGCTCCGAAACCCTTAATACCAGAAAGCTGTAATTCGGTATGAGTATACATATAAATTACGCCAAGAAAGTCGTACAATAAAATCTTAAAAATATTTTTTTTTCAGGGTGTCTTCCCTATGTGTTAAGAGAGACCAAAAATTTTTTTTCTCATTTATACCATGTTGTGGGGTATCGTTAGATAGGTCTTTTAAAAATGTTATAGGTGTGGGAAAACCATTTTTCCGAACGACGAACTGTTTCCGAAATATTAAGCTTTGAAGTGTCAATTTTTCATAGAGTCAAGTGTCCCCCCCCCTCTACCCACTAAACTGCTGCGTCTAAAAATATGAAAAAATTCACGATAGTGGTACATATAATGAATTTAAAAGGAAAATTATCACGGCTATGTGGGTTCTTATGGTTATCGAGTTATAGATGATCTAAGTAAAAATAAATATTTCACTTTTTAAAGCATCACACTATGTAAATATTAATAATTTTAAATTAATATATGAATTTAAATGAATAAATAAATAAATATTTAATAAGTTTTAATTAAAATAAAATATAAAATAAGATATAAAACAATGTCTCAATAAAACATGTCGCGAATGATTCTGAATCGCGCTTATGAAGTTTTCAACCAAATCTCCATAGATTTCATAGGCGCTAATCAGGAAGGAAAATTATCGGCGCTAAGTATATTTTACAAGTGTTAGAATAATAAATAATCGACGAAAGCGACTTAACAATCAAACAAACGAATTTACTTTGCCATTTATGGTATAACATAAAAGATACGGATTACGTACATACCTATCTCTTATTCTCTTCTTAAAGAGAAATTAAAAATAATTTTATAATAATAAAAAAATATATTGTATAAACTGACTTAAAAAAGGAAATTCCCAGTTCGTCGTAAACTTTTTTACGAAAATAGGTACTCGAAGATTGCTTGACCGATCTTGACAATTCTGACAACTACGGAACCCTACATTGTGCGTGGCCCGACACGCACTTGGCTGATTTTTATATATAATTAGACTAGCGGTTCCTCGCAGCTGCGCCCGCTTATGCCGGGTATATCATACCGAATATATCCGGATATATCATCTCTTATACAGGGGCTAGGGAGTAAGGAATGATTTTGAAATACTGGTATTTAGTTATTCACACTGAGAAATATTTATGTATAGTTTAAAATAATCGGTCAAAAATATGTTTTCTCTATATAAATTTATTGCACCACTTGTATTATATAGAAGATGATATTGATACATTTTGTATTTCACATTTCATTACTATTATCCAGAAGTATTTAGTTTAAGTTAATACGAACACCGAATAAGATTTCTCAATCAAAAGTTTTTAGCTCTTTTCATTCTTTAGGGAATATCGAAAAATTCTTACACATAAAAGACACCTACTGCCAAAATTTCAAGCTTGTAGCCTCAGCCTTAATGAATCAGTCAGTCATTCAGTCAGTCAGTCAGTCAGTCAGGACAAGTGATTATATATTTATAGATAGATTACTTCTACAATTTTATATTATCATTAGTGTTATATTACACGTAAAGGATTTTGAAATGTTATTTTAAAGAGAAATCGAGACGAGTCAGTTCTCACAAACTCGGCACTCGTTTTGTGAAATCCAAATGCGAACGTTTATTATATACATCAGAAAACTTAATAAAACTTCTACATACTCACGGTAAATTCTCAGTAAATTTTAAATTTAGAAACTCTGAGCAAATTTACTTAGATCATAAATTAAACCTCCGAGATATTTTTATAAACAGATTCAGTATGAAATATCAAAAAATATATCTGAAATAGCTCACGAACATGCCTTTGATAAATGCGCAGTACATCGAGGCGTAATGTCTATAAGGCACTCGTTGATTTGTTGCGACGTCGCCCCAGAATTGATTGAAAACCGACTCGACGCTTCACTCGGGCGTGTCGAGGATAGTATTCGAGCTGTTCAGACAGCACGAGATCAAATTATTTGACGTAGCGATTTTAAATAAATATAACTGAAGAGAGCACGGTGTTTGTGGTTGTTAGTGCAGTTTTGAGGTTAAATCATCTTAAATACTAGCGTTAGACGTGTAAACTGTACATGACAATTGTGTCTCTAAGGCTGCTAGACTCATTTTACCTTAGGTACATTGTTATCATATGTGACCGCGACATGCGAATGGACACATAGTTGCTTAGGTAGGTGGTAACCACCTAACTAAGCAACTATGTGTCAACTATCTCCCGTAGGACCTAGTAAATAAATTAAAATAACAGGCAGGTTAGATGGAAGGATATACATTTAAATAAAGAAGGGATCTAATAAGTATATAAAAGTTATGAATATTTTTTATTGTACACGAAAAATATAAATAAAACAAAATATATGATAAACATTGATATACAATGTACAAAAGCGGAATTTTTCAAGTAGAAACCTCTTTCAGTCGATCCTGTAATTGCATTAAGGGATAGTTAAGATTATTTTGCAGAACCAAAAGATTTTGCTGCGTTTTATATATGCGATTCGGTATCGTCTGAAGACCCCCTGTTTCCGGTATCGTACAGCACCGCGGTAAAAGCAATTCTAAGCTTCTATCCGAGATGGACTGCGAAATTGACGGATCGTGCCGAGATGGTGCCTGAGTTTGTTTTAGAATCGAGTCAAATGAATTCAATTTGGCTACCGATTTCTGGGTTCGAAATTTGAACTTCGGAATTTCGTACTCTTTTATGACAGAGCAATCACTCTTCAAATTTTTAAGCTTGATTGAATTTTTACTTGAATGATGATTATAATTTTTAATGAAAATTATTTCAATATTGATCTTGAAAAAAAATTAGTTGAAATTTTAATTTTCAAACCCAGAGACAGAAGTATTTCTTTTTATAACTAGACTAGATTTGCTCCTGTGAGTCGTATCATAATGTAATAAAGCCTATAACCTTCTTCAGTAAATTTATTAAATTTCGATTCGAAATCGATTAAATCTTTCCTCTTTATAACATTAGTGTAGATGTATAAAAAGTCTAATGTGATTATAAAATAAATAAAACCTAGGTGACACGTGCGAATATTTTGCTATTTTAGTTATTATAATTGTTATAATTTTAAAATAAATTATATAATTAAATTTTTTATTTTGATATATTTAGGGATCTATCTGACTTTCCGTTAATAGATCAAAAAATGAACTTCAAATTGGCGTATGTAACATTAATTTTGATGCAGTATTAAGGGATATTTTACTACGGACAAAAAAACGGCCAGAGGCAGGTAGTAGTTTCTACATAGTTTTTTATGCATAGTTTATTTTACTCAATTTCGATTTATTAGTTTTATGTTTGGCTTTGAAAACATCGCTGGGAATTCATTCCTTTGAGCTTCTACGAATTTCATTTACCTGAAGGGAGCGAATATCCTAATCCAATATTCAATTTAAATTTCAAAGACCGATGAAATATAAGGCTTAGTATTGAGTCAATTAATTCTAATTTGTTTCAAAACTAAATTTATTAGATCGTTGATGTAAAGATTTTTTTGATTTAATTTTCGTCAGTAATAAAACGCTTCGATGAATCGTGTTTTTCTAGGACGTATCGATGATGATAAGCAATAATGTGTCAACCTACGAAAGGTGAAATTCTAAGATATTGGTGTATTTTGATATTGTATCATCTATTTAATATTATTCAATACAATATAAAGTCATGTAAACTAAATAAGTACGGAAAAAGTTTCTTAATTAATTGTTTCGAATTTTAAGGTCGTTCCATATTTTGTAATTTATACAGTAGTCTTATATTTGGATGCTGATAAGCAATAATGTGTCAACCCACAAAAAGACGAATTTGGAGATATTGATGTATTTTGATTGAGCGACACCAATTTAATATTATTAAAAATGAATTTAAGTCATTTAAACTAAATAAATATGGAAAAGAGTTTCTTAATTTAATGTTCCAAATTTCAAGTGCGTTCCATATTTTGCAATTTATACAATAATCTCAAATTTTTGAAAAACCTTTTATTGAATAACAGATTATAAATGTTAATCTGCTTTTAATTCATTATACATTTTATTAAAATAAAAAACAAAAGATGTATAAATCCGTCTTTAAACAAATTGATTCGGAATAGGTTTGACATCTTTAGACGCCATTTTCTCAAAATGAACTCCGTGTGGGTTGACACAGTATTGCTTATCAGCGTCCATATTAAAAAAACTTTTTATTAGATAATATATTAAATATATCAACCTGATTTTAATTAATTATACATTTTATCAAAAAAAAATCTGGATATTCAAATACATTTATTAAAAATAGGTTTGGCATCTTTAGACGCCATTTTCTCAAAATGCAGTTCGTGTTGCTTGATACAGTAGTGTTTATCAGCATCCATATATGTTTATTGCATTGTTTTTTTTCGCCTCTCGATCGCTAGATGCCACAGGCACACGAATTGATATACAGATACACGCGTCAAACTTAAAACATCCTTTTTTGGTCGGGGGTTAATATATATGTCGGAGGAAGACGTCAACTTGATAGTTCTTTTAATTATATCACGAGTTATTAATTATTTACTAAAATACAATTTGTTAAAAATAATGTTAAATTTATTTAATTTTGTTTGCGTGTACATTATTTTTAAATTTGAATTAAATGTTCTTTATTTTGTGGATTGCATTGACCAATCAGAGCAGAACGTAAGACTCGAGCGGGGTCGAGGCGCCATCTTGACAACAATGGCGAATCGCGGGAATATGAGAATAGTTGTAGATCATGGATAAATTATTGTATTGATTTAAGACAGTTGTGGTGGAGATATTGGTGTTGTGAGATTAGTGTCACGAACCCGCTGCTCGTATAAAATAGTTACAATTCATATTCTAAATTATTAATCGTGAAATAATTATTTTGTCTTTCTATTCAAAAGTGACCTCTTCAACATTGTAAAACTATAATAAAATTGTGTGAAATAGTAATACGTTGTTTTGTGCTCGCATTTAACCCTCATGACGCCCACTGGAACTTTGCTAATTACTGATGATGTCGATGAGAATGGTGCTTCTCCGACATATATATATTCTTCTATTTTTCTTCACTTGTCTTATTTAGCAAACATAAATGTCGTATTTCTAACCTACGTAAGGGTTGGAGACGAGAATTTGTCGACCGAATTATTGACCTGAATATTTTTTATAATGAAATATTAACAGGAAAAATAATGTTAGAAAATTCGTGATCATCGTTCCGGGTATTGTTACCAAATAGGACAAGTACAGAAAAATAGGCTATAAGAATATTGTACGATGCCATACCGTTCCTCGGATTGCGATACATCTTTGTCACTTATTGTTTGCAGTACGAGAAGGTTCTAAGCATATCACAATTGGATGCTGATAAGCAATAATGTGTCAACCCGCAAAAAGACAAATTTGGAGATATTGATGTATTCTGATAATGCATCACCTATTTAACATTATTAAAAAGAAATTGAAGTCATATAAACTAAATAAATACGGAAAAAAAGTTTCTTAATTAATTGGTTCGAATTTCAAGTGCGTTACATATTTTGCAATTTATACAATAATCTCAAACATTTGGAAAACTTTTTATTAGACAATATATTTAATATATCAGTCTGATTTTAATTTATTATACCTTTTATCAAAAAATAAAAGAAAATATGGTTATATACTTCTTCAAACATATTTGTTAAGAATAGGTTTGACATCTTTAGAGGCCATTTTCTCAAAATGAAGTCCGTGTGGCTTGACACAGTATTGCTTACAGGGTCCAATTAACTTCGATCAATCAATCAATAGATGGCGCGCTTAACGCTGTATGTCATGTTATGCGAAGCCGCGAGTGAATGCTAGTGTACCATAAAAATATGATTTGAGCGTCTTCACTATAATAACACTCGTGTCTTTTTAAGAAATTTCTTCGTAAGGATTTTATTAGACATCTAGATAAAAATATCTAAAGAAGAAAATACGTTCTTATTATTTTATTTTGAAAAGCCATTCTACCTGTCTTTTTATCAGTCTCATATTAAGGTTTAGGGCGTTTACAAACGCGGCGTGTTTTGGGCTCGAGAAAAATATTGTTTTTATATACAAGCGGTATGTTATTATCAAATGATTTCAAAAAAGAGGGTCTCAGTGTTTTTTTCACTTTAGAACTTTTTTATTTGTCAACCGATTTTATAAAATTATTTTCCGAAAATCAGTTCAGAAATTATTTGAAGGGATATAAGTACAAGCCGATTTGAGATTTTTTTATCAAAAACGATTTAATAGTTTGCTAAGTTTGTAAGTAAATACATATGTATATATATATATAAAGAAAAATACATATATAATTTACTTTTACAGTTGATTTTTTAAAGTCCTTATTATTAAGTTTATTTAAATGCTCGTATCACTTGACTTTGACGTCGAGTGAACGAATTATACGCTTAGATGTCGCTTGTGTAGATACATGTAAAGACTTCATATACCAATAAAACACCTAGTCTGTGAATGCCCTAAGGCTTAGGCAAGTTACCTATTGTAACAAATAGTCCCTAGCATGGCATTCTAAATTTGTGAGCCATTCCACTACATTCAGTCTCCAGTGCACAATCGGATTTATTTCAAGAACTAATAGCTCCTACGAACTGTCAAGTCGCACAATATGTTATGGCCGTCGGGTGGAACGTTTTGAACAAATTGGTAAAGTACCCGGTATTTGAATTATGTCTTGAGACTTGTTAAGTTTTTTTTTTTTAGTTTTGTTGATGGGATGTTTGGAGAAAATTTTTTAAATTGAAATACAATGTTACATATATGTTATTCATAACTGATCATGATATTCTAATGGAGTCCGTTAAGTGTGAAGCATAAGCATTTAATATTATTATTTATTTATTAATAAATTGAAAATGCAAATTCAAATAATTGAATTTAATTTAGTTGTCTAAATAATAATTATAATAATTATCTCGATATTTTTCATCTTATATTTTTATATTTACTAGCGGCCCGCGGCTTAGTTCGAGTTACATATAGTCTTACAACCCCTTATTTAGCCGCTTAGGGTATAAATAAAAAAAACAACAACAATATTCATGTACATATATTTGTAACAAGAAGAAAATATATTAAATTTCGTGTTTTTCTTTGGAAATGACGAACTTTCATACAAGTGTTCATCACTTATTTTATTGTTTTTGTTGATGATATATCCAAAAATCCTGTCAGAATGGATATCATTGCAAGTTAATTTTATCAATGGTTTAGGTTTTGCGTTGATGAATCAGTCAGGACAAGTAATTTTATATGTATAGATTACGAAATATATTATTATCAAAAATGTAATCATATCTTACCATTATTTCATAAACAAACACGAATAAATACTACTTAAACATTGTTCAATATAAGTGAAACTATATAATAATCACTCAAAGCGTAACAAAAAAATATAAATGCGGAAAAAACTCTTTCGAAAACAAAGTGAATAAGGGGTAGACTATACGCAAGTTTTTATAATAGCAATGTTTTCCGTGCTCTCAAAAGAACTAGAAGCCAGTAATTAATTGAAGAGAGATGTACTTTTTTCCACAAACATTCTGATACTGACTGTGGTTATTCAAAAACATTCACAAATATTTTCATCCAGCCTAGTGTGCTGGTTTCTTTATATTGATATGCATGGAATAAAGATGGCGTAACGTCGCTTTGTATAATGTTGTGTTCATCTCTAGCATTACTGGGTATATGGTTTGTTTAGAATTCATATCATGGAATATAAAAGAGGGTGATGTAGTGTTAATAAATGTGTTTAGTTATTTTCGACGTATAGCTTGAGAAGATTGTGTTTGTAATGTTACTGTTTTGAGGACTAATTGTATAAAACTATCTCTTATGAAAATATGTAATCCTATCAAAACGTAAGAGACTTTGACAGTGAATGTATTTTCTTTTTGTTAAAATATATTAAAATGTAGTAGCGAATATTTTACAAGAGGATAATTATGTAAAACTATCGCTAGTTGGAGTTGATTTCTATTTTTTGTATTAAACAACTTTTTAAACGTCAGAATGTGACATGTTACAATAGTAGAGAGTGTATTAAGCCACTAGTTTCAGATTAGTTTGTTTGATAGGTATGCTAATTGATTATTTTAGTTTCTTATTTTGATGTTACTTTTAAGTTACACTTTGATTTATTGAAGGAGTTTTACATGATATAGAGACATGTATCATAACAAAATTCATTTCAAAATTCGAGAAGAGCAAATCGGAGAAAGGATTTAGTCTGAAGGTTATCATAGATAGGATCAGGCATTAATTCAAGTTTTTTATAATACTCTTATCCGAAAAGAGGATAGTAAAGAGCAATATGATGTGGAAATCTGCAAATCATTTCATTAAATCAGCGACGAATCCAGATTAAGCTTTTTCTTAACAAAAAAAGGACACTATTGCCTAATGGAACATAAACAAATTTTCAAAAATATTATAAACTAGCTTTTGCTTGCGACTTACCTTACTTAAATGTAGAGTTTGTTAAGACGGAAGAGCTTCTAAAAGTCTTTCTTCTCTCTATCTGACACGACACGCCACCTTCTGAAAATTAATTGTACTATGAATACAACCTTTTCGCACACTGAGTTGATAAAGCTTTATCGTAATCAGATGAACGATATAACATCGCATAATATACGAACCAACAAACAAATATTAATAGCTATATTATAAACTAGCCGGTGCCCGTGACTTAGTCTAAGTTACTCCTGATAACATTAGCCATCTGCTAAAGAAAGTTCTGTCAAAATCGGTCCAGCCGTTTTAAAGATTAGCCAGTACAAACAGACAGACAGACAGACAGACTAAAATTTAAAAAAATTATATTTTTATGTAAGTAAATATATACTTTCATGTGCATTTAATGAAAACCTGTTATTTTAAAATAACAAACAGATATTTAAATTTTACTTATTAGTATATGTAATACACAATCTCCTAACATTCGGTTAAAATGGGAATTAAGATGGACATGTGACGTTGGAAGCAACACAGTTATAATATTAATCTTGGAAAGGAACGAATACCTTATTATCTTTCGGAACATGCGTCCCATTCATCAGCTTCACCCAACACGTCGGCTCTGTATGACTTTCTTAATTAATTACATTTTCGCATTCAATGTTGGGGAGGTTAAAATGAAACATATTGAAGGTAAGTGATAAATGTTGAGGATTTTTTTGTTAATGAACCTACCTTATTGTAGCTTTGTGTGTGTCTTTTATAATTGTAAATTATTTGCTCGTTTGTTAATAAGTCTATGTTTTTGGTATCAGGTTTTAGTAACTTAAACAGCTAAGATTTTTTTAACAAAAGAAACTGATTTCGAAAGCAATATACGCAATTGAAAAAAGCTTACTTATACATCACAAATATACTAGTTATATCGATTTTAAAACCAAATTACTGAATCGATTTTGATGAAACTTCTATGTGACCGATCTGGAAGCAGGATATGCTTCAAAAAGTGTTTTGATGACTCTATTTAACTTGTGACACTCCGGGTAAGAATACGAACTGTTAGGTTCGTACCTTACACTTTAAATTCTGTTAAGTACACCAAAATCACTACTCTCATTTTGAATAAATTGGGTAAAAACCGATTTATCAACGCAAACGTGCAATTGGTCTATCTTATGGTAAATAGTCTTCATCGCTAACGAACATCTGCAATATAGAAAACTTTACAAACGCTTGTTTAATAACGAGTATTAGATTTGGCTCATTGTCCTTCAAATTTAAAGTCACTTTAAAGTTAATTTATCCAATATCATTGTCATATATTAACATAAACAAAAATTTTCCGCACACTTCGCAGTTCCTAGTTCGCAAGTAGGACGAGAGGCATCATTTCGCAGCCTTATGCATTGCAGTCTCTTTGTTTCGTAGGACAAGTCTTTATGTCCGTATCTATTGTGCCGCTGTTGGTTATATCTGAAATTCTTGCTTTAAAACACTGGAGTAGCGTATTATCCCTTGCACCTAAGATCTTAAGACTAAATAATCAGCATAGTTTTTGTTTCGTGTGGTATCTTGTTTTTGGTGTATATTCAGCCTCCGCACACCGTGACACCTGTCGTGTGCGTGTGTGCAAGAATGTCTTCAACCTACTGGAAGCCCTGGGTACATTAGGAAAACAGGGCTATAAATAGGATTTGATGAGCACTATTTTGTTACAATATGTATAAAGAGCAAATAGGCTAAATTGTTGATTTATTTCACTGTTATGTTCATACATGGATGCTGATAAGCAATAATGTGTCAACCCACAAAAAGTCAAATTCGGAGATATTGATGTATTTTGATACTGCATCACCTATTTAACATTATTCAAAAATATTAAAGTCGTATTGGTTCGAATTTTATGTGCGTTCCATATTTTGCAATTTATACAATAACCTCAAATATTTGAAAAACTTTTTATTAGATAATATATTAAATATAATAGTCTGAATTTAATTCATTATACCTTTTATCAAAAAATAAAAGAAAAGATGGATATATACTTCTTCTAACAAATTTGTTAAAAATGGGTTTGACATCTTTAGACGCCATTTTCTCAAAATGAAGTCCGTGTGACTTGACACAGTATTGCTTATCAACGTCCATATGTTCATACTGGCACATAATAATTAAACGTATAATATTCACAGAAAATCTATTAAATTATAGATAAACGAGGTATCCTTTAAATTTAGAGGAGCAAAATCGTCAATCACTTCTCCATAACTATGGGATCCCCATTGATCGAAGAGTCCTAAGCGCTTGCCCAGAGTGTCTAGTAGGATAGAGTTGACACATTATTGCTTATCAGCATCCATTATGTTCTTTTATTTACCGGCATACATATCTGTGGCGACGAAGATGGGGTGGGATTACATCGGTTTCTAAATAAGTAGTAAAGGAGTGATATATATGCTTTAGTACACTACGAAGCCTGTCGTGTGTGTGTGTGTGTGTGTGTGTGTTTAGGTTAAATAGTTGATGTACCACGTAGCACGCCAAATAATTAAGCAACCATTGCGTTAGTACTTACGTTCTTTATTTAATGGGATACATATCTGTGGCGTCGAGGATGAGATGGGATTTATTACAAATTAGTAGTAAAGTGATGTGTATATTATATGAGGCCTCCGCACACTATGAATCCTGTCCTGTGCGTGTGTGTGTGTTTACGTTGAATAGCTGATGTACACATATAGTATATACCCAGTATAAAAATACCCATTGTGATAATACATACATTCTTTCTCCTGAAACACAGTTAGCTACGGAGTTAGGGCTGCAATGTATTTGTTTATATTAGTATTTTTCAATAAACTTTATTATTATTACTATTTAACGGGATGTGTTCTATGTTGCTTCTTGTTGAACTTGTAGATCTGAGTATGTTTCTAGTTTGAAAGAGTGAACAGTTGTGTTGTCTGGTGTATTGATTTTGTTGGTAGAATTTAAAGTTCTTTCATTGGCGTTGATTGAAACAGTGCATCGGAATAAAGTTAAATTACTTGTTGTTAAAAAACTATTTTTTTCTCTGTATATATGTATTGTTGTAAGGCAAGTTTCCAATGGCTAAAATATTTGTGTCTGACCGGGCAAATATCTTTTCTCTATTTATAAACTTATGTTTTAATACATCAGCGCTGGATTTGCTTTATTTTACTAGGGGCCAGGGAGCAGAATTTAGTGTGTGAAAGATTTTTTTTAGGATTTTTAATGAAAATTAAATAATATTTATTATTATTAAACAGTTTATTTATTTTTAAGAGTAGAAACACTACTACTAAATTTATATCGGTAATGATTTAAGTAGCGGGGTAACATTTTTCACTATGCCCAGAGCGGCTCTTAGGGCACATCCGGCCCTGAATATCAAATGGTTTTAGCGTGATGTCTATATGTTGTAAAACCCAAAAATGACTATCTGCAAATTTAAAGTTTTGTTATTACAATTACGTATATTAACATTCAATTCAAAAAATGTTTATGGGCATAGTTAGAAAGAGATGTAAAATGTGGAATCCATATAGAATTTTCATCATATTATCACCTTTACGTTTTATATTCAGTGACACCAAGTAACCTATGTCCTTTTACAAGGTTCATTCTATTTCTATACCAAATTAAATTCAAAATTACTTTAGCGGTTTAGGAATGAAAAGGTCACAGACAGATCGAGTTATTCGATCTTCAGAGATCTTTTGCATATATTTTTTTGGTTACGTTTTCGTTTTCTGTATTTGATTCGAAAGTGCCTTAAAAAGACCATTTGAATAAAGTATATTTTGAATTTGCATAATCAAATAAACTATTTGATTTAATTAAAAAGTCTAAAAAATTCTGTATAGTTCCGTACACACAACTAACGACCATTTTTGCTGCAAATATTATTAATTTTGCAATTATTTAAACAACATGCAGTAAATATTTTTGGTAAGTATGTTTTTAAAATATTCTGCCTACCCTGTCTAAAAACTCTGTGCACGCCACTGTTTACATTATATGTATTTTTAGTGTGTATGTCTATTGATACACCAACTACCTATTTCTTGCTTCAAATTTTAACCCTTAGGATGTCTGTAAGAAATCGCTACTAAGGGATAAGGCCGCCTTATTGTAAAAATGTAATTAATTTTATTTCTTTCTCTACTGTATTTTACTTGTTTATATTTTGTGGTTTACAATAAAATAATTGTGATAATAATAATAACGTGTTACATCAATTAACATTACAGTACAATTCTTTACATGGTATTATTTCACCATCATTGTTTTTACGATAGATCCTTAACGATGAAAACAAATTAATATTATCGTAACATCATTATCGTCTTTTGCTATCGAGAATTGCGAATTCACTTAGTAAGGAATAGTATATTAAGCTATTATAAATGTTATTAAGATCTCTATAAGGTATATTTTCGATTGCCCAAATATAATTTCGTCCAAATTAACAACAGTGTTTTCCATAAAGAAGTTTGTAAGTTATTTTCACTTTTCCTCTAGTTATGAAGTTTGTAACATTATGGCGCTTTTGTTTATTTTAATCGAAATTAATGTTTTTGATTCCGTTTAATATAACTTTTTATGTTGCCTTTTATTTCGTTTTCCTGTGTAAGTTTTTAGTATTACCAAAAATCTTATTTACGAGTTCAGGTGAATACAGTTCCGTATGTAGATGAAACAAGTGATATAGTGATTATAAAATGATTATTTATTATATATAGTGATTATTAAATAGTGATTATAAACTCGATCAGTAATTAACATTAATGTAGTTTTTAAGCATTTTACTTCGGTATTTTCAAAAATTTTAAGTGCTGGTTTAAGTTAAATGCTATTTTTTCCTAAAAACTTTATCTCTATTGAATGTTTAAATGAAATTCCAAATACCCTCAAATACGTAATTATATATACATATTAATTTCATAATTTTTATTGTTATGAGTTATTGATTAATTTAAATTTTATTGAAATATTCGTCATATCAATGTGAATTTGAAACGTAATTTGTTATTTAATACATTACATATTTTTCGAATCTTTAAAGTAAATACCAACTTTCTCCAAAAAGTTTTCAAGGACGGCTATTCCAAAATAAAACAATTCCAATATCCTACCGCGCCAGAAACTAAAAGGTGAAGTGTTATAAAATTTAAAAACGGAACAAGATGTTTCAAATCAGCTGTTACCGGCAGCGTCCGTTCGGGTGTTTCCGCCACGAACCGACTGACGTCCGGAACTCGCACCGCGAAGATTGGTCAGATTTTCTTGGCAATCATCGTGATTCGTGGCCTGAAAGCCGAAGCCAAATTTTTAAAATATGAACGCTGTTCGGAATTCAAAATTTCCTTTTGATAACGTTTTTATTGAGACGGCGAGTGTGGAATTTGGAATTATATTTTTGTTCCATTGTCGAACACGTGACTGGGAAATTTATTCTTACCTCTCTTTAATACGTGTAGCTTTTGTTTTGACTAGCTGCTGCTCGCGACTTCGTATGCGATGTATGTGATGTCTATGTCATAGTAGTTTTATGCATGCAAAGTCTCAGTCTTTCATCCCCTATTTTATATCCTTGGGTTAGAATTAATCACAATCCTTTCTTAGCGGATGCCTTCGTCATAACATCTATCTGCACGACAAATTTCAGGCCGATCCGTCCAGTGGTTTAGGCTGTGCGTAAATAGATCACTATGTCAGTCAGTCAGTCAGTCAGTCACCTTTGAGTTATATATATTTAGATTGTTGGAATGTACATATATTTTTAATACAGTACATTTATTTAGTTAAAACTTTCTAATTAACAGCTGCTCTTTCGTATGGGTTGCGATTTTTTTACTAAAGTTTTTAATATTTACGAATGATTTTTTAAAGATTTTCTTTCATGTAAAACTTGTTCTAACGAGTTGTCATCGTTCTGAATTAAGAAAATAGATAAAATTGAAATTAAGTAAATATTTTTTATTCAAAATGTTTATCACAGATTACATTTTTAGTATGACATGAAAAAGAAAACACACTCAATCAAATACGGAATTATATGGAAAATATAATTATACGGAAATTAATGAATCATTCAAACCAAATGTTGAAACAATCGACAAAACAAAGCACGTCAATCTGAAATGATAACAGCAAGTTCAAACTTGAGCTAACATCTTTAAGTTTTTATTGAGAAATTTCTATCTTTCTCCATAATAAATAAATTATAGATCTTTGTCCTACAGTAAGACATTTATAGTAACTGTATTTATATAAAAATAGAATAAGAATTAAAGATTTTCGAAAGTGAATTATTTTGATACCTACACAATCTTGGTTTAATAACAAAGGAATCACGTCATACCAACACAGCTACATCGAGCTGTTACTTTCAAGCTAAAACAAAGTGTAGTTTAGCTCGAAAGCAGTGATTTACGACTCTACGAATTTCCAACATCGACGGGCGAATGGCTTCGTTAAGCCACGATTGGTATAATGTCTGACCTAGACAGTATTAGGTTAGACGGCTTGCTTAAATGGGTTTACACTATCTGACAATTTGTATCGTGAAATGTTTTTAAACAGCATAAATGGCTTAGAATTAATTTATTCTTGATAACTTGTTACAGCTTGTTATGGTAAAATAAATTAATCAGACAAACAGAATAAAGATTTCGGTTTCGAGATTAGTTTACTTCCATACTTTGTTGAGTATACGCTTTCCTTTCAACTGAAAATAATAATCGCATTAAAATCAACGGCCCCCATTAGGATCTCGTGATCCTGTGTCGGGGGTCCGGAAACGCATAGACCCCGAAAAATATGTGTATGACTAAGACAGACGTTTGTCGTGAGAAGGGATCAAATCCTCAACCGTTAGCGCTTCGGTCTGATGGAGTGACCTGCGTCAACCTATATGTCCCTATTAATAAATTTTACTTTTATAAAATAAGTTCCATCGTCTTCTTCAAAAAATCCAGAAAAAAAATTAAATCAATTTAAGTATTACAAATTTAAGTTATAAGAATACGACTGCTGTACTTTCACCTCTACAGAAGTTATTTTTTAAGCATGACATTTTCCAAGGTCAAACCTATCACAATACTAAATACAATTAAATTTGATCCAACAGTTCAACCCTAAACATTTAACAGACAGAAAGATTCATTCCTTTAGAAGTGTCGCAATAATGCCTTATTGCAATAGGTCTTTTAATACCTAGTGTGTCTCAGAAGTGTGTCCTTTAATACAGCTTAATGGAAGGGGAAAATGGGGGGCGTAAAACAAATGCTCCGTCGGGATGTAGGCTGGTTATGTGGGGTTATGAAAACCGCGGTTTATAATAGGATTTTATTTTCGGAAGAAATTAAATTGGGAATATATTTATATATAAATACATATATTTGCTTAAATTAATAACGGAGATTTAAATAGATTTGGTAGAGTACTTTTAAAAGAATGTTTTGAAAAGTAAAAAGTGAATTAATATTATATGATTTGTATGGAACCATTAAAATAATTGAAAATAATGATAATGACACTTTCAGCAATATAATTAGTAACAATATTACGTAAATAATTAAAAAGGATTAGTAACTATATACAGTAGAACACTTGCAAGATTTGCTTATAGATTTTCATAAATTATGTACTATTATACAGAATGAGTTTTTTAACTGTGTGTGGTAGGCCAAATCGAAACGAAAATATAAAGAATGGCGAGAAATACTTTTTTTTTATTTCATTTTCTTAGTACGGAATCGAATCCACTGACAGTAATTTATAAAGATCAACTTCTGGGAAATATCAGCATACAGCAAACAAATGGATAAGGCTTATTAAAAAATATATATTAATCTCATACATTAATTAAACCTTAAGTAGTCAATTCTTCAAGGAAATGATCAACACTCACTTAAGTTAGTTACGTAAAATTTATAAATGTAATTCTTGCCGTATGTTTAGTGGCCACAAAGCGTGGAACAATATTATACCCTCGACGCTGCTAGTAGCGATCTGGTTGAAATATCTCTCTGTGGCGTAGACTATTCTTCGCCCATTATATCGTGCTGTCTTTATCTTTTCAATATCATTAGAACGAGACGAATATAGTTTAGCACTCGCTCCACAGAACTTATTTATAAACGTTAGAAATAGCGTCAATTTGTTACTTTTAAGTGCACGATGAAGTTTATCGTGAACTTTGACTTTAAAAAATTCAATTCTACTTTCTCCTTTGTTATTAAAAAAACTAGCTATGTACTTACTATTTTAAATAAATTTTTATCCGAAATGCTGTTAAGTGGCCAAAATACATGCACATGGTTATGACGACGTGTCGTGTCGATAGTTGAAGTAAAAAAATCACATGTATTGTGATATTTTATTTTATTTCGATAGGATGCGATTACATATTTGGACGCTGATAAGCAATACTGTGTCAAGCCACACGTAAATAATTTTGAGAAATGGCGTCCAGAGATGTCAAACCTATTCTTAACAAATATGTTTGAAGAAGTATGTATCCATCTTTTCTTTTCTTTTTTAATAAAAGGTATAATGAAATAAAAACAGATTGATATATTTAATGTATTATCTAATAAAAAGTTTTTCAAGTATTTGAGATTATTTTATAAATTGCAAAATATGGAACGCACTTGAAAACCGAATGAGAGAATCAATTAAGAGAATTTTTCCCGTACTTATTTAGTTTATATGACTTGATTTTTTTAATAATATTAAATAGGTGATGCAGTATCAAAATATATCAATAACTCCGAATTTGACTTTTTGTGGGTTGACACATTATTGCTTATCAGCATACATTTATTTTGTATAAATGTAAAAATGTTAGTCCTATCGTTCCGTCTACAATTCTCGAGTAAACGTTTGAAAAAGCCGTGCCTCGCGGTTTCTCTCGCGTTAATTTGAGGAAAAATTATATTTATACAATGTTTACCTTTCCCTCTTAAATCAGATATTGTGCACTATTTCATTGGTTACAATTTTGTTTTCGCGTATTTTAATTATTAATTAAAACGAATATTTATTTAATAATAAAAGTAGCGTTACATCTTCAAACATTAGCAATTTGTGAAAGTCCTGTCAAAATCGGTCTACCCGTTTTAGATATTAGCCGAAACAAACAGGCAGACTACAAAAATTTAAAAATTGTGTTTTTAATTTAACTACCGTGAATACTTTCATATGCATTTAGTTAACAGCTGTTAATCCGATATTACAAACAGACGCTTAAATTTTATTTATGTGTATAGATTTAAATATAAAATTATAAAGCTTTCTTACTGACTGCCTCAGAAGTTTAAAATAAAAAAAACATGATGCGACGTCGCATTGTGTGTATGTGTTTTCCAAATATAATAAAACTACGTCTTCAAGAGACATGAACAAAGTGACATTTTATTTTTAGGATTCCGTAGTAAAAAACGGAACCCTTATAGTTTCGCCATGTCTGTCTGTCTGTCTGTCTGTCTGTCTGTCCCCGGCTTTGCTCCGAAACCCTTAATACCAGAAAGCTGTAATTCGGTATGAGTATACATATGAATTACGCCGAGAAAGTCGTACAATAATATCTTAAAAATATTTTTTTTCAGGGTGTCTTCCCTATGTGTTAAGAGAGACCAAAATTTTTTTTTCTCATTTATCCCATGTTGTGGGGTATCGTTAGATAGGTCTTTTAAAAATGTTATAGGTGTGGGAAAACCATTTTTCCGAACGACGAACTGTTTCCGAAATGTTAAGCTTTGAAATGTCAATTTTTCTTAGAGTCAAGTGTCCCCCCCTCTACCCACTAAACTGCTGCGTCTAAAAATATGAAAAAAATTAACGATAGTGGTACATATAATGAATTTAAAAGGAAAATTATCACGGCTATGTGGGTTCTTATGGTTATCGAGTTATAGATGATCTAAGTAAAAATAAATATTTCACTTTTTAAAGCATCACATTATGTAAATATTAATAATTTTAAATTAATATATGAATTTAAATGAATAAATAAATAAATGTTTAATAAGTTTAAATTAAAATAAAATATAAAATAAGGTATAAAACAATGTCTCAATAAAATATTAGCTCAGTATTTACCTACGGCATTATAGCGAAAAAGCGAGTTAACAATCAAACAAACGAATTCACTTTGGCATTACACGACAATATTGCAACAGAGGTTTTATATGTAATACATATTTTGATATAAGCTAACACCAAATGTAATATACATGTGTTTCAGTCGGATAAGTCAGGAGGGAGAAATCTAAAACTATCAGGGCATCTTATTTTGTTACTTTTTAATACGCATATTTCTTACTTACACATCCGAACGAATCAACCTGTATAATAATTAAAGAAAGGACTTAAAACCTTTCTGAATAGTCTGTCTATCTGAGGAAAAATTTCATTAACATCCTCCTCCAGACTCCTTTGGGGATCTTTCGCTTTTCTTTATATTTTTTAACATAACTATAGCTAACTGGTTTCTACCCAAGATTTTGCCAACGTGGTTGAAGGGTTCCGTATGTCCAAGAAGTGCAGAAGTAATTTAGAAATTAAATAGATGAACATTGCGATGTTTCAAGTTTTTAAGTACTGATAGGCCCCTTGTATTGTATTAAGGGCTATTTTCTTTTGAAACTATGACCTTCTAAAATTCGAGCTGCCTCTTTATCAAAAATGTAATAAACATCGAATTTGAAGATAGTTTAATAGTAGAAAGGTTAAAATTTCACTGAGGTCCTGAGGTTTAAATTTTGAATATTTTCGATAAATCGAAATCAAAGTCTAAACGTACGTGTACATTTAAAATAGGTCAAAATTAGCTAAAGAAAATATATATTAAACTATTTACACATTAATTAATACAACAAAAAAAGGATTATTTTTTACAAAACATTGTAGACCTCATCTAAGCCACTGCATCTGGGTAAAGTTCCCAAAATACTGGCAGCAATACCCCGTTGAATGGCCAAGCTGATCCTTTGACCGAGGTAGCTGCCAGCTCTTAGGTCCCCAGTTGACTCCCAAAGTCTCTTTGAGAGGTCTTTAAAAAGAGAACGAAAAAACTAAACTAATTCTAGTAAGAACATATTTTTTTTATCAACGTTTTTTCCTAATAACATAAATAAAATTGAAGTTTCTGTTTATAATTTAATTTTACCAGCATTTAACTAAATTAATATGAAAGTATACACGACAAGTTACATCAAAAATACAAGTTTCAAAATTGCTGTTTATCTGTCTATCTGTTTATCCATGAATCAGCTAGACCAATTTTAACAGGACTTTTATTAACAGATAGCTAATGCTGTTAGGATTAACTTAGGTGTTTTTTTTTATACTTATTGCACAAAAAGAACAATGTACAAAGGGCGCACTTAACGCTATTACAGCATTTTCTACCAGCTAACCCAGAATGGTGTACGAGAGTTGATAGAAGGCGTGCACAAAAATAAATACATATATAATAAAAGTAAATAATTAACAAAAAAAAAGAAATAAATAAATACATAAATAATAATATATACGTATAAACATATACATAAAAAAATAAAAATTACATATATATGAATAATAGATATATAGACTTATAAAATACTATATACAATTACTACATATGTCTACGAGTAGTACATAAATCAGATACACGAACAATAATAATAATTCACATACTTTACTACCTTACTATATAAGTATGAGTTAAACTATGACGATGAAACATATAATATAAAATAAATTCAATATATAAATGAGAGTCAAGGTTTCTATTTAAAATAATCAATAAAAAAAAATACGCGACTATGTCTAATTCAAGTAGGGTTAGGTAAAAATTTTATAAATATAATTTATATATAATATTTGGAAGGTACATAAAACCGCGGAGGACAAATCATTTTCTACTTTAAAAAACATCACAATATATCTCGATATTCCAAGATCTCACGCCAGTAACATACAGACTCCGGTATAAGTATCAACTACCCACGTCCCAACGAACAAAGACTTACTTCCCTCTAATGAGAAGGGTGCGCGCAACCCCTTGCGGTAGATACAGCTGTATCCTTTATTGTTTTTACAGGTGAGCTCGATAAAGGAACATTTGTTACTATTTTATTTCGAACTGTACGTTTCATCTTTAAGAGAAAGTTTTACAACTTTTAAGAAGGATTTTCTTATTACCTTGACATAATTTATACTTATATCATAAAGTGGTAAGATTTACTTGTAAGTTTGTATGTAGGGGGCAATCTTGAAAAGTTTTTGCATTAGATAGCGCGTTTATTGAGAAAGGTTATATATATATATATATATACATCACTCTAGAACTCATAGAAGCAAGAAAGTAAACATAAAGGCGAGAGGCTGTTAGTTATTTATATAAAAATACCGAAAAGATCCCAATTTCCGTTGTTAATAAAGCTTCAATAGATATTGATAACGAATTTCGTAACTCTAATCATTGTCATTAATCCTTCAATAACACATTCGGTACCAGGAATCTACAAAGTTTGATATCATAATATTATTCTAACCTTAGTGTAGTTAGAAAGTTTCGAGTCGATTTCGAACGAAATCGTCATGTAAGGTTTTGGTACAAACTAACTTAACTGTTTACATAGTTTCACAATATACAGTTTATGCTATGTAGATAAGTTTTAAATAATTTTATCACAATATAGATGTACTTACGTTGAATTTAATTATTATAATACTATAACAATAAGATGTCGCTCACGATTTTCTTGTCTATTGCTTAATGTTTTATAGCTTATAATTGTAATTTTTTTGCAGTAAATGAGCTATGTACAAGATTATACTAAGAACTAGCCGGTGCTCGCGACTTCGCCTGTGATGTCTATGTCATAGAAACTATATGCATGCAAAGTCTCAGCTCAATCGGTTTAAAATTGACAAAGTTTTATACAAACTTTCATCAACTATTTGATCCCCTAGGGGTAGAATTAATCAAAATCCTTTCTTAGCGGATGCCAACGTCATAACATCTACCTGCATGCCGAACTTCAGCCTGATCCGTCCAGTGGTTTGGGCTGTGCGTTGATAGATCACTGTGTCAGTCAGTCACCTTTGAGTTATATATATTTAGATAAAGGACGTAAAATACGATATTCAGCTTTTTAGCTTTTACGGAGAAATCTAGAGACCTTATCCTCTCTTCTATTCATTTTCTTACTTCACATTCTTTTTCATCCCGGTAATTATTTCACATCAGCTTATTAACCCGCTCGCTTTCCCGGTATCTTCTATTTATCCTCCCTATATCCATCAGTAAGAGCAACAAAAATTAAATATAACAAAAAAATGTGTTTCCTTATATTATATATTGGTTATAGCTTTGGAATGTGAATACCGTAAACCTATAGATTTCAAAAAAAATAGTTTGAATCGGTTTTAAACTTTCAAAATGTCACACAGCCCGCTGGTTTAGGTTTTATAGAAATCCACGCGAGTACAGGTAGGTTAAAAATAAAATTCCTATACAAAAGCGCAAACATTACCTTCATGTTACGTATACCGCGGCTGTCCATCCCTTCACCTTGAAAGGGCTGAATCTTTGAACCGTTATATATAACTAAAAATACTCACAATATGTAAATTTCATATTACGAATCGGTATTCGTTTCAGATAAAACTGACATAACAGTTTAATAAAACGATTTAAATAGTAAAAAAAAATGTCTTTTGAAAAAAAAAATATTTTCGCATTTAAATTAAAATTCATGTATCGTGAAATGCAAATAATATTTCGACAGAAAAAAAAATTAAAAACGATACTATTTACACAGATACTTTTGAAACATTTTTCGTTGAAAAACATGGCTGACTTGCAGTTTTATTACACGTTTTAAAATAAACAAAGTTTGTACTTTTAATACGAATACATTCAGTTAATACAATAGCATTTTATAGCTCTGACGAAATGGCTTTAAAATAGTTTGTTTGGATGAAGTGGTGGCTTTTAACGAACTAGATGCATTTAGCGAACTAAATTATTAACTTTTTAACATACCCACAAAATAATTGAAATTCTCGATTTTTAGCGTAATTTTGGAAAATGTTTATTACGTCACAACTCAGTCATTTCTGAATCGATTTAAAAATTTCGTTCTTTGTTTAAAAGAATATGTTTTCAGATTGGTTACATATAAATTTCATCGAAATTGGTTTAATAATTTGTTTTTAAAATCGATGTAAAAAGTATATTTGTGTCGTCTAAGTTTTTTTTTCAAGGATTTTTTTAAAGTCTTTATTATCAAAAATCCGATATGCTGGTGAGTTATATTATATATACTTTCTGCTTGATAAATTTCAGCATCAAATATTGACAAGTTTTTGAGAGTTTGTATTCAGTTTGTGAGTGAACTTTGAACTTTCAAAATACCACCAAAATACATTACAAAACTGCCAATATGAATAATTTTCTACAACTACGCTCATTACGCCAGTTCAGTGACCTTTACAGCTAATACATTAGATACCAAATAACACAAAAAAAAATCGGTTACATCCAGATTAATCAATTACATATCAACGATCATAAATAAACCGTCTCATATACATCATGATATTACCACCGGCGAACTAATTTCGGCTCAACTTGAGCGGAATAGTTGGTAATACAAGTATTATTTGGTAACTCATCGTCCGTTCGAAGTTTATGAGTAGGATACATGGGAAATGTAATGTAACAAACTTTTGGTGGTGTGTGTACATGATTGTATATACTTGTATGTTGTAAGAAGTCTTTGTGCGTTCCTTTTTTAACCGACTTCCAAAGGAGGAAGTTATTAATTCGTTCACAAAATTTTGAAGTCAGTTTCAGTAAATAGCGCGTAAAACGTTTTACTTGCTTCGACTTCGAATGTTGTAAAAAATATTTATATTTTGTTTTTAAGTTAATCAGATACAGTAAAATTCGTTTTTGAATTAGGTTTATTTTTTTATATAGTTCGTCGAATTTCATTTTTCTTTACATTATGCCGCCCAAAATCGGACATTTTGATTTTTTCAAATTCTCGTACCTATTATGACATTTGCACCTTCATGACGAAACAAACATCGTATCATAAGTTGTATAAAATCGGCCCAAGTGTTCGATCTAAATAGTGCCATATATAAACTGATAAACACGTTATGCTTCCTTGCCACGCGCAGTCGGGTAGGCGCTTTTTCATAATTTTAAAATCAAACAGTTCTCTGCCCATTAAGCTATCTCAGGTACATTTTATATATTAAGTAAAGATTAAATTCCACACCAGCTGTCCTTTTCCACTCCTAAATATCGTACTAAATTGAATTATTAATTTTGAAGGATATTACATTACCTCTTAATTTCCGTTCGATGCTTGGTATTGATTGAGAGACGTACATTGCTGGTTAGACTTTGGGTATGTAGCCATTCTAAAATAATGAGCAGCAATGTAAACTGCGCTATGTAAAATATAACACACTCTGCTTAGTAAATATTAATAGGTTCTAGTTAGGGTTGCCATGAATTTAAGATATACTTAAAAATATGCATAAATTAGTTTTTGTTCTCGGCTTTATATGAAAGTTTCAGTTTGGCCAATAACAATTTTTTAGAGTATTCTATGAAATAACACGCATATTTAACTTTTTTTCGTATTTAGACCGCTATTTCAGTATCACATACACGAACCAAATTCTGGGAAGTACACATGGTAAAGGGAAAAAATCAAATTTAAATAAACTTATATTTAATTACAAATATTGTGTAACCTTTAATATAGGAAGTAATGCTATTCGCTAGATAATGAATGACTAAAAAGGCGGGTGACGTATACCAAAATAATCATCCTATTTTATTATTATCAGTAGCTCGCGTCTTATCCCACGTCAACTTAGGAAATTGACGGATCGATTTTTCCCCTTTAGGGTAAAATTTTTACAAACTTCGTATTTATTTGTATCTAATCAAAAGCCTAAAAAATAAGTTTTAATAATCTGCCGTCACTGTCATACAAAGTTTCATCCCCTATTTTAACGACTTGCAGCCTATTTTCGCATTAAAAAGCCTTTTTCAAGCTTTAGAATATCTTTGTACTAAACTTCAATCGGTTCGGTAGATTAAACGTGATTATGTAACACTCAGACAGAGTTACATTCGTATTTATAATATTAGGTCTTTCGTAGGTGTACTGGAAGAAATCTCTTTTAGAAATTACTATGCCTGACCTGAACTTTTCTTTGACACCTGTATACCATTTCTGTTAGTCTTAATAAATTGTTAAAAAATTAAATTTTTAGAATGATTTTATGAAATTAATTATTCATTGTCACCATACATATAACCTACATATGTATAAATATTCGAGTATCTGTTATTAGTTGTGCACGGAAATTGTGGGTGACGAAACTGACGCCGAGGGGCCTGAATAATAGATTAGATTATACGAATGTTTGTGTGGATTTAATTAATGGAACTTAGATTTAGATTTAATTATATTTATCAATAAATAAGGATAATAATAAATCAAAGTATGATTTGCGTTACTTGTAAAAGATTTTACTGGTATTGAAGTGTTGATGGCCGTATTTTATCGTTAAGAAAATGATTAGATTAAATTATTTTGTATAACATGGTTGGTTATATTTAATATTTTGTTTATTTGAATGGATCATAAACAATTAGTAAACAATTTTTGTTAAAATTAATTTGTTATTTTAAAGGGAAGTAGGTAATAAAAAACCATGGTGTTCTTTTTAAAATACTATATATATATCTATATAAAAACACATAATAATGTGTTATTATTTGTGTTATGTTAACTCAATAACGCCATATATCGCATAAACACACTCAAAGATAAAGATATTATTATTTATAATTGTTTAGAACAATAGATGTTATTATAATATTTTTTTTTGTTACAGGTATGGAAACATATTCAACCAGAATACCGACGAAAAAATGATACTACAATGCTATGACGAAATAGATAACGAAGATAACGGTTTTACTGTCAATACTTTGTAGCTGCTTTTACTTTTATTGCACTTACAATAATGTATCTAAAATGATTCTTCACTAGTGTTTATAAAAGACTAGCTTCTGCCCGCGGCGTTTCATTTTTCCATACGAATTTTCAACCTCCCCTTTACTTAAGAGGTTGAATATTTCAAAAATTCATTCTTAGTACATGCAATAATTATAATAATTTAAATTAGCATTTCAACCGATGATCGCGGGTTCAAACCCCGGCTAGCATTACTGAATTTTCAAGTGCTAAATTTATATTTAAATTCATCTCGAGCTCGGCGGTGAAGGAAAACATCGTGAGGAAACCTGCATGTGCCGGGAGACATTCTGACACATGTATGTCCGCCAACCCGCAGTGGAGCAGCGTGGTGGATTAAGCTCTAAACTTTCTCCTTAATAGAAGAGGAGGCTTTTGCCCAGCAGTGGGATATAAACAGGCTGTTACAAATTAGCATATGAACTAGAATCGAAAAGCGGTTTTCTTTAAGATGAAAATTACATTAGTAAATTTTACTCCTGAGAGCGATATAAAACAATGCTGTTACTCGCAACTAATACGTCGTAGTTACAAAAGCTATGAATATCAAAAATAGGGCACCTATAATAAATTCTTTCAGGTTTAAAGTCATGATAAAGTAAAACTTATAAATGTTATTCTCGTCTGATATAAATAGAGTATGGTGCAATTTAATTTAAAAAAGGTGGATGGTATTTAAAAAAGTAAACATCATTTCAACGACGTTATTAATCAATGTTTATAAATAATTGTAAAACCCTTTCAAACAGTTTAAAGGGTTAAAACTTAAAAACGATTTTCAACAATTTTATCGTTCTAAAATGTAATTTTCTTGAATTAGAAAGTTTATTTTAGTGATGAATGTCGCTCCTTTTAAGTGTTTGGAGTACAAATGTAAGTCGTTTGTATAAAATCGTGAACCAAATAAATGTAAAAGTACAATAATTTATAAAGCTTAAATAATTGACTTTTAAATGCTGAAATGAATTGAAAGAAAGAAAGAAAGAACACTTTTATTTAATTGACATTTGTAATCTTTGATTACGTAATTGATATAAAACAATTCTACCCTGATAACAGTCAGCTAGTGACAAGTTACGAAAGCTCTAAGTAGAAATTGGATAAAAATAAGTCACTGACAGCTTTCCTTTGTATTACCATGTTTATTTGTTGTACTTTCGTATTATGATTGTCTTGTGGTACATAAATATATTAAAAAAACATCTTTTCAGGTGTAAATCAATTTCAAACAATTTATGTAAATCTTTATGAAAGTCTGAGAGCAAAACTTATGAGTGCTCTTCCCGCCTAAGACGTAAAAAAATATCAGTTAGAGATGTTACCAAATCTGGCTCACTGGCCAAACCAAAATGATATCCTAAAATGATGTGCTAATGTAGCTACTATATTGGAACAAGCACGAAACAAACTACTTAGGATACTTAGGATACGAATATTAAGCATGGATATTTTACTCGCCTCTAGACGTTGAATGATTATTCCAAGAAACCGCGAGAAAAATGACGCGATCGCATATTCTCATGCTAATGCTCAGACTCGGAACATTTCCTTACATAATGTTATACTTTGGATATTGGTAACGAATTTCTGATATATGTAAATTTATATAATGTGCTACTTCAAAAAAAAACACTTGTAAGGTTACTTAGGTATTGTTACCAGGTTACAGAGTTGTTTTATATTTAATAACGAGAGTAAAACTTACAAACGTAGTTCTTCGACCAATAATATTGTATAACTTTAAAAAATATATTTCATGCATATTACAAACCTACATATTTCCAACTTTGACAATCTCTTCAATTGACTTTTTAGTCTTTAATTGTTAGACTTTGTAGTTTTTAATTGTTATGCTTAGTCACTAGCTTGTTAGGCGAAGTCCTCCAAAATTATTAGCATTATGGAAGGCATTCTGCCGAACAATGAGCTTAAAACATATTTATAGTTTTATAATATTATTGTCGTCGATGCAATGTCCAGACTTACCTACATAATTATATTCTGTATTTCGGAATATATATCTGAACATATTACTTATATATTTTTACGAAAATAAGTATCTACCGTTCTTATTATAATTGGACGCTGATAAGCAATACTGTGTCAAGCCACACTGACTTCATTTTGAGAAAATGGCGTCTAAAGATGTCAAACCTATTCTTAACAAATATGTTTGAAGAAGTATATATCCATCTTTCCTTTTCTTTTTTGATAATAGGTATAATGAATTAAAAGCAGATTGATATATTTAATTTATTATCTAATAAAAAGTTTTTCAAATATTTAAGATTATTGTATAAATTGCAAAATATGGAACACACTTGGAAATGGAAACTATTAATTAAGATACTTTTTTCCTTACTTATTTAGTTTATATGACTTGAATTTTTTTTTATAATGTTAAATAGCTCAAGTAGTATCAAAATATATCAATATCACTGAATTTGACTTTTTGTGGGTTGAGACATTATTGCTTATCAGCATCCATTTAAGAATTATGCTGTAACATTGACCGCACCTATCTTCTTCGTGTGTGTTAAATATTTCTATTGAAGTCTGAATTAGTTTTTTCCCAATTTCATAATTCATTTATGTTCGTTCAGAAGAAGAAAGAAAAAAATAATGCCAATATAGATTGTATTCCTTCTGTATGCCGCAACTAATAATCATGTACACGCTACTTCCTACATATATATTATTATTTCCTCCAATACTAAACAGAACATTAAGAGCTAAGTGATTTTATCGCAGGGCCCTTTCTATTGCGAAACGTATTGGAAATGACCCGGAAAACCAAATTGCCCGAAAACAATACATTTGCCAGTATAATTGTTCTTCAGATGTTTTAAAAATAATTCTGTATTAGAAAAGCAATTTTTGCCTCGAGAAGGAATATATTAAAAAAATAAATACTATAAATTTATCTTTTATTTAAATGTTCTGAAAATCGTTTTGTTACATATTACATTTCATTTGATGTAAAAGCTTGCAATTTATATTTGTAAAGGTACATTTCTTTAATCCAAAATTCACCAATTAATTTGTTAGAATTACTTGTGTCCTTCTTGTCTTAAAATATATTTCTTACCACCTTTTTCTTCTTCTCTTCTCGACGATTTTCTTAAGAAAATAACGGACAGATGAGCAGGCGTATCACCTGATGTTAAGTGATCGCTGGCACCTACGACCATTTGCAACATCAGAAGAACTTAATAAGAAGAACTTAAGAGAAGATCAAATTCCCTCCGAATTAGGTATCTGGCTCACTCTCACCTTACGAAATGCAGCTATATTATTTCATTCTGACTTCTGTTAGATTGTGTTACTATGACAGTCGGTACAGCTCACTTATGAATAGTAGTAAGTAGACTGCAGTTAGGTTCTATACAATAAAATTAAAGAAGTATTTTATCTTTAAAACTGGACGCTGATATGCAATACTGTGTCTAGCCACACGGACTTCATTATAAGAAAATGGCGTCTAAAGACGTCGAACCGATTCTTAACACATCTGTTTGAAGAAGCCTATATCCATCTTTACTTTTCTATCTTGATAAAAAGTATTATTAATTAATAGCATAAAGGCAAGTAAAGAGTTTTATTTAATAATAAGTTTCTCAAATATATAAAATTATTGCAGAATCCAAAATATTGAACTTACTTCAATATTCTAAACATTTGATTAAAAAACTTTTTTCCGTACTTATTTAGTTAAGATGACTTAAAAAAAGTTTGTATAATGTTAAATACGAATTGCGTTATCAGGAAACACAAATATCGCTAAATATGTCTTTCTGTGGGTTGACACATTATTGCTTATCAGCATTCAGCTATAGCTCTAAAAAAAGACGATAAATTTAAGATTTTCTCAGACAATAAAATTTATTACAAATTGACCTATATCTTGTTACAAAAGATTGCTAAAATCGTTTAAAGTCAATTTCTATTAAAAACATTGTTCAATAGAAGCTCTATCTAGAATATCTAAATGATATAAGATTGAATTTCGTATATTTTCGTCAAACTATTTATTTTTACTAAATGGAAAGTTTTTACTGAAATATTTCCATTATATTAAATTGAGTTATTCTTCTTTTATAGTTTTAATTTTCTTTTGGTGGTCCATTTAAATAACATAAAAACAATTAATAATAACTAAGATTTTATTGCCATTGTAGGTCCAAGATTTTTTTGTATCTGTATAATGTAATAATGAGAATAGGGGAATAAAGAAAGTCACCCATACACATACATAAAATACATGTCATAATGTCGTAATGTAAATTACAAGAAAGCATTATGTTTTCAAGGTCAACATAACGTTGTTTTTTTTTTAAAGTGAGATAATAAAGAGAAAAACATGGCTATTAAAAACAGACATTATTCAATATATCAATCAAGCTCTAAATTAATACAAAAGTAAAAAAAGGATTATTTTTACAAAACATTGTAGACCTCATCTAAGCCACTGCATCTGGGTAAAGTTCCCAAAATACTGGCAGCATTACCCAAAGAGAAAAATAAATTCTAAACATTACACGCTTTGTTAAATTTTGTTGTTTAATTATATTTATGACTAGCTGCTCCTCCTGGTTTCACTCGCCTTATGGTTACTTCTATGCTCCTATGAATAGCAACGTAATGTAACATAGCCTATAACCATCATAAATAAACGTATTATCTAACGGTTTTTTTCTTTATAATAATAAATGCAGACTAACTGATTCTCGTGGTTTCACAAGTGTTTATGGTTACGGCTTCTATAGATCATAGCGTAATAATAAAAAAAATAAAACACTCCTCACTCAACGGTCCCCATTAGGGTTTCATGATCCTGTGTCGGGGGTTCGGAAACATGTAACGCAAACACAAACGCCCAGACCACGACAACCAACTGTATGGCTAATACCTTGCCGTGAGTGGTGATTGCACCCGCGACCGTTAGCGCTTCAGTCAGTTGCAGTGACCACTGCGCCATCTGTATGGCTAATACCTTGCCGTGAGTGGTGATTGCACCCGCGACCGTTAGCGCTTCAGTCAGTTACAGTGATCATCGGTTGAGATCGACATGGTCTGATTACTAGAACATCTCGGCTCTTTTATAATTTAACATAAGAAGGATTTTTCTTATGTTACAAGACGTTCGGTTCCATCCGGCGTATTTTGGATATTATCGTCGAGTTCTGGCCGCCATATTTGTTTACGTCACGTGTTAGTTATGTTATCGATGTTCGAGTTCAATAAAATCGTTTTTTCGATAACCAACAATTTCGTTCGACCACATATATATATTTTTTCAACTGATTGATCCTCAAATAAGCGTTTTCAAATAAACAAACTCTGCAGCTTTATTAAAGCATACACTATACATAACTGTACTCATATAGATATACTCCGCTTATGTTTGGGCGGAACTAGCTGAGCCAGTCCATTAAGCCAGCACTTGGCGAATATAATCGCTTTAGTCAACCCGATTGATCGCCTAATTATAATTCGCCACTCCATATCGACGATGGAATAATCGAATTTCGTATACGAGTTATTATCACTACAGCCTACACGGAAGGACCTAATATTTATGATAAGTTCTTAATACAAACTTTCAATGCCCGTTTCACACCTTTAAGTTTTATTTTTGCGTTAAAACTGTTTGTTGTTCTTCCTCTAGATTCAATCTTTTAAAAAAATCATAATACAGTAATACTTAAAAGCAGATTGATATATGGATGCTGATAAGCAATAATGTGTCAACCAACAAAAAGTCAAATTCGGAGATATTGATGTATTTATATATTGATACTGCATCAACTATTCAACATTATTCAAAAGAAAATCAAGTAATATAAACTAAATAAGTACGGAAAAAAGTGTCTTAATAATTGTTTCGTATTTCAAGTGTGTTCCATATTTTGCAATTTATAGAATAATCTGAAATATTTGAAAAACTTTTTATTAGAGAATATATTAAGTATATCAATCTACTTTTTATTCATTATACTTTTTTTTAAAAAAAGAAAAGCAAAGATGGATATAAACTTCTTTAAACAAATTAAATACGAATAGGTTTAACATCTTTAGACGCCATTTTCTCAAAATGAAGTCCGTGTGGGTTGACACATTATTGCTTATCAGCGTCCATATTTAATTTGTTAATGATAAGTTTTTCAAAATTTTAAGATTATTGTATAAATTGCGAAATATAGAACGCACTTGAAATTGGAAATATAAATTAAGAAACCTTTTTCTGTGTTTTAAGTTAAGATGACTTGAAAATGTTTTGAATAATGTTAAATAGGTGACTCAGTACCAACTAGAATATTTCCAAATTTGACTTTTTGTAGGTTTACACATTATTGCTTATCGGCATCCATATATAAAACGCTGATGCATTGATGTTTACTGCATTTCCTTGTTTATTTAATACAGACTTGATTAGTTCTTCCGTATTAACCTATCATCGCTGTTCAATAGCTCATAAGAGTGTAATACCGCGAGATCTCACAGAAAGCGTATGAGCTCTTTCTTCGACAACCACTAAAGCCACCGATGTCGAGTTTCCATTCTCCGTACAGTTTTTAGGTCAACCCGTCGAGGCCCGTTGAGGTACTTTTGACCCACAAAGCGATGGCTTGCTAATGACGCGCTCGTAATATATTTTAAAGTTACAAAGTGAGTTGAAATTATTCTGTTAAGAATATTTTATGGAAATGAATACAATGAGTTCAAGATCTGTTTAAATTTTTAATGAGTTCAAGGAAATGTGTGGTAATAAAAAGGGTTGTTTTATTTTAAAGGTCATTTTTGTTTTTTTTTTATTCTTGAGGCAAAAAGTGTCTAGGTCTAGGTGTGTAGTAGCAATGTATAGAAGATATGTATGTTAGTGTGTTTGATCGTAATCTAGTTTGAAATTTATATTTTTACTGTCTACGACTGTACCCGCATTGATTTAGGTTTGAAGTTAAGTATAGTAAAGTAACCTGCTGTAAACTTGTAAATATCCCACTGCTGGTGAAAGTACTCCTCTTCTTTCAAGGAGAAGGTTTGGAGTTTAATCCATCAGTCTGTTCCACTGCGGGTTGGTGAATATACATGTGTCAGAATTTCTCCCGGCACATACAAGTTTCTTCAAGATGTTTTTCTTCAACGATTTTGGTTTGCTTAAAATATATACATAATGAATTCTCTTTTATTGTAAGAATCTTAGAGAATCAGTCAAGTAGTTATAGAGCCATTACCACCTTAAAATATACAAACAAATTCTATCTCTTTAAAGTATTATTGTATATGATCGTTCTCAGACGTTTTGTCTAAATCGATCATGTATAATATCATAGCTAATATGATCTTCAAATCGACGGAATCCCTAAGGGGCTGCCATAACTATGAACCAAACTAAGCAAGCAATTGCTGCATAAAGCGATATTAAATTACAATTTGTAATAATTAATTCGAATAATTGAGTATTTATTAATCGACTTCAAAAAAGTAGGAAATTCTCAGCTTGTTTGGGACTTATGTTATACGGAATTACTTGGAAACGACTTAAACAATTCAGTTATTTTTTATGCTATTTAATTAATGTTTAAATAATTCTATGTAACCAATCCGAAAGGATGTCATTTATAATAAAGAAAGACATTTCGAAATCGGTTAAGAAATTCTGCAGTTCTGAGATAACATAAAGAACGCTACAAATTCAGAACCTCCTCTTTTTGAAGTTAATTGAAAAAGTAAAATCCCAATCTCAATAATTGTCAAGCTAAATGGAAACTTGTTCAAATTTTTCGTGTTAACCAACTAACATTCTGAGGAAGTTTAATAGGGGCTGACGGTTACCGAACGCACTTTACCGAGATTGATGATGCGCAGTGCTACCCCATCCATTAGTTACATTCGGTATGTATACCCTCCGAACTTTTATATTAAATAATTAATATTACTTTTTGGCGCGTCATCGTTTAAGGTTTCTTTATCGACAGCGTTTGATTACAAGTTATTTTATGTGTGCATATTACTTTACTTTTTATTGAAAATCGCCAGTAAATAAGCAGGCGGGACATATGATGTTAAGATGTACCCAAACGATAAATACGGAAAAATGTTTCTTAATTTAATGTTTTGAATATTAATTTGTTCCATGCGATGTCATATTTTTGAAAACTTATGATCATATAAAACTTTTTATGGTAAAAATCTGCTTTTAATTCATTATACCTTTTATCAAAAAAGAAATATAAATAAATACATATACATATTTCTTCAAACAAATTGATAGAAGATAGAAGATGAAATTGAAGAATAGGTTTGAGATGTTTCGACGCCATTTTCTATATATATTTGATTTTAGCGTCTTATAAACCTTCTTATTTAAATACCTTTGACATTTAAATTATCATGAGGCACCTTTGAAATATCAAAAGAGGCCACGCGGTTTGACCTTTGTATCCCATTAACCAAAGAATTGAATTAACCTTCGTATTTGCACCCACCGACTCGCAATGTTCTGTCAAAAATTTTATTGACCACGTGACACGAAAATAACGTCACAGAACTTACCTTTGATATCATTTCTTCAATTCAATTCTTTGGTTTATGGCTTTTAATTGTGCCAATAAGACAAAAAAAAAGTTATATATATAGTATAAAAATACAACTAATATTAATGGGCCAATCACATGTTTTATTTACAACTATATAATTTCTTGTTAAATATTACTTGTTATGTGGACTTTGATAAGCAATGCTATGTCAAACTACACGAAATTCATTTTGACAAAATGGCGTCTAAAGATGTCAAACCTATTTTTAATAAATTTGTTTAAAGATGTATATATCCTTCTTTTCATTTCTATTTCGATAAATGTTATAATGAATTAAAAGCAGATTGGTATTATAAAAGTTTTATCTAATAGTAAGTTTTTTTTAATATTTGAGATTTATTGCAAAACATAGAACATCCTTCAATATTCTAAATATTACATAAAAATACTTTTTCCGTACTTAATTTTTTTTAATGTTAAATAAGTAATGCATTATCCGAATACATTAATATCTCGAATTCAACTTAGCGTCTACGTGTAGTTAATCTCAGAATTACGGTAGTTTCTTCCTTAATTAAACCTTTATCTCTTGTATGTCTTGGGTTTAGCTGGTAAAGAGCATTTGTTTGTACATTTTTGTGCAATAAAGAATGTTTAAATATTAATACGTGAAACAAAAACTTCGAAGCTCTTTTTAAGAAAATTCTCGGGCCCACTAATGTATAGTTTGTATAGAGAAGTAGTGTAGAATGCGAATATATTTGTTTTAATTTTTCATAAAACACACCAAGATACTACCTTTCTTGCACACCCGCATATACGCGTTTTTGGTTGTTAAAGTCAATGGTCATATATAAATACATTGATTTTCTGTGGTCGGTTGAAAATTTAATGAACTACGGTCGAATTCCAACCGTCAAGCGACCATTGGTATAAATAAATAAAGATGTGACAGTCACCGTGACGAATTTCGCACATAGCCAATAACACTATTTGCTGATTGCCTATCTAGCCGAGGTACATCAGCAAATGGTTCATCCATTTGATAGAACACGTCGATCTTAACTGATGACCGAGGATTCAAATTTGGGCGATTTTCGGACCAATGAGTTTTCAAGGGTTAAAGTGCTTGAAGTCCGTGATGATGGAAAATATTATCAAACCTATAAGTGTCGGGACAAATTCTGAAATGTGTTTATAATTACATATATTTGCCACTTCGCAGTAGGATATCATAGTTTTCGTTCACATTTTTACTTTAATCTAAGGCGAGAATTACACTAGTAAGTTTTGCTAACAGATGTTCATAAAGACTTTCGTAATTTTTTTATTATTGCTTTTCTACATAAAATAATATACTGTAAGTGACTTATTTTTTAAACATATAGTTTACATTAGGTTACTTAGTCAACTGTTATTAAGCTACAAACTAGTTTTATATCAGTTACGAGCGTAAAAGAAACATTTGCTCAGAAGTGTATCCACATACTAAATAAATAAACGCATCACACTCAACGGCCTCCATTAAGATCGCGTGACCTTGTGTCGGGGGTCCGGAAACACACAACACTAACGCAAACATCCAGACCACGACAACCATCCGTATGGCCAATACAGACGCTTGCCGTGAGCGGGGATCGAACCCGCGACCGTTAGCGCTTGAGTCAGTTGCAGTGACCACTGTGCCAACGTGTCTGTTAATATACTATAACTTACCTAAATAGCAAACAGAAACCGGTCGGTCTGTCTATAAATGTTTATATATACGCGTGATATTTTAAACAAAATGACTCTAAATGTAAATACAGTTTTTAAAGGCGATTGAAAAACCTCAACCACGGTTATAGGTTGATAAAAGGACTCTCCAGTGCATTTGACTCGTAACATTTCAACAAGTGATAAGGCGAAACGAGCACTAGTTTAACGAGATTGGATGGTTTCTATCGTCGTAAAAAATACATTATCGTTTGAGACTTTGTTCTTAGATTATTTATATACTTTTTTATGTATATGCTTTATAATGTGGAGAAGACAGTGCTGATGATAGCAAATGTACTTTTTACGAGGATACGGCTTCTGTATGGTTATTTGTGTCTAGATCTGGGTGTTGATATGGTTTTTCTCATGTGTTTTAAAAAGCATGTAAAGCTGTTATTTTTTATATGTAAAAATAATAGGCAAACAAGGCGGATTAATTACGTTAAATGATCAACGCTGTCCATTGACATTTGCAGCACCAGAGGAGCTACAATTGGCAACGCACCAGTTTAAAAAGTGATGAAGGATGAAGGGGAATGGGAACTAAGAAAGAGAATGTGGGTTAGAGTTCACTTGTCGTGCGAAACTCGGGTATTAGCTACATTAGCTACCGATCTTCTATTAGAGTGAGGCCAGCTGAATACGAGTTGCCAGTGAGTGACTGCAACTATGATCTCTTATAGTCGTATAAATATTTATATTGCATAAATCTTATATATGACGGCGACAGCGATGGCTGAGCGAAAATAGCGTCTTCGTCTACGTTCGGTGGTACGGGGTCCATCACGATTTTGTATTAAAACTAAACTGCATACCATAACCAAAAATACTAGGTAGGTAAACCGACATTTTCGATTTGGAGGTGTAGGCCGGTCGATTTCCCAAACGTAAGTGTGCATGACACAGTACCCCACTATCCAACAAGACTATGTCCACCTGACTCACAACAATGTCACCTTGTTTACCCGTGACTATTAAATCAGTTCAGCGACTTCTAATAAAAATTATTGTTGTTCCACGACAAATATATAAAAATGAATAGCTGTTCGTCGGTCTCGCTAAAGTTCGAGATTGACTTAACTGATTTGGCTAATTTTGATCTTGAAATATTTGTGGAAGTTCATGGAAAGTTTAAACAGTGAAAAACATACATAAAAAGTAAAATACTAATAGTAAAAATTAAATTTTCCCAATTCGTCACTTATTTTTCAAATATTTATAGGTTCAAAAATGTATCTATTTCATAGCTATAAAGGTTCGATTTCTTTGGTCAGTTTTTTGGAATACAAAATAGTTATGTTTCAGAAATGAAAAAGTTTTTTGCATTTAACGTAGATACAAAAAAATGTATCTAGTTTTTACCACATTTTACACGTATATGTAGGTGATACGAAGTTCATTGGGTCATCTAGTAATGCTATAAAATGTATCACAATAGAAACAAAGACAAGTAACACGTTAATGCAAGCTTGTAATGTTCGATTGGATGGATTCTTTCGCAGCCATAAAATTGTAAATCGCTTTTGTAAGACGAACTGATATTGAATACTTTCGACTAAATTGCACCGTTTTAAGAGATTTGTATTAAATTAAGAGTACTCGTATTGTAATATTATTTTTACTTCATTAGAGAAAGAAATGTACATAGTATTACACAGGCTGGATTCACCCAAGTGTTACCCGGGGCACAGTGGAAAATGTCGCCTCTTTGCCTAAATAATTACTTATGTAAATTAATAAGCAGTAAAATCTTTTTAAAGATAAAGAAAAAAGTTTAGTAGAACATAATAAATTTAAAAAAAAATCTGTCACATGCCAAATTTTGTCACCCTGGCCATTAGCCTCTAGTGTCTCTACAGCAAATCTAGCGATGGAATATTAACGGAGAATTATCGGAATAAATTTTCATGATACAAGTATGTACTGTTTTCATTATGGGTGCGTAAAGGCTATAAATTTTAAGCGAATAAAAAAAAGAAGACGGCCTAATTTAACTGATTATGTGTATTTTTACCATTACAGTCAAATAAGATATCGTAACACCAATCAGCAGGTCAATCGAAATACTATTTTCATAAGCAAAATAATTAGAAACTAATTTACCAAAAATATTTTTTAAAAGGGAACTGACGTCATAAGAGTTTCATTTACTTGATGACATTCTTATTCCGATTACATATTTTGATTTTAAAACAGGAAACTTACGGGACAAATTTTGATGAAAATGTTTGAGACCAATGCGAGAATATTACCCTTAAACATAAAAAGATTTAATGAAACCCATTAAGTAAAATCCCTTACATGAAAAAACTCGTCATTTTTAAAAGTCAGTTAAAAAAGGAACAACCAAAACAACCAACTCAAAAAAAGCAGACAAAGATATTTAATTCGTAACGTTAAACATTTAAATAAGTATTTCATTCACAAAGCTTTTTTAAAATTAAACAAAACGTTTATTTAACATAGCGGCTAACGAACGACTGTATCACAAATTATAGCCAACAGAGCAAGAACAAGACGGCAAAAATTCGCTCCGTTAAATACAAAGTTTTGCTGAAAAACAAAATAGCGTTGTTAGCATAACCCGAATTTGTTTAAGTGATTGCCTTAAAAAACAAAACCACCTGAATTTGCATGGAAATGTCCATATAATAAAACAAGACTTGCACCCAAAGACAGATTTGAGGTTCGAAGGTTAATCATCAAAAAGATGACGTTGAATTTTAAGCCTTATAACCTATTTAATAAATGCTAGAAGGATGATTGTAGTATTTTGTTATCAACTCGGACCAGCCTCACACAAATTCGTCATTATGAAGATTATTTTTAAACAGAGAATTTTAATTTTCTTTCTATTTGTCACATTGTGATGAAATTTTGTTTCTGACTTAATGTTGGGATTTGAGTATCTGACGCACATTAAATAATGTGCCCAAATGGAAATAATTGACAAAAGTATACATAATCTATAGTTTAGTACAAATATCAGGTATAAAGTTTGGTGCACAGTTTTAATTAATTTTTTATACATATTGTCACTCATTACTTTAAGATCACGCATTATTAGATGAATGGACAATGGATCGTTTTATACAGTAAATATAAAAAAGGAATCTAAAAAAGCAAAAATTAACTCTTCTAAATATATATAACTCAAAGGTGACTGATTGACTCACATAGCGATCTATCAACGCATAGCCCAAACTGGACGGATCGGGCTGAAATTTTTCATGCAGGTAGATATTATGACGTAGGCATCTGTTAATTTTCATTCTGTCTCATGGGGATAAAATAGGGGGTGAAAGTTTGTATGAAACTTTATCAATTTAAAATCGATCGGGCTGAGACTTTACATTCATAAAGCTACTATGACATAGACAAACACAGACATCGCAGATGAAGCAGCGAGTACTAACTAGTATATTATAAATCTCTTACAAAAGCTTATTAGTATTCTAAAAATTCTTAGAATGTTTTATAGCATCATGAAAAATAAGGGGAAAAAAGAACAAGAAATTATTAATTGAGACGCCTAAGGCAAAACAATACTAGATCACGAACGACGAAAACAAACGAATGACGGTAGAAACTAATTTCAAACAACCCAAAAAGAAATACGAGATTCCAACAAAAGTAAATGTAAAACGGCTCAACCCTTTGGACAATAAATTCAGAATTAATTAAACCGGTCAACATCTTGCGATGACGAATAGATCTGCTGGCTTTACTTTTGTGTTACACTAACATTCGAATCCAATATACATAACTATAATTATCAATTATATATTTAAACTTTCGCGATTTATACTATTCATATTTAATATAACGGGTCTTATCGCGATAACTAATGGTAGTAATACCTTTTTATTGCCCGACGTTTCGACGAAGTTACATTCGCCGTGTTCACGAGCTGACTGGTGTACCGCGCGCCCTCCGGCGACGAGTGCGCGAGTTTTCTTCGCCGAGGCGAATTACTACCATTAGTTATCGCGATAAGACCCGTTATATTAAATATGTATAATTATCAATGATATTATATAAGTATAGATATGCTATATGGTCATGAATTTTGGCACTGAGAATGCCGACCATGTTGGACGACGTTGCATAGTAACCAGCGATTGAGAGTGACAAGCTAGAGTACACCAAATTTTTTGGTACACCAAATAGTATTAATGTAAAACATCTATAATTATTGAAATAAAACTATTTTAAACGGATTTAAATCGCGTATATTAATTATTTTTATAATCCCGACGTTTCGAGTACTTTGCAGCGTTCGTGGTCATTTGTCTATTTGAGGTTTTAGAAAATATTATTTACAACTACCGCCAACGGTTTTTTAGTTGGTATCAGTAGTTGTAAATAATATTTTTTAAATCTCAAATAGACAAATGACACCATAGTCTACCCGTGACCACTAACGCTGCAAAGTGCTCGAAACGTCGTGATGATAAAAATAGTTAATATACGCGATATAAATCCGTGTAAAATGGTTTTATTTCAATTAATAATAATCGCGAAAATCTAAGACAACGATATCTATAGTTATATCATTGGTAATTATATATAAAGCGAAAATTATGTTTCACGACGATTTAAAATATTATATTTGCAACAGAAAGTCAAAAGAAACTTAGCAGAACTTTTAAATTATTTTTTCAACGATGTCAAGAAAAAAATATATTTTACAATCGCGATTGGTAGGTTTCAAAATCGGAACTCCAACTTGAAGTTATTTAGATATCATCATTAGCTAAACTACGCCAGGATGAGCATTTAACAAAGCTCTTTTATCATAATTATCCACAATTCAAACTATTAACATTTGTGAAGGATACCAAGAGCATGAAGTATGAACGTTACCCAATGGTACCCCAACAATTAGTTTCCACTCGCCAATATAGCGTTTGTCAAAGTCGACTCGCTGATTAAATTTGAAACCAAGTCGTTACGCACTGTTGGCCTAGTTATATCACAGGCTGAGATTTAATGGAATAGAAGCAGTAACAAGTTTTGTTGTAAATAATAGGCTACTAGCAATTATAACATCGGATATTTTAAAAGTAATCAATTGATTACGTATGTAGGCTTCTTTGATTAGTATTGGTATAATATTTTTATATTTCTCAATGACTTACTCGTACCAATTATATAGTACATCTAAAAACTGGTAATGTTTTACATTGATATGTTTCGATTAGAATCATTATAACTGTGGTTACACATTTTACCTTTAAAAACAGGAAGTATTCGTTCCCAATGTTTGTTGTAAAATGATTAGAAAACTGTATGATAATTTGATCTTTTAAGTTATTATTTAATTGAGATAGAGCGTAGCTATAGTTTGATGATTATTAATCATCTACGGGCTAGTTCTAATATATATATAAAAGCAAAAGTTCACTCACTCACTCATCAAGAAGTCTCAGAAACTACAAATGCTAAGAGTTTCAAATTTTACATACTAGTAATAAATAATGATCAATCAATTCATACGTTAAAAGGAAATTCCAAAAATTCGGCTGTAAAATTATTACGTTTTAAGTAAAGTTTTTCGTTTTTCTATAAAAAAAAACTTGAAGGAAACAGAAAATAGTTATATAAGATATAATAGTTATATAAATATAAGATAAAATATTATTATTTGGAAATATAACTCTTTTGTATCTTTATAATGAACATGTTGCAGTATTCATTACTTCATATACATAATAAAATAATGAAATAATGAATCCTTTCAAGAAATTATAATTTTATTTAATTAGGTTCATATTGGACGAGAAATATTCTCATTTAAATATGATTGGCTTAATCGGCAAAATGCGGATTACGCTAGCGGTTTCACGTGACTTTATTCATATGGAGGTTTCGATCTGACAATAATTGTGAAGTGCATTCGAAACTCATGAAGTCAGCACAATTGAGTTGTAAATTGGTTCGCAAATAGGGATATGTCTGATGTAATCATTAATGAATATTATCATAACGAAGCATTAATTAGTTTGCATGAAATTTTTAATTCCACAGATGATTTCAAAAGATAATGTGAAATTGCAATTGCAATTTACTCTTTGGTGAAATTTAAATGATTAATTATGTTTTTAATACGTATTAATTTAGTATCGAAAAAGAATAATATTAATAATAATGTTCCTACCTAATTTCTACTGAAGAATTCATATTAACAGACGTTAATATTGACAGATACGTTGGCGCAGTGGTCACTGCAATTGATTGTAGCGCTAACGGTCGCGGGTTCGATCCCCGCTCACGGCAAATGTCTGTATTGGTCATACAGATGTTTATCGTGGTCTGGGTGTTTGTGTTGGTGTTGTGTATGTTTCCGGACCCCCGACACAAGGTCACAAGATCTTAATGGGGGCCGTTGAGTGTGATGCGTTTACTTATTTATTAACGATGTATTCGATAGATATAATAGTAGCACAGTGACATTTAACAAACCTAATCAGTCGACTCTCACATAGCTAAAATATTACGAGAGCATGAAAGACAACCGACTAGATTTAAAATGAAAAAAGCGTCAAAAGTAGCTTGTAAGTATTACTTTTTATTGAAATGCAAGAAAGAAACACAACGATCTTTACAAAACACCGCACCAAGAAATCATAACGCGGTTTGAATTGCGAAGCGCTAACTATTCCCAAGCCGTAGGCTTTACAATGGGAATAAATCCGACCGCCTACCGTTTTTTTCTTCGAGCATTATGCAGAGAACATTACTCAATGTCGGCTGTTAATTGGCCTCATCATATATGACTCGCGTCCTTTGAATCTCGAGCTTTGCATGGTTTTCTTTCACAATCTTTATAGTCTGTGTCGTCTTTGGTAACTATTGCGGTATGACTTTTTTCTTTGTAGCTATTGCTAGTTATTGAAAGTGATTTGAAACGATGTGCATCGATGATTTTATCATTGAGGTTGCGATTCGTTCTTGTGTGTACAATGTTTCATTATCTTCAAATTCTGTTCTCTCCCTAGTTACGGTAACAAAATTATTCCCCTAAAATATATTCGTTTTAATAATATTTTATATTTTAATAAAACAAAGCATATTTAAAAATTTAGTGCTCATTTTAATTTAAAAGGAACCGTGAAAGAATAACTTGTATTACGCTCGAGGAATTAAAACATATTTTCGCTTAATTTATGCTCAGGGCGCTTCCTTCGGTACGGACCAAACTTTATAATAACATCAGTTGAATACAGTACAATGCAAATGTGTGTATTTAATTAGGGAGCGTGGAGTTCCAAACAATTTATGGGGCCACGTTAAAAGTTCTATAAGCGTGACGTTTTATGCCTTATGAAAGTAAAATGAGTGAATCCTCGGTAAGTGCTAAACGGTCGCTGGAGGGAGCGCCGAGCCTGAAACGCCTGTTTAGGCTTTTACTTAAGCCCTGTATAATTTCGTTTTCTCCCAAGCGTAAACGCTATGTAAAGGGTTACGGTAGTTCTTTATCTTCAAGCCAACCGGATTTATTTTGGAGAACAAATTTTCTATGCAGATAAGGAGATTTTGTTGTAACGGCTGGATAAATTTGTAATTTTGTCTTATTTTAAATTAAATATTTCCTCTTGGTGAATTATAAACCGCTGATGTTTTGGTCTTTGGTAAATTAAGGATTTTCTAGCTTCATCAAAGTTAGCTAAATGAAAGATATTATCTGTTATATCACATTTTACGTTTATATCTTCATTACTAAATTCTGCGTCAAGTCCATCGATTACATTATTAAGTTCGTTCAAAGGCTAGAGTAATAAATGCTCCGTACAGCTATTTAAATCCACAAAGCTTTCGGCTTTCACGAGAACCGCCGTCGCATATTCATTAGTTCATTATTATTGCTGACCAGCGCCCTCAGCTTGAAATATTCAATGCGGTGAATGACTTTGTTTATTAGATTAACGGACGGACGGAACAAAAAATACGATTTACATTTATTGCATACTTACTCTTTATTAACTATGTTAATTATTGCTACATTAGTTTTCTGTTACGCTTGTTTGCTGAATGGTGAATATGGGACAACATTATTGGAATTTATTTAATCGAATTAGTTTTGGTTATTTCTATTAAGAGTATATTGTAGTTATTATGATAGTAGAATACGGTGAAATAATTGATTATGATACTGGTAAATGGTCTGTTCTTCAAATATAAAACGATTTACTATTTAATAACATTTTTTTAAAGATTTTTGTTAACAATAGTTGCAATCAGTTATTTCCATTATATCACTTTTTTATTTCAAAATATTTTGTATAAGATTTATTAAAAGGTAAATGGAAAGCGTAGTTCTGTATATTAAATCCAGGACACGGTTCGAATGTTCACATCTGAATATTCAAAAGAATATTTCATCCTTAAAATTAAAATGACATAATAATTCCTTTTTCATGCAAAGTCATTAACAACGATCGCCTGGAGCGTAGAACACGTTGAATCATCAAGAGAAAACAACGGACTAACAAATGTTTGAGCAAATCAAACTTCCACGCTTCGTAAGCATATGTCCTGAAGTTACACTTAATTTATGCATATTGAATATGCTAGACGCCTTGGGGGCACGTAATCTCCTTGTTGCGACGCTACACCTTGGGACTTTGAAATTACAAAATACGAGTACACTTACGAGTAAGATGAAGGTGATAATTATGAAAATCGGTATATCTAAATATAAAATCAACATTTGTTTTGGAAACATCATTGATTTGAAATTTGTTGTAATAATCTCAACTGTACCCTTAAGTTAAAAATAAATGACTTAAGACATTATATTTTATTTTGTATTTTAACTCAGTTAATTTGAGTTTGATAAATTTAGAATGGAATTATTGAATATTCTACTCAAACTGGCTACTTCAAAATTCGCTAAGTCGAAGACATTAAGATTTAGAGAGTGGTCAAAGGGTAACGATGAACTCAGAGCAAAGGAGGAGGAAGACCTTTGAAACTAGAACTATTTTGTGAGGTAATTTGTGTAATTACAGTACAATTTCGCCTTGAGAGACTCTCTAGAGAACAATGACTAATTTGGCAAGATTTCGTCCACAATTTAGACGTATATTCTTTCGTCAAAATGTTTTATAGTTGGATCGAGGAAAAAAATTGGTATATGTACCAACACAAGTTAAATATTATTTTGTATTTGAGTCCTAATTAGACTGAGACTGAGACTAATTATTCAGTTGTTGTTTTTAGTTGTAAAATATTTGAAGCTCAGAAATTTTTACTTATTATAGTTTTGCATTAAAAGGTGCCTATTTTAATCTTTCTATAAATAAAAATAAACATCATGAATTTTGGTTTTAATTTTGTAATTAAAATAATTTGTCAAAAATTTAAGATTATAACTAAAATAAAGTGTATTTTAAACTTTCGCGATTTATACTATTCATATTTAATATAACGGGTCTTATCGAGCTGACTCGTGACCACGGCGAATGTAACTTCGTCGAAACGTCGGGCAATAAAAAGGTATTACTACTATTAGTTATCGCGATAAGACCCGTTATATTAAATATGAATAGTATAAATCGCGAAAGTGAATGAATAAAATAAAGTGTCAATTAAAAAAATATACTTTACAAATATGGATTAAGAGATAAACTAGATTTTACTCGTATGCTGCAAATACTAGCCAGTAAATATTTTCGGGAAATTATTATATTAATTAAGAACCATAAGTCAAATAATGAAATTTATTAATCCATGAATGTCTGTGCTATGTTAATACTGATTTCAATTGATTTCATTAATTTGTAATCTCAATTCGATTCAATTGAAATCCATATACTATACGATAAACCGACTTTTAATATAAAAAATATTCAAAAGTTATATTTCTGAATCATGCTGTCATTGAGTTCAGACGGTACCTTACGAGGTCTTCCCTAAAAGGAAGGTAATTATATATGTGTATATATAATGTGCGGAATATATCAATTTATTATCATTTCCGATGGCAGTTAGGCTTTAAAATAATTAGTTGCAACTTTCAGATATAGGTATATAATTTATATGAAGTTAATATTAAAATTATGGACTAATAGTCCAAATCAAAGATGGTATGGAACTTATGATAAGGCTTGTTGTGTCAAGAACTGTATTTATTGATAATTTTAACAGAAAGATAAATGTCTTTTGTTTTGCCTAATTCATATTAAATAAAATCTAATTTCGTGTTTCATTTAACCATCTCAATGTTTACACAACTAAGTTTTGTTAAGGTAGACATTTAAGGAGGTAAGTTGTGAATCTTATCTAAGTTTTAATGCGTAAACTTTTAATGTTTACCGACATAATAAATTTAAGGATGTGCCGAGCCTACATTAAGGGTTTTTAGTAGGACTAACGCTCTATCAAGACTTCTTTATCTACATTATTTTTAAGTTAATTTAATTTATTTTGAACGCGATTGTATATTAAATTGTAAATGTAAATTACTAAGTACAAATGTAAAAAGTTCTTTCAATTAATCTGAGATTTAGATCTCAGGTCGAAATCTGATCTGAGATCTGTGGGGTATCGAAATGAAAATACATTGATTCAATTAGGCTTGCAAAAATATTTAAATTGAAGCTACCATGTAGATTCGGAATACAGATTTTACCGAGAAGAACCGGCAAGTGGTATCAATTAGGCACCCACTCTTAAACGAACAATTATATTTCAATTACGTACATACTCAAATTAAGAAAGAAAGTATACTTTATTGTACACCAAGCACACATACATACAATAACGGGTAAGAGTACAATTGGTGTCTTTATCGCTAAACGGCGATCTGTGTCAGGGGTTTTGGGTGTACATAATAGCTGAAGATCTTACATAATTTTAATAAACTAAAAATCATATGGTGAAACGAACCAAAAAAGGACGAGACTATTTTAAATATTTTGTTTAGGTCGTTAAAGAATAGAAACAGAGGGGTCCTTTTGGGATCTATATACTTCGAAATACTATTTTATTAAAATCGGTTAAGCGGCTTAGTCGTAAAACGTTACAGAACGACAGATGGAGTTACTTTAGTACTTATACTATTAGTATGGATTGAAAAATTTTTAAGTTGCTCTGCACTTATTAAGAGGATTTAAACAGTCACGCGCTTAAGATTTAAAAGATAATATATCTAATGCTCGTTACAATGATTGCAACGGCCGTCTTATTAAGAGAGCTCTTAGCTAATTATTTAGTGTTACTAAAATATTACTATACTTTTTCTTTTAAAACAATTCTAGAGAAATGTATAATTACGAGAAAAATCTGTAACTTTGACATTTCAATGTAAACATTCGTAAAGTTAATAAATACAAATAAACATTAGAATCAAACCCTCAAGCTTAAATAATTAATCAAAAACAAGCCTTTCTCTAAGTTAATTACGAAAAAAAAAATTCTTCGTCAAATTAGTTTAAAAATTGATGTTAATACCACACGAAACATAATAGCATTATTCATACAAACTTTTTATGACACAAAAGTGAAATCGTGAATATTATTACATATTTATCAGAAGCCTTTATCAAGGGTTGTTTTTAATAATTGTTATTAAGCACGAAAGATTTGGTAAGGAAGAATCGATAGCGGGCACGCGATGTGTTGACAAAGATACCATTCACGCTAGGATAGTCCTAAAGACTATTGCATTTGTTGTTTGCTATAAATTTATTTTTTAATGTGGATGCTGATAAGCAATAATGTGTTAACCTAAAAAATTCAAATTCGGAGATATTGATGTATTCTGATATTGCGACATGTAATTAATCAATCAAAATTCATATAAATTAAATAAATACGAAAATAAGTTCCTTAATTTTTCGAATGTTGGAGTGTGAAGTCCATATTTTGAAATATTCGATAATCTCATGTGTATATTAGAATTACTTATTATTAGATAAAAATTTTGAATATACCAATCAGTTTTTAACTCAATAAATTATATAATAAAATACGTTATACCTTTTATCAAAATTGAAAAGAAAAGATGGACAAATACTTCTTCAAACAAATATATTAAGAATAGGTTTGAAATCTTTAGACGTCATTTTCTCAAAATGAAGTCCGTGTGGCTTGACATATTAACACAGTATTCCTTATCAGCGTCCATGTTATGAGTTAAACTTAAAGTAATATAGTTTCTTCCGTATTTTATACGATCATAATCGAACTTATTACACCTGTGAATATTCCGATACTTGTATGTAACGGACCTGAATCTGTAAAGAGGATACGAGAATGTTCCCAAATTAGGTATTATTTACTTAAATCTTTTTATTTCATAACAACGTAAAAGACTAACAACAATTTATAATCAAACTGAATTTATAATATTAGTTCGTATCTGAGATGTGAAGAGAAACCACTTTAAAAAGCTTTGTACAAATCTTGTTAAGGACTTGACAGTGGTCCCTTTCGACTAGTTCAATAGAAAATGTGATGAGCAAAGCTAATTGAAATAGAACATCTTGACATCAGTGCGACTGTCTTATAGTACGTGGCCCCTATAATGTAAGTTAATAATAATATTTTTAAGGATATGACAGTGTTGTAGTTTAGTGTGTATAATTAGGACGGCCGCTTTGTGATTCTATCTATAATAATTTATCTATAGTTGTAATTTTCATCCAAATATTTAGATGTTTTGGTCATTTTTTATACTGATTACTTCTTCATTTGAATTTGTATCAATAAATATTTGTTAAATTATAAGAGAAATCTAGCTAGAATAACCTAGAACAAAAGTGGAAAAACACCAGACTTATTTATTAATTAATTCCTCGGTAATTTCTTAATTCCTTGTTATTTTTTTTTTCAAATTAATCAGTGGATAAAATCAAGATAAACATATTTTATCAGAACTTTTGATTTATACGTTAATATACTATCAATAACCCTTATATTTTGTTTTCGGTTTTAGTTATCAAAGTTTTGCACATAAATTAAACATTTGTATCCCAGAGGAGTACATTCATGTTTTTCATTATTATATACTTGAATTTGCTTCACATTTATAATGGCTTCTATTTTTTATTTCGGTTCGTTTTTTCATCTAAAAAAAGTCTAATCTCACGTTGAATCTCTAATCTCGAGATTCGTAATTTGACTTGCTTTTCATCATCAAGATAAATTTACAATGCCATAACTCCCGACATTATAATAAAAAGAAATGTAAGCTTTAAATTATAATATCAAAGAGGCGAAATTTCATTTTAAATAAACAAGAGAAATAAGACGTACAATGTTCCATTCAATTTTATGCAAATACAAACATTACAGATCTGTTTCGTTCCTTTGAGTGAAAGCGAACGGATCTTTTTTAAAGTCCAATTTAATACAAATTAAGAGTATGTATTTATAATTCATGAGCGAGATTATTTGGGGAATGCGGAACAATCCTGATTTAATATTAGAATTAAAATCGCATCTATAATATCACCTTGCGGAACTCCTTGCTGATTGCTTGGCTTTATTGATGCTATTGATTTTATTCGCGTTAATTCCAAAATACCATCAAAGTAGATTACTAGAATGCAAGTCGTTGATATACCACCAAATGTTATACTTGTAAATGTCGTTTGGAATGTCTCTTCTACTTACCTGCCTTCTCCACTTCCCGGTGTATCACAATAAATTCTTGTCCAACGTTCTTATAATCTATTCGTAGCTAAATAAAAAACTTCACTTTCATTAGGAATCCGGAATTTTTAAAACGGAAGTTTTACATCTAAAGGAATCCATTCTTTTGTTAGTAAATATAGTTGATATCATAATAATATATGTAATTATTTATCAACATGTTTTTGTTCAGAATAGTTTTTATTTTTATGAAATGTAATGCCTGAAAGAGGCATTGAAATTCATATGTGCCATGATAAAATCTTACATAACAGAGGAAAATTTGTCTGAAAATATTTTGTTTAGACATCCCCATAATTTTTGTCATTTTCGCATGATTTTTATTTTGTTAAGCATTTACTGCAAAGCAAACACTGATTAATTGACGAATACGAATACGAAAGTTTTCCAATAGATCAAGTATACAACGTTTTATACATACTATGTTTCTAATAGTCACAGACCAAACTTCGTTTGCACTTTAAGTGGCTACGCTCCGCCTATTCCCTGTACTCGGACATAGGGAAATTGGACTTGAAACATTTAGCATTGCGTGACATGACCAGCTACTTAGACCTATTGCTTTATTTTAGGTAGTTTCAAACTCTTTTATCGGGTAAATTAATTTTTAATTTATGATACTTTTAAATTTTGTAATGACTAAATTTTTAGAATTGATGCTATTGATAAGATTAAAAAGGTTTTTAGTAAGCCACGTAATAAAAATTATGGCTATGAAATGGATGGTCGACACGCGAACCGAACAACACTTTAATAATGTGAATTCATAACCACTAATTTAGAAAATAATTTATGTGTTTAAAACGAGGGTTAGATTGACAATCACAAAATAATTGAAGCTAATTAATTAGAAGAAGCTAATCTACATAATGTATAAAGCTAAAATGTGTGTTTGTATGTGAACTTGTAAACTCCTACTCTGATTTGAAGAATTATTTTTGCGTTCGCTAATTTGTTTAAAAGCTTGTGTGGTCACAAGATTGATTAAAAAGAAGAATCGACTTCAAGAGCTAATTAAATAATTACGTTTATCTGCATAACATACTAATTTCAGATATTTTGATTTTAAAACTACACTATTAAACCGATCACAATGAAAATTCTTTGAGATCAATCGGAAAGTATACCTAAACAAAAACAAAAGAATTAATTATTTTGGAAGTCTCCTATTGTTTTGAAGTCGGCTAAAAACTATCGGCAACGGAGTGGTGCCCATAAACGTCAACAAATCTGAAAAGTACCAAAACTGAGTCATACGGTAAATGAGGAAAAAGAAAATAATATAAATTAAAAAGTTAATCAAACATAGGTAGCTAAATCTGAATAAAGAACAACAAGTGGAATAGGAGAATATGTAATTACAACAATAATAGAGGAAAAAAATAAATATGTCAGAAGGCTATTATGAAATAAATTGATAACGGCTGTGGGAGGCAATTTTTCTCTATCTATTGTGCGAATGATAGGAGACAAAGGTACTGAGAACAAAGCTTTTGTAAGCACAATGCAGCCTGAATGAAATGCTTTGAATGTTATTTTAACTGCTCTTTGGGATAATCGCTTCAATGCACATGTTTATGCATCATTCATGATGCATAATCAGGAGGCTAATTGTTGAAAGCTATCGCTTTTAAAACTTGTTAGTAAAGAAAGGGAAGAGTTTTCACGAATTTTAGAAGTTGGTAATCTAATAAGATTTGAAGTGTTCTTTTCTCTTCTCTGCTACCAGACAATCGCCGTCATATTGGAAAAATGGTAACTGAAAATATTTTTTGTCGATATCTCTTATTCGGAAAACATGTTACGTAATAAATTAAGCTAGAGAAAATTTCCTACGAGGTGGCAATGTAAAATATTTGGATAAAGCACATCAAAAATTTACATAAATCGCCAGTTTTCAAAACTTTGCCAAAACTTACTAAATGACTGTACTATTCATTAAGTATCAAAATGTTGCACACTTTGATAGATATTTAAGTAGATATTTAATATTTACATATTTTACCTCAACATATATTTTTATATTAAAAATTTTAATTAAAACGAAATATTCAGTAACAAATTAGTGAACCACGCAAACCTTAATCCACATTTAATTAAAGTACTCCATCTCCCGTTACAAAATTTGAAACGTAGAAATGATTGGATTTTGAGTAATACAGAACACGAGTTAAGTCTGTAATTTTGAAACAGGAAATAAAATTAAAGAAATAAAACTTTAAGGGGTGTTTATAAAATTATTTTTTGATACAGTCTCGGGATTGGATTATCCAACAGAGAGAAAATTTTGCGGTTAGTAAATAGACACGTACTTTAGTGGCGTTGAAGTAGTTCTAAATATGGGATGTCTATATGAAACCGTTTATTCAATATATTTTTGCTAGCTACTTCTCACACTATCACTCCTGCTTATGGTTACTGTTTCACTGCTATGAGTTGTGTGTTGTGGCCAATAACATTCCTTAAGAAACGGGCTATCCAACGTAAGTATTCAAATCGATTCAGTAGTTTCAAATTTTACCCCATATGCAAACTTACAAAGAAATTTTTCTTCTTGATAATGTTAGTGTAGATTATATTAACTTGTTTGGTTAGTAATAATAGTATGTAGTCTAAAAAAAGACTTTTTAAGAGGCTATCTATTCATCTGTCAGAAACATTATCAGAGCCTCGTCACCAAGGTTAATTTATACTAATATTATGAAGAAGTGAAATTTGTTTGTAAGTTTGTATGTAGGGGATAATCTCTGAAACTACTGAGCCGCTTAGAAATAAACAATTTGTGTTGAATAACTCATTCCTGAGGAAGGTTACAGACATATAACATTACAATATAACTTATAAGAGCGAAGCAATAACCATAAACGCGAAGCAAATCGCGGGGTAGCGTATGTATTATTATTGTAGGCAAAGCAAATAAGCCCAAACACAAGGCTCACTAACAGCCATTGAAGAGTTTTACTGACAACCTCATGATTTAATTAGATCTGCTCAATGGAACCAAATTCTTAATACGAGGGGAAGCCCTTTGCTCAGCAGTGGGACATTGAAGTAAAATGTTTATATATTCAAAATACCTATAATTAGAGGTTCAATTAATTTTCTTTATATGTTTTTAAGATACGTTGTCAGCATTTATATTGTTATCTCTGTTGGTATTTCTAAATAAATAAATAAATATTACGAAACTCGAAAATAGTCTAATCAATACTGATCTGTTACTACATTGATTTACGGAATCTCATCTTCACGATATTATATTTGTAATCAAAGTAACATAACATAATCAGATACACAAAAATATGTAATACATTTAAGTAATGTCACTAAAATATTCAAACGGAAAAAAAATTGAGGACCATAACAATTACTATGATTAAATGGCCGCCCTTTAACATTTACAACACCCAAGAAATATAAACCCGCGTTTAATTCCTATACCATAACGCATAAAGGCGAAAATGCAATAAAATGCACGGAACACTGGCATATAAAATATACAAAATTCAGCGTTCAGCTTGACCCAGAAAAAATAAACGTTAATAATTCGAAAACGAATTATTATTTACGTTTTTTATTAGGCTATGTATTATTCTCTAACATTTGCCTGAATGGCTGTTAGTTTCATTAGTTTTTATAATAACTAGCTTTAATTTTAATTTTTGTAGCATAAATGTTTGTAAAGTCAAAACAACGTCAAACGAACAACGTCATTATTCCATATTTCATACGCCTTTTCTGTGTTAATATTTGTTAAAAGGATATAATAATTATGATGATACAAATATTATAAAAAGGTATACACTCCATTTTTGTAGGGAAATGGTAATATTTAAATTAGGCCCACTACTCGTATACGCTGCCTGAACCGAGGCAGCACCTCATTCTTACAAAGGATTGGCGTGAAAGTTAATATATCAGCGTTTCGTACGACGCATGAGAGAGTCGGAAGTTTAAGCCCCTCCCCTATTCCTTTCCTTACTTCCTATTCACTTACATCTGTTATTCGTATTTAAAGTAGGAACTCATGTGTCGCTCTAGTTCTCAGTATATGTCCATGGGCGGCGGTGATCCACTTAACACATTAATTGCCATTACGTGTTCAGTATATTATAAATAGACACACATGTTGTGTCGGCGCCGCTGAAGGTGTTAATATTAGGTGTGTCGCTTGCTCGCCTATTTTTACACCTAATAATGGCGCTCCTTTACTGATTAAATTCGCCTGCAATATAACAGTTCACCTAAACCCAGAAGACTTGAAATGAAAACGACATAAAATAACAAAATTAATTAAATATGTAAATTGTAAAAGGAAAAAACAAATAAATCATCACTTTACGAATCATGATCGCGCGGAATGGTTGAAAGAATGCTGGCAGCCTTTCCGCTGGATTGCAATTTCGATTCTTAAAGCGAAAAATAAGCGACCCTCTCGAGAAGGCAATGAAACAAAGTTAAATCATTCGATAATTTAAAATGAAAATACAATTATTGTCTTATAAATATGTTACGAATCTTCTCATTAGACGAAGAAATCATAAAATTGATAAAGTACGCGTCGAACTCATATATAAAGAATCTTTCTCACACAAACAATTTTGAATTATCAAAACAGAAACAAATATTTCGATCAACTACTAATGGCTACCAATTCTTTTAAATACTCTTGTAAATGAAACATGAGACGCGCTATAACAATATGTAAAAAATTACGTTGGAGTTTTTATTGATTTTTTTTTTATACTCATTATATGGACGATTATAAGAAATATTGTGTCAAGCCACACTGACTTTATTTTGAGAAAATGGCGTCTAAAGATGTCAAACCCATTCTGTATCAATTTGTTTGAAGACGTATCTATCAATCTTTTCTTTTATATTTTGATAAATGGTATAATGAATAGAAAGCAAATTTGAGATTATTGTATAAATTGCAAAATATGGAACGCACTTGAAATTTGAAAAAATTAAATAAGAAACTTTTTTCCGTACTTATTTAGTTTAACTTAGAATTATTTTTCAAAATGTTAAATAGGTGACGCAGTATCAAGGTGGGTCAATATGTACGAAATTGACTTTTTGTGGGTTGACACATTATTGCTTATCAGCATCTGTATGTAACTCTTACAGTTCATGAATTATAGCTATCATTTTAAGGTAGAGTCTCACTACAGCTTGTATGCGGCTCGACTGAACCACCTTACGAATACAGAAGATAGGCGTGACGTAGCTGATGTAGCTTATGTAGGTGCGTTTCGTACGGTGAGTGAGAGAGTTGGAAGCTTGACCTCTCTCTCTATTTTCTATAACATTCTATCCCTTATTTCGTTTTAAGAAGGCAACTTGAGTTTGACTCTATAGTTGCATATAGACGGCGGTGATCACTTAACATATTTACTGCCATTACATTATATGTACATTTTAAATGGACACACACGTTGTGTCGGAAAGAAAGAGCTGTTAGTGTAACCTTTCCTTACTTCCTATTCTCGTTCATTCTTTATTCATCTTGAAGCTGGCAACGCACTTAAACAGACGGACAAATTACATGATAAAAAAATATTGTCTAGTATTTTGCATCTGACACATATTCAATCGTTAATAATTAATTGCTGTTTTTATTTTTAAATGCATGTTGACTGTTCTGGCTATCTAAAAACTATTCATATTTAATATGACGAGTCTTATTGCATTCGTCGTGGTCACGTTGTCAGCTCGTGACCACGATAAATGCAACTTCGTCGAAAAGTCGGGCAACAAAAAGGTATTACTACCATTAGTTATATTAAATATGAATAGTATAAATCGCGAAAGTTTAAAATATATTATTATAATATTAATAAAGGAAACCGATTTAATTATGTACGTCTTAGTATAGTAACTAGTCATGGTCCTAAGAAATAAGTTAACTGTCATTGTTTGCACAGAACCTAAACGTATGAATAGGTACAATACCAGAGCCACTCGTAACTCCATCGATACATTTTTTTTTAACTGGAGTCTATTGTCGTTGTCTACTGCCCTCGGCAATGCGGTCGACCAATACCCATTATAATCGAAGCATTTCGTACCTAGCAAGTTGAAACTGAACCGGAACTTCCCATACAATAAAATAGACTGCACCAACTCGACTTGGTCCTTTTTCATTGAAGTTTTTAGCGAGTTTTTCTACTTTTATGTTTAAAAAAGAAAATATACGTATAATTGTATATATACACTCGAATTTTAATATATTGAGATTATATACACTCGAAAACCGTTAGTAATTAAAGAATTTAATTATTTTTGAAGCTTTAAACAGATATTTAATTTTTAATGTTGCACAACAAATAATAATTAGAATAACTAAACTTTATAAATAATTACCGACTTCAAAAGCATATTCCAGTTGACTCAATCAATGAATTTCCAGATTCTTTTTTTAATTTAAGTTTATAATATTACGAAGTCAGTTGAATTTCAAATGTCTCACTTTACAGGAGTCACTTAACGGATTTGTCGTTCTAATTATTTTTTTACTGAAAATGATAACTAGACTTATAACTAAAATAATAAAAGAGTAAAGAATTAGTACCTACAAAATATTTTACTTAATATTTTGTAAAAATCTTCCTAAAATAAAGCATAATACAGCCCTAATTCAGCGAGGAACTGTAAATTGCTTCACCATTCATCATTTTGTCAATTGTTCGCGCCTGTCTATATCTTTCTTTGTATTTTCCTCATTTCGTGATGAAACTGTTTTATGTAAAAAAGAAACAACAAAAATAACTGCGTAATACTCAGCCTTAAGGCAAAAACAAAAGACGTACTGCGTGTTATGTCAATGGTAACTAACTATAACTTTACTATTGAAAAAATTAGTAATAACAATACTGATTCTTCACCTTTAAATATTCTTTGACTTACCTCTAGATATACCTCCAACGTCAGGTTGGAATGTTTTTAGAGTAAAAATTTTGGCTAAATAAATTTTTTACCTGTATATAGATTTTTGAGTCTATTTTTATACTGAAACCAGTTACCAGGTGTGAAAATAAAGTTGGACGTTTTCGCTGTTGTCATAACTCTGGTTTTTGTTTGTTTTATAAAAAAAAATCGAAAAAAATCCGTCAAGTGCGAATCAGAATCGTACACGAAAGTTTGTTGTTATTACGATAATAGAAATATACACTCTAGGTATTTCGGTTTATGAGGTACGTCTGTTTGTCTCTGTCCGTTTATCTAACTGTTTACGGACTGTATTCTGACAGCTGACAGAGATGGATAGATACACTCTAAAATCTTATTAATAAGGGTCCCGTTGGTACCATTAGAAAACCCTAAAAACAGACGATCGAATGAACAGCCAGACGAAATACTGAATAGCATTTCCATAGTAAGAGAATATTGGTATTATCAATGATTTTATATAAATAAATAAACAAAAGGTATCATAGTCAATAGCCCATCTCGTGATCCAGTCGGGGGTCCCGAAACACAGAATACAAACACAAACACCCTAAACACGACGAACGTTCGTATCGTCAATACGTGAACGGGGATCTATCCCGCGTCTGTTATCGCTCTAGTCAGTAGCAGTCGTATGAATTAATAGTATTTGTAAAAAACAAACCTTTTCCTTAGTTTGTCATTACTTCCAATAAGTTTATCCTTATACGTGACACTATAAGACGATGCAATTATACGGAATGTGTTTTTTTTTAATTAACGAGTTCGATCCCTGGCTAGGAAAACAAAATTTCATTTTATTACTCTGTCCTGAAAAAAGAAAAAGACAAACATTTAACAAATTGTGTTTTATATGTAAAATACTGCCATAAATACTATATGTGTACTTGGTTAAAAGCTGTTAACTTACAAGCAGACATTTCAATTTTATTCATTTGTATAGATCATTTGGTATTATAAGAATATTCTCTGCTATTTTTCTTGATGTTCCTTCCGATTAATTAACTTATATTGTTTGTTGTATGCTTAAGATGTTGTTTGCTTTATTTTGATTAATTTATCCTTAACAAACTAATAACGGAACATTCTTTATATTATCCAGCTATTGCTCCCTTGTTTAAAGTCAAAAATGAAGTAAAATAAGATTGAATTTTATTAATATAAAAAATCTCTTTTATAATCGCTGTTGTTCGCATTAAAGATGATTTAAAATAATACGCGCATATACATAAAATATAGCATATGATCATCTGGAATACCTTTCGTGATTTTTAAAATAGATTTAAGTTCTGAAGTTTATTTAGCACAATTTACAAGCGCAAAATTCACCCTCCTTATTATATCTATATATCAATATACGAAGCTAAAAGTTTGTACTTCTTTTCACAATAATTGCGCTGATAAAGGAGTATACATTTCACATACTTATAGTTTATAAAGAGAAAGAGAGAGGTATGCTATTTTTTTGCATAAAAATACATTAAATTAATTAAAAAATCACAAACTACCATGTATTTGACACACACATGCATATGCTCTTTTGTTTATTGTTAAAGTCTGTGGTCAAATTGATAATAGATTATCTGTGGTCAATCTTGTAATCGGTTAAAATTTAATGAACTACGGTCGAATTCCGACCGATAAACGATCACTATTTAGTATATATACATTTTGGATCACGACTGCAGGTTGCTATTTTTTTTTATCATAGCTATGTATCTTTTTCCCTATATCCAAAACCGTAATTAGAAAACGTACACATAGGAAATAATTAAAAATATCAATTTTTTCTTAACACAAACCTTTTTATAATTGGATAGCTTAAATTGGCAACATTAACAAACATCACACTTTGATACCCTTTAGAGGTGACATAATGGAAACCATTATTTTTAACCTACAACCAAAAAAGAGGGTTGTTATAAGTTTGACGTGTATATCTATGGATCTGCGTATCTGTGGTATCTGTGTATTTGTCTGTGGTATCGTTACTCTATAAGGAATTGCCCAATTTTGTTGTGGGTTTCTTGTTTGAAAACTCATGTAATCGAGGTGGTTTTTAAGATTTTTTGAGGTTATCAGTTCTTTTCTAGTTGTTGTCCGGATCCGAGTAACTTAGTGAAGTTTTTTTTAACAATTTCAACAATAATTCATTCAACAACAATTCTCGAAAAAACATAACCTTAACCTGATGCTACTGCGTCATCTGGAATACAGCAGATGTATCGTGTTGGGGCTCGTTCAAATGGTCTTAATGAATAAATTGTTGGGAGTTTATTCAAATTTACTTTCATTTTTATTAACATAGTCGCCATATTGAACCGACTTCAAAAAGCATAATCAATTGTGCGGATTTTTCACGTCACGTGTTATCTTCGCACAATTGTTAGCCGATTTCAATAATTCTTCTTAATTCTAATTTTTGAATTGAATCGATCTTACTCAAGTTCGTTCCTATTTTGAAGATATTTTACTTGGATGGATAGAAAATTAAGAAATGAAGCTTATAAACAACATAGGAAGGCAAAGTAAGCAATTGTAGAATACCATTTTGTTTTTTAGGCATAAATTATAAATATTAAAAATCAATTACTTTTTATCAAAGTCTAAATATATTTCATTCAAATAGGCTTTTAAAAGTACTTTCGAAGTTATCTTTCTTAACTTTACTATAAACAACAATTTATTTCAGTTACATATACCATTATGACTTATATTTCTTAAATATATATACTACATTTTTTAAAACAAAATTAATATAAAGGTAAAACCAATAAGGCATTTACTTAAATCCATATTTGAAATTAGATATATTTTTCTACTAAAAAGTAATTAATAATAAATAACGCATGCCTTTATAATTCAACAGATTTAACTGTTAACATTAACAAACACCAAATTTTGATACCCTTTATAGGTAAAGTAATGGAAACCATTATTTTTAACTTAGCCGCCATTTTTGTTAACTCGCTTTTTTCCGTAACGACCTATATTACTCGACTTTTTTGTTTTGAATTAACGATGCCGCAATTTGTTATTTTTTTGTTCTGAATGATGTATTGCGGTTAGTTCTTTATGGTCTGATTTATTACTTATAGTTAAAGAATGGATGTGCACACTAATTATGTAACGTTAGTGGTAGTGTGTAATCGAATATTACGTAGAGACATAATTTGTTTGTACAAACTACTAACGTTTGTAAATAAATTCTGAATTTTTATTTATTTATTTTTTGCGTTGGATAGCTTGTCTGTTAAACATTGTTATCTACTAACTATCGAGTTTCTTGCCGGTTCTTTTCGGTAGAATCTACGTTCCGAACCGGTAGTAGCTTCATTATTGATGTAATTTTTTTTTCATATATTAACTATTCAAGTGCTCGTGAGTACTTGAATAAAGTATTTTTTTATTTTGATTTTGATCGGTATGGATTGTTCTTATTCTTTATTAATTTGTATTTATTAATTATATGTGATTGTGCTGCCCAAGACAATTCCGCTGGGCTAATTAATGTCACTCATTAAAACATGTAAAAACAATTTAATTTTACATTACAGTGTCCACGAAAATAATAAAGATAAAAATGAAGATATTTCAAGATTTTGCAGAATTCGATTTTTAAAAATGCTACGTTTAAGCCAATAATAGCATATGTTTATATTTTATATTATATAACGAGTTTTTATTTGTACAGACAGTATACCAGGATAACTGTGCAATTATAAATGTATAATGAAATAACTTCTATGAAGTATGTCCAATTACCAATTTTTGATATTTTTTTGTTCCATTGATAATAGTATAACACACTGTGTGAAAATTTCAACTGTCTATCTATAGTATTACGGGTCATAAGACAGGCAGCGAAGGTTTAATGGAGTCCCGTTGGCACCCTACGGTTACGGAACTCTAAAAACTAAATGATAATGTGGCCGAAATTAATTAGTAAAACATCTGAAACAATCTAAACAAAACACGAAGAAACACAATACAGTGCCCACGAAAATTGTTTTCAACAAAGTATATCTTTCCCAACTTTTATTTACTCGCAGTAATAAACATCATAATTATAATTATTAATTTAACCAAATTCAATTCGTTTCGTCTGAGTGGCGTCGTAAGATGGCGAGGTGCTTCAGATTGTTTAATTTCCGGCTGCTGCGTCGGAACGTTGGTTTGCTTTAATCTCAAGAGCCGCCATCTTGAAAATTATATTTATTTATATTGTAACTATATGGTGTTGAGTTTTGGTAGCGGTTTCTGGAGTTGTAAACGCAATATCCATCATGACGTTATTTGAAGATAAAATCGAGATCTGTATTCGAAGTGTTTATGAATTGGTAAACTGATAGTCATTTGAGTTTTTTGCATGTAACGTACTTTTACAGCGCGCCTAGCGGACAGTGTTGGAAATAAAATTTCTGATTACATACATATGTTAACTTTCATAATTGACATTTAATACTGACGTAAATGTACAATTCAATTCTTAGATTTAATGGCTTTTAGTTGTGCAATATGAGCACGGATTATTTCGCCAATGTCACGTAGGATGGAGAAGACACGAAGGAGGTTGTTCGGTGCGGTTGAGATTATAAACTCATAAATTTTGAAAACAGGCGAAATAGTAGGAATTTCATTGTTAATCCATTACATATAACAACACAAACATATACAATGTTAGTAAAATACACTTAAATTACATTGAAACTATTTACAGTTTAATTTTATTTCTATGAATATATTTACATATAAAAACGTTAAAGTTTCTTTTATACAGGATACAATTATTAATAGAAAATATCAATAGTGAGAAAATAGATTTTGGTGTTATTTTTTAAAAAATCATAAAATGAGTTTTGAAACGTCTAAGACGAAGAATTCCATAGTCGTTTTAAATCATTTTTTCATAACTTTAATAATAATCTTAGCGTTAAGTTTTGTTTAAGAAACTCCATTATATATTATCCTGATAAAGATTTTTTAATACACAACACATCCCTTTGAAACCTTATATTAAAGAGAGCATAAAATAAATAAATGATTAAGGAAACTTCCACTTGATTATAAAAGAGCTTTTAAAACATACTCAACGTAATAGAGGAAGTAAAAATAATTAACTTTATGCTTTTAAAAATATACCATAAAAAAGTTTTTTTTTTATTAGAAAGTCCAAACGATGGCTACAAACAAATAATTATTACTAAAGATTCTTTATCGCTTTTTGTAATAAAATTGCAAAGAAAAACAAAAGTAGCTAAGGAATTTATTTTAAACAAAGCATTACTAAGTGTCTCACTATTATAGGCATCTTCTGTTAAGGCAAAGAACGCGGAGCAATGGCTACCACGGAGTTCCTGAGAGTTTCATAATATTGACCAAACAAGTGTTGATTATGTAATCAATTAACACGACAATAATCTACATCAACCCTCTCAAAGAGACTTTGGGAGTCAACTGGGGACCCATGAGCTGGCAGTTACCTCGGTCAAAGGATCAGCTTGGCCGTTTAACGAGGTAATGCTGCCAGTATTTTGGGAACTTTACCCAGATTCAGTGGCTTAGATGAGGTCTACAACGGTTGTATTAATCTATATCAATAATTATAGTCACACTTTCTTCAACCGATGAAAACCACAGCTACATACCTTTTTCTAGCTTAAAATCCATATTCTATATACTGATCCATATCAGATTAATATTCAAATACAAAAAGTAAAGTAACAGCCTGTATTTATCCCACTGCTGGGCAAAGGCCTCCTCTCCTATTAAGGAGAAGGTTTAGAGCTTAATCCACCACGCTGCTCCACTGCGGGTTGGCGGATATACATGTGTCAGAATTTCTCCTGGCACATGCAAGTTTCCTCACGATGTTTTACTTCACCGCCGAGCTCGAGATGAATTTAAACACAAATTTAGCACTTGAATAATTAGTGGTGCTAGTCGGGGTTTGAACCCGCGATCATCGGTCGAGATCGACGTGTTCTAACCACTAGACCATCTCGGCTCATTCAAAAATATTAAATAATTAATTAATTAATTATGATATAACAAACGTCAATACTAACAATGCTAAAACACAACAGATGTACAAAACGGAATGAGAAATACTTACTCATTGTCTTATGTTCATAATATGACAAGACTATTTAATTAACTTCTCAACTGATTACCTTTCGAATGATATTGAAAATAAACGTATTGGTCAACAGAAAAGCAATCTATTCTTTCGATCGCATCTCTATTACCAGCTGGCAAATACATCAGGACCACGGCCTGTAATGAAGAGACGGACATAGAAAGAGATAAATTAAACTCCCTTTGGTTTTGTCTTTTTATATTATTTCTTTTGTAAGCTTATTTAGAAGAAATGCTGACAGACGCTATCATACATAGATGATATGTATTTTTTATTTGTAAAAATTGATAGCTTTGGAGAATATATAATATAACTTTATAATTTTTGGAAAACAATGTTAGGCTTGCACATTTTTGAAATTGTCTATTATGTTATAAAGTTTGTATATTCAGAAAGGTTGCGGTCTATAAAACATCATTCTATGATTGATAGAAGATACATATAAAATTTGAAGAACGTGTAAGATACCACATTAGATTTAGCCGTATAAGAATTGTGAAATACCCACTAATAATATCTAAGAGTAAAGCAGACAAATACCAGCAGATGATCGGTTCGCTCGTGGACTAACAATAAAAAATGTAATTTTACTCCACGTTAAAGTTTCTATTGAGAGTAAAGAATGTGCATCTTCAGAAAATAACGAAGACAACGACTTCGTAAAGGCGATTCCTTTAACGTTGAATAATTTGAAAGTTTCAACAAAGTCAAGTGAAACTTCACCTTTTTCAATAAACTTTTACGTGCACTTTTTTATGTCTTCTTTCAAAACTAATCTAATTTTTACATTAACGTCGAGTTTATCGAACATAACGTTGATATTAAACGAAGTCTGAGTTTCGTTCAATTTGTATTTGATCGTTTAAACTAACTTTCTCTTGTTTGTTTTATTTTAATATTTGTATTGTTCTTTTATTATTTCGATATTTTTATCAGTATTTCATTGTTCTTTCTTGAATATTAATAAGCGATATCATGGTTATTTTGGTCAAATATAAAAGTATAGCTAGATTTCATACAGAATGTTTAATATGGACATTTGTAGTTTTTAAATGTATGTACTTAATAACACAATATTAAAAGAGTAGCTATCGTAGTTTATTTATTTATCTATAGTAGTTTCTTGCCAGTTTTTCTCGGTAGAATCTACATTCCGAACCGGTGGTAGCTTTTTCTTAATTTAAGTACGTTTTGTTTGTTTTGACGATTCAGGAAAAAAGCCTACTTGAAAAAAGTATTTTTTTTTATTTTGATTTTGAAGTATGTCAAATCGCAATAACACCACTATTATCATTGTCTACTATCTAAATAATAGTAGACAATAGTAGATGTAGATCTACTGCTATCTACCACTAGTCGCGACAGTAATGGTATGACGGCCAAACGGTACGGTGCTCCATATGCTTGACCAGTGGACTAATCATACAAAAATCAACAGACATTTAATTTCTAAATTTTGACAGTTACAGGAGATGTTTTCTTAGAAAAAATCAGAAATCAACTGTCAAAATATACCGTTTTTTGATAATGATAGTTTATTATAATTAGCCCTCTGTTTGTTTGTTTGTTCTGGAATACCAAAGATCCAATATCCTCACAGATATATTCAACGCTTGGTATCACAATTAAGTCTTCCTGTATTTAATAATTTGCATTCGCTTTCAAAAGACAAACGGAACTCTAGTTAGCTCTTGGCCACGGCGGATGCAATTTTATCGAAATATTGGACAAAAACAAAGTGATATATCCTCTTTTATTCCATTCAATTCTCCAAAAACTAATTACACCCTTTCAAAACGAACACGAACGAATTCATTGGCGAAAGCTAGCATAATAAAAGGAAATGGTTAAACCATACATAGCTACATTTGCTTAAAATTTTCAAAGGTTTCATATGTAAAATTAGCCAGCACCGGTTTTTAATTAAACACGCGACTAACTCGCTGACTTGTGAAGGTTTAATTAAAGTAAAATTCCTTTTCACGAGACCAGTGACTTATGACGTCGCGTCGTTCACATTTAGACTGCCGTGCAACGGGACGATTTTCGTTTGATGTAGTTTGTAACATATTTTTTATGGTTTACATGTTAAATATGTATTTTATTATGTTGTGAGGGTAAAGCGATTTAAAAAGAAATTTTTTCATAATTTTCAAATGAAATATTGCGTTTAAATGTCTTATGTAAATGAATTTATTTTAATTTATTTATGTGTGAAATAGAATTTAGATTTTTATTGAAAATCAATTTATGTATTATTTGTTAATTAAATCTGTAAATAAATTATTGCATTTATTTTACAGACCATAGCGTGGTATTACATACAATATTTAATAGAATCTTTAACAGCGCATTCAAAACTACACACTTGCACGTAGCGTGCGATTCGCGTGACCTCCATTAATAGCTCAGTACCAATCACATTGTCCGGGATCACATTCTAAACTACTGACCGATTACAAAATAGTATAACTAAAGCATACGACATGCACTGGATTTGTTCGCGAACCGATCTTTTGACTGTCTTTTGCACGCGAACATCACACATTATGGACACGTTCCTAAGATGCATGCAATCCGCACTGCTCCTGTCAATGAGAATATTGGATTATGGATTTAAAATAAAACGAAATATTTCACTTTGTCAATATTGTCTTTATTATATAAACACTAGGAAGGTACAAGAGTAGACACTAGACATTTTTCTAAGAATAACAACCGTGAAGCGCGCAAATGTATAAACATTACACAGATAATTTATTTATTTAAGATTATTTTTTGTACATTCAAGTCAAAACATCAACATAGAGGACAAAATAATTTCCACATGTAACATAATACGTCTAAACTTGTATATACTATGATACCACCTTGCACGTGAAATGCACGCTTCGTGCACGTTACGTGATACGTTGAAAATTTCAAAGAAAAATTTCAGCTTAATAAGTTCGTAAAGATATAGATGTACACCTAGTAAGTTTAACATTTATTGTTAGTGCTCCGTGAACGGGTTCCGTATTGCAGAGCATTATAAAAGGTCTATTTTCGCTATTAAGATAAATCGTCTCTCGAATTAGGCTCGGTCGAGAACGTTAGTAGCGTTCAAATGAGGTGATTTTAACGTTAGAAAAGTTCGCTATTTTTATTGTTTTAATGAAGATTTATTTCTTTAAGTATTTTATTTGAAAAATAAATAAAATTTTGCTTATAATTTCATTACTTTAAAATATAGTTTGGGTAACATAATTTTAGATATAATAATTTATTTCACCAACCTTGGTTATTGGGTACAGTACTAGAACGTAGACGTGATAAACTGAATTTTCTAAGAAACGTCAAGATTGAATAATTTATATATTTTTGCCCATCATTATGTACTATAACACAAACAAAACTATAATATTCATATCTCCATTGTTAATTATTTACCTTACAAGATACAACGTTAATAAGCAGGTACCGTACAAGTTTAGTGCCAACACTAAACATTTTTATCATTTTTCATTTTCATTTAGAAATGCACGTTTTCTCGAAGTAAATGATAATGACCTTATAATTGCATATGAATAAATGAATGTCTACCAGCAGGGTATTTACGTTGAACTTCGTTCGCTATCAAAAAATTCTACATTCTTAAGATTAACTTATAAAGAGTGAACAACATCCTCATTAACTAGTGGCTTATAAAACGAGATTTCAAATTAAAACCTTAGAACTTCAATAAAGATAGTTGAAGCCTAAAGCGGGACTTTAAAAGGATTTAAAATCCCGAATCAAACAGACTGTAAGACCTCATGTCGGAAGTTCTTTTTGCATCCGGAACGTTAATTGTTGAAATTGTGCTAGTTGAGCTGAGAATCTTGATAGACAACGCATTGAGACATCAATCGAAACGGAATATTATGAAAATAGTTTGTAACGTCGATATCTATATAAACAAATAAAGAAAGAAAAATCTTTTAATTAACAGAGTGCATAATCAGAGTACAAATTCGTTGAAACCATTCAACGAGCCTCAACACGATACATCTGTAGTTGGTGAGAAGTTGTGTATCCTCCTGATTCCGTATGATGCTGCATTATTTGGTCAAAGTTACGTGACTATGTTATTTGAGTATCATTGCAGTCACAGTATAGTCAATTTCGATTTCGATTTGATCAGATTAGTAGAAGCTGAGATCCTTTCAACGACCACAAAAGAGCTTAACCTTTAAACGTGTGAACGGATCTTCATAAACTATAGCCAATAACAACAATAATATCTAAAAACTATAATCAATTGCCGAGTATATAAGTCCATTACTTCAGAACTGCTGCATCTGATTGGCGAATCATTTTTCGTCGTTTTAATGAAACTCGAACTCAAAATATACTTTTTTTCAAATATGCCTTTAGAAGCTCTTTCGAATCATCAATTTACAAAATTGTCACGTCAGGTCGACGTGAAGCTGCCACCGGAATGTGGACGAGAAACCCAGTAGTTACTCTTTAAAATATTTTTGTACAATATTGTTGGATACAATTAGCTACAGTTATACTGCGAGAATGTGAAAGTACTATTATTCCGCGCTGCTTTATCATTAATATAGTCATATACCGATTAGTGCTTTTCTAATTATTATTTTCTAATGTAAATAAAAATGTTATCGGAAAACTGTTCTCCATTTCAAAAAGGTGTGTAATATATTTTTATTTAGAAAAATATAAAACAAAAAAAAATATTTAGAAACTGTTTAAGTATAGACATACGCTCAAAAATAATCTCACATTTTCTATTATCCAAATAAATTGTAAATCATTTCGAAATTTTGTGTATATTAGCAGCACTTTATAACTTTAGCTAACTGATCCCAGTTGACACCCTAAGCTGTTTTATGTGTTTGCCCGCTACAGCTAATACCTCATAAACGTTATGCCACCATAAAGGGTCCAGCCGGTTTAAACCATTAATTAAAATTATAATACGATTTTATCATAGTACCCAAATATTTAGCTAGAAAAATTATTCAAACTGATATGAATAAATTTATAATATCTAAGAATTTAAAAAAGGAACCGAGTTAGAAAGATAAAAATGTAAATTCTTTTATTTGGATTAGTATTCATTCCAATAATTTAAAAATCTATCAAACTGAATGTGCTGATTTTGATAAAAATTCCTTGAGACCAATTTGAAAGTATAAAAAAGTGTGTTCATAAAAAGAATTTTCAAAATTGTTCAAAAAACGATTGAGTTAGGTAACAATCATTACAAATGAACCCCTTTCCTTAAGTTGATTGAAAATAATTGAAATAAAACTATTTTAAATAGATTTACTTAATTAAATAACGTGATTGGAAACCAGATAAAATTTTCTTATTATATTTTTGTACCAACTCACTCTTAACCAATTTTGATTATTTGTTTGCATATTCAAAATATTAATCAGACGTCCAATCTAATAATAATCGAAACGGGTCAAGTGTGTCCCGCAACAACAAACCCTTTTCCTATTTCATAAACATTTTTAGATTTTTTAATTTTACAGAAATCGTTTTTTTTTAGTCTGATGGAAGTCAAATAACCACTATAAAAGAGTTCATTGCCACTGAGCTAAATGATCTTCATAATACATAAAACACCGAAATTCCTGGGCCAGTCGTAAAAGGGACGTGAGAATTTTTAATTAAAATTAAATGCGTGCTTATTAAAACGAGGTTTAAGATAGGATTAAGGGCAGATTAACTTCGTGTCCTTTGTGCTTAATTAGAACAAACGTCCAAGCTATTTTTCTTTTTCATATAATTTCTGCTTCCTACTTAGTTTTGAGTTAAGCTGTGTACGGGCTGAGCGTTTTTGGGTACGCGTTATGAAGTATGTATACACTGGACCGCACTTATTGTATCCTTATTCATGCATATAAAATAAGACCTGGGCCCCGATTCTCTATGACAATTGGACGCTGATGAGCAATACTATGTCAAGCCACATGGACTTTATTTTGAGAAAATGACGTTTATAGATGTCGAACCTATTCTCAATTAATTTGTTCGAAGACATACATACATATCCACCTTTTCTTCTCTATTATGATATAATGAATTAAAACTTATTATCAGGTAAATCTGTTTATTATACCAATCCATGACTTGAATTTTTTTGAATAATGTTAAATAGATGACGTATTTACAAAATACATCAATATCTCCAACCACTTTTTGTGGGATATATTATTATTTATCAACATGCAATTATGACGTTAACGAGAATGTAACGAGTTTGTTAAAATATCTGCTTAAAACTGTTTATGAGTTACATGTTTCATTTAATGAATTTGGTTTTGTGAGGCGTACATAGCCTCTATTAGCTAGAAAAATGTAAGGAGTCTCAATACGACTTTCTATTTTCTGTATTATAAAGTTGCGCTTTTTCGGTCGTTACAATATTAGTCATAGAGGATGAGGGCCCAGACGTGTCATTTTCAATTGTGCATGATGTTAAAGCTTCTCGCAAGAATATATCTTGACAATTTCAATTAGAAATGGATTTTTTTTTTTCATTAAATAAATTTACGCAGATAAAATTCGTGACTATTGTATTTTTTTAATTTACCAATCGACTTTAAAACAGACGATATTCTCGATTCGTCAGTGTATTTTTTTCGTCAGACTCATTTTTCGACCGATTTTGAAATATTTTTTTGGAGGGGTATTATTATTTTTACTTTCAGATTAGATCCATAGAATTTTTATCAAAATCTGTTTTAAAAGTTTTCCAAGTAAAATAAATTAATTAATATTTTACTATTAATTAATATATGATACGTATAATAAAGTAATAAAATAAGTGCGTCAAAAGCGTTTACTTCGAACCACTTTGTCTGTACTGACGAGTCTGAGCTCTTGAAGCTAGACATCTGTAAAGCCTTAAGAATCAAATATAAGGTAAGTCGAGTGAATGGGACTGTGAAGTCTCTTTGTCACAGTCATCTCGCTTGATCTAATCTGACCATAGCTTTAGAGATGATATCGTACTGGTAATTTCCTTTAACTCGATTCACGCATGAATTCGATATCTTATAATGAAATTATTTTGAAGCTGTTATGAAAATTCGTCACATTAAAATGTATTGATTTGTTTAATGTAATTGGAAATTGAATGTCTTAATTTATATTTTCATTTGTTTCAGGTATGTCACGAATCTCAATTACACGTAACTACAATACGTGTATTCCTGATGTACATATGTATGTAAGTAAAAGAAACAAGGTGTGTAAGTCAAAGCAATCAATATTAAGGTAAAATGCAATGTACAGGCAAATGTCAGCTACCTTGGGCTGTCTACGTACATATTGTTAATATTATTGAGAACTTTACAGAGCTGAAAATCTAAAAATTTACTATTTAACGTATTGATCATGTCGTAAACTTACCCTCTGAGCTCTGGTTTGTCCTTCCACTATGTATGTAAAATTGTAATTGTGAGCGGCCACACACACATAGCCACGGGCCACTTGTATTAGTGTACCAATCACGACGCGATTGTGTACAGCTCGGTCTTTGTTCGGATATTCATTCGTGTGAACGACAGAATTGACGTTCGAAAGCGCGCGTTTTTTTCAAATTGAAAAGCAAAATAAATTGAACGTAAAAATATGACAGGGAACTTATAACTGAGTTTTTTTATTAATCCGAACGGCTTTTATAATTAAAAACAAAATCGCAGACTGGACTTCGTAACAAAGTTGGTTACGTTCCATCAGCTCGACTCCTCTATGGCAGACATTTTGTGTGATTAAAAAAGTTTTGTTTTTATTTCTCGCAATAATTCGCTTGAAGCGCTGCGGATTTTTTTAACTGTAATTATGTTTAATGGATCGCTAAATCGCTGTTTTATTAATGTTAGAAGTTGTGGAGATATTTCGTTTGTTGAAATATTTTTGATTTAAGAACTCGGAGTTTTTATAATGAAACCAAGTTGCATTTTTTATTTGTGTTTTAATTGTTACAGAAACATACAAAATAAATAATAATAAAAAAATAAACGCATCACACTCAACGGCCCCCATTAAGATCTTGTGACCTTGTGTCGGGAGTCCGGAAACATACACAACACTTACACAAACACCCAGACCACGACAAACATCCGTATGGACAATACAGACATTTGCCGTGAGCGGGGATCGAACCCGCGACCGCTAGCGCTATAGTCAGTTGCAGTGACCACTGCGCCAACGTGTCTGTCCAATACAAAATACAGTACTATTATATAATACCGTTTATATAATGGTAATAAAATATTATGCCACATTTATTTATTTTATTGAAGTATTATTTATTTTATTGAAGTATAATTTTGTATATATGTAAATGCGAACAATTGTATGTGAGTATGTATATTTATTACTTCTTCACATCATAGTTAAATACTCAATGGATTTAAGTAAAATTAAAAATGGAAATAGTTTTTTTTTTTTAATTAACATATACATAAACATATTATCCTACGAGTAAATCCATGGAGTTAAGCTAGTGTAAAAATAATTATTTCTTTCAAGTAGGTAGCTATTGAATAAATATCAAAATGAAACCAACTACAACCTAACAAGCCAAAGCTTCTCAGATCAAAGATAAGCTCGGAGAACACATAACTAAGTTTCAAATAACTTGGAAGCTAACCTACTAAGTACAAATAAGTTAAGAGCTTAAAGGAAGCCAACGAAATTTTGAAATTTTACGAACTTAACGTTTTTAGATTCATTATATATTTTTATCCGATAGTCCAGAAAAGGAGTTCTATGTTTTTAGGGTTCATGTAAGTATGGTTGATTGTACGAGTATATTATATATGATGAAAGTCATAGATTCGACTCTGCGCTATATTTCTTAAAGTGCTAAAGTATTTCAATTCATCTTTTACTCCGTTGTAAAGGAAAATATCGTAAGAAAACATCCATGTGTCAAAATAAATTCTAAGATGTATATTTGGCAATCTGCATTGAAGCAGCGTAACAGTTAAAATATAACATAAGCACATCTTTCTTCTCGATAAGAGAGAAGGTGTTTGCCCAGCAGTGGGACATTAACTGACTATTGTACTGTACTTTATAGTACTGTTAAAATAACTCAAAGTTAACCAGCAAGTCAAACCAGGCAAGCCAGGGCTAATCACAAGTAAATTGACGAGAATCCTAATTATAATGGTTAGTAACGTAAGCCTAATTTAACTAATTCCCACAAATATCGAGCCAATAACTATCACGGTTAACGTGAATGTTATAAGGTCATCGGCTGTCGAAAATTGCTAAACGCATTATCATGAGCCGTGGCAATATACGATTATGTATAGAGTATGAGACCCGACAGACATTGTTCTTCTCAATAACAGCGACATCTACCGTGAATTGTGAATCTAAACCATCTAGCGAGAAAATCCATGAGGCCAATTCGGAGAAGTTCAGTGATATAAACACGGACAGAAGAAACTATTGAGATAATATAATAGTCTAAAATAATTCGTAGTGACATATTGTAAGAAACCTTGAAAATTCATCTCATACAATTACATCAACTTAACGTACCTCACGTTAAATTGATGTAAATGTTGCAGGACAAATGATGTTAATGTTAATGATGTTCGCCGTCCTTTTTTATGAACAAAAAAATTTAAATTTCTTACAGTATGAAAACACAATGCATACAGCGAATCGCATTTATACGCGCATAATCACATTTTTCGAGACACTACAGAGAAACATCTCAGCTCAAGCGCGCATTTGAACGCACAAAAACGAGCATACAAGCGTACGAATTCTCGTCAAGCATTCGTTTGCACGCGCCAAAAACACGCCGCGTGTGTAAATACCCTTATGTCGAAACTTAAGCAAAAATAAACGGTAATGAGAATTTTAATTAAACCGGCTTAATATATCATTTTTGTAATTCAATAACAAAGCTATTTTATAATTAATAAGTACATAAGTGTAGGTTGATGTGGATTTTGCGTGTTTCTACAGACGTTGGAGAAAATCATTTATTAAACAGTAATAAAGAAATTGTTTTTTTGTACCTTTATATTATACCCTGTTTCATCAAAGTTTTTTAACGAGATTACATGAGAAACGTATTGTTTTTCTTTTAATTAATTTAATCTTGTTGTTAACAAAGTAATAAATGAGATTACGTAATAGATATATTATTTTTATTTTAAACTTAAACTAAATACTGTATGGTAAAAAAATATTAAAAAACATATGTAATTAACGTTTAATAATTACGATGAAAATTACATTAATCAATTATATATACAGACTAGCTGGTGCTCGCGACTTCGTCTGCTGTGTCTGTAATGTCCACGTCATAGTAGCTATATGCATGCAGTCTCAGCCTGATCGGTTTAAAATTGACAAAGTTTCATACAAACTTTCATCCCCTATTTTATCACCTTGGGGGTAGAATTAATCAAAATCCTTAGCGAATGTCTACGTCATAACATCTACCTGCGTGCCAAATTTCAGTTCGATCCGTTCAGTGGTTTGGGCTGTGCGTTGATAGATCACGATGTCAGTCAATCGCGTTTGAGTTATATATATTTAGAAGTAAAAAAAAAAGAAATTGTAAACTATAGGACTACATTCGCCAGCCAAAAAAAAAATACAATTTTTTATATGGGGTTTGTGATGGGTCAGAGTAGCACGCCCCATTTGAGAGACCTTAATTAAAAGCTGACCGCCCTATATATACAGGGTGTCAACTGGGCACGTGTTAAACATTTTACTCCATAGCAGAAACGATATTTAAAAGTAAAAAAAAATAACTAAACTTTTTAAATTTAATATTATTAATCAAGAAGACAGATATACGTTTCAGCATCATTTACTAAAACGAATTTAAAAAAATGTAATCAGTTTTACTTTTAAATATCGAATGTGGTAACGCTGGTAAAACATCCAACACATGGTCAGTTGACACCTTGTATAGGGCAACAAATTTTTACGAACGCACCACAAACGAAACCGCGAACAAAACTAATTATCGTCATTCACACAAACATTGATATATTTAAATTCGGCGCATTATACCTCAGTAAAAGTAACAGTAGGGGATGGGGAGGCTGCATAAAATGATAATAAAATTATACAACAATTTTGGAGAGCGGCCTAATAGCCTGAGCGTGGTCAATATTAATTTACTTTTTTTTTGCAACAGGCGCATTTTTTCTCGTCTGTCGATAAACTGTTTCAATGTTTAGTCACGATTAATTTAGATTTATGTGTCGGTATTTTTCGTCCTAGCCTTTTTCAACTTTTTTTGCTAGAATCTGATTATATTAGTATAGTGGATTTCCTAATCGCTGCAACTCTTGAGGGTCATTAAGAGACCCCTAGTTGATTAATATATCTTATCCTAATATAAATTAGAAAGCTTGTGAGATTGATTAATAAATGTTTGGAAGAATGGATGTATGTTGCTCAGGCACGCAAATACGACTGGACAGGTTTTGGTGAAATTTTACAGTAATGCAACTTATTAGTCAGTATATGTTATAGATCTTTGAGACTATTACTTATGTAAAATAGCTGGCAAACGAGCAGGCGGGACATCTTATAATAAGTGATCAACGCTTCGGTAGACATTTTCAACACCATAGAATGCACTGTCGGGTTATAAAGAAATAAGTAAGGAATGGGGGAGGGGGTTAGGCTTCTAGCTCTCTCACTCACCGTACGAAACTAGAATACGTTAATATATGTATTTGAGTTTCGTACGGCTCTTTCACGCCTATCTTCTGTGAGACTCAGGCACTACTACAGTTGAGCCAGCTCTTATACGAGCTGTAGTCAGTGGACTACAGCTAAGCTCTACCTCATAAAAATTTTACACACGCCATGCGCATACGTTAAATACGGACTCCTACGTATTACAATAATTATATAATAGTACTATTATAGTTTCCTAATGCATAAGAATTTTGATTTGAATCGACTATGTCAAAATAGGATTTCACTCAAGTTTTAGCTAAGTAATACGCCGTTAAAATAACGACGTACCTTTCTCTATATATTAAAACGAACAAATTCATAAACAAAATTTAAAATCGTAAACATATCCAAAGAAGTTGCTCACCATTGTCAATGAGCATTTACTAGCTTCCTCTTTTTATTAACAAACGTGTCGGTCGGACACTCTTTCCCATAAGCTCCAATTCACCAAACGCGCGATAAAGAATTTCGTATTAAATAATGTAATATTGAAAATTAAAATCGACAATCTATTCATTGAGATCGTTCCTATGAGCTTCAACACGATACTTCTGCTGTAAGATGGTTAGGAGTTGTTTATCCTACTGATTCCAGGTCACGCTGAAGCATAAAGTCAAGCTTATGTAACTGTATTATTTAAGTATCGTTGAAGTCACAATAAATTTCGATCCTTTCAACAACCATAAAAGAGCTGATTACCTTCAAACATATAAGATCTTTATAAGGATCATTCCGATTATATCAATTTTCAAATAAAAAAACCACATCAAAATCAGTCTATTCGTAACGGATCATGCCATACGATGCCACAGACAGATACACAGATAGACACGTAAAACTTATAACAACCCTCTTTTTTGTTCGGTAGAAAAAGACATCAAAAATTTACGATGCGAAGACAGAAATACTTCATACTTACCGCACTTTTCACGCCAGGAAGGCTTTCACAATAAATAAAATGGATATGACTAAAACACCGTTACTCAATTTTATTATCAACAGTAAAGGTGGGTCATATATTCACTTTAAACCAGCCATCTGATTCCATACACTTAGCTTATCCATAAAATGGCAATAAAATTATACATTGGCATCGCAAACTTGCCTCGCAGTCTTTTGAAATGGCTACGTGGCTAAGTTATTATGAATATAGTTATTACTAGCTTTTGCACGTGGCTTCGCTCGCATTGACGTAGTTTTTTAAACGACTTTCCAAAAGAAGGTTGTCAATTCGTAACGTATTTTTTTTTATGTTTTTTTACATAAGAACTCTGTCATTTCTTGACCGATTTTAATTTTTTTTTATTTAAAGGGTAAGCTTTCAGATTGGTTCTGTAGATTTTTATTAAAATCAGTTCATTAGTTGGTTTTTAAATCGATAAAAAATAACTGATATATGTATTATATGATATTGTAGTCGATTTACTATTTTTCAAGTCTAAGTTACACTATGCTGGAATCATCTTAAAATTCTTTTTCTATCTCTTAAAAACATAAATCTGTGTCCTCTTCTTTACCACTGATATAGGCATGCAAAATTGATGATGGTTTTACGACAACTCCGTGAATGCATTAGAAACAAAGAGAATCATATTCAATTAATGATATTAGTTAAAATATAGTTGAAATATCCTTTTTATGTTATGCTATAACATTATTATAAAATCCACTTTTAACGGAATAACGATGTTTATTTGTTGAATTTATATTATTGTGTTATAAAATCTATGACAAAGAAAATATTTATTGGTTGAAATTTATCTGAAATCAATGTAGAAAATAATACAATGACCTTTTTGTATTTCATTTTTTTCAACTCAACTCACGTATCACATACTTATATTTTTAAAAGGGACTTTTGTTGAAAAATAATATGTTTTTTATTTTATTTTATGCGTATAATTTTCAAACAATAAAATGGGTTGTAAAAAAATTACGACCGTAACATTCTCACCCTTCCGGAATCATTTTGGAAAGGGCACCATAAAGTATTATTATTCATATGTCTGCATAATACCGTGACAAAAATAGGTTGAAAAACATAGGTTACTTTAAAAACAAACGAGTGAGCCTTTGATTGGGACATGCGTAGACGATTCAAAGGGAACGCGACCGGATGACAGGCGAATTCAAAACGATGCGGTGCGACGCGGCTCCTCGCAGTATTGAACTGTTATGGACGACGACGCCACCACAACTCATTCGCATTAAAATATTAAATCAACTGATCGCGTTCGCTTTATTTCGCACCGCGTCGCACCGCTTTTTACATTCTTATGTCACGTAGGGCGCTCCAATGGTTGTCAACTGTTTGTCATTCAGTGTCTTAAAAATAACTTTAAACGTTTAATAGCCAAAGGGCTGGTTATGTCAAGGTATCTAAAAAAATCTAAATATAAAAAAATAGAATCATCTGTTGATTATAAATAATTGGATGCTGTTAAGCAATAATGTGTCAACCCACAAAAAGTCAAATTCGGACACATTGATGTATTTTGATACTGCATCACCTATTTAACGTTATTTAAAAAAAATTCAAGGCATATAAACTAAATAAGTACGGAAAAAGTTTCTGAATTTTATGTTTCAAATTACAAGTGCATTCCATATTTTGCAATTTATACAATAATCTCAAATATTTTAAGGACTTTTTATTAGATAACACGTTAAATGTTTTAATATCTTTATAATTCATTATACCATTTATCAAAATATAAAAAAAAAACGATGAATATACGTCTTCAAACAAATTTGTTAAGAATAGCTCTAGACGTGAATATGACATCTCTAGACGTGATTTTCTCAAAATGAAGTCCATGTAGCTTGACACAGAATACTGTATATAGTAACTATGCCATCCCAGTAAACTAAATCACGTACATTGCTTTCGAAATCGGTTCCCTTTTTTAAAAATTGTAATTATCAACGCGCACACAATTGTCTATCAATAAAAAATAATCAATCAATAGTAAACCAATCGGCCGACTAAAATATCGCGTGACAGGAAGTCTGTAGTCTGCGAAGCCTAACTGTTAAAGGCTGTATATTTACATGCAAATTAAATCAAACTCGTTTATATATAAATTCGTTAGTGGATTTTGTCGCTCTTTAATTAACTACTGTTTGCTCAAAGTTAATCAAAGCTGTGTTGATTTAAATAGTTCGTCGTTTGTGTCTGTGCAATTTATGCTCTTAATTTCGTAGATGTTATAATATTCATGGAATTAGAGAATGTCCTATAGTTATGTAACTTGATAGGTAACCATTTATGAGCATGCCTTTGTTAAGGGTTGTGTCTAGTGAAAGTTTCATATCTTGGTTAACCGATTGTCATAAAAGGATGTTAACTCTGCTTTTTATATACTGGCTGTCCCTTGCGTTTCACTCGCGTGTATGGTTACTGCTTCCTATGAGCCATAGCGTGGCAAATAAACAAACAAACTCTTCAGCTTTATAATATTAGTATAGATTTTTCAAGTCAGCTGAACTGAAGAAGTACGGAAAAAAGATTCTTAATCTCATGTTTAGAATATTGAAGTGTGTTCTATATTTTGGATTATACTATAATCTCATAAATATGAAAAAATCTATACTTAGATAAAACTCTTTAATGGCCATTCTGCTTTTAATTCATTAGTCTTATTATCAAAATAAAAAAGAAAAGATGGATATATACTTTTTGAAACAGATTTATTTAGAATAGGTTAAACATTTTCTCAAAATAAAGTCCGTGTGGCTAACACAGTATTGCTTATCAGCGTCCATATGTAGGCGTGTTCAACATGGCAGTCTGTAGATAACTAGTTTTTTTCTAGTTTGGTATATTTTAATTATGCGATGTATTAAAAATATTTTTAATTAAACAGAATTTTCATATTGTACAATGTATAATATATCAAAGAATTTTTCAGTTTAATAGTAGGTAACAAAAACATTGTTACATGGAATTTCATATTAAATAGTTGAATCAAATATTTAAAACGCCTGTGTGAAATGTCGGCTTTTATTGATATTTCGAACATTGCTATTCGAATTTAGGTTTAAAAATGTTATTTTTTAATTTCAGTTTCGCTGGTATTCTTGTTATCGTTCTATATTCTGTACAGAATTTTAAAATGACTTGAAAAAGGGGAATGTTCTCAATTTGTAGAGCTCTGTTATTTCTTATCTATGGAGGATTGTATTGTGGAACAAAGTTTTATAAGTTAGTCAGACAGAAGCCGTTCGGCATCCGTATGTCGAAACTGATGTTTGAATTAATGTGTTATACCTATCTTAAGAACATGTTGACTAGTTGATGTCATATCTATACATATAAAATCACTTGTCCTGACTGATTCATCAACGCAGAGTCTAAACCGCTTCGGCTATGAACTCGAAATTTTAGCAGTAGGTGGCTTTTAGGTTGTAGGCATCCACTAAGAAAGGGTTTTTTGATTAGTCACCCCTAAGAGGGTGAAAAAAGGTAAAACGTTTGTTTGCAAAATCTTATTCCGTGGTCGTATTAACTTAAAATTTAATACACATACTTCTGGGTGATAGTAATCAAATGTGAATCACAAAACGGTGGTAAAGTTTGTATGGACAAAATTATTTTTTTAGCCGATTATCTTTAAACTTAGCATATATATTTTTTAGGGTGAATAAATAAATATCTATATCCCCAAATTCAAAAATCATCCCTTAAAGTTGGGCTAGGGAGTATTAAAGTATACGCGTGTAACGCCGCGAGGAACTGCGAATCATTTATTTTTACAAGACTTTTTGAAAAAGGGAAAATTAGCTTCAAATGGAAAATACTCACTTTCGTATACTGGGATGACATATTTATTCTAGTTATCTTGATTTTAAAAACAAATGACTAAAGCGATTTTGATGAATATTCTTTCAAACAAGGAAATAACAAACTAAATCTGTCACACCGATTTTTGAGTAAACGGGAAAAATAGATAAGAAAAGTCCTTGACGAACTGAAACTCTTTACTTGGAAGTCCGTCAAAACTAACACCTTCCATAACTTCGCACGAATTGTCACGAAATTTAATTTTTTTTCATTTGAATTTTTTTAATCATTTTCTTTCACGTAAATAACAAATCTTTTCCTGTCAATTAGAAACGTGACAAAACAGGAAATAGCATAATAGACGTAACTTTTCTGACACGATGAGCTTACAATTATTTAGCAATGACAAACAGGTATGCGCAGTGGTCACTTAAACTGTCTAAAACGCTAACGGTCTCGGGTTTGATCCTCGCTCGCAGCAAACGTCTGTACTAGCCATATGGATGTTTGTCGTGGTCTGGGTTTAAGTACTTGTATTGAGTGTTCCTGGACCCCCGACACAAGATCGCGAGATCGAATGATTTTTGTTTATATCGATTTAAATCAATTTGAATTCAATTCCATTAAGATAGACTTTCTAACTTAATTTACTAATCAGTATTTTAACGTAAACCGAGATATACGGTATCCATATTGCTTTGACCTCTATACTTCGAAAGTCATATAAAAATAGAATCAACGCAAACGTTAGCCTTACGCCCATTTATACGAAGTTGCATTTAACCCAGAAAACTTTTACGAGGGTTTTGAATGTGACGAAAAGCATTACTCTCAAATGGTATGTGTAAATTTACTTAAATAAACTTTGTAAAAACGTGCTGGGCGCACTTTTACGTGAAAAGGAATGGTTATTTCGAATGGCCTTCGAATTGGAGTTGTATTCAGAATGTTTTTCTTTGTTGGTGGTTTATTTTTAACACGGATTTTAGTTTGGAAGTTTTAGTATGGGATTTTTAAGTAATATATACTTTATCTTTTTATATCTATGTAATGGTATCTATATATGTATTTAAATAATGAAATTAGTTTTAGATTTTTGATATCTTATGTGTGATTATAACTTCTTACATGCTTAAAAAATCAGCTTCACTTCATGTTTAATACTTAAAATATAATGTTTTTTATTTTATTTGTATTATATGCTATGTGATGAATTATATGCGTACCGTTCATCTGAAAGTAATCAAACTATGTCAATATATTGCTTGCAATTTGGAGAAGGTTGAAGGAATAGTACAATGAACTGGCAGTAGATGGCGGTGTCATACCGGCATGAGATAAAAACAAGTTTTAGATGACCGTCAATCATAAATAAATCTACATAGAAGCAAGAATTCGGTAATACCGCGTCAGGTTACATCGCATTCTCACAGGGATCGGGATCAGTATTAAAAGTAGCCTTGTCCTTTCAAGTATGTAAACTTTTATCAAAGCAATCAGTCCAGCAGTTTGAAATTTATTCGTTACAAATATAAAAAAATACAAATCTTTTGTCTTTATAATATTAGTTAATTCTTAACAAAAATGTTTTATGTTTACTCAGAATCGACTTGTTTATTTCTAGAAAATACTTAACTGATAAAATAAATTATTATCTGTAAAGTTTTTATGTCATAAAAAGCAATGAAGATAAGTATAAAAAATTACAAATAAGGTACCAACCTAAAAGCTTCTCTGTTACAGAAAACATATCAAAATATCCAACGTTAATTTCAAAACATTTTTTCTTTACCACACAAAGAGTAAAACGAAATTCTATATTCTAAAGCCGTCACCGAATCAAATTTCAGAGGGGAGACGACATTCGGAGGAAAAACTAACAAAAATATTTTCGTTCCATTTATAGGCCTCTAGAAGGTTCTTACGTTTACATTGAAGGGAATTTCGTAATCAGTCCATTTCGCTACAAAATTGACTGTTTCACGTCAACGTGATCATTGATTCTCTCTTAACATGAAGAAAGATTAATGTATTGGTCTGTATTGTTGTAAATGTTTTCAGTTTTCGATTAATAGATTTATATCATATGTTAACATGTCCCTAATAGCTAAAGCATATTATTACATACGAGATTACGTTGACGATAAAAATGCGTTTGTACATGCTGAATTTTGTACCGAATGTTCAATCAATTTGTAATTCATAACAATTGCATTGACAAAATTTTAAAAGAGTAACTATCGAGTTTCTTTCCGGTTTTTCCGAACCGGTGGTAGCTTCATTATTGATGTATTTTTTTTTGTATTTACGATTCAAAAGTGCTAGTGACTTTGCCGGTTTATAATTTTTTTTTCCGACGTAACTCTTATCGATATAATTTGGCAAATCTAGTCTATATATTTAAAAAAATTAGACTGTGTGTTTATATATAATATTATAAAAATTCGTCAAAAACATATATTTCTATTTGTATAAATATTTGTATCTAGGTCTGGGTGTTTGTCCTTGTGGGTCTCCTCATCGTGCCTCGGAGAGCACGTAAAGCTATCGATACCGGTTGCTATCACAATGACTTGATCGATCGCTTCTCTTAGTAGGGAGATTAATATAATCTAAATGATTACTGGCTTACCCTCAGGGGTTACAGAAGTCAGTCAGTCGCTCTGTGTAAAAATCAGTAAGTTGCCAATAACTGGACTAGAGTTATAAGCAGACCCTGGTATGACCAGGAAAAATGCTAGGTAGATGATGATGAGTATAAAAATCGTAAAAAATCGTGCAGTAGTTATTGCATAAATGAGTAACAAACATCCATGTCTAATTCAATGAACATTATCATCAAATTTTTTTACATTTATTTGTACGATATAAATAGCAGTCGATTGTTTCTTGTGATTTCATTACCGAATCTCAAATAGCAGATACAAGTATAGGCAAAATAATCCATAAAAAAGAAAATTTTACAAGTGATTTTGTGTACTTTCTACAATTTACTCAAACAGTAAAACTTTAATCCATTTTAAAAACACTCGTCTATTCTAAGTCTATTCCTAACACTATAAGAAGAAAAAACTGGAGATTTTTACGACACTTTCATAAAACTTTAATCTCCGACAGAATGGCACGGGAAACGATTTTATGACTGTATCTGAATCCGATTTAAGGAAATCGTAAAAATGGTAAATTTTTGAATATCGTAATACAGGTATTTCTTAAATCGATACGTTTTCATTACCGGGTTCGAAAAAATTCTGTTTATTTTAACATTTTACTAAGAAAATGGCGGTATGATAGGATACTTATAGTTGGGCGTCACTTAGTCATCACGGATCATCATCATCATCTACCTAGCATTTGTCTCGATTATACCGAGGTCTGCTTTATATTCTAGTCCAGATATTGACGAGTTACTGATTTTTACACAAAGCGATTTCCATCTGACCTCTGCAACCTCTGGAGGCAAGCCAGTAACCATTTAAACTAGAATAATCTCCCTATTAAGAGTAACGATCATTATCAGCTGATTGTGATAACAACCGGCATCGACAGCTTTACGTGCTCTCCGAGGCATGGTTAGGACACCTACAAGGACAAACACCCAAACCTAGGAACAAATATTTATGTAAATGTAAATATCTCTACCGAGCGGGGATCGAATCCGAAACCATCGGCGTTAAAGGTCAATTCAGCACCTCTCAGGTCGTCACTTAGTCATCACGGATGTTATCTATACATATAAAATTACTTGTCCTGACTGATTCATCAACGCAGAGCCTAAACCGCTGGGGCTACAAACTCGAAATTTTGGCAGTAGATGGCTTGTAGGTTGTAGGCATCCACTAAAAAAGGGTTTTTTGAATATGCACCCCTAAGAGGGTAAAAAGGGGTAAAAACTTTTGTATGCAAAATCTTATTCCGTGGTCATTCGCGCAAGCGATCCCGAAGCCTCTTCATTTCCGTGCAGAGAAAGGCCATCGCAGGGGTTTTAGTGGGTATAAATCGCCACATAACCCGATCTCCCCCCCAGGAATCGGGTATCTTTTCGAAGATTTCCCCTGCGTGAACAAAAAAAAATCCAAATTAATGTGTTGAGAAGCAGTCCTGGTAGTTAATGTAATTCTAGCAAAAATAACACCATATGTGTGTTAATTCGGTAGAGAACTTAGAATTAAATTTATATAAATAAATAAGAAATTCCCGAATGTATGTAAGTGCATTACTACAGAAAACCTGTTATACAGACGTATACAGGATGGCATGTCTCATAAAAAGTAATCCTTTAATTTGTCGTATACAATTACTTCCCAGAAGTTGATCATTATACGTGACACTATTGTATCGCAATTATAAGAATCTGTTATTTTTTTTAATTTGCGGTCTCGATTCCTGGCTAGGAAAATAAAATTTCTAAAATAAAATTATACGTAGACTACGTTACTTTTTAAAATATCTGTTATCTGCTAGTGAAAGTCCCGTCAAAATTGGTCCAGCGATTCCAGAGATTAGCCGGAACAAACAGACAGACAAAAATTTTGAAAAATGCATTTTTGATGTAAGTACCGTATATACTTTCATATGCATTTAGTTAAAGGCTATTTATTTGAAATTACAAACACACACTTCAATTTTATTCACGTGTGTATTTATGTTTCTTATTATTAGTGATATTAAAGTAAATTGAAGTGACGCAAGTGAAGCCAGCTTAAAAGATTTATTAAAGGAATAGCTATAGTTTAACAAGCTGTAATAAAGGTGAATCTGTTCTACCAACGACACTTAAGCAAAGCTGATTTTAATAAAACACACTAAACCTTCTCTTCCGCCCTTAAAAATTATGGAGCGTTCTTTTCTGAAGTATTTTAGAGGTATATTGTTTTTCTTTTTACTTATTTTCTTTGCTTATTAAACTTTTAATATGAAAATTCGTTTAAGACCGACTATAATAAATATTTTAAGTGACTTAGTTTGATTTAATTAGTACCTAAATAAATCATATTGTATTCGAAGGGCAAATTGAAAACTACATAGATTGATTGTAAATGGTATCTTTTTAATACAAGAAATGATTCAAACTGATAGAATTTTTAATATTTATAGAAACTAGCGGTCGGAATTCGACCGTAGTTCATTAAATTTTCAACCACTTTTAAAACCATCCCTGACCTTGGCACAGATTTTTAGAATAAACAAAAGAGTGTATCAAAGACATGGTAGTGTGTGTACTGTTTTTTTATTTATTCAATGTATTTTATATGCATAATTTTATAAGAATATTAGCATTCCTCGCTCTTTGTCTATTTAAACTAATATTATAAGTGTGCGAAATTTTCTCATACTCCTCAATACTATTCAATGATTAATTTCTGAGCTTTAAAAGGATATTCACAATGATTGTTGACCTTGAAATCTGCCAACCAATTTTTTTATTGCCATGAAAAGAATCTCTTTTTTTCATATAAAAAACTAGCTGCCCCTCACAGTTTTACTCGCGTTTATGGCTTCTGCTTTTCCCCTATGAGTCCTAGCGTGATACAATATAGCCAATAGCCTGCCTCATTAAATAAACTATCTAACAAAAAAATAATTTTTCAGTTCGAACCAGTAGTTTCTGAGATTAGCGCGTTCAAACAAACAAACTCTTAGCTTTATAATGCTAGTATAAATAATAGCAATTTAAATAAATAATGGTATACAAATATCTATTATATTAGTGAGCCTATAGGTAAAATAAGTTTAGATGATATCAGAATAAATAAACGACTGCAAACGGAATAGACTAGATAAAGGCTTCAAGCAAAACTAGATTTCATCATCAGAAGTTCGATCTCCGCTTCAAAAATAAAACAAAATAAGTAAAGAATCGGAATCACATTTGCGTCTCTGTGCCAGGACAATCCAATCGCCGTAAAACTCGCGGACAGCCCTAGGGACATTGCTATGGAAAGTTGTCTAACCTCGCTAGCGAATGTTTAAAATTAGAAGACAGTTTTTTTTAGTAATAACTGTCTAGATTTAAACTGGATATCACTGTTTGTAGCTGAAGATATTGTAAATAACACGATAAGTATTAAAATTATGAGAATAAAATATTGTCATAGGGAAAAGTTTTTATTTGCGTTTACCAATATTTGTTTTAAGTAATACAGTATGTAATAAAGACCTTAATTTTAATCTGAAACTTTGAATCATAAAAAAAAATTAAAAAAAAACCGTCAATCTATTTATTCAGACCATTTCATTTTGCAAACTCCAACACCATTAAAATTATAGCTAAGAACGATTTCGTTCAATTTAGTTTTCATTCAGAATTGATCCATTCATTAAGGAGCTACGATGAACACACAAATATACATGTCAAACTTATTACCCTTCTTTTTCGTGGGTTAAAAGTAGGTTTTACTGTTCGCTAAAAACGTTACGAAAAAAAAACATTATCTACAAAATTGACGATTCGAGATACAGTATCCAACAACGCATCGCCGGTTCTATATCATTTATAAATGAAACGGTACAAACAAAAAGCGACATCACATAAAACAAAACTGCCCGATCGATATCTCGCTTGACAGCTCCACTGTACGGCATATCGTACATTTTTTTTTTATCAAATCGTTTTGCGACTGTCAAAGGCGGATTAAACACGGTTTGTTTATCAGCATATGACGTATTAGGCTGAATACGGTTATTGTGTTTGATGTGACAAATACGATTGTGGCTTGATGATTTTTTTTTCCAATTTCGAATTTTCAATTTTTTTTTTCTGTACGTAAGAAGCTCGATTATATAGATAGATACACAGAGATATATAGAGATAGATGATTTTTGTTTGAATTTGCCTCGAACTCAGTGGTGAAGGAAAACATCGTGAGGAAACCTGCATGTGTATCCGCCATTGATGAGATCGATTATTAAGGAGAATGTATAGACCTTCTTCTCCTTAATAATCAAAAACAGATATTATAACAAAACTAAAAAAACCAACAAAAAGTTTCGAAATTGCACCTAAGGAAATCAGCTTTTAATCGGTATCTTGTAAAATTAAATAGCAATATATTTTTTTTTATCATTTAAGAATCCACATAACATTCTTGAGAGAAGTTATCGGATTCGTGTATAACATTTTTTTTTATATTGTGAGTCGTCAAATAAAATGATGCAAAGAACAATAATTTCAATCAATGTTTATAATTTATTAATTAATTATTCTCTAAATCGAATCATGGATTGTTACGTTACATGGTAACATTCCCGGTGAAAGAGTACCTAACCAATAAAACTAACAAAATATACCACAAAAAACATACTCGTTGAAATAAATTGACGTACGACTGAGACAATAGAGGCTCTAAAAAAATACCGTTAACATTTTTCCTTGAGTTCACATATTTCCACTTAAAAATATATTCTGGAATACGTATAGCTTCCGTTTCCTTTCAGCACTTACATAGGAACTCTGCTCTGAAAGGCCGAGTTATGATTTTGTTATTAAATGCACTGAAATACTTTTATGGTAGAAAGAAATAGAACTTTCTTTGTTGTTTGTCACATGTTTCTTGCTTTTATTCTAAAACAAAGTCTCCTTTGCTCTATGTATTTATGAAATGTTGAAATAGACCCATGTTGTGAAAGTAGACATATTTCAACCGAATGAATGTAAATGAGTGAATGAAAAATTAGAAGAATTAAATCATTTGTTTGTTATGTTTGTTATTTAAAGCTTTTTGCTATAATTGCTACCGTTGCAACGTTAAAAAAATAAAGGACTTTTACTAAAAAGATTTTCTGTCATGTGGCCAGTTATGACCTAGACTATGATCCTTTCCAAATTCCTATATATATTACCAATGTTCACATAGAATCGAAATTCAGACAACCTAAATGTTAATGGCCATCGAAAAATCCATTACAATTAATTGTTATTTGGCGTCAATTTCAACAATTCGATGTGGCAGTATAATAAGGTAAAGGGTGCCCTTGAACCGTCCTTTACCTAGGATTCGATATTAGAAACTTGGTTATTCAGGCAAGATATGCGAATGAACGGTTACCTTCAAAGACATAACTGAATATAAATGTTGATTGTATTGACATCTGACTTCTGTTATCTGTAGCTCGTTTATAATTAGCACAATCTTCTTAAATAGAAATCGTTGATAGTTCTAGAATCAATAATTTTACTTTATTTTCTTTAAAAAAAAAAAATAATATTATAAGATAGTAGTAATCTTAAGGAATCCTTCTAATGATTTCCCTACAGACGCTCTTCGTTAGTTAGAAAATGCACCACAATGGCTATTTTCATAATAATAGAATAGTATTTATGAGTAACCGTATATACTTTCATACACATTTAGTTAAAATTTGTTAATCTGAATTTCCAAACAGACACTTCAATTTATTTATTTGTATAGATAACACACAATCGTCATTGGTATAAATGTATTTACAGTATAATTGAATTATAATGTGGTCTTCTGAATCTTCAAGAACAATTCAAATAAATCAAAATCACATTTCACTTGAGCCTAATGATTCCACACATGGGTAAACTTTGACAGCTGCCACGGGATATTCATTCGGTTATAAATTGTGAGGGCTCATCTTGACGTCAACACACGAAAGGGTAGGTTTCTATGGAACCAAATGCGATAGCGAGAACAACGAAAAATAGCAAGTTCTAAATTTTCATTGTTGGTTGAAATTCAAATAAATATTTGAATTAAGAGTCTCTTTTTGTATCCCATTTCAAAATAAAGTGAATATGATTTTTAAATATTTTTTTTTATATAAAAATGAACTGATTTCAAAAGTTAGTTTAATAGATTCAAGTAAACTAAAAAGCACAAAAAAAAAATTTCAACATTTTGAGGTCGGTGCCAAGTAAAATATTCGAAGTCAGTGTCAAATTAAATGTTACAAGCACATGTTATTTAATGGCACTGACTTCAAAATGTTGTTGAAAATGTGCTGTGGAATTTTTTTTTACACCAAATTGTAGTTTAAAAATATCTTAAACTTTGAAAATCATACTAAAGAGTTTACTCATTATACAATTTGAACAAATTAATTAGAAAAATGGTCCTATCGAGCCGGATCATAGAAGAGATATTCAGATTTAAGAATTAATATTATATTTTGATCATCATGTAGCCGCGGTTTAAAAGGAAAATTTGAGTTAGGGCGAGCTCAGGTGCGTCCTATGCCGGATTACAGGTGACAAACGACATAATATACGCTGTTGTAATTAGACATGTGGATCTTTGTGAGGTTGACTGAGTTTTTTTTAGCCTCAATTTGCAGTTTACTTTTTACAACCTTCAAACCCTTTTGTTAGTTAGCGACTCTTTTTGAGGTATAAATATTTATTGTATGTTTATTTTTGTATTATAAATTGTAGGTGAGCAACTGCATGGTAGTTATATATTTTAAACTTTCGCGATTTATACTATTCATATTTAATATAACGGGTCTTATCGCGATAACTAATAGTAGTAATACCTTTTTATTGCCCGACGTTTCGACGAAGTTACATTCGCCGTGGTCACGAGCTGACTGGTGTACCGCGCGCCCTCCGGCGACGAGTGCGCGAGTTTTCTTCGCCTACCCTCACAATATTAATATTGTCTTTACCGTTATTATAATGCTGGGAGCACACCACACTAACACAATCGGTTCGCGCGAACATTGTTCGAGGTACTTCACTTTTGTTAAATTTATTTATCACCGGGTTCCAAGCGGCCGACAATTTAAATCCGTCATCGCGATTGAAGGTTTTATGTTTTTTAATTTCAATTGCTTCCCGTACTAAGCGGCAATAATAATTTTTGTCCGTCGAGAGAACCTTTGGGTCATGAAGCTCAATCCAATGGTTTGTTCCCGAGTTTAACAGATGGTCAGCCACTGCGGATTTTTCTGTCTGTCTGTTTTTCACCGCCGCTATGTGTTCTTTGACCCTATCCGCTATGGTACGTTTAGTTTGGCCAATATAAGAAGTGCCACAGCTACAATTTATCTTGTATACACCCGGCGTTTGAAAAGGGATGACATCCTTCGGCGTGCGTAAGCATTTACAGACTTTTGTCAAGGGGGTAATAGAAACTGCATGGTAGGTTGTGTAGGTCATAGACCGATTTATAAGACCAAGGGCGGTGCCGGCCGCCGCGTTTGCTCACTAGTTTTATAAAAAAAAAATATATTTTTCCGTAAAGTACAAATGTCGAATCATTTTAAAATAAACGCTATGTGTTATAGCGTTTTCCAGAATTCGTACAAGTCCTATAAATAAAAACCTTGAACATTGTATTTCTAAATAAGATAAACTAAAATACAAAAGTATATCAGTGAGAAAATACATATAAATTCAAGATAAATAGAATAACAATATTTTTCTTGGGAACGCCCTGAGTCAGTGCTTCTCAAAGTAAATGGTCGCACCTCTTAAGAGTGAAAAGTTGCTATTTACGGATAATGATATAACGAGATAATGTGCTATTATGTCATTATTATTTTTCTCATATATGTACATGTATGAATTTTTAATTGAAAACGTAGTATGTTTCCATATGTATTTATGTTTTTATTATGTAATATTAAAAATTTACACTAACAAGGATTTTTGTGTACAATAAAGCATATTTGTTTAGTATTTTTAACGTTCTTAGTTCTACGTATTTCGGTTTGACGCTTTTTTATCAATAAAATAGAAACAAAATTTTGTCACTTTATAAATATTAACTTTATAAGTCTTTTAGTTAAAAAAATTGTGTCCAAAAATTAATTATATGTAAGAACATATTACTTATGATATAGTTATTTATAGTACGCAATATAAATAGATTGGGAGCCGCTGCCCTAAGCGAAGTAGAAAGGAGGTGTGTCGCAGGGCTTATGTCGGAGTCTGACGTATACCCACATCATTGTGAATGCTCCTCGAGGCATTGTTTGCTCAGCAATATGCGGGCACCAGACACTAGCTGTACACACAACAGGACAAACGATAAAGCTTTAAGCAACTTTGAACGTGCTATTTTAGTGTATTCGGACATAACAGCGCTTGGGACATTCATTGTACATTTGCGGTTCGCTCGTAAATATTAGTTTGCTTAGAATTTTATTGAAGATATGATTTTTGAATACATTTTAATGTCGTTGATCATAGGTTTAACTACAGGAATTTATTCGGTGAGTTCGCAGCGTGATGTAATATAGCCCATAAAATTCCTCAACAAACAGGCTAACCAACGCCAAAATAATTTTTCTAATCAGTCTAGTAGTTTCAGAGTCTATGCGAACAAACAAACAAACAAATCTTTCCTCTTAATAATATTCGTGTAGTTATGTGAAAAGAAAACCGCTCACGCTATATCCCTCGTAGCTGAAGCAATATTTCTGTCTCTCTTAAAATCACTTATAATTTTACCACAAATGGTTCGCTTATTTTTTTTATTTCTTACTTTTTTCTAACAATATAACCGAACATGAGTAAATTTGTTACGACTACACTGTTTTGTGGTTATTAAAGATATTAACTACAGACTGCATTGCATTTAGTTGCGGTAATTGTTTATAAAATCTAAAAATCGTTTAAAATACTACTTATATAAAAAATATATATATACAAATAGGCGACGAAAATTTTATTACCTATCCAAATATGAATGTTAGAAAGAATAATTATTATGAATCATTATTTTTAATTGACAAACAGTTGGCGCAGTAATTTGTGTAACTGACTGAAGCGTTGACGGTCACAGGTTTGATCCCAGCTCACGGTAAACTTCTGTATTGGCTATATGAATGTTTACCGCGTGCTGGGTTTTCGTTTTTGTGTTATGTGTTCCTCCTCCTAAACTCCTTTTTTGGCAGTCAGTAAAAAAAGTACATTTCGAAATCTTTTTAAATAAAATTATTAAAAATGTAGCCTAAAAATAACTTTTAATTACATTTTATTTACCTTAACCAAATATACGAATTTCAATTTTCATAAAATAAATCCAAACATAATTAATATTTGAATATCTATTGAACAAATAATACGTTTTTAAAAAATTCATTATAAATCATTTCATATTGCCAAGGTTTGTAAATAAATATTTGTACAATAATATTATAATATTAACCAAAACACACGCACGTATTGGAATGAGGCGTACAAGTATTTAAAGTATTCTATAGCAAATTTAACTAAACATAAACATTTTAAATTGGAACCAATTTATGATTTTAATATATTTTCTGAAAATAAATGATATAGGCATTATGGAATTTTAAAGCTATGCTGTAATATGATATGAATTAAAACTCGTTTCACGAATTTTTCAGTTCATTAAAATAATCGAATTTTTATCTAACTCGATATCTATAGAAATAAAGTTTGTATATTGGATAATCTTTAAAACTACAGATTCTATTTTTAAAAAAATTTCCGTTGGATAGCCCGTTTATTGAGGAAGGATTATAGACCCGTTTATTAAGAAAGGCTATATTTAAGCTATGACATAAACGAGGAAGTTTCCAATTTGAAGGCGGTTTTTTTAAAGTCTTACCAATTATATTTTTGAAAGCGCTTACGAAATCCTCTTGAAAAGGTATATGGTTAAATTTTGATTCAAGAATCTTTTAACTATTTTAAAAAGGTTTTTTCCGAGTCTATATAAATTTTAAGCGTTAAATACCTTTTTATACGTATCACGTAAGCTCAGCTCCAATCTATTTAGGATTTCAGACACATTTGGAATCGTATATCGTTAGCTCTTTTGGGCTATTACGTTGCAGTCATTGACCTTTAGTACACGAGCAAATTGTTTCTTCTTTCGCCCCATGAATTTATCGTTATTAACTTTCTTCTCAACTCTTGATAATTTTAAGATACTAATTTTTAAGTTTCTTCTTTTTCTTCTAGTGCCGTTTCCTAAAGGAGGTTGGCGACCATTAAGACTAACTGAACTTTGTTAACCGCTGCTCTAAACAGTGATGCAGTACTCATATTAAACCAATGTCGCAGGTTTTAAAGTCAGTTAATTCTACAGTGGCCAGGTCTACGGCGGTCTTTTACTTTCCCTTGTATAATGAGCTGTAGCAGCTCATATTTCTTGTTCCGCATTATGTGACCCAGATACTCGAGATTCCTTTTTGGACCGTTTTGAGTACCTCTGTGGTCTTCCCCATCTTCTGTAGTACGGTGGTATTTCGCACTCGATCCGTCCATGATATACGGAGCATCTGCCGGTACACTCACATTTCGAGCGCTTCCAGCTTTTTGCTCATCGTTTGTGATAATTTCCAAGCCTCTACCCCATATAATAACACTAAAAATATATAGCAATATTATACTTAAGTTGCGTTAAAAAAAATAATAATTGGAATCTATAGTAATTGGAGAGTCATGTTTTCTTCCATTTCTTACATTTGTTCCAAATAAGAATTTAATCTATACTAATATTATAAAGCTGAAGAGTTTGTTTGTTTGTTTGAACGCGCTAATCTCTGGAACTATTGGTTCGAATCGAAAAATTATATATATATATATATATATTATACAATTATACTTACTATTAGAAAAATATTTGCGCAAAACATTTCATAAGCGCCATCTATTGCCAGTAGATAGAAATGCCCAACGCTTTAAGCGCCCAATTAAAGTGAGCCCGAACTTTTATTTCCAACATTTACCTCACTATCAACCGTGTAAACCATGCGTGGAAAATTTATTTAAAAATCAAAATTTCGTCAAAAGAAGCCACATTGCTTATTTTACGTATGAGAAAATTTCCTTTAGCGGGAAAAGCTTTGAAATTGTTCGCTCGTTCCAAACGTACACCAATGTATGGATAGCTCTTCAGTCTACGTTGCAACATATCTCAAGTTATTGTGCATAAAACAATAGCCCTTATCCCATATGGAATAAAGTTTATAATTCTTTAAGTTTATATATCTTTCATACATTCTGGGTGGATTGAGAAATATAAGGCTAATACATAATGTAACCGAGAGTTGTTTTTTGTTTTATATTCTACAAAAGTAAGAAAACAACTTTGTAACTACATTGATGTCGAGTTTGCTCGTGACTTTGTTTGTCTTAACGGAATAGGAACATCGTAGTGTTTAGTGCCTTAAAATATATCATATTTGAGTATACAAAGTAAATTGAATACCACAAAAAATGAAACCCATTTCAAAAGCAGAATACGTAATTTCGTCTACTTGAATGATACTTACACCAGTCGAATCAAACTATTAAGCCGATTTTGATGTAACTCCTATAAGACTTATCTGAAAACATATCCTTTCAAACAAAAAATAACTTTCAATATCGGTTAACAAATGACGGAGTTTTAAGGTAACAGACAAAAAAATCGTAACGAAATGTAAAACCTTCTGCTTTACTGAAGTTGGTTTATAAAATGTCTCCAAAACAACAACTGTTTTTTTATAATCTGTTCTATCATGATAGAATGATGAAATACATTTAAAGCATATATCATATATTTTCTTACATTAGTGTTATTATATAGAGCCGAGATGGCCTAGTAGTTAGAACACGTCGATCTCAACCCATAATCGTGGGTTTAAACCCCGGCTAGCACCGCTGATTTTTCAAGTGCTAAATTAGTATTTAAATTCATCTCGAGCTCGGCGGTGAAGGAAAACATCGTGAGGAAACCTGCATGTGCCGGGAGAAATTCTGACACATGTATATCCGCCAACCCGCAGTGGAGCAGCGTGGTGGATTAAGCTCTAAATCTTCTCCTTAATAGGAGAGGAAGCCTATGCCCAGCAGTGGGATATTAACAGGCTGTTACTAATGTTATTAAGCAAAAGTTATAAAAAACCCATCAAAATCAGTGCATTCGTTCGGAAGCTAAGATAACAGACAGGCACAGACACACATTAAACTTATAACACTCTTAAGCGTCGCTGGTTAAAACAATAATGCGTCGTGTATTTAAAAAAAGATGGATGTATAAGTATTCAAACAAATTTGTTAATAGGCATGACATCTTTAGACGCAATTTTAAAATGATGTCCGTGTGGCTTGATACTGTATTGCTTATCAACGTCCATTTATCATAATTTAAAATGTATCACACACCAAAAATAATCATTATTTTCATATAAAAAACATTATTACAATTGAAATATATTTCACGTAAACAGTTTTAAAAATCCATTATTTTATTATTCATTACAAGCAGAATTTAATTTCAATGCAATACACAATAACGAAAAGGGACGAATTCAATGAAACGTATCGATCTACCTCTTAATAAATATTTATGTGTACATAAATATGTATGTAGCATTTAAACGCACTCCTCCCGTATAATATTATGTTCAGCGAAATTAATACGTAGATCTGTACACGGGTTTCCTGAATTTCAGAAGTTTTCGCATGGTCAAATCGTTTTATAACATTTTAGCGGTCAACACTGATGTCATTGCTGAAAATATTTTGAATTTTGTATATAGGAAGTGTTTTACATTAACAATATTATGTAGAGTTTTTTTTCATGTATTTGTATTTTGTAATTAATTAATTTCTTTACTAATAAGTATATATATAGTATTTCGTTTTGTAGAAGATTATAATTTGTGTATGTTTAGAAAAATAATCCAGCAAATTGGCCAAAGATAATGACATTTCGTATTGTCATTTTTCTACGTCTTTTGTTGTTTTCTACGTCTTAAACTCGTAAGTTTTTGATAAACAATAATGTGTCAAACCACATCAAATCAAATTCGGAGTTTATTAAGGTATTTTTATAATGAGTCACGTAATTACCATTAATATAAAAAATTTCATGACATCTAAACTAAATAAGTACGAAAAAAGTTTCTTAATCTAATATTTAGAATATTGAAGTGTGCTACATATTTTGCAATAGGCAATAATCTCATATATTTAAAGAACTTATTATTAGATAAAACTTTTTTATATACCAATCAACTTTTAATTCATTATAGCTTTTATCAAAATAAAAAAGAAAATATGGATTCTTCTTCAAACAAATTTATTAAGAGTACTTTTGACATCTTTGGACGCCATTTTCTTAAAATGAAGTCCATGTGGTATTTCTTATCAACATCCTTATGTTACGGTACAAAATTCCTAACCGTACGACGTTGTTTGTCATTGTTTTTACACCTGAAAGAATTTACTGCGAGTGAATAATTTATTTATTCTCACAGCTTACATATCGCACATAGCATACCTAGGTAACTGTTACCAGGTTACAGAATTGTTTTATATCAATTACGTGAATACAACTTATAAATGTATTTCTTTCCAGTTTTTAATAAAACTGATCAGCATGTTATGCAGCATGTAAATCAAATCAGGTAACAAAACAAAGAAGTAAAATCAAAGACACGAAAATATATTTCTATATCAACCCTACATGCAAACGAAGTCCCAGACTCGAGCCCTTTATAAAACCAGCCAAGATATTCCCTAAAATAGAAGACAAAAGCCTCTATTACACTTGTATTTACTCGCGCGTAGCTTTTCAATTATTTTCCTACATTGTGTGCACAATGATCCCAGTATGGCCCTTATGCCCGGATTTTTATTGTCCCCTAGATAAAGCCCGTGCAAGGGTAAGGCAAAATTGACTATTATAGTATTTATATGCTTAGGCTAGTTATAACGAAGTGCTTCGATTCTTACCAAAATTACCCATAGTTTTGGTGATGATAATTTTGGTTACGGAATAAAAGATAGGAAATGAATCCATACTGATATTTTAAATGCGAAATAAATTCTATGTGTTACACAGTCACGCTTAAATTACTGAACTGATATAAATAAAATTTGATACAGATAGCCTAAAACCTCAGATAGAACATAGACAACTTTACATTTATACTTAATAAATGCTGATTTTCCCAATTTTTTTAAACGCATTTTTCTTATTCCAAATTTTACGCGAGCGATACCGTGAGTAACTGCTAGCTTAAATAACACCAGTAGTTTGATTTTAAAATTAAAATAAATGGAAAAATTATGTTCCATTTCATTCCAATAACCGAAATTACCGTTTTATTTTTTAAAATGAGTTTCCCTTTTTTAAAAGTTTTGTTATTAATTTAAATATTTTTGTAATATGCAATAATATATATTTGAAAAACTTATTATATAAAACTTTTCATTATACGGCTTTTAATTGAATAACTTTTATCGAAATAAAAAGAAAATATGGATATATACTTCTTGAAACAAATTTATTTAGAGTAGTGGGTACATCTTTCGACGGCATTTTCTCAAAATGAAGTCCGTGTGGCTTGACATACTATTGTTTATCAGCGTCCATATATTATTAATGTGCCCATCAAGAGCTTTCTTTTCGTTACCCGGACCATTATTACGTATCTTTTGTAACCCCATAATCAAAATCAGTTCAGACTGACATAGTCGGGTAAAAATGATACGTTTAAATTTTTATGGTTTTAGGTAATTTCTGGTAATACACACTTCGACGGAAGTGCATGCCAATTGAATTATTTTAAGAATAACCTCTGAATTTAAGTGCATGCAATCAATATCTGTCAGAGGGATTAAGAAAGGAGTGCACAATTTTCAACAGGAGAATAATAAGCTATTTTTGATGTCTCATCAGTGATTGCTAGTTGATAATAATACTAGCGATAGCGATACTCCGGCTTTGCAATTGTGAAATGTAATTTATTACGACATCACTTTGCAATTCTTTAAAATTCTCGGCATGTCTCTATTATAATAACCATTTATTGTAAATATAAACCTTCATCTTAAATCTCTCTGCTTATTAATGAAGACCGCATTAAATCCGTTGCATAGTTTAAAAGATTTACGAGTAAGTACGTAACGTACAGACAGCGGGAAGCGATTTCGTTTGATACTATGTAAAGATTAGTTAAAATTTTTTTATTTGTACCAAATTAAGAAATATTACTTTAATTAGCCATGAACTATATATTTTATTATTAATTCAAGCTGCCGAGATGGCCTAGGGGTTAGAACACGTCGATCTTTCCCGATGATCGCGGGTTCAAACCCCGGTTAGCACCGCTGATTTTTCAAGTGCTAAATTTGTGTTTAAATTCATCTCGAGCTCGGCGGTGAAAGAAAACGTCGTGAAGAAACCTGCATGTGCCGGGACAAATTCTGACACATTTATATCCGCCAACCCGCAGTGGAGCAGTGTGGTGGATTAAGCTCTAAACCTTCTCCTTAATAGAAGAGGAGGCCTTAGCCCAGCAGTGCGGCTTATACAGGCTGTTACTTTACTACTATTCTTTTACTAATTCAAAACGTTGTTATATGAAAAAGAAACATCAAATTGATGTTATATGTATGCCATCTTATATGTACTTGTATGTACATTCATTAGATACATAGATATTTACTTACAATGTTAACATAAAAATAATAATAATAATAATAACGCATCACACTCAACGGCCCCCATTAAGATCTCATGACCTTGTGTCGGGGGTTCGAAAACACTCACAACACTAACACAAACACCCAGACCACGACAAACATCCGTATGGCCAATACACACGTTTGCCGTGAGCGGGGATCGAACCCGCGACCGTTAGCGCTTTAGTCAGTTGCAGTGACCATTGCGCCAACGCGTCTGTCAAAAAATGCTTAAGAATATGAAACTTGTATTTGATGTTTAATATTTTTTCATGATTTAGATATTTTGATATCTACTATTTAATGTATTAGAAAAGTTTTAAAAAAACTTTAAATTCTAATATTACTCGAGCCGTCAAACTTGTTCGAATAACACTGGAATCTCTCGGTTAGAAATGTTCAATTCAATTCACTGTTAATGTAGAATTTATTAAAATTATGTTCATGTGAGTTTGATTATTAATAATATTTGACCATTTCGTGTTTACAATAGCCAAACAATTTAATAGATTTTGATTGGCAATAATATTTGCGGTTTCAATGTTTAACGTAATTATAATGGAGTCGGATTTGTTTATACGAATTCTAATTTGTAAATTAAAAATATAAAATATATTTGTACATTATTACGAAACCACGAACAGAAATTTTATTAAAATCAAGGTTCTAGTAACACTGATATGATCAATTACTAATTTGATGATATAATCTAAAATTTAAATTAAAAAAAACCCTGACACTCTATTCTTTATGACCATTTCAACGAGCCCCAACACGAGACTTCTGCTGTAAGTTGGTGAGGAGTTGAGTATCCTTCTAAGTCCAGGTGATCCTGCAGCATCAGGTCAAGGTTACGTAACTATGTTAGTTTAGTATCATTATAGTCACGGTATAATAAATTTCGATTCGATTAGCCCAGTAGAAGTTGCTCCTTTCAATAACCACAAAAGATTTCTAAAGAGGTTTTCATTAATTAATTAATTATAGCTAATAACAATCCCGATTACAACAGGTTTCATAATAATACACACAGATAAACACGTCAAACTCATATTTTATAAAACGCGTCTTATTGCATATAACCACGACGGATGCCACTTCGTCGAAACGTCGGACAATAAAAAGGCATAATTACAATTAGTTATCGCGATTAACAGTTATGTAAATAAAATATGAATAATACAAATCGTAACAGTTTAAAAAATATAATTAAAACAAGTCAAATGTATAACACTAGAGTTTTCTTGGTCGTCATACTTTTTAATCTACTATCTTCGCTTTTAAGAGAAGATTCAACGCTGAAGAAAAGGATGATGGATCTCTCGTAGTAAAAACAGCATATTGAGAAATGATTCCATTTTATTTGCAGTGAAATAGTGCATAATAAGAGAAAACTACTTCAAAGCGTCTGTTTCACGTTTACTCGTGGAAGAAATCAATGGATCGGAAAATGAATCGCGATGCAGAAATTGTGGAATGTACGGAATAAAATGGAATTGTTATAAAAAATATAATTGGAATCATATTTTAATGAGTTCAAACTACCAAGAAATTGCTTAACTGGTGAAATTGTTATCGCTTCTGCAGTGAGAATTAGTATTGAAATTTATTTGTATATTTAATTTTGTTTTATGTAAAAACTGTTATGTTTATATATTTTAAATTTTCCCGATTTATACGATATAACTAATGGTAGTAATACCTTTTTTACTGCCCACCGTTTCGACGAAGTTGCATCCGTCGTGGTCACGAGCTGACCGGTGTACAGCGCGCCCTTCGGTGGCGAGTGCGCGAGTTTTCTTTGCCTACTCTCACAATATTAACATTGTCTTTACCGTTATCATACGTTACTATACTAACAAATTCGGTTCGCGCGACCATTGTTCGTGGTACTGCTATGTTTATAAGCGATATAACAGTTATGAAATGTATGTTTTAATCTATATTGTAAGTAGGTATTCACTTGTAAAACTAATTAGCACGTCATTTAAAATACTAGTGGTCGTCTAGCTTTCGAAATTCGACCGTAGTTCATTAAATTTTCAACTGATTTTTTGATGAACCACTTATTTTTTATTTACAAGTGATTATTTCAATTATTTTATAAATAAACCATTTAACAGATTTTGAACGAAAATTAAATAGTACTAATGTGGAAGCCCTTAGGTATAGGGTATATTCAAATAAAAAATGAATTAACCCAATCGATCCAGCCGTTTTTGAGTAATTAGTGAACGTACATAAGAATGTCCCCGACGAATTGGGAATCTTCTCTTTTTTGAAAGTCGGTTATAAACATTACAGCATAATAAAGCAAAATAAATTGTTTTTAGCGTCACTATTAAAAGAATGACTAAAACTAGATCGTTGTATTGTACGCTACAATAAAAAAAAAATAATACTTGTCAGCGGCATGACATAAAAAATGTAAAGCTTTGTATGATTCGGATTTGTTTTAGTCATTTTTCATATTGTGTTAAATCTATATATTAATACGTGAAGCAAAAACCTCGTATCCCTTATGACGAAAATTGCGTGGAAGAATTTCGCACATTTACAGTTTATGTAAATAGTGAGGTATTCTAATATTTTAATTATGCATTAAAAGAACATTACGCACACTATCATACATTTGATATATGTATATACGTATATATACTCTATTGTTTATTGATAAAGGCTGTCGTCAAATTGAGAATAGATTATCTGTGGTCAATCTGGAAGTAGGTTGAATTTAAGGAACTACGGTCGAATTCCGACCACTAGACGACTACTAGTTTATATAATTCGGTATAGTTATATTTTTGTGATATGATAACGTGAATAGAGATTGTGCTTAAATAATATGTATCACGTTATGAATGAAAAAAATAGTAATATATTTTCAGTGCAGACATAATTCTGTCATATAAAGGAAACAGTAGTTACACTCAAATCCGTTTTAAAAAATAGAACTTTTACAATTTTTTATTCAGTAATTTTATCCAAGCAGGTACGCGGGTACTTTTCACTGCATCGTGAATATTCAATGTAAAATAAAATAACTCGTTTAAAAGCATTTCATAGGAAAATCGATACTTTAACATAACACAGGATAAACTAGAAGAACAAAGGGAAAACTAAAAGGCTCGCTTTCAGAAAGTTTCCGAATAGTTCGGACGCAATCGCCTGCTTCAGGTTCGAGCCAATTTATTCACGTTTCCCGAATTCCAGTGCCAATAAATTGTTTTGTGGCGTATCGGGAGAGGGATCTCGATTGAAATTGTTGTACAGGTGCACAAACTTGTCTGGATGAGTAGGCCAAACTTATATATGCAAAATATGTGAAGATCATATACCCAGTATCATGTACCTTACTAGAAATGAAATAAAAAATATATTCGATTGTATGAAAAATGTCACATAGTTCATTTTTATTATTGGATTTCTGTAAAACTAATCAAATATTTGGCTACACCATAGATACCAAATGATCCCAAATAACCTACTAACGAAAGACAACAATAATAATTGATAACAATAATAATAATAATTACTTGATACTAATTAAATACTAAAGTAATATTAATACTAACAAATGACTACAAAGAAAATTAAAAATAAATACTAGTAGAGATTAATATGAATGTAAATAATTATCTTCTATAAACTTCAACATGAAAAAGAACTTGATAAGTCTTTGTCTAATGCATTGATAAGCAGACCCCCTCTCTTGTTAATGAGAAGAAGTTACAGCCTCGTTAACGCTGGTCTCTCAAAGGTGGAATAAAAATAGATTAGAATTTTGCATAGAATTTGATAACACAAGCAAACTCACATAATATAAAATTAAAACTTAAAAAAAACCACTGATAATAAATTCTTTAAGACCATTTTAACGAATACCAGCACTATACTGGTTGCTGTTGATTAAGGAGTTGTGTATGATTTCAGATGATTCTGCAGCATCAGGTCAAAGTTGCATAACTATGTTATTCTAGTAGTATCATTCAAATCACAGTATAGTCAATTTCGATATGATCAGACCAGAAGAAGTTACTCCGATCCTTTCAATAACCATAAGGAAGCTGATAAAATTCAAACACCTGAAGAGATCTTCATAATATAGCTAAGAACTATCCCGATTACATTAGCTTTCAAACAAAAAAAAAATACAGCAAACAGTCGCATACAGACATGCCGATAAAGACGTCACACCTATAACACCCTTTTCGGTCGGAGATTAATAAAACAATTATTTTACAGGTGAAATGGTCGTTACCTAGTACTATTAATTTATTGAACTGTTGTAGAGGCAATCTGTAGCCTAGTGACTAACCTCATACATGGCTCAATCGAGGCACTCTTTACTTCCTTCTAGTTTAAATTAACTTGGCTTCTTTACACCTTAAATGAATATATCATGAAATAAATAACGTCATGTTTATATAAATTCTTATTTTCTTTAGTACCATTATTAAGATACAGCATTATTGTCTGCCATTTCCTAGTCTTGACTTATTTACATCATCAATCTTGTAAATGTATATAAGTATACCATTAATTAGTATTTCTAGAAGAGAATTATTTACGTAATTGGTATCATTTATTTGGACGCTGATAAGCAATACTGCGTCAAGCCACACGGACTTCATTTTGAGAAAATGGAGTCTAAAGGTGTCTAACCTATACTTAATAAATATGCTTGAAGAAGTATATATCCACCTTTTCTCTTAACTTTTGATAAAAGGTGTATTGAATTTAAATCAGATTGATATATTAAATATATTATCTAATACAAAGTTTTTCAAATATTTGAGATCATTGTATAAATAGCAAAATATGGAACGCACTTGAAATTCGAAACAATTAATTAAGAAACTTTTTTCCGTAATTATTCAGTTTATATGACTTCAAATTTTTTTGAAAAATGTTAAATCGGCGATGCAGTATCAAAGTACATCTTATCAGCATCCATTATATCAAGGATTTATTCAGTAAAAAGCTTATATGCAATGTACTTGCAGATATACCTTGGATGAGAGACGTGATAATTTTAAAATAAGTCGATCAGTGCATGCAATGAGGTTAAAATTTAGTTTTTTTTTTATTATTTTATCTTATTGCATTATAAAGGTTTTCGGGGAAACGTTGGTTTAGTTATTTTTACTTTTAAATCGATTTTGTTGAAACTTGATAAAATATCCAACACATGCTTAGTTAAAACCTTGTATATATTTTTGTATAATATTTTAATAAATAGGTATTCTGAGTCAATTTAATTATATCACCTAATTAGCTGTCCCTCACGGTTTCAATCGCATTTATGGTTACTGCTTCGCTTCTATGCGTCGTACCGCGATGTTATATAGCCTATAAGCTTCCTCACTAATCGGGCCATCAACACAAAAATATATTTTCAATTCAAACCAGCAGTTCCTGAGCTTTAAAAATTTGTATAAATTTAAACTTAAACTGGTGTAGTAACTTTAACAAAAGTAAAATTCACACTTAACATTTACTAAAAAAACGGTTATCTTTACTTCCTTCAATCGTTACATACTAAAAAGCTGTACACTGTTAATTTAGACGTCTTTCGTAAATTCGTAAAACACTCCTAAAATCCTACACGGTTCTAACAGCTACCATTGATTCACCACAAATGCGGATACTTTTCGCTGAGATTTCAAATGAACTAAAGTGGTCCGAGTAACTGGTCCGGGTAAAACCGTGAGTATATCCGGGTTCATACGAATTTGCATTTAGTCTTTGTGCACAACCCCTTACCCGCATCTGCCTCTGTATTGACATATGAATTAGAATGTTTGCTCTAGAAACTTCTATTTATTTAAGTAAGCTACAATTCAGAGCAAATTGTAGATTGATTCAAGTAAATTTAGTTGTTTTGTCACATTATCTATTTCGTATTAAATCATATATTTATATAATAGAAAGATGTTACAAGGATGGCTTAATATATTAATGTACGATAGAGGATAACTTAGACGAGAAAAAAATTGAATTTGTGGAAATATTAAATACTAAAATTAATTAATACAATATACATTGTAACAAAATTATATACATAAAATTTATTACAAAAAATTGGAAGCCTCATCCAAGCTACTGCATCTGGGTAAAGCTCCCAAAATACTGGGATTACCCCGTTGAATGGCCAAACTGATTTGTGCAACCTAAGTTCTTTTACTGTTTATTTCTCATCATTACAATGTATTCAAGTAAGGTAAAAAGACCTTTCTATTCTGTTCTAATTTAGTAGACATCCCCAAAATGAAAAAAATCGTAAGAAAAATATAACTGAATTCATTCTTGCCATTTACTTGTCGGTCCCTATTGGAATGTACTCTTTACTTCAATCGAATTAATCGCATGCGACTAGCTTTCAAACGTTGAGGAGGGCCGTCCTCTAGCTCACATGGATTTTATTTGATTTCGACCAAAATGACATGGGACCACTTTAAAGGTATTATGTATGCAATGAAAATCTTCATTAAAATTGACTTTAATTTGTAATTTAAATTGTATGTGAAAATTAAAATTCCTATTCTGTTAATTATCCTTACTAATGTTATAACTGTGCATGAAGATAATGTCTTGTAATTTGTTTGTTACATTTTAACGCCCCAACTACTCAACTGATCGAGAAATAACCTTTCATCCAGAACTCGTACTATTCTCAAGAATTTGATGAAAAGGAAAAACCTACCATTTACGCAACAAGACTTCATAAAAAGTGGACACCGACTTGAACATCAAAATACGTAGTTTCGATTATTTGAAATGACATACTTACACCATTTATTTTGGTTTTAATATCAAACTAGTAAAACGATTTTGATAAAAATTCTATTAAACTAATCTGGAATTTTATCAACAAAATAAGAAATAACCAAATCGGTAAATTTCTGCAGTAATTGTTGAATAAACAAAAAGACCACGACGAATTGAAAACTTTTTTGGAAGTCAGTTAAAAATAACTTTTACACGGTTATTCAGCATAACAACGGGCTGTCAAAATCTGGATTGTTTAAAATGTACATTAACGCCCAACGCGAGCAAACGCTAGTAATATTTATAAGATACCGAAGATATTATACAAGAATGTCGTGTACAGAGTTGGTCTCAGGAAATTCATTCACAGTGTAACGGCCTTGACGGTATAAGCCCCGTGATTTATCGCACGTATATGAAACTCGAGTAGGCCCTTTGTGGTTTTAACACGTATCCAGCGATTTTAATAATGGCTCTAATAATTCATACCAATTTTCTAAGAGATTTTATACATTTTGTTCTATATTATCGGTTATGGCTGGTATTATATTTAATATATTTTTGCCGATAAGGGAACATTGTTATTTCGATTTATGATATAATGTTAAAAAGATATCTAATATATTTTATATGGACGCGGACTAGCAATAATGTGTCAACCCACAAAAAGTGAAATTCAATATCTCCGAATGTATTTTGTTAGTGCATCACCTATTTAACATTATTCATTAAAAAATGAAGTCATATAAATTAAATAATTACGGAAAAAAATTCTCATTGTTTCGAATTTCAAGGTCTGGAACGACCTATTTTGGAACGGTCTATTTTGTAATTTATACAATAATCTCATATGTTTAAAAAAATAAATACATTACATATATCAACCTGCTTTTAATTCATTACATTTTTTATCAAAAAGAAAGGAAAATTTGGATAAATACTTATTCAAACAAATTTATCAAGAATACTTTTGATATCTTTTGATGCCATTTTCTCAAAATGAAGTTTGTGTGGCTTGACACAGTATTGCTTATCAGCGTCCATTTCTAGCCACACATAAGAGTTAGATTAGAAATTATCTATTGAATCATTGACCTGAATCATTTTTATAATACTAAATTATTATGAAAAGAAAATGTCATACAATTCGAGATCTTTCTTCGGGGTATTGTTACCAAATAAAGACAACTAAAAAAAAATAGATTATAATATGTAATATGGTAGATGATATGGACCTCTTTCAATGAATTGAACGAAATCCTTAATACAAAATACAGCTAATCGTAGTATCGTCTCGGTGAAACCAAAACCTAAAATGACCATTACAATACTTACCTTCTAACAAAAAGTTAACACAATTAAAACATCAACCAGCTAATTAAGGATAAACAAAGGCAATTAAAAGCCACTCAAATATTTGTTCACGATACATAATACCTAAATATTCTCAGCCTAGATATCATGGCGAGATAATCCCCGCTCGAAATGGGAACAAAGGCTCTGGATGATACTACACGGCAGGAGATAGGTATATTTATATTTTTACACGACTCAGAGCCCGTTGACCCAGTTGACAGAACACGAAGACTTACTAGAAAAAAAGGTCGTGAGGTATTTTCTTTGGTTTCCTTTCCCAATTTTATTCTATATGTAACAGAGGTAGATCCTATTGTTGAAGGAGCTGGCTTTTACATAATATCAATATCGAAAAGTACAAATCCGAAAATCTAGGATTCCCTTTGTAAAAAAACCTATAAGTGCCAGATTTTTTGCTTTATGTTTCCGATTCTATACATCATGGTGAAAGAGATGTTACAGATTTCTCTGTTGATATTAGTGAGAAGAGATACAGCTTGACTTTTTTACTGTTTAATTTATTTGTCGTTACGGAAGTTATCACTTCGACATTGTAAAAACAGCTGATTCAACTGTATGTGAATTATCATAATTAAGGCTTTGAAAAACAATAAACCGAATTTTAGAAGCAAAATTTACTATTTCTTTAGCTTGGGTGACATATTTATTCCAGAAATTTTGTTTTTTTAACAAAACTTCTGAAAAAAGATAAACATACGCATCGAATTACAACCATCCTCCTTTCTTTTTAAATCGATTGAAAATCGAATTTTGATCGTTCATTACAGGATGCATTACAGTCGCGTAATGCTTAAAATAGAATCTTAGATTGTTACATTTCCTGTGAGGAAGCGCCTTTAAGCACGAACATAAAGAATAACGGTAATGTTATGGTCTTCCGTACACCAAGTCTCCGATGTTTTTTAAAGAAAAAAAGGATTAAATAGTATTTATATACTGTAATCAGGGCGCTAATGTAAAAATATTGACTACTAAAACAAATTATGCTAAACTAAGCGCTCGTTCTGTATCTAAATGTGTAGTAATCTTTTATACTAGGTCAAAGAGTTGGTAATAGGGAACCGGGCACCGTAACTTGTTAGCTTTCCCCTGCGGATTGTTAAATGAATGCCGTAACTGAGGATTTTCCCCCAGGTTACTATGCATATCCTTTTCAGCTAGATTTCCTTTTAGACCCTAAGTAGCTTTGAGAGTCTGGAGTAAATGTAAGAGTAACAAAGAAATGAGATAAATGTGATCTTTGATAAATGTTGTCTTTTTTTTTAAATAAATCTTTTTGCTGTAAAACTATTTTATCTTGACAGACTTCTGATCTGAATAGATTATTTTTGGTGTATGATAAAGTAGAGAATGAGAATTAACTGTCATACTACAAAATACGCATTAAAACCATGCTTAACACGTGTCTAGCTAAACAGTGTTTAAGATTTAAACATTGCTTAAAATATTATCTAAATTGCTTAACAGCGAATAAACTCATAAAAAAACTTATTGATAAAATGTTATACGTTACATTTGATAGCAAAAATAGGTTTTAAACATCTATTAAACTCACTTAAACGTATATTAATCTATGTCTAAAGCATGTTTAACTCAAAACTGTCTTAGACGCGCGTTTAACGTCTGTTTAAATCTTTTTTAGTAAGGCAGTAAATGTTTACTTTATGTATATTATAATAAAATAATAAATACTGTTAAAACGTAAATGATTTTTCTGACATACCATCTTAATAACAAAACGATTAAATGTTTTAGAAGATTACTTTTATTAATATATATTTTTTTTAATTTCAAAAAATTATTTAAATCAAGCTTTGTCACATACTGTATTCATAAGCATGAAAATTCAATTTCCTATCGGTATTTAACACGAGCAAAGTATATACCAATAGCCGTTACCCGCAACTGCGTCTCCGTAGAGTAATTAATTTGCCTATTTATGTGCGAATTAATATATCTATAAAATTTAATCTCGTATTTCATCTTCTTTTAACACTAGTTTCGAGACAATTAGTAGTTTTTGCCCTTCGCCAAGGTCTTATCTACCCCTATACAAAAAAAAAAAAACATTAAAAGTAGCAAACAGAAAGAATTACTATTTCTTTCGCATTTATAATATTACTTTGAATTCCAGCCACGAGCTCCCTGTCTATGCGGTATATCATGCGTTACAACATATCATAGTAAAACAAAAAAAAAATCTTGATACATTTTTTCGGCCCAATTGAAATATTCCCTTGTTCTCACAAATTCAATAACGAGATAGCCGCGGAAGCCCGTAATATACTTGCGATACAAAATCTACATAATACCATCGATCAATGACCGCTTCCCGGATTTTGTACGCAGCAATAAATATGGGGTACGGTCACGGTGTACCGATGTTAGATGGATGGTTTTCGTGTGTGCGAAATAGAGATATTTCACGTTGATTGTGTGCGAATAATTTGGATGTGGTGTGCGATAATCGCCTTTATGAAGGATGGTTATGGTTCCGCTGAGTTGCTTTTGACTGTTGATTTATCCGTTTTTTCTGATTTAAGTAATTTCCTTTGAATATCAAGTTTGTTTTTTTTGTTTTGGAGTTCTTTGTTAGGAAAAAAGGAGTGTTGTTATTTAGATTTCAGATATTAATTAAGTAAAGTAACAGTCTGTAAATGTCTCAGTGCTGGGCAAAGGGCTCCTCTCCTAAGAAGGAGACGTTTTAAAGCTTAACCCGCCACGCTGCTCCACTGCATGTTGGCAAATATATGTGTGTCAGAACTTCTCCCGGCAGATGCAGGTTTCCTCACGTTGTTTTCCTTCACCACCAATCTCGAGATTAATTTAAATACAAATTTAGCACTTGAAAACTCAATGGTGTTAGCCTAGGTTCGAACCCGCGATCATCGTTTGAGATCGGCCTGTTCTAACCACTAGGCCATCTCGGCTTTTTCAGGTATTAATGGAAATATGAATTTTGCTACATCATGTGAGACAATACAAGATTGTCCAAATGGTAAAAAATTGTGGATCTAATGTGCGTTGGTTTACTAACAGGATATAAAAATTGTAATTATACTTTTAGAGTAGAAGAGAATTTTTATTTGAAAGACTGATTGCAGAAAAATTATCAATTTAATAGTATTTTGTGTAGAAATATTTTTATTGAATATTGAATTTGAATTCAATGTTGTATTTCCTTTCTGAAGGCTGAAAAATAAAAAAGTAAACGTTTTCTTTTTTTGATTATATGTACCCATAAAAATATACACCATGAAATAAACTCGTTTATCGAAACAGAGAACACACAGCTTAACCCACCATTAAGTTTATGGGTACATCACGCTGGCAACTACATATACCCATGAAAATCTATGGGATTCGGGCGGCTGTCCAAACCGAGTGGGATGATGGGTGCAGACTCGTGAAATGAAATGGTTGATGCCTAAAATTTATATGAAGTTTTGAAACATTGTAATGAATATTATATTATAATCTAGCTGCGCTTCGCGGTTTTACCCGCGCTAATTTAAGGAAAACATATATATATATAAAAATAAAATTGATTTTTCTGTTTGTAATATCAAATTAACAGGTTTTAACTAAATGCATATGAAAATATTTAGGGTATTTACATCAAAAACATAGTTTTAAAAATTTTTGTCTGTCTGTTTGTTTGTTCCGACTAATCTCTGAAGCGGCAGGACCGATTTTGACGGGATTTTCACCAGCTGATAACCAATAATATAGGGAGAAATGAAGCCTACTTTTTATAAGAGTTTTTATTTCCCTAGCCAGGAATCGAACCCATTAATTTTGAAAAAAATATTTTAACATTCTTTATTATTGCGCTATCTAAATCCAATAATATACTGCAGACTAAAACAAAAGGCAAATTTTATACAAAATGCCATTAATTGATGCGAGTATAATGCTCCTTTCTTGAGAGACATCACAGAGCTTTGTATAAGACATGCCATCCTGGAATCCACGCGAACAAAGTCGCGGGCACAGCTAGTATACGTATAAAACCACACTGAATCACACAAAATAATAAAAAACAATTTATCATATTATTTATTATTGCATAAACAATAGCAGTATTGGAATTTAGGGCTCAAGCGATTGAATGAGACAATAGTTGTTATCCTCAATATATTCGTAATAAATAACAATCGAAAATGTTTTCACATTTTTAGGGTTACGTGGTGAAATAGTAACTGTATCTATTTTAATTCGCGTTTATGGTCACCGCTTCGCTCCTACGACTCGTATCATTTAGCTATCTAACACAATATTTTTCTTTAAATCGGAGCCTCAAAGATTACATTATATACATATATTACATAAAATTATAATGTGGGGGAAATACATACTAACAAACAAATTTTACCTCTTTATAATATTAGTGCGTATTTTGTTTACGCCCTTTGTCTGTCTTTGTCTACCTTTTAAGGGTAGGAAAGTACGATAACTAATAATAATTTCAAAATAAACAGCCGATTTCAAACGCCGGCGAAAAACGTTTTTTGCATTTAATAATGTATGGGAATAACAGTAATAAAAGCCGTAACGTTTATTTTAGATTTTTTTTGGCCTCTCGGTTTGTATGTTTATTTGCAGGTCTACATTGAAATCTGTTTCATCTCGATACGCCTAGAATCCTTTAACCGAATTATCTATAAGTAGTGTCCGTTTTACGAATACAATGTTCCGGAGAAAAATAACTCAAATAAAAAAAAGAATTTTCAAATCAGTTTGAAAATGGCGGAGCTATTTTACAAACATTAAAAAAGGACAGATTAAGAAGTCGATTGAAAGAATAAAAATTAGTCACGTATAACATGATCTAATGATCTCGATCTGTTAACAAGACACAGTTTTTCTATAATAATATTACACGAATATATTCATGACACGGAACCCCATTGCACCAATGCGACTCACTCTTGGTAATTTTTTCCAAGGCAATAACTAAGAACTGTAGTAAATAAATCCTGACAGACTCATATTGTACTCGAGCTGTGTTCAGAACACTTAAAATAATAACGAAACTCCGTCTCAGGTGGGAAGCCCATTAAATGTACCGTTCGTATGAACATGAATTTTAAACTGTCTTGCGTTTCGTCTGTTGAAATTTTTTGGACAATTATCTTAAGACTTTAAAACAATGATTTTATATACGTACTATACTATACTATGTTATAAAATGCCTATCATTTTGGACGACGCGCGACGTTGCCGAGCATTTCTTGTTTTTTATTCTCATCTTAACATTTCCTATGTTCATTGCTTCACAATGTTAACAATAGTAGTTAACGTTAGAAACAACTCTTATTTTGTAAAGAAAATATTTTATAAACATTTGGCCATGGATACGCTCGCGATGATGTAAATTTTTCTTATGCCTACTTACTATATCACCACCTAAATTTTTTTTATCTTTTTAGTACGACAAGCGCGGTAGCGTAGGTATAACCTTCTATATAACATATATTCGTACATTCTGTATAGTCGTATATAACGAGCGCAAACAATAAGTTGACAAAGTTTCGTCACATCGAAATCATGATTTTTTTATTAGATACTGACATTTTTATTGTTTTTGATTAGACAATATGACAAAGGTATTAATATTTAATGTCACAATACAGTTATCCGCAGCACAGCGCAGAGCAGAGTAAATTTTGAAAAGTATAAATAAATGAAGAAATGTGCTGCGATACAATATGTATAATACGCTTGTAACCATAGTATGTCATACTTCAGCTGTGTGTGTGTGTGTGTGTGTGTGTGTGTATGTGTGTGTGTGTGTGTGTGTGTGAGTGTGTGTGTGTATCTACTCTTTCATGCTGCATCTCAGCATTCGATTGGCTTCAAGAAAGAATTCATTTATAGTACAAAAATACCGTGAAACAGCCAACGAATTTCTTGAACTTTTAAAAGATCTACAATACACATTTTTTCATATTTAAAGCTTGTAAAATTCGGCAATTTTTTGGTTGGACATTGAATCCTTAATTGGATTTCTTGTTACACTCCAAGCATATACCTAGCTTGAAAGGTTTTTCTACCCGAAAAAGATTTATATTCCTTTCCTTATTTTATTGTTTCACAAATATCGGATATCAAACGGATTGATGCTCCACGAATCCTCAAATCCTTTTTCAACTAAACTAAATCTATTCCGCCAAAAAACACTAAGAAAACCGAGAAATAACGAAGATATGCCTTATCGTTACCGACGTAGCAATTCCGAAGTCTATTTAACTTGGGCCTTTTTGCGAATGCTCCCAACTCTGGCCTTGGGCGTTAAATTTATTTCCTATATCTTGAAAACAAAGCGTCTTTTAGTATCAAGACTTCCTTTTGTATTATTGAGTGAAGGAATGGCCGTTGGGTTATGAAATGTAATAAATTTAATCTTTTTATACGTCTTTTCTGTTTCTTTCCATAATTAAGAATTTATTCTCAATCATTGAAAGAAATAAAATGTATAAATAATTATAGATATTATCAAATCTCTTTATATTGTTCTTGATGAAATAGCGATTTATCTACAACCAAAATTTTGTCAAAAGATCCTACTTCCACACATCCTCGGTAAGGTCTGCTGTATAGGTATACTAATTAATGCATTAATGTAAATAATGATAATTAATAAATTTACAATATCCGTTATAATAATGCACTCATAAATTAATATAAAGTACATCAATTTTTCCATTTGCACAATAAAAAAAAAAAAAAACAATATGAAAATATAATTTGATAAGCAAATAACAACGGAAATTCTGGGATAAAATTTCTGTCCTATAATAAAATATCCAGAAATTAATATCATAAACCAAAATACCTTTCAAGACATTTTTTATGAAGGCACTATTAAATTCTAGGAAAATGATAAAAGCAGGATATCGTCAAAGATCAAATTGTCACCATCTATCACAGACGCGCCTTTATTGAACATTGAGTTAGTATTTCTCGTGGTACCTGACAGTTTTAAAATATTAACGTTATTTTTCACTAAGTCGACTCGTGACATACTGTTTCGTAACTGGATGCTGATAAGCAATAATGTGTCAACCCACAAAAAGTCAAATTCGGAGATATTGATGTATTTTGATTCTGTATCATCTATTTAATGTTATTAAAATAAAGTCAAGTCATATAAACTAAATAAGTATGGAAAAAAGTTTCATAATTAAGTGATTCGAATTTCAAGTGCGTTCCATATTTTGTAGTTTATACAATAGTCTCAAATATTTATTATTATATATATGCTTTTGGTTCATCCTACCATTCATCCATCAAAAAAGAAAAGTAAAGATGGATATATACGTTCAAACAAATGTGCTAAGAAAGGTTTTGACATCTTTAGACGCCATTTTCTCAAAATGAAATCCGTGTGGCTTGACACAGTATTGCTTATCATCATCCAACTTTGAATAGGATTATGTCCAATGTGTTTCTTGATGAAAAGCTATTCGACAATTCGAAAAGATATAGTGACACTTTGTAGGTTTACCTATACTATACTAATATTATAAAGATGTTAAATACGTTTGTAAGTTTATGTGGCGAGTAATTTCTGAAACTGCTGATTCGATTTGAAAAATTCCTTTTGTATAGAAGAAGATTATAAGCAGCGAGTATATTACATCACGCTACGACTCATAGCACCGAAGCAGTAGCGAGCTAGTCTACTCATTATGTGTAATTTTATTCACAACTAGCTTCCGCCCGCGGCTTCGTCCGCGTGGAATAGTTACTTTGGGCTAATAATGCATTATTTTAGAACAAATTTGGTTAGCATAAAAAAGGTTATAGTGAGCTAACCTTAAAAGATAGACATATATTTTCACGGATTTTTTTTAGAACTTTTAAAGGGGAACAATTCCGTTATACATGATTTTTGCGAAACTTTAACGCAGCGCACGCAGCGTAAGCGTCTCTCAATAGGAAAATATCCCCCGATTTTGAAACATTCTTCATTGGTGCTCCGCTCTTTTTGGTCTTAGCGTGATAATATATAGCCTATAGCTTTCCTCGATAAATGGACTATATAAGACTGAAAGAATTTTGCAATTCGGACCAGTAGTTCCTGAGATTAGCGCGTTCAAGCACACAAACAAACAAATAAACTCTTCAGCTTTATAATATTAGTAAAAATATAATAATAAACGTAACGAGTAATATTTTTCATTCACGTTTCAGAAAAAAAAGCTAAGTTCCAATTTTCGTCCATAATTAGTGTTACAATTTGAGTCAAGGGAAAAGTGAATGGGCATTTTCTAAGCAAGCGCGTACCGTCATCGTTGCTTAAGATCGGGTTTGATTTCTGGTATTACTTATTCATTTAACAGCTTATTAAACATGCCAGAAACATAACACAGATACATATATATGTCACAGGAAAAGAAAGTTTAAAAGGTATACTTATCCCTAGAAGAGATTTCTTCCAGTATACCCGAGAAAGAATGAATGTAGACAGCAACAGTAATAGGTAAATAGGCAGGTTTCCATACATAAAAAGAAATAACAACCATAAAACTTAAATTATAAAACTTAATTAACAGTTTAAACAAATACTTATATAATCATATTATAAATACATACATTTATAATAATATATACATTATATTATAAATTAAGATTGAAATAAAATTCTTTACTTTATGTTTTTACGGCAAATTTTAAACGACATCTTACAAGATGCAAAAATTTTAACACTTTAAACTTTCTAATATTTAAACATTGAATTATTTAAATTTTACAGTTCGTTCGTTTATCATGCATATGGTGGGCAAAAGCTAATGATTTAACAATTGAAATTATAATTGTAAATCAACAATTCGCTACATTGGAACTGTAATATGGTTAGTAATTAATAGCGATACACCTATTCAGCAGTATTAGACAAAACTATTTTGGCTATATCTCGCTATATAATACGATTACAAGGCTCACTGCGCTAGATTATAATTATTGCTGATTCGTAATATTGAGTAATGTATGATTTTGTATAGGTTAATAAGCAATTTAATTAAAATATTTTAATGAATGGACAATTTATATTTCGTTTAACTCTTTCAAAGTCAATATATGGAAATTGACATTTTTTAGAAGATTAAGAATTAGTAGATGATGCATTTTTATAGACAGTTAAGTTAAAGGAAGTAAAGAAAGAAATAAAATAAAAGTTGAAATAGGTATGAACAATGAATTAAATAAAAAGTTTTAGGTATGAAACAATTATTGTTCCATTTTCTATATTTTGTAATAACCGGAAATGAAAATAAAGTAATAAACGTCCCACCGATTGGCAAAGGCACCTACCAATAAGGACAAATTTAAACTTTAATCCGCCAAGCTGCTTCACTGTGGGTTGGTGGATATATCAGAATTTTTCATAACAGGATTTTTCGCACTTTTTCTTCATCACATAATATGAGATTAATTTAAAGTAATCTATCTCAATTACATGTCCCTATACACATTTAGATATATTATTCACATTTGGTCAGGTTTTTTGTTGAATTTGTAATTAATCGCATAATATTGATGTAAACCGACATCCAAAAACTAAGGAGGTGCTCATTTCATCGTTAACTTTTTTAATAACATTGTTGTGATATTTTGAAGCAAAACATCGAATAGCACGTTTAGAATATTTTTTTAGGTACCTTTGTGTCCAGATTGTTTTTTTTTTTATATCTCATTTATTTTGAACATCTGTGTCGTCATGCTATTTAAATTTTGTTAATTGATAATTTTAACTTAAGTTAAAATCAAAAGACATAAAATAAAAAACCGAAGGCAAAGAAAACTCACACACTCGCCACCGGAGGGCGCGCGGTACGTCAGTCAGCTCGTGACCACGACGAATGCAACTTCGTCGAAACGTCGGGCTAAAAAAAGGTATTACTACCATTAGTTATCGCGATAAGGCCCGTTATATTAAATATGAATAGTGTAAATTGCGAAAGTTTAAAATACATAAAATAATAAATTATTTTGAAAAGGACCTAAAATACTAACTTATTCAATAAATATACTCATTCAAATATTTTCCTAATATTTGTCACGTTCGAGTCACATCATTCGCAGTATTAAGTGTACCTAGGAGACCCATGTCAAGAGTTTATCCTTACAATGTACATTGTATATTATTATACCCACTGTTTATTACCAATTTTGTTGGGAATTTATTTTGAACCTTTGGTAAGCAATACTGTGTCAAGCCACACGGTATCATTTTGAGAAAATGGCGTCTAAACACGTTAAACCTATTCCGGATAAATGTGATTGAAGAAGTATAAATCCATCTTTTCTTTTCTATTTTGATAAAAGGTATAATAAATTAAAAATAGATTGATATATTTTATGTGTTATTTCAAAATGTCTTTCTCAAATATTTGAGATAATTGTATAAATTGTAAAATATTATTATTATATAATATATTAAATTCGACACATTAAATTAAGATACTTTTTTCCGTACTTTTTTTAGTCTATGTTATTTGAATTTTTTTGAATAATGTTAAATAGGGAACGCAGTATCAGAATACTTCAATATCTTCGAATTTGACTTTTTGTGTGTTGACACAATATTTCTTATCAGCATCCAAATAATGTTTTCATTAGCTTTTTTCTTGTATTGTTTTGATTGTAATTACAATCAAGGTTTTGATTGCTTAAATATTCTCTTGTTGTGAAACTGAGTGATCAGCTTTCACCGGTATTTATTATTTATGTTACTTTAAAAATGTATTCATATTAGTGAAGCAAGGAGTGACTGGGCAAAGTATGAAAGTTTTGCGGGAAGATTTTTATGCTTATAATTTTTTTAAAGATGGCAAATATTTGACTGTATAATCTATTTTTTTTTACTTGTCCTTATTTAGTAACAATACCCCGAACAAAAATCACGAATTTTCGAATCAATTTTTTTCATTATAATTTTATATTGTAAAATGATTCAATTCAATCATTCAATCAATAATTTTTTATCTAACTCTTATAAATAAATAAATAACGCATCACACTCAACGGCCCCCATTAAGATCTTATGACCTTGTGTCGGGGGTCCGGAAACACTCACAACACTAACACAAACACCCAGACCACGACAAACATCCGCATGGCCAATACAAACGTTTGCCGTGAGCGGGGATCGAACCCGCGACCGTTAGCGCTTTAGTCAGTTGCAGTGACCATTGCGCCAACGCGTCTGTCTGTATCTTATGTGTGGCTAGAAATACGCATATTTGTCTGCTATATAAGACAAATAAATAAAAATAGACTATATATGTGTATACAGGGTCATTTCTAAAACGTCAAAAACCTCGCAGGACGCTGTTACTAATATAATAAACAACAACTTTTGTTCTATGACTTTAGACAAAACTTAATAAATTTTCCAAAAATAGACTTTAAAATTTTTATGGCACTCTCTAACATATTTTACATCTGTATTTTTTATTATAAGCAACGTTCACCAATAGCATGCCAGCTTTCGCGAACGGTGGCACGCTATTGGCCAGCGGTGACCGCCTGCCGGGGAGTCAAGGATGTACGCCGCACGCGCCTTTCTCTCTAGGTCATTCAGATCATTCATTGTACGTTAATCGAACTGTACCTGCGCTACAAGCAAATGTGGGATGCTTTCGAAAAATCGTGTACTCAGTGCAGTACTCAGCAGCATAAATTTAAAAAAAAATAGGTATTAATTACTTAATTAAAGTTTAAATTGCTAAACAAACCTAACCGTTCTCCGAATTGGACGGTGCGGAGTACTGCCGTTCGTTTACGAAAATTATAAAAGACTTAAAAAAATAAACCAACTGACTCCAAAAGCTAATAATAGATTTAAAATAAAAAAAACCGCAATCTACTTATTGTGACCATTTCAACGACCCTCCAAATGATATTTCTGCTGTAAATTCGTGAGAAGTTGTGTATCCTGTTGATTCCAATTGATGTTGCAGCATCAGGATAAGGTTACACAAATATGTTATTTTGATATCATTGATAGTATAGTACATTTCGAGTCGATGATACAAGTAGAAGTTACTCAGATCGTTTCAACAATTGAAAGAGTTAATAACCTTGAAACGTTTGATAATTTTTTCATGAATTATAGCTAAAAGCCACCTCGACTACCTCAGCTTTTAAACAAAAAAAACGCATTAAAATTGGTCTCCTCATTAGGGAGCTATGATGACATAGACAGACACACAGATAGACACGTCAAACTTATAACGTCCCTCTTTTATTTCGTTTTAATTAATCAAGTTATATTGATATAAAAACCAAAGTACTGAACCGATATTGATGAAAATGCTATGAAACTTATCTGAAATGTTATTCAAGGTAAAAAAGTAAGGAAATCGCTCAGGCTGTTTAATTGGGGAACATACATAAAAAAAATCCTCGGTGGACTGAATACCTTCCCCTTTTTTTAAGTCGGGCAAAAGAGATGCGCAACGTCATATTAAATCAATCGATTAATTGATTTTCAGACGATTCTATTAGACAATTTATTATTCAAATCGAGTACAAAAAGTATAATTCCATTTTCTGTTCAATTTAAAAATTACATATGAAATTAAATTTATTCCAATAATGTCTCATAAAAGTGTAAGAAAGCGGATTTATTTTCTTAAATAAAATAAAGAACGAATATTAAGTATTCAATGCAATAGCGGTTTAAAATATCTTAAAGCTAAAAATAATGATTAAAATATTAATATCATTAAATACATTTTAAATTTCAAATACAAAAAAATATACTTATTTATTATTATCACCGCCGTGTCATTTAGACAGCATTGTTTTAATACTGTATAAATACAAGAAATAATAAATTAATATTAAACATTATTGTTGAATAATTAACAATAATATTCATCTAAGGTAATATTACGCATTTCACTTTTAAGGTGATAGTTTATTTAATAAAATAAAAAACAATACATAGCAATAACTCATAGTTTTATTTCAATCGATCACAATATTTAACCGTGTAAAATGTAAATGATTGCTTGTGTACGGCAAGTACATTATTACCTGACAAACATCGCGTTCTGTGTTTACCTCTTCCTACAAACAGTTAATTTATTATAGATCATGTTAAGAATGCAGTGTAAATGACAATCGTCGATTTGTCTTTTTATTATTTATACTGACTAGGGATTATTAATATTCCCCCAATAAACACATGACAGATACATTGAATCCACAATCCCTTCATACTTATCCAGGCTTAGGACTGGCTACATTAAAAAATGAAATAAGAATAAACTGTATGTAAGCATCTAAATCAAACATTATTTACTTACTTTTAAAATACATACATATAATACGTATTTCTCATTTTAATTTTTAATGCAGGCGTATTTAAAAAGTGGAATCAGCGTATTTTTAACACTTTTTTCTTAAATGATAGTTTAAAAAACAAAAAAACCCTCTTCTCGCACTTTAAAATGATAAAATAATAAAATTATTAATTAATTTTGTGAGCCATCCTCGTTACCTCGAGAATTTATAGTCTTTAATAAGAGTCCGTAAAGTTAACAAGGTTATTACGAAACGCAAACATAACGATACTTAAGACTACCCGGGGCACCGGCGCGTTTCCTTGTATGCGTGCGCGCTGCTCGCGACCGACTAACGTCGCCGCACCCAGTTACTCTCCGCGCCTCCCGTCCCCTCTAGGGTTCGGTCGGGGAATAACTGAACGTACCATGTTATAATTTACTATTTCATAAAAACTTAAAAAAAAACAAACCGACTTCGAAACCGAAACAAGTATAATAAAAAGTAAAAAAAATAATTATTAAAAATCATTACATAGTATTGCTTTTCTCGATGCAGGGCTGTTAATGATTGAGGAGTTCTCCTAGTATCGCATCATCAGGGTCACTTCACCATATGCATTGTGACGACTATAAATTGCTTAGCAATCATATTGAAGTAATCGAATCGCAACCAGTGAAATGCTCGTTACTGGGTAGTTCCGGTAGCCATCTGTGATCTTCATCATTAGCTCCACTTCGTTAAATGTGGTTTTTCGAAAGCAAATGAACAAGTTACTATCAAAAATACTAAAATCGATATAGGTGTGCCTATAATATTTGAAGAGTTCCCTCGATTTCTCCAGGGTCCCATCGTCAGATCCTGACCTGATTACAATGGGACCACCTTGGAAGTATACCCTTTCAAACAAGATAAAAAATTCAAAATCGGTCCACAAAAATCGGTGAACAAACATAAAAAAAATACATACAGCCGAACATAGGTCCTCCTCCTTTTCCGAAGTCGGTTAAAAATGCGTGGCATATTATTGGTTATAAAATAGTAAAGTAACAGCTTGTAAATGTCTCACAGCTGGGTAAAGGCGTCCTCTCCTATTATGGAGAAGATTTAGAGCTTAATCCACCACGCTGCTTCACTGCGGGTTGACGGATATACATGTGTTAGAATTTCTCTCGGTATAAGTAGGTTTCCTTACGACATTTTCACAGCCGAGCATGAGATAAATTTAAACACAAATTTAGGACTTAAAACATCAGCGGTGCTAGCCGGGTTTGAACCCGCGATCATCGGTTGATTTCGACGTGTTCTAACCACTAGGCCATCTCGGCTCTCATTTTTTTTTGTTATACATACCTTTCATTAATAAACAAAGGGATCCATGAAATAGTCTTCAACCGACTACAAAAAAAATCTCAAATCATAGTGTGTAGTTTTAACCGACTTTCGAAAACTAAGGAGGTTCTCTCAATTCGTCGGGGGCTTTTTTATGTATGCTTACCGATAACTCCGTCGATTGTGGTCCGATTTTCAAATTTTTTTTTTTGTCTGAAAGAGTATACTTTTAGGGTGGTCACATTATCACCAAGTCAGGATCTAATGATGGAATTCTGGAGAAATCGAGGGAACTTTTCAAATATTATAGCCACACTCGTAGCGATTTACGTATTTTTGATAGTAACTCGTGCATTTGCTCTTGAATTGCCACATTTGGTGAAGTGGAACTGATGATGAAGACCTCGGATGGCCACCCAAACTTCTCGAAACACTTGTTGTGTTTCACAGGCTACAATTCGATAATTTCAATTTGAATGTTAAGCAATTTATGTTATTGTGGAGCTGATGGTGCAACACCAGGAGAACTTCTCAACAATTAACAGCCTTGCATTAGGAAAAGCAATATTTTGTTTATGGCGATAAGCAGTTGACTTAATTTATAATTAAGTTGACACTTTATTGTACCTATTAAATTCAGTTTTGAAGTCGGTTAATTTTTATTTAAATAAAAAAATATTTTTAATAATTTTTATTGTGAAAAAAATGTATTTTTAAACCACATTATTTACAAAAAGCTATTTTTTACTTACCATTTAAATTTAATTTTATGAATAACTAGCGGCCCGCCCCGGCTTCGCACGGGTACATACAGACACACATACACCCTTTTTTGCGTCGGGATTCAAAAAAAAGTAAAATTATAAAGGAAGTTTGAATTCTTTTTTAATGATTTTTTTTTTATTCATAGTTTTTATTAATGTACTCGCGGCCCTTTATTTTATTACATTGACTCCCCCCCGTACCCCAGTGACGCTATGGAGCCTACATCGCATGCTGGCTAGCGGAGCGCGGTGAGCGGCAACCACGCGACTTTTTTCTAATACTTGCATTTTTAAACTCGTGATATCTTCCGAATAAAATGTCCGAATTGAATAATTCAAAAATTATAAAAAGGTATTGAAGCCGTTCTGAATATAATTAATTTATTTTGATAAGGATTAATACCAAGGTACAATTAATAAAGAGCCTTTTCAAGCGGCGGCATATAAATTAAATTTTTAGAACAAAAAACCGCTTACTGTGACATAACTATAATATTTAGACATATGCTGTCCTGACACTTTTTGTAGATAATGATGAGTTCTGCAAAGTCGTAGTAAATGATTTTGTTCTACCATCAATAGTTTTCGCAGCGCACGCGACGTAAGGAATTTTTCAGGTCATTTTTTTACACCTTGGGTTACATTATTAGAGTTTTAGTAAGGATCCCTAATTTTTTTTAAAATATAATATAGCCTATGTTACTCGGGGATAATGGAATATTCCACAGGTGAAAGAATGTTTGAAATCAATCCAATAGTTTCGGAGCCTATTCATTACAAACAAACAAATCTTTCCTCTTTATAATATTAGTATAGATTATTACCTCCCAAGTGAAGTCTTGTGCATGGCAGCGAGTATCGCGCTTATGGCGAAATAGCATTTAACATAATCACCTTTACAACTAACATAAAGACCATAACAAAAAATTTAATTCATTTTAATTTGATCAAATTTTAAATATTTTTTCAATTATCATGTTAAGGCTCGTGGTGTTTATCCCTCGACCAGGATAAACTATATTCAATACATCTCTAGTTTGACTTGGCGAACATTGAGCGAAGCCTCGTCACATTGTGTTGATCGTAGGTACTACATATCATATCATGGCGAGTGGTATATCCTTTTTCAAAACAATTGAAATCGCAATTGTTGCCCACACATTTACACTAAAGCGGTGTTGAAGTTTTTATGCGGGTTTTTACGGGTTATCACTACAAATGTTTGTTACGAATGTTATAGTCGTCACACCTAGCAAGTATTCGCATCATCTGTGTACTCAACTTTGGAATATCGATACACTGATCCTGCAATTATTGTTAAGTAAACACAACCGAAAAGTAGGGCTACTAGGACACGCAGCGCGGGCGCATTAGCGCGAACGACCGGAGCAGCTGACGACCGCCGCTAACTAGGTCAAGTTCAGGCATCGCTCCCGACTCCGGGGCGGCCCCGAGCGGCTTTGTCTGCGCGCATCCCCACCCCTACATTTCGCATTTGACTGTTTCTTATCTTCTTTCTTTTACTTGCACGTAGAGTTTAATAAAACTAGAGAAATCAATTTAAATATTTTTAATTTTGTATGAAAGTAAAATACTATGAATTATTAAAAGTCGTAGAACAAAAGTTGTTGTTTACGATGTTACGAATAATACCCTACGAGGTTTTTAATGTTTTACAAATGACCCTGATAAAAATTCATATATCACCAGCATTGGATTATGTTTTAAACACTTAATACGTCATTCTAGAAAACACTTAAGGAAGTCCTGATAAAAAAGTATTCTTCTATACAACGTTAATTGGACGCTGATAAGCAATACTATGTCAAGCCACACGAACTTCATTTTGAGAAAATGGCGTCTAAAGATATCAAACCTATTCTTAATACATTTGTTTGAATAAGTATTTATCGATATTTTCTTTTCTTTTTTGATAAAAGGTATAATGTAATAAAAGCAGGTTGATATATTTAACATATTAACTAATAAGAAGTTTTTTAAATATATGAGATTATTGTATAAATAACAAAATATGGAACGACCTTGAAATTCGAAACAATGAATTAAGAATCTTTTTTCCGTACTTATTTCGTTTATATGACTTTATTTTTTATTGAATAATGTTAAATAGGTGATGCGCTATCAAAATACATCAATATCTCCGAATTTGACTTTTGGTGGGTTGACACATTATTGCTTATCAGCATCCAATTGCACCATCGTCAAGAATTATGAAGCTAATTAATAATTTACTTAAAAAACTTAATGTGTAAACATTCATTCAATTACGAGGATGCTCAATTCTATCAGCACTATAAAATTGATGGAGAATTTAGAATTGAAACATCCGAAAACCATTTGACAATTAAACTCTATGGTTAAAGGACTTTCACAAGTCATATTTGGGAATTGTACGATGGACGAATGGCAAATGTAAATTGGCTTTGTACCAGTCGTAATTGTATGTGGAATCTGACAGACTGAAATTGGAATTATTTTCGATCCGTTCCAACATTCGAGTTTACGTTGGTCTTTTACACGAATTGAGTAGGTATTTATACCGTACCAATAGTTACGTTGAAATTTCTTGTGTGTCAATTTTTTCCGTTTATTTGTTAAAACTTGTAACTAAATGTTCCTTTTCTAAAAATTCAAGCTATGCCTTATATTGGATTCTCAATATTAGTATGAATCGGAATTAATACACTGTGACCAACAGTAACATTAAGGTATACTTAAAGCCATTAACCAAAGAAATGAATTGAATTAAACATTAAGGTAATTACTATAAGACGCTATTTTCTCGAAATGAAGTGTGTGTGGCTTGGCACAATATTGCTTATCAGCGTCCATATAGTACATGAAACAACTCCTTTGCGCCAGTTACGCCAACCACGTCGGCGCAGTGGTCTCTGCTACTGACTAAAGTCCTAAGGTCGAGGGTTCGATCCCCGCTCACGGCAAGCGTCTGTATTGACCATACGGATGTTTGTAGTGGTATGGGTGTTTGCGTTTGTGTTGTGTGTTTTTCCAGACCCCCGACACAAGGTCATAAGACCCTAACGAGGACCGTTGAGTGTGATACGTTTACTTATTATGTAAATTACGTATGCGCCAATTCTGACGCCCTCATACAAAGAATAAATTTAGTAATTTCTTTATGCCTATGTATAAGAATGTGTCACTTCCTCAATCCAGCCATGTACGACAACAATGAATTTATAATTATTTATTTAACATCTAACCAATTAACTACAATAATACAACTACAGAAATTGAATACATTGTTTCGTAGTAGCGAATTATTACTAAAGCCAATTTTTTCTCACAACTAACGTAACATAATCCCATACAAACAGAACATAGTAATGACAGAACTGTCAGATATTTATTCGAAGTAAACACCTCCCTTGTGTAATGTCATTACATGTGTGTACCTAGGATGACTTGTATTATTCAACGTCTCAAAGTATCAGTCCGTATTCTTGTTTAAAATCTACCATGCCTTCATCTATTTGTATAATTCTGATATATAAAGCTTATTTACGCTTGCCTGTTGGGGTTATAGCTTAATGTATTTGGTTATACATATATTTTAGTTTATTTATATTTATATACTTATATTATAAGGTAGTAAAATTTGTTTTGTAAGTTTATGTGTACGGGGTAATCTCTGTAACTACTGATTTTTTTATATATAAAAGGGGGGCGAACGAGCAAACAGTATCACCTGATGTTAAGTGGCCATCGCCCATGGACATCTACAACACCAGGGGCGTTGCGGTTGCGTTGCCGGGCTTTGACGGAAAGATACACCGGACCCTTGAACCCCCAAATGATAGCGTTCTGGGTAAACCTCGGGATCATCATTCCACATCCTGCACGTAAGCGGGAAAAACGATTGTGAAGCCCGTACATTGGATACTGCATCTAAGTGGTGTGGATGGTATCGAGTCTTGAGACGATGATTTTAAAAAATATTTTTGCCTTGGATAGCCTGTTATTTTTGCCTTGGATATTGAGAAAGGCTATAAAACATCACGTTACCCACGGATCGACTTCAAAACCAAAATACGAAATTGTGTTTTCTTGGACGACACACTTTTACCAATTATTTCCATTTCAAAGACAAATGACTAACCAGATATCGTTTAAATTTGAAAAAATATCCTTTCAGGATTCCTTTCACATTCCACATTCCTGAAAGGAAATTTTTTCTAATTATTCAAATTCCACACAAATTGAGAACAAAATGAGAATTTTCAAAATCGGCTTATAGGTGACTCAGTTATGTGATAATAAACATGAAAAAATTAAACACAAATTGAGTACCTTCTCCTTTTTCGAAGTTTCATGAAAATTTTAAAAACATAAATTTCAATAGCGGCCTATTTCGATGTTATCAGCTCCAATTAAAATGAAACATACGAAAGTAGATATCGCATTCATGTTAACGTTTTACAATATACGTACGTCCAGACGTCACGAAAATTAGTCATAATATGTATAAAATTGATGTTTTAAAAAACCGCCGAAAATGTTCTTATTGAGCCCATTTCCAATACACAAAAATACAAATACACGGATACACAGATACTCAGATACACAGACTCTCCGATACACCGATACAACGATACAACGATACACCGATACACCGATACACCGATACACCGATACACCGATACACCGATACACCGATACACCGATACACCGATACACCGATACACCGATACTCCGATACACCGATACACCGATACACCGACACACCGATGCACCGATACACTGCTACACCGTACATCGATACACCGATAAACACGTCCAACTTACGACACCACTTTTTAGTTAAGGGCTAAAATTAAATTAAAGCATGATAAATATGTATATTTCCTTTGACAACGGAAATATTAAATCTTTTACTTCGTAAAATCTTCAGCTTCTTGTAGAAATATTCAAATAATAACATAATGTCATTAAACCTCTCAGCCTTTATCAGTCCATACTTTGAACTATTTCTGAACTAGAAAGGAAAATATTTATTGGACGTTATCGTTTTCAAAATAATTGGAAACGAACGAACGGTATCCGTCAAAGGTTCTTTGTCAAATCCTTGTATATTCGTGAAACAATAATCTAATATTGGTATTATTAAATTTAATAATACCCTTGCTCGGATAACGGAATCTCTTAGAAATTAAATTTCTATTATAATATTGAAATTAATATTCTTATGAAAAGCTCTAGTAATAGTACGATACCTTACTCTTTAGTTATTGAAATTTTTGTAGATTTAAGAGAATCGATTTCATATAATACATTTCATATCAAACAAAATATAAAGTGTAGTTTTGTAGTGGACTTAGATCATGGAATAGTAGTGAAGTTAAAACTTAAAAAAAAACTAACCAACTTCAGAAACAAATTTAATACAAGGAAACTAAGAGCAAAAAACAAATGTTTTCTACAATACTTTTAAGACGGTGCCAGTAAATAATACGAAAAGTTAAGACTTAGAAGTACCCTTTTAAACAAAAAAGAAAAAGTTCGAAATCGGTCCACAATCAGCGAAGAAATATACACCCACGATCAGCAATATATACAAACAATGAAACTCCTCCTTTTTTAAAAATAGTTAAAAAATCTCTAAAAACTTCTTCTTTTATTGCCTCACCTGAAATGACACAGAAAAGCTGGCGCAATTTTCGTGCAGAGAATCAGAATTGTGATTCAAAAGGGAAATGCTGCTAGCGTTCTTACCATCATTCCATGAACACATAATTTATGCACTTCTTAATTAATTTTAAATATTTCAATTTCTCTGTTTTATAAAAGTCAAGATTTGTAATTCCACAGGAATTAATTTTGATTAGGATTAGTAATATTCAAAGCTTTTTCTATTTATTTCAATTTCTTACTAGAACAGTCTAGTTTATTGAAATAACCGAACAAAGTCGATGAATTTTAAAAATATATATTATTATTGATGCTACCCTCGACTACAAAATAATAGTATACTTACGAGATTAATTGGCGAAGCACCTGGCATGGATCACAGGAAAATGCGGGCTTAAACCTCGCTATGTGTGTTTAAAATATAAATATCATATTTGTATTTCGAACTATTAATAACCTGCAATTTTTAATTGTAAACGATTGTACCAAAATATTTAATTGAATCAGGCGTTACTTTGCGGAATTTCATAATAAATAATCACAAAACTACTTTGATATAATCCACGAAACAATATACAGCTGTGTGGTATCCTGCAATATGAGCTCCACCCGCCCTCCCACATACGCACACGCATACGCAGCACAAGTAAGCAAGCACCATCCGCCCTCCCGCATATGCACATGCAGCACAAGCAGGCAAGTAAGTTACTTTGCACTTTGCAATTGACTATTGTAGAGGCTATACCTCCTGAGGATGCTCCGGTGTCGAAAACTTGCGTAGAGTGCCTGTGTGGCATCCAGTGGAGTCGACGCTTGCCTGCTTGTGCGTTTGCGTATATGGGAAGGTATGCAGGGCTTGCCTGCTTGTGCTGCAGTGCGGGTGCAAATGTGTATCACTTTTGACGGTGGAGTATGAAACTGCGCACACCTATAGTTTATAGAATGCTATATTAAATCAATAAAAAAAAACATTACACACATTACCGTCTATTTGATACACACATATATACTTCTTTATTTATTGTTAGTCTGTAATCAAATTGAGAATAGATTATTTGTGGTCAATCTTGAAATCGGTTAAATATTTAATGAACTACGGTCGAATTCCGACCCACTCGGAACATAACCTGAATAACAATTTTCACATATTTTTATTCTAGTTTAATTCTCTATTCGTACATTTCGCTAATTGTTACTTAACAGTCTAATTAAGCACACCATTCGTATACCACTTTACATTCAAGAGTAGTTAATGTCAGAACTAAATGAAACCCAGCGTTGCTGTTCGCTAAATGGATGTATTAATGTTTGATGTTTAAATAAATAATATATAAAGTGTCAAAGGACTATGTGGTTTAGGAAATGTGCGTTTGCAGCGCGTAAAAATGTTTAGTATGATATTTAAAAACGTATGAGAAACGCAATAAAGCGCGGTTCTTCATTATTGATATAATGAGATTTTAAATCGATATTTGTGTATCATTGAATAGAAATAAACAATACATTACGATTTTTATAAAGATCATAAATTATCAATCGAGTCGCGATTTTAATGATAAAACACCAATTTTTTCATTTTCGATGTTAGTCACTATACTGAACCATTTTTTGTTAAGTATTTAATTTCATTTAATCATATTAATAATACATTCTCATATATTAGTATATAATCTTAATTTTTAAATACGTGTCATAATTAGAGCTTCGAAAAAAATAGTACTTCGCACCGTTATTGATTACGTATTAAAATATATATTTTTTTATTTTTAATGAAAACATTAATATACATTTCCCGATCACTCGAATTTTTCTCGACCGATTTGCTTTTTTTTATATTCCACTGCTTTCATCGATTTTTTAATCGCTTAAAATTAAAAATAACTGAGTTAAATACATTTGTACATACTCGTATGTCATGTCCAAGCGAACGAAAATACATATTTTTCTCTCATAATCAAAACCCTTATAAATCTTTCTGAAAGAGTATTCCTATTCTTTTAAACTATTCGACTATTCCTTCAGATTGGTCCGATATAATTTTCATCAACGTGATTCAGTAGTTTGATTTTGAAATCAAAATAACTAGAATGTAATTTTTTAGTTTTGTTAAAACAACACCACTTAATAACAGCAAAGTTCGCTAGATTTCGGCACAATTTAAAAGAGATTTATGACAATGAAGAAATATGGAAGGAACTCACCGGAATACGTAATGCGGTCTCCATGTTTCCATTCCCGAATAAACAACAACAGAATAGTAACGTGTTTAGTATTATGATTTGTTTTTATGGGGTACCCGGTAATGGTGTTGCAAATAGTTCTATTATAATTTATGATGATTTTATTCATTTTTTTAGTTGTATTTTTTTTTAGAAACAGTAACTGGCAAACGAGCAGATAAGAAACGTAATAAGTTATCACCGCCGTCAATGGACAATTGCAGCAACAGATGAGCCCCTAAAAAGGAATAAAGATTGAAAGGGAACAGAAAGTAAGGAGAGGAATGAGGAGGGGGTTAGGCTTCCGGCTCTCTTACTCACCGTACGCTAAGTTCTACCTCTATAAAATGTCAATAGACATGTGTCAATATACATGTGTCAATATGTGCCCCCAAAACCAAAGGATATAAATTTAAAAAGTAGAAATTACGTTGGTAAAACCGCGGGTAGAAGCTGGTGAAAGTAATGATAGTTCAATTTTAATATTTCGTTATCTTAACTTACAGCAAGAAAAGAAAACGTTATTTTCCTATAAAATGTAAAAGAATGGGCCAAATAAATCTATTCACATACGAGATTCCCATTATTACCATATTAACTTCGCCCGATAAAACTTTTTCCTTCACACCAACATTTCTTACCCGTGTTTCCAACTTCACGGCTATTTTCATTTGTATCTGTGGCACGATATATTACAGCTTACAAGTAAATTGCGGCTCAAACTGATTTCAACCGGCTAAAACCTGTTTCAACTAGTTTTATGTGCATATTTGCGCATTGTATAGACGACAGACGACGACATTGTTATTGCAGTGATCATTGCAACTGAATGCAACGCAACGGTCGCAGGTTCAATTCCGTATTTGCGTTACGGGTTTTCCCTACCCTCCGAAAAACATCTTCAATCATGGAATGAACCGTTTAGTGTGTAAATAAATTTTAAGTAGAAAAAAATGTGTTAAAAACAAGTTTTTATTTTTACGAACTAAAAAAATAAAACAAACTTTTCCTTTCAAAGTTTTACTATCTACATAAAACATCAATACACAATTTACATGATATAAAAGCTTGACGTTGCTTGAGTTGCAAGATTCCAACCGAAGAAACTTAGTTACATACAAGTTAAATAAAAGCTTGTAAAATTATCCAGAACATCGCTGAACATGCATTATGTAGACCATTAACCACTAAGCGGCGAATGGGATAGATTCTCGTAAAGAAACTTGACTTTCAAATAACCTTGCAACGAGATGGCACCAAGGTTGATGAAATTAAATTAAGCCAGCCATTAACGTACTTACTCTAATTGCTTTCCAGTTGTCGAGTTCTTCCATTTTCGTAATTTCATTAAAATGTAATTCATTTTTAATTAGCGTCCGTGAAAAAAATTCATGTATGCGCTGTTTTAAACAACAACAATTTGGCGACTGACGAAATAATTTCACTAAACTTTCCGTGTTTGCAATTTGTGTATATTTTTGCTACCAGTGCTGATATGCTAGACAAGACATTATAGATTTAAAATATGTATTTCATTTTGTAACAATTACCTCATATTTGCGGCACATATTGTTAAAAACAACTAAATTTTAACTTAAAATTTAACCCATGTATTATATCCAATAGCACAAAAGATTTTATCATAAAACTTATATATCAATCACAATGTAAAGACGATGTTACATTACGGAATAAGAGTATTACAATGGTATAAATATTAACTCATAACGCTAATTTTACTAACAATTTTACTTATAAAAATATAGATATACATTATTAATTCATGTTACTAATGATATTCATGATACGTTTATAAGTTTGTATATATCTTCAAAACTACTTATCCGATTTGAAAATTTCCTATACGTTGGATAGCGGAATTTATTAAGGAAGGTTATAGACAATGTTACATCACGCTACGATTCATAGAAGCGAAGCAGTAACTATAAACGCGAATGGCAAATAGTGCTCGATATTTAATTGAAACTAATCTCATGCAAGTTATTTTCGTAAATTACATTTTGACGCTGATAAGCAATAGTATGTCAAGCCACAGGAATTTCATTTTGAGAAAATGGCGTCTAAAGATGTCAATCCTTTTCATAATAAACTTTTTTGAAGAAGTATTTATCCATATTTCATTTTCTTTTTTGATAAAAGGTATCAAGAATTAAAAGCAGGTTAATATATTTAATATATTATCTAGTAAAAAGTTTTTAAATATGTAAGATTATTTTATAAATTACAAAATGAGGAACCTGGAATTTCGAACCAATTAATTAAGAAACTTTTTTCCGTATCTATTTGGTTTATATGACTTTATTTTTTATGGAATAATGTTAAATAATGTATTACACATTATCAGAATACACCAATATCTCCGAATTTCACTTTTTGTGGGTTGACACATTATTGCTTATCAGCATCCATTTATGAGTTCTGTTCTCAGACTTTAATAGAGATTCACAAAAGTTGTTTTTCATTGCTTCACACCCGAATAAATTTACGGTCGGTGCTTTCTATGTGACAGACACAAGTTTCGTAAGGCTGCCTTAGCTAGAGTGTTACCAGGTTGCAGATTTGTTTTATATAAATAACGAGCGTAAAACTTCCGAATGTAATAGAATATTATATAATTCCGAAATAAATAAATAGTGCCAAATAGACAATGTTATTACACCAATGCTATATGAAAAAGAAAAACCACGATGGAGATGGATCGCTGGGGTCGAGAACCTAACCTTAACTAAAGTTGGAAACACCCTAAAATAGTGTGAATTTTATTGTTAGTTTCAGCAATGTAAGAATAATATCGATGTTGACGGCGCCATAATGACAACAATACTGATTCTTGAAACATTTTTTTTATTTTAATACTAAATTATCTTCTGTTTTTATATATAATTATAGTATTATAACATAGTACAACTTCACCCTTAATTTCTTATTCCATATATGGATGCTAATAAGCAATACTATCTCAAGACACATGGATTCATTTTGAGTAAATAGCGTCTAAAGATGTTAAGCTTATTTTTAATTAATTTGTTTGAAGACGAATATATCAATATTTTCTTTTCTATTTGGATAAAAGGTTTTAGGAATTTGAAGAAATTTGGTATAATTAAAAGTTTTATCTACTTAACAATAAGTTATTTAATACATATATGAGATAATTGTGTATCTTAAAGTATGGAACATTAAATTATGTTTTTTTCGTACTTATCTATTTAGTTTATATAACTTTAAACACGTTACGCATTCTCAGAATACATCAATAACTCCGAATTTGATTTTTCGTGGGACACATTTTAGCTTATCAGCATCCATATTGTCTTTTGCCAAGCCGGTTGCCTGGAAGAGAACGCTCTTTTCTTTTGACGATAAGTGTGCCGATTATTATGAATTTTATCTCGTATAATTTTCTTTTTCTTTTTTGTGTACAATAAAGTATATTTCATTCATTTATTACATTTGTTTTTCGCAATTAATTTCGTAATGTAAAAAGGGCTTAAGCATCGTAGTGAAACTCCACTAGTCATCATAAATGAAATTTATGATAATATATAAGAGCCGATGTGCGATTTCGTTTGAGTAAACATTACATAAGGATATAGAGTTTTTTACTATCTTCCAACCCTTTTATTTCCTAATATAAAAAAGGTATAAACTTCCACCCCGCTAATATAATCTATCTACATATATTATATGCGGTATGTATATAAAAGATAATTTTATCAATTTTATATATAGTGAATATAATTTTAATATTTAAATAATATTTAAAAAATGTTTACTTGCTTGTCCTATACTAACATATATGGACGCTAATAAGTGTGTGTCAAGCCACACTGATTTCGTTTTGAGAAAATGGCGTCTAAAGATGTCAAACCTATTCCTAATTAATTTGTTTGAAGACATACATATCAATCTTTTTTTTAATAGTGGTTGTAATTAATTAAACGCAGATTGATATATTTAATGTGCTATCTTATAAAAAGTTTTACACATATTTGAGATTATCGTATACGTTGCAAAATATGGAATACACTTGAAATTAGAAACATTAAATTAAGAAACTTGCTATGGCTTGAATTTTTTTTAATAATGTTAAATAGGTGACGCAGTATCAGAATCTCAGACTTATCGTCAAAAGAAAAGAGCGATCTCTTCCAGGCAACCGGCTTGGCAGAAGACAATATGGATGCTGATAAGCTATAATGTGTCCCACGAAAAATCAAATTCGGAGTTATTGATGTATTCTGAGAATGCGTAACGTGTTTAAAGTTATATAAACTAAATAGATAAGTACGAAAAAACATAATTTAATGTTCCATACTTTAAGAAACACAATTATCTCATATATGTATTTAATAACTTATTGTTAAGTAGATAAAACTTTTAATTATACCAAATTTCTTCAAATCCCTAAAACCTTTTATCCAAATAGAAAAGAAAATATTGATATATTCGTCTTCAAACAAATTAATTAAGAATAAGCTTAACATCTTTAGACGCTATTTTCTCAAAATGAATTCCGTGTGTCTTGAGATAGTATTGCTTATTAGCGTCCATATATGGAATAAGAAATTAAGGGTGAAGTTGTACTATGTTATGATAAGGGGTACTATAATTATATAGAAAAACAGAAGATAAGTTAGTATTAAAATAAAAAAAAATGTTTTAAGAATCAGTATTATTGTCATTATGGCGCCGTCAACATCGATATTATTCTTACTTTGCTGAAACTAACAATAAAATTCACACTATCTTAAGGTGTTTCCAAAATTTAGTTAAGGTTAGGTTCTCGACCCCAGCGATCCATCTCCATCGTGTTTTCTCCTTTCCATATAGCATTGGTGGAATAACATTGTCTATTTGGCACTATTAAAAGCCATTAACTTTTTCTACACTATAGCAGTAGATAGGTATAAAATTACATTCGTAGGTTTTACGCTCGTTATTTATATCAAAATCTGTAACCTGGTAACACTCTAGCTAAGGCAGCCTTACAAAACTTGTGTCTGTCACATAGAAAGCACTGACCGTAAATTTATTCAGGTGTGAAGCAATGAAAAACAACTTTTGTGAATCTCTATTAAAGTCTGAGAACAGAACTCATAAATGGATGCTAATAAGCTTTCCCGCTTCTTGAACACTGGACAAATTTTTATATTATTTTTTGTGTTTAAGTGGCTCCCTGAATGGTTTGGTTTTACAATCAGAGTGGCGCTACTAATGGACAGGATAACTTAAAAACTTCCTTAACACAACCCACAATGGTGAACCAGTTCAAACCAGTATTTGCTTCATGTAATTTTAACGTGACAGATTCCTCGATTGACTCGAAAGGACTTGTAAAGCAAAGTTGAATATGGTATGTTTTGAATTTGAATGTGAATGAATCGAAATTGAATTAAATGGTAATTTATGCTTTTATGAGAAATAAATTGAATGTATTTTTAGCGACATTTGATTATATTTCTGCATTTATATTTAAATATACATACGTCCTGGAGATCACATTTGTAATAATCGTAAAAATCATGAAAAAATACACTTTCTTTACACTTATTGCTTTAATATGTTTAGTTTTTGCAATGCTTACTAATATTATAAATAAAAAAGTTTCTAAATATATATAAATGTTTGGGTATTTGTTACTCGTTCCCGAAAAAACTACTAAATGGAATTTATGAAACTTTACAATAATATAGGTTGTACATCAGAATAACATATAGGTTACAATTTATAAAGGTAAGAATTGTTTAAAACATATAGATAAAATAGGAAACAATTCTAGCTACTACGAGCTTTTTTAGCGTGGCAAAATCGTAGGAGCTACATGTATACAATGCGTAATAGAGTTCCATTTATATCTATACTTATAATAAATCTGTAGAGAGGTCAATTCTGTACATGAAATATATTTTCAAAATAACTATCAGGGGGTGATTAGTGATCGATACTGATGCCAAAAATGCAATCAGTAAAATTTTTGTCTGTCTGTCTGTCTGTATGTATGTTCCTTATAGAAACAAAAACTACTCGACGGATTTTAACGAAACTTAGTACAATCATTCTTCATACTCCTGGACAGGTTATAGTATACTTTTTATCACATTAAATCAATAGGAGCAGAGTAGTGAAGAGAAACTTTGGGAAAACGGGAGACGTTACTCCAATTTTTAAGCTTCCGTCGCGTATGCAGCCCTAATGGTTAAAGTTACATAGAATTTGCGAATTGATGAATTTTTTTTATATACGATGTTGATGATGTGCTCGTGAGAGCCTACTTGAATAAAGTATATTTTGATTTTGATTTTTATAAAACAATAATTTTCGCCACATGTGTCATTCCACAAAATACCTAATAAATAATCATCACGTCGTAATGTTACAATCACAAACCTTATCCTCACACAAAATTCACAATTAATAAAAAATATACTATTTCGAACTTTATACAAGTTATTACGCGACGGAAGGCCCTGACTCGAGCATAATTACCTCCATCTTGAAACTGAAAACTTTATCGTAACACAAGATTATTACGTTCAAGTTACCCGAATTCAAGCTAATTTCGAAATGAACCCGCGTGAAATTCGTAACAAGTTACAAAATAGAATGTTAAATAGAATTATTTTAATGTAACCAAGTTCTTACGTTTGCTCGGTGAATGTAGTTTTACATATAATTTTATACTAATTTTCGCGCCTAAGTTTTTGGGATCCGTATCTGAAAGGCTTATGAGACCCTACTATTAAGACTCCAGTGTGCTTCCGTCCCCTCTGTCGAGTGGCTGTATCTCATGAACATTAATAGGTATTTTTGAACCTCCGAGGCAAAAAGGACGGCGTTATAAATTTGACCGTTATGGGTGTCTGTCTGTGGCACCGTAGCTCCTTAACGGGTTAACCGATTTGTATGCGGTTTATTTTAATTGAAAGAAGGTTTTCTAGGGATGGTTCTTAGACATGTTTTAACAAAATCGGTCCAGCCTCAGTGAATAGGTTGTAGGAAGTTTTTTAAAAAGTTTCAATATTAAATTCAATGTCAATTTTATTGCCGCTAAAACAACAAATAATAAAAAATCGAATCTACTTATAATTTTCAAATCTTTACTTATTATTATACCCTTTATATAAAGACTTTTATGTTAATTAAAAAAATATATAAACAACCCGACAGCGTAAAAAGTAATACAAAGTAGGCTTAATTAAAAACTGAAAACTAAAAGACAATTCAGTCTAAAAGCGGTAAGTCGGATTGAAAAACGATGTAAGAAACCAAAAATGATTTTAAAATACCTATCCCAATCAATGATACTCCACTTAACATAATAAAATACACCAAACCAATAAAAAAATTACACACACTACCATGTATATGATACACATACGCATATATACTATGTTGTTTATTGTTAACATTAGTCAATCTTGAAATCGATTGGAAATTTAATGAACTACGGTCGAATTCTGACCGCTAGACGATCACAAGTTAAAATAAAAAATGTAATTTAATAAAAAAAGATTTACGTTGACAAAAGTCACAAAATCAATACAACAAAATGCCTTAACAAAAGGTTAGAAATGTAACCTAGATTTTAAGGAAAACAGCCGATTTTTTCCATCATCGGAAAAGTGTAACACTTGTATTGTGAGCAAAGGGTCTTGAAAGGGTCAAGATTAAAACTCTTGAACTATTCGATCTATATTTTCCCATCGCGTGTTGTAGCGACAAAACATTGTATACATTCTGTTTGTATTGAGTTGAAGAAGTTCTGTTTACACGACTAACCCAGAAGGTAGGTAATGTTTTTCATGCGCACTTACGTATGTACATATGTGTTATGGTGTACTGAGTTAATTTTTAAATTGGGCATGGGAGGCCGAATCCGAAAGAATATGAAATAGCGAATAATACTCCAAGGAGTCTCGGGCTGAAAATTAAAACTACTGCATTTGTTTTTTGAAAACTTCATTTTTTAGCCAGGAATCGCATCCGTCGATTAAAAAAAACATACCCTATATTGCAATATAATATATGGTGCAATCACCATCTGATAATGTTACTTATAAGAATTAACTTCTGGTAAGTAATAGTATATGGTAAGCTAAAGGAAAGGCTTGCTTTTTATAAAATGCTTTTAACTTCATACATTAATTAAACCTCAAGTGGTCAATTCTTCAAGGAAATGATCAACATTCAAAAGTGGAAAATAATTACTATATCAAATATATAGTGATAGATGCTGATAAGCAATAATGTGTCAACCAACAAAAAGTCAAATTCGGAGATATTAATGTTGTTTGACACTGCATCACCTATTTGACATTATTATTACGAAAAAAAGTTTCTTAATTACTTGTTTCGATTTCCAAGTGTGTTCCATATATATTTATACAATAATCTCAAATATTTGAAAAACTTTTTATTAGATAATATAAAAAATATATCAATCTGCTTTTAATTTATTATACCTTTTATCAAAAAAGAAAAGAAAAGGCGGATATATACTTCTTCAAACATATTTGTTAAGAATAGGTTTGACATCTTGAGACGCCATTTTTTCAAAATGAAATCCGTGTGGCTTGACACAGTATTGCGTATCAGCGTCCATTTATATAATAAATAAATAAATAAATAAATAACGCATCACACTCAACGGCCCCCATTAAGATCTCATGACCTTGTGTCGGGGGTCCGGAAACACTCACAACACTAACACGAACACCCAGACCACGACAAACATCTGTATGGCCAATACACACGTTTGCCGTGAGCGGGGATCGAACCTGCGACCGTTAGCGCTTTAGTCAGTTGCAGTGACCATTGCGCCAACGCATCTGTCAATTTAATATCATTGCTGTGTAAACATACTTGGCGTATAAATTTAAATCGTAAACGCTTCAACTAATTTAAACTAATTTGAATACTAGCCGCTTTATGGTAAAAACAATTTAGCGTACGTGAAATAATAACGAAATAAATGATAATATTAATTATGATAATGAAACACCGTATGATAATATTATACGTTTAACCGTAGATAATATTATCAATCCTAGAAATTCAGCCGCGAGCATTTATAACGTATATCTCGCTAATTATTTCCAGTGGCCAGTATTCCGATAAATGTTTCAATAATCCCTCATAATCATTTAGATATTCCCGAATTATCCGTACGAATAATATATCTCTGGGTAACGACAATCTTGTTGTGATAAAGCCTGGCTAATTAATCTTATATTGCGTATTTTCATTTCTATGATTACGTTTCGAAAATAAATAACCTGTCAAGTGTAAGTTCGACTCACACGTGAATAATTCCTTACTATTACATAAGATATGGACGCTGATAAGCAATACTATGTCAAACTACACGGACTTCATTCTGTATCTAATAATAAGTTAGTATAGATGATTTGTAAAATTTTTGAATATTGTCATATACACGACGCATTATCAGAATACATCAATATCTCCGAATACGACCTTCTGTGGGTTGACACATTATTGCTTATCAGCGTCCATATAACGATACTACATATTTTTAAATGATATTGGAGGTGGTTTTCAATTCATCAGGGATTTTGTTCAACGATTACTCTTAAACAGCTTGATCGATTTGGTTAATGCAGTAATTATTTCAAAGTGAATATGATTTTGAAATCAAAATAACTGGAATAATTATGTCATTCGTGTAAAAGAAATTAAGTGTTTGGTTTTGAAGTCGCTTTCACTTTTTAGGGTTCCGTACCTTAAAAGGAAAAACGGAACCCTTATAGGATCACTTTGTTGTCCGTCTGTCTGTCTGTCTGTCTGTCTGTCTGTCTGTCTGTCTGTCTGTCTGTCTGTCTGTCTGTCTGTCTGTCGGGATGTCAACCCTTTTTTCTCAGAAATGCATAGACGTATCATGTTGAAATTAATATCATATACTCAAGTCTACGATGACATGCGGCCGTGAAAATATTAAAGTTCTAAGTCAACGCAATCAAAAGATAATGGAAAATATGTCGTATATTTTGACCATTTTAGCGTTTTCGCAAGGGAATCAAAACCTATAGGGTACTTGCCATTGACCTAGCACGATGAAATTTGGCAAGAAGTAAGATCTTATGGTACAAATAAAGGAAAAAATCTGAAAAGTGTAAATTTTTGTATGTATGTTTGTCTGTTTGTAAGTTTGTCTTTCAACCTTTTTCTCAAAAACGCGTGAAGGTAACAAATTTTTATCAACGTCAAGTACTCAGAGTTGTAATTACTAAGAGCTGTGAAAAAATCAAACTTCTAAGTTAACGCAATCAAAAGATACGGTCATTTATATCACATATTTTAAGTATGATAGCCTTTTTAACGTTTTCGCAAGGGAATCAAAACCTATAGAGTACTTCCCATTGACCAAGCATTATGAAATTTGGCCAGAAGCAAGGTCCTTTAGTATACATAAAGGAAAATATCCGAAAACTGTAAATTTCTGTTCGTGTGTCTGTCAGTCTGTACGTCTGTCTTTCAACCTTTTTCTCAGGAACGCGTAAATGTATCAAGTTGTAAATTGATCAAGCGGAAAATATATTAATCTTAGAATTAAAATTATATGTACTTGTAACAAATTAACATAGAAGTTGACCATGGTCAAAAAAACAATTTTACTAACACTGAGAAGAAATTTGTATCAATACGAAAACATTAAAAAGCAGCAAACCTTTATAAACAACGCAATGCAATCTATATATCGCAGCTAACAAAATGATAGCGCGATGCAGCGTACAGCTAATGCCATCTATTAAAACATTATGACATTAACTGTGATATAATTCTGCTCGATTAATAAAAATTTTTATTTTAATTATTATTTAAACGCGCTAAAAATTATAAAATAAACTTTTCATTTAAAAGTTTTATCGTCGATTTATAACGTCATTACGTAATTAACATTCAATATAAGAGCTTCACGCGATTTGATTTAAGTACTCGTATTGACTTAGTACGAAAATTTTAAAATTAAATTCAAACAGATCGAGTTATTTAATTTACTTATTTATCTACACATATAAGTCTTCTGGTTATTAGTAATATAATTAGTTATTTATAAATAAACAATTAGTTTTGTTCGAATTAAGGACTAATTATTTTCGTCTTGGCAACACTAATATATATTTCGATATTTTGATTGATAATGTAATTCTAAATATTTTACGAACGTAGTGCAGGGGTAGTGGAGTGTAGTAGAATATAAATAAAAATAAAACGAGAATAAAATATAGTATAATTATGTTGTTAATGTCAAAGTCAACAAGTTAGTTCATTGAAATTGTCAAGAGATGGCGCTAGGTGTATCCTGAATCGCGCTATAACTTTTTTTTGAAAGTATAAGGTGTATTAGTACTTAAAATAAAATTTTGTGTTTCCATGGATTGCATCCATGATCGTGTTTTAAATTAAAGAGCTCCTAAGTAGTTTCAAAATAGTTTTTGGGACGTGATCCATATTTACATAATATTTGATTATATTTAAGCGACTTCTAAAAAGGAGTGTTTTCAATTCGACCTTGTATTTAATTTTTTTTATGTTTGTTCGCCGATTACGCCGCCATTTGGGTACCGATTTTCAAAATTTTTTTTTGTTTGAAAAGGTATACTTCCAAGGTGGTCCCATTGTCTTCAGGTCAGGATCAGATGATGAGATCCTGGAGAAATTGAGGGAACTCCTCAAATATTATAGGCAAGCGTATACCGATTTAGGTATTTTTGATAGTAACTTATGTTGGAACTGATGATGAAGACCACAAATGGCGTAGATGGGTTAGTCTTATATAGATTTCTGTAAATTTGTACGGAACCCTCGGTGCGCGAGTCCTACTCGCACTTGACCAGTTTTTTTTAAAGTCTTGTTAAATTACTTTAGTGAAAGAAACAATAGAGGCGCTATAAAAAAAAATGTTATAAAGTCCTACTCACACTTGTCCGATTTTTATTTCTTTTTATCATAGCGGCAATAGAAATACTTAGTTTGTAAATATTTTAACGCTCTACCTACTGCGGTTCGTGAGTTACAATCGCTAACGGACAGACGGACAGACACCAGAAGCTTAGTAATAGGACCCCGTTAGCGCCTTTCGAATATAGGATCCTAAAATTAATCAAGTCTATGTACTTATCGATCACTGTGTACATGTTTTTAAAAGTAAAATACCGTTAAAATCTATTTACTCGACAAAGTTATTTTGAATCGTATTCTATACATAGCAACATTTTTGCTTTAATTAATAATCTTATATCATCATAATATTTTTTTTTCACTATATGTTTAATTATATCGTATTTCCATTAAGGTAGAGCATACTTGTAGTCCACTGAAAACAGCTCGTATACACGCTGGCTCGACCGGGGCTGTAACTCACTCTCGCATAAGATCTTCGGGAAGTAGGTAATATATATAATTACAGATGCGTTTGGTACAGCGAGAGTCAGAGAGAGAGAGAGAGAGAGAAAGAATTTGAATCCTAACCCTCCTCCATTCCTTTCCTGACTTCCTATTCCATTTAATACCTTATTCCTTTTTCAGCTGTCAACTCATTTATGTCCCCTCTGGTGATGCAAATTTCCATCACGGTGATGGATTTACATCTTTATTTGCTATTTTTTTTTAAATAAAAATATTGTAGGTATGTCTAATTAAAGAAAATGCTTTAAATTGGTTGAAGCCTTCAAATAAAACAAAGTGACAAAGAAAACATAAAAACACATCTTTCTTAATTGTCAGCAACATTTAATTAAAATCGTTTCAAGAGTTTACTCTATGCTGCAACATAATACATACAAATGTGATATAATATTACTTTCTTGGGTTTCAGCGCGGTCGAGTAAAAACAAGTCCTTTAACTACATTTTCGCCAAATGTCCTCATATGTATATAGCTAAGGGTCACCAATCCAAATGTTTTTTTCTAGGACAAGTCCTAAAACTTATTTTTGGACGAATTATAATTTGCCTCATAAAATAGCAGTAAAAAGTTAAGTAACAGTTTTTAAATGTCCCACTGCTGGGCAAAGCATCCTATATATACATATATTAAGAAGAAGATTTAGGTTAGGTTAGCTTAATCTATGACATTGCATCACTGCGGATTGGCGGATATAAATCTGTTAGAATTTCTTCCATTAAAAATAAGCAGTAATAGCTTGTAAATGTTCCCTGGCTGGTTTTCCTCTACTGATGAAGAAATATAGAACTCGTCTACCTTGTCTCCAGACACATGCAGGTTTCTTCGCGACATTTTCCTTTACAGTCCAAGATGGTTTGAATGAACTCAAAAATACATAGAGTTTCTGATATACATGTCAATGTTAATCGTTGTTACGTAACCAGGTTACGAGCAAAACGGTTGTTTAACCTTCCAACACTTTAGTTTCTTAGCTCTATTAACCGGAATTGAAATATGCCAGTATTGATTGAATTTTACGTATTATTTTGTCATTTCATACTTATATTACTAGACAGACAATAAAAAATCAATTCAGTCAAAAATACATTTTTTTTTATTTACATATTATACATGGTATATAATTATATCTAATCTTAATATAAAATTAAAACTATTACTGCTCCATTTTTTAAATAAATTCTCAAAGGTTTATATCCTTATCCCAATTTCTAACATTCCACGGTGACCCTATTGCAACAGAGCGTCATATCTCATAGCGAGACAAGTGAGATTTCCCAGAGGATGTACAAGGTCATGCGGTATCAGTCCCTGATAATGTTACAAGTATTGTACGAATTACGTTTGGTTGACGGAGCAGCGTTTACGTTAGATCTTTGAATGTTCGTGTTATGGGATGGTGTTCTATGATGTTTTTTCCTTTTTGGGTTAAATGCTCTTTTGAGTCACGATACCCTATTAATAGTAAACACAAGGTAACATTCATTATGGTTACACAAGAGAATTTTTTGAAAGATACTTTATCCCTGAGGGGAAGATCGAATTATGTGCAGTTTTAAACCCACTAAATGGGCGATGGCCTTCTTCAGCACGGAAATGGAGAGGCCGCGGGATCACTTGCGCATGCTCATCCGCCGCCCCTCCTGAACAGAGTAACTTCAGTTATAAGTCGATGTCGTCTGTCTCGTCTATCAGTAATTAAGACTTTTAAATAAAATCAAATAGTTTTATAACCCCTAGCGCTATTCGCGTTCTTCAGTATTCAAACATTTTTTTTTTTCGGCCTATCTGCTAACTTCAGCATGGTAGCTTTATTCGGGTACCTACACTTACAGTTCGAAAAAAAGAACACATCGCCCAATTAATGTATAAAAGTATCAAAAAAAGAAAATATAAGGTTAATTAAATAATAAAAAAAAAATAACATTAATAATAAGTACTACTTATAAGAGTTGATACGTAGCAACAGGGGTGGTGTAACTTCCATAGCCAAGAACGAGACTAATTCGAGTGCGCCAACGTGTAATGGCGGCTATTTTTTTAATTAGCATGCAAAGGCAACAAGTAGGTATGCCTAAATAAAAAAATACCAGCAAAATTTACAATTGTAATTGAATTTAAATTCAACTTTATGTCCTAATGTATTAACGTTATAGTTATATTGGTAAAGAAGTTTAGCGCATTGGCCACATCTAGGTTTTTATGTATGAAAGCCCTACCTCTTCATACGTAGTATATACTTGATTATTTCTCTATATAGTTAGAATATTGTTATATTAAGATTGCACAACCAAAAGATGCAAAAAAAAAACTATCACTAAAACTTTAACCATCCGTCTGCCTGTTAATAGTAATAACTAGTTTGTTGTTACAATAAATAAAAACATTTTTAAACAAAAACTATGAATGATATTTAAAGGATCCCATTGAATAGATGTAAAATTATTCAATCCAACATCACAATTGGTTTCAAAGGACCTTTAGTCTATCGTTAAAAACCCTTCAACGGTTAAACTAAAAATTCATTGCTCAGCCAAAAGCTGGCGAGGGCTCTCAGACATTCCGCCGTGGAATTGGCACAATCGCAACTTTTTAGCGCTGAACAAATAGGTAAAACACTGCTTTGAAATTAAATTGTTCATAGAAAATGTTGGAAAACTGCTTAACAATGACAATCGTATCTACTATGTTTACTTAGATTAAGTGGAATGTGTGAAAGCCATAACATATCAACTAAATTGATCATCATTCATCGTGTAAAAATTATACAATAATTAATAACATAGTAAAATACTTATTTAAAAAATTAAAATACTCAAAGACTGCACAATTTCTATATTTTCTAGAAGTTACAAATATTTGTATTCTATATATGCGAGGCCATTGTTAAACATTATCGCTTTCAAAATATTATGAGATATTCTAACAAATAATAAGTAAAAATATCTCAAAATGTCGCAGCTCTTAAAAATTACCTTGTTTATTTTTTAGTTCTACATATCATCATCATCTACCTAGCATTTTCCCCGGTTATACCAGGGTCTGCTTTCTATTCTAGTCCAGATATTGACGAGTTACTGATTTTTACACAGAGCGACTGCCGTCTGACCTTCGCAACCCCTGAAGGCAAGTCAATAACCATTTAGACTAGAATAATTTCCTTACTACGATTATAAATATAAATATCTGCGAGGATCGAACCCGTAACCCTCGGCGTTTGAGGTACCTTCAGCACCACTACACCAGAGCGGTCGTCTTTAGTTCTACATATATGTATGATTACATAAACATAAATAAACTTTTCGACTTTACGGTTTCAAGAAATGCTATTTAGGAAATCTTGTCACACTGTTTCCATATAAAAGGTTTGATTGACGTCATCTGAAGATATAAAAGAAAAAATCATAGCTTGTAAATGACCCACGGCTGCTCCACTGCGACGTGGCGGTCTTCCGATGCGCTGAGTGGAGCAGAGTGGAACAGTGATAAGCCGTCCTCTAAATCATAGGCAATATCATTCTGGAAAACAAAAGATTCAGTCATTTTATTTCCCAAATCAAATTCCGGTTCTATCAATTCAACACTTATGATAAAACGCTAAAATTAGAAAAGATACGGTCGATTTATAGCAATTTCATCACCGTGTTCCCATTCTCCCCTTTTGTGCTATCCAATCTTTATTACTTTCCGCCCATTCGGATTTGCAGTTTGAGGATAATAACGCTTTTAAACAATTTGGTGTTACGACGAATGGCCCGCTTGATAATAGCGTTATTAACATAATATTTAAGAGAGACCATCGGAACTTTGGGTGACTATTGCACGCTTTGTTGGGATTATGGTAATTTTATGTTAGAACTTTGTCTGAAATATATCTGGTTTTCGTTTAAAGTGATGTATATCTGGATATTTTAATGTTAATTTTATTTTATTTTATAAACGTGATTTTGGGCGTATGTTTTGTTTAATATCCATTGGGTAGTCTCTTAATCGCTTAATCGTTTTACAGCCTGCTGTAGAAGATATTTTCTATATTATATAAATAAAAAAAATGTTTTTATATGATCGTTAATTTGTATTTACGCATTCATTATAAATTTTAATCCTATGTGTTTTCCTAATTTCTACCAAAAGTAAAGCAGAGTTAGATATAATTAGATGAAGCCATAAAACAGCGCATACGATCACAAATATTTTGCGATTATGTGTTAGCGAAACACGTTATTAAGTTTGAAAATCATACCAAGCGTAGTGGCTGAAAATTGCTTGTAACCGCATCTCTCGGGAATCGCGTCGTATCTACTCAGACGTATAAGCTACATTCAGCAGTCGTTTCAGAAATATTACAAAATTTATAAAATAAAATAAGACCGTGCTATATTAGAATGAAATTTTATACATTTTTTTAACTTATAACGATATGCAATTTATTTACTAAAATAATAATACAGTACTTTTTTTTTACAAAATTATAATCATCCAAAATTCACACAGTAAGAAGACGAAATAGGGGTACGGATCTACGCAAAAATCAAACTAAGCTAGAAAAGCTAGTAATCTTTATATTAATACGTTAAAACGAAAACTTTTTAAGAAAATTGTGCGGCCAGTATGAAGTATCGCACAATTATAGTTTATAAAGAAGAGTGCAGAATGCCAATATCTTTTTTAAATTATGCAAAAAAAATATTCAATCAATAGAAAAAAAAATTACACATACTGCCATGTATTTGACGCAACACACATCTATACTAATATTATAAAGCTGAATAGTTTGTTGATTTGTTTGATTGTTTGCTTGAACGCGCTAATCTCAGGTGCTGGTCCGATTTGAAACATTCTTTAAGTTTTAGATAGCCCATTTATCGAGGAAGGCTATAGGCTATATATTATCACGCTAAGACCAAAAGGAGCGGAGCACCAATGAAGAATGTTTCAAAATCGGGGGATATTTTCCTGTTGAGAGAGCTTACGCTGCGTGCGCTGCGTAAACGGTTAAAGTTACGCAAAAATCATGTAAGATAAAATTGTTCCCCATTAAAAGTTCTAAAAAAAAGTCCGCGACAGCATATGTCTATCTTTTAAGGTAAGCTCACTATAACCTTTTTTATGCTAACCAAATTTTATCTAAAATAATGCATTATTTTCGATGGTGTTTTTATAAATATGATATAATTTCTTATCCAAGTAAAAACATTATTCGTAACAAGTATTTAATTTAAAACAAAATTGCTCTTTACATCATTTCACCTCTTTCATTGATTTAAATGAGTATCTTAGGAAATATTGTAATTTTAAAATAACATCTCTGCAAAATAATAATCGAGTACTCACCTATACATAAACTAAGTCGCAAGTTAAAGTCAGCGGTAGCCCAAAGTAACTATTCCACGCGGACGAAGTCGCGGGCGGAAGCTAGTAAAATATAATGTTTTTTTAAATGTTACAGTCTGTGGTCAAATTGAGAATAGATTATCTATGGTCAATGAACTGCGGTCGAATTCTGACTACTTGTAACATATAAACAGATAAGTGCAAAATACAAAATGAATATTCCAAAATCGGCCAACAAATCGTAAGACCATTACAAGTGAAAACTGTATCTTGAAATACACTCAGGCTATGGACAGTAAACTTGACGTTCGGAAATTAATAGCGTTGCCTGCAGCATCGTGCACCAATAGCTAGGGAATATACGTCGAAAATGTTATCCCTATCTACAAATGGTCAGTGAAATTGAATGTTGGATGTTTGTTACTGAGATCTCTTGTTAGGTGTTCGTTGGTTAAGGTAGTTGAGGTAACTTTGATATGAATTGGTCATGGTTATTGGTCAAATGTTGGTTCATTTGTTGGTATATTTTATCTTTATTTGTTATTTATAATCTGTATTTATATTGAAGCTTGTTGTTAGTTTAGACGTTCATTTATGGAACTAGATCGGTTTAATTAATCATTTGTCATTAAATAGTTTATTGAGAAAGTATTATATTTAAACACATTATTTACTAGAAAAACACTATAATCATTAATTAGATGACACTCACTTTTATTCTACCCTACATTAACATAAATTTTATGATAAAAGCTAAGTAAGTTGATGTACCCACATTATAAATACAAGTCAAACATATTCTTTATCAAAAGTCACAATATCTTCACACATTCATATATATAGTTATCGACGTTTGTTTGTGTTTTCATGTTTTATACGCTGCCATAAGGGTCATCTAATTGATGAAATTTACTCAAATTATTGTTTGTACGAAGATTAGGCGAGTATTATATTTGGAAATTTTACTCTCGTAACTGATATGAAACAACTATTTACCCAAGTAACAGATATGCCGTAGGAAGTTACGAAAGCTGTATATGTCAAAATAAGGTCTTGGCAGAATTTTTTTTCAAATGTAAAGCAAATAACTTATGTAAATCTTTATGAATGTCTAAGAACAAAAATTATAAGTGTATATAGTTCAATTAACTGTTCACATAAATAATTAATTAGTTCAGCGTGTTTCGTTCGTGTTTCGGCCAGACAGAATAATAAGTTTTAGATGATCATCCAGCATTCCAAATCCAAATTAAGACATGAAATATAAAGGCACGGGTTCATAAAAATTGAATGTGAATGAAACAACGAAGAAAGGATAGCACCATGAAATATAGTAATTAATAAATCGACGATTCAAAAGCGCTTTAAAAGCCTACTCGAATAAAGTAAAATTTGAAATTAAATTTAACAAAGTTTTCCACATTATTTCATCCCTCGAAATTGTTATTCAATTTCTTTTCGATAGAATAAACGCCTCAGACTTGTTTTGAACTGAACGATTACCGTGAATTCTGATATCTTTTACTTTCTACGTAATGGAAAATCTTGAAAATTCTTATCTATAATAATATTATTGATATCAAGATTCTAAAAAATTTATAAATTGTATATTCCATTTTTTTTAATCGAACTAATATTATCAATGCGATATACAGTATTTGTGTTGTTTTTGATAGCTTAACAGATTCTGACATTTTAAGTTATAATATATATATCATGGATAGGCACATAGACCGCTTTTTATATATAGGTCTTAATATAATACTGACCTCGGGTATTGTACCTAACCGTACTCAGGGCTGCAACGTTATATTCTAATTTCATATTTTCCACGTTTGAGTATTGATCAATACCTCGAAGAATTGACTACTTAAGATTTTATTGTTAGCATTTTGTAAAACATAAACCTTTTCCTTATTTTATTATATACTATTACTTCTCATTTAGGGTTGTTTTTTTTCAATCAGTGGGTTCGATTCTTGGCTACAAAAATGAAATTTTCAAAAAACCCATGATATATATTTAGTTTTCATCAAAATCGTTCCCCAATCTCCTATAAGTATTTTTCGTTATTCCTTATACGTCCAGATTTGGCCTACCACGCCCAATTAAAAACAATCTAAACATAGATAAGATTTGCTATAAACTACCGAAATTAAAAGATCTCACAAGATAACCTAAACATTTCACCTAACATTTTTCGAGTACTTGTAAAAACATTAAATAATTAATAGCCAGGTCAAGCTATACGTTTCGACGCCGATACAAAAGAAACAACAATTTTCCATTACGTGGATGCACTAGTGCATAAATTAAGGCGATCCCAGTAACAGATACTCCAGCTTTCGACTATATTTTCTCATCCTATCCGGGCCGGGTAACGGGACAGATAACCGGACAGCAAGAAGCGGAAATCCGTTACCGCTGGCCTTACTTACCTCGACTATTTGTTTTTTAGTTGCATAACTTGAGTCCTTAAATTTACATAGTGTATAATGCAATCGGAAATATAATTTATTTTTTATTTTCATATTGATTAATGATTGATAGTTAAGACTTTTAGTGATAGAAAATACCATAGTGAGATTCGTCAGTTCTGACTTTAAAAAAGAGCTATTTAAAATATATCTTAAACATTTAAGCAAACAACTCTTGTATATATACACAGAGTGTTGGGCATGTGTTGGACATTAACCAGTGTTACCAGAATCGATATTTAAAAGTAAAAAAAAAAAAACATTTATTTTTTAATAAATAATTTTTATAAGGTGATACTGTACGAGTCTATAAGATCCGAATTTTCAATATAATTTTTTCATAAAAAAATTATATGATTTTTTTACTTTTAAATATCGATTCTGGTAACGTTAGTAAAATGTTCAACATATGCCCAGTTGACTCTCTGTATATAACCGAGTTCTCGAAAACGGTTACAACGATTTTCATGAAATTTAGTATGCGGGTTTAGAGGGGCAATAAATTGATCTAACGATTTGAATACCAAACAAAGCTCACTCATCAAGGTACTCATGTTAATGTTTTTACTTATATGTTTTTATTTATTGATAAGGTATTGATATTAATATTGGATCTCCATTTAATAATCCTCGTATTAGTCACCCATAATTGTTCATAACTATTCAAACTTAAATTATAAAAGAAATATGTGACTGCGTGTGTCAATTCGAAAATTTACTTTAATTTAACCTATCCTTGACGGACACGTTGGCGCAGTGGTCACTGCAACTGACTGTAGCGCTAACGGTCGCGGGTTCGATCCCCGTTCACGGTAAATATCTGTATTGGCCATACGGATCTTTGTCGTGGTCTGGGTGTTAGTGTTGTGTATGTTTCCGAACCCCCGACACAAGGTCACAAGATCCTAATGGGGGCCGTTGAGTGTGATGCGTTTATTTATTTATTGATTCTTTACTGTTTTAAGATTGGCAATACATTAACTCATGTTACATCTTACAATTCTCATTTATACCAGCCATGCCATGCAGTTGAAAGTGACGAATTTTATCTTTGACTTTTTTTTCCTTCCAGCGCCATTGACGCAAGTGGTAGCAGTGGCAGGCGAGCCAGTCTACCTGCCGTGTGACGTCGCCACGCAAGACGAAGACGACGCAGTGCTACTGGTACTCTGGTATAGAGAGGATTTAGGCACGCCTATATACAGGTACCTAATGCATCGAAAATCAAATTTGGGTTCTGCATACACAAAAAAAAATGCGTTAAAAACACAACTTTTTTGTTATAATTTCTTTTTGTTTATCTCATATTCATTCTACTATTATAACAAGAAACTTCATGATTTTTTAAAAATATTTTTTTAAACATATGATGACTAATATTAGTTGTTGTTTTATTATTATTAATTAATTTAATGTTATTAGTTAGTGTATACTTATTTTAATTAGTACTATTAAAAATTTGTAAATCTGTCTAGTTTTAGTTTTTCTACACTTTATTGTAATAATTTAAGTCTGCATTTGTCAAATATGGTCCAAATAAACTTATTCTTATTCTAATGACGCATTGAAATAAAACCGATCGTAATAAAAGGTATACACTAAATACTACTAAATACAAGAGACGACAAATGATACTAAATATACTAAAAATCTATTAGGCTACTTCTACTAGGAACCCTAATATATTTTAACTTTCAGTGTGTTTAGTATTATATATAATATAGTTGGGCTTTATGTCGCTTAAAATATCTTTAATGAACAATTCAATTCAATTTATATCACAGTTCATTTAAATAAGATTTCAAAAAATCAGAATTATTCAAACGAAAATGTAAATATCTTGAAATAATAAATGTAAATAAAAATTCAAACGCGCTTCGAAAACAAAGTCAGAACAAAGATAATAAGCATTATAAGAGAAACTATTCACGTTACATCTTTGACGGGCTTTTCTTACGAATTGCTACCAAATATCTATTTAATTGTAAATATGTAAAGGCGCAAAGGAAATAATTCTTTCAAGGTTACGCAGTTCAACCTCGTCACAAAATAACCATTGAAGGTGAACGCACCTAGTACTAACACATTTAATACAAAGTATTAACATTTACCTTCAATCGTCCCAGACAAGACTCTTATTCCAGCTTACTCTAGACTCATCGTATGTTATTTCATACCGCGCTTTTTGTGACGGGTGACATTTTCTTATTATTTAATTTGTCACGAGTTATTCGTGTATTATGTTACTCGTAGATAAAACACGCTCTTAGAGGCTTTAGTCATAATTTTGTTGACTTCTTTGTATGTATTTATTTCAATAATACAGCTATTGTTACTTTTTATTGACTTTCAAAAGTTACCAATTTTAGTTACATTGTTTGTTTATAAATAACGTTTTTCGTGATCTTTATTTAAGTTTTCTATAGCAAAAACTACTCTTACTATATCCTTCTTTGTCAAGATAGGTCACAGATGTTTTTTTTTTTAACAATTTGTTCCTCAAATTTAGTTTAGTAGTCATAGTGTGCAGATCCATAATCACAGCGGTAAAGTTCTAAATCCTTATTACCGAATTATGATTTAAAATAAATGAAATGAATAAACTTTACCTTCAACCAAACAAGATTGAAAAAAAAATCAAGACTGCGTCAAAAATAATTTAAAAAGGTATTATATTCATATGATATCGTTAAGCCGATTCCAGCAATATGTCATTAAAAATAAGACTTATCACGTGGCTCAATACAAGATAAGAAAGCTTTTGTTGATGTTGCGGTATTCGGAATCAGCCTTCGAAAAATTGATTTAAGAATTTGGTTTATCTTCAAATTTCATAACGTTATTTTTAACTGATCCAAAAATGAGGTTCGTTTCGGGGACTTACCGATTACTCAAAAACGGCTGGACCGATTTAGGTAATTCTTTTTTGTTTGATAGGGTACACTTTTTCATTTGTTCTATAGAAATTTCATCAAAATCGGTTAAGTATTTTAGTTTTAAAATTGGAATAAGTATGCCATCCAAGTTAAGACATGAAATTACGAATTTTGCTTATGAAGTTCGGTTCCTCTTTTTTAAATAAGTCTTATAATAAAATATTATTCTCCCATATATTATGTTAATCTATTGTTGGTTTATATAACAAATTAATAATAATAATTACCTTGCACTAAAGTATTTTTTTTGGATAATATAAAATCAAGTTTATTAATCCATTTAGTTGTTTTAATCTCAATTTCCAATTTCTATATTATAAATGTGATATTTTTTTGTAATTTTGTTACTTTTTTATATTGTGACAATGACTTTGTGTAAAATTTAAAGTTTACTTACTTATTGTTTGATTATAACGTGAACTTAATACAGGTATCCGTGCTCAATGATTCGAAAGTGCTTTAAAAAGCCCAATTGATTAAGTATATTTTGAGTTTGAGACTTTTATTTTGAAATATTGACATGTTAAGATAGCTAAGATATATGAAATTATTAAAATTTGTATAATTAATAATTTTAATATATAGGTACATATAATTGAAAAGACATGTAGAAGATAGTGATATGTCGCATTTTGGACGATATTTTATGCATGGATTTGTCTATACAAACATTTTTACGTCTTAAAACTCAGTAGTATAGTAATGGAAGTTATTTAAGTTATATACTATTTTTGGATAAACGCATTTAATATGTTTGATATGGTTAAGTAAAGCTTTGAACTCAATTTTATTAAAATGAGTATTTTACGACAAATCACCTTTATTCAAGAATTTTAAAATGAAAGGATGCCTTATGTAAATTCATATAACTACGCGCTCCAATTAACAGAAATTCTTTAACTTTATTAAACTCTCGAATTAACGACATTTGCAAACTTCGAAAGAAATTCTTCTTTTTCGTTTTTTCGCCGAACTTTACTTCATTTAACAAATAAAAAAAAAACATTTTTAATAAGAATCTTTTCAATTTATTCGTAGCTCATTTATTAAATTTTTTATACAGCGTGGATGCCAGAGAAAAGGACTTCGGTGTAGCAGAGCGGTGGTCGGATGAGAGTGTTTTTGCATCAAGAGCATATTTCCTACCTGAAAGGAGACCGGCGGAACTCGGCGTCGACAGAGTTAGAGCCACTGACCAAGGAATATACAGATGTAGAGTAGACTTCAAACAAGCACAAACAAGGAATTCAAGAGTAAACCTAACCGTTATAGGTAAGCATGTATATAATTATCTATATACTAGCAGCCCCTCGCGGGCTTGCTCGCGCTTCAAATAATTTTCATACAAACTTCCAACCCCCTTTTACCCCATTAGAGTTCGAATTTAGTAAAATACCCGTCTTTGACCAACTGCGCCCTAAAAAGAACCCCCATGCAAAATTTGAAATTCGTGAAACATATAGTTTCAGAAACCGATTTCGTCATGAGTGAGGGAGAGTGACCCTTTCATAGATAGATTAATACTTGAAGCAAAACCTTTGTACACATTTTTACGAAAATTTCGCGGACGAAGGAGTATGAAAATTATAGTTACACCCACGAACACTTATAATTTATACAGAGAAGGAATGAAGAATGCTATTTTTTTTTAATCATGCATAAAATACATTAAAATGCATTTCGATCATAGGGTGACCTCTAATCCAAATAATTACTCCAATTTAAATGTAAAATATACATTAGGCGAGAATTATATTTGAAAGTTTTATTTTCGGAATTGACATAAAACAAATCTGTAACCTGGTAACACTTACCTAGGTAACCTTACAAAAGTCACTCTGAGACTTAGACTGTCAAACCTAAAGGCACTGAGAGTAAAATCTTTCAGATGTAAAGCATTGACAAACAAGTTATGTAAATGTTTACGAAAGTCTAAGAGCAAAACTTATAAGTGTAATTTTCGCCTAATAAATACAATAAATGAAATATAAAGATATTATAATTTCATAGAGAAAAATATTACAATATTATAAAAGTTCCGACCCGGATCCAATTTATTTTAAAAATGGACGAATCCAAATTGAAGTAAAATACACACGAGGCGGTAGCATGTAGGAGAAAATCAATAGCTAACGTAATTTGGGTTCGAAACGTTCATACATCCTTTTGCTATGGTAATAAAGTCGAATATGGAATAACTTAATTTACCGCAAATGATAGATATATTGCGGGAAACAAGGGAACGATGGTAAAATTAACATGGAGTAAATCTAAAATCCGCTTTGTGCAAAAAAACCTTGACTAAGTAGAGACCTATTGACAATCTGAAACCTGACGGTAATCCAGAGTTGAGGCGTGTAATACGATAATAACTACGAGGCTGTTTGTGAAGTGCTGCGGCTTCTGGAATAATGTCATATTAATAAGCCTTAATACTTGGATTATCACTCCATGTTGTTGCTGACATAATAAATTTTAATTATCGTGTATAAAATGTCGGGAAGTTGTGTCGAAATTTTGAAAGTTAAATTATAAAGTAACAATTATTGAAATGAAAGACAGGTTTCGAAGACAATTGTTTGGAAATATTGTTAAATTTCAATTAATTAGTCAACGAATATAAAATATCTATCAGTTTGTATAACAAATCAAAAGAAGAACGTTGCTTCTTTAAGTGCCAATTATTTTTTTTATTTTCGTAACATATAAATTTTTCCTCCATCACCCAGTCAAGAAGAGACTTTCAAAGTCGCTGAAACTGAATTCGTCAGGATGAATAGTCTTTCTTTTAAAGAAATACGAAAAGGATTTTGAATCAAAGACGCAAAACGACGTCAATTGCACGCTACATCCTTTGTGAAGTTCATTTTAAAGTAACAAAATTCTAGCAAAATATGAAATAATATATTCAAGTATTCATACATATGGATCCCAAAAAGGCACTTCAAGAACCTCCCTTATGTATATCATCCAGAAGTGCACTCGACTCCAGCGAATAAGATTATTTAGAGCTGTCTGCACAATATTCCAACCAAGATACAAAGCCTTATAATTCAACAGAAAAGAACATAAATACATCATTGGACATTTTAGGAATATGTGGCTTATTTTATTTACAGAGAACACATTTTTGTGCATGATTTGAGTAATTGGCGACGATATTGTTTTATTTAATTATGGAATATTCTCAGAAGTATAATTGGGCTGATGACTGCTGTGGAATTCGTGTTTGACTGATCTTTCACAAAATAAACAGAGTGCTTTTGATAATTTCGTCCATTTCGTTATTAAGTCTGGCGTCGCGTTGAATTTTAGTTTGAATTTCTGCGTTTTCACTATCAAAACATCGACAAATATCCAAATAAAACTTATCACCGAAAACACATGTCATAAATTGAGAGATTCGTTGAATTTTGAACTGAACGTAGTTGGTAATGAACACTTCAAAGCTAATACAGAAGCAAAACCGTTTGTAAAGCGTTTTAAAATGAACTAAAGAGAAAATGAATTTGTGGATATGTTTTTATCGCAGTACAGTTTATCTTTCTTCCCTTCTTTGGTAAAATGCCAAAAGGGGTTTCTTAGACTTCGTACCTAACAGGCGACACTTTTAGCTAGAATATTCTACGAAATTACCCTTGCCAAGCTATTTAAAACATGAGGAAAAAAACTGAATTTACTGGGTCCGCTTTAAGCTGCATTCAGAGCTGGATTTAGACGAACCGAACTTTTAAAATATTTAAGTTAATGTAAGTTTTGCATTAAGGTTTTATAGTGCTAGTAGCAAATGTTACGAGATATTTATTTCTTGTTATTTTCGTTGCTTTTTGTCTAAATGTGACCATGCTAATTTTACGTACGTTCAAATTTAAGTATTATTTGGGTTGTTACAGTCACAACATAGCTTTATCGTCAAACGTTTTTAATACATTATTAATTGGAGGCATTTGTAGAGGTGACAATAATTTCGTTTTTCAGTATTGTTATGATCCATTACTTGTGAGATATTATTTATTATTATTATTTTATTATTATTGTATCATTCGTTAAGCATTTTCGCTTTCATATTCGCTAAATCATTATTGTTTCTTTCTGGCATTTTTTCCACTCACACTAAAGAAACATTAAAAAAATGTATTATTTTCTTATTTAATTCTTTTTTCAAAAAATAAGATTTAAAACAAAACAATGGATAAATATGTAATTAAATATAATTACCGGTAATTTAAAGATCTAACACTAATTATTCAGTATCAGATTCACTAGAATAGATCTTCAACAGAAGAATCGGGTTTTTGATATTATAAATACGTATACAACTTCTAACAAAACTCAGTGAGAAGGATAAAAGGATAGAACAAAGGATTCCAATCCGAGAAGGTACTTCAGAGTTCTATTTTATTATTTACACTGTTATCTTTCTCAGTAGTGTTGTGAAATATAACGATGAATTTTTATTCATATTTTAAATAGCGGGTCCTTTCGCAATAAATGAGACACTCGTGACCACGACGGATGCAACTTCGTCAAAACGTCGGGCAATTGAAAAAGTCATCATTTCGATTAGTTACCGCGATAAGAAATCGCGAAAGTTAAAAAATATATGATTAAAAAATGTATGATGTGAAATGATTTTTTATGCACCTAAGATGCGACTATCCTCTGAACATCACTATGTCTGTTTTGAATAAAAACACATGTTTTCTACTTATAAGATAATAAATAACCGCTCTGGTGTAGTGGTGCTCAATGAACCTCTAACACTGAAGGTTGCTGGTTGTGTCCCCGCTCGGAACAGATTTATATTTCCATAAATATTTGTTCCTAGGTCTGGGTGTTTGTCCTTGTGGGCCTCCCCACCGTGCCTCGGAGAGCACGTATAACTGTCGGTCCCGATTGTTATTACAATCACCTGATAATAATCATTTCTCTTAGTAGAGATATTATTCTAAATCTAAATGGTTAGTGTATTGCCTTTAGAGGTTGCAGAGGGAAAATGGCAATCGCTCTGTTTAAAAATCAGTAACTTGTCAATATTTGGACTAAAATAGAAAGCAGACCCTGGTATAACCGGGAATAATAAATGAATATTCTTTATTGTACATCAAACAAAACACACAGGAAATTAAGAAAATAATGTATTATATAAGAAAATAATGTGTAATTTACAAGAGGCGGCCTTATCGCTAAAGCAGCGACCTCTTCCAGGCAAGCTTTAGTAGAGGATAGGAATAGGGCGGTAGGGGTGTACATTGAATATATATCAGAAAAAATATATATCTAAAATAAAAATGTAAATATAATATAAAAATTAATGAACTAAATATAATATATAGAATTTTTTTTTAATATATAGGTATTTATTTATATTGTACGTTCATCAATATTCATTTAATTAATATAAATACTCCTATTTTCTTGTTTGATACTCGTAGAATTTAAGGGGCATTTTTTCCTAACACATATTTTAGTTTTCCAACCTATTTTTCTTAATTGAATAGTTACAGGCCCAAACATCTTATTTAAAATAGTTTAGAGATAAAATAAAATAAATAAATATTTAACGCATCATATTCAATAGCCCTCATTAAGATCTCATGGTCTTGTGTTGGGGTTTCGGAAACACACACAACACTAACACAAACACCCAGACCACGACAAACATACGTATGGCCAGACGTTTGCCGTGAGCGGGGATCGAACCCGCGACCTTTAGCGCTACAGTCAGTTGCAGTGACCACTGCGCCAACGTGTCTGTCAATGTTAATATATATAACTCAAATGTAACTGACTGACTGACATAGTGATCTATCCACGTACAGCCCACTGTACGGATCGGGCTGAAATTTGGCACGCAGGTAGATATTATGACGTAGACATCCGCTAAGATAGGATTTTGACTAATTCTACCCTCAAGGTGATAAAATAGGGGATGAAAGTTTGTATGAAACATTGTCAATTTTAAACCGATCGGGCTGAGACTTTGCATGAATAAAGCTACTATGACGTAGGCATCACAGACATCAGAACAAAGTAGCGAGCACTAGCTAGTATTTAATAAGACAATAGGACTTTTTAATAAATAGATTAATAATAAAAGTCTAGTCGAAGATTATCTAAATATAAACTAAATTATTAATAACGTCTTCTTTATTCATATGAGAATTAAACTACATAAAAAGCAACAATCCATAAATAGCTTTTGCCATAGATAATAAGAGACTAATTGAACATTACTTATAAACAATGTCTCATTCAAAGTAGTCCTTAATTAACGTACCATGTTATATAAAAAAATGGTAGCTATAACATTATCAACATTGTCTTTATTTATATGACTACAATATCAAATAAAGAACATTGTTTATAAATAGCCTTATTCTCTAGAGAATATGTTTGCTCTCGACTCGCGAGTCTGTTCAAGAAATGCAAACAAAGCGTTGTTACTATTTTCTTGTTTTAAATATCTTAAGGTTATTAGATTTTAAGATTAATTATCAGTTTTAGAATTGTTTTTAATAAGCAATGTTTTATCTCAAAGCGTTTAAGTTGTTTCTCTTTAACTACCTTCATTTTTAACCCATTAAGCGCCGTCGTACTCGTTTGAGTGCAGTTAGTTTTTGTAATTTAGCTTTTACATACGGACGAATTAGTAAGTTTGTGACCGCTGTACTCGTTCGAGTATACCCTTCAAAAACTATCCATAATAGTTAAACATTTCGTTTTCCTTTTGTATTTAAATATGTCAGTAATAATTTAAAAAAATAAAAGTTTTGGGTTTAAAATGTTGCTAGAGTCATATTGGCGCTTAATGGGTTAATAGCATTTTTTCCATTAACATGTTCTTTGTATGTTAATTACTATATCGCTGCTTTCAAGAATATCGATGCAACTAAAAATGATGACTTTTAGGGAATGGGGTTTTTAAATTTCTTTATTAATGTGTTGGTGCATAGCTGCGAAATTTAAACGATCCCTTGATGTTATAACTTTATCGATGAAAAGAAAATTTATCATCGGAACTCTTTTCATGTTAAAACATCAAAGATTTAAGGTCTCTTGACATACTTAGTTCTATTTGTTAGAATTTTGAGTTACTACGATATTCTTGCAAACAAGCGATATGAGGTTAATTCAGGCAGATAAAATGCCTTAAGCGTAAAGTGTTACGTTATGTTTTTTTTTTTTTTTTTTAATATCAAAGTCGGTATAACATATGACTACAGTTAAAGATATTAATAAAACTGGGGCTTAGTTATGTAGAAGACTGTCTGTCAGAATATAGCATGATTTTTGATAAAAAATTCCAAGGTCAGATAGCAATTTCTCAGTACAAAAAAATAGTAAATTGATAAATCTGAAATCGATCTTATTCAAGTAAAAAGAAAACTTTTGCTCTATACTATGTTGTTAGAATTTTATCACTCTGACTTTATTCTGAGTATCAGTTAACATACCACTTCAAATACTGTCTTTGTTAAAAAATATGTATTCTGGTCATAATCATTTATATATTAATACGTGAAGCAAAAATTTTTTACTCCTTTTTTACGTAAATTGGGCGGAAATTATATAAAGAAGGAGAGAAAAATGCTAATATATTTTTATTATGCATAAGAAATATATTAAACCAATAAAAAAACATTAAACACACTACCACGTATTTGACACACATACGCATATATACTCTTTTGTGTATTGTTAAAGTCTGTGGTTAAATTAAGAATAGATTATCTGTGGTTGATCTTAAAATCGTTTGAAAATATAATTATCTACGGTCGAATACAAATTGCTAGGCGATCACTAGCTTACAGTACCTTACTACAATTAATTGGCTCATGTACTCATATGCCTCATATTTCTTAATATTATAAAACTTCCAGACATAAAGAAGATATCAAATAATAATTTTTAATCTATACAGATAAATAAAATCGAAGTATCTGTTTATAATTTAAAATTAACAGCTTTTCACAAAATACACATGAAAGTCGACAGAGTACATACGTCAAAAGCACAATTTAAAAAAAAAATCCCTGACTCTCTGTCCGTCTGTTTGTTCCAGCTTATATCTAAAACGACTGAACAGATTTTAACGAGACTTTCACTCACAGATAACTAATATTATAAGAAGTAACTTAGGCTACTTTTTAAAATATATATTTTAATTAATAAATAAAAAACGCGAGTCAAACCGCTGGGTACATCTCGTGATTATTACAAGTACTTAACATGAAAAAGAAATTTACAGAGGAGCTGAATCCATATTTCAATCTACTCAAGCTATACTTTCATGAAAAACTAAGTAAAACTCTTTCAATAGTAATTTAGATGATCCCTTTGAGGGACTTGAGTAGCATACTTTGCTAACATAATGGAAGCATACGTCGAAAGGTCCTTAAGAAATGCTTTAAAAATAGTTCTACTTAGTGCTTAACTCTGTGTTGTCATTATGAAATCCGGCTTTGAAGATTTTTAGCTGATTTCAAAAAACTATTGTAGGTCGCTTAATTTTTAACGCAGTTTTTTTGTATTTTGTTATTTAAATATCTAAACGTATAGTTTTCTGTTAAATATTGAAGATAAAAGTTTGAACAACCGTTCTGGTATAGTGGTAAAATTTACTTCTAAGTCCGATGATTGTGAGTTCGATCTCCGCCAGTATTTGTATAATTTTTTGTTTCTATGTCTGGGTGTCTTTGTAAGTCTCTCCACCGTCTTTGGAGAGCACGTAAAGCTGTCGGTCCCGGTTGTTATCACAATCACCTGATACTGATCGATAATCTTAATAGGTAAATAATTCTAGTGAATAATAAGCCAGTGAATATCTAAACGGTTACCGCTTGGATATTCACTGGCTTGCCCTCAGGTGTTGCTAAGGTCAGATTGTACTCGCTGAGTAAAATCAATGATGTATCAATATCTGCTCTGTACAAAAATCAATAACTTATCAATATTTTCACTATAGAATAAGCAAACCTTTGGACCTGGAACAATAGTAGGTGACAGGTAGGAAAAATGCTAGATGATTTAATATCAAGATTTAGTAATTTTGTAATTTATAAAAAAAAAACATGACACTTAGACCATTGCCGTAATTTCAAATTATTGTTGGTGTTAGACGAGAATCTAATTTGAAAGTTTTACTCTCGTAATTGCTATAAAACAACTCTGTAACTTGATAACATCTAAGTACCTTACGAAAGCTGTGAATTTCAAAAATAACTGGTCAAGTGCGAGTAGGACTCGCGCACCGAGGGTTCCGTACAAACTTATAGAAATCTATATAAGACTAACCCATCTACGCCATTTGCGGTCTTCATCATCAGTTCCAACATAAGTTACTATCAAAAATACCTAAATCGGTATAGGCTTGCCTATAATATTTGAGCAGTTCCCTCAATTTCTCCAGGATCCCATCATCTGATCCTGACCTGAAGACAATGGGACCACCTTGGAAGTATACCTTTTCAAACAAAAAAAAAAAATTTGAAAATCGGTACACAAATGGTGGCGTAATCGGCGAACAAACATAAAAAAAATTAAATACAAGGTCGAATTGAAAACACTCCTTTTTTAGAAGTCGCTTAAATATAATCAAATATTATGTAAATATGGATCACGTCCTAAAAACTATTTTGAAACTACTTACGAGCGCTTTAATTTAAAACACAATCATGGATGCAATCCATGGAAACATAAAATTTTATTTTAAGTACTAATACACCTTATACTTTCAAAAAAGCAAAGTTATAGCGCGATTCAGGATACACCCAGCGCCATCTCTTGACAATTTCAATGAACTAACTTGTTGACTTGGACATTAACAACATAATTATATTACATTTTTATTCTCGTTTTATTTTTATTTATATTCTACTACACTCCACTACACCTGCACTACTTTCGTAAAATATTTAGATTTACATTATCAATCAAAATTATATTAAATGTTAATTACGTAATGACGTTATAAATCGACGATAAAACTATTAAATGAAAATTTTATTTTATAATTTTTAGCGCGTTTAAATAATAATTAAAATAAAAAAAATTATTAATCGAGCAGAATTATATCACAGTTAATGTCATAATGTTGTAATAGATGGCATTAGCTGTACGCTACATCGCGCTATCATTTTATTAGCTGCGATATATAGATTGCATTGCGTTGTTTATAAAGGTTTTCCTGCTTTTTAATGTTTTGGTATTGATACAAATTTCTTCTCAGTGTTTGTAAAATTGTTTTTTTGACCATGGTCAACTTCCATGTTAATTTGTTACAAGTACATATAATTTTAATTCTAAGATTAATATATTTTCCGCTTGATCAATTTACAACTTGATACATTTACGCGTTCCCGAGAAAAAGGTTGAAAGACAGACGTACAGACTGACAGACAAAACTCATACTTAAAATATGTGATATAAATGACCGTATCTTTTGATTGCGTTAACTTAGAAGTTTGATTTTTTCACAGCTGTTAGTAATTACAACTCTGAGTACTTGACATTGATAAAAATTTTTTACCTTCACGCGTTTCTGAGAAAAAGGTTGAAAGACAAACTTACAAACAGACAAACATACATACAAAAATTTACAGTTTTCAGATTTTTTCCTTTATTTGTACCATAAGATCTTACTTCTTGCCAAATTTCATCGTGCTAGGTCAATGGGAAGTACCCTATAGGTTTTGATTCCCTTGCGAAAACGCTAAAATGGTCAAAATATACGACATATTTTCCATTATCTTTTGATTGCGTTGACTTAGAACTTTAATATTTTCACGGCCGCATGTCATCGTAGACTTGAGTATATGATATTAATTTCAACATGATACGTCTATGCATTTCTGAGAAAAAAGGGTTGACATCCCGACAGACAGACAGACAGACAGACAGACAGACAGACAGACAGACAGACAGACAGACAGACGGACAACAAAGTGATCCTATAAGGGTTCCGTTTTTCCTTTTAAGGTACGGAACCCTAAATAAAGTACTGACAGTAAATTTTTTCAGGTGTAAATCTATAACAATTAGCGTATTCAAATTCCTATTACAGTCTGAGAGCAAAACTTAAAACCGTTATTTGATACTGATAAGCAATAATGTGTAAACCCACAAAAAGTCAAATTTAGAGATTTTGCTGTATTCTGATAAAACATTACGTATTTAACAGTATTCAACAAATTTTACGTTATCTAAACTAAATAAGTACTATAAAAAGTTCCTTAATTTAATCTTTCGAATGTTGAAGTGTGTTTCATATTTTACAATATTAAATAATCTTACGTATTAGGGAAACTTATAATTAGATAAAACTTTTCCTTATACCAATCTGCTTTTAATTCGCTATACTTTTAATTAAAATAGAAAAGAAAAGATGAATGTATACGTTTTCAAAAATATTTATTAGAATTAGATTTGACATTTTAAGTCCGTGTGGCTTGACACAGTATTGCTTATCAGCGTCCAATTCTCTCTTTATACTTTATACAGCTTATACATTATTCTAAGAGACAAATCGTGTAAGTTAAATTTTTAATTCTTTTTGTTCTAAATTTCTCTTTTCTTAAAACTTTTGACATCTCAACTTCATATTAACTTTTATCTTTTCTTAAATAACTTCATCTGGGTCTTCGTACTTGTTCTTCTTATTATACTTTAAATCCGTATAATCTTAATTTTGTAACAACGAAAAATTAAAGTAGATTCAATTAAATTAGTTGTGTTTTACCTGTTTAGTTTTTGTTAGTTAAAACTATTGATCTTTGGATTGTTACAATATCAAAATTTAAAATTGATAGAAAAATATTTCACGCTAGTTTTCTGTGAGAGTGAGGTACCGCTCCGGCCGAGACCCGTATACGAGTTATATCTTTTTGATATAGTTTCCTTATGTTTCAAAAATGTATAACATGCAAATAATATTAACAAACAAACAGTTTAAAAATAATGTAATTAAAATTTAAATTTCTTTTGAAAGAGAAATATCTCACTAATTTATAGCTTGTGTATTCATAGCCTTAAAAAATCATGGAACATATTAATATAACATGAATTTATTCTGTACTAAATTTAATAGACATAAACCTCTTCTGTACTTAAATGCACTTTAAATGAGGACGGGTGAGAATATTTATAATTGGAATAGCTTATAAATTGTAAACTCCTTTCAACGGGTGATCGAGTTCACATTTAGTGGATATTCTCCAAAATAATATGGCAACTTTCCAGCTTAAACTATATAGGCTTAATATGTACGAATAAAACTTTGATAAAATACTTAGTATATTTTCTAAAATTATAAATATAAACAACATCAAATAGATCAGTTTTGTTATTAAGTTTTACTATTTATCCCTTAATTTTGCACTTAGAAGTGGGAAATTCAAATTTAAATGGGACGTAACCTTGAGTACAACCAATTCATTTTAAAAAGTCTTGCTAAAATCGATTAACATTGGTAATGATATCGAACAAAAAACATTTGAATCAATAATCTCTTCCCTTTTTTGAAGTTGGTTAAAAACACCGAAAGACGGAATATCCATTATTGTTATATGTATTAAATAAGATCTCATAAATGTCTCACTTTGAAGAATAAAGAGTAAGATTCTGCTTATTCTGCTACACTGCTCCATTAGCGATAGTCCTTGTCTACGCTTTTCCTGCAGCACAAGCAGATTTTCTTATGATGTTCTTTTTTTTGTGTATCGAATACAAAATTAATAAAATGATATAGTACAGTCGATAAAAGTTTGTAGTTCTTCTCCAAGTCAATTTGAAACTATATTTGTATTACATTTATTAGATTATCTAGATTGTTTCGGATATGAGTTATAAATTTGCTTTACTAAGCTTTCATCTTCTGCTGCAAATCTTATTTAAATATGAATTTTGCTACATTTAAATATAAGCTGTTAGATTATTATATATTCTAAACAAGATCACTCAGTTGTAGCTTTAAAAAAATTAAAAAAAATGTAGATTATGAAAATGAAACAAATGATACTAAGATAAATTATAAAAATAAACTATCTTATGAAAGTTAAAAAATTTATAGACTAGATTTTAAATCTATTGCTAATAAATAATTTGCTATAACAGTACCACCGAACAAAATGGTGATCACAGATGACAAAGGAGACGTAAAACAAGCTATAGTTGGACCGTACGTCGAAGGAGACACGTTCACGCTGAAATGCGATGTTACGGGAGGTGAGTTTACTTTAAAGTATTTTGATAAATATAAAAAATATGTTAGAAATATTGCTGAACACATCACAAGAATATAGATCCTAACTGAATATAGTTATAATATGCTAAAAAAAACCAACAACAAGTATCACAATCAATCAGGTTTGCACACTATCGAATTATTTACAAAAAAAAGCGTTACATTTCAAGTAGGCTTGAAAGTACCTAGAAAAATATTTGTATTTACCGATTTAGTTGAGGAAAAACCAATTTCACGTGTATTGAAAAAGGATTGCTTATATTATGTTTGGGAAACGGATGTGTTGTCATTTTTATTTGATATTATTGAATGTTATAAGAAGCAAACATAAGGAGATTTGTGAACAAGCACAATCATACTTTTGATCGTATTAACATATTGATGTTAATACGATACACATTTTTTATAAACCGCGTTGTTTTGTTTTATTAGAATTCTCGAATACTTCAACGTTTTCTTTAGTATAATATCACATTCTGAAAATTATTTAATTATTAAACTTACAATACTATCTATGTTCATCACCTTATGTTTATATCATGGTCATCATATTAAACAGAATTTCATATTTCATTGACAACAATTCACGAATATATTTAACATCTAATCCAATATAATAATTTAGGTCGACCTCGACCATGGGTCAAATGGTTCCGGAATGAAGTGGAAACAGATACACCGGCCACGACATTACAAGGGACCAGTGTTAGAGGTGTCCTCCGAGTGGGACCTTTGACCCGGGCCGATGTCAGAGCGACGCTGACATGCCGAGCATCAAACCATCTGAGAGCACATCCTATTGAAACAACTCTTACATTAGATATGAATTGTAAGTACTAACGTTCGGTAAGAATTACATTTGTAAGTTTTACTCTCGATAACGATATAAAATTTGGTAATCTAGTAACAGATACGTTGTAAGTGATTACGAACACTGAGCGCTTTCAAAAATAAGTCAATGATATTACATTTTTTTAGGTATTAAACAATGAAAAATAACTTGTAACTATTGATGAAAGTTTGAAATCAAAACGTATAAGTGTAATTCTCGTTTAAGACAATAAGGAAAATATTCTTAAAAAAATTTAAAACGTCCAGTGACGTAGATCTATTATACAGACTTTATTGGTATGGATCGGAAGAAATAAATAAAAAATTATGTTAAAAAGAAGCCAAAGATGCTTATTAAATTATGATGCTTGTTTGCTTTCGTAAAGTTTTAGATATAACAATCATACTAAATAAGTAACTACAATATTGTGTAGGATATAATAAACTGATATTAAATATTTATAAATTTATATTGAAAATAAAAAAGATAGAATAGTTGTAGATTAGATTTCGAATAAATATTTTTATCAACAAAAAATATGAATAAATAAAACTTTTGTCTATAACTGGTCACGTAATCCGTACAAACTATCAGTGTATTTAGTTTCAATAAAAGTAATTTAATATTCTATATAGGTATCAAAATTCATAAGCTTGATTCGAATTACTAGATATGAAAGTAATGGAGGTTCTTTAATATTGAAATTTTCTTTAAAATTGGATATCCTAAAACATTCAGCCGATAACATAGCACACACTTAAAGGTCTTGAACGTTATTTTGTTATATACATTTAATATTACCTTTTTATTTTTCTACTTTTATAAATTTGAATAAATTTTGTTGTGATATAGACGTATAGTAAACGCAGTTACCATTGAGACTAGTCATCTAGCTATCGTACAATAAATTAAATGAGAAAGTGCCAAATTATATGCTGAATTGGACATCTCGGAAGCAACGTTGCAGACACTTGAAAATTTCTTCAGCCTAAAATGACCTAAATATCAAACCGAGTTCCGAGAATTCGTTCCGTTCCAAGACTGGAAACGACACCTGTCAACTTTGCTCGTTAGAAAAGTAGCAAATCGTTTACTTGAGCGAGCATTGCGAGTTAGGTCGGAAGCAATTTTATGCTGTTTTAATATCGTATTACTCGGCGTTTAATATGGCACTACTAACTGCTCTTTAGTTCCAATTATATTTAGAAGCCGTTAATATTTAAAAGTGTTAAGCCGTTTCAAGTTTATAAGAATTTCAATAGAACACATTTAAGACTTTCTTGTAAGATAGTTTTAATTTTGTAGTAAAAATATAATATTGTTAAAGTGGAAAATGATTACATCTTTTTATAGAAAGCAAAAATAGAGCAAGGCCAGAGTCGCAAACGATGATTATATATAACAATTTCATCTTCACATATTACCTTTTTGTAGATATTTTTACATGAGTAATTTCAAAGATTGCATTACATATTTGCATGTCAGTCTTACTTTCAGTTAAATTATTTATCTATAATAATTTCTTATTAAGTACTAACATAAAAAAATTAATTTCCCATAGTTAATACAAAAAAAAATTACATTAAATATATTGTCCTTTAAAACAAAATGGAGTCCGAATATCCTCATTCTTCACTTTAACAATTCAAGCTATGACCGATAAACTTAAGATTATCAGACAATTTCTCTTTCAGTCCCTCCTTTAAACGTGCACATACTCGGATCGAATCAACCTCTATCAGCGAGTAGGAGATACGATCTCCTCTGCCAAAGCTCTGGGTCACGTCCACCCGCGTCCATCACCTGGTGGAAGAACGGCCACAGGATAAACAACGCTAAGGAGACGGTAAGAAAGTTCAATTTTATTTAACAGAAGATTTCCAATATAAATTGTTGTTTAGTTGGGACTACCTGAATTGGGTTGAATATTTGGAAATTTTTACATTCTTCGATCAGTAGCCAATAAATCTTGCGAAATTAAAACGCGTGTTTATTTTCTAGCAGGATATTAAGATATTATTATAACCTGTAATTGAGAATATACTCTGTATATTATTTTAAAAGATAATCTATCGAGTTTCTTATCGGTTCTTCTTGGTAGAAACTATTTTGAAAAGTGCTTTAAAAGCCTGAATAAAGTGTATTTTAAATTGCTCGATTATTAAATAAACTATACACTTACCATTTCACTTGCCAAACAGTAATAGTGAAGTGTTTAATAACCGACATTTCTTAAACTGAAGTTTGATAATTTAGCGTAATATAGTTAAGTTATAAACAAGTAATTAATGGAAAAAATTAAAAACCCGACTGCGTAACAAGGCCATAGAGAATCATTACTGACCAACTTTTAATCGTTGTAGATTCTAAACGATAATTCTGTCTGGAAAATGATGTACAAAATTTAAAAATTTTTAAATACCTATTCAACGATATGGGGTATGGTTTTTCTTAACACAGTTAAACAATTTTCATTTTTTTTTCACATTACAGTGTCCAAAATCGACCTTTTTGATTTTTCCAAATTATTATACCTTCTATGACATTCGCGCTGTTATGACGAATGACGAAACGACACGATATGTCAAAATCGACATTTATCAAAATCGACCCACGAATTTGGTCTAAATAGTGCCACAAAGGTACAAACCCACATACATACATACCCATACATAGACCGATAAACACCGTCCCTTGCATTGCACAATTCTGTAAAAAAAAATGTTAGTAAACCTTAAGTAGATAATACTATATTGCAGTTTGCTTAAATTTATTCACAATCTTAATCAGACAAATTTCAGTACGAATCGTCGGATTTGTTTATCAACTGGTTGTACAATTTTCTTCATCTGTTACATTTCTCTTTCTATAAATGCATTTGCATAACCGATGTGCATATTCATTAATATTTTAATTGAGTAATATGCTATTATTATCATTTATTAATTTCTGTTTAAAATACTTACCACAACAATTTAGTCCGTAATTTCCATTGTCGATATTGGCTTTTTCATTAAAATGTTTATTTAAATTCAATATGAAAAAATTAGTACTAAAGCTTGACTATTTTAAATTATATAAAAATTTATCCAGTTTTTTACTATTAAGATCAAATCAAAACCCTAATTCAGAAAGAAAGAAAATAAAATTCTACCCGGGGTTCTATACATCTGACTTTTAATATGATGCACAAAGATTTCATAATAATATACACATCAAAGTTATTTTCTAATAAAAATATTGTCTTTAGGTAACTTTCATTCTATGATCAATATAAATTTTGAAGCAAAATATGTATTCGTTTACATAGGTCAATGTTTTTCCTTGAAAATTGTTCATACGAATTGCTTATAATCTTCAATTTCCAAAAGGTCTATTATGAATTTTATATCCTCTTCCATTCTATATCTAGTAATAAAAGACCTTTGTTATGCCTAATCAATTCGTAACTTTCAAAGAAGCTAATTTCGCGCCAGCTAAATTTATCGAGGTGCTCCGTAATCTTTATTACCATGAGAAACAACATCGCGAAGTCAACTTAAAATAAGGGCACGTAGAAGTAATAAATGTAGATTGAATGGGACAAGCAACGCTTCAGGCGTACTCAAATCGGTCGTAAGGGAGACCCGGCTAAGAGCAGTGCAGGCTATGGTAAATTTAGGGACCTTATCTTAGATGGTATGCAATTATATTTGATTTGGGATAAAGTATACTAAGTGAATCAAGGACTAGGACATTTTTTTAAAATTATGATCAATTTATTGACCTGAGTGATTCGATATCGTTTTTATTTAAATTATTTAAAAATAACTTATTGTGACTTATTGATTTTTAGAAGTGTAGATAAAGTAAATTTTGATAAATATATTTGATATTATTAAAATATCATAAAGAAGCCAAGTAAAAATTATAGAGAAACTTAGAAATATTAATAATTGACGAGAATTATACTTTTAAGTTTTACTCACAGATTTGTAAGATTTACATAATTTTTTTTATCACTGGTTGTGACATATTTTTTATAAAAACAGCTAACGTAAGATTACGGTTTGTAAGGTAGATTTAATTGTTACCAAGTTACGGAGTTTTATATCGATTACGTAAGTAAAACTTACATATGTGATTATTGCCTTACAATCTATATTGTCATCTGAATACACAATTCTCCTAAGGTACATCAAAATTAATCGAACAAATACCTCTTTATAAGGTCACATATTATCCACAAAGCCAACCAAATTGTTCCGTCATTGTTAACGAATAAATACCTGACATCAACATCAAACGAATGCATCGACGATTTAATTAAATTGCTTTCATTAACGAAATTAATTTTAATGAGAACAGATTAAATTCACAGTTTAATGAGAGAGGTTACGGATTTATTATTTTGCTCTTTTGAAACGTTGAAGGGCACTTCATTTGTTAGATGAAGCGGGAATTTTATTGTTATGACTTCTTAATTTCGAGTTTGTTGGAGAATATTAAATTTTATGATTATTATCTCCGTTTGAATTGTAAAGCCATGTACGGACTGTGCATTCTGCTGTACGGATAGTGTTCTGCGTTGAACACGCGTACATATAGAAAAGCGTACACAGACAATGATGATTCACAATGCGAGGTACATCACTGCATCACCTCCGTGAGTCATTTTATTGTTCACATAAAGAAAATGTATGTCCTTTTTGACACATGTCAAAATACAACCAGTATTATCAAGCGCTTGGCTTGCAATGTGGTGCAGCTTCCATAGCCTAAAATAAGTCTGAATCGAGTTAGCTAAACTGTAATGGCGACAAAAAAAAATTCTACCAAAGTTGACAATCGTAATTAAATTTAAAATTCACTTTATGTCCCAATGTATTAATGTTATAGTTTTCAAATATAACTGAATTTAAATTTGCTCGAGTATATTGTTTGTTCGTGGCTACGTGCACGTATTAAATTGGCACAACTAAAACGCCATTTACCAAAGAATTGAATTGAATTTAATATTGGTAAATAATACATGGATTTTTTTTTTTATTTGTGGACCCCTCTCCTTCCTACGTAGTATTGTATTCCCTTTACTGGCTCGTAATAAACAAAATCCAGACAATACGCACGATACAAATGGATACTGATAAGCAATAATGTGCCAACCCACAAAAAGTCGAATTCGGAGTTATTGATATATATATGTAAATATGTTTGAAATATATATATATATATATGTATATATATATATATATATATATATATATTTCAAACATATTTCTTAAGAATAGGTTTGACATGTTTAGACGCCATTTTCTCAAAATGACGTCCGTGTGGCTTGACAAAGTATTGCTTATCAGCGTCCAAATATGAAAAATACTTCCCATTGCATAAGTATTAAGTACCCAGAAACGCACAGTCTAAAGATGGCTTAAGGTTAACGTTTAAACGTATATAAACGAATAAACAAGCTCCGAACGTATCCGTGCACACACGCAGCTCTTCTCTTGCTCATACTTTACGAAGTTTACTCTGCGCTGTTCTGCGCTGCGGGGATGTGTCGCTTGCGTCTGCAAAATTTGAATATAGAATATCAAATCCAAAACGTAATGTATTTAATATATAACCGTTTAAACCAACACGACACTTACAGAACATGTCGAATATTTCGAATTTGGAACATTTAATTCAAAATGTTATGTGTGACCTAGAAACGGTTCAACCGATCTTGACGAATGTGACATAGTTTGTATCGTCCCCAGAGTCACTAAGCTATACAGTCATGCGGTTATGACGTCACTAGAAATATAAAGCCTATAGCACACGGAAAACGGCGCGACCCATCGTTCAGAGAGCCTTAGGAACTCTACGTTTGAAGTGCGTTATTCCATTAAAGTGATTACGACAATTCAGTTTTGTTTCAATATGTTCATAAGGAAGTCGGTTGCCGCGATCATTTCATCGCCCCGCGGCGCGTTCAGTATGCATTGACCCTAATATGACAAACAATTTATAATCATATAGTTTTTCCTATAAACATTTACTACTATAATAAACGAAAAAGTTAGTGATGATGGATAGACAGATTTTGATGACAATTTAGTAATGTATACATAGCTTATACATCAAAAAAACACAAAGTCTATATTTCTTTTAAAGATATTACTTAAAGAAATATTTCTATTCAGACGCAGATAATATCTTACTAAAAGCAGGAAGATAAATCTATTTCGAAATATTCTAGCGTAAAATAATGATCCGTATCAAAGAGAATGTTGTGATAAATATTAAATTAGACGGAGAGTAAAGCCCGTAAATAACTTCGCGAAGTGTTAAAGATAAGTCTGACGTCACGTGTCAGTGACGTAATCCAGATCTCGAGTCATGCCATTTGTTATTCCTTCCTTATTCCTTGGGACAGTGGCTCTCAATCTACGGAACACTAGGGCCATGAAACGCCAAATATCGTATGAGAAAATGATTTTATTTACATTTCAAAAAGCAAAGAAATAACAAAGTAAAACTTTTTTCTATTTTTTTGTCAAGCGATATTCTTTTAAATTAAGTAGCCATTGACGAAGCTAAATCAATAAAAATATTTAAACAGTTAGTCTTCCGCTAACCCGCAGTGGAGCAGCGTGGTTGGTTAAGCTCTAAACCTTCTCCTTCATAGGAGAGGTGGCCTTTGCCTAGCAATAGGACATTTTCAAGCGGCTACTTTACTTTACTTAGTCTTTATATTTTTTATTTAATTATTTGCAGATAGGTAAAGACAAAACAGCTCGATGTTTCCGTCAAATTAAAGGTAATATATTGCAGTCGAATTTCAACTGTAAGGCACGATTATCAATACAATTAAGCAAACGTCTTACTATTTGCTTAAACGGCTAATAATGATATAGTTTCGAGAACTTCTTGCGAGTATATTGCGTTTTTAAATCAAAAACGTGCAATGTATTATGACTGATCTGTGCTAAATATTTGTGTTTAAATATTTGAGGTGTGGCAACTTTTAAAAGATTTAGAACCACTGTCTTAAAACAATGGAACCTGTGCATAATATAAGAGAAATCTTTAAGAATTTACTGCATCTCTCCTCGGGGATCTTCGTCACATTGCTGTCTTCTAAAATTAAAATATTTTTCTTCGTTCTTTATTCTAGAATAGTTTGTTCCATTGAGAGAAATTTCCTTTTTTAAATCCTATTTAAGGTCTGCTTCTGTAATGATTAGCTTGTTTTCTTGGTTTCGTAAGTGAAATACGGTATAATTATATTATCGGAATGTGAACTCTACTGAGAAGAGCCAGCGAGAAAATCAGTAGTTACTCTTTTAAAAATACCTTTATACAATATTGTTGGACACAACTAGCTACAGTTATCCTGCGAGATTTTCAACGCACTATTATTCCACGTTGCTTTAACATTAATGTAATCATGTACTGAATAGTACGCTTTTTCCATTAATAATTTTATAATATAGATCAGAGTTTGACGAATGAACGGATTCCTAGGGCTACTGAGGTGGTTCATAGGTCTCGGTAATTAAATAACACATACGAGTGAGGAAACGAATTTAGACATCGAAATGACGTTGGGCTTCTAGTGTTAAGGTTTATCATAATATAACCATAATTATTCGATTCATATTATGTTATAGTTATCTACTGATGGCAACACGACAACATCGACGGTATCAATACAGCTCACCAAAGCTGATGCTGGAGCTAAACTCGCATGCCGTGCATCCAATCCCCAAATGCCTTCAGTGCCAGCTCTGGAAGACGACTGGTTGTTGGACATTCAGTGTAAGTAAAGTAATGAAATTGTTCTAGTTAAACTAAAAATGGTGGCAATATTTAATAAACATATAAAACTCATAACATTTAATTTACAGGCTTTAAGGTTAACACTGCTGGGCAAAGGCCTCCTCTCCTATTAAGGAGAAGGTTTAGAGCTTAATCTACCACGCTGCTCCACTGAGGGTTGACGGATATACATGTGTCAGAATTTCTCCTGGCACATGCAGGTTTCCTCACGATGTTTTCCTTCGCCGCCGAGCTCGAGATGAATTTAAACATTAATTTAGCACTTGAAAATTCAGTGGTGCTAGCCGGGGTTTAAACCCGCGATCATCGGTTGATATCGACGTGTTCTAACCACTAGGCCATCTCGGCTCATTAAATTAAATGGAATAATATTGTTAAATTAGAAATTTCTAAAAACGATATTGATATTAAAACTACAAGTTGTTTTAAAAAAAATCTTTTACATTAGGTAGTTATTATTGGAGGAAGATTAGAGGTTGTGTAATATAACGCGAATATCCTCATTATTTTGAATTACCTCATTATAATGTTACGCCAAATACGTTCACAAATTTGACGCGGGTATAACAGCAAGACATAGCCAGTATAATATAGTAATTTATTTCTGATATAGATACAGAAATCAATCTCAAACTGAAAACAACAAACTAAATCATCCAGAGATACGAAATATCGTAAACTTGATACGTAACTATTGTAACACGACGATAAAATTTAATTTCCCCACCAGATGTTCCTGAAACGATGGTACGGCTGGGCACTAATTTAGACCCGACTAATATCAGGGAGGGCACGGATGTGTACTTCGATTGCATCATCAAAGCCCATCCCTACGTTTATAAAGTCGAGTGGCGACACAACGTGAGTACTTATATTCTAATGAACCTCATTAAAATCCCTTTGAACTTGATACTTTATTTTTATAACATGTCCTAAATAAGTCAAGTCGAGATCACGTCAAAAGTATAATTTTGGTGCGAGTGGATATCAAAGATTCGGATTTATTAAATATTTACGATTTATGAATTTTATTTACTAAAACGACGAAGGAATGCGAAATTTTGTTTGTTGGTTTTGGGTAAGTATGCTGTTACTAAAGGCCTGTTGTCTTTGGATGGAAATTTCTGAAAGATTTGTAAATATTAAACAGTCAATCATTCAATATGCATCATCTAAGGGTCAGCTTGCTCGTTATGTTTTTGTCTTCCGTAAACAATAATGATAGACATTAATTTGAAGGAAGGAACAATCCATTAAATGTGTTTCAATTATTGTATTTTAATGAGCTGGGGTTAGATATTAATGTAAATTTATTTTGGTTTTCTTTAGATTACAATTTTTGATAACTTTTTTGTATTCATTACTTTATTATAATATTCTAAGATTTAGTCAAGGATTCATTCTAGAGACACCCTTAAATAGTGTAATCTATACTGATATTATAAACGCGAAAGTAACTTATTCTGTCTGTCTATTTATTACATTTTTATGCTTAAACCGCTGAACCAATTTTTGATGCATTTTGATATCGGTTTCTTTTCTCGTGAAAATTGATCGCAAAGAGAATGAAATACGGGATGAAAGCTTATGCATAGACGAAAATGAAGAATAACTGTAGATATGTAGTTCCGAATATATAAATGTTTTTAACAATTACCTATATTCCACAGGGTAAGACCCTACACCACAATGTGGGTCAAGGCATCATAATCAGCAATCAATCGCTGGTACTCCAAGGTGTGGGGAGGAAGACGGCTGGTAACTATACGTGTGTCGGCTTCAATGCGGAAGGGGATGGTGAGAGCAAGCCCTTCTCATTGGATGTATTATGTAAGTTTATTAAGACTTTATCTTTGAAGGACTTGATAAGAGTCACGTTTTATTAAATAAAGTTTTCTAGTTACTTTGAATTTATTGTTTTGTAATATTTGTTTTAAAATCTTAATTATTTTAGGTGATTATCAATGAAAAGTATTATAATAAAATAATAATTATGTGAGATTTTAAATTAACTTTATTAAATATCTTTATTCTATCTGTGGTTACTGAAAACTTAAACTCTTAAACGGATTTTGCGTTCTCAAACACACGTAGTCTGTGTTGGATTAAGTAATAATTATTATTATGTAATATTATAATTAGATGCTGATTATCAATAATATGTCATTAATAGGTGATGCAGTATCAAAATATATCTCCAAATTCGACTATTTGTGGGTTGACACATTATTGCTTATCAGCATCCATATCAATTTATATCATATAATTATAGTGAACATAAAATTAAGTTACCGATCATTATTATGTTTGGAAGATACAGAAAATATTTAAATAAGAAAACACATTTTCTCGATGCTATTTACAGTACGAATACGATTTCAACCTAATGCTAAGTTATTGAGAAATCGATGTAATAATATGTAAATTGACTGATTCAAATGTGCTTGATGAAAGATAATTTGATATAGAATATTCTATGCTTGTTCGGTAAATAAGATATTTGTATTGCGTGGCTGATTCAAAAATACGAGATTGTGAAAATGTTAATCTTATATGGACGCTGATAAGCAATACTGTGTCAACCAACGCGGACCTTATTTTGAGAAAATGGCGTATAAATACGTCAAACCTATTCTTAATCCATTTGTTTGAAGACGTATGTATATATCCATCTTTTATTTTGTTTTTTGATATAAACTAAAATGTATTAAAAGCAGATTAATATATTTAATGTGTTATCTAATAATAAGTTTTTCGAATATTTGAGATTATTGTATAAATTGCAAAATATGGAACGCACTTGAAATTCGAAACATTAGATTAAGAAACTTCTTTCCGTACTTATTTAGTTTAAATGACTTTAAATTAATTTTAATAACATTAATTAATTCACGGAGTATCAAAATACATCAATATCTCCAACGTTGACTTTTTGTGGGTTGACATAATATTGCTTATCAGCATCCATATATAAAAATCAATATTCGTTTGTTTATATTCTATGCGCTACGATATCGCTAATCGGATTAAGATAAAACTTTGTCAATTTATTGTTCGAACTTGCGCGAAGTTTATAGGCGTAGCGTGCGTTTTATACCCGTAAATGAATTCTACGTTAACGTGAGTAAAGCCGCGGGGAAAAGCTTTTATAATATATATTATAAAATATATTATATTTTATAATATATATCATAAAAGCTTTTCCCCGCAACATATTTTTTTATATGACAGACGCGTTGGCGCAATGGTCACTGCAACAGACTAAAGCGCTAACGGTCGTGGGTTCGATCCCCGCTCACGGCAAACTTGTGTATTGGCCATACAGATGTTTGTCGTGGTTAAACACTCAGTTTGTGTTAGTGTTGTGAGTATTTCCGGACCCCCGACACAAGTTCATGAGATCTTAATGGGGGCCGTTGAGTGTGATGCGTTATCTATTTATTTATATTAAGGGAAATTGCTTTAAATTCTTACAAAATAGACAAATTATTCTAGTGGAAATCGCATATAAATTTACATGCAAACGTTTTTTCAAACATGTATCAATAATTCTTATTTATTTACGTACTACATTTATTTCTGAATGACTTTTATAAAACAACCCTCGCCTCGAGGTTTCACTTGTATTTATAGTTACCGCTTCACTCCTACGGGATATAGCGTGATGTTATTCAAATTCAAATTCAAATTCAAAATATACTTTATTCAAATAGGCTTTTTACAGCACTTTCGAATCGTCAAGTTACAGGTCCATTGGTTATAGATTTTTTTAAGCTACCACCGGTTCGGAATGTAGTTTCTACTGAGAAGAACCGGCAAGAAACTCGATAGGTACTCTTTTAAAAATCATTCATACAATATGGCTTTTTATTACAATTTGTTTTGAAATCCTGTAAGAAAGTCAACGCACATTAGATCCACGCCTCTTTATCGTTCAAATAATCTGGTATAGTATAATACGCTTTATCTATTAAGGATTTTTTAATATAGGTTTTAAACTTATTAAGTGACAAATGTAAAATTGGTTGCGGGATTTTATTATAGATGCGAATACCGAGGCCCAAAACGATACACTGACTTTATGAAGACGAAAACAAGGTGTCACAAGTTTATTTTTACTTCTAGTGTTATATATAGCCCTTTCCCAGTAAAAGGACTATCCAACGCAAAAATATTTATTGAATTGGATCAGTACTATCGAGTTTCCTGCCGGTTCTTCTCGGTAGAATCTACATTCCGAACCGGTGGTTGCTTCACTATTAATTTTTTTATTGTAATGACGATTCACAAGTGCTCGTGAGTCCCTACTTGAATAAAGTATATTTTGATTTGATTTCATTTGAGTGATTACACCCTACTTACAAACTTGCGACCAAATTTTACCTCCGTATAATATTAGTATAGATTCTTTATAATACACAAACATGTGTTGATCTTATTTTATAAATTTATCCAAAGCTATAAGCTCTTAGAAGTAAGACCTTCTAGACGTATAATCGATTTTCTATTCGATTCAGACGCGCCAACGTGCAGGAGTTCTCAACAAAGGGTACACGGCGTCGCTAAGCAGGAACGCGCTCATATTACATGCCACGTAGATGCTAATCCACCTGAAGTCAGTGTAAGTACTAATATCACGATATAAATACTAAACTATGGATGAAACTGAACAGATATTTCAATTTAACATATCAAGATTTACAATATTTAAGCCCGTATCTTTGCTTGACATCTTGACACTTATTATAGATTATTGTGTAAAACTATCGCTATCAATTCGTGTTGTATTCGGACTTTTTTATGAATTTCAAAATCAGAAATCAACTGTTAATTGATTCCCACGCTATAAGCACCCTGTTCTAATTATTTTGATTATTAAGTATTTTCTGATGATGATTTTATTATTTTTACTACTTATGTATATTCATATACACAAATGTGTAGGTATGTATGTGATTTTGTTCTGATTTGGTACACGTATTTAAGAGTCCGTGTCTTGAATGTATACATAAAATGTAAACATAAATTGTATACATAAATTGTGAAAGTCGTGTTAACGAATTTCTATAAAAAATTTAAAAAACGTAAACAATAGTTTGCGTTAAAATATGTACTGATTTTGTTCAAATACAGATTGATAGATAGATGAAGAGATTGATATACGTAGCACTTAAGTGAAGTACAAAACGCATAAGCGATGTTGCCTGCAAAAATAAGTCAAGCTATCTCACCCGTACAAAATCGTCGCGAATATTTACTCACTAAAGTTGACCGAGACATCAGCAGAAAAGTAAAAACGAAATAAAATCTTGCCATAAATCCTTCTTTATTTGATAAAGGTGACATAAAAGTGATTGATGGATGCCAAATAGTTTTCGAAGCGTTGTTCCAATAAATGATAAAACTACATGAAGCGGAAAAAATGAACTGTATTCAACTTCAGCTGAACCGTTCTTTCAGATTCAATGGTTTCAATTCATACGTTAATGTAGTCGCATCGCTAATAGATATTAGAATATCATTATGCATGATCATGTTTATTGATTTGAAATTAACAGATGTAATAATTATTTACACTGTTTGCGTACAACGGCCATTAAACATTATTCAATAATGAACCATGTATCATCATTATTCATTCACAATATTGAAGAGACAATATTTAGCATGTTGTGTAAAGATAACAGTTTTGCTAAATAGTCATACTAATGATATGCGCACGATTAAATCGCTCAATACCGAATCTACCAATATTTATCTAATTTTGACCTCAAAGTTCACAATGAAATCAGAAATGGTCAAATTGGATATTTAAATTAACGCCAAACTAAATTTTCTGCTACCACTAATGCATTAATATAATAAGGAAAAGAAGTAATAAGAATCCTTTACACAAGGAAATAAAAATATGTAGTCCGGTAAAAATAAAAATAATAAAACTAAATTCGAAAAAGGCTGTAAGTCCAAAAGTAATTCACAAAGTGTACTCTTTGTAAATGGTGAAATAACATGATACGGAATAACACTAACCAACTAAGCTAAAGAAAATAAAGATACAATTCTTTGAGACGCGAAACGTCGAGACGTCTTGAATTTACCATAACTTTGTTCCACAGGTTATTCGATTCCACTGCGCTCTGTTTCCCCGTAGTCATTGTGAACTTTTCCATTGTAATCGGTGACTTGCCCTCTTTCTTTTTCATCTTAATATTACAAAACTTATAAATGAGTTATGATTTCTTACGGAACATCTAAATTTTTTTTACTCGGTGATCTAAATATCGTTTATTGCGAATGAAATTGAGACTGGCATCAGTCCAGTAAACAATTTATTTGTTCGCGAATTCACGATAAACTTGATAGCAAATATTTTTGTTTTGTTGAATTTTAGAAAAGTTTAAGAACGGTTCTATTGTGATACAGCAACGAATAATGATTTGGAAATATTTAGATGTGAAATAGAAATTAATGGATTTATTAATTACGGATAATGTTGATTTACGTTTTATAAATTTAAACAAATTTTATTATTGCTTTCTTTTATTTAATTAAAGATATTAGTTACAATCAAAAATTAAGAACTTACTCGTTGATAAGGTTATTATTATGAAAACCATAAATACTACTAAATTAGAACATCATAATATTCAAGAGCATGTATTAATATATGATAAATTGTACAGTTTCGATGGACATTCAATAACACGGCGAATAGTAATGAAGTTAGCGACACCTACGTTTCAAGATCCGGCACAAGTTCCACTGTCACTTACACGCCGCACACCGAGATGGACTACGGAACACTGCTTTGTTGGGCGCACAACAGAATTGGAAAACAACGAGTGCCTTGCGTCTATCATATTATTGCTGCAGGTGAGCAGTGTGGAATAATATTAAGTCCGTCCTCATTATTTAAAAGCATATTTTGATTTTGTATTGGCAAGGCTGAGTAGTTAATTGGACGCTGATAAGCAATACTATGTCACGCCACATGGACTCCATTTTGAGAAAATGGCGTCTAAAGATGTCAAACCTATTCTTTATAACTTTGTTTGAAGAAGTATACATCCATCTCAAAGCAGATTGGTTTAATAAAAAGTTTTTCACATATATGATGTTTATATTCTAAATATTAAATTAAGGAACGTTTTTCTGTACTTATTTAGTTTAGATGACTTAAAAATGTTTTCAATAATGTTTAATACGTGACGCATTATCGGAATTTATTGTTATCTCCTAATTTGACTTTTTGTGGGTTGACACTTTGTTGTGAACCAAATGTTCTCAGACATATTTTATTTGATGTAAAAATATAATATCTTCTTAAGATAGTTAATCCCTATTTTGGTAAAAATGTTTCTAAATTACTCTCATTATAATAGAGAAAATATTACGTCCGAAACTTTAAGCGATTGTACAAAGAATTAGGTTAATATTATTCTTTGTTCATCATCAAGCCGCGTAAATTATTCTTCCACAAAATGTGTGATAAATGTATTCTTCTCATTAGATATGCCATATTTTCGCTTGATTTAATGTTAATGATCAGACGCGGTGCCAAGTGTCTTGTCTACTCTGAAAGAATTATTTTCACTCCAAAATACATTGGGAGATCGATAGAATAACAAAATGAATGACTATTATTGATTTTCTATTCGTGTGAACAGAAAAGTTTTTCAAATCAGTATTCAGACCAAATTTTAAAAGTACTAAATATTTTAACTTTTTGTTTTTCGTTAGCATCACCAAGAAAATATAATATAATTGTAAAATTGAAAATAAATTTGAAAATGCTGAGCTTCCTAGGGAATTAGATTTGAAAATTGCAGCACATTGGAACTGACATACTATCTACTAAAGTAATTCGCTTGAATGTTTTACCAAAATTAATATTTTTAGATTTATATGTGTATGTATGCGTTATTTCTACTTGTGTTATATTCTTATAATAACTATTTTCTTTCTAATTATCTTTAACTGCTTTTGTTCTTTTCTATTCTTCAACTATATATTATATAGATTTATTATCTATATTTAATTGTCTTTTATAATCTTATTTTAATAGGTCGACCAGACCAAGTTCACAACTGTACTGTAGTAAATGCATCTCTCACTTCGTTTGGAGTTCGTTGTTCGGAAGGTTTCAACGGAGGAATGCCTCAGTCGTTTCTATTAGAAGTTAGAGAAATTGTTACTCAGGTGAGCAAATTTATAAAAGTAGACAGTTTTTGTTCGGATTTCTTATAATAAAATATAAATGAATCTCTCTTTCCCATTAAATATAATTACCTAACTAATAAAATAAGTGAATATTAAAACGTAATTGACCAAATATTGTTTGTTGCAAATATAACAAGGCTAAAATAAAAATAATATAAAAATGATACTACCAATTTTGCGCAGCAATAAACATGTTCGTTTAAATTGAACAGGAAATAGTAGCGAACGTCTCCAGCGCCGTGCCGCGGTTTACAGCTGTGGGTCTTGTACCGGGACGTACTTATGCAGCGGCTGTATTAGCATACAATGCTAAGGGGAGAGGAGACCCTTACCCATTAAGAGCCAGTACTTTAAGACCTCCAGAGAAACATCATGTTCATGATAAGAGTCTAGGTAAGTACACCATATTGAATTTTCTGAACTTATAATTACAATATTTTTTCTGAGTGTGTAACTCGATTTTCCAGATCTACTTTAAAATTTCTACAATCCACGAAGTAAATTAGAGAAATTACTACTTAAGTAATTGTTACTTACGACTTATGACAGAACTTATACACGTAAAACTAAAATCTGTAAAATGTAATAACATATACCAAACACCTCGTTGGCAAAGTTTTGAAATTTTAGAAGACAATTTCGACTTTTTTTTCTACTTAAGTAATTTAGATCACCAGAAGCGTTATTCATTATTCCCAAAATTCATTTCACTTTTCAACAGATTTACCAAGAACAGCCTTCCAAATGTCTGGCGCGATGTCAGCAGCAGTCGGAGGCGGTGGCGTCCTCATGGTAGTTCTAGTGCTATTTATGATAGCTGTCAGACAACGATGTGCGAAGAGGAAGCCTAGATCAGCTCCGCCTCCATCACAGCCAGCGTCTCCGGATAAACTCAGAGAGAAGGATGATAGCGAAAGCGATGACAGAAACCCTGATATAATACCTTCGGATACTGATCACATGCAGGTAGGTGGTATTAGAATATAAGTAAGTAACAGCCAACAGAGGGTTTATTGTGCTGGTTAAGGCCTCCTCTCTTATTTGGGGGAAGATTTAGGAGCTTAATCCACCGAGCTGCTGGCATGCGGGTTGAAGGATATACATTTGTCAGAATTTCCCTCATCACATGCAGGTTTCCTCACCATGTTGTCTATCATTGAGAACGAGATGACTTTAAATATAAGCTATTTAAAACTCAGCGGTCCTAGCCGGGGCTTGAACCCGCGATCATCAGTTGACATTAAGGTGTTCTAATCACTAGGGTGTCTCGGCTCCGTCTGATATTAGAATGTTAGCAAGACATTTAAATTAGTTTTTAACAGACTTAGACACACAACTCAAACCGAAAGTAATGAACAGATTGCGCTAAAATTTGGAACGCAGAAAGTTATTACGACGTAGACATCCGCTAAGATATAGTTTAGCAATATTCACCTCTCAAGGTAATAAAATAAGGGTCCAAGTTGTAGTATAAAAAAGTACAATTTTGAAATTTGTACTTAAATGTCACTAGCTAAAGCTAGTCCTCTCTGCTACTACTTCTTATTTGTCCAAAAAGAAAGTGTAAGGAGGCAGTATTTTTTACAACCACAATCTCTCTATTATTACTTTCTTTTTTTTTGTCTAATATATATATATACAATTGTAAGGACCACATTAGGTTTTACATACTGATAATTCAAAGAGATACATACTATTCATTCAAACAATGTCTATAAAAGTGATCACTTAACACCAAGTGCCCGTTTTGCTCGCCATTCAGTGTAATATCAATAAAAATATAACACAAAATTGCAATACCATTAGTACGACCGTTTATTTAAATATTCGCTCAAGACAGAAAGAAATTCTTGTCAGGTTTTCTAAGATCTCATTTCAAGACGGCGGCGGTGAATTTCCTACGCCGCAAAAGTGCTTGCTTTCTTTAAAAATATATTTGCATAGTTTAAATTAATTGAAAATATTACTTAATTGCCTTTTTCTGTTTCGTTATTTATTATTTAATGTATGGTTTTTATTCGAAAATTATGTTAAGCTCCATCATATTTCAAGTGTTAATGAGTTTTTAAATTTACTGTTTGACAATTAATTTTGAATCCGTTATTGCCTTTATTACGAGTTGCTGACTCGTTACTTCGTTTGCTTTAACGTTTGGTATAATTTATTGGGTAGTATATATATAGTAATAAATAATAATAAATAAATAAATAATCAAGAAAGAGGTTTCTTCTTCTTGCTTAAAACATAACTAATTGCAAGTTGTCAATCTACAAAGTTCCATCCAGATTTTTTGGTATTAAACAATATTTTCGAATTAACTATAATATATTATTAATATCAATTATCGAAATACTATTATTTACGCTACACACATCACTATTATAGTGATGTAGAGCCTAGCTGCAGCCTAATGAATACGCCGGTCGATCCTACGTGTGTACAACACACATAGGCTCGACCGGCCCAATACCTCACTCACACAAAAGATCGGCATGAGGTGACTCATATAGCTGCAGTACAGTACAGTGAGTGAGTGAGAGATCCGGAAGCCTTTCATCCCTTATTCCAACTCAGTTATTGCTCCTTTGGATTAATTTCCTTGGGCAGTGATAACTTAAAATCAGGTGTCTCGTCTGCCCACTTGCCAATCCTTAAAACTATTTCGATAATGCTATCAGTGTAGATACAGCTACTTATATAAATAATCACATAGCTATTTATAACATTTAAGTAATCCGTTATATCCTCAAATCATAATTCGTCTCGATCAGATGGATTACTACCGCCAGCAGCAGGTGTCGACCATATCGCCGCCCAGCCGAGCGCGCGGCAGCATCGCGGGCGTGCGCGGGCTGCCCGCCTACTGCGCGCTACGCACCGCGCCGCCCAATGACTCTGTGAGTATAGTTAAGTAAACTAACAACCTGCCAAAATTTCGTTTCTAGTCCCTGGCGTCACATGACACGTCTGGTTATTTTTTTCAAACATTTTACTTTTGACTGAGCTCAAAGTTGTTGCACTTTTTAAATATGATATGATATAGAACAGAATTTTCTAGAATTAATCGATTTTTTTCTAATATGAGAAAACATTCTGGAAAGTGCATTTTTGACCGAAGTCAAAAGTGATCCAGAGGTTATTGAATCATCACATTCACTTTTTTGTATTTTTACATGTTAATTTTTCGTTTTCCAAGGTCAATGTCAATAATCTATCTAATTCTCTAAAACACGGAAAGTCAATCTAGATTTTATCTTTTTGGCAACTGTTATCTGTAAGTTTTACGGTAATATAGTTTTACGGTAATACTGTGTAAAAATAATCTAATTATTCATATAAACATTTTTTTTTATATATAGGTTTCACTTCAATCCAGGTCATTGATCTGACCCTAAAGCTATTTATAACTTACCTTGAAATTAATCACCATTTTTGTTCACGGCAGATTATTCCAGAAATATACCCGAGGCGTATAAGTATCCAGCGAACATTCAACCTAGCTTATTTAAATCATTCTGAGTTTAGTCTATAAACGGAACTAGCAATAATATGAAATTTAAACAGACTTCACTTGAGGATGAAATTCTCTCCTAAAATTTCGGTGAAACATCTATGCTTGGATTTGTTCCCAAGCGGTAAAGATATAATTTAATTGAAAAAAAAAACATCAGTCGAATTGAGAGCTTCGTCCTTTTCTGAAGTCGATTAATAAGTACAATATAGCTAATAGAAATTACAGAGCAAACATTGTAAATGTGCTGAAATTTAGTCCAGTTAGTTAGTCTTAAGGACACATTATTTTTTGCCGAAGCATAGTTAACGTCATCGAAAGACGAGATCTTTTTATTATATAATAGTGAGGCAAACGAGCAAATAGTACCACCTGATGTTAAGTGGTTACTATCGCCCGGACATCTGCAACACCAGGGGCGTTGCGGGTGCGTTGCCGGCCTTTGACGGAAAGGTGTCCATACACTCGACGTTTGAAAGCCCCCAAATTATAACGCTCTAGGAAAACCTTAGGAGGTAGATCATTCCACAGCCTGCACGTACGCAGGAAAATAGATCGTAAAGTCCGAATCACACTTATAAGTTTTGCTCTCAGACTTTCATAAAGATTTACTGAAGATGTTTGTCATTAATTTACACCTGAAAAATTTACTGCTAGCGCCTTTTTGACATTCACAGCTTTTTAAGGTAACCTAAGTAACTGTGACTAGGTTACAGAGCTTATATTAAATACAACGGATCTGAGCGCGATAACTAATGGTAGTAATATCTTTTTTATTGCCCGACGTTTCGACGAAGTTGCATCCGTCGTGATCACGAGCTGACTGCTGTGTGAGTTATCGCGATAAGACCCGTTATATTAAATATGAATAGTATAAATCGAGAAAGTTTAAAATATATAGATTACAGAGTTGTTTTGTATTAATTTAATGAGTAAAACTTACAAGTATATTTCTCGTCTTAGATGATGATGCCAGGGGACTAATTGTTGTAAGCTATCGTTATCAAATCAAACCACATTTTGACAGTTAAAGGATGCGTTTTAATTAAAAATCGGCTACCAGAATGAACTAATTTGATAGCGATAACTTAACGTTATTACCTTGCAGTGTAGTGAATTATATTTCTTATTTACATAAATTAAATAGTTTTGTCACCTCGATTGTTACATTTAAGCTCTTCGGTGGAAATATGATCAATACGCCTCATGCGAGAAAATAGACTCATCTTAATTTATCTTGAATTTTTTCGTGCACTCATTTCACAATACTAGAATAGATAGATATATAACACTAATAATAGAAAGCCTAATTTAGCCACTTACAGTCTAGAAAGTTATTACAGTTATTACTGGAGATCTTATTTACTTACATATCGTATGTGAAGTCCTCTGTGCGTAAGTTAATATTAGCAGCATTAAAGGCGAAAAAACTACAATTTTTTTATATATTTTATGATCTTAAATCATATATATTTTACTTCGTGTACACAAAATTTTATTTTAGTTAAGATTAATTTGACTTACTGTTAACCTTGACTTACTGTAAAATCTTTTTCTGTTGACCAAAATTTACTGACTTATCCCATAAGATCCCATACAATGTAACGTAAGTTAAAAAAATAATTATTTAATTCTACCAACAGAAATTTAATTCTCAAAATATTGAAGGCTTAAGGCAAGAATTACATTTATAAGATTTATCCTCGTAACCAATATAAAACAACGTCCTAACCTAGTAACAGATACGTCGTAAGTAGTTACGAAATCTGTGAATGTCAAAAATAAAACACCGACAGTATAGTCTTTCCGATGTAAAGCAATGACAAACAACTTATGTAAACGCCTACCCGTGACCACGAACGCTGCAAAGTGCTCGAAACGTCGGGATGATAAAAAATTCTTAATATACGCGATTTAAATCCGTTTAAAATAGTTTTATTTCAACTTATCTTTATGGAAGTCTGAGAGCAAAACTTATAAGTGTAATTCTCGCCTTACACAGCAAATAAATTTAACATATTTTTACTTCTTTAGACAACTTAGTTACACACTTAAAAAATAAATAAAATTAGAGGCTTATCACGTTTCTGCTTTATTATCGTAAATATCCAATTTAATAACAAGTCATTATGACTTAATTGCTTCGGCTTACAAAAAAATTACTAAAAGAAATCCAAGCTGTACAGAAAATTGCAATATCATTAAAATTAATGTTCATAATAATTTAAAGTATAATCACCACATTATTTCTGTTTGCAAAGTTTCCTAATCCCGACGTAGTGTTGGATTTAAGTCAAATTTTGGCAAAATATTTGGATTTCATACTCGGATCGTATGCAAATCATGTTATGGTAATAAAGACACGAATTTTACACTATCGTCTGGAATAACTCGCAGAGATACCGCGATTTTAGATTTAACGAGAAAATCCTTTGAAGTATCACTCTGCTTATATAAATGTCATTAAAACAAATGAAAAAGTATTTGTTTTTTTTTTTTTTAATTCTAATGCATTTTAAGAAGTTATTTTCTTGGCCACAATGCGGTAAGTTTTTTTGTTTGTGCCTGACTGGATACTGGCACTGAATGTACGCTAGGTGATTTCTGGAACTTTTTAAAGCCAAGCCAGTAAACATGTAGCTGAAAATAATATACCGACTCTTGAAAACCCTTGATATGATCATAATTATAATTATAATACTTGTTTGTGATAACAATCGGGACAGCTTTACGTGTACAAATATTAACATATTCGTGTATCCGTAAGCAGCAATCGAACACATAAATCGGCATACTAGGAATTTAGTTAAAACTACGTAAAATAAATCCCGAAATAAAAACTTTTATTTATTTACTTTTTGTAAAATACAATTTAATAGAAAAAATACATCGATACAACCAAAGTTTATCTACAAAGCTTTGGGATGTCAAAAAAATAGGCGCGGTATAAATTCGTTACAATTGTTTTGTTCCAATAGTGTTTTTGTTGTTAAAATCTTACTTCACTTGAAATGCTAAAAAATATACATTTACATATTTTCAAAATAGAAAACTTTATAGAAAATATGCAAATACAACAGATTTTTGTTAACTGTTTTTTTTTAATATTTATTAAAAAGGTAAAGGAAGAATGTGTATATAACAAAACTTATTATTATATCACCGACATATGACCAATCCACAACGCCTGCTACTATATCAACCGCCAAATCTGGGCACTTATTGTGGATTATCCCATTCATTGATTTTATTATTTGTGTTGATCTGTTATCTTGTGATCAAGTTAATTTTTGTATAAAATTGTAGACACCAGCACCTGGTATACCTCCACCCGCGGGTTTCGCGAGCGGTTCTTGCACGCTACCCCGCAACGGCACCGCGAGCGAGCGCTGCATCCCGCTCCAGCACCTGCGCACCCTGCCCCGTGCGCACCCGCACCCGCACCCGCACCCGCACGTGCACGCGCACGGGCACCCGCACCCGCCGCGCGACACGCCCCTCTGACAAACCACGCAGCTCTAGGACATGTAAATAATGCTCAATTTTAACGGACTAAGGTGAGTGGTTTCGGTCGTTTCAGCTGTTTCGTGTATGAATCGTTTGCAACGAAATAGCGTTATCGTGTTATTATTGTGAAACGTTAATTAAATTTTATTGTAAATATAATATTGTAAATTATTTTAGTTATAAGGGTATTTTGAATTTTGTTTTCTATTCATAAATGTTATATTAATTTCTGTTATTGTAAATTTATTTTGATCAGAAAATACATTTCGTTTTGGATTTGAAAATAGCCAATTAGAATTTATATTTTAATTGGTGTAATAAATTTAATATTTCAATTGTATAAGTACAATCTTTTAAGATTCTGTTATAATTAAATTTTAAGTGTTTGTTTGCATAAGAGATTGCGTAAAGTTGTTGTATTTACTAAGTAAAGAGATTAAAATGAGATTTCGAAATAACGAAAACAATGTCTGAAAACGCCGAGACCGTTTTACCTAATTTTAAATACCTAAATAGTTAGGAAAAACGAAATATTGGACTTTGTTACGATTTGTTTGTAAATTTACTGTAAATATCATTTCACGACTAATCTAGACTAATATGTAATTAAAATATTCATTTATAATACGTAATAATTTTATAAGGAATAAAAAAAATTCAACGCATTTCTTTTGTTATATTCGAAATTTTTCAAATTAATTTCATAATTAATTTTCAATGGTTGTGAAATTCATAAAAGTCATGTAAAAATTACGCATAATCAACTGGTTTTTAATTCACTAATTACGATTAGAATAACGAAAGTAATGTTTAATTAAATGATTAAAACAAACAATTTGTTAAATGGAGGACGTTATAGGAGAAAAGTCGAAATGGAATAAAATTACGTTTCATACTTTTCTCCTGGCAATTTGTACAGTCGAAGACGAAATTACTATAATCATAATCACGAAATTGTGATAATATGTTAAACTTATTATCGATTGTAGTTGTCTCAAATTATATTTTGATTAGAATGTCTTAATATATAAAATATTCCGAAGGTTCTAATTACTGAAATAAAATAAATCTTGTATTCAACATTAGGTATCGATTTAACCACTCACTAACAGATCTATCCTTGATCGGAACGATTGGCATTGTATTGGCACAGCATAACTAATAATTCTGACGTTGCCAAAGATGTGTTCATCATCATCATATAGCTCTCTCCCAGATTCAGCGGTTGGCAACATGTTGGCACGCAATACTAAATGCTTCTGATAATGCCAAAGAAGTAAAAATTATAAGTTGGCTTAAGTTAATATGAAAACTAATTTCTAGATGTTATTTTGTTTCCTTGTGATATAAATTGAGACAGCTATAATATTAGTTTGTATGAATTTGTCCGTTATGGAAGACTTTGTATATAATGACGTTAATATTGTAAAAGTTTTGTATAATACAATTTGATATAATCGGATATGTTTTAAGACACGTTTTGATCTTTTTTATAAGAGATTAATTGGTTCATACGAATAATTATATCATTAATTTTGAGCATTATTAAAAATAATTAATGATTTATTATTCAAAATTTCATTAATAGCGTTGTTAAAATGTAATGAGCACGCGGTGTCAGAGTTTATGATATTCATTGAACTGATTGTTTTCGAAGTAGATGAAGTTATTCTTTAATCATTAATTTTAAACGGATATTTAATATCTAATTATGTTCTAGTAAATTATTCCGTTATATCTAAATATTTATAGAGAATTAAAATTAATTATGTTATTAAATTGATGAAATGTAAATAGTTTGAACGAAGTCTTTCTAACTGTCGAAATGTCAGTTTTTCAATGAAGTATTGAGAAGCGAAAATAAACGAAAAATATTCTAAAACGTTCATCTGATGTTTCATTTTCTAATACCCATTGAATCTAGATTTTTCCAGGGATTCGTTTTCTATCAGAAACAATTCAAAGTGTGTAAAATAAATCTTCGATGATATCTAGTTATCTACCATTTCCAAGCAGTATAAAGAATAATTCAGTTCAATTAAAAGCATAAAAGTCGTAACAAATATTCAATAGATCATTCCGTTCGATATGTGTTACTCTTCATTGAGTATTTGTTAAGTGTTAGGACAAATTTTTAATCTTTCCAGGAAAAATATAGACACATATACCCTATGTATGACTAATTCGAACACCTGGCATTAACCGAAATAAGTGATTCAAATTAAATTGCCAATTAAAATCATTTTGTGCACATACATTAATAGAGAAAATTTTTATATACATAGTAATGTCAATTGTTCTTATATGTGAACTACAACTACAATGGATATTTATGAAATTGTTTTACACAGATTTTAAGGTTTTATGTAGTTTTTAATTCTTTTAATTTCTTTTTGTATGAATTTTGTAAAGTTTATTCTTTGATAATATAATAAATATACCTTTCATTGTTATAATATAAAAAGACGGATTTAATAGATGAGTATGTAATACGTAGAAAAAATAATGGGTTTTAATCTAGGCTAAAATTATTACATGAGATTGATCTCGAATACACAGCTCAAACATCTCAACGGATTTTAATTTGGCACGAAGATATTTATTATGGCGTTGGGATCCGCTAAGAAAGAATACACCAAAATGCACTGCAGGGTTGAGACGGAAGACTAAACTTTATTTGGAAAAGTCCGACATAATTCGAATTAGCCTAAAGCTAGAGTTTAATAAGTATTGTTTGCTTGTATATACAATTATCATGAATGTGCTATTCGGGAATTGAATTCGTAGCCCTTTTGATAACTAATGCATCAGATCTTATATATTTGTTACCAATAAAAAGCTGACTTTAAAATAATAAATTCTCTGAAAAGTGTATTGTCGCTCTCAATTTCAAACAAAATATATTCAACTCCAATAAAACAAGGCTCGGGAGCCGCAACTAAGCCGGGGATAACTGTTTTTTTGTTCCGCATACCTCCTAAACCAAAGTAATCCGATGTAACGTATTCCGTGAGGTTTTTTTCAATACGGTTTTCGGGTGCGGATCGTGTGCGGTTTTGCGGCTTCTGAGATACGGGTAATGGATGGATCGACATACATCTCGCTGGGAAAGGTTGGTAGAGTTTTATTTATATAAAGAAAACTGTTTGTAATTATGTAAAAATTATATTTTTTGGTTTATTTATGTATTTTTACCGACAGCGCGACGCAAGGGAGGGTAATGTGTTTATCAGTCTATATATGTATGTATGTGTTATTGTACCTTTGTAGCACTATTTAGACCAAAGGTGTGGGCCGATTTTGATAAATAACACGTGGTTTGATTCCCATTATGGTGCAAATGTCATAGAAATCATAATAATTTGGAAACAAAATAAAATAGTCGATTTTGGACATTATGGCGTCCAATATGGTGTAAAATAATAAAATGAAAATCGACTAACTATGTAAAGTGGGGTATCGTTAAATAGCTTTTAAAAATATTTTTAGGTTTCTTATATCATTTTTCAATCTGAATTACCGTTTATAATCTATAACGATTTAAATTTGATTAGTAACGATTCCCTATGGTCTTGTTATTCAGTCGGGTTTTTGATTTTTTCAATTAAGTTTTATTGAAAATAGCTGGTCAACGAGCAGGACACATGATGGTAAGAATTTACTGCCTTCAATGGCCATTTGCAACTCAGAGGAGCGACAAATGCGTTGCTTCTTATTCCTAAATAAGGGATTAGAAAGTAAGGAAAGTCATGGTGACACGGGATTAGGCTTCCGGCTCTCTTACTCATCGCACGAAACGCTGCTACATGAGGTACTTTACGCCGATCTTCTGTGAGAATGAGGTACAGCCCCGGTCGAGCAAGCCCGTATATAAGCGTAGTCATTATGTATATATTAGCAAAAACTATGTACCCCTTTTTACGGAAATTGCGGGTACGAATGAGTATGAAATTTCGCAAACTTTTACTTTATATAGAGAAGAAAAGAGTAATGCTTATATTTTATTTGTGCATAAAAAACTACTACCATGGGTTTCACACACACGCGTATAATATTATACTGAACACTTTCGTTTCTTGTCAATGTATGTATGTGTGTGGTCAATCTTGAAATCAGTTAAAAATTCAATGAACTTCGGGCAAATTCCGGCCGCTAGGCGACCATTAATGTTTATAATATGTAAATAAAGTTTTTCATATTAAACTTTATACATTTAATCAAAAATTGCATCACTATGTCATATTTTCTGATTTGATTTAAATTTTAATAGTAATTTTTCGACGTAAAAAAATAAATAATAAATAAATAAAATCTTTTTTTAAAAAAAATATTATTATTACATTTAAGTATTATAGTAAGTGCGAAGTTTTTTTTTTAATATTTAACAAAGTTTTCCTTCTAATAATTGGTATTAGTTTTCCGTCGCAGTTTAACTCGCTTATGGTTACTATTTCGTTCTTATGATTTAAAGCGTGATGTAATATAGCCAATAACCCTTAATAAACGAGCTAAAGCTGCTCCTGGAATAAGAATTACATAATTCCTAAATTACATAAATTACATAATTTATTGTATGCGACGGAAAAAAAAGAATTTTATAAACCGGATCGGTAGTTTTAGAGACAAGCAAATATACATAAATGCAAACAAATTTTACCTATTAATACTAATTTCTGAAATTATATTTTATGGCTTTTTCATAATTCCATATCATTCATTTTTATATTTTTTTCTCTAATTTAAAAATTAATTCTGGCTTATTAACATAATATACTTTTCAAAACCCATTGATGCGATTCTATTGAAACGACTTACTGAAAAGGTGACAGTAAAATAGAGTTAATTAAAAATGGTCGAGGCCACAAAAAACAAGTAGATTAATTTTATTACGTAGAACTAATTAGTAGTAAAGAACATCTTAAAGTAGAATTAAAAATAGCACTAAAAAATCTTTAAACAACTAAAGTATTCACTTTCCGCCATCAAATTTACAAAAAAAAAAAAAATCTTTTAAAACATAACGAACAAAATCCACATTCCTTGTAATGTTAAATTATTGAGACGGTAATTTCACAATATGAGAACGCATTAGAATAATTTAAAATAAAATTACAATATACACAAAAATAGAAACTATATTATCTACAAATCGTAACAATTATTGTAAAATTATATATATAATTAGTATATATTTTTATTTATTTTCCAGAAATAAACTAAAACTGAACAAAGGAACCGACCAAAAAAGTAAATAAAATACAAGAAAAAAAAAACAATAATGTCACAGGAATCCAAAACACGCTATTTCGCTGAATTGGATACCATATTTATTCAAGTTATTTAAATGTAAAACATAACTAATTAACTGATTTTAATTAAAATCAGATGTCTGTAAATATATCCTGTCAAATAAAAAAATAAAAATTTTCCATATCAGTTAAGAAATGTCGGATTTCTGTAAAAATATTTAAAAATACACTATGATTTTAGAAGCTCCTTTCGTGTTTTAGTCGGTTAAAATAGTTATAGTGAGAGAGTAAATAGTGAAGAAGTAGTTAATGCTAGTGAGACAGTGAATGAGTTGTATTTCGTTTTTTAATATATATTAATAATCTAAATATTAAAAATCTTGGCATTCCTTTTTACGAAAAATCCGTGACCGGATGAGTTTCAAATTTTACACTTATTACAGATTCAGAAAATTATTTTTTTTAAATTATGAATATAAAATACATTAAACCAATAAAAAAATATATTTAATTAATTAATTTCATTAATTATGGTCGAATTTCGACCACTGGGCGACCACAAGTAATTATAATTATACACACGCATATGTATAATATATATTTACTATCTATAGTGCAATACAGTTTAATTGATGAGCATTTTGGGCTGAATATATGAAGTTGTGGTCTTTAATATAATAACGCAATTAACGATGTCATTTTGAACACTGCATGTAATTATTAATTAATATTAAATAACTAACCCACGAATTCGTTAAAGTGGCACACAGTAATAACCACATTAAAAAATTACTTATAAGTTTTGCTCTCAAACTTTCATAAATATTTAAGTTATTTCTCATTACTTTACACTTCAAAGAATTTATTGTCAGTGCCTTATTTTTGATATTCGCAGCTTTCGTAACTACTTACAACGTATTTGTTACTAGGTTACAGAGTGCTTTAGGTCACTAGACTTACAAATGTAAATGTCGCCTTATTTTCGTCAACTTTCTGGTACATTGGTATTAAAAACGTTGCTAAATAAATAACAACGCCTACAAGGGAAACGAAACGAGTTACAAGGCTATTTATATACAAGTATGTTCATATATAGAAATTATTAAAAAGTAAGAAAGAATGTACATAATTATTTATTTATTTTTACGATTAAAGTATTTAGTAGCGATTAGATTGTTTATTAAAAAAACTTAAGTCACTTGACGTTAATTTAGTGTGAAGCATTTATGAAGGTTTTGAAAGGAAGACCGAAACTACTGCATTTTTAGTTACTGAAAGAACCTCTTCTAACAACGATATTAAAGATTTTGTAGATGATAGCACACTATAATTGATCGCGAATAAAGGATCGCTTCGAGTTTATCAACAATACATTTTACAAAATATAAAATATTTGACATTGTTGAAACCAATAAAAAAACAAGTCCCGCTGAGTTTCTCTTGCAGTTTCTTTTCAGAGATTTAACTTTTCCAAAACCGTAGTAAATTGATTTGTTTGCTTGACCTTCAAAACGAGATAGTGAATTCCTAATATTGGAGAAAAATATTTTGATTGTGATGGTGAACACTCTTACGACGTTTTAAGCTAAGGTCTTCACTAGAAGACTATTCTAAGCCCAAAACAAATACAGCACATGTTAGTCTACAGTATAAGTTATTGGTAGATTCATTAATCACCGTCTTATGGTTTCCACGTCGTGTTGGAACAGCCTCAACAGGCAATTTTGTTCGATGCTCTTGCCAAATTAATATTAGGTAAGTATGATATTAACAAAGACGCTATGTTATTAGTAAAAAAGTCAAGTGGTTGATCTGCACATATACTAAATAATTAATAAATAATTTTTCAATTAATTTGTGCTGTATTATTTCGTGAAATTTTAAAACTATATATTTAGAGAATAACGTGTAAAGAGATATATAATATGACATAATTAATTATCTGCATAAATGAAAAACAATATTTGGATGCTGATAAGCAATAATGTGTGAACCCACAAAAAGTCTAATTCGGAGATATTGATGTATTTTGATGCTGCATCACTTATTTAATATTATTGAAAAAAATGTAGTCATATAAATTGTATAAGTACGGAAAAAAATTATCAATTAATTGGTTCGAATTTTAAGTGCGTTCCATTTTTTGCAATTTATACAATAATCTTAAATAATTGAATAACTTTCTATTAGATATATTAAATGAATCCGTCTGATTTAAATTCATTATACCTTTTATCAAAAAATAAAATAAAAGATGGATATATACTTCTTCAAACATATTTGTTAAGAATTGGTTTGACATCTTTAGACGCTATTTTCTCAAAATTATTGTGCCTTGACACAGTAGTGCTTATCAGCGTCCATTTGTCCTTTATGCGTTCCGAAACAATTATTCGAATTGTGGTGAAACTTTTAGGCGGTTTTGGGGACACCCACGAGGGCTCCTGACACAAAAAAATCTATATACTTTAAATGGCATTGCAACGCTCGCATTTATTTTAATGTATATATAATTCTATATTTATTACCAAATATACATTTATTTGCTTGAGTTTTAACATAAAGTAAATCAAAATTAGCTAAAGAAAATATATATTAAACTATTTACATCTTAATTAATACAAAAAAAAAGGATTAATTTTTACAAAACATTGTAGACCTCATCTAAGCCACTGCATCTGGGTAAGGTTCCCAAAATACTGGCAGCATTGGAGAGGTCTTTAAAAAGAGAACGAGCGTCTGGGCCCCACGGACCAAGAGTTTCCACTCCAAACGGAGCAAAGATAAAAGCCTCGTCAAGGCTTTCATATTTGCGCCGCTTGGAATGTTCGGCACTTGCTGCCGCTGCTCCCGTCATCGATGCCGCCGACTGGATGTGAGATGCTTACCAAATACTTACCAAATTGTATAATTTTTAAATTGTAATTACGTTTAAATTTTACTAACATATATAATACTAACTGTCCCTTGCGGTTTCTGCTTCGCTCCTATGAGCAAATAAACTATCTGACACAAAAATATTTTTTCAATTCTAACAAGTAGTTCCAGAGATTAGCGCGTTCAAACTAACAAACAAAGTCTTCAGCTTTATAATTTTAGTATAAATGCTTATCAGTATCCAGTTTTATCATTCATATAATACAATTAATCGAATAAATCTGAAACACACATGCGTAACAAAATCATCTTCAATCGGCACTGTACACAGTACTGTATCAGTATCAGTTCTGCCTATAAGTGAGGATTGTTACTAACCAACTTTAAATCGTTATAGATCTGATTGAAAAACGATATGAGAAATCTAAAATTATTTTTTAATTACCTATTCAACAATACCCCACTTGACGTAGTTCGTCGATTTTCCTCTTTTACGTTCGAAATGCGTCGAAAATCCGGCCATTTTGATTTTTTACAAATTTTTATGCTTTTTTAGACAATTTAGCCGCCATGACGAATCGAACGTCGTGTAATTTATCCAAATCGGTATACGCTTTTGAAATTATTAGTGACACAAAGGTACAATCCCACATACATATACATATAGGCTGATAAACACATTACCCAAAAGAGGGTAATATTTTGCAGTTGCGTCGCGCAGTTGAGTAATAATAAGGGAGATCTAAATAATCGTACACTTTTCTCTCATCGTAAATAGAACGACATTCCTTTAAATAAATCACGAGTATTAAAGGAATTTATCTATCAACGTAAATAACGAGATGGTCAGATGTATACTTACCACTTAGCGACTAGTTCAACTTGCAGAATTCATAAGTTCTCAAGAACATTCAGCTTAAAGCATTGTTTAGTTACGGAAAATACTCACGAAACTTAGTTACCACCGATTACTCTTAAGCCAAACTGTCTGAGTAATTACTTGATTACTTACAAACACTTAACATTAAGTTACATTTTTATTTTACTAAGTTGCTGAAAGTAAAGTGTTTTCAACTTAGATGCCAAAATTGTTTTGAGAAATGTTCGTATCAAATATTAATTTATTTATTTCTAATATAGTTATATCAATTTAGTAGATACGAGTTGATCATTGAGTTAATAAAATTAAACTGTGTTTTTATGAAAACCGTAAATTTGAATTTTTTACGTAATGTACGTCATGAGATGAGATGTACATATATTTTTGACATTCACAGCTTTCGTAAGGTTACCTAGGTTTATTTTAAACTGATACAAAAAACTCAGTAACCTAGATACATATTAAGTAGTTATGAAAGCGGTGAATATCAAAAATAAGACAAAAGTAAATTCTTTCAGGTGTAAAAGAACGATAAACGATTTATGTAAACTTTCATGAACGTCAGAGAGCAAAACTTACAAATGTGATTCTCGCCGAATAAATGCTCCTAGTTGTAATTATTCAAAACAATCACGATTAAAACATGTAACGTGAAAATTACATTAGTAAGTATTACCGTCGTGGACATCTCTTTACAGAGTTGGTAACAATTACCTAGGTAACTTTACGAAAGCTATAGTATCAAAAATATGCCTCTAACAATAAACTCTTTCAGGTATGACGGCAATAATATACCATTTATGTAAATCCTTGAGCAAAACTTACCAGTGCAATTCTCCCCTTATACTTTATACACCTTATACATAATTCGTATCCAGACACAAACCGTGTAAGTTAAATTTTAAATAGTTTTTGTTCTAAATTCCTCTTTTCTTAAAACTATTGATACCCTAACTTCAAATCACTTATATCTTTCGTTAAATAATTTCGTCCTCATCTAACCCTAGACAAAAATTGTTTAAATTGTTAATATAATATATTGCATGTACATATATCGCGATTGTTCAACACTGAGGGCCTATTTCACTGGTTCGTCCGTATTATTATTATAATTTTTAATTATAATATAATCGTCATTTAACGATAACCAACAATTAAGGTTACACTATCGACACCCCTGCTAAATTAATTTATAAGGAAATTAATTTGGTATTTATTATATGATGCAACGGCAACGTCGCCTTTAAAAGTTTCTATACACGATTCTTATTTATCTTTGTTTAAAAATGTGTTCATGTTATATTTTTAATCGAATACCTTTTAAATGCAAAATTACATTTTATTAGGTGAATTAGTTCCGATTAAGCTACAGTTAGCCAGCTAATTTTAGTCGTAACCGATGAAATAGGCTCTTAGCCTCCTGAATTATATATATAACCACAAAAATAGTATTCTTCTAGAATATCTACAAAAGTTCTAATAACTCATTATAGAGCTACAGAAAACTTACTAAGCAAAGCTTACTAAGCAACTGTTCTGATTTTAAACTTATAAATTCATAAATAATATATTTAGCTGAACTCTAGAACATTTCAAAAATGTCCAATTACGAAACCAGAGATGTGGTTATAAACACCGCTCATTGAAATGATTAAGCTTCAAGCTTTAACGGAGACTTCATCAACATAAAGTATGAAAAGTCTGATCATTTATTTCACAGTATGAAGAATGCCATATATGTTGATACTATAGACATCGCTAGTTTCATTAAATTCTATTGGACTTTTATTCTACATCTACGAATAGCCAGGAATTGTGTCATCGGTTTTGTGTTCATAATATCGTCAATATAAATTGCAAAATGCTACATGCTACCTTTAGAAGTTTACTAAATGCGCCTATGCATAAGGAGCGAATTGCACTTCTAATTTTCGTACTCAGACTTTTATAAAAATTTACATAAGTTATTTCTCATTGCCTTACACCTGAAAGAATTTAATGTTAGTGCCTTATTTTTGACATTCGCATCTTTCGTAGCTATTTACGACGTATCTGTTACTAGGTTACAGAGTTGTTCGTGCTTAAGTTATGTCCTCGCTCCTATGAGCGTAATGTAACATAGCCTTGCTGAATCTTCAGGCTATCCAACAAGCATGTTATATATAGCCTTCCTTAATAAATGAGCTGTCTAACGCAAAAATATTCTTTAAAATCAGATCAGTGTTTTCAAAGATTAAAATAACTTACAAACAAAATTTTATTTTTATAATATTAGTACAGATTTCTCAATGGAGATTTTTTTGGTTGGTATGAAATATTTCGCTTACATTACACCAGATTTATGTCTGATAAAACACCACTCTAAGACGAATATTAAGTAAATATCCCAAACTTAATGTTTTTATTAAAAAATATTAATTAAACATATTATAACTGAGTCACAGTAACGAGCCACTTTTGCTAGAAGCTATTTAGTCATATTTATTTTATGCTTTATAAAATGTAATAATAATTTTCATAATTGTAGCATATAAATATGGCGATATTATTATAAACATTTCCATTATACATTATATACGCGCAATTCGAACGGTTTTTGGAGCTGACACCGGAATAGGTCAAAGATGATTTTTTTTTCCTACTTACTTATATCATTATAATATTATCATTATAATTTAGACAATTCACACAATATCTTTATAATTTATAGTATATGTGTAATTTTGATGAATAAAGTACATTATTGTAAAATTTCATTAAAATTTATACATTAGTTTTTCCATCAAAAAGTAATAAACACCCATACATACAAACTTTAGCTTTTATAAAATAAGTAAGAATAAGGATTACTTTTACCAACTGGAGTTGCAATGGTTAATAGCAATCGGTCTGTGTAAAGATCAGTAATCTGTGAAATCTGAGTTAAATTAAGAAGCAAACCCTGGTATACCCTGTAAAAATGCTAGTTAGACGATAAATAGATAAAAAAAGCATATTAATTTTCACGTAAGCAAAGGCTATGGCACGTAAATGCCCGTCTATTAACACAACGCCCATGCCACAGTGGTTCAGGACGCAAAATTTACGATCTCACGCCGACACCAGCTGAAAAGCTGCTTTCTCAGTATTGACGCTGATTTAGACACTAATTGATTAATTTTTTTTTTTATATTTTTATATTTCGCAGTTATCCGTTGTTATATTACTAGCTTTTGTTAAAAAAGGACTTTCTATTATTATTTAAGACTTTGAAAATTTAATTCATTTAAATTTTACTTTTATTGAAAAAAATGACAACTCTAAAAATCGTGCAACAAAGAGTTCCGTTTCCTAATAGTGATAATATTCAAAGTATGAAGTGTATTTATTTCTACTGGCCAATGTCAAATTTACTGTTACTGCTAAGATAAGGTACGTCCATTATTTATATATTCCTATGATTACAAGTTGACGAATCAATAATTACAACATGTAATTTCTTCGCATTTTTTAACATTTTAAGTTAGATAAATGTCATTTCACATATTAAAATACCCATTTAAAATAATAAATCATAGAAAATTTCACTTAATTAAACTTAATTTTTAATATTACTATCTAGTATTTTTAAGTTGTATATATTTCACTTCGGGTACCTACTTAAAATTTCGACTTATATAAAAATTTAAGCATCGATATAACAAGAGTCTATTACACTAGCTGACCTGACAGACGTCCTGTCCTGTGTTAAGTATAAATATTCAATTCTAAAATTTATAAATATAAAAAATAATTAACCTCTGCACTAATTAACTCTGCAAAATTAAAACAAAAATTTGAATAAAATCTTTAAAGTCTTTCTAAAATTATGGCGTGACCAAGGGAAATAGAGACACATTTATATACATTATACATATATACATAGTATCAAATACGTTGTACTCAACACAAGAACACCCTAGACAACGTTTGATAGCTACCTTGGGCGGCTTGTATAAATAAACTACCCAGTTCAAAGTATCAAAAGCAAGGCTTAACGGGAGTGTCCCCTCGATGCTTCGAGAGTGGGCGTGGGGGGACAGCCCAGAGAGAGTGCTCCAAACAATTTGCATTTATTTACTGCTTTTCGCAGGTAAAGCATGTGCAAAACAAAGGGCGGAGGAAATTTTGGTAGCAAATATTCACCATACTAAAATTTATTCGTTCATTTCCTTTATTTCGTCGTTAAAGTGGTTTAGCGTGCTAATTAAACATGGGTTAGAAGGGGATTCATAATTAAGTAATTCCGTTTGCTTAGATTTTTTTATATATATAAATTTTTAGAACAAGCTTGGAATTAACGCTTAATTTTCCAGTGATTAGAGAAAAAATTAAAGTAAATAGAAGTTAATAATTGTAAAAGGAATTTCTTGAAGTATTTGAAATCCTATTGCAGCTGAACCTTTTTTTTTACAACCATGATATGTTGCGATAGAATATAGATGTAGCCAACTGACTAAAATTCGTAAACGTTAGATCAACCGGCGCAGTATCACATTCTTACAGCAAAATTGGCGTAAACGAATTACTCCAGCTGTGTTACGTACAACGCGTGGGAAAATAGAAAACCTGACTTCATTATCCCTTCTTTCCAAGGGGAAATTCTTCTTCTTTCCGTATTTTCCTTCAATTGCACTATGCGTATATATAAAAGGCAGGCGTTTCTGACTAACACAATTTAAACCACTTACCGGATCAGCAAAGTGCGGTAAGTGATTTCAGTTGTAATTTGGCTGATAGTTTTTAAAAATTAGGTATCCGCTAAGAAAGCATTTTCTAAGATTCCCCATAAGGGGAGAAACGATACATCAAAGTTTGTATGGAGAAGTCAAATACAAACCCATAGCACAAGCTACTTTAAAAATAGCTGGAAAACAATTTGAGGCTCTTCTAGTGCTGCAAATATTAATGGGCATTGATCACTTAATGGCAAGTGATGTTTGTTCTTTTATCCACTATTATTATAAAAAAACAACTACTGATATCATTTCCAAATGTCCCACGTGTTCTAGTGAAATAAACACGTAAATTTGCTATATCGTTCTAGTTTATTAGGGACACGTTTTTATTGTTTCTCGTATGGAGCTTAACCTTTATCAAATAAGTGTTCATAAATATTGTGATAAAATTCAAGAGAGAGACAGACTATTTTCATCCAGAGTTTTTTTAACAAACATCTTCATGCCAAAATTACTTTAAATTTGTACACGTAAATAATCGAAAAAAAAAAACGGCTAGAAAGCGTCCAAAAGCGTTTCCTCTATCATCTTTCTTACAGTGACATTAAGGCCAAAAATCTTCTTAGTTATTTCGATCGGCTCAAACACTACCAGACGACTTCGTTAGCTTGTCGCAGAAAGATTATTGATTTAACAGTCTTATATAAAATTGTGAACGTGAAAGTTGACTGTAGTGACTTATTACAATTACTAAAATTTAATATTCCTTCTCGTTTGCCTCAATAAAATACTTTATTAATATATTACAGCTTTATATATTGTATTCCTTATTTTTATGTATATAATATAATAATAATATCATATAATATAATATAATTAAAAGTTAGCAATTTATTAATTTTACGTTTCTTCATTTCTATTTATAAAATGCTAACAATTTACATATATGAGCAAGCTGTGGTCTCCTATAATTGAAGGAGCACACATATTGTGTTAAAGTAACATTGTTCTTTTTTTTAATTTCTTTTGTGTGTATCTTTTGTTGGAGATCCTAAATAAAATAAAATAAAATAAAAAAATTAAAATGTTGAAAGTCCCTCGACAATCTATTCATTCGAACCACTTCTACCAGCTCCAACATGATGATTTTGCTGTAAGTGGGTGAGGAGTTGCTTATCACGCTGATTCTAGATGATACTGCCGCATCAGGTCAAGTTTACTCAACTATATTTTTTTAATATCATCCATAGTATAGTCAATTTCGATTAGACCAGTGGAAGTCGTTCAAATTTTTTCAACGATTAGAAAAGAGCTAATAACCTTGAAACTATTAAACAAATCGTCATCCATAATATGACATACTTATTCTAGTTATTTTGATTTTAAAATCAAGATTTAGTATTTTTAATCGATTTAAAAAAAATAGTAACTGTAATATTGAAAATATACCTTTTGAAATGAAAAAAAAAATATTCAAATAAGAAATGACAAAGTTTTGAGGCAACAAACAAAAAATAACATACACTCTCTATTGAGAACCTCCTTTTTTCGTTGGTTGAAAATTTACGAAAAATCACTTGAAGAAAAGGAATGCCAGATTTCACACGAAATTGCGGCTAAATGTTGACGCAACATTGGAATGATCAAAACGCGTTATGGACAGAACGTGCGATAGAACATCATACCAACGTAAATTCATTCTAGTTAAGGTAACTGCATTAGATACTACATTCACAACTTAACATTTGATTATTAAATAATGAATTTGAATTAGAACATATGTATTTGAAAATCTGTTACTTATTTTAGTATTAAATTAACGATTATTAAAAATAGAAATAAATGATCCTTAAAAACGTGTTTTAGACATTATACAGGATGATTTTTTTAACTGGGCGTAGAAGGTGGAGTTTGTATCTATAGAGATTAACAATGCTTGAGAAGATTTGGTGCCAATTTTGATAAAAACTTAAACTACTTCGTTAGGTTTTTGAAAAATAATTTTTCTAGATAGGAAGCAAACTTGCAGATTTGGAAAAACAATGTCACAGCTGCTAGTGTTCTTAATAAGGATCAAGTTCTGGGACTATACGAGATACCTATATGTATATTGACTGTCGTTTCAGGGAGATAATTTATATAACAACTAGTAACTGACAGTACACTTCTCATTTTGATGTATTTATATAAAAAAAAAATATTTATAAAATGAAATTGTCCCACCTGTATTAAGATCATTAAACACAATGCGCAATAAAATATTATGCTTTAACGTTATTCTCGTTATGAATAGTGAATTGAGTACAATACATATACCCCCGAAATGAACTGAATCGATAAGTAATGATTCTCTTTGGTAAACATAATCATTATTTTTAATAATTGAAGCAGTATAAAATATACATACATATAATTTCATGTTCATTATTGTTACGTCGGTTTTCATGATAATTATATTTCTAAAGTTTGGCCTCAGACTTTTATAAAGATTTACATAAGCCATTTCTCATTGCTTTACACCTGAATGAATTTACTATCGGTGCTTTATTTGTAACATTCCCAGCCTTCGTAACTAATTAGGACGTATCTCTTACTATGTTACAAAGTTGTTTTATATCGTTCTCGAGAGAAAAACTTACAAATAAAATTCTCGCCCTATTAAACGTTAATTGTTTAAGTAGAAGTTAAGAGTTTTCTTAACATTTTTATTATAGTTATTCTAAAATTAGTTAATGAAAATACGAATAATTAAAATATTATTAACAATATCAACAATATTTTAGAGCAACATACTATTAATTAAAGCTTCTTAAATTATAATTGCTAGAATGAAAACTGACACCTTTTTTGTATACTGTAATACTATCGACCACAGGATCGCCTCGTGGTTAGAACGAGTCGATCTCAACCGGTGATCGCGGGTTCGAACTCTGACTAGTATTACTGAGATTTCAAGAGCTAAATTTGCGTTTAAATCATCTCGTGCTCCACGGTGAAAGTAAACACATACATATATATCCGCCAACCCGCAGTGGAGCAGCGTGATGGATTAAGCTTTAAACCTTCTCCTTAATAGCAGAGGAATCCTTTGCCCAGCATTGGACATGTACAAGCTACTTTAATACTAACAAGAAGATTTTCTCTTCACCCAACGGCTTAAAAAGATTGAGCTTAGTTCGGAATTTCTATGGGAATGACACCAGAAATATCGATGTAAAACTATTTATCCGATTTCAAAAAAAAATGGAAAGTAGTATAATTGGTATATAATATTTGTAATAGTCGAGTTATATTTATTATACTTAAAATAATTTAATATAGCAATAAAATATTAAATTAACCCCATTTTTTTGCCGAAAATAAAAATACCGTTTTCAATATGACAGTTAATAAAATATTTTGCGTTCAATCACACGGAGAGAATTTATCCATAACAATTACCAGCAAACTATAAATTGGAAGATGTCAAACAAGCTATGGAGTAGTTGATATATGCTTAAAACATTGTGACGTAACATTAATTATGAATCATGACAGTTTATTAAATTATGAACTTATGCTTGAGTTATTAAACCGCAAAAATAACAAATTATTATATCATTTCACATTTTCATTAATAATTTATTGCTTTTAAATGTAAAATAAATAAAATATTTCATTGATGTGAGTTTTGTGTCGTAAAATTCGCTAGGCAAAGGCAAAGCTCCTTTTTAAGACTTTCCATACCAAAAGGTCTTATAGATTAAATGAACGTACATAGACATATTACTCATTAGACGTTTCGCCACGTTAGGAGTTTCGATCGTAAACCAAAAAAAAAATTGTCTTTTCCAAGGGAACATAAAAAAACTTTTTCGAAAGTCAGTTAGAAATATGACTCAATATCACAAATCTACGATAATAGATGGCGCTGATAAAACTCAAGAGTATTTGTTTCAAATTAAAGCGATCTTGTAAAAAATATTCAAATATCTAAGGATCCAAATTACACCAGCATATTGACTGTATCTAATATAACGTCATTACCGCGACTTACCTTATTAACAGTGATTAAAACAGCGTCCCGTGGCGCGTGATAACGACTAATGATCATTACCAGGCTTTGTTTGTTTCGGATTATTGTCCCTGCTTACGATTGTGACGCCTCGAATATGTTAAAATTATCGTCATCTGTATTTACTTTGGTAATTACGATTATATGTGCGGGAAGAACGCTTTGGCTTTGTATAGAAGTTCAGAAAACATATTTGTGGTAATTCAGTTTGCGAATTCATCGTTGTATGTATAACTAGGCTTCGTCCATATCTATATGTACATTATATATATAATTAATAAATTGTGCTGACTGACTGATTCATCAACGCAAAGCCAAAACCGCTGTTGCTACAAACTTGAAATTGGCAGTCGATTTTTGTTGGAAATGCTTACAACAAAAACCAACTTACAACAAAAACAAATGCAAATTTATGTGAAACTTATTCCGAAATAGCATCTACTAGGTACTCGTTATTTTTTTTTTATTTCAAAATAATTCAGAAGATAATAAACCTCGTTAATGCAACTCTCATAGCCAATATAAAACAAATTTTCAACCAGTAACACTTACCAAGATAACCTAACACAAGCTGTGGTGTCAATAAATAAGTCACTGACAGTATTTAAGTTCTTTCAGGTGTAAAAGCAATCATAAACAAATAATATAAATCCATGAACAAATGTTATGAATTTAATTCTTTCCTAAATCTATACAGTAACAAAACAAAAAAGCACACACATTTCTTTATCAATAAATTTTCTTAAGGATAAATACTCCATTGTCCCCAAGCTGGTAATGATACAAGCAATTATTTCTGCAATATATCTTCGAACAGAACAATACGCAGAACTGATAAAATGGACGAAAATACCTGGCGAACGAGCGCCGCCTAAAAGGATGTAAGAGAATGTTTCCATTACTAAACAATACCGGGTTTGGTGTGATATTTTAGACAGAGAAATAATATATAGAAATACATATAATCTTAAATATGAAATATCGCTTTAATATGAGGGATTATTTCGTTTCTTTTTTTCTTTTCGTTTTCTTTTCCAAAGATGAAAACAGTAAAAATTCAATCATCTCATACTCACTTTTAGTAACGTAATTTATGTAATTTATATGGAGGATATAATTCTACCGTTAATATGCTTAAATATAGTTAATAAAATAGACATAAGTGTATATAATTCATTAGACCAGAGAAAAATCCGAAAAGACGACAACACGCAACCGGTAATCTTTTTAGACACAAGTTAAAAATAATATCAAAATAATTACATTAATAAGCCAAACCTCAGGCTAAGAATATTTTTGACTTGCCGTTTTACGTAATTTGAGGAGACCTTATCGGTTAATCTTAATGAGACTAAATAAGTAAGCCAAAAACTCAAAACAAATACATTTTCTTTCCCGTATATTTAAATTAAGAAGAACCAAAATCCTCGATCAGTTTTAAGAAGAAGAAATGGAAACAAGTCAGCAACTTTACGCAGTATTGGGAGGCTCACCCAATTTGCATTTATTACTCGCACGTACTGTTGTCTGTGGACCGGCTATTTAGGAAAAGCTGTATTGTCCGGTGTTAGATAATTGGCCAGCGATACGGAAAGAATTTTGTAATAGAACCGGATAATGGAAAATGTATTGGTTAGGAATTTTTATTATTTCTAAGGTATTTAAAAAGGGAAACTGGAACCCTAATAAGACTTCTATGTTGGCTGTCTGTCAGCTGTGTAAATTTTAAACTTTAAAGATAATGCAATCTAAAGATAATGGTATTTTTCTCGCATATTTTGACCATTTCAGCGTTTTCCAACAAAATCTAAAGTATTTCCCAATAATCTAGCAACAAAAAATTTAGGAAGAAGTATTGGTATAAAGATCACCAGCCGATAAACATTTGCAGCAACAGAAAAGACTCAAATATGTTGTCGGCTTAAAATGGGAAAAAGGTGAAAAGGTGTATGGTGTAAGGGAAGAGATTTAGGAGGAAATCAGGATTTAATATATTTGATTATCTCGTCAATTATATCTCGTTATTTATATCGTCAATTTACTTTGTCGTGTCAGTTCCCTGTGAAGCTACCACTTAATAAATAATTTTTTTTCACTTAATTTTTATTACCTAACGAAGAACGCAAGACCAAATCCTGACGGCGAAGGAAAATATCATGAATATATCGTTTTTCTGAAACATATACACATGTATTTAAAGGAGGTAAAATTTGCTTGTAGGTTTGTATGTAATGGTAATCTGTGAAACTACTGATCCAATTCGAAAAATTCTTCTTGCGTTGGATAGCCCGTTAATGGAGAAAGGTTAAGCTATATTACGTCACGCTACGTCTCATGAGCGGTAAGCAGTAAACATAGACGCGAGTAAAATCGCGAGAGGCAGCAGACAGCAGATATAGAAAACCATATAATGAAACAATGTAGTGAATTTAGCAACTTGCTAACCGAACACGACGCCTTTTCCCAGCAGTGGGACGTTTAAAGATGACTAAATTCTGTGTTTTAACATAAAACGTTTACATAACCACGTACAGTTTAGAAATATTCGCATTTACGAATGGTCCATAACAAAGGGCCGGACGTTTCTCAGCGTGGCTTTTATTAAACGTCTGATGTAGTTTGTCACTGGCACAATAAAGGATCGTGGTCTGTGCAGGTATGAGACGCGTTGAGGTAAGTGGCTGTTTACCGTAGCTACTTTAATTATGAGAAAACAGGTTTTTGAAATTGGAATTAGCGTTAATATAAAAGTAAAGGTAAAGTAACAGCCTGTATCCTATTGCAGGGCAAAGGCCTCCTCTTCCACAAGCAAGAAGGTTTAGAGCTTAATCCACCACGCTGCTCCACTGCGGGTAGGCGGATATACATGTGTCAGAATTTTTTCCGGCATATGCAGGTTTCCTCATGATGTTTTCTCTCACCACTGAATACAAGATGAATTTAAACACAAATTCAGCACTTGAAAACTCAGCGGTGCTAGCAGGTTAGAACTCGCGATCATTGATTGAAATCGATTAATATAGCTTAAGATTTTCTTTTTGTGAGATCGATCGTGTTATTAGAAATACAAGTATATGTTTATCGAACCTTTTCGTACTGTTAACCTTCTTGATTTTTTAAATACATGTAAAGAAAACCTCTTTAAGTATTTATGTCAATTTCTCTTATTACTTTTTAGGGTTCCGTAGTAAAAAACGGAACCTTTATAGTTTCGCCATGTCCGTCTGTCTGTCTGTCTGTCTGTCTGTCCGCGGCTTTGCTCCGAAACCCTTAATACCAGAAAGCTGTAATTCGGTATGAGTATACATATGAATTACGCCGAGAAAGTCGTACAATAAAATCTTAAAAATATTTTTTTTCAGGGTGTCTTCCCTATGTGTTAAGAGAGACCAAAAATTCTTTTTCTCATTTATCCCATGTTGTGGGGTATCGTTAGAAAGGTCTTTTAAAAATGTTATAGGTGTGGGAAAACTATTTGTCCAAACGACGAACTGTTTCCGAAATATTAAGCTTTGAAGTGTCAATTTTTCTTAGAGTCAAGTGTCCCCCCCCCCTCTACCCACTAAACTGTTGCGTCTAAAAATATGAAAAAATTCACGATAGTGGTACATATAATGAATTTAAAAGTAAAATAATCACGGCTATGTGGGTTCTTATGGTTATCGAGTTATAGATGATCTAAGTAAAAATAAATATTTCACTTTTTAAAGCATCACATTATGTAAATATTAATAATTTTAAATTAATATATGAATTTAAATGAATAAATAAATAAATATTTAATAAGTTTAATTTAAAATAAAATATAAAATAAGGTATAAAACAATGTCTCAATAAAACATGTCGCGAGTGATTCTGATTCGCGCTTATGAAGTTTTCAACCAAATCTCCATATATTTCATAGGCGCTAATCAGGAAGGAAAATTATCGGCGCTAAGTATATTTTACAAGTGTTAGAATAATAAATAATCGACGAACATATAAAGTTCAAAATCGTTAGTATTCACATTCAAACATTCATTTTACATTAAAAATATTTTAATTAAAAATAATTTTATAATAATAAAAGGTTTAAAATTGTAAGTACGTATATTGTATAAACTGACTTAAAAAAGGAAATTCCCAGTTCGTCGTTAACTTTTTTACGAAAATAGGTACTCGAAGATTGCTTGACCGATCTTGACAATTCTGACAACTACGGAACCCTACATTGTGCGTGGCTCGACACGCACTTGGCTGATTTTATTATTGTTGACTTTGAATTTGAAATTTATAATTATTAGAATTTCCTTAAGATATGCAATAGACCTGAAACAGAGGCTTTAAATGTTGTTCCTTTAATTTTTCAGGTAAGATAATATTAATATATTGTTATTAGTTTTATGTAAATTGTAAATGAGTGTTGTAAAATTAAACTTAAATTTTTCAGACAAACGTAATTTTGTCTTTATTTTGATAATAAGACTAACATCATTATATACAGACTAGATTTTTTTTAAACCTACAAAAAAATTTTTTTTTTCTATAAATTTATCTTAAACTAAATGCTCATAATATATGATAGACTTTGATTAATAAAATAAATATGGCATGTTTCATTATACAAGATCACCGATATGTACATACATATATGTATATTAGCTAAGATATATGTATAAAACACAATATTACTTTTTAAATTCTAAAACCGCGGTTATTTTTGCCTCTATATAACCTGAAGCAAACATATTTTTTAAAGTTCTTGTATTTTTTTTAATCGCTGACATCTACGTACCATGCAGGAAAGGTCAGAAAGATAAAGCGCTTTTCAGCTGGTTCCCGTCTTTGAAGTTTATAGCAAAGAGGTTATATGTTTAGTTCCTGTCACTAAAGGTTTACGTTTGAGAATAATTTAAATTAAACTTGCTACACTTTGCCTTAAGCTTGTGATAAAAAAGTAAAACTGACTAAAGTAAAGTAAAGTAATGAATGTTGAGAAAATTGTAAAAAATTCTGTTCTGTACTTTGTATAAGTCTGTTTAGATGTTTTTATTTAGATCATTTCTTATTATAAGTTTTATAGGGAGGGAAATATATAAACATTTTTTTTATCTACATTATATAGCTCAACGATAGTCTCACGTATCATAATCAGTCATCGATATCAAGCTTTCTGGGTGTCAATAGACCTTACAATATATCCATAGTTAAATATAGTGTCATTGATTTTGACACAGTATTTATTTTAATAATCACGGAAAAATTAGTTTACTGAATGTGAAGAAATTTTTTTGTATGTAAAAAATTATAAAAAATACCCTTACCAAATAATTTTATAAAACACTTAAAAAATGAGTAACTTACAACAAAAAAAAACATGATATAATATAAAACTAAATAAGACCCTAACTTTAAACTAAATTACATAATAAGACAGTGTAATACTTTTACGAGCACAATTTTTTTCTAGCGCAACCTTGTAGTTCAGCAATTTTCTAACCTAAGTACAAAAACCTTAAAACAACTTAAAACATTTTCCACCGACTGCACACAGCTAGTGGTATTATAGAATAATTTTCTTGGTAGCGATAAGAAACTCAATTTTAATTAAGTTGGTACGAGCAACGTATAATTCCGGGACTAGATGCACTAACAATAAGTTTTGCTCTGCAGAGAAAGGGTTAAAAGTTTATAAACACAAAATATGGTGTAGTCAAAATAATTTATGAATAGCACGAGGTGAGTATTAAGGAGAGCGCAGACCGAAACTTTTGGGTGTACTTTTTTATCGATATAAATCATGACCTACACGAAATTCTCAACACAACACGCTCCAAAAGTCTGCTAAACAATTGATAGAAATTTTATAAGAGCACCCAGATGACCTAGTGGTTAGAACACGTCGATCTTAATCGATAATCACGGGTTCAAACCCTGGTTAGCTCCACTGAGTTTTCAAGATAAATAAATGATAAATATATAATCAATAAAGTTTTTTAAAGAGATGTCTTCCTTCTTCGTCGAAACTACAGGTGGTCGAAAGGCTGGCGGCTACCTTGGCCAGCATATCAGTGGGCACCTTGTTTCACTGTGACATCGATAGTTACTTAGGTTTAATATAGTTATTATTCATTTCTCTTTATTTTTATTTTTAATAAAATTATTTGGTTTTGTAAAACAAAAATCAACAGTACTTAATCCATTTTAAACTATAAGTACGAATATCCACTGTATAACAAATTTCGATTTTCAAATATAAATTTCAAAATCACCACTGCTAAATGCGTATCAGATACCAGCAAACGATAGCTTTCCCTTTGTTATCGAACAATACAAGCTATTGTTGTTCGACGCGGAGTAACGGCTGCAAATCTGGTGCAAATTAGTCCCGCTCTGAAACAACATTGGAAAGAAGTGTTAATTTTGAAAGGAACTCGACGGAATTATAATTAGCTATGAAGATACCTCTTTGATATTGAAAGTTAATGTTGTCGACAGAGCAACGTTATTTTTAATCTATGTTGAGTGTTCATAACGTTTAATGACATTTATTTATATTTAGCATTATTGGGCAGAATGCATTATTATCTTGCTCAATGTCATATGACAGAAAAAGGAGAAAAAAATTGTAATTAATTATTTTTAATAAAATTATTGTAAATGAATTAAAAATAAGTTATAGAAGGCATTTCAATTATTTACTACAATTGTGATATGATATGCAAATACCCAGCCGTAACAAAAAGTTCCAATACATTGAGAAAAAGTTTGAATGTGCTTATTAAACCCAGTAACCACAGAACCCATTTTAAATACAATGGTAGCAACCATTTGAAAAGCACATTTTCTAAATTGTCATAAGTTATATTTTATGAATTCATGTGTATTATTTTATAACAAAATGTACATTTACAGAAGCGTGCTTTGAAATCGAATCGGGTACTTTTTAAAAAAAATTTAATAACTTATCTATGATTTTAAAATATCGTTGGTGAGGTTGTGTTTCAAAACATATCCTTAGTGTTTGTTTTATAGACAGATAAAATATTTTTAATTGTACACCAACAAAAATATATAAAAGGAACTACAAAAAAAAATAAAAAGTACAAGAGGCAAATTTATCTAACCGATAAGCTACACAGCTATATATATTTAGAGCTTATTAATACAAAATTTCTACTAAATCTATGTAATATTTTAAGATGTATTAAATTGTTCAAAATTTCAACCTCCGAGCGTGAATAAGGTTTTCGAATTTGTTGGAAAATTAATTTATTTATAATATGTCGAATTAGGTTGAATCAACAACTTGCTTAACATATTATTTTATAATAACGATATAGAAAATATAAATCATTTTTATAATTCAAATAATTTAATTAAATTGCAAAGGACTCCTGATACTTTTTTAAGTAAAATTCCGTTTAACTCTAAAAAAACTACAATCAATTCAATGACCCCATTCTGACGAGGCCCAACGTGATACCTTTCTTGTAAGTTGGTGACGAATATGTATTCTGCTGATTTCGTATGGTGCAGCGTCAGGTCAAGGTCCTATCACTCACAGTACCTACAGTAAATTTCAAATTGATCAGACCAGGAGAATTTGCTCATATCCTTTCAACGAGTAGAAAAAACTGATCATCGTCTAATGGATTCCGGACATATCTTGATAAAATAAACAAACTCGATCAAAGCAGCATTTAAAGAGAAAAACCCTCATCGAAATAGCATATTTACATGAGAGTTACACTGGCACTGAACAATACACAGATACACACAAAATTCTAAAAAGACAATATACACAGACATAAATTCTAAAAAGGTCATTTTTGAGTCTACATACAAATAATTTAATTACATTAATACGTGTACATATATACTGATACAGCTATGGGTATATAGAGAAAAATAAATATCTTAGCGATATAGTACGTTGACCTTAGTAAACAAAATATCTTAATTATTCACGCTAAATTTTGATGTAAATTATTAAAACTTATAGAAAACATTTAATATTAAACATTATGTTTATACGAAACGTTCTATAAGTTTTATAAAATAAATCAAAATATACTTTATTCAAATAGGCTTTTACAAGCAAAAAATTAATTAAAACAAAAAATTAATTAAATGAATTTACCACAGGTTCGGAATGTAGATCCTACCGTGAAGAACCGGCAAGAAACTCGATAGTTACTATGTTAAAAAGTTTTACAATAGGTACACATTTATGAGTTACAAATATATTAAATACACTGTCTGAATCCAGCTTATACTAAATCCAAGCATCTTTAACATCTATGTGATCTTGAAGAATTTCATATTATTATTAAAGGCTCATTTATTTTTACTTTAACCTGATATTTGTCGACATTTTTATTCGCGTTTAAGGTAACAACTCGTTTATAGTTGATATTTATTTTTACTTGTCCTATTTTTGAAAATTAATTTTCATGATAATATTTAATTATTTGACAGATACGTTGGCACAGTGGTCACTGCAAATGACTGTAGCGCTAACGGTCGCGGGTTCGATCACGCACACGGCAAATGTCTGTATTGGCCATACGGATGTTTGTCGTGGTCTGGGTGTTTCTGTTAGTGTTGTGTGTTTCCGGACCCCCGACACAAGGTCACAAAATCTTAATGGGGGCCGTTGAGTGTGATGCGTTTATTTATTATTTATTATTATAAAAAATAATTCAGTTTAATCATTCGGTTGACATTTTCTCATATCTAACTCTTATGTGTGGTTGGTAAAATAGACTGTACGTACTTCAAATTGACAACTTATCGAATTTTTTCGAATTGAAATTCGTAACTATAGGAGAAAAGGATTGTCATTCATTTTAAATTACTTTTGTTATAATTGTTTTAATAAATAATTGTTCTGTACTAATAAATTTTATGCTAATATTATAAAGAGATAAAATTTGTTTGTCAGTTTGTATGTAGAGGTCAATCTCTAAAATTACCGATCCTATTTGAAATAAAGATATGTCTATATTATATCACGCTACGGCTTATAGGAGCGAAATCATAACCATAAAACCATTATAATAATCGTGAGGGGCAGTTATTATATAATAAAGAGAAAACTAATTTTGTATTTGCTAAGCAAACTCCGGAACCATAAAACCTCTTTTAAAATAGTGGTACCATTTGAAAGGTACATTATTCTAAATGTTTATAGGCTATATTTTAAAAGGAAATCTAAATTAATGCGAACGAAGCGAGCAAAAGCTAGTCTTAAATAATTTTCCCCGGAGAGTGCAAAATATCCATGTTTTATCCTTTTTTATATTTTTGTTTTATGATATGAAGATATACAGATATTGTTTTATAAAACATTAGGTGGTGCTTGTGAATGCAAAGTCTCAGCCCGATCGGTTTAAAATTGACAAAGTTTCATAGAAACTTTCATCCTCTATTTTATCCCCTTGGGGGTAGAATTAATCAAACTCCTTTTCATAGCAGATTGCTACGTCATAACATATACCTGCATGCCAAATTTCAGCTCGATCCGTCCAGTGCTTTCGGCTGTGTGTTGATAGATCACTATGTAAGTCAGTCAGTCTAAAACAATACATTCTTTTTACCTTAGGTATATTGTCCTTTTAATTATTTGAACCCAATAAATCTATATCAAATTGTATAAAGGGTTAAACGGGCAATCTCTACAATTATTAATCTTTAATTATCGCTGTCGTTTATAACGCCCAGTCAGGGGTTCCCCAGACAACGAACGAACAATGTCCAACATGCTAACGATCACACTATAGCAAGGACAGGGGGTGATAGTGAAACGCTATCAAAATATGCCAAATTTTAAGATTTAATTTTTGACTTTAGTATTAAAACCTCTTTTAATTATCAAATTATTATTTCTATAGCGATAGTTATACACAATAAGCCCCCTGGTTATCATATATGCTGTCAAAAAAGAAAAAAAAAATATATTTAAATTAATGAACCGGTTCTGAATTGATTCCATCAAGAAGAACCGACAAGAAGACAGTAAAGTAAAATCCTATAAATATCCCACTGCTAGGCAAAGGCCTCGTCTCCTATTAAGGAGAAGCTTTAGAGCTTAAGGTTTGGATTATGTGTCAGAATTTCTCCCGGCACATGCAAGTTTGCTCATGATTTTTTCTTTCACCGCCGAGCTCGAGATGAATTTAAATACAAATTTAGCACTTGAAAACACAACTGTGCTAGATGGGGTTTGAACCTGCGATCATCGGTTGAGATCAACGTGTTCTAATTCCTCGGAAATTTTCTTCCTTTCCTCAATTCCTCAAGAAAACAGTAATCAATTAAAATCGATTCCATTTTAAACAGATATCACATTCCCAAAACACCCCTACGAACACCTCAGAAACATATTTATGTAATGCAAAAGCTATGCTTGTAATTTCCGCGTTCACTCGCGGTTGTATAAATTTACGCTGTCGACGCATACCAGGAATGAGGTTTTAATGTTTGAGGGGTGTTTATCAGACGTAAGGAACCCTCTCTATATTGAAGTACCCTAACGTTTTGTAATTAAGCCATAAATAGCTTGGATAATATATTACATTACTTAACTATGACTGTTTTGTATTATCAAGTAAAGCTTTATTGCAAATACAGTTTTTGTTGCTCTGAGGTATAAATATGGTGTTTTACCATACAATGGCACTGCAAACGAAAACACATGGTAGCATAAGTGACATCGTAGTTGGTAGAGTTCTAAATGAAAGAGTTTTTAACCGACTTCCTAAAAAAAATTTGCTTTTCTTTTCGGCTCTTTGGCAAACGCGTCTTAGAAATATAGGCTAACTAAGTTGCTCGTAGGCTATATTTTATATATTAGAGAACCTTTAAGACTAATGTTCATTAGTTCATTAGTTCATTAGTTCATGATGAAACAACATGATTGAGATCTTATCGAATACCTTTAAACAAGCAAATGTATATATTCCATAATCTGAATCTTGTAAACGCATCGAACGATTTTCATGACATTTTATGTGCACGCGTTTTGGGGACAATAAATCAATCAAGAGCCGAGATGGCCTAGTGGTTAGAACACGTCGATCTTAACCGATGATCGTGGGTTCAAACCCCGCCTAGCAACGCTGATTTCTCAAGTGATAAATTAGTGTTTAAATTCATCTCGAGCTCGGCGGTGAAGGAAAACATCGTGAGGAATCCTGCATGTGCCGGGAGAAACTCTGACACATGTATATCCGCCAACCCGCAGTGGAGCAGCGTGGTGGATTAAGCTCTAAAACCTTCTCCTTAATAGGAGAAGAGGCCTTTGCCCAGCAGTGGGATTTTACTTTATTAATTTTTTAAATCAATCTAGCTAGATTTTGTTTTTAGGAAACGTTGTTTTATCAAGATCGAAAAATATTATAATTAATTCCAAAGAACACAATCAACCATAAAAAAAATCTCAAGCAAAGCTCAGTCAGGTACTTTTATTTATTTAATAAGCACTTTAGTGGTAAAAATATATATATTAATATATTTTTTTTGTAAATCCAATAATGTTTCTTTAATTTTCATCGGGATTATTTTTCATTAATTAAAACGTATAAGCTCACGGTAAGTTATAACAGCGGAAATTCTTCACCATAATTGAAAAGGAAGATAGGAGGCTCCAACCAGCAGTTGGGTGTTCCCAAGCTGTTACCGTAAAATATACGCCTTAGCCAAGCCAAGTTTGACCACTTTAACTGTAGTTGCAACACTTGAAAAGCCGCAAGTTTCTACTAAGAACATTTTGTACGAAAAAGAAAATAAAATGTTTGGTAACTTTTTTAGAAGACTTAGTATGGGTCATGTGTTTCTTAATTACTATTTTCTCATGAGTATTAAAGGTTGAAGAATGTTACAGTAAAATTCATTCCTAGAACATTCATTTTTTACAACGACTGTTCCTTATCTTGGAATTTCGACAATATTTAAAGGGTGATAAATGTAATTTTGATTGGTAACTTACAAGTGCATAGTGTTCAATGATTAACCAACGTTTTGGTTTGATTATATTTACATCTTAAATGTTATAAATAAAATAGAGTGGGAATCGTCTTCGTTAGGGGCTAATTGCAATTGTAAACTTTACTTTTATAACCTATATAAAACAACTTTAACCTCGTAACCACGTAAGCTGTGAGTATTAAAATGTCACTGACAATAAATTCTTTTAGGTGTCGAAACTATAATATCTATCTAAATATTATGAAAGGCTGTGAGCAAAACTTACAAGTGGTTCTCGCTTTAGACTTTTTTTATTAGATAGTCAAAGATTTCCGTTTAAGTCCACCAGAAGACACCGTGTTTATCTAGTGCACTCCCTTTTTTACAGAATATTAAAAAATTAAATTTATTAAAAAAAAAATCATAAACTAAATCAGCTAATCTGAATGAAAATATCAACTTCCAAAGGGCTCTTACGGTGAATAACATTAAAATTGATCAAATAGTTTCCAAATTAGAAGCTCCCACAATCTTCCGTAATGAAGGACGGTAAACAAATACCTTTTCAAACTAACGAATTAGGTTGTTAATCCATTAAATCTATAATACCTTAGCAATGACGAAGCTAGGAACATTTATGTCGAATTTATAATGATTATGAAGTATTTATTTATGGAAATTATTATTGAATATCGAGCTCTCCAATTATAACCGGGATTAACAGCGCAAGAACAAAAGTAAACACCAAATGATCCAAAAGTATCTAAATTGCTACTCAACAGAGTAATACTGCTGGCTTACCACACTCCCATCATAATTTATAAAATGTGGTTTTAATAAAAATCCATTACAATATTGCTTTGAAAATGGTAGCAATAGTGGTGACAGCGAGCAAATGTACTACTGCTGGGCAGGCCTGCTCTCTTATAAAGGAGAAGGTTTTAGAGCTTAATCCACCATGCTGCTTCACTGCGGGATATGCTGCGGGCATGTGGGCAGATACATATATCAAAATTTGAATGATATATGAAAATTTATTTTTGATGTTTCACAATTTCAGCACATGCAGATTTCCTATCGATGTTTTCCTTCACCGCCGAAATCTAGATACATTTAAATATAAATCAAAGCACTTGAATACTCAGCAGTAATAGCCGGGTCTTGAACCACCGACCATCGGTTGAGATCGAAGTGTTTTAACCACCACGCCATCTCAGCTCATGAATATGGTACTTTAATATAATATAACAACGAGAAAATTAGTAAGCAGCTATATATTATATTTTGGTAAGAAAGGTCTTGTTAACAAATTCCATAACGAAAATCCCTTTAAATATTTTACGAAAATATTCCCACCACTTTAATAAAGAAATCGATAGTTTTTTAAACAGACATTCAAAGCTACATTAGCACTGTAAAATAAGTGGAAAACCACCCGAATCAAATACAAAATGCGTCTCTAGGTCTAATTAACACCTTTGTCCCAAACGAAATGAAGACATGACTGTAACATTGGTCATAATTTCAGAGAAATTTAAACTTTATTACATTGCGTTAGGGTTTGTTCGAAAGTGTAAAATGGGCGCACCTAACGGGTTATACCGGGATATAAATTAATTACCCGAGCTGTTCGGATTCGCTTGATGTTGTGAAAACAATTTGAATCCATAATTAAAACATCGAAATAATATTTAAACAGGTAAGGTTCACGTTTGTATGGTTATAATGAATAGTGGCTTAATTTTACGTCGTAATTACCGTAGTTTTGCTTATCTTTCTTATAAATTTTGGTTGTTCATCTTTATTATTTTGTCTGTATATATGTAACAAAAAAAAATGGATTTTGATACAATTTTTATTGTTTAGGAACTGTTGAAACGGGGATGGTTCTTAGCTATAATTTATGAAGACCTGTTTAAACGTTTGAAGGCTAACAGCTTTTTTCTACTTATGGAAAGGATCTCAACTTCAAGTGGTCTAATTAGCTCAATATTTTATATACTATAATATTAAAATAACACAATTCCATAACCTTCATCTGATACTGCAGCGTCATCTGGAATTCGCAGGATACACTACTCAGTAACTTACAGCAAAGTATCGTGTTGAGGCTCGTTGAAAAGGTCTAAATGAATAGATTTAAGTTTTTTTTAATTTTATTTATATTTTATATTAATATTGCAGCAAAATCATATCACAAATTTAGCCACTGTTGATACGTTGACACATGCTTATAGCTTAATAGTGATGATGAGACAGTTTATATCATGTTGTATTTAAAAGTATTATTAAAAGTTTAATCACACAGATTTTCCAATAATACAATAGGTAGACCACCTTCCGTTTGCAATAATTCTGTTACCGCTATTATTGCCAAGCGTATACAGCACTTACTGGTACTTAATAAGACTTATTTTCCCACGACTGAAATGGTGAACGTTAGAGGGTCAATTAATCATGTTTACAAGGCAAATAATTGTCTTTCGCCGCCATTTGTATATTTGAAGAGATAATGACTTGTATAGATAACACGGAATTGGCCTCCCGTCCGGTCCCACAATGGTTCAGTGAGGCTGCTTTTGTAATTCGATTGTTTCCTATCTCAGGATGTATTATTAGAACCGGCTATACGTGATTCGGATTCGAGCATCCAGAGTGCTGTACCATTTACATCGGACCTACATTGGCTTAGTGTTAGCTGTTAAGTGACTTTAAAAAAAGTGGATCTGTGTTCAATATGTATATATGTACATATGTATGTATATGTGTGTGTGTGTGTGTGTGTATGTGTTTGAAATAGATTATACGAAAACAATTAATCAAATTGTTGTCGTAAATACCTTGGTGAACTTGGCTTAAATAACTCACAGTACAGAAGAGAAAGAGTATGTAAATTCCGGCGAAGGAGAATAGGTTTGACTTGAGTTGATGTCAAAATTGAGGTACGTGGTCATACTTGCACAAGCCAAATATGAGATGTTGGTCTTCAGTACAGGTAGAACTAATCTGCACTGTACGTATACCCTTTCGAATAAAAAAATAATTTTCAAAATCGACTATAAAATAACGGAGTTCTAAGATAACGAACATTAGCGTTTCAAATTGAGAACCTTCGTTTTTGAAGTCGGTTGAAAAGAATTAACCTTTGACCTGTTTTCCCTTAAGGATCAATTTTACCATTTTCCACTACGCAAAGCAAAGCTCCAATAATATTTTAAGCACCTTAATCCTATTATAGCGTTTCATTTTACGGCATTTTTCTTTTTGTTGTTTGGAAATTAACTTCAGGATTTATATTCTTTACCGATATTATAAATGCGAAAGCAACTTTGTCGGTCTGTTACGCCTAAAGCAAATAAAAAAAATGTTTTAAATATTGATTTCACTCAAAATACAGTCTTTTGAAGTCAATTAATTTATATAACATTATATATATAACATTTCAAAGGCTAGGTTATAATACAATTTCCAAAATATAAAATGTTTCCTCCATTACTTAAAAGTGTTTACAGGAATAAATATGAACACAAACCTAGCTCCAAAGTAATAAAGAACATTTATTAATATGTTGTAATTAACTCGGAATAATTGTTTTAACTCTTCGCAAAATTGACGTCGCTATCTTAGTTTTGGTGCCATTCGAATTTTCGCTCATCGTGACAAAAAGCAAAGGAGATATATTTTACAACCAAATATAATATCAATTATTAATTAAATTTAATTAATACATTTTATAGTAATATTTATAGATATTTAAATAAATTAGGAAGTACTTTATAGTTAATTTGATAATATTTTTTAACAAACGAATGGAGCAGCGTGAAGGATTTAGAGGAACCGACTTTAAAAGCAAAATACCTACTTTCGTTTACTTTAAACATATACTTGATTCAGTTACTTTGATTTTAAAAGTAAACCACTGAACCGATTTTGATAAAAAATTTATAAATCCTTTCAAACTAAAGGAGTTAACAAAGTCGTTTCAGTAATTTTCGAGTAATCGGTGAACATACATAAAAAACGTCCACGACGAATTGAGAACCTCCTCTTTAATCGGTTAAAATACATACATACATTAAGCCGAGATGGTCTAGTGTGTAGAACACGTCGATCTCAACCGATGATCGCGGGTTCAAACCGCGGCTAGTATCGCTGAGTTATTAAGTGCTTTTGTGTTTAAATTCATCTGGAGCTCGGCGGTGAAGGAACACATGCTGAGGAAATCCGTATGTGCCGGAAAAGATTCTGACACAATGTGTCAGAATCTTTTATGTATATTCACCAACCCGCTGTGGAGCAGGATCAAGCTAAAGAAGAATTTTTCATAACGTCTTCATATCATCTATACTATAAAAAAATTCTCCTTGATAGGAGAGAAACCTTATCTTTGATAGACCTTTTCCCAGCAGTGGGAAATTAATAGGCTGTTACTTAACTCTTTAAAATATATAAAAGATATTGTACTGTTCAATGACGTTGTACGAGGTTGCCAAATAGTCAGCTGGGGTATAAATAAAATTATGTATGTTCATATTAAAAAGCTGACGCTGCTGACAAGGCTTTGGCACGGCGTATTTACGAGCGTAAAGCCATTTTTATTAGGTGTTAACCTCGTTGAAGTAGTTTTAATATCTGTAAACATTTATTGAAATAAATATTAAAAATACAATTTTTTCATATATTGATGCTAATATGCAATACTATGTCAACACGGATCTCATTTCGAGAAAATGGCGTATAAAGATGTCAAACCTATTCTTAATAAATTCGTTTGAAGAATTATACATCCATCTTTTCTTTGTTATTTTACTGAAAGATAAAGTTAATTAAATGCAGATTTGTATAATGAACAATTTTATCCAATAATAAGTCTTTCAATAAATTAGATTATTGTATAAATTGAAAAATATGGAATGCGCGTGTAATTCGAAATAATCAATTAAGAAACTTTTTTCCATACTTTAAATGACTTGAAATTTTTTTGAATAATGTCAAATACATGACGTATTATGAGAACACATCAACATCTCTGAATTCAATTTTTTGTGGGTTGACACATTATTGCTTATCAGCAAACATATATAAAATAGGTAGCAAACGTGCAAATAGTACTGATGTAAAGTGGTCAATATTGCCAAGAGATATCTGCAATATCAGGGTTTAAAACTCATAAATTATAGCGCTAAGGAAACACCTCAAGAGCAAGGTTATGGAATAAAATTATGGTCTACACGTATGCGGAACAAAGGTCGTGAAGGCCACACTTTGAATGCCAACCATGCACCCAGGTGGTGTAGATGATATCAGACCAACGAACGGACGAGGACCATTAAGTAAGATATAAATATGAAAAATAATTAAATTACAGAACGAAAGTAACGAAAATTAAAAAAAAATCCCCATTTTTAAATAAAGTAATTGCGCTTGAAATTCGCCGGTAATAATCATATTAATAAAATATGGTTCCGTAGTTAATTGAATGACACGCGTTCAGGTTCAGGCCATGATAGTGATTTTATGGGGAATATGGCGTTTTTTATGTGAAAGCAATTTCTATTTTTATCTATCAATATCAAGGCATTTTTCGGTATAATTCGATAGTGACGTAAATTTCGATGGACATTTTATAAAGGAAACGTTAAGTAACATTTTGTGTTTTTTACCGACTTCAAAATAGAGGTTACCAATTCGCATACTTATACTTTTTTCTATATTACTATTTTATGTAGACGATATGGAGTTATGCCATTTGTCCATGTAGACCGATTTGTAAAATTCTTTTTTATTCGAAAGGATATTTTCAAATTAGCCTGATAGAATGTTTATTAAAATCGGTTAAGGGGTTTTGTTTTTAAATAAAAATAACTGGAGTTGAACATTTGAGTTTTTTTAAAGTCCTTTTGTACATAGAGACCTTCAAATGTCTGAACAGATCTTTATAAATTATAAAATATATTATGCTACGGTTAATTCCGATTGGATCAGCTTTCAAACGAAAGAACTACATCAAAATTAGTCCATTTATTACGGAACTACAATAACACATATGTACGTATAATAACATACAGACACAAAGACACGTAGATATAGATACATCGAACTTATAACTCTCCTCTTTCTTGGTCGGGGGCTTTAAAAAAAGGATTCAGCGACATCAGCGCAGCCGTTTTGAAGTAACAGACAATTGAACGTTTTTTGAAGCACGAAAACACTAAAGATAATGTGACAATTTTAATTTTCATCGTTAAATTAATACCAAAGAGATCACATCAACCTCACCTCAACCCGCGGATAGGGTTATTACGGACCGCAAACAACGAGCTCGCCTCATTAATGCGACCACACATGCAGAGGCTGCTCAAAAAAAATCATTATCCAACACAAAGGCATGTTCAGACTTGCCCCGCCTTTGAAAGAAACCTTTTCAGACAGCTTTCTGCTTTTAACGGGAAACCTTAAAATGCTTAACTTTTTTTTTTCTTAATTCTCTCCGGTATTTTTAATTTTAATTACGTTCTGTATTAGCTTTATACGGATGTGCGTATTAGTTTTCTACCATTTTACCCGACTGACTCAGCAGGGTAATGTTATACGCGCGTTTATATATGGTTGCTGAAAAAGCAATAATGAGTCAACCCACAAAAAGTCGAATTCGGAGATATTGACGTATTTTGATACTGCGTCACCTATTTAACATTATAAAAAAAATTGAAGTCGCATAAACCCAATAAGTACGGAAAAAAGTTTCTTAATTATTTCGAATTTCAAGTGCGTTCCATATTTTGTAATTTATACAATAATCTCAATCATATGAAAAACTTTTTATTAGATAATATATTAAATATGTTAATCTGCTTTTAATTAATTAAACTTTTTATTAAAAAATAAAAGAAAATGTGGATATAATATACTGCTTTAAATATATTTATTAGGTTTGACATCTTTAGACGCCATTTTCTCAAAATGAAGTCTGTGTGGCTTGACACAGTATTGCTTATCAGCGTCCATACGTATCATAGGGTCGTTTGTCGGGGTTTAAAATTACTTAATTTTTTTATTAATATGAAACAACTAAAGCGTTAAATACATTTCAATATACTCAAACACTTTAATTACCACCATTATATCAATTAGCTGAGTTTCACACTATCGCTATCGAAATATAAAACATTATTTGGACGCTGATAAGCAATACTGTGTCAAGCCACAAGGACTTCATTTTAAGAAAATGGCGTCTAGAGATACCAAATCTATACTTAACGAATTTGTATGAAGTCATATATATCCATATTTCTTTTACATTTTGACAAAAGGTATAATGAATAATAAGCTGATTAATAGCTGATAAAAGGTTTGTCAAATATTTTAGACTAGCTTTCGCAAGAGACTTCGTCCGCGTCGAATAGTTACTTTGGGCTACTAATGTATTATTTTGGAACAAATTTGGTTAGCATAAATAAAGGTTATAGTCAGCTAACTTTAAAAGATAGACAAATACTATCCTGGACTTTTTTTTAGAACTTTTAATGTGAAACAATTCAGTCATAAATGATGTTTACGAAACCATTTACCATTTTACCATTTACGCAGGGTACGCAGTCTAAGCTCCATCAATAGGAAACCCCGATTTTGAAACATTCTTCATTGGTGCTCCGCTTCTTCTGACCTTAGCGTGATAATATAGCCTATAGCCTTCCTTGATAAGTGGGCTATCACTGAAAGAATTTTTCAAATCGGACCAGTAGTTCCTGAGATTAGCGCGTTGAAGCAAACAATCAAACAAACTCTTCAGCTTTATACTATTAGTATAGATTATTACATATTGCAATAGAATGAGCGCACTTCAATATTAAAAACATTAAATTAAAAAACTTTTTTTCATACTTATTTAGTTTAGATGACTTGAAAATTTATGATTAATGTTGAATACTTAGCGCATAACCAGAATACATAATTATCTTCGAATTCAACTTTTTTTGGGTTGACACATTATTCCTTATCAGTAAATAAATCACCTCGCACATACGTTACGACGTCGCGTCATGTCACGTTACATCGTGGAAGTCTACGAGACGTACCGTAAAAAATCAGGACGCGACGTCACAAATGAAATTGTTGATCACATAGCCACATAGCTAGTTGACAAACAATATACTAAACAGGGGATTAATTGTGCAAAACTATGATTATAATTGAAGCTATTCTAGGGGTTGTATTATTTGTTAATATATGACGCTTGACGGAGACAGTTTTACAGAATTAGCTCCTTATTTTGATATCAACAGTTTTCAATAATCAGGGATATAAAAGATTTCTTACAGAAAAAAAATTCCCTTCATATGCCTGGTGCCTGCTGTCTACTTGTTTCTTTCTTTGAACAAATAATTTGGATCTTCTTATATTAAAAAATTTACACGAATATTAAAAATAAATGGACTATATCAAAAGAGTCTCGTGAAAAGATTTCTAAGAAATAATAATTTAAAGTATTGCACAATGTTTTTTATAAATCTATAATATTATTAAAAAGCTGAAGAGTTTGTTTGTTTGGTTCGAATAAAAAAAATATTTTTGAATTAGATAGTTTATTTATTGAAGAAGACTATAGGCTATATTACATCACGCTACGGCTCCTAGGAGCGAAGCAGTTACCATAAACGCGAGAGAAACCGCAAAGGACAGCTACTAAACAATAATATCGGTATATTTAGAGTGTTTACACACTATCCGATACGATATTCGGACGACTATTCTGATTCTTTCACATTTGTAGTCTAGAATTAATCTCACAACTGTGTTCTAAAACGCTAACATCATATTTGGTGGTATTGGTAAAAAAGCAACTGGATTATTGTTGTTAACAGATAGATAGATTATTGATATCACATTGTTTATTATATTTCTACCCTCAACAGTTTGACATATAGTTGTTAGCCGTCGCGGCGCCGTTCTTGTTTTACACTCTCGTTTTAGACTCCGGTCGGCCCCCCGTCTTAGTGGTCCGTGTTAAGATTAAGTCATAGTAACCTTTGATTATAAGCCGTTTATCCCTTTTGACCATATTTAAGACTGACCTACTGGGTAATATACCTGCCGTGTGTGTACAAGTGGTGAATTTCCTAATTTATAAACTATATGAACAAGACTATTGTGTGTGTGTGTACTATTTTATTATTACCCATTGACAAGACATAAATTTATATTAATAATTAATAAATTTCTTTAATTAATTAATCGGGCCCAGCAACAATTATAATATAAATTTAGTAAATATCCCCCTTTAATTGGTAGCAGAGAATGTAATATCGAACACACATACTCCAAAACATTTTTTCTCTTTGTGTGTGTACTATTATCGTTGTGTGTCAAATATTTATAAGAGCGCACACATAAATATATTCACATGACTACGAGTCCGTCATGCTGCATACATTCACGCAATAAGTGATAATTAGTTTGTGCCTATATCGCTAGTAGCGCGAGTGTGCAGCGCAAGAAATACGAACACATGAATTATCGATGATACATCGTGCTACCACCGTTAATTGATAGATGGCGTTAGTGGTATAATATTAGACATTAATATAAAATATTAAAATAAAATACTGTTTTACTTGTGTATGATTTGAATAAATAAAATAATGCAATATAAATTTATCTGAGTTACTTAGGGTAGGCAGTGTCTTTTTGTCTTTATGAACTGCACGCCACTGTGTATAAGCTATATGAGTGTAAAGGCTCATCAAAAGTTGATTAAAAATTTTTGCGCCAAATAAAAACACCAATTCCATACATCCATACGGAACCTCACAAACTTCTATATTTAAAATAGTAACAAGATACAAATAATGTCAATATCAGATTAACTTTTTTACGCCCGAGAAAGTATATATCATATATCATCAGCTCATCGCAGCTTAGCCCGCGTACACTTATGAATTTAATACCTAACAAAATTTCATGTATCTACACCCAGCGGTATATATATATATATATATATATATATATATATATATATATATATATATATATATATATATATATATATACCGCTAAAGTACAAACAATGTAACAAAAGCTATCGTTTGGGAGTATTACATTACAAATTAACAGCTTTGAATTAAATGCATATGAAAGTATAAATAGTATTTACATCAACAAAATATTTTTTTATTATTTTATGTCTATCTGTCTGTTTGTTCCGGCTAATCTGTTAAACAACTGAACCGCTTTTGATTTTCACTCACAGATAGCTTATGTTATAAGGAATAATTTGACTTGCTTTCATTACAAAATATTTATTTTAATTATTAATAAGGGTTACGTGACAACAAAATTGAAATAGTGAACAGTATCAGATTCAAGTAGAGAAAGTAAACATTATATAAATATATTTTTTCCTTAAATTAATGCTAGCAAACCCCGAGGGGATAGCTTTTTATCAAATATGTACACTTGTTCAGATCAGTGATATCTTATATAACTGTAGGTATATAACTTTCATACTATTCAACGTTATATCCGTATCAATTCGCAACTTTGACAAGCCCGTCAATTGACTCGTTGGTCCAAGGATAATCTCGCCTATCGTACTCACTCGCTAGCTGGTTGCTATGCACCATTGTCTAAAATGGTCGACATTCGGGTGACAATATCCACGAGCTTATAATATATAGTTATAATCACTAGCAATCCGCTCCGGCTTCTCACGGATGCAATGTACTTTTTTACGATATCACAATACAGCAAAATAATAAATTTCTAATGATATATTATTAATACGTTTCTACACTAGCTATAGAACATACATTTTAAATTTCAAGTCTCTTATTTAAAAACAGAACTTCCATTCTAACTTCCAATACTCATTTTACCCCCTTAGGGGTGAAGTTTCGTAGAAGCCGTTCTTAGCGGATGTCTACACTCTATAAAGGATCTATCTGCCAAATTATAAGTTTGTAGATTTTATACTTTTTGATATTTCGTGATAAATCGGAGTGGTATTTCGCTTTTATCTTTATACTAAGGCTCCTCGTGGTTTCACTCGCACTTAACATAAGACTTTCATAATAAAGAACAATAAAGAAATTTATATACCCCATTTTCTCCTTAGGGGTCAAGTTTCGCAAAATCACGTCCAAGTACCTCTGCCTAAAAGGGACCCCCATGCAAAATTCCTAGTACATGTAGTTTCTACGATTTTCTGATGAGTGAGTGATCTTTAGCTTATATGTATATGTATATGTATATATAGGTTAAAACGTCAAGTAAAAACTTTGTACCCCTTTTTACGAAAATTGCGCAGACGGAGGAGTATTAAATTTCGTACACTTATGGTTTATATAAGTTAGTAAAGAGGAATATTAACACTAACACACACACACTAACACACACACACACACACACACACACACACACACACACACATACTAACTATACACATATATAATATAGTTAAAGTCTAATCAAATTGAGAAAATAGATTATCTGTGGTCAATTTTAAAATCGATTAAAAAGTTGAACTACGGTCGATTTCCTATCACTAGGTGACCGCTAGTATAGCGTTGTTTTATATGTGTGTTCGATTCCTTACAGACCAAGTCTATCTTAGTGTTATGTCCCAATAAATTTGTATCGACAAATCCACCTTTAAATGAACATGTCCATTGTACTATCAGATGCTATACATTTCGGATTCGGGACGAGGGTTGAAACATAAATCGTAAGGGGACCAGCAATCGATGCGGTCGAATTTATTGCTACTATTCCTTCATTGTGTTTACTTTCAATTGTATACGAATTATTTTTTTATTTGGTACAGGATATGATCAAGTTCTGATTTATTGCGCTTCGATTTGTCTCTTTCGTTTTCTTTTGTAATGAAAGAGATAGATATATCGTCGATAAATAAACGTTTATTACTTACGTCTGCAGGCGTTCCGTTGAACCGTTTTATCCCTATTTGTATCTATCGTTTTTATATTTTGGAAAAATATATTGATTTAGATAACGTACAATTTTATACATAAGCAGATCTAACAAAATAATCTGTACGATTTTTTAACATTAATATTAGTAATACTGAGACAAAGATCGATACCTCCCACGTAAGTTATTGTAAGCCACAAAATTGCCGTTAGCGTTTTTGCTGGATACTACACGAATTTGAATTGCTTAATGCATTCAAAGTGAAAAAATACCAAAAATCTTTTTTTTTTTTCAAGGAAAGTTACAACAAAATATGCCAGAAAAAAGGCGTATTTTGTTGTAACTTTCAAACTAAAACGGATTAAAAGTGCTCTACTGTAAAATTGTAACTTTGGGGTTACAATAACTTACGTGGGAGGTATCGAGATATCTAAGACATTCTGCAAGCTTTTGTATCTGTGTCGGTTTCTCGATTTGTCTTTACTCGCAAGTTTTACTTTGCTACTAATACTATTACTATGGTTAGGATTTTAATTAAACACAATATTGAAAAGCCTAAACCCAAATAACTTCTAAGAGGAATCCCTCAATCTTGAGGACCCCTCTTCAATATAATATTTTCTTCAATTTTCGCGATTACTTCACATTGAAATCAGACTATTTTAAACGACCGTAAAGTGTTCGGAATATCATGATATTACCAATAATTAATATACGTGATTAAAATCTGTTGAAAACAGTTTTATTACAACCCCTATTCAAAGTCACCACATATTGGTAACAAAAACACATTTAAAAATTTAAGAAGCTATTACCGAACGAATATCAGCTAACAAAAAACAAGCAACTGAAATCTGAATACTCTTTTTCGAAGTCAGTTAAAAGTTAACATAAGGAACCTTCATTTGTAATTTAAATTTACAATTTCTCTATCCTTGATAAGAAAAGCTCCCTAAACACTTTCATGGTAATTTTGCCATGGAATTAACATAACTGAGCACTAAGGAAGATACTCTTAATGGGTATCGAATGAATATTGATATTAGTTTAATTATAATTAATGAGTATTAAATGAACGATATCTATAAGTATATATACATACAGCGATAGATAAAGCTGCATAATTTGTTTGTTTATTTAATAAATTTAAAATTGTTTAGAATTTGAAAAATTCTCAACTTATTATGTTTCGACGTCGCACCATGGTTCGATCCAAGACGGTAAAAAGTTAAGGTGTTCTTAAAATCTACAAAGCGCATCGTAAAAATCACAATGTGACGTCGCTACGTGTAAACAAAAGTTATTAAGTTGTTATGATTTTTTATGATGCACTTTGTAGATTTTAACAATGCGACCAGACAGAGCGCGACGTTGTCGTCGAACGCGGTTGTGTTTTGGCCATTCGAAGTATTGTTCAATTTCCTATAATTGCGGTCCCTCAAATTATGGATGCATTATTACGGGTGTCTAGACTTTGAATTTACTGAGTAAAAATATACTTTCTAGGAAACCGTGTCATTATTTGCATAGGAAAATTTAAATGATTTTATCTGAACACATAAAACGACTGCTAAATACCAGGCAACTTTATCCCAAGTAACCAAATCTTGAAATGTCTTGTAACGTTACGACGTCGTGTTGTGAAAATCTACGAAGTGCATCGTAAAAAATAGTAGCTATTAAAAACTATATCATAAAACTGTTAAACTACAAGCAATGTTGATCACATCTGTTTATATTACACAAACAGAGTAAGTCTATTCGTTCAAAGAACTCTCATAGAGTCTCGAATGTTCTTAAAGTGCACTTGTAATGTATTTGTTTAATAGTTGGAAAACTGAAAAGGTCGAACTGGTGGTGTGTAAAGGCAACATTTTTCTTGTAGCAGGTGTACCAGATTAGTTTGCTCGATACCTCTTGAGATTGTAGCTTTTCTTAATGTGACCAATACTTATGTAGGATATTTTTTTTTATTTAATTAATTGTTAGGATCTAAATTGTTTAGTTGCATTATATTTTAATAAATGAGATATATGTAATAAGTAATACAAACGTGATGACATTGTATTTTCTACAAAATAAACGTTTCTTGAATAAAATATTGTTACCACGAGTTTAGAATGTTAATTCCATAATTAAAAAATTCTCAAAGAACCTCAGCAGTTAGCCTAGAACGCTCAAATTTATAAATTCGTTACGAACGATATTGCATGATTTACATAGATTATTATTATTATGATTATGATTTTTTAACATTGATATACTTTTTTGACAACATGAAATCAGTGTGAGTTTTTAACATCGATTATATTTTTATTTTTTATTCACATAAATAATGAAAATGTGTTAAGATATCAAATTAAAACTTAAAGATATTTGCTTAATATTCACAATTAGAGCGAAAAATGCTCAACGAAATGGCGTTTAATATGTACATTTATTTTCTTTAAGAGAGATGTTTCATACCAACAATAAAACACCTTTAAAAAATATAAATAATAATAACATTTACAGTTTATATCTGAACAAATAATGTATTTTTATCATATCTATCATTTTAAATCATTAATTTCATCGTATATATTATTCATCACAATATAAAATAAAAAAATTATAATTTCGACATTTCCGTCCATCAATAAAACGTCATGGTTACCCGACGGGTGAGACTATAAATTCAGTTTCCTAGTTTCGGACCTAATTCGTTTTCCTTTATTCGATTCCAGTGTTAGCACTTTATTGGTTTTTTATAGACAAAGTGGACAATCCAATTCTACAATCGACGTAAAGATCTTAAATCTTTCTTTTAAAAGCAAAACTTGGTACATTAAGAACAACATATCGTATGTTTTATTTGAAACTAACTAACTAACGTTTCATCAGACAGGTTGGCACTGTGAGCACTGCAACTGACTGAAGCGCTAACGGTCGTGGGTTCGATCCCCCTTACGGTAAAGATCTGTAATTGCCATGGATGTTTGTCGTGCTCTGGGTGTTTGTGTTGTGTGTTTTTGGACCTTTGACATAGAATCATGAGATCCTAATGGAGGCCATTGAGTGTGTCATTGGCGTTTCTAATAAGGACCGCTGAGGTATCGGACTGTCTTCCATCATCGGTGTTAATCCTTCCACTTATAAGTTGAGTGCCTTCAAAGGAGAGTAATAGACATTTTATAGGCAAACGCATACCAATTAACACCATGCTTACCATCAGACTTGATGGACGTCAAGGTCTTGGCTATCAACCATTAAAAACTTTTGTTTGCGGCTTCGGTCGCGTTAAGATAAATTTTATTTTAAAAAATTATGGCTATTTAAATAAAATATAGCCTATGGCATTTTAGAGTAATGTATCTTCCAAATTGTACCATAATTTTTTTAAATAGGTTCATCGCTTTCGGAGTCTACTTTGTATTTACAAAATTCGCTTCGTGGAGAATCCTACAAGGAGAAACATCCAGAAATAGGAATTAATAGTTATACTAATACAAATAAATATTATAATAATATTATAATACAAATATGTGCCCCCCAGCCATCGGCATTAGAGGCACATTCAGTACACCAGAGAAGTTGTCCGCCGCTTACCAAAAAAAGAAAAAAAAATTAGACTCGATCGCTATTATATTTGACAGGATCTCCCGCTGGGCTAATCTGAAGTTTACCTAAAAATGCCATCAGCATCGCTGAAGCTGTTTTTGAGTCTACTTACACACACACAACTCTATTTTATATATACGTAGATACATAAATATATAACAGGCAATACTTAGAAGACAGCTTATTTTGAAGCTATTTTAGAACCTAAAGTCAACATATTCATCGATAAATTTAAAATCTGCAGTTTGCGATGCCTATTAAAACAAGTAGTGATTATATCAAAACATAATGTAATTAATAAATCAAATCAAATGAGAAAATATTTACCCTCTCTCGATAATAATATAAAGTAATTAATATTAACATACGCATAACTATTTATTAGCAAGACTTTATAGTTATTGAGTATAAGCACTTAATTAAGTTCTGCGGTCGCACTCCAGTAATAAGTAAAGCAATAACACTACTTGTGTGGTACAGGAGCCGATTCTATCATAATTTATTAAAAAAATTGTTGAAAATAAATGATTTCTTCATATGCTCATCTATATTAACACGTGAAGAGAAAATTTGTACCCCTTTTTTAGCTTAGTACGCGTACGGTAGAGTGAGATTTAGCATGGTTGAAGTTGTATAAAACTGAAATGTAAAAATCTAATAATGAGTGAATCTAGCAATGAGTGTTACAAAATTGTGATCTCAAATATATTAAATCTTAGAAATTACAGAACTATTACCGAATTTTGACTACTAAACGACCACTTGTTTTAATAAACAATTCATAAAATTTTCAATTAAATTTAATTCCCTACGTTAATGAATGTTAGCCGAATGCTGTAATTTTGTGACTTTAGCAAATAGTTTTGCAAATATCATATATTATTAAAAAAAGGTGCTTCGTGAGAGAATCTTATTCGTTAATATCCTTTACTGGAATAAGTATATGATCACTTTTAAGGGTTGGGTTATATGAATGTTTTTATTTTAAACTTTTTGACTATGATATTACACAGAAACCTGATAAGACACAATCATACCTCGATAAGAATCATACAATATCATTATTTTCTATATATATTCATATAAATATGTTCACCACAAACTACGAGCACACTTCCACTTCTTCGAGCAAATTCGAACTAACAATACTCACAATTCAAGTTTAATTTTACATAATATCTTTTCCACAGTCGGCTCCTACACTATACAAACCGCCGTACCGTTCATTACTAACAGCAAATGGAAATGTTCATTTAACTTGCCCGCTTCAAGCACGTGAATCGATTGCAACTCCGTGTATGTGTCGGAAAATTTGTTTTAAACGTCAAATAAGTTCGATTTTCGAATCATTTATGTGGTTCCGTACTCAAAAGATACCAACAAGACGCCTAATTGAGTTCTGAAGTACTGGGTGTGATGCGAAATACTATCTAATATTAGTCAGAGCTAATGACACCTGAAGATTGTTTTAAATTTTTTGTAAAAGTTTACCATTTTTGAGATTATCGCTGACATAAAGTAAAATATTAAAGTGGACTCTGGAATGTTTTCTGAAATCCAGCATATGGGCCAGAGCTAATGTAAAAAGTATGATCATTGCCTACGTTTAACGAAACGTCAACTAGTGCTATTCGACGTGAATCTATATATATAGCATTTGCCTACTATATCATTTGCCTACCTTTAACGAAACGTCAATTGGTGCTATTCGACGTGAATCTATAGCATTTGCCTACTATGTCATTTGCCTACCTTTAACGAAACGTCAACTAGTGCTATTCGACGTGAATCTATAGCATTTGCCTACTATGTCATTTGCCTACGTTTAACGAAACGTCAACTAGTGCTAATCGACGTTGAATCTATAGCATTATGAATATTGTTTTTTAACCGACTTCCAAAAGAGGAGGTTTATTACGTTTTAAGAAAGTTTACCATATTTGAGATTATCGCTGACATAAAGCAAAATGTCACTTTTCGTAATGTATTCAGGTATCCGAGAATTGAATTGAATTGAACTTAATCCAACGTATTGGCCGAAGCTAATGACATCTCTGATTGACGTTTGTCTGAGTCTAACGAGACGCCAAGTAGAGCGATTGGACGTTGAATCAAGGCATCATGAAAATTGTTCTTTACTAATAGAAAACGTTTAACTTTTTTGAGATTATCGCTGACACATAAATGTATGCTGATAAGCAATAATGTGTCAACCCACAAAAGGTCAAATTTGGAGATATTGATCTATTTTGATACTACGTCACTTATTTAACATTATTCAAAAAAATTTCAAGTCATCTAAACTAAATAAGTAAGGAAAAAAGATTCTTAACTGAATGTTTCGAATTTCAGGTGCGTTCCACATTTTTCAATTTATAAAATAATCTCAAATATTTAAAAAAAATTATTAGATAACATATTAAATAAATTTATCTGCTTTTAATTCATTATACATTTTATCAAAATAGAAAAGAAAAGATGAATATATACGACTTCAAACAAATTTATTAAGAATAGGTTTGACATCTTTAGACGCCATTTTCTCAAAACGAAGTCCGTGTGGCTTGACACAGTATTGCTTATCAGCATCTAAATATCACTTGCACTTTCCAGTTTATGTTCAGAAAAAGAATCCAGCATACTGGTAGCTAATAATATATCAAATTGAGAGTTTTTACTTCTAAGGTCTCTCTATCACGAGGTTATTGGCAAGATTTTCCTACGCACATCCTACTACTTCCTCGCCAGTAGCCGCCTACAGACAATTTCGTTTAACGTCAGTTACTCGCTACTAGTCAAGTCAGCTCAAGAGATAATTTAGTCGTATTTAGGTCGCTTCGTGTGCGGATACCGAATTGATGAGTACGATATCAGTAGAAGACCTGTTTTCAAACCTCAGTCGCATAGCTTGTAAATATCCTTCTGGGAAATACTCCTAACAAGATATCAAGCATTGGCATTCGACGTCAATGCAAGGTGTCATTAAGAGTGACCGGCATACCGTAACATATCCATGGATACGGTGATGAGATTTCTCAATTCGTAGTGTATGTTTTTTATGTTCGTTTCCTCAGAACTCCGTCATTTTTTAATGATCGAAATTTTTTCCTTTTTGAAAGGGTATAATTTTAGTTTGGTAATATAGAATTTTTATCAAAATCGATTTGTTTGGTTTTAAACTCAAAATAGGTGGTATAAATGTGTCTACGTTAAGTAAATTGTATATTTTTCTTTTGTTTTTAAGTATTATTGACATGTTAGTGCATTTGATTATATAACATGACAGTTCTGTTTTTACCCGACTGCAGGAGATGGGGTTATATTATTCGAGCGTATGTACGTATAAACTTAAAGTATTTCATTCGCTCTACAGCCTAAACTGGTTGATTTCAAGATTTAAGGTGTCATTAAATTCGTTTCAATTGTTGTATTTTCGGATTTTTCTAGGGGTCGGTAGTTACGCGGAAAAACACCGATCTTCAATACCACTTATTCTATATTAAAACGTCTTTCACCAATGTAATGCTATTTGACCGTGATTTTTTTTAAGTCTTTCATAATTAATGAGCATAATATATGTAAAATATTAAATTATCTTTAAGCTATCTAAATAATTAATAATTATGAACTAGAAAGCATTTGAGTGATTAGTACAACTAATAACATCAAAAATGCAGCCGAAATTAACTAAATGAAGTCTGAACATTATACTAATTACGGTTTCATTTAATTTAATTCAGCTTCTCAAACGAGGTGGTCTAAAGATTACCGCCTCACAGTGCATTGAACCCGGGCCAAGTTTTTTTTTTCGTATATAAAATGGACGCTTATAAACAGTACTATGTCAAGCCACACGGACGTCATTTTGAGAAAATGGCGTCTAAAGATATCTAGCATATTATTAACAAATTTGTTTAAAGACGTAATTTTCAATCTTCATCATCATCTACCTAACATTTTTCCCGGTTGTACCAGGGTCTGCTTTCTATTCTAGTCCAGATATTGACGAGTTACTGGTTTTTACACAGAGCGACTGCCATCTGACCTCCACAGCCCCTGAGGGCAAGCTAGTAACCATTTAGACTAGAATAATTTCCCTACTACGAGTAACATTCAATATCAGGTGATTGTGATAACAATCGGGACCGACAGCTTTACATGCTTTCCAAGGCTCGGTAGGGAGACCCACAAGGACACCCAGACCTAGGAACAAATATTTATACAACTATAAATATCTGCCCCGAGCGGGGACCGAACCCGCAACCGTCGGCGTTAGAGGTACATTCAGCACCACTACACCAGAGCAGTCGTCTATATAATATAGCAATTTTCAATTTTCACTTGTCTATTTTGATACAATGTATCATAAATTAAAAGCAGATTGGTATAATCGCCGAGTTTCATTCAGTTCAACGAGTTTTATCAAATAATAACTTCTTCAAATACATTACATATATACACTATTGCATTGCAAAATATTGAGCACACTTCAATTTTCGAAACATTAAATTAACAAATATTTTTCCGTACTTATTTAATTAAGATGACTTAATTTTTTTTAATGATACATTTACATCAATATCTCCGAATCTTACTTGTTGTAGGTTAACAATTATTAAAGTTCTTTAGCATTTTTTTAAATTAGTACGCTTATAACTAGACAGTCGGTATCAGTATGCCAGATTCTATATAATATTTTTTTTTTTTTTTTATAAATAGAAATTGATGCCTTCCTGTTGTGTTGACGGCTTTTTCGCTTATTAAGATATGGCTGTAAGGTACAAAAATACAAATGTACTATTTTTAGGAATATAATTTTGGAATAGAATAGATCGTGTCAGGTAAGGGTGGTGATTGGCTATTTTAAAAGATAATGGCTTCTTAACTAAATTGGATACAGTCATAAAGGGTTGAGTGTGGAAAAATGAAATAATAAAATAAAACTAATGGAAGTACTTTTAAATGACGTACTAATAAAACATGAACTACAGATGTGCCATAAATACGTTGCCAGCTTTAAAAGAAATAAAGGTTGAAAGGGAACAGGAAGTAAGGAAAGGAATGGTGGAAGGAGTGTGAAACCCAGTTTTATTAGCTACTTCACGCCGATCTTCTGAGAGTATGGTACTCCTACGGTCGACTCAGCCTGTATAGGAGCTGCAGTCGGTGGTACAGCAAGACTCTACCTCTATTAAATGTATATCATTTTTAAATTATTCTATTGTAATTCTCTTCTTCGTATTACAGACACGTTGGCGCTGTGGTCACTGAAACTGACTCAAGCACTAACGGTAGCGGGTTCGATCCTCGCTCTCGGCAAATGTCTGTATGGTTACATACGGATGTTTGTCGTGGTCTGGGTGTTTGTGTTAGTGGTGTGTGTGTTTCCGGACCCCCGACACAAGGTCACGCGATCTTAATGAGAGCCGTTAAGCGTTCATTTATTTATTCTCGCGGCTACGCTCGACTAAAAATAACACAATTTACCTTATAGAACGCGAAGTCACAAGCAAAAGTCAAAGCTATATTATACATATAATTGATATTTGAATCGTAAGTCAGTCTAAAAGCGACAAATTTTAATTTATAGAATTCAGTACGAAGTACATGACGTCCCAAGGTTTTTGTATAAAATAAGCCCGCGCAAAACCGGGGCGAGTCAAGAGTTACGCCAACATGTTAATTCTTATCAGACATTAGTATACAGTGATCCACTTAGCAAGAATTAATGTACAGTCAGCCACGAAAATATCCAATACACTGAAAATATTTAAACATTGTTAATTTTTATTCTAAAACTAGCGTTAATGTACATTTTATTCTTAAACAATGATAAAACGCATCTATGTGTACATAAACCGCGGGGTCTACAAATATGAAATTTGCACAAACGTTCCTTAAATGTCATAAGTGTGCACTAAGAAAGTATTTTTGAAAATCCATCCCCTATTACGTTTAAACATAACTAGCTGCTCCTCGCAGCTTCCCTCGCGTTTATAACCAGTAACCAACAATAAAGGTTTGATTATATTTTTTCTGTTTCACCAGCGTTCTCCCTGCCACATTAATTTAGCATTATTTTATAAATAAATGAATTTAGCATTCATAATTTGACGGTACGGAAACATCGCTGTTTAACGTTACAATACACGATTTTAAATTATCTTTTTTTTTTAAATGTATTCAAGATATATTTTTAAACGAGACCTTTGATACCCAAAACTGTTTTTAGGTGGATAAGTTCCTATTAAGCTGCCGTGAACTTTAATCGTAGCCTATGAAACAGGCCTTTATAGTAATAAACTAGCTTTTACCACTTCACTCGTAAGTGCAAACAATAACTTCACATATGTATAATTGTATATAGCAGCGTATAAGATACAAAATAAACATAATTTAAAAAAAAAATCTTATATACCCAATTTATTTGGCAAGGTTTTAGGCTATATTACATCACGCTACGATTCATAAAATCAAATCAGTAATAGCAAACAATAAATGCAAGTGAAATGACGAAGGGCAGTTAGTAAAAAATAATATATTATTATTGAGTATACATTTATTCGAGACCGACTGTACTTCGACCGAAAGTCGCCTAAATTTCAAGAAAACTAATGCAAGACAGCAATACTACTGCGTGTTCAAAATCAACTACCATAAAGTAGACCTACCGCGGCCCATATTTCACGTTCATAGTGCAGTGCTTGAATAAATGGCTAACAACCATTAACCTAATTTAAACTGGCGTATAACCTAGCCGATTTATTGGCCGGCTAATTTATAGCCAATTCGCTAACGAAACTCTTAAGCCGTTTTGTATTTTTACGTTTTTCTTGGATGAGTACGGCGTTTTGTAGTTCATTGATGTTTTGTAGCCGACGCAAAGACGACCTTTATGTATTTGAAAATTATGTCTGTCTAAATGTATGGAGGATTTTAATGCGATCCCATTTAACTGCTAATTAAACTATAATTTTCGTATTTTTATTAACTATCCATTTTTTTTTTTCAATAATATAAATAGGGAACGGAACTGAACCCCCTCCCTCTGCACATCTTCGAATCAGCCACACTATGTATAAAAATTTGCGAAAATTACATGTATATATACAAAAACACATTCAATCCTCGGCGGATGAATTTTATTTGAAAATTTATTAAATTATCCCTCTTCACTAAAAATCCTCACACGTCGGTATACCGAGACTATAAAAATAATAACAATAGCAAAAATATTTAAAAATCATCTATTTTAATACTTTAAAACCATTGTCATACAATTGACTTTATCATAAAACCAATTTGGAGGTAATCGGTCTGATGGTTTCAAAGACTATATCGGAAATAGGAAGAAACTACTTTTAGGCTCTGTATATTAAGGCTACAATAAATATATAACATTGACAATTTTTAACCCCCATAAAAGTAATCCTAGCTACGCCTATGCCAAGACATTTTATATATTATTAGGGACCCCCTAAAATTTCAGGCAACAACCACGCCTGTGAACATACGCAAGAGTCCACGACGAAAAAATTCCAATCGATATGCAAGTAACTGTCAAAGCGATACACATGAAGCTCCATTCTATTCAAAGAGATCGATAATTAATTTCCATATATTGGAAAATTAATTGAAATCTGAAATTGCCGTTATAGCCCGTACAAAAGTGTCTCATAAATTTGGTATTCGATCTTTACCCTGGCCACAGCCATTATTCAGCCGTACCACTCATAAATAGTTTAATAATCCTTACTTTTAAATAACTCAAGGTGATTCACTGACGGACTGACTGACATAGGGTTTTATCAACACACAGGCCAAACCACTGGACTGATCGGGCTGAAATTTGATATGCAAGAAGATGTTATGATGTAGGCATCTGCTAAGATAGGATTTTGTTTAATACAACGGAATGAAATAGGGATGAAAGTTTGTATCAAACTTTGTCAATTTTAAGCCGATCGGGCTAAGACTTAGCATACAAAAAGCTGCTATGACGTAGACATCACAGATATCGCAGACAAAGTCGCGAGGACCAGCTAGTATATTATAAATGTGAAAGTAACTCTATCTGGGTGTTACGCAATCAGCTAAATTAATTTAAATGATTTTTTTTTATATATAGTCCATTTTTCTTAACTTGTCTTCTTTAGTAACAATAACCAATAATAGTTGTACTTTTTGCTATCATCATTTAAAATGTTAATACCATTTTTTTCATTCCTTTTTTTTATCAAACAAACCTACTTACTACCTCTTTCTTGCACGTCTAAGGTCAACTGGACGCTGATAAGCAATACTGTGTCAACCCACATGGACTCCATTCTAAGAAAATGGCGTCTAAGCATGTCAAACCAATTCTTACCTAATTGGTTTAATGAAGTTTATATCCATCTTTTGCTGTTCTTTTTTTAAGGTATAATGAATTAAATGTAGTTTGATATATTTAATATATTATCTAATAAAAAGTTTTTCATATATTTCAGATTATTCTATAAATTGCAAAATATGGAACGCACTTGAAATACGAAACAATTATTAAGACACTTTTTTTCTATTACTACATTTTTTTTAATAATGTTGAATAGGTATTCAACATTATTAAAAAAAATTAATTTTGGAATTAAAATTGCAGTATCAAAATACATTAATATCTCCGAATTTGATTTTTTGTGGGTTAACACATTATTGCTTATCAGCATCCAACTAGCAGAAAATACTTTTATCATTAAGTTCACCTATTGTAGGGATATTATTCGATAAAGCATGGACGTATATAATAGTGGAGGGGGGTTTGGTATACTAAGGGGGACGGTCCAGACCCCCTGGTCCAGACCCTCCCCCTTATAAACGACTTATTTACACGTACATTGAACGAAAGGCAATGACAATGATTTATAAAATTTCTAAATAACTGAGATTAGCATTTAGAATCATACCATCTTACTGCGTAATGATCGGATAAAAATTAGTTTATTTATTTATTTCATTTATTTATGTACCAAATAAAATTCACAGAAAATAATGTTTTTGGAAACCAAATGTGTACATGGAATAACTTATCTCTTATAAGAGATCTCTTCCAGAAACCCTTGACATAACGGAGATTATTTATAATAATTATGGAATAAGTACAATACCAACAGAATAGCAATAAAAAAGTAACAAAACACAGTTTCTTACAATAATATACCAACAAGTTTACCTTTTTGATCGCCCCCCGCCCCCTCAGACCCTTGCCTTGGAGAGACCCCTCCCAAATGAACGAATAAATAATTGACATAGCTCCTTAGGTAAAATAAGTTGGTACATAATCGACATTAATGTTTAACTTTTAATGAATTGATACATTATTTCAATGGCTCGTCTGAACGCGTAACGAGATGGATAAATATTGCAAATTGAAATTTAACTTTGTCAAAAAAAAATAATCATTCGTTTTATCGTTTACCCATCATTATTATTTATTATATTAACGTTCAAAATTCACAAATTTTGATATTTAATATGTATTAAATTTCCTCTTAAATCGCGATTAACTCAACAGTGGGATTACGTTGATTAATTATATTAATTTATTCGTATGAAAAAGAAAATAATTAACAAATTAAAGTAATTACATTAATTTTACATATCATTTATAACTAGCTTTTGCTCGTATCTTCGCTAGGGTTAATGGAGATTTTGTTTTTAAATAACATGCACATACACATAAAATATGGATGCTGATAAGCAATAATGTGTCAACCCACAAAAAAAAAACAGATTCGGAGATATAGATGTATTCTGATATTGCGTAATGTATGTAGCCTTATACAAAAAAAATCGACTCATCTAAACTAAATAAGTACAGAATAAAGGTTCTTAATTTATTGTTTCGAATATTGAAGTGTGTTCTATATTTTTAATATACAATAATCTTATATACCTATTTGAAAAACTTATTATTGGATGAAACTTTTTATTACACCAATTTCCTTTTAATTAATTATATTTTTTATCAAAATAGGGAAGAATAATTAGATATATGCTTATTAAAACTAATTTTGGTTTCACATCATTAGACGCCATTTTCTCAAAGTCCATGTGGCACACATAGTACTACATATCAGTTTCCATATAGCCTATGACCGTCTAGAATAATATTCCTTTCAAATGGTAACATCGTTTTTAAAAAAAGTATCATGATTCCGAAGTTTCATTCGCACAGACAATCGCTCTTTTTCATTTATATTACTATAGATTGACAGACGCATTGGCGCAATGGTCACTGCAACTGACTAAAGCGCTAACGGTCGCGGGTTCGATCCCCTCTCACGGCAAACGTGTGTATTGGCCATACAGATGTTTGTCGTGATCTGGGTGTTTGTGTTTGTGTTGTGAGTGTTTTCAGACCCTCGACACAAGGTCATGAGATCTTAATGGGAGCCGTTGAGTGTGACGCGTTATTTATTATTTATTATTATTATTATAGATAAAAAAAATATTGTGTCCTGTGGTTTTCTTTGAGGTGTAAATGGTATTTCCTTTCCGAATAATTACTGGTTAACGCAGTGGTACCTGTAACTTGCCAAAGCGCTAACGGTCGCGGGTTCAATCCCTACTCATGGCAAACATCTATACTAACCATACGGATGTTTGTCGGAGTGTTTGTACTATGGGTGTTTCAGAGCCCCTGAGTATCATGAGATGTCAATACGTCCGTTGAGTGTCAAGCGTTTATATTTAACTTAAATAGTTACTGATAAGCATTATTGTGCCACAAAACGTCAAAATTATAGATATTAATGCATTTCATATTTAACATTATTAAAAAAGTCATCTGAACCAAAATAAGTACTGAAAAAAGTATCTTAATCTAATGTTTAGAATATTGAAGTGTGTTCCATATTTTGGATTATGCAATAATCTCACACATTTGAAAAACGTATTATTAGATAAAACTCTATACTCGCTAATCTGCTTTTAATTCATTAAACTTTTTATCAAAATATAAAAGAAATGATGGATATATACTTCTTCAAACGGATTTATAAAGAAAAGGCTACACATCTTTAGACGCCATTTTCTCAAAATGAAGTCCATGTGGGTTGACACAGTATTGCTTATCAGCGTCCAAATAAGATAAGCCTTTAAAGAAATTACAAACGCATTCCTTTACAGACTTTTTGTAATATTATTTGATCAAATACCTATAGTAATTGATACAATATAGTCCCATACCATAAACTATTCATATTGTTTCACTAAAGAAGCCTCAATATAACCCGAAACATAACTAATCTATTCGAATCCAAAATCAGCGTTCTTACGAGGAAGGCAATTTTAATATTACCTAATACAAATCAAAGGACGCCCACTAAAGAGAAGTGTACAGCAAGCAACGATGTTATTAATTTAAATATATTCAAGCAATTATAGCATTAGTTACAATAACATAAGGATGATAATACCTTGGAGTATTAAATATTAGTTCTGGGCCTGTAATGGGTAGATCAATAATATTTGCTCGTATCTGAAGTTTATTGCTTCAATATCAATGTGGTTGCACAAACAACGCATGCATTACATACGTACGGGATTAATAAAATTTCATTCATTTATATTATTATATAGTTTATTGAAATATTATTTACGTATTTTTATTAATAAAGCTTTGGGTTGTGTTAGAGAAATTTATTAGCTTTGCATGCTAATATTCTTAGTTGGAATGTTTTTTGTCGTGTTCATTAAGAAACTGAACTTTTTATCTATGATAGCATAATGAAAGATCTGTTTTTATCTTTATAAATAAATAAAATAGACATTAATACAGCGAGTGAATCAAAGAATATTGTATTAATAATTATAATCACTTTTCTGATTTTTTAGGTTTTCAGACTTTACTATAATAGTACATTACTGCAGAGAGACATGGATGTACGTGTGAATGTGGGCCGAAGAGAATTCGAGTCACACAAACGTAAGTCTATCAATGCCTAGGCGACCAAGGCTTGTATAGTATTTTCTCAAATATTGCGCGCGCGAAATTAAACTTTTACGCGCCAAAGTTTTTTTTTTTTACTAAACAGCTTTCTATGTGCACGCACCTCTTTGGTCGCCATGTTGCGGAATAGAATCGTCTCATTATTAAATTAGACGACAATTATGATTTTACACAGTAATTTATTTGACCGCTAAACACGACAGATATGGATTTTCATACAACTATCGCCGCTGCTCGACCACTACAACAAGTTCGATTTTTCTCGGAGAAGATTGTCAAAACAATGCTCAAATTTCGAAGAAACTTTGAGAAAAGAACAGTGTACATTATACATTGAAGGAACAATTTGACTCAAAGCCATTACCATGCGCTAATGTACGAGATTCATCATAATGTAAACTCCACACGCAGTCCCCAACTTGCGCACAAAACCCATCCGCTTGATCGCTCATACGCCATCGTTTCAGTGTATCATTCCACCACAAAGCGGCTGATGGATCTAACAGAGTGGAATATTGTATAACAAAATCTATCCTTAGAAAGCTATCCGCAACCAAACCAAATTTGCATATGACTTGACGCATAACCCTTCCATCGATGATAAACTAGCAGACTTCACTCGAATCCGCTTTTAAGGATTTATGACTTTGAAATTTCCAATCTTAGTTTTGACTATTTCGAACTATTAAGAGGTTTCACATGGCCTGATTACCATTTCATTACACAAATTTATGATATTTAATGATAAATGTTAAACATTATCAACATCATATATTTAGGCAATGAGCGCCAAAAAATATCGAATTTGTCCCCAATTTTTTCCAGTAATTCTTTCTCCATGATTTGTTCTGGTATTTCTATGCCGAAACCATTATTTTCCGCAATTCCATCCGATATAACGTACAGACATTCTGCAGTTGATTCTACTGTGAGATCCATATACAACCCTCGATACAGTCTCCGATGTACCCACGCGGAGAACGTAAACTCATTCGAGCGATTAAGAGTCTTCTTGCCTGAAATTAAGGAGGATTATGGCTTAACCTGGTTGGTTCCAGCAGTTGTTATTATGGATGAGGATACATGGTATTCATGGGCAAATGTGAGCGGACACAATAGGTTCTCAGCTGCTTCATATCTATCGATTGTTTAGACAATCTCGGGCGTGGTGTTCAGACTAGTTTATTGTTTGGCTTACGATATGCGGGATCGATTGATACACGAAATTTGTATATTTTTTTTGGCGGGGATTCTGTTTTTTGATAGCGTGTACGAGTTTGTTAAATTTAGGTATATTTTCTCTTGTTATTGTTTGTTTTAGGATGAAAACTTTTCGTTTTATTTATTACAACGTAAAATAATTGACTTTCAAAGTATTGGAATTGGGATTTTTTATCCCTTTTCAACGCAAATACCTATGTAAAATCTAAAAAAATATGTATAAGTATTTCTTCAACGTTGATATTTATCCAGAAAAATGATCAATAAACTCAATTAATTGAAATATATATTATCAATATATTATGAATTGGTAATTTAATTAAATTTCTTCATATCTTTTATCCACAAAAAGTACATTGATGACTTTGCACCTAGCGAAATTTAAAGTATGTTTTAACTTTATATTTAAGAAAAATCTTTAATCAGAAAATCGCAAAAATTTTCTCTGCTAGCTAAAGGTTTGCTTATCTCTTTTAAAGCTTAATTGGCTAATGAAATATACAGTTAGTGTACATATTGTGAATTATATCAGAAACAGACACGTTGGCGCAGTGGTCACTGCAACTGACTGTAGCGCTAATGTCGCGGGTTCGATCCCCGCTCACGACAAATGTCGTGGTCTGGGTGTTTGTGTTAGTGTTGTGTATGTTTCCGGACCCCCGACGCAAGGTCACAAGATCTTAATGGGGGCCGTTTAGTGTGATGCGTTTATTTATTTAAACTAGCTTTTGCTCGTGGCTTCGCTCGCGTTAGTGTGAATTTTATTTTTCATTCATTCGCATATACATAAAATATAATCATCTAGAATAATGTGTCTTTCAAATGATACCATAATTTTTAAAATAGGTTCACTGATTCTGGAATTTACTTCGCATATATAAAATTCGCTCTCTCTACGTTTTATTAGTATGGATTAATAGATTTAGGATAAGAGAGACCTTACATATTAAATGCTGTAGAAATGGATGCCGATAAACAATACTATGTTAAGCGACACGGACTTCATTTTGAGAAAATGGCGTCTAAAGATATCACACATAGTTTGAAGAAGTAAATATCCATCTTGTCTTTTATTTTGATAAAAGGTAAACTTAATTAAACTTAGATTGTTATAACCAAAAATTTTATAACATAAAAAGTTTTTTAAATATATAAAATTATTAACGCAAAATATGGAACGCACTTGAAATTCGATCCAATTAATTATGAAACTTTTTTCCGTACTTATTTAATTTAGATGATTGCAAATGTTTTTTAATAATGTTAAATATGTGATGCTTTATCGAAATACATCAATATCTCCGAATTTGACTTTTGTGGGTTGAAACATTATTGCTTATCAGCATCCAAATATGAATTTAAAAAAATATATAATGACCATTTGAAGTAAACAAGCATGTCTCGTCTCATGTTTGTCATGACTAATCTATAGTCTCTTATTCTTCTTCTCAATAGGAGAAGATAATATAAGTTTCTGCAGCAAAGAATATGTATCTTTATTACATGCAGTTACCACTTTATATGCTGTAAGATTTCATATCACACCTTACCCTTAAATTTTTAAAGAGTATTTTTAAGCGTATATTGCAAAATATAGATACAAAAGCCTACACGTGAATTGTACGGGCGATTCAGAACATCCAATGCACAGACTTGTTAGAGAATCCTGGATGTGACATCTTCAGCTTAATAGAAAGCATTACTGCGCGTAATTTCGACCTTAAAGCTATATAAATAAAGTCTATTTTCCAATTCATAGTTCGTAATAACGATGCTACGAGTGAAAGTCGTAAAGAATTTTGAAATTCATTGAATTTTATTTTATGAATATATTTCAGTTTAAAATTTTGTTCGAATATATTTAACCGACACGAAGTTAGTGGTTACTCGATAGCAAAGGTATTTTCTAGGTCGAAAATTATTTTAAGCAAACATTTATGAATAAACGTTAAGATCAAAATATTGTACACGACAGATTTTCGCGTGTTAAAATCTGAAGAATTTCCATTGAGTTTAAGCGCTTTTGTGTTAGTTGAGGACATATCCAATATTTGGAGACTACTTTACTAATACTAGTGGTCGCCTAACCAGAAACTTGCATATGGTGTTTGTTGACCTAGAGAAGGCGTACGATAGGGTACCCCGTGTGGTTCTATGGTGAGCTAGCGAAAATGCGTTGGAGGTCCAGAGCAGACTGGAAAAATGGCAGGATAAACTGGAGAGTGTCGGACTAAAGATCAGCAGAACCAAAACGGAGCACCTGTTCTGCGATTTTGGTGGCACATCCAGTTTTTCCTCTATTGCCTTAGATGGTGTTCCAGTCTGCTCCGATTTTCGTTATCTTGGATCTTTGATTCAAAACGATGGTGATGTTGATCGGGATGTGAAAAATAGAATAAATGCGGGATGGATGAAATGGCGATAGGTCACAGGAATAACTTGCGACTCACGAATGCCCTTTAAAATTAAGGGGAAAATTTATAAAACAATAATAAGACCTGTCATGATGTATGGATCTGAGTGTTGGGCAACGAAAGGGATGGATAAAAAGAGAGTGCATACGGCGGAGATGCGAATGTTAAGATGGATGTGTGGAGTGACTAGAATTGATAAGGTACGAAATGAGCATGTCAGAGGCAGTCTAAAAGTGGCTCCAGTAACAGATAAGTTGATGAGTAGAGATAGATTAGCGTGGTATGGGCATGTTATGAGAAGGGATGAATGCCACGTGACAAGAAGAGTGCTAGATATGACTGTGGACGGTTATATTACTCGAGGTAGACCAAACAAAAGATAGATTGATTACGTAAATGGTGACATGAGTAAGAAAGGAGTGAGTGTTGAGATGACGGCTGATAGGAAGGAATGGAAGAGAAGAACATGTTTTGCCGACCCCACATAAAGTGGGACCAGGCCAAGAAGAAGAAGAGTGGTCGCCTATCGGTCATAATTCGACCGAAATTCAATAAATTTTCAATTGATTTCAAGATTGACCACAGATAATCTATTCTCAATTTAATCACAAATTTTAATAATAAACAATAGATTATATGGACGCTGATAAGCAATACTATGTCAAGCCACACGAACCTCATTTTGAAAAAATGGCGTCTAAAGATGTCGAACTTATTTTTAATCCATTTGTTTTAAGACATATATGTCCATCTTTTCTTTTATTTTTTGATAAAAAGTTAAATAAATTAAAAACGGATTTATATATTAAATTTGTTATTTAATAATAAGTGTTTCAAATATTTGAGATTATTGTATACATTTCAAAATATCGAACGTAATTGATGTTCGAAACATTAGATTAAGAAAATTTTTTCCGTAATTATTTAGTTTAGATGACTTGAAATTATTTTTAATAATTTTTTTAAATACTAATAAAAATAAAGGATTTAAATTTTGTTATTTTTATTTGTTACATTCAATAGCTGACGTAAGTAACTTATAAACTTTGTTCAATAAAGTATATTTTGATTTTGATTTTTATTATGATAATATTAATTAAGATTATAGATTTTAACAAGCCAGTTATGATTGTCATTAAATTGTATTTAAAACCAGACGAAAATCTCAAGGGCATCCATAACGCTTTAAAAAACAATTTTAAATCCGATAACGGATAATCCTTAAAAACTCCAGACAATTTTTCATAAACTTTATTTATTTAAACGATCACCAAAGTGCTTCAAATATTGGATAAAAATCAAATCTTTCACTTTAAAAAAACCTATTAAGATTGTTTATTCAAATTTAATTTGGAGTAACCTCGAGGCGTGTATCTATTCCATAGAAATTTTTAAATTACCGAAGTACATGATTGTCGAACGTATCACTACCAAAATACTGCTTCGCTGCTATGAGTCATTGCGTGATATATTATACCTTCCTGAATTTTCTAGCAACGCAAAAGTAATTTTTTAAATCGGATCAGAATTATACAAACTTACAACCAAAGATTACCTCTTTATAATGTTCGTGTATCTTGGTCACATAATGCGAAACAAGAAATATTAGCTGCTACAACTCATTATACAAGGGAAAGTAAAAGGCCGCCATAGACCTGGCCGCCGTAGAATTTCCTGGCTTAAAAACCTGCGCCTGTGGTGTAATATGAGTACTGCATTACTGTTTAGAGCAGCGGTGAACAAAGTTCAGTTAGCCTTAATGGTCGCCAACCTCCGTTAGGAGACGCCACTAGAAGAAGAAGAAGAATGTTCGTGTAGATTTTGATAGCTTAAGACGTGGCTAGATTCAATAAATATTTAGCCTTGCAATTCATAATTAATCGAACAAGCTAAAACTCACTTTATTGTTATTAATATTATAATAATTGAATGCTATAAGCAAGTCAACACACAAAAAGTCTTTAAAGATTTATTCCAGTGATTATTATGGGAAGTATTTAACATTATTAAAAAAGTCAACTCATCTAAACTAAATAAGTACTGAAAAAAGGTTCTTAATTTAATGTTTCGAATATTAAAGTATGTTCCATATTTTGCAATACGAAATAATCTCATATTATGGTAAACTTATTATTAGATAGAATTTTTTTATAGCAATTTGCTATTAATTAATTATATCTTTAATCAAAATAAAGACATAGATTAATGTACCTATATTTCGAATGCGTTTAAGATCATTGCACGCCATTTTCTCAAAATAAAGTCCGTTGACACAGTATTGCTTATCAGCGTCCAATTACCATATTAAATTTATTATGACATATTTATTATTTTACCTATATACGCCAACATTATACGAAACTATTTATCACTATAATCACTAAACCTGAATTCTGATGTGTCAAATTTTTTTTATGATTTTCTGTAAAAGTTATATCGTCCATAAGGTAAGACCCTAAACTATTTACTGGCTTTCCCAATCATTATTAAAATGTCCACTAATACATTTTTATTGAACCCAAATGATTTTATACACTGTGGACATTGCAACGTGTTTGACAATCAAGCCTATATAATCAAATCTCTCTCAAACACCATCACATTGTATTTAACAAAGACAAACACAGCTGCAAACTAAGAAATTATTTGCCAAACCAAAATTTGTCAAATCATTTAAACAGCAGGGCATTTGTTCGTGCACTATCGCTATCACAATGCGATACGTGACAGGTGATTTCTGATTTTTATGCTATAACAAAACAAATCAACCGTCAAAATGATCGCAGTGCAATAGCGGTAGCTCCCTGTAATAACTCTACAGGCCGTACACTGCAAGTTTTTTTAACTCACATCATTATTTTTAAATAAAGAAGATAAATACGAGTAAATAACAAAGGCTTAAAAGATAGGGCAACAAAGAAAACACCACACTAATAACAAAAGCCATCACTCCATGGCGAAATCGCGCGTCATCGTCAAAAAAAGTAGATAAAATTCTCCAATACAATGGCACATTATTGTCATGTGACGTCACATAATGTTCGGAACGAAAATGAACGCTATACATGCGTGAAAAACTGCCCCCTCCAGTCCATTGTTCAAGCACTCTATTGGGATTTTTATTTTTCTGTTTTACGACCGGCTTTCAGATGCTTTATTCGGTCAAGTTCCAGTTCCAACCGATTCAAGGTTTTGGCTTGATATAAACTTTTCGCAGTCTAAGCGAATTTATTTATTAGATGACTTTGTAGAATTAAGTATGTTTTTAGTCTATGTGTGTTCTTATCGTTAAGACTTTAAGTGATTCCAATTAAATACAAAAATTGAAAGGGTTTCGATGTTTAACATTCGTCTTATGCTCGGCTGTGTAGGAAGGTCCCTCGATGGAAACTCTTTAAATGAAATTTAGATACATCCAAAATACGTGTATACTCGTCAGTTCAGAGTAGCGTATTGTGTTCTGTCAATAAGGAAACATAAACAGTAATGTAATTGCGTTAAACTGTCGCTATAACAGAATGCTAAATTCTGACAGTTGATTTTTGTACTAACACGCCTCCTTTTGGCAACACAAATCATGTTTTAAATAGTTTATAATACGTTTCAGAGCCATTTTAAGTAAAAGCACTGTAAACATCGTATATTTTTATATTGCTGCAAATCTAATGAACGATATAATCTACATTCAGATAACTTATGAGCATATTTTATGGTTTCTCTTGATCCTTAGAAAAGATTTTATGTGATATGAACATTTCTGTATTAATAGCAAAATTAAAGTTAGACAAGCTATGTTATTAAGCTGAAGAGTTTGCTTGTTTGGTTGATTGCACAAATCTCTGCAACTAGTACATCGACTTTTTTGACAGACAGTGGTCAGTGCAAATGACTAATACGCTAACGGTCGCGGGTTCGATCCCCGCTGACCGCAAATGTCTGTACTGACCACACGGTTTGTGTTTCCGGACCCCCGACACATGCTATGAGATCTTATTATGGGCCGGTGAGTGTGATGCGTTTATTATATTAATATTTATTATTATTGTGTTGTATAGTCCTTTTATCGAAGAAGACAATATGCTATATAATGCTATAATAAATAGCTAGCTAAAACTATTTCAAAAATACTAATACCTATATATCTCATCTATATCTACACCAATACAGACAGAGTGAATTTTTACTTGTGCAAAGTAAACCCAGGAACTACTTAATATATATTTCTTAATTACGAGCTGCCTTTTACGATATCACCCGCGTATAAACGCTTACTATTTCGCTGTTGTGAGTCGTCACGTGATGTAATATGACGTACATATATTATTGGGCCGTCGGATCTTGGCCACAACGAACTTCGTGCAAGTGATTGCGCAATAGCGTTTTTAGGCATCAGATAGAGATGTGCCTAACATGAACATAAGAGATCTTTTAAATTGTCAATTATTGTAATCGATTATTAATTGTCTTTTAAATATTAATTAATAATAAAAAAAAATATTATCATTTTTTTATTGTTACACATACATTACTGTAATCTATAATAAATTTCTGCGAGTTTTATCGTTTAAACAATTTAATCGATTAATACACAGAAAGTAATATTAATATATTAAATAACGATTTAAGCAGACTAATTCAAGTTTATAATTATTAATTAAAATACATAATTTTATATAAAAGAAGAAATAATTATTATAAAGTTTGTTTTTATTTAATAATAATATTCTTACTTGTTTTTATTTATTTATTAAAAAATATTAATTTGTTTATTCTAATAAAATTATGTCAGAATTCGCTGTTCCTCCTAATAATAATAAACACCATTATGTTTTTCTTTTAATAATTGATGTTTAAATTTTTTTTCTATTTTTATTGGTATGTGTAGATATTAAATAAACCTCTCATACAGAAATGAATAAAATAATATTCTTTTGGTTCGAATAATAAATAATTGATTGAACAAAACAAAAATCGTTTCAGTGAATAGTAACATAGCGTTGCCCATCTCTAGGCGTATACATGCGCGAAAATTCTTAAGCTGCCCAATGCTTAACCTTGTCCAATGCTACCCAATGCAAAAATATTTTTTCATGCATGCATGCATACAAACAAATTTTACCTCCATAGTATTATTTTTCATTACAAAAAATATTCAGTTAAATCATTCGATCGATAATTTCTCATCTTAAATTCTTATGTGTGATTAGGTACGCCACATTTGTCTGCTAAATAAGTAGAGAATAATAGACTATATAATATATGTGTACTATTCAAAACCAAAATATATATTACCGAGGACGAACAAGGTACAGCAAGTATGAAATAAAATAGTTCGTTCGCTGTGACTTTACAACGTTTTTTTACGTTTCTACCGGCACTAGAAAGTTCTTGTTACAAAAATGTTTCTGTGTTTGAAAATTTCTACTTCAAATATAAACTGTTTATTTAACAGTAAAGAAATTCGAAAAAAAAAATTGTTACTCTACATATTTTTTTGCGGTCATCAACATCTACATATATTTATAATGACCAAAACTTATCAACACAACTATTAATTTTCCTTATTTTAAGTGTGTTTAGGATGAATTTTTTGTAACAAAATTTTATTAAATAAATATACCGGGTTTCGAAAATCTATTCGAAAACCGTAAAAATATATAACTTCCCTTGATTTCGATGCACACAGAACCGCAAACTTACTTATGGATCCGGTCAGGATGTTAGTATGGACCAGCGATGGGAAATGTTAGATCGTAAGGTAGAACAACCGCTTTTATGAGTTTCCCGGTAAAATACGAGTATTTGGCAAATGATTCCTATAAAGTGTATCTATTTGATGATATGTTTTGCAAAGAATTACACGAAATCGTAATAGGTATTGTAATATATTAACGTAAAAAAATATATGTGTAAATATACTAAGCACCCACGGTTATGTCTGCGTGGAATTAAAATTTTAAATCGATTTCAACGAAGGAAGACGTTATCTATTCGAGTGATATTTTTTGTGTGTTATTTTATATTCGCTAATTGTGAACCGATTATATTTATTATTTTTTAATTGAATTATTTATGATCAAGGTTAGTCTTATAAAAATTATAAAAAATATATTCCATCTCTAGTGATAAAAAATTAAGGGATAAATGAATACAGCTTATTAACAAAACACTTCTATTTAAAGTCGATTTTACTTTTCTACAAAAAAAAAAAAACAATAACATCTTCAAACGTAAATTTCTTACAATGTGCGGCAATACTAAAATCAACCCATCGGTACTTAATTTTTTTATTTAATAATATTTTTTAAATTATCAATTTAGTAAACACACTTCCTTAATATTTAACAAATAAACATTGATATTTTCCATCAAAATATAATCACAGTATTTATCTAGATACAAAGTAAATACTCGAGCAAACTATATTACGATGGCATTTGAGAGCATCCGGATATCCGGTCGGCCATCTTGGTACCGGAAGCAGCGAGATCCCCGATCCCAGAGGAGAGGCTAATTGTTGTTAATGACTTGTATATTGGTATTGCTATAATTCTGGGGATTTATTGAGATACTAGCTGCACCTCGCGGTTTCGCTCGCGTTTATGGCTACTGCTTCGCTTGTATGTGTCGTATCCTGACGTAATATAGCCTATAACCTTCCTCAATAAACAGGCTAACTAACGCAAAAGGAATTTTTTAAATCGGTCCAGTTGTTTTGGAGCCTATTAAATGTAAACAAAAAAAAACAATCTTTCCTCTTTGTAATATTAGTGTAGATATAGGATTGTAGTTTGTACCTCGCAACTACATCTACGTAGAATATCTACTTTTTAGTAGCCTATTTCGAATTCATTTATTTAATTATTACCATTAAATAATTAGAAAGTAAATACAAGTAACATGTATTTAAAATAAAATAATTTATATCTTGGAATATATCAGAGATGGTATAAGAATAAGCCTTATTTTTTACTGGAGCAATATTGCAAGTATTATGGCCCTGATTTTACTACTAAGAAAATAAAAGAGTACAACAAATAAATATTATTAACAGTTATCAAATCTTTTCATTTAGATATGATAGATTCCCATCCCCTATTTCACCCTCTTCAATTTTTTTCGCAATAAAAGTAACCTATATACTTCTCCAAAGTTCAATTATTTATATCAAAATTCTTCAAACTTGGTTAAGCAGTTTAGGGGTAAAAAAGTAGCAAACAAAGAGACAGCTTCTCATTTATAATATTAGTAGCCTAATAGGGATAGTAGATACTACGAGTACAATCTCACATAATCCGGTAAATTATGTCCAATCCAGCCTCAGTTTATAGGACTTCAGTGCCTCTTAGGAACTGTAATTAAAAACTTTTTTAATTTCATTAAAATATTCCTTTTAACATTTACTTCTTAAATATTTTCAATGTTTCTATTTTATTTGATCATAATACTATTATATGGAAAAGGTTTTTCTCTTATATACCTTCTCTTTAATAGAAGAGAAGGCCTTTACTATTATAAGATAATGCTTTATACTAGTTTAAAGCTGTATATTACACACAATGTACATTATTGTGTTAATCAGTCATGTAAGACGACCTACGTGAAAGATTTAAATCGGATTTAATTGTAAATCGACGACAGGCGAATCCGAAGCGATGCGGCGCGACGCGGCTACTTGCCCTACGTACAAACCATATCGATAAAATCAAACCAACAACGTTCGCTACATTTCGCGCCGCGCCGCATCGAGCCGCGCGTTCTTGTGACATAAGCAACATCCATAAGTGTCAACTGTTACTTATTTTCGCGCCGCGCCGTCCCGTATTTTGTTCTCTCATATAGGACGTCGGATAAATGGATAAACATATTTGTTTTCTTGATAAAGATTATAAAGATATAATATATTTACCTACTGACTACTTTGGACTTGTGAGATGATGCCACCGATTTGTAGGAATAGGGACCATATTTATATAATGATTGCACAGAAAAATAAGTTCTTGCAAACTCATGAGGATTGAATATCATTTCTTATGATAAGTAATGGTTACATTGTATTTATAAGATTATCCCTTCACGTTTTAGACACAAGAATTAATTAATCTGATCATACAATTATTCAAGTATAACCTTAAAGTGGAGTATAGAAATTTTGAGACACTGACAGTGACACGCGGTAATTTTAACTGAACTGCTTAATTAAAAATGCACAATATTATGGCAGTCTTATACTATTTCTTATCTTTATAAAAGGTTATATATACAATTGCCTATATTAGAAACGTATTAATATATAATACTTTGTAATATTATATTCACATTTTTTCCGCTGATTATCTAATGCTGTGCCCAACTGGCCTTGACAGTGTCTCCGGTGGGGAGCCGAATACTTACTAATCCTGTCCGTAGTAATTTGACAATTTTTTTTCCTTAATTATTGCGAGTAAGATTATAATTTTATAACGAACGATAAATTTAATGAATGGAGAGAAAACCAAATAAATAAAACTTTATATTAAACGGGCATTATATTTTTGGAGGCAGAACTTCATATAAAAAAAAACTGATGATTGTGACAATATTTTTTTTTAATATGAAAGATATAAACAAAACTAATGACGTACGACAATAAAGATTAATTACACCACTAATCACCGACACCGCCATACATAGTATCACTTATTGCTAATGACTAAAAAACAATACATACATTAGGGTATTGAACAAATGCGTTCATTTATGAACGCACAAAACAATAATTATCGCCCTAACAATACAACGCACCTGTCTAAATACCACGGGCCAGTCAAATTGCTATTAACCAATAATCATATCCTATATACGTGGTCAAACGCACAGTAACTCGTTGGGTCCAATGATATTATTAGAGACTAGCTGTGCCCCGCGGTTTACCTGCGTTAATTTGCACAACCATTCTGTTTATAAATTAAAATTAATAAAAATTTTAAAATAAAAGTTGCCTAAGTTATTCCTTATAACATTAACTTTATGTGAGTGAAAGTCCCATCAAAATCAGTCGAGCCGTTTCAGAGCTTAGCCGAAACTAATAGACAGATAGACAAAAACTTTAAAAATGTTGTTTTTGATTTAAGTACCGTATATTTTCTAATCCATTTAGTTAAAAGCTATTAATTTAAAATTACACATACAGACACTTCAGTTTCTATTTATTTGTATAGATGTGTTAAAAGCCCGAAAACCTAGAATGCCGGCCACTTTGGACGGCGTTGCCTAGCAACCTAGTAAACTATTTTCGCGACTGCCATAGAGTGGTCGCTCAATTGATCGGCTTGGTTGTGTCGTTAATTAATATTATTACATTATAATATTATTGATACATTCTAGAGAAAGCCTGTAGCAGTATTGTATGGTGTATTGTCTTATAATTGGATAGTTCATGTAACATCTTATAGTTGTTAGCTTCACGTGTGAATTAAAGTCTATTTGAATTAAGTATATTTTGAGTTTGATAAGCAATAATGTGTCAACCCACAAAAAGCCAAATTTGGAGATATTGATGTTATTAAATGCGGAATAAAAACTCATAATTGGACGCTGATATGCAATACTGTGTCAAGCCACACGGACTTCATTTTGAGAAAATGGCGTCTAAAGATGTCAAACCTATTCTTAACAATTATGTTTGAAGAAGTAAATATCCATCTTTTCTTTTATTTTTTGATAAAAAGTATGGTGAATTAAAAGCAGATTGATATATTTAATATATTATCTAAGAAAAAGTTTTTCAAATATATAAGATTATTGTATAAATTGCAAAATATGGAGCGCACTTGAAATTCGAAACAATTAATTAGGCAACTTTTTCGTACTTTTTTAGTTTATATAACCTTAGATTTTTTTGAATAATGTTAAATAGGTAATGCAGTATCAAAATACATCAATATCTCAGAATTTGACTTTTTGTGGGTTGACACATTATTGCTTATCAGCATCCAATTTAATGTTTAGAATATTAAAGTGTGATACATTATTTGCTATATGCAATAATATCATAACGACTTAAACATAAAAAACTTATTATTAGATAAAAATTTTTATTATACCATTCTGTATTTAATTCATTATCACTTGAGATGACGGCTGATAGACGAGAGTGGAAGAAAAGGACATGTTGTGCCGACCACACATAAAGTGAGAACAGGGCACGCAGAAGAAGAAGATAACTTTTATCAAAATAGAAAAGAGAAGATGGATATATACGTCTTCAAACAAAAGTATTAAAAATAGGTTTATCTTCAGACACCATTTTCTCAAAATATAGTCCGTGGGGCTTGACTTAGTTTTACTTACCAGCGTCAGATTAATATTAAATTTTCGTCAGTCTTAATCAGATGCGGTTATTAATGGTAAATCAATATAAACATTAGGAAATACACCAAGGGTGAAAACCCCCCTACAATCAGGAGACGATTAAAAACTTTGGCGTGGCCACTAATCAAAATGCCATTAACTAAGCTATCCTAAAATATGGATTTGAAAGGGAGAATAAGGAAAGATGTTTTAAAAAGAGAGACCGATTAATGAGAACAGCAAAACGAATTATCAAATTACTGTATATAAACGTTCGATTACACGATACGATCCACTATGCTGCTTCTCAGATGCTTGGCAGCCATATGTATATTTTCATATTTTTCTGAACTCAAATAATGTTAATGAAATTTGAAATAAGAAGAACTAGAAAAACTTAGAGATTGTCAGAACTTCAACCCCCTTCCATTGATTAGGTCCATTTGTTCTCATCGTTGAACCATTAAGGCCAAAGGAACAATAATTATTTATTGTTTAAATATTATTTTTAAAATATTTTGTTGTCCATTTTTAGTTTTATTTATAAATTGTTAATTTAAAAAGGCAACATTCCAGCGGTTCTGTTGTGGCGCTTTTCAATTCTTTACGTTATTTGTTAATTTAATAATCACTTTTTGACTTTGCGTTCATCGAGTTAAATTTAATTAATGGTTTTTTACCCTAATAGTTGTCTCGGTTTGGTTAAGTTTCTAACTATATTACGATGTTTGCGGATTCAAACTAAGGTTAGCACAGCTGAACTTTCAAATCAAGAAAAACGTTTTTTGTCTAACAAAAATGTGTGTGCTCAAGGTTGAACTCACGCCGCCATTTTGATTTGGTTTTAGAAAGTACTCGAAACAAAAAAAATAGAATGTAAGTAACTTAAGTAAGTAATTCAACGAAAATAATAATAATATTAGGTATTGACTGGGCTATCAATTATTCTCGCAAAAGAACGAGTATACACATTTTCGAAGCATGTCATCTTAAGTGGCTTCCTGCAGTGACAGATCTTATAGATTGCTAAACTAAACTAAACTAGATCACCATGAAAAGAGCCTTATCCTTAGTTGCGTCTGTGGGAAGCTTTAAATTACGTACAATCGAAATCCACAATTATAGTTAATTTCTATAAGCCCTAGGACATTTCAATGTTAAGTCTTGTCTTGTTTTATAATTTTGATAAAGACTCTTTTTCATTTATGTTCTCTGATTCTGACCTTTCTGAAAACGAGTTCCGAGAAATACATGACAATCACAATAATGATAACAAAAATAAAACTGACTGTGCGCGCAAAAAAGACTGTAGAATTTAATTAATAAAACAAAAAGCTAAAGAATGGAATAATTTGTCAACTTATGACGGTATTATCCTGGATACTTGTCCAAAGCGATCCGGGAGGCTTATTATGCGGATCTTTTGCTATCGCAATGCGATACAATTTAGCAGTTTTAATACAAAAATCAGAAAACTTTGTCACTTCAAATACTTTAATCTATATGAGAATAATAAATAATAGTAATACTATACAACTACATATATCTGTATGTAGTATGTACCTTTTTGTAGCCTAAGCTGTTAAATTATTTTGATAAAATTCGGTTAAGATGGATCTTAAAGTGTTAGGCTACTTTTTGTAGCAAAAATTAAACTTAAATCTCGTCTCGTTTAAAAAAAAATTACCTCAAGATAAGCAATATTTAATCTACGTTGCACTCGATAATCAATACTAAAATTTTCTTATTTCCCATTAAATCTCAACACGGAAACGTTGCAAAGAATCTCCTCAGTATTTTCATCTCGACCTAGTTATTAAACTGCAATCCATCGAGCAGGTATGCTCACAGCATCAAAGAATCGTATTGTTGCTAAGGTGTCACAAAGAACGCCCATATCTGGGGCGACTAACTCTGACCTCGTTAATTTTTTTTCTATTTTCTACTTGAAAGATATATTGGTTAGATTTTTTTGTCATTTTTAAACTATTTTATTAAGCCGACCAGCATTTTGGAAGTATGATAGAAATCTATATCTATAAAAATCAAAACTGACTGGCTGATACTCATTACGTCATAACGATGCTTAAATATCATAAGTGTGCATTTTTGAAAATGTCAATGAACCTAATGGGTTAAAAGAGAATTGAAAGGTTGTTCAAGTTCCTATAATACGGGAAACATCTATGGATATCCAAAACATTCGGAGCGATTTTGATGAAAATTTTAGACAATCTTCAGATTAGCTTACCACGTTATCCTGTGAAGTTTTTAAACAATCTCTCTCTTCCTGTTCTCTTTCATATCCTATTCATTTATAAGCTGACAACGCATTTGTGGCTCCTTTTGCCTTGCAAATGTTCATGGGTGACGATGATCATTTAACATTAGATATCCCACTTTTTCCTTTGCCCGCTATTGATATAAAAGAACCTTTTATAGCTGACAGCCCTAACCAAAAACGACATACAATAGTTCTATCATAGCATTAATCATCGATAATTTACTTTGATTTAACAAAGACATGAGTGTCACGTTCCAGCAATAACTTCAAATAAACCCGTCGGATTACCATATCGCCGGAATGTGTGCACGTCCATCAGCTCATTTGTTATCAATTATTGACTGATTATCTCAAAAGTAATTAATACAGAGCTTGTATTTGACTATTTATCTATATCTGTATATTATGATATAGTTTTCAAGGATACAGAATCGCATAATAATAAGACATTATATTCAATTCCCACGTCTGTATTTTCCAACTCTTGTAAAAAAATATTACCGTGTTCTCTTTGTCTTGACGTCAACAACTCATTGCTAGACATACCATGCCCATGCCACGTGTGATATTAACAGGGAATATATAAAATGACCTGTCGTTTTTTTGTTTATTGTGATTTGTGTGGTAATTTTGTATGGAAATACTACATTGGATTATTTTCAATAGATGGCGTTGGTGGACCAATAACAGACGGTACAAAGTTCATCAGGCTATCTAGTCTATAATAAAATGTTTTAAAAGTGTAAATAGTGTGTCTTCCTTTCATTTACCGTGTTGTTATTTTTATACCTTTTTTTTTATAAATAAATAAACGCATCACACTCAACGGCCCCTATTAAGATCTCATGACCTTGTGTCGGGGGTCCGGAAACACTCACCATACTAACACAAACACCCAGACCACGACAAACATCTGTACGGTCAATACACACGTTTTCCGTGAGTGGGGATCGAACCCACGACCGTCAGCGCTTTAGTCAGTTGCATTAACCATTGCAACCAACGTGTCTGTCTTTTTAGACTTGTATTGTATTAGTAAATGTACATTTGGTGCTCAAAATATAATTTACCTAGAAGTCTAGAACTTTCCGTTTTTCTTCTTCCTATCTTACTAATATTTTAAGATTATACTAGATATATAATAATTTACCTATTATCATCTTTAAACTGAAGAAATAAAAGTTGATAATCTATAATTTATGAAATATGTAAAGAGCACGTCAAAATCTATGAAATCATCAATTTTTAAACCTCCTTCAAAACTTTCCAATTAAACTAGTATATGACTACTATATTTCGAATGCCCAAAACTTTAAAATTATTATTACATTTCATATCTTTGATGACTATTCAAATTTCAATTCTCTGATTCTTATTCCCAATATCCTCACAGTTCTATAGATAACAACCTATAATTTTCAAATTTGTTTCGATTACTTAACGTGCCTAAAATGTTGATCACACCAAACCGAAACAATGCGGCTCTCTTTTCTCAAGTCATTAAAAATCACGATATCATGAATGTAAAAAAAGCAAAACTTTATTTTCATTTATTACGCAATACATGTTAGTTCCTAGAATATAAGTTTTAGCTGCGATAGTATTCTAAAAATAATCGCAAGCGAGCTTAACTACGAGTTGGAACGGATTTAAATTTTAAAAATTTTCAATTGCAGAGGAGTTATCTAGGAGTAGAATCGTGTTGTTATTAATCTTTTTTTTTCCTATACCATGCAAACTATCACCCAATGCCAAATAATTGTCGCCGTTCATGAACAATTACAACACCAGAGGAACTACAAATGAAATTTTAAAAAGAATAATAAAAAGAAGTTAATGATGAAAAAGCGCAAACGTCTTTCACTCACCTTCCGGCTCTCTTAAAATAAACTTTTCCTTTAAATGTTTTACTATCAACTTATAAGGTTACATAATTTATATGATTTACGTACGTATTTACTTAATTTGAAAATAAATTAAAATCGATCATATTAAGTTATTTGATTTACTTGTTTATCGTCAGGTAAATCTCGCGTCAAGCTTTTATATCATATAAATTATTTAATGGCGAAGTTGATAGTAAAGTAGATGATGATAGTAAGTTTTACTTTTGTGTTATCGCTGCTAATATTTGTGTCGTTATCTATTACTACACCATGCTTTTTATGAGCCACCTCAATACTTTTAGGTATTAGTCGAAGACTTCAAAAATCTCAGTGCACCAAAATTTTAGATCGATTGAAGCAACGATTAACTTATTATGTTTTAACTCGAATTCGTATTTTCACCAAGTCCTTTCATTTGGTACCTATATTGTAGAAAAGCATAAAAACTTACTCTGCCATCTTTAAGTTCGCCATGTTGAATATAGATTGTCGTTACTTTATTTTTCGAGTTATACTAAGAAAGCCCTTTCATTTGATACCTACATTATAGGAAACCATAAAAAATGTAGTCCGCCATTTTTAGAAGTTTGCTATATTTAATTTAGATTGTCGTCACATTATTTTTCACGTTATACATAGCAAGCACTTTTATTTAACACCCGTATTGTGGAAATGAATTAAAAATAACTAGCCCGCCATCTTGGGAGTCCTGCCATGTTAGATTTAGAGTGACGTCACTTTATTTTTCGAGTTTTTCTGTGCAAACTGTTTCATTTGATACCCTTATCGTGGGATTGCATTATAAATAACTAGTCCGCCATCTTGGGTGCCGCCATGTTAGATTTAGAATGACGTCATAAACCTTATCATAAATTGTCATCCAAACCGAACGTGTTGGATACACGTTTTACGAATTTCAGCTTAATCGGTTGAAGATAACAAACATACATACATCGTAAGTTTAATGAAAGCTTGTAAAGAACGACTCACACACACGATTCAGTACAAGATCGTATCGTAAAAGATAAATAATACTAGCGTCAATTTTTTATAGCGGCTATTTTGGAAATTGCCATCTTGGTTTTTATACAATTTGTTGCTTAGATGAAATAGGTATAGCCTACTTACAGGCAAATGGATGAACAATGAAAGTAAAATGATGCTGTTAACTTATTTCAGGTACAGAATTTTCGAACTATCTTAACCCTTAAATGCATGACTTTTATTTATTTCATCAGGATAAAAAACAATTTATGTAAACAGATTAACCAGTAGATTTATGAATAGTAAAAAATAGTAAAAAAAAATCAGTATGTATTATTGTATTACAGGACATGTAAAATATAAACATACAGCTAAGCTAGACGTTTAGTAAAACTTTTGGTTAACAGTAGGCTTTGAATAGTTGCTGCCTTTTTGATACATCGTGCATTTAAGGGTTAAAAATCGATTCATCGTCGTTCAATAATTTGTGTAAGTTAAATAAAAAAAGCAGTATTAAGTAGTTTCATATATATTTTCGTGTACATAAATACATATTATTTGTAAGTATTACGAATAAATGACACATTTGCGGTGTTCATCTGACGTAAGCTTGACAAACACGGGACCCAGACATAATGTTTGTAGACATGACACGAATGTGACTTGAAAGTAACTGGATGTAACGTAAATATAATTCAGAAACAAATGTATTTTCGGTGTTATTCTACACGTATGATAAAACTTTGTTATATATGATATTATATCAACATTTATCGCATTCGCCTTTTATAAGCTACACTGACTACATAGACTGTAAATGACATTCGGTTTTGTTGATATTTTATTATCTCGTGGATTTTGGCACCTAGAAAGCCTACCACTATGGACGATGTTGCCTATCAACCTGTGAGTGACCAAGTCTGACAGTCGAGAGTATCTTTGTGGCAATAAGTCAAATGACGAGCTTGTCAAAATTACGTTTTGCAACTCAATTACAGATTAAATAACATTACAACTTAAATACAAAAGATACAGATTTTTAACACGAATTAGAATGAACGTAACAAATCTATAGTTATATAATATATAAATTTGAGAAATATTTCAAGTTATGAATCAGTTTATTGAAATTAAACATTTTCCTTTAACTTGCCGTATTCCCAGAATTTGATTGTTATTACTGATATCGTTAGATGGTGCAATAACATAGGAGTATGTAGTTGTTTTCTAGAGCAACGGACTAGATTCCTGGCTAGGTAACTTACTTAAAAAAAACTAATAATGCGGTTTTATTTTTAATCAAAATCGGCCCCGAAACTCCATGGAGTACTTTTTTCTTTATTCTCTATAAATTTACCACCCACCCTCATTTTAAAAAAAATCACTGTATATTTTGGATATTTTTTGCTATTTTCTCTAGCATATCAAATCTTTCAATAAGAGTTAATATTTTTATGTTTGTCCTCTAAGCGTTCCGTAACCATTGATCAGATTGCCAAAAACTTTAGTAAGATGTTCTGTGGACGCCCACACGGGTTCCTGACACAGAACAATCTATGCACTTTAGGTAGTAATTTAATGTATATATGTATACTAGCGGTACCCGGTTACTAGTTTAAACACTTTCAATCAATAATGACTACAGCTCGTATACGAGGCACATTGGGGAGGTACCTCACTTTCACAGAAGATCGGCGTGAAGTAGCTAATGTAGCTGCATTTTATACGTTAGTGAAAGACCGGAAGCCTAACCACTTCCCTTATTTCTTTCCTTACTTCCTATTTCTTTTTATCCTCATTCCTTTTTTAGCTGACAACGCCTTTGTGACTCATTTAGACTACAAATATCCATGGGCGACGGTAAACACAACATCAGATGTACCGCCTGCTCGTTTACCAGATGTTTTCCATAAAAATAATAATTATTATTATTTCCTTGTAAGTTCTAGCAATTATGGTCAAATTGATTTTTTTGATACTCAAAGTACGCATTCCGAAGCACACAATTAAGATCCACAAAGACAACTTCGATTCAAAAACGGATATCCGTTTAGCAAATACAAATGTTTGTCCAAACTGGATCGAATATCACTGTCAACAACTAAGACGTTCGTTCTCTTACTTAGTCAAATAATGCCCGCATATTCCTAAGGCGAGAATTACACTTATAAGTTTTGCTCTCAGACTTTCATAAAGATTAAAATTTACTGTCAGTACCTTATTTTGGACATTCACAGCTTTCGTAACTATCTATCTACGACGTATCTGTCACTAGGTCACAGAGTTGTTTAATATCGCTCACGAGAGTAAAACTTACAAATGTAATTCTCGCCTAAGACTTTCATAAAGATTTGCATAAGTTATTTTCCATTGCTTTACGCCTCAGAGAATTTATTGTCAGTGCATTATTTTTCTCATTCACAGCTTTCGTATCTACTTACGACGTATCTGTTAGTAAGTTATAGATTCCTTTTTTATCGCTCATGAGAGTATGTCTAAATGTAATTCTCGCTCCATACTCATGATTACTGTTAAAATCCAAAGAATTCCATTTGTAAAATTTGTAAAAGTTAATTTTCTAAATTATAGCATTTTGAGTGATTTTTATATTATTATCGAAACATATTACTATCGAAACATTTCGATATATATATATATATATATATATATATATATATATATATATTCAGTAAAATTCGGAGATATATTCTGATAATGCATCTTGTATGTAACATTATTCGGAATATTTTTTTCAAGTCATCTTAAATAAATAAACACGAAAAAAAGTTATTTAATTAAATATTTCGAACATTGATATTTGTACTATATTTTAAAATATAAAATAAGCTCATGTTTAAAAAGAACTTATTTTAAGAGAAACTTAATATCAGATAAAACTTTTCTTTATACCGATCTGCTCTTAATTCATTATAACTTTTATCAAAATAGAAAAGAAAAGATATATACTTCTTCAAACAAATTTATATTATTAAGAATAGGTTTGACATCTTTAGACGCCATTTTCTCAAAATGAAGTCCGTGTGGCTTGACGCAGTATTATCAGCCTACATATATAAATTAATTAGAGGATAAATTAAAGGAAATTTTCTCAAGTTTAAAGTCCTACTGTTTGAGTATCAAATGACTGTACCATAAGTACATCATTTCAAAATTTTATCGTCTGGGTAAGGACTGTATGAAAGAAAATATCTGAATAATCGTATGGAAAAATTCAAACTTTCGTCTAAAAATGTCTGCCACATAAAAAGTGAGTGAGTCTTAAATAATACACCCATGTGAAGCCAGGACGAGCTACGAATAGATATACCGTAACATTTTTAAGCGACTTCATAATGGAGGACATTCTCAATTCGTAGTGTATGTTTTTTTTTAAATACATTTTCATAGGTTATAATTAAATTGATATATCTACTTCCATATTGGTCCCATACATTTTTTTCCAAAATCGACTCAGTAATTTCGTTTTAAAATCAAAATATCTATAATAAATATATCCAAGTAAACGAAATTACGTATTTTACTTTTATAATCGGTTGCTATTCAAAATAAAAGCCTAATTATTATCAATATGTAAGTAGGCCTAGTATATTTATTTGATTACTTTTCAATTTAGCGCGCTTCAACGTTAGGTATAGCTTAAATTCTCTCAGCGCTAACCAGCCTCCAGACAACCATATTAATACTAAATGGAGCGTAACAAATAGTCACTATATATGGGCGTATCACACGCTCGCACTCCGTCAATGACAAACCGATGTCCGAGATATGGCTCATTGAACAAATGACGTGCCCGCTTTGTAAATTTCAATATGCTATACTATTAATATAATTTAAACTAATCCATTCAAATTGATCGTAATTTAAATATACGCTGATAAGTTATTTGTCTCATTAATGAACCGAGATACCTCAATGGCATACATATATGTTTCTGCAATGTGTTTTGACACACGTGTGTTTTAAGACATAAAAAGTTGTCTATATAATTAAAATATAAATAAAATAATAATATCGCTTGACAGCCACGCGTATAAGCAGAAAAATCACATATTTATCTCACGAATGAGCCAAAATATCGAAAGATCATTGCATGATTTGTAATTTTTAGATTATTTGGCAAATCAATAAGTAAGTTTAGTATCCTCAACAGTTACGATATCAAAATAATTAGAAAAACCTTTTAAATAAATAATTGGTAAATGAAATATGGAATGACAATTTATTCACAATCTCTCAAATGAGCCAAAAAAACTAAAATTCATGTACAACAATCTATACAAATCTAACTTCGGCTTTTGGCGAAAGTTCTAAAATTAATTAAATAATTCAAATGAGACTTCGATCGCTGAATTACTTTGTAGTAACATAGTATTTTCTTACCAGTTAGTCCTTTTATATTTCTTTCAAAAATGATCTATACAAATGTCTATCCCCTATTTAATCCCTTTCATTTTTATTATCATAACATCTGGGCCAAGATTTATCAACATTTAGTATAAGTACAGCAGTTTAGTGTGAATAGGTAACAGACATAGTTATTTTCACATTTATAATTTGACGAAAAATAATGACATTAGTAAGTTAGAATATCATAAATATTGTAATGTCTATCAACACAAAAAATTATATTCTAAATTATTTTATGTAGGTATATAAATAATTTAATTATGTGATTTACAATTCCACGAGCCATTGAAGTTGACGTTCGGTGCCAATGCTAAACCTCTCAAGGCTTATATGTCAGATATATGTCAATTTGTCTCAATTCCCGCTTCTATATTACGCCTAACGAAAAATATTTTTCTTCGGTATTACAAGTTCGCAATTTATGTTTTAACCCTTAATAGCCTAGACTTTCAATTTTGATACCAATCTTTTAAACCAAATGTTCTCATTACTATTAGTTTTAGCCTAGGTATATCGGTTTTCTGTATGGCCTTAATGCTTGAAGTATCAAAATTGGTACCTGTTTTTTTTTCTAAATAAATATGTAAAATTAATATTGTGAATTATTTCACTATTTTTCCCTTCATCTAGACCTTCAAGCAAACACAGTAATATTTTAAAAATAAAACAATTTCGTAAATCAGGCCATTAAGGGTTAATTCCGAAACATGAAGAAGTTATGAAATTAAAGCAAGCAAATGTTTATGTATATAGCATTATAATAATTATTCGATGTCTATGTAATATTTTCAACCGACTTCAAAAAGAGTAGTTCTCAATTCGTAGCGTGTTTCATATTTATTATCTCAGAATCTGTCTGTCTGTCTGTCATTTCTTAACCGAGTTTAAAAACTATTTGAAATCTGTTTGATTGCGTACACTTTCAGATTGGTCCCGTAGATATTTTATTAAAATAGGTTCAGTGTGGTTTTAAAATCCAAATAACTATGAATATCGTAGTGCGAAACTGGGGCGAGTTGCTAGTATAATGGAATGCCGAAATTCACTCTCCGTGAATGACTAAGCGATGTCGAGCGACGCCTCATTGATCACATAATAGACTGACACAACAAATTATTTTATTTTTCGGATATGATATTACTAGTGGTAGATTAATTTGCTTGACGTTCAAAGATATTCTGAGCTGAGAGGCGTATGTTTAGGTGAATGTGTGGAGGGACTATAGCCTACTATACTTGTCCTATTTTGCAAAATATGGCGTAATAGCCACACATAAGAGTTAGATAAGAAATTAGCAATTAAATGATTAAACTGAATCCGAACTGAAATTTTTATAATGAAAGATAATTGTTCGAAAATTCGTGATTTTCGTCGGGTTGTTGCCAAATTGAGAGAAGTAAAAAAAAATAGACTATAGAAAAGATAAGGTATGTATGTATATGTATATATCGTATGTATTACATTTTTGTATTCATATTTAATATAACGGGTCTTATCGCGATAACTAATAGTAGTAATACCTTTTTATTGCCCGACGTTTCGACGAAGTTACATTCGCCGTGGTCACGAGCTGACTGGTGTACCGCGCGCCCTCCGGCGGCGAGTGCGCGAGTTTTCTTCGCCTACCCTCACAATATTAATATTGTCTTTACCGTTATTATAATGCTGGGAGCACACCACACTAACACAATCGGTTCGCGCGAACATTGTTCGAGGTACTTCACTTTTGTTAAATTTAACAACTCGCGCACTCGTCGCCGGAGGGCGCGCGGTACACCAGTCAGCTCGTGACCACGGCGAATGTAACTTCGTCGAAACGTCGGGCAACAAAAAGGTATTACTACTATTAGTTATCGCGATAAGACCCGTTATATTAAATATGAATAGTATAAATCGCGAAAGTTTAAAATATATAATTACATTTTTGTATATATATGTTTTCTATATTTATATATGTATATTGATATGTATATAATATATTTAAGTCAATTTATTTTATAACTCTTGTTTTGTACGCCTCCAAACCGCTTTAGGTTTTTTTTCCAGTCCTATGCCCAAAGGTTGTCTGGAAGAAATTGCTATCTTAGCAATAAGACCGCCTTTGTACATTTAACCTTAATTGTATCTATTTTATTCGATTTATTTTATTGGTGTACAATAAAGAGTATTTGTTGTTGTTATGTAATAAACGTCAGAGGAAGTTTGAAAGTCGCGTCAGTGACGGATAAGTTGATGAGTACTTGATTAGCGAGGTATGCGCATATTGTGAGGGATGGACGTCATGTGACAAGAAGAATGTTAGATATGACTGTGGAGGGATATGGTGGTCGAGGTAGACCAAAGAAAATATGGATAGATTGCGTATAACGTAACATGGGTAAATGGAAGAGACGAACATGTTGAGCCGTCGAAGAAGAATTCAAAAAGAGAGAGAGAGTAAATTTCATATAAAAAATATTTAAATATAAAGAATTTTATTTGTTTTTTTTTTATTTTGAATTTAGTATCCTCAAATTTATATATATATATATATATATATATATATATATATATATATATATATATATATATATATATATATATATATATATAATTATATTTATGCTAGGAACCTTCCAAACAAAAATAACTGCATCAAATTGGTCCCTTCGGCAGGAAGCTATGTCGCCACAGACAGACAGAGATAATCACGTCAAACTCACAACTCCCCTCATTTTTGGTCAGAAGTTAATAATAACACAACGAAAATGTTCACAAGCGAAAATCTTCACATTATTTTAAACAATAAATTACCCATCTCATAAATTCGCTTTAAATCAAGTCCCGAATATCGTAAAAGAGCAAAATATTTTTTTTTTTTCGAAAAAAATCCCGTGAAAGGTACAGGGTGTTCCCGAGAGACGTTCGCTAATTTATTTATCACCGGGACCGGCCGGGCCATATTGGTGTCGTTTATTCACGTAGAGAGATCGCCCTGTTGCCCTTGATGTAAGCGTGGGGTGTAAGTTATGAAACCAATAATTTCTTTATCGTGTATAAGTTTTGATTTGGATGGAAACGTATTCTATTTTTGTTACTTCGTTTCTCAGGTTACTGATATATGACCATAAATTTTTTTCTCTTAACATCTATGGAAAGTAAACGATAAATGCTGATAAGCAATAATGTGTCAACCCAAAAAAATTCAAATTTGAAGATATTGATATATTTCCATAATGCGTCACATATTTTTTTTAAGTCGAATAAACTAAATATGAACAAAAAAGATTTTATCGATTTAATGTTTCGAGTATTAGAGTAACATACAATAATCTCATATATGAAAAAAAAAACTTATTATTAGAGAAAACGTTTTATTAAACCAATAACATTTTAATTTATTATATCCTTTATCAACATAAATAAAAAAAAGTTAGATATCCTTTGATGCCATTCCAAACTAAAGTCTGTAGTTTGACATAGTATCGCTTATGCGTCCAAATATCAGTGTTGTTGTCCGTAGTTAACAAGGAAATATACAATTTCCCGTGTCCGTCCGCCTGTATGGCTTGGATCAGAGATTCTTAAAGCTAGTGCTAGAACGCTGTAATTAAGCATATACATATTAATACAGACAGACACTTTGGCCTAGTGGTCACTGCAACTGACTGTAGCGCTAACGGTCGCAGGTTCGATCACTGCTAACGGCAAACCTGTGTATTGGCCATACGGATGTTTGTCGTGATCTGGGTGTTTGTGTTGTGACACAAGATCATAAAACCCTAATAGAGCTGTTAAATGTGATGCGTTTATGTTTATGTCGTCGAAGTAATAATATACATCTTTGAAAACAATATTTTATAGTACCTGCCAAATATGTAAAGTTGGAATAAAGTTTTTTATAATCTATCCCATACATATTTATATCAAATCACAGAAATACCGATGACATTCCATCCATACGTGTAAAACCTCTACAAAAAAGGTTCTTTAAACGAATCTATATATACTTCACAACATGCCACATATAAACATCTCCTTCACCCAATTAGACGATATTTAAACACCCAACAAGAACAGAACATTCACGCTTTCTACTTAAGTAGATTCCATTCGAAACAAGTGAAGCAGGTCAAGAGAGAATCAACTTATTTAATTTGGCACGGTACCGAAGGAGTTTCGTTTCTGAATATTAAAAATTTCCACTGTTCATTATCGCCGACTTTCTCGAACGTTCGCCGGCCCTTGATTAATTAGAACTGATGGCCGGTTGTGAAGGAAAATTTATCGTAATTTTGATTACAAAAGGGACCATTCATGATAAGACACTTGAAGGGAATGACTCCAAAAACATAGGCATTTCTTGACGATGTGCGTCAGTCGCAAAATTATCTACGGTATGAGAAAATACGTTGACCACACTTCTCTTTGTCCATTGAATTAATTCTCATTTAAAAATGTTTCTATGATCGTTATGTGAATGGAAGCTTTAAATCTTAAAGCGTCAGTTGTTATTATAACGAATGTTTTCGTGTGATTTCGTCGAAAATAGTTCAAGTGTCGATGATATATTGCCGAAAGTTTTGATTTATATTTCAATTTCCGTCTTTATAAAAATAATTATTTACTCTTTCTAAGTTATTTACCTAAGTGGTAAAATTACAATTATACTTTTAATGAATTCAAAATTGATCCCAAATCATGTAAATTACTTATCCTGTTAAGGCCAAATCTACGCAAATGCTTCGTGCATTCTTGCACTTGCGATTGGCGTACATCTTAAGAACACAGTATAGACTCTTTTGGATATGTTCGCGATTGGTTAACAAGTATGTAGTTGGCGTATAAAATATATTGCCCTCTCGCGCATATAAAAATTCCGATTCAATTCAAAATAAGAACATATTAACATAGACACTTTAAATATATTCGCGTGCAAAATAGAGTCATAAAAGCTTGTTCGTAAAAAAATCGTGTGCACGCATTACTGATGTACCTAGCTGTAGCCTACAACGTATACAGGATAGCTTGACTGGAGCAGTACTTCACTGTTTTATATAAAAACAAGCGCTGTACGCTTGTATTATCTCGTATAAGCTCAGTGGGTTGCAACAAACGCGCGAGAAGAATGTGACTTGTCCAATGCGATTCGAAGCTCGTAGAATTCACGCGAGCTGAGATGGCATTGTGGATAGAACAGGTCGATCTCAACTGATGATCTCTGGTTCAAACCTCTGTTATAACCGCTAAGATTACAAGTGGTTAGTTGCAAAGTGTTTTGTGTTTAAATTAATCTCTAGCTATGCGGTGAAAGAAAACATCGTAAGGAAATCTGCATGTGCCGGCAGAAATTCTGACACATGCTCTAAACCTTAATATGAAAGGTCATTGTCCAGCAGCGAGCCATTTACAGGGTGATACTTTAACTTTACTAGACATTATAAGTACAATCACGAAGAGAATAAATAAGTAAATATGAAATGACTTCAAATAAATTATGAGGCTCCGATCTTAAGCTGGAAGAGTCTTACCGATATTTAAATATTTCATTTAAAATTTTTCCTCAAGAGTAAATTCTTCCGTTTAAAAATATGCTACAATTTTCTTCTGTTTTAACGTTTCAAATTATATTATAAAGCGTCCGTTTTTAATATTTATGTTATTTCTGCGATGCAATGTGACTGTGAAATATTTTATCTCAGTTATTTTTTCATTATTTTACTTGTTTGTTTGTATAAAACATCGTAAACCTAAAACACAGAGTATATATTATAAAATTATTAATTTTAAAAATTTGACAATCTTTTAACAACTGCAAAATAACTGATACCATTCAAACATCTAAACAGATCGTCATAAATATCTAAGACCCATCTCGATTACATCAACATTTAAACAAAAGATACCGCATCGAAATCGATCCATTCGTTAGGGAGTTATGATGCCACAGATATACACATAAATATACACTTCAAAGTTATTACTCCCCTTTTTTAAATTGGGGGTTAAAAATAAAACAAATGTTACTTCATTTGCCAGAATACAATATTAACTATGAAGAATGGATAAATAAACTTCTGTTCGAGCCTTCTTAGTGTAGTATGTCGATTAAAAGTAACTTATATGCTATTCTGAAGCTATTCTATCGCAAAGTTTCATCAAAATCTGTTGAGTAGTTTTTCCGTGAAAAAAGTATAATCTTCAATCCATATTTACATCTAATCTTACATCTTACATCCTTCGCCTTTATAATAATGACTAGTTGTCTCTTGCGGTTTCACTCGCGTTTATTGTTACTGCTTCGCTCCTATGAGCCGTAGCGTGATGTTATATAGCCTATAGCCTTCCTCAATAAAAAAAATATATAACACAAAAGGAATTTTTCAATTCGAACTAGTAATACCTGAGATTAATGCGTGCAAACAAACATACAAACTCGTCAGCTTTATAATATTAGTATAGATAAGATACTGATGACTTCATAACCCTTTGTCGGTTATAAAAACGTTAGCATAAGATTTTACGACTGAAATAATTAATGGCGGCACCGTTACATAGCGGACGTAATACAACGGACGTAATGACTTTACAGTGTCAAAAGACATTCCCTACGAAATTACATCATAATGTTTCTAAGTACAACGTTTACGTGAAATCAAACACCGTTATAACACGGCCACTAAATGACGTCACATCCCAGTAAAACCAAGCTTTAGTCCAAAAGTTATATTTCGTCGTCGTGATAAACGCTGATATTAAATGGTTTGAAAAATTAAACGCCTCACGCCTCAAGATGTTGGAAAGTTCCAGAGAATTTATGCGTCGCCTAATTTTATTCCCATGTGTCAAAGTCGGATTATTTTTCCATAAAAGTTTTATCCCTAGATAGGAATAACCTTGTTGCGTCCAATTTTCTTTCACACAAGTATATGTTACAGTTTTATTGGGTTAAAAGTTGTTGAATAAATTGGGGACAGAAATCCATGCTATATATGGACGCTGATAAGCAAAAATGTGTCAACTCAGAAAAAGTAAAATTCAGAGATATCGATGTATTTCGATAATCCGAGACATATTTAACATTATACAAAAAAGTCAATAAATAAGGAAAAAAAAATCTTAATTTAACGCTTCGAACATTGAAGTGTGTTTGATATTTTGCAATATGCTTATTATTAGATAATACTTTCCATAATATCATTCTGATTTAAATCATTATATCTTTTATCAACAATTTTCATCAATTTTTATATAGCTATCTATATATTGACTGAAAAAGAATTTTAATAAGTCATGAATATAATTGTTTGTGTTATCATACCAATTTCTTCTTCCTTTAAATAGCACCAATTTCTTCTTTCCTTAAAAATTTAAATAAAAACGACCGTTAACAAAACTTTATTTTACATATTTTTTCGTAACACAAGACTTTTTTCCCCACAATGAATGCGTTCATTCTAGACAAAGTGCTCTTGATAGCTCTATTTCTGTAGTTTTTGCACAGACGCCTAATTGGAGTGCGGTCCTGAACGCGTGTCTTTGTAAAATTGTATTAGGTTTTATTAATGACTAGCTGCCACCCGCGGTTTCGCTGGCGTTTATAGTTACTGCTTCGCTTCTATGAGTCGTAATTTGATATAATATAGCCTATAACCATCCTTGATAAACAGATTATCCAATGCTAAAGGAATTTATCAAATCAGATCATTAGTTTCAGATATTACCCCCTACATACAAACTTCCAAATAAATTGTTTCTCTTTATAATATAAATAATATTTTATATTTTGGATTTATAGTAACGTTACGCTCATACTGTACGTTAAAAGTCTGTACTCATTTCCGGCTTTGACAAGCACTTCGTTTTGACTTCTTGGCCCAAAAATACACTCGTCTGTCATATTCAGCCGCTCGATGATTGCTAGGCAACGTCGTCCAACAAGCTCGGTATTCTAGTGCCATATAAAAGTTTATATTATCCATATATTTATACGTGAAGTAAAAACTTTGTACACTTTTTTACGAATATTGCGCCGACGGAGCAGTAGGTAATTTCGCAAAAAGTAGTAAAGTAAAGTAACAGCCTGTAAATTAACCCACTGCTGGGCAAAGGCCTCCACTACTATTAAGAAGAAGGTTTAGAGCTTAGTCCACCACGCTGCTCCACTCCCGGCACATGCAGGTTTCCTCACGATGTTCTCCTTCACCGCCGAGCTCGAGATGAATTTAAACACTAATTTAGCACTTGAAAAATCAGTGGAGCTAGCCGAGGTTTGAACCCGCGATCATCGGTTGGCTCATTTCGCACAGTTCTAGTTAATATAGAGAAGAAGTGCAGAATAATAATATTCTTTAAAAATACATTAAATTTATAAGAATACACACACTACCATGTATTTCACATGCACACACATATATACTCTTTTTTATTGTTACAGACTGTGGTCAAATTGAGATTAGATTATCTGTGGTCGATTTTGTAATCGGTTGAAAATTAAATGATCTACGGTCGAATTATGACCGCTTGGCGACCACTTTTATCTATAGTTATGTATCGGTATTTTATTATTCCCTATCCCATTGCTTAAAATTTAAGAAGAAATATTTATGAAGGTTCTTTAGGCATATTTTATGTGTTATTAAAACTATAAATATTAATATTTTGCTTTGAAGGAGAGCACGAATTTATTAAAATTTATAACCTTATCGTGTTTTGGGGGTACGCAAAAATATGGAACTTTCTTTAGTTTTTACTTATTTAAAGTTAAAAAAATATATTTATTATCACAATGTACAATATATCAGTCTTTGTATGTATATACTAATATTATTAAAAGGTAAAAAGTGTTTGTAAACTTATATGTAAAGGGAAATCTTCCGATCTGATCCGATTCGATTTTTTTTGCGTTGGTTATAGGGGATGGTTATAGGTAATGGTTAAAAATAGTGTATTTCATAAATAGCCTAAAAACTGTTAACCTTCAAAACTGTATACACGTAACACTTTTATTAGCAAAAAATCCAAAATGCGACATTTGACCTTCTTCCATCGGGTCTTAAATTGTGGTATACCTAATAACAGATATAATTATGATGTAAACAGAGGTGATTACAAACACACGGTCAAATTGCTCATCTGTGTTACCACTATCAATAATATCATATTAACAGGACTGTAATATATACTGTTGGATAAGCAATTAGCATCGCCACTCAATATATCTAATTCCTATTAATTTGCAACTGTAATAAACAGATGTATTGATTAATTTATGCTCCTCAAGGAGCAATCATGAAATATTGCTAAGTATTTACTTTGTTATTTACAGCGATTTTTTTTCAAGGACACTGCTACAAATTGCTTCTGTACTGCCTAAATACGAAAATTTCTATAACAGATGCGTGTGTTGAACAAAATTTATAACAATAAAATATAACTTAAGTACAATATATTCTAATATAAACAAATAATGAAAGAGAAATTAAAATTACTTTCTTGCATCCTCCTGGTTCTCCCTGCCGTCCTAATGTCCAGCTTCTACTCCGTATCCCATCCCACACTTCTAACTTTTACTAAAAAGAGTGGCTTTTACTGTGCACGCAGCGAGATTGTGGAATTCGTTGCCGTACACAATTCGCACTAGTAAATCAATTCATATTTTCAAGAAGAAATTGAAAGAGCACTTATCTCAATCTTAATTTATGGCATAATGTATATATAATTATATATGTATGTATTTATAATATGATTATATGTATGTATTTAAGTATTTGTTTAAACTGTTAATTATTATTTTTTTTATATAATTTAAGTTTTATGATTGTTATTTCTTTTATGTGGAAACCTGCCTATCTACCTATTACTGTTTCTGTCAACATTTATTCTTTCTCGGGTATACTGGAAGAAATCTCTTCTAGGGATAAGTATACCTTTTAAACTTTCTTTTCCTGTGACATATATGTATCTTTGTAATGTCTCTGGCATGTTTAATAAACTGTTAAATAAAATAAAAATAACTACATTAAGCCTAAGTAACTATCGATGTCGCGGTAAGGTGCCCAAAACACTGGCAGCATTACCTCTTTGTATGGTCAGACTAATATGTTGGCCAAGGTAGCCACCAGCCCTTCGGTAGTTTCGACGAGGCTTTGAATAACCATTACTATGTTTGTTTTGATGTTGAGTTGATTGTGTTACGCAATACAATCCAGGTCGCTAATTATGTGCAACGATTTCCTTTAAATCGTGATGTATTCTGCCAGTTGATTTCTAATCTTTATATGTAAACGATTATTTTAAGTGTTAAAAATCAGCAATTACTGTCATTGTCTTTTTACATAATTAGCCCCCAGTAGATTGACCAAAGTTAATGAGATCTCAAATTAACATTTTTCTACATCTAACGAGATGTGAACTAGTGCGATTTAAGGTGTCATTAAAACTGGCCAATATGTTGGATTTTATTTCGGAACATACCCAATAAAAACTTCACCATATAACAAGGCACTGCATAGTAACGTAACTTTTTTTTTCCTTAATTTTGGTCAAGAATTAACTACAATTATTAGATAGCGAAATATTATAATTTTGTTTCACAATTAGCCCATCGCTCTAGTTGAGTTAATTAAAACGACTCTGCAATAAAATATACATTCTAAGCTATTTCCAAACATAAAATGGAATTGAATAATTGTCGAACAAAATTATTATCAAAATATGGAATATTCTAAATATTGAAGGTATTATTTTGTGCTAAAATTATAAAAGTATTATGATAATTAATGATAACGACTATATAGAATATTTTTTTTAGTTTAGAATGCAGTCAGCAGCGCGGTATCAATTCTGTCTAAAAGTTTATAAGGGAGAACTGTTTCTAACCGACTTTCAATTATTACGATGTTATAGATCCTAAACGGTAATTTTGATTGAAAAACGATATGAGAAACCTAAAAATGATTTTTTAATACCTATTCAATCAATCAGTAATTTTGATTTTTTTAAAATTTTTATGTTTCCTATGACATTTACGCCGTCATGTAGTATCAAGTTTAGTGTAAATAGGCACAAAGGTACAAACCCACATACACACATACATACGTGCATACATAGACTGATAAACACAGTACCCTTCTTTGCATAGTGGTCGGGTAAGAACAGCTGGCAAACGAGTAAGCGGATAACTTGATATTAAATGATCACCACTGCCCATGGACATTTGCAGCACCAGAGGAGCCACGATGCACTGCTAGCGTTTGAAGCTAGCAGTGTATTGTGGCTCTTCTGGTGCTGATGAAGAATAAGGAATGAAGAAGAATAAGAATTAAGAATAGCGGAGGGTGTTAGACTACCGACTCTCTCCCTCACCGTACGAAATCTATATTAGCTACTCCACAAAACACTCCACTCTACAAAACTAGCATTTCGCGATTTTCTAGAAGGTTCGAATTTCAAATTCATCAGAGATTAATAAATTTTACAGTTAAAATTAAACAAAGCTACAATCTGACGAAATCAGTTACCAGAAAATAAAATCGAATTCTGGTGTATTTAATTATTCAATTCGAATAGTATCATTGATTTTATATGGCATTTCCAGATAGGATTGTATAAGTTACATGCTTGAATGACACTATAAATTTTACACTTGGCCAGTTAAATATTTATTTAGGACTACGCTGGACTACCGTCGCGTCCTAAGAATACAACGCTAATGTGAAAACTTAATGAACCCGAACCAATAAACATATTAGTTAATTATGCAGAATATTGATTGGTTTCAATGAATAATATTAAGTAAATGAAAATTTAGGCTCGTTCATTTAGTTATTTATATATTCATCGACAAAAAAAATAGCCCTGTATAATAATTACTAGTATAAAAGGTATCTCTTTTTCTTTCACGCACTTCTTGCATGTTCAAAAATATATCAGATTCTAATATTCAGCCCCATTCAAAAAATTATATAAAAAAATTTCGGCCAAAATAAAATAAAAAAAAGAATTTAGCCGAATTGAGGGCTTCGTTAATACAATTAAACACAAACCAAAAATATCCCTCTTATAAAAATATTAATATATTTTCCAATTCAAAACAAAATATTAAAATTATTAAATTAATAAAAGAATAATATCATCAAAATACTAAGGCATTGGTGAGCAGTGAAGCCTATAAATTCGGTGTCGACACAAAATCAATTCGAAATCACAAAGTTCGCTCAGAAAGACTTGGTCAATTTGTTACAAATACAAATTAATTTTCAAAGCCTGTCTGAATCTACATAACAATTAATTAATCAACTTTAGGGTAAATAGTTTAAGCTCTAGCTTGGCTAAATGGAAATGTATCCAATCGGTCGAAAGTTTAATAAGTCCCGGGCAAATGTTGCTTAATTTCTACATCGATATCTAAATCAATCACTTGAAAATTATATATAATTAAACCGTATAACCTATAGCGTAAGAGTCGCCACAGACTTGAGACTTTACATTGCCCAAGAGCTTATAAGGCTTGAGTCAAATGTACGTACGTGTAAGAGCACCATAGTAGGTACTGCCCGAATTACAATGGGAAAATTCTTTTTTGAAGACAATCGTGTTGTTTATGAAACTTTATTTATCAAATAAGTTAATGTATTTATGCACTTGTCTCGATCATTGCATTGATTAAGCAGATTTACTACGACTGAAGTACAAAAAAGTCAGTAGTCTGCCGTGATTCTAAGAAGTATTTTTTTTAAATATAATATTGATTTATAAGTTTGGTAACGGTGACTTATTTGACCTTTAAATGACCGATAACTTCACATATGTATTCTCACGTGGAGGAGATGCGAACGGGGTTTTATCCACTATGTTGTTACACATGAAGTTACAGATAGAGAAATCTCAAAATTATTTTCGGAACGTAATTTCCTTATGCTGTTTTGCCGCTACAAAAGTTTAGATTAATTATACATTCTAAATTACTTGAAAAATTTAATAATGTCTTAAAGAGTATCGTAGAGGGCCTTGTTTATTCCACTTACTACAAGTGTAATTCTCGCCTTAGTAAAACATAACTTGAAACTTTGTGAATTATTGAAAATACATTTCGAAGTATTAAACATACTGTAGGTCAATCAAAACACTTGCTTTCATTGATCTCATGTTCAAGTACTTGTTTATAGTTGAAATTATTTCAACAAATTAATATTTAGATGTAAATTTATATTAAGATTTATTAGAATCGCTCGACAAGTTGAGAGGTCCTATTTTAAGCGTTGCGAAATTTAAGGCGACGTCTTACGTGGGCGATACAAAGTGAACGCGTTTGCGAAGCGGTGATACGCGATGCGGTGCGACACGGCGTTTTGTTCTACGTTTGTACAAAATAGCATAGATTATTGGAAAATTATTTCCTTACATCTCGTACGCTTAGTATAAAACTAAACGAATTCAAAATCTATGTGAAAATAATCAGCTAAGTTTTATACAATTTTGTTTTCTATAATTCTGAGGTTCATAATCTATAATTGTAAAAAAAAATCTATAAATATTTTATGACATAAAAGTATATAAATGGGTGAAATCCCAAGTGAGTCAAAAATTTTACCTTAGAAGTTAAAGAAAACTTAGAAACCACATTCGACATAGGAAAAAAAATGACAATCGTAATTCATGCAAAAACATCAAGCCAATTGCTTGTCATGTGTCAATTGCTTGCTGTTTTCGCATTACGACGCGCATTTGTCAAAACCAACGTCTAAATTTTATGATTACATTCCTTTCAACTATACGCCAAGGATATATTTAAAGATTTATCTCATAGATTTTTTAATACAATCATTTCATTTCTTGACTTTTTAAATCAAAATAACTCAAATAATTGTGTTAATTCGCGTAAACAAATTTGCCTATTTTGTGTTTCTGCGTACTCTTTGTACTTTATTTAATGTATTTTCGAAGTCACATTTTTTAAAATAGCAGTTCTATATTCGTTTTTTAGAAATATTCCAGGAACTGTCAGTTACTATAATTAAAATTGTCAGTTACAAGTCCTTCGAAAAACCCTACTATAGAACATTAGTTAGAATGTAAATGAATAAATAATAAATTCAAGGATTTTAACGGATACCGTTCGTTAATATTTTATTTCATAATTGCCATTAATGGAACGCCTTAATTATATAGGCTGTGTTTCTTTTAATTGGAATCTCTCTCTATCTATCTTTTAAGCAATTTTATTTGTATTGTAAAGTAATTTGAAGTAAAATAAATATAGAAAATATTGTCATTAATTGGCTTCCCGTGTATGGAATTCAGTTAAAAAATTTTTTTTTTTTTTCAAAATAGTTTTTTCAAAATAGTTTAGGCCTTTTTTACCATTACCTTTAAATCTGACTCGTGACTAAGTTAATATCAAACTAATGTTATAAATGGGAATGTTTATGTGTGTTATGTCTTCTAACTCTGTAATGCCGCAACAGATTAAAATAAAATTCCCTGTGACGATAGCCTACACGCTGAATTAACACACATATTAAACACAAAATTTTTATATTGTGAATGGTTGCTCAGTCACCATCCTACAGATAGTCAAATGACTACTGATTTATTAATAAACTATCTGTGCCTCGCGGTATCTACCCTGTTGATTTGGGAAAAATTATATTTATATAATGTTTACCTTCCCTACTATCGTTTATTATTCACTATTTCATTGGTTTCAAATTTGTTTTCGCGTATTCTTTTTTAATTTCTCTTAATTTGAAATTACAAACAGACATTTCAGTTTTATTTATTCGTATAGATATCCATATTTCAGACTAAATTTATTTTTAAATGCATTTTATTTGCAGAAAAGTTTTACTAATTGACGTTTCATTTTCATAGGAATATGAATATGAAATATTTAAAATTTCTAATCCAACGTGTAATTAGAAAGAAAAATACGAAAAGGATCGTAGTATGTAAAATAAAATGTAGGATATTTAGTTTGATTTAAAATATTAAAACATTACTTCAATATTTTTCGAGATTTAAATATATTTGGTAGACACGCTCTCTACTTTTTAGGGTTCCGTACCGTTAAAAGGAAAAATGGAACCCTTATAGGATCACTTTGTTGTCCGTCTGTCTGTCTGTCTGTCTGTCTGTCTGTCTGTCTGTCTGTCGGGATGTCAACCCTTTTTTCTCACAAATGCATAGACGTATCATGTTGAAATTAATATCATATACTCAAGTCTACAATAACATGCGGCCGTGAAAATATTAAAGTTCTAAGTCAACGCAATCAAAAGATAATGGAAAATATGTCGTATATTTTGACCATTTTATCGTTTTCGCAAGGGAATCAAAACCTATAGGGTACTTCCCATTGACCTAGCACGATGAAATTTGGCAAGAAGTAAGATCTTATGGTAAAAATAAAGGAAAAAATCTGAAAAGTGTAAATTTTTGAATGTATGTTTGTCTGTTTGTAAGTTTGTCTTTCAACCTTTTTCTCAGAGACGCGTGAAGGTAACAAATTTTTATCAACGTCAAGTACTCAAAGTTGTAATTAATAAGAGCTGTGAAAAAATCAAACTTCTAAGTTAACGCAATCAAAAGATACGGTCATTTATATCACATATTTTAAGTATGATAGCGTTTTTAACGTTTTCGCAAGGGAATCAAAACCTATAGGGTACTTCCCATTGACCAAGCATTATGAAATTTGGCCAGGAGCAAGGTCCTTTAGTATACATAAACGAAAAAATCCGAAAACTGTAAATTTCTGTTCGTGTGTCTGTCAGTCTGTACGTCTGTCTTTCAAACTTTTTCTCCGGAACGCGTAAATGTATCAAGTTGTAAATTGATCAAGCGGAAAATATATTAATCTTAGAATTAAAATTATATGTACTTGTAACAAATTAACGTAGAAGTTGACCATGGTCAAAAAAACAATTTTATAAACACTGAGAAGAAATTCGTATCAATACGAAAACATTAAAAAGCAGCAAACCTTTATAAACAACGCAATGCAATCTATATATCGCAGCTAACAAAATGATAGCGCGATGTAGCGTACAGCTAATGCCATCTATTACAGCATTATGACATTAACTGTAATATAATTCTGCTCGATTAATATTTTTTTTTTTATTTTAATTATTATTTATTATCGTCGATTTATAACGTCATTACGTAATTAACATTCAATATAAGAGCTTCACGCGATTTGATTTAAGTACTCGTATTGACTTAGTACGAAAATTTTAAAATTAAATTCAAACAGATCGAGTTATTTAATTTACTTATTTATCTACACATATAAGTCTTCTGGTTAATAGTAATATAATTAGTTATTTATAAATAAACAATTAGTTTTGTTCGAATTAAGCTAATTATTTTCGTCTTGGCAACACTAATATATATTTTGATATTTTGATTGATAATGTAAATCTAAATATTTTACGAACGTAGTGCAGAAGTAGTGGAGTGTAGTAGAATAAAAATAAAAATAAAACGAGAATAAAATATAATATAATTATGTTGTTAATGTCAAAGTCAACAAGTTAGTTCATTGAAATTGTCAAGAGGTGGCGCTGAGTGTATCCTGAATCGCGCTATAACTTTGCTTTTTTGAAAGTATAAGGTGTATTAGTACTTAAATAAATTAATAAAATTTTGTGTGTACTTTAATAAAATTTTGTGTTTCCATGGATTGCATCCATGATTGTGTTTTAAAGTAAAGTGCTCCTAAGTAGTTTCAAACTAGTTTTCTGGGACGTGATCCATATTTACATAATATTTGATAATATTTAAGCGACTTCTAAAAAGGAGTGTTTTCAATTCGACCTTGTATTTAATTTTTTTTTATGTTTGTTCGCCGATTACGCCGCCATTTGTGTACCGATTTTCAATTTTTTTTTTGTTTGAAAAGGTATACTTCCAAGGTGGTCCCATTGTCTTCAGGTCAGGATCAGATGATGGGATCCTGGAGAAATTGAGGGAACTCCTCAAATATTATAAGCAAACGTATACCGATTTAGGTATTTTTGATAGTAACTTATGTTGGAACTGATGATGAAGACCACAAATGGCGTAGATGGGTTAGTCTTATATAGATTTCTATGAGTTTGTACGGAACCCTCGGTGCGCGAGTCCTACTCGCACTTGACCAGTTATTTTTTATTATTACTTCAATATTTAAGTGCTTGTTTATAATATTAGCTACTCGTGGTTTCAAATTAGTCTTTTAAATATAAAGCTACCACCGGCTCGGAAAGTAAATATGATACATTGACTCTATGAAGCCGAAAACTTCGTGTTACAAGTTAATTTTTATTCCTTCTGTTACATTATGCCTATCTCTATTCTTTGCAAAGCCATTATTATTTTGAAAAACATACAAATATATTGTGACGTAACCGTAAGAATACCTATCTTCTTAAATTCATCTTGAAGACACTATCTAGCTCTGCGATTATAAATTGCTTTAATAGATCTTTTTTTGTAATAAAAAAATTATCTCAATGTCTGTGGTAGTACCCCAAAGCAGTATGCCATAAGACACTATGAAAATTACTTTAATATATTTAATATACTAATCTAGTAGTGCCAATGCCGGTTAGTTGTCTAACCTTTCCAATTGCGTATGTTGCGGAGCTGAGTCTCCCTGCAAGAGATAACAAATGAAATTTCTACTGAAGTTTTGAATCTAGGGTTATGCCCAGGAGTGCTGTACTATCTATAAGTACTTCGTTAGCTAATGGAAGATTAAAGCCATTTTTTTTTACATTTGGCAATTTTTGGCGTTTAGAACTAAATTTTTTGGACTAAACCAACTTTGTACCAGGGATAGCGCGCTGTTTACATCGTCAAATTTACACTTTTTCCTATCGACTTTAAATAACAATTAAATGTCATCGGCAAACAGCACAATATCATAAATTCCGTTTACGTAAAAAGCTAAACCATTAATATATGTTAAGAATAAAAATGGTCTCAAAATTGATTCTTGTGGATAGCCCATTTGAAGAACTCAGAAGATTCAGAAGACTCTTTTGCTTTTACAGTAACATTTTGACTTATACCACTAAGATATGAAGCAAATGGCTTTATCTTTAATTTAATAATAATTGATCGAATGCTTAAGAAAAGTCACAAAAACTCCAATAGCATTCTGCGATTCCTTCCGAGCATCGTAGACATGTTTAAGAAAGGCCACTCCCACATCAGATGTAGAACGACCTTTAGAAAAGCCGTACTCTTCATAATGATAAATACAATTAACTAACTTAAAAGTTAATTTAAAATTATTTTTCTCGATGATTTGACTGAGGGATTGGAGTGTAGAAATTGGCCGATAGTCGCTAGGATCGCATTTATTTTCGGTTTTAAAAAGAGGTATCACTATACTATATTTCATTAGGTCAGAAAATGATCCCGAATCTACACATATATTCAAAATAAAAGCTTAATGAGCAGCGATATAATACTAGAAATATTTTTTACTGATATACCCTATAAATCATTAGTCTTTTTATATATAAAGATTTAAATTTTTATAATAATTTACATAAGGGAACGTTATTTGGTAATAGAGTAGCAGCTTCCGATGAAGAAGACTTAGAATGAGCTGTTATTTCGCTAGATGTTTTAGAGAAGAAATTTTCAAATAAATTTGTCACTACTGATCCCGCAGTAATATTCTTGTTGTCTACATTTAGTTTAATAGGCTCATTATTATTCTTTTGGTTTCCAGATACACTAATAATGACTTCCACTGTAGTACTAGTTTTATCTTCCGAATTTAGGAGTTTGTTCTTAATGAATTGAGATATGGCATGTGTGCAAACCACTTTAATCTTCGAATATTTTTTTTTACATATGCTTTAAATTAAGATGATTTATTTAGTTGCCTCATAGATCTGTACAGCCTGTTTCTACTTCTGTAAATACCCATTGTGACCCAGTCGCAAAATTTTAATTTTACATTGTTATAAAACCTTTTGTTTTAAAAATAGTATTCAATTCAACGACAAGCAGATTAAAAAAGTTACTATAGAGTTCGTTTGGATCATGCGATGTAACATTCGGTTAATTTGACATTAAATTCGGTATTTTATGCGTCAAAATATCTTTAAAACTGTGTGTTCACTGGCATTTATGGTTACTGCTTAGCTCCTATGAGCCGTAGCTTGAAGTAATATAGCCTAAAACTTTATGACCCTGAATTTGGATTACAGCCCACAAAAATATTTTTTAGATACGAATATGAAGAACAGGAATGGCAACTAGAAGTAATAAAAACATATGGTGTTGTTTTGGGTCGAAATATCTATATGTATAAAACTGGATTTATTTTTTTCATTTGTCAAAAAAAATTATGGCCAAAAATAAATTTTGGAGAGCTCTCTAAAAGTACTGGATCAATATAATTACTCAAAAACTTGTAGCTTATAATAATTTTAAATTGTTTACATGTACATTTTTGCGATTATGATTATTTACGCTAGAATTTTTGAATCGCTATAACTCCTAAATAAAAATTAATAATTTCAAAAACGACAATTGTACATAAAGTTTAGTCAAAAATACACATGTACATTTTCAGGTTTTCCCATAATTACAATATTTTCAAAAATATATGTAGCTAAAATTTTTCTCAAATGTTGAGATATGAGCGTGAAAGTTGGGGGACCTTTTTTAAGAACAAAAAACAGCATATCAACCAAGCAACACATACCGCTAATACATTTTCAACATTAAAACAATCTCGTATTGTTCAGTACTCTACATTAACGAAACATCATTTCAGTCCATGAATAAGTAGGCTAGACTGAGGCAGGTTACCTGCATAACCAGTATGCCCCACAAATTAGGTACTAAGGTACTAACGTCTTGAGAATGTCCCCAGGTAAATGTTACACAAACTTGTAATCTGCATAGCTCGACGTGGCTAGTAGTAAATAACTACTGAAATATGTCGTGTGGAATACACGGGGCGATATTATGGACGAAAACGCAGCGCGTTAAAATTATGATCACGTTTTATTTTAAGATCTGACGATTTTATAATTGCAACTGAGTGTACTTAAAAGATTGCAAGGTTAATCACCGATCATTATTATTATTTTACTGTAGGAAAGTCTAATTTTAATTCACTGCATAAAGTTCTTACGTACGCTTCTACGTTGCGCTTCGTACAGTGGGTTGTGGTAATCACTTAATATCAAGTGACCCACCCGTTTGCTCGTTTGTTTATTTATAAATAATTTTGATGGTCTGGGGGCTCGTGATTATGAAATATTGTGGTATATTTGTATAAATAAAATTTATCCAAGCTTAAATTTTTTGCGTCTTATTTTTTTACTTTTTTATATCTAACAAGGTAACAAGGTAACATAATACTTAATTAAATACAATAATAAAAAGATATATATACAAATCAACAAACACGAAGTTCAATCAATACAATCGAATCTAATACCGTCCAACTTTTTGTATGGGACGTGTTTTTAGTAGACACTAACTACCTCAAACAAAAACTACCACTCAAAGTATTTAGGCTGGATAGGTGAAATATTAAAAAAAAATAATTGTAGCGGAGTCAAGCTATAGCCTACTGACTATATCTCATATACGGCTATACCCAACCGGGGCAGTACTGCAATCTCAAAGAAGAACGGTGTACAATGGCTAATCTAAAAGTGAGAAAGTGAGTAAGTAAGAAAACCAGGAGCGTAATCTTCTCCCTCATTTCTTTCCTTACTGCTTATTCCTTTTTAAGGTGACCACACATTAGTGGCTCTGGACTGCAAATGTTCATTGACGACAGTGATCACTGAACATCAGGTGTCTCGCCTGCTCGTAAGACAGCTATCCTCATAAGGCACAACCAAAAAACCATTAAAACAAATATTGAATAGACTACAGAAAGTCAGAATAAAATAGCAATACGTACATAAACGAAAAACATTACCATCCTTTTGGATTGAATAAAAAAAAACATCAATCAGCAAAAAAAAAGACTTACATATTTTATTAACACGAAAACGTTTCGTGTTTTTACGACAAACAAGAGCGTGTATCCCCGCTGACACATGCCAAGGGTCTGAATATTTGAGCGCGAACGTCTCTCACGCAAATTGTGTTACGTGGTGTATGCGACAGTGGCTCCCTCGACATTCTTGATGACTTATTAATTATACGGCCAACGTGATCCCAATTACATTGGTCAGAGTCATAAATCTTTATTAAGATTTATGAACTAGATTTTAGGTAATAAGTTTTTTATATTGTGTATGTTAAGCACGTTATTTTCGATGACAAAGAAGTGAAAAGTGGTAACGAGTATGGTACTGCGACGCAAACGAAGGGTTATGTGTTTGATCTGTTTATATGTGGACGCTGATAAGCAATACTGTGTCAAGCCACACGGACTTAGTTTTGAGAAAATGGCGCCTAAAGTTGTCAAATATATTCTTAATAAATTTCTTTGAAGAAGTACATATATATCCATCTTTTCTTTTTTTTATGATAAAAGGTATGACTAATTAAAATCAGATTAATATATTTCATTTATTGTCTAATAAAAAGTTTTTCAACTATTTGAGATTATTATATAGATTGCAACATATGGAATGCACTTGAAATTCGAAACAATCAATTAAGGATTTTTTTTCGTACTTATTTCGTTTGTATGACTTCATTTTTTTAATAATGTTAAATAGGTGATGCAATATCAAAATACATCAATACCTCCGAATTTGACATTTTGTGGGTTGACACATTATTGCTTATCAGCATCCATGTATGCGTATTTTCATGTTTGCTCGACACTGCTTAGCGGCTAAAATGTTATGGAATTTCTTTGCCTCCAGGGGCTCAAACGCTTCCAGCGCAGAAATTTTATATCCCACAAATAAATCTACAGTAATGAGACACACATATTTTTGTACAAAATTTAATGATCTACAAAAAAGTTACCTTATAATTTTTCGCTAAATATAATGGTTCAAAGTAATTAGAGCAAAGTCAATATAAAGTCTATATTCATTTAATTATCGATATTTTCGCATTTTCTTGGTTAGTTTAAAAGGTATTATCACACTCATTTCATTCACTCGCGACTCCGTCCGCGTATAATTCAGTTATATCGCGCTCCAGTTTTCATCGCATTCCCACAGGGACCGTGCATTTTTTCGATATTAAATGTATGTATTTTCTTATATCTTTTCAAATCATCCAAACTATATCCCTGTAAAATATTTTTGGCAATCGGTTCTTCGTTTTTGAATTTATTCCTTACAAACATGCATACAAGAACACAAATCTTTCCTCCTTCCTTCCTTTCTTTTCCTTTATAATATTAGTAAAGTAAAGTAACAGCCTGTAAATGTCCCACTGCTCGACATAGGCCTCCTCTCTAATTAAGAAGGAGTTTTAGAGCTTAATCCACAACGAATCTCCACTAGGGACCGTCGAGTTCAAGATGAATTTCAATACAAATTTTAAAACTGCAAAAAACAATAGTGCGTGCCAGGGTTTCAACCTACGATCATCGGTTGAGATCGACGTGTTCCAACTACTAAGCCATCTCGGCTCTCTTTCTATCTAAGAGAATATTATTAATCAATATAGGTTTGTAACGTTAGCATGGAATATGTATGATAATTTCGACGTACATATATGTCTCCCAATTCAATAAATTGCTTTCCAAAACCCATGAAGCTGATGTAATATGACCCCTTTGAAACGTGCAACGTTAAATAAATGAGAAGACGTAAACAGCTTACGATGCATTAGTGTACAAAGCAAACGTAACGTTGTAAGGGCGACCGAATTCAATGGGCCAAATTGCGGTGCGACCAGCTCTGCAAATGGCTAACCTTATGTGTGGTAGAAGTTAGAAACTGAGAAGGTATAGTTTTAAATTGTTATAGATTATGTAATTATTCAATTTTCAAGCAAAAATATATTAAGATTAGACAAGAGTTGTGTGACATATAGAGTGTTTGTTTCTAAGGTTTTTTTTTGTCTTTTTGTTTTGTCAAACTATACACGGTGTCACGGTTTAAAATTTTTATTTATTATATGCCATATCTGTGGCACTGAACTACTAATAAATAGCTCAATTATTCATATTTAATATAACGGGTCTTATCGCGATAACTAATAGTAGTAATACCTTTTTATTGCCCGACGTTTCGACGAAGTTACATTCGCCGTGGTCACGAGCTGACTGGTGTACCGCGCGCCCTCCGGCGACGAGTGCGCGAGTTTTCTTCGCCTACCCTCACAATATTAATATTAATATGCGAATGTAACTTCGTCGAAACGTCGGGTAATAAAAAGGTATTACTACTATTAGTTATCGCGATAAGACCCGTTATATTAAATATGAATAGTATAAATCGCGAAAGTTTAAAATATATAGCTCAATTATTTTTTATTTATTTTTTTAATCCGGTAGATGCCACTGCTGTACGGAGGAATAACTTGTCAGGTTCAATAGTATTCTATCAAAACATGCTTTATTCGTGTAGGACTTTAATATAATATAATCGTCCCTTTATAAATTAGTCATTTTGATATTTCATACCACTGGGTCAGACAGAGTGTATATCAATTACAGCTTAATTTAATATCCTGCTAGAAAATCATTATGTTCATGCAAAATTATGTATTGCCTTGAGAAAAATGTTTAAAATTATTGTATTGAAAATGGGTGATAAATAAAAATGCTTAGAATAATAAAAACAATATTTAAAAAATATATATCCGTAGTTGCCCTTGTTTTATGCCATACACCTCACAGGAAGACTGTAAGCTGTCGGGCGCCACAGGAAATTGCGCGGGGCGCGGGGCAAGTCAACGCTCACCGTGTTTATAGTAACAACACTAACTTACTCCGATGTTAGTGCACGCTAGATTGTGCCTTGTCATCTTATACCGTAAGTTATTGTGATGCATGTTGTCTAACTTCATTTCGTGTGCAACATACTCGTACCTCTGTATTTAGGTCGGCTTATTTCTCATTAGTAGGGTATTATACGGGCAAATTAAATGTCGCTGTTTTTATAGTCATTTGCTACACGCTAGATTGTTGTACGTTATCTTGTATAGGATTTTGGATGCATGTTGTCTTATTTCATTTTGTGTGCAATATACCTTTGTATTTAGATCGGATTATTTCTGTTTAGTAGATTGTTGTCCAGGTAAATTAAATGTCCCCGTTTTATAGGCATTTAATCCCATATTAGAAAACGCTAGATTGTTGTATCTTGTATATGAAGTTATTGTGATGCACGTTGTCTTACTTCATTTTGTGTGCAACATACCTCTGTATTTAGATCGGCTTATTTCTTATTAGTAGATTGTTATCTAGGCAAATTAAATGTCTTCGTTATAGTCGCCTACTTCGGTTTTAGTTTACCCTAGATTATCGTACATTATCTTAGGCTGTGAGTTACTTCGATGCATATTGTCTAACTTCTCCTTGTGTTCAAATTACCTCTGTTTTTAGGTTGGTTTATTTCTCATTATTAGAGTATTTTACATAATAAAACGGAGACATATGCTAGATTTTAATGAATGATATTCATTTGAGTGCAATATATCCTTATTTAGGTCGGTTTAATTTTCAAGAGTATGATGAGCAATTTAAATGTCACCATTTATAAAGCATCTTTTTAAAATATAGCTAAAACACGTACACTTTTTTTCAATGTCTTAAAACGCTACGATTTAATATATAGAACATTTGTTTTATTATTTTACAGTGTAAATTATTATAGTGTATTATTTCTAATCAACAAATAAAACCGCGAAACCGATCTGAATGAAGTACAAAAATAATTTTTCTAAAATTGTCTGTGATAGGTCATGTCTGATATATAATATTTATAAAATTTCTTAATATTTTGGTGACCATATTATGGACAAGCATGCCAAAAACATAATTTTCGAAAGCTATTGTCTGCCATGCACCCAGGGGAAGCTATTAACTGTTTTTAATGAATTTCGGCGCCGTGTCAGTTTATATACTGTGTAAATGGTGTACTTTTTATCCTCGAAAATGAAAGGATTGTTCGTGAATAATTAAAAACCTGATACATTACTTCTTTGTACGTCAGTCAAATGAAACTAGATATCGATAGCCAAAAATCCAATATATAATATAATTATTTTACGGCTAATTGATTTTGAATTATGCGAAATACATACAATCTTTATTAACACTGACAGATGTCACACCAGAAATAAGCAAAATTGGTTCATGAATAACCCGAATCCATTTTCCCGACCATAATTATTTTACTAAATTCAAAGAAGTGAAAATTACATCATCATACTCAAAGGCAACAAACATGCAGAACCAAAGTTGACTATTTAAATATAATAACAGATGAAATCCAAAAATTAATACACACTAAACGATCATCAATTATATAAGATTTTAAAAGGCTTTATTCGAGAGACTACACACTTGCAATCGATATAACTAGATGAGCTAAAATCATGAAGCTACTAAGTTCAATTATGTGCTGTCATATCTGTCTTTACTTAGAATATCTTTGTCTCAGCCATATATTCCAATCACTAATAATCCCTCACCTGGACTTAACTTGAAATAATCAAAGCCGTTAATTTAAAATTAAAAACACACATATAAATTTTATTTATTTTTATCGATTTCGATTCACAATTAATACCTGTGGTTCAAGTTACGACTGCATGCAGTCCAAATCCCAACCACAGACAGTTGAACATGACAACTGCACATATGCAGTCCATGTGATAACAGTACGTGTGAGTCCTAAGCACCTAGATTACAAGCTGCCCTAACGAATACACCTACACAAACATTATTGCCTTTATGACATAACTAGCTGATGCTCGCGACTTCGTCTTGATGTCTGATACCTACGTCATAGTAGCTTTACGCATACAAAGTCTTAGCCCAATCAAACAAAGTTTCATACAAAATTTCATCACCTATTTTATCCCCTTCAGGGTAGAACTAATCAAAATCCTTTCTTAGCAGATGCTTACGTTATAACATCTACCTATATACCAAATTTCAGCCCGATTCGTCTAATGGTTTGGGCTGTGCGTTGATAGATCACAATGTCAGTCAGTCACCTTTGAGTTATATACATTTAGATTGAACGCTGATAAGCAATACTATTTCAAGCTACACGAACTCTGTTTCGAGAAAATGGCGTGTAAAGATGTCAAACCTCTTCTTAATAAGTTAGTTTGACCAAGTATATATCTATTTTTTCTTTTCTATTTTGATTAAAGGTGTAATGAAAGCGGGTTGGTATCATAAAAAGTATTTTTTTTAATATGGATACCTTTTTCCGTACTTATTTAGTTTATATTACTTCAATTTTTTTTAATAATGTTAAATAAGAGATGCAGTATCAAAATACATTAATATCTCCGAATTTGACTTTTTGTGGATTGACACATTATTGTTTATTATCATCCAATTATACTTTTAAGAATCTAGCCTCGAGGGACTAAATAAAGAGTAATGCAGACTATTTTAAACAAGCCATTGTCGAGCCTAGATTACCTAGCTGCCTAGACTAGTTTCGTACCTATTTAAAGTTGTTCTTAAGGAAATTAAATTCTGAGCCCGGAGTCGCTTCTCGTTTCCTGCTAGTCGGAATTGTTTAAAAGTTGCGTTACCTTAATTCAAACTTTCATACAATTTTTATATATTCGTAGTATGACGATGGAATGTCATTTTTTTTTAAATTATTTTTAGACGATATGACGAAGATTGCACGGATTTTAGGTTTAAGATTTTATTGATTTAATTTAATTGATTATCAATTTTATATAATGTTAGTAATATCATCGTTACTATACTACTAATACTATCATATTACAGTAAAGAGATAAAATTAGTTTGTGAGTTTGTATGGAAATCTCTAAATCCAATATGAAAAATCGTTTTGCGTAAGATGTTTCGTTTATATAGGAAGGTTACGTCTATATTACATCACGCTACGACTCATAAGAGCGACGCAGTAAAATCGCGAGATTAGTATTAACTAGCAACCCGTCGTGATTTCTGCTTAATGTTTCGCTCCTATGAGTCGTATTATGATATAATATAGCATAAAACTTTCTTAATAAACGGGCTATACAACGGAAAAACAAGTTTTCAAAACGAATCTGCAGTTTCTGAGATTACGCCATGCATACAAAACAACAAAAAAAAATACGTCTTTACAAGTATAATATTCTAGCTTCACCTTGCGGGTTTACACGTGTTTATGGCTACTGTTTGGTTACTTTTTGCTCCTGTGAGTCGCATTGTGATGTAGAATAGCCTAAAATCTTCCCAAATAACTATCAAAAAAGTAGTTTCAAAGATTACCACCTATATACATACAACATACACACTAATAAACAAATTTTACCTTTTTATAATATTAGTACACAAGTATGTATATCCCTACTAATATTATTAATGTGAAATTACTCTGTCTGTCCGTCTGTTACGCTTTCCCGCTTAAACCTCTCAACCGATTTTAATGAAATTTGGTACAGACAATCTTTAGACCCTGAGAAAGGACATAGGTTACCTTTTATTCCGAAAAATGAAAAAAGCGAATGGTCAGGTATCACGTAATCTTAAAAAACTGCAAGTGCTAGGAGTTTCAAATTTTGCATGACGATTTTTTTTAGAACGTAACAATAAAAATGGGGGTTAGAAGTTTGTATGAAAGTCCTATGTTAATTGCGAATGAAACCGCGACGGGCCGCTAGAATGCTATATTATAGGCCGCTAAAATGCTATATATAGGTAGGTAGTTACATATCAAACATAACGTTGCCTCAAGTATTCACTTACTGGTTAAATTGCCAACGGGCTGGCTTGCAAATGTATGCTAATCTGGCTCTAGGTTTGAATCCGGTTAAGCTGGCCAGCTAAGAGAAGATTGGTGATCTATGTGTAGCAAATATGAGCATGTAATTAAACTGTAAATGTTACAATTTTGTATGGGAATGTCCTCAATTTGTAGGGTGTCATTTTAATGTTTGTTACGTCAGGTTTCCGTAATATAAACCAATTTCGAAAATTCTTTGAAAGGCTTTAAAAGTGTACGTGTTTGATTGGAGCTAAAGAATTTTCAACAAATCGATTCAGTAATATAATTTTAAAATCGAAAAACTGAAATTAGTACATATGTCATGTAAATAAGCCTACACTACAACTATTAAAGGAGGATATTATGAGGGTAGAAAAAAAAATATGAGCGTATTTTTATTTATTATTTACTAGCTACCCCCTATAGCGGTTAGAATTGCGTTAAAAGCTACTGCTTCACGCCTATGAGTCATAGCGTGATGTAACATAACCTATAATCTTTCTAAATCAACTGGCTATCTAACCTTTTTTTAAGTAGATTTGTGTCAGAGATTACCCCCTACAAACAAACTTACAACATAATTTTACCTTCTAATAATATTAGAATGGATGTAATATAAACAAGCACTAGTAATAGTAGTATTATCTATACTTTTTCTCCTAATACTCGTCTGTTCTACTTCTGACGTGTTTTAGGCTGTAAAGGCGAGAATGGATGTATTCGTTTTGTTATGTCTAGGCGGAGAGGCTGCTCATCCCGCAGCACCGGAGACGTTAAAAGCCCTAATTGATATTAATAATCTATATATATAAAATCACTTGGGGTGACTGATTCATCAACGCAGAGCCTAAACCGCTGGGGCTACGAACTCGAAATTTTGGCAATAGGTGGCTTTTAGGTTGTAGGCATCCACTAAGAAAGGGTTTTTTGATTATTCACCCCTAAGAGGGTGAAAAGGGGTAAAAACGTTTGTATGCAAAATCTTATTCCGTGGTCATATTAACTTAAAACTTAATACACATACTTCTGGATGATAGTAATGAAATGTTAAATAGAAAACAGGGTACTATTATTCCACACTGGGGTGGAGAATAACTAAATACATGTATCCCAGAATTTCAATATCATCCCCTATAGTGACGCTAGGGGGTATTAAATCCTGGAACGGTAATAATTTCGCCGGTAGATTTATTTAGCTGAAACTTTTACAGCGTATTTCTATCAAGACAAAGGGATGTATTAAAAAAGAGCTTTTCGATATTTCACCCCAAAACGGGTGCAATGGGGTAAAAACGTTTGTATGCAAAATGTTATCCTGTGGTCATATTTACTTAAAACTGAATACTCATTCTTCTTTATGCTAATAATGAAATATAAAACACAAAATCATCGTATCAATATCAACCCCAACCCACAGAGGAGCAATGAGGTAGTTTAGTTTACATATTTGAAAAAAAAAATATTTAAATTAAATATTTATTATGTATACGCGTTTAGTAATTAAATCTCTTCAAGGATGGTGTTTTACCCGTTTTTTTATAATTGCTTCTATCAAATTCCAAAATTTACGCGGGCGAAGCCGCGAGCAAATGCTAGTACTTACATAAAATTTAGCTACGTTAACTTCAACAAAACAAAATTTAAATGAATATTCTAGGCTAATAATAAAACAATAAATAGGCTAGACGAGTAAGTAAACGTTATCGATCCAAGGTTTTTGCCTAGCTGAGTGATTAAATTGATTTACATCATCGAGGCCGCTAGTTGTACGGCGCTGTATAGTAAAGAGGCTAGGATATTTATTAAACGGCTATTTAAGCTAGTTAGCTATGATATATGTATGTATACATATGTCGGAACATGTGCTATTTTCTTAAAATTGCAGTTTCAAATAACATTTACAGCAACCTAGCTCATGAGGCATCCCTAATCGAGGTATTACGACTACATTTTTCTTTTAATCGCGTATGTGAGTGTGAGTAAAAATAAGCAGTGTACTTAAATTTGTGTAAATGCGTTGGAGATATTAAAACGCATACGCTTTTAGTCTTCAGTTTCGAATAACATTTACAGCAACCTGGCTCACGAGGCATCCCTAGTCGAGGTATTACGACTACATTTTTCTTTCAATCGCAGCTCTGACAATAAATCTCATAACTTATTTATTCTCGGAGTCCGTGCGGGGCTTGTCAAAATTAAGGGCATAAATCTTTCTCGTGCTCATTTTCCCCGAGTCTCAAATCAGGTTGGTATTTGAAGACTCGCGTTATCCTTGGAGAAAAATAACATTTGTTTATTTTGAATCGGTTTGAACGTACCTATTATATAAGCAAGTCAAACAGATTCAAAATAATTGTATTATGCTGACGTTATGAAGTCCCTTTTTACATAAGTCTATGAAAGAAGAATACCACACATTTACTTCTCACAGAGTTGCCAAAACTATTGTTGCGAAAATTATACTTTTAAGTTTTGCTCTCAGACTGTCATAAAGATTTACATAAGTGGTTCGTCATTGCTTTACACATGAAAGATTTTACTGTCAGAGCCATATTTTTGATGCGAGAATTACACTTATAAGTTCTGCTCTCAGACTGTGATAAAGATTTACATAAGCCTTATTTTTAATGCGAGAAAATTTTGGTCTCTGACTTTTAAAAATGTTTACATAAGTTATTTCTCATCACCTTACACCTGAAAAAATTTACTGTCAGCTCTTTATTTTTGCTTTACTTTTTTTTTCTGCTTTGTTCACAGCTTCCGTGACTACTTACGACGTATCTGTTACTAGGTTTCAGAGTAGTTTTACTCACATACTTAAATTCACAGCTTTCGTAAGGTAACTGTAACCAGGTTACAGAGTTGTTTTATATCAATTACGAGAATAAAACTTGCAAATGTATTGTCTTAGACCTAAAGAAATATGGTTGACATTTTCCTTTGATGAAAGGATCATATGATTAAGAATTTAAAAAGGAACTCATTTTAAAAACGAAGTTACATACTGTTAACACTTATTATTATTATGAATGTTGATTTATAAATGACGGAGTTATACAGTAATAAATATTTGCTTTAAGATAATTGAGAAACCTCCTTTTTTTAAGTGGGTTAAAAAGTAATCTTTAATTCCATATAATTTTTTCATATATATATTTTACTTAAATAGATAATAATAAATAAGATAGAAAAAATAATAACTGTTAACCTCAAAGTTATGTAATAAATATTACATAATTTTCTTAAGGTTTATCATTTTATTACAATTTTATATTCATCAAAACCCATGAAAATACTTAACATAATATCTATCCGAAATCATCATAATCAAAAACAACATTTTCGTACTTAATATCTATCATTCGAAACCGATCACGAACAAATGCTGATTTATTAAAAAAACATTGGCACAAGCGCACAACGGACGCGTAAATTCGAAGACATTACAAAAGATATCATTATTTTTGATCATTCCTTTTTATACGGAACCAGCGATACAATATCGGGCACCGAGGGGTCGTTGGTTTGATGCCAGATTATCTCGAACACGCTTCAAAGATTTTAATCACGGAATGGTGTTGCCAAGACGTCGCCAGCCAAGCTCTCGCTTGCTTTATGCATGGTATTGGTTCTTTAAACTAAGATAAATAGATTAAAAGATATCGCTTGAAAATTGTTTTTGTATTTCTCATTTGAAAACAGTTTTTTTATGTATATGGACGAGAATATTTTTGTCTATAGAGGTGATAACTTTTTCTAATATTAGTTCTGAAGACAACAATAAAACATTTCATTAAAAGATGAATATACAATATATGTTTATCTCCTTCTAGGAAACGAAAAAAAAAAAACAAAAAAAAATCCGCTGATGTTCTCTCGCGGTTTCTTTTCGGGTCACAGATTTATTTCTTGTACAGTGAATATTAACTTCATATTTGATTAAATGTTAATTATTTACTGTCACACTACAAAAGACGCATTAAAACGATGTTCAACACGTGTTAAACAATGTTTAAGAATTAAACATTGCTTAAAATATTATCTAAATTGCTTATTCACTAAATTCATAAAAAAAAACTTATTGATAAAATGTTATACGTTACATTTGACAGCTGAAATAGGTTTTAGACATCTATTAAACTCACTTAAACGAATGTTAATATCTAAAGCATGTTTAACTCAAAACACGCGTTTAATGTCTGTTTAAATCTTTAGTAGTAAGGCAGTTAGAATTTAAAATAATCATTAAATTATTTTGCTATAAACCGTAAAAACAACAGAAAAATAGAGTGTATCGTGAACATTTACATTTCACTCCGACATTGTCAATACAAAAGTTGACTTTACAACTGACGGTAGTTGACACCAGAGCATTTTCAGGAGATGTACTCCGAAAAATGGTCCGTCGGAGTGAAACGAACGTAGTGTCTATGTGGTATCTGCCGGTGCTTGTACATTTTGTTTTCGCGGATACAAATATTACAAAGAAACTTTGGGTGTAATGGAATTACTAATCCGATTAGTCTATAATACATCACGCTACAACTCATAGGGACAAGGCAATAAATGCGAATAAAACCGTGAGATGTAACAAAATAATTCGATGAATATTTATCATCGAATTATGTAAAGTAACGCTTGATTCTATGAAATATTCTTAGAATTTATCGTAATCTATATAGTGATTGTTTCAAGGTACTCCCTTGCCTCCGCAATGTTCCTAGAAATTTATTTTCCTTTCCCTCTATATTTAGGTTTGTTTATAATTATGAATTCAGATTAATTGAATCTGCTACGCTATTAAAATAATTAGTGACTAAATCTTCAATTTGTATTAAAATAATTTTATACTAAATTTCATTTCACAGAATTAAGATGTTTAATTAATTTAATGAAAAAGTCTTGTTTTTCTAAAATGTTTCAAATATTTTTTCGTTTTTGTAATTAGATTATAGCTTATATAGTGAAACGTTATACAAATACATAATTTAAATTTTAATATATTGTTCTACTGCCATACAAAGTCTTGCAGAAAAAAAAATTATGAATACGTTCCGAAACCCCTACAAATGATAGTAGTATGATACAATAATTTTTTTTTAAATACAAATGAACCGACTTCAAAAACGAATTGAATAGGTATAAATAAATTAAAAGGCAAAACATAATTTTGATGTTGGTACCAAGTAAAACAGAAGTCCTTGTAATTGCAAGTAAATTTTTTACGTTTCTCGCACCGAATCTCATTTTTTGTCAATGAATAATAAACTAGTACTGACTATAATAAAACTACGTCTTCAAGAGACATAAACGAAGTGACAGTCTATCTTCTTCTATCTATCTATACTTATAATAAATCTGTAGAGAGGTCAATTCTGTACATGAAATATATTTTAAAATAACTATTAGGGGGTGATTAGTGATCGATACTGATGCCAAAAATGCAATCAGTAAAATTTTTGTTGTCTGTCTGTCTGTCTGTATGTATGTTCCTTATAGAAACAAAACTACTCGACGGATTTTAATGAAACTTAGTACAATTATTCTTCATATTCCTGGGCAGGTTATAGTATACTTTTCATCATGTTACAATCAATAAGAGCAGAGTAATAAAGGGAAAACGGGAGACGTTACTCCAATTTTTAAGCTTCCGTCGCGTAAGCAGCCTTAATGGTTAAAGTAACATAGAAACCATGTATGACGGAAATATTCTACATAAAATTTCCTAAAAAATATCCCGCAACAGCATATGTCTATCTTTTATGGTTGACTTACAATAACGCGGGTAACTCCTGATAGGTTAGCAGTTCGGAGAATTCTGATTATATTTGTTTACTTTTACGTTTATAATACTCTCACTCATCACTAATTTAAAAAGTTAACATTATTACCTATTTAGTAAAAAAATCATAGAAATCAAGTACTGTGGATTGACATATTATATTTCCCTACTAAATTACGATAGTTAATCTGTCTGTCACATCAAAACCACTGAACCCTGAGGAAGGACATACGCTACTTTTTTTTTAAAAACGACGAAAACGCGGACGAAGTCGCAGGCAAAAGCTAGTTTCTTAATAAGTACAAGACGCTATTGTAACAGAGGTTTTATATGTAATACATATTTTGATATAAACTAACACTGAAATTAGTATATCATGGTGTCAATTGAAGATAAAATTAGCAGTGGTCAATAACCTAAAATTCAAAAGACTCACTCCACATGCGCCCATGAGAATGATCTAAAGATCCCGAGGACGATTGCGATTATCAATTCAAATATTATGAAGAAGCAACATTTGATTGTAAGTTTCTATGTAGGGGTTAATCTCTGAAACTACTGATCTGATTTGAAAAATATTTTTTACATTGGATAGGCCGTTTATTGATAAAGGCTATATTACATCACGCTACGACTTAAAACTGTGCGGCAATAATTACAAATGCGAGTGAAACCGGAAGGGATAGCTATTACGAGATAATATATATTTTTTTTTTTTATATAAAATAGCTCGCAAATGAGCAGCAACCAACGTCTATGAACATAAGCAGCACCAGAGAAGCCAGAAGTGCTATAATAAGCTTAAAAAGATTTCCCCCATCTCATTCTCTCTAACTCACTTCTGTGAGAGTGTAGTACTGCCCGATCGTGCCAGCCCGTATAGCTGAAGTTTCTGGCCTACAGCTAGACTCTTCTTCACTATAGTAAATATATATAATAGTTTATATCACATGAAATATTCAATTGCCCAAACGATCATTATCAGAGAGTTTCTTTTCTTAAAAGTTCAAATATATTTTCTTTTTTATGTAATAGAAAAAACAAATTTAAAGTCCTCGAAAATAATTGAAAAGATATAAAATATAATTTTAACTTTATGATTCGGATCAGTAACTTTTAAGATATTAAAAGATGTTTAGAAGAATTTTTAATAAAAAACCGCATTACCTGCGATATGATGTATTAGCGATGGCTGGCCGGACACGGGCGGAGGGACTCCTTAGTACAATAGTGATTTTTATTTTAAACTTCTATTACTTTCTAACTTTTTTATTTAAAACTTATTCTCGCGGCTTCGCTCGTGTCAATTTTGATGTCTACATACATAACTAACCAATAACCCTATTACCTCTGGTCATAATATCCTCAGCAACATGGTTGCCTGGCAGAGATCGCTGTTTAGCGATAAGGCCGCCAACTGTACTTATACTTGTTATTGTATTTTATTGTATATATGTGTCCTCGGTGTACAATAAAGTATACTTTCTTTCTTTTTTTCTTTCTAACTTAAATAACTGGTCAAGTGCGAGTAGAACTCGCGCACCGAGGGTTCCGTACAGAGGGTTCTTACTTAGACCTAAAGTGCACATTTGCGATAAAAATTAGTCATCAAAGGGTCCACCAACGGACGCGACGTCTCAGCCCTCCATAAACTCAAACCATTTGTAGCCTAGCTTTAGCCATATTGGCTAGAAATAATAGGTATATAAATAAAAATAGTTGGTCAATTACGAAAATTAAATCTTGAAGATTTTTCCGCTTTTTAATTACCTTGTGTACCTTATCGTTGTCTTAGATTTTCGCGATTATTATTCATTGAAATAAAACGATTTTAAACGGATTTAAATCGCGTATATAATTTATTTTTATCATCCCGACATTTCGAGCACTTTGCAGCGTTCGTGGTCACGGGTAGACTAATATCATGTTTTTCAATGGCAGTTCTCCTGGTATCGCATCATCAGCTCCACTTTACCGTATACATTGTGCCGAGAATAAATTGCTTAGCAATCATATTGAAGCAATCGAATCGCAACACGTAAAATACTCGTTATTAAGTGGTTCCGGTACCCATTTGTAATCTTCATCATCAGCTCCACCTCATCAAATGTAGCTTTTCGTGAGCAAATGCATGAGTTACTGTCAAAAATACCTAAATCGGTAAAGGTGTGCCTATAATATTTGAAGATTACCCTCGATTTCTCCAGGATTCCATCATCAGATACTGACTTCATGACAATGGGACCAAATTGGAAGTATACCCTTTAAAACAAAAAAAAAATTGAAAATCGGTTCACAAATGACGGAAAAATCGGTGTAAAAATATAAAAAAATACATACAGCCGAACATAAAACCTCCTCCTTTTTCGAAGTCGGTTAAAAATAATCAATTATTATATACATAATTACATTTTATTTTATTCTTGTTTTATTTTTATTTATATTCTACTACACTCCACTTCCACTACACTACGTTCGTAAAATATTTAGATTTACATTATCAATCAAAGTATATATTAGTGTTGCCAAGACGAAAATAAGTAGTCCCTAATTCGAATAAAACTAATTGTTTTTTTATAAAAAAAAACTTATATTACTAATAACCAGAAGACTTACATGTATTATCTACACAGTAGTAAGAAGTAAATTAACTTACTCGATTTGATTGAATTTAATTTTTAAATTTTCGAACTAAGTTAATACGAGTACTTAAATCAAATCGTGTAAAGCTTTTATATTTAATGTAAATTATGTAATGACGATAAATTTAACGATAATTGATGATGAAACTTTTAAAGGAATAGTTTATTTTATTATTTTTAGCGCGTTTAAATAATATTTTTTATTTATTATTTCTTTATTTTCATATTTAGAACAATTTTAACTAACTTTTTCATGAAAACAATAAGATTAAATATTTATTTGTCAATAGGCTGTTTGCTTATTGCGAAATTAATTGTTATTTGTACTTAAAATATTTGGACAGTTTTAACTAAAATTTTAAATTTTAAAATAATGTTACCTCTAGTAACATTAATCGAGAATTTTATCTACGTAATGTCATAATATTGTCCAGAGATGGCGCTGACTGTACGCTGAATCGCGCTATCATTTTGTTAGCTGCGGCATATAGATTGCATTGCGTTGTTCATAAAGGTTTGCTGCCCTATGTTTTCGTCTTGATACAAATTTCTCCTCATTGATTGTAAAATTGTTTTTTGACCGTGATCAACTTCTATGTTAATTTGTTTTAAGTACATAAAATTTTAATTCTAAGATTATATTATTTTCCGCTTGATACGCTCTATTATCTCACACACAAACTTAGTTTATTTTCCAAAAATAATGCGTTTTTAATTAATTGGATACGTATTGATTTATAATTTAGGTTTTGTTAACAGCTTCAAGTGAATGCAGCTCTGAATATTTGATATAATTTACAACTTGATAAATTTACGCGTTCCTGAGAAAAAGGTTGAAAGACAGATGTACAGACTGACCGACACACGAACAGAAATTTACAGTTTTCAGATTTTTTTCCATTATTTATACTACAAAACCATGCTCCTGTCCAAATTTCATGATGCTAGGTTAATGGGAAGTACCCTGTAGGTTTTGATTCCCTTGTGAAAACGTTAAAAACGCTAAAATACTTAAAATATGCGACATAAATGACCGTATCTTTTGACTGTGTTAACTTAGAAGTCTGATTTTTTCACAGCTCTTAGTAATTATAGCTCTGAATAATTGACATTGATAAAAATTTGTTATCTTCACGCGTTCCTGAGAAAAAAGTTAAAAGACAAACTTACAAACAGACACACATACATACAGAAATTTACAGTTTTCAGATTTTTTCCTTTATTCGTACTATAAGATCTTACTTCTTGCCAAATTTTGTCTTGCTAGGTCAATGGGAAGTACCCTATAGGTTTTGATTCCCTTGCGAAAACGCAAAAATGGTCAAAATATTCGACATATTTGTCATTATCTTTTGATTGTGTTGACTTAGAACTTTAATATTTTCACGGCCGCATGTCATCGTGAACTTGAGTATATGATATTAATTTCAACATGATACGTCCATGCATTTCTGAGAAAAAAGGGTTGACATCCCGACAGACAGACAGACAGACAGACAGACAGACAGACAGACAGACAGACAGACGGACAACAAAGTGATCCTATAAGGGTTCCGTTTTTCCTTTTAAGGTACGGAACCCTAAAAAAAATTGAAAAAAAGAATCGTTTTCATGCAAATTTTGAAAGGATGTTTTAAATAGAAAAAAATTGTTTTTTAATCGATTAAGTGTGATGGAGCTCTGACGTAACACAAACATAAAAAAACGTACATTACTAATTGAGAAACATGATTGACTGAAAATAGGAGGTATTTTGAGTTTAAAAAATCTGAACACCCCGTTTCATCCCTTTAGGGAGGGAATTAAAAAATATTCTTTCTGTCTATATTAAACCATCTGTTAAATTTCAGCGCAATTTTTTCAGTGGGTTAAGCTGAGTGTTGATAGATCAGTCACTCAGTAAGAGTTGCATTTTATATATGGATGCTATAATGTATCAACCCACAAAAAAATCAAATATTTGTCAAACAATTGAAAAACTTATTATTAAATAAAGCTTTTTATCATACGAATCTACTTTTAATTCATTATACCCTGTATCGAAATCATATAGAAAAGATGAATATATACTTCTTAAAACAAATTTATTGAGAATATGTTTGATATCTTAGACGCAATTTTCTCAAAATGAAATCCAAGTAGCTTGATATATTATTGACTATCAGTGTCCATATATAATTATTTCAATACAAATTAATACGTCAATTGTTAAAAAAAATGGAATTTTTGATCTTACATCAAACGTTTATGAAAGAGCAAATTCGAAAAAACCTAAAATGGTGGAATAAATAACGGAGACTTTAAAAGCAATCTGTATTATTGCAAATTAGGATTAAGTCATTTTAATGAAAATTCATATTGACTTTTATAAGTTACAATCTGAAGCAAAACAAAATCGATTTTTTATTAACCAATCAAAATAAAACTTACTTAAATATATACATACTAAATAATAGCAATTTGAAACATCTTGTTAAATAAAGTTTTTGGAACTTCAGCGTCTTTGAGAAGACCAAGGAGTCGGTATCAAAATTAATTCCCTCTTGTTAAGATCAAAAAGCGCTCCAAGTTTTCAAGCTACGAAGCTAAGACACAAAGAGTGACAGACATTTATATTTTAAGCTAGTATTTTGTCTTGCTTCGTTTGGATTCTTTAATGTATACCTATTTTTTTTATTACCTCACTCGTTATAAACATTAATTTTATGTATGTGAAATATATATTTTTTTAATATTTACAAATATTAATATTATGTTAAAAATATCTTTCACTAGTAACTCACTTGTATGAAGTGTGGTGGTTGATAATCTGAAGATTGACTTTGAAATTCGCCTGTTTTTGTTTACATATTTATATCTCTATATGAACATTACAAGAGTTGGCAAATAAAGACGCGTGCTATAAATCTAATGTCTTATTGTAATTCACTTCAGGGGGGTTAAAATGCGTTTTTTTTTAAATAGGAAATCAGTACTTCACGGTGAGAGTGAAGTACTATCCAGTCTAGCCAGCCTATATACGAGCTGTAGTCATTAGGCTACAACTAGGCTTTACTTAATACAAAAAGACTACGAATTATCGCAATTGCAACGCGATACATTTTGACAGTTGATTTAATTCGTTTTAGTACAAAAACCAGAAAGAGTTATTACTTTGCTATATTACTTAAAAATTTATATAATATAGATTTATCATTATAAGCTCCAAAAGTGTCAAAATCTTGACAGCAAAAATCAAAATTAAAATCAAAATATTCTTTATTCAAGTAGGCTTTTACAAGCACTTTTGAATCGCCAATACAGAAACAAAAAATTAATTTAATGTATTTACCACCGGTTCGGAATATAGATTCTACCGAGAAGAACCGGCAAGAAACTCGATAGTTACTCTTTGAAAAAGTTTTATAATAGGTACATATATTTATGAGTTACAAATATATTAAATACACTGTGTGAATCCAGCTTATACTAAATCCAAGCATCTTTATCATCTATATAATCTTGAATAATATGCGTTAGCTATTAAGGACTTTTTAATATGTTCTATATTAAAAAGTACATTCGATAATTCTATGAGTAAAAAATAATAGATTATTTACGAATACATATTTTATTAGAACACATAAATTATGATCGTAATATTTACTTCGCCATAATATTATAGCAATATTAATATTTTCGTTTATGAGACAGATTTCATCTTAGCGTTGGTGAGCCACAAATTTGTTCGCTTCTAATTAATATTATATCAAAGGGTATCCGTTATTTACAATTAAAACATCCAGTATTAATAATATTTAATTCAAATTTCATGTATATTACATATAAATAGAATTAAATGATATTTCTGTTATTTTGTAATAATTTTCTCGTCTTTATATGGACGCTGATAAGCAATACTGTGTCAAGCCACACGGACTTTGTTCTGAGAAAATGGCGTCTAAAGATGTCAAACCTATTCTTGATAAATTTGTTTAAAGATGTATATATTCATCTTTTCTTTTCTATTTTGATAAAATATATAATTAATCAAAAGCAGATAGATTTATATAATATGTTATCTCATAATAAGTTTTTAAATATTTAAGATTATTTTATAAATTGCAAAATATGGAACGCACCAGAATTTCGAAACATTGCGTTAAGTCGCTTTTTCCAATACTTATTTAGTTTAAATGATTTAAATTTTTTTTGGATAATGATAAATAGGTGATGTAGTATCAAAATAGATCAATATCTTCAAATTTGACTTTTTGTGGGTTGACACATTATTGCTTATCAGCATCCATATAAGTTCATAAATGGATGCTGATAAGCAATAATGTGTCAACCCACAAAAATTCAAATTCGAAGATATTCTTGTGTTTTGATAATGACACCTATTTAAAATTATTAAAAAAAATTCAAGTCAATATAAACTAAATAAGTAGGGAAAAAAGTTTTTTTTTAATTAATTGTTTCGAATTTCAAGGGTGTTCCATATTTTTGCAATTAAAACAATAATCTCAAATATCTGAAAAACTTTATTAGATAACATATAAAACATATCAATCTGCTTTTAATTCATTATGCCTTTCATCAAAATATACATCAATATTTCCGACTTTGACTTTTTGTGGGTTAACACATTATTGCCTATCATATATCATCCAAATATGATGCGTTCATACGTCTTCCTTCACACAAGAAATACTTTACTGTCAGTGCCCTGACTTTTAAAAGCAACAGCTTTCGTACGTTAAACTAACTATCTGTTACAGAGTTGTTCAATTCAATTCAATTCTTTGGTTAATGGCTTTTAGTTGTGCCAATTAGACACATGTTATTTCGCCAATGTCACGTGGAATGGAGAAGCCACGATGGAGATTGATCGGTGGAGTCAAGAATCCAACCTTAGCTAAATTTTGAAAAGACCCTAAAATAGTATGAATTTCATTATTAGTCCTTAACCTAGAACAACACAAAAATATATATAAATATTATACATAATAGTATAAAAATACAGGTAATTTTAATGAGACAATCACATGTTTTATTTACAATTTAATTTTATTATATTTATTATATTTACACAGAAACGAACACAGTGGACTAAACACAAACATCAATAAACAGTCAACATTTATGGGGACAGAGTTGTTTAAACAATACAAGAGTCATTCTCTCCTTTGACGTTAAAAATGAACCAATGTGTAACTTTGACAAACTTGTCAATTGTCTTGTTGGCCCAAAGATACGCGAATGTTTTATTCAGCAGCTGGCACGTTGCTAAGCAACGTCATCCAAAGTGGTCGGCATTCTGGGTACTAAAATCCATAATTTATTATACAGATATACATTTATATAATATATTATAATATTATAAAATGTATTTATTATTGTTTTCTTATATCTTAAGTGATATATTAAATAATAAGCCTTTGCTTCAATGTAATAAAGTATTTTATCGCCAGAAAAAAAAATACAAGTGCATTTATCTTAAACAGTAGAGAGCGAAATTCGTTCCAGACGACTGGAAATAAATCAACAGTGGCTAAAAGAATAGCAACTTAATGTTGAGCAATTTACCCCCAGTGGGGGAGGTTACCCCAAATGGGGGTGGGGGAGAAACAATAAATTAATGTGATAACCGCAGTCGCAGAACAAACGGTGTTATCAGATAATTGTTTCCGGGAATCGAATGCGCTACTTATTACAATATTTCATGTTGAAAATGTGAATTTTTGTCACTTTTGCGAATGTATTTTTGATTTTAAATAGGTGTTTTTTTATATGTTAATAATGTTTTTATGTTAAATTTATAACAAAACTTGCATATTGTGATTAAAAACGCACACAAATACTCTTGTAACTTTTTTTAATATCAATTCTGTTTTATTTTTATATATTTTAAGCTACACCTTTTTTAGTATGAATCGATTGTGAATATTTATTTCTGTGCAGATTATAAAATATTTTCAAATTAAAAAACTACTGTTACTGATCCCATTTAATCATTTTTTTTTGCGCAGAACATCCTGTATATTGAGAAAGGAAGCTTTAATACATCAGCGCTACGTTTAATAGGATTGAAGCATAAATACGACTTAAGCCGCGAGGTACAGATACTTATAAAAAAATTATTATGAATAAACCAAAACCCATGTCAACGAAGCCGCAAGCACATTATTAACTAAAATAATATTCGATCATATCAATTAATAATAAATTACTTTAACACCTATAATAATTAGTAAAACTGTTATGGTTTTTAATTTTAAATGATAATAGTTTAAATTTGATTAAAACACACTCGTTACAATATTCGTTTTTATATTTTATGAAATTTCTGGACATTTATTTTTAGTTAACCTTATTTGGTATACTGTTAAAAATTTTAATATTTTCCTTAAAAGTATGTAGGTTGACTTTAGATCATTATTCAGTTGTTCAATCTATTTTAATAAGGCTCCATTAGATTATCAATTCGTAGAATGTGTTTTATTTAGTGTACCTCATAACTCCCATATCTGATATACCAATCTACTAATTTATAAAGTAAAAGCAAACTGACCAGGATTAGCACGGATGCAATGTGCAAATCTTTAAAATTCTTAGTCTTTCTCTTCTATAAAATGCATGTATTATTCATATAACGTTTCCTCTTCAATAACTCTGCCTATAGATGGAAATTACATTAAAATTCGTTGCATATATTAAAAGATCTAGGCGTAAAGATGGCAAGAAGCGACTTCGTTTTATGCTATGTAAAGAAAATACGAACAAGAACTGTCATTTATTGTACCTCAAGCAGTGATAGGAGAAGGATCCGATTTTGTTATTAGACAGACGAACATCTTTAGTTCTTTGAATTCATAATTATTATTTAAATTTAAATTTTATGTTTCTAATAATGGTCCTTTTTGTTTTTCATATATGCATGATTGTATTGTTTTAAATTGTAACTTACCAAGTAAAAAGTTTACTTATGGAAAGGTACTAGCTCCTGAAACATAGTTATGCTAACGAAGTTTTCAATAAACTTTATTATTATTATTATTATGAGTCTAGCGAAAATCTATAATGAAAATATGTGAAAATAGTGATAGTTACCATATGTTATAATACAGTACAATTGTCATATTTATTTTGGTTAGAACACGTGGATCTCAAATCACGTCGACCATGATCGCGAATTCAAACCTCGGCTAACACCGCTAGTTCAAGTGTTAAATTTATGTTTAAGATCATATCGTGCTCGGCGGTGGAGGGAAACATCGTGAGGAAACCTGTATGTATCAGGAGAAATTCTGACACATGTATACCCGCCGCATTGGAGGACATAGGTGGATAAAGCTCTAAACTTTCTCCTTAATAGGAGAGGAGGCCTTTGCCCAGCAGTGAGACATTTACAGATTGTTACCTAATTACTTTACATTCCCATTTAAGATTTAGAAGCCACTGTGTTATCACCGAGGTACATACACGCGAAAAACATTACCCTCCTTTTGAGTCAGTCAGGTAAAAAGTAAGATATCATATCACATTAACCTGTAATGTAAACTATAAACAAAAAAGGATAATCCCCCCAAACCGCTAAATAAGCAGCTGTTCAACAATTATTCCGAAATAAAAGAACTTAATAATTTAGCAAAAATCCCCGGATAAGCACTTAAAATATAAAGATTCTTTGCCAAATTCGCGAAAAGCAATCTCGAATCAAAACGAGAATCAAACAATAAAGATTGTAGCGTTTCCGAAGTCACAGAGTATGAAATAATGATATTACACTTGGCATGTTCGCCAGTTTCACAAGATGTCTTAGCTGGTTAGTCGAAAATCATGCCAAGTGTCCTTTTGGACGTTGATTCAAAAAGATGCGCTATTATTGAAATCTGAACAGAGAATACACGTTGAATTATTATTTGGAACGGTTTTCGGGTAATTTTTGGACGGACTAAGCTGAACTGTATCTCGTTTCTATATTTTCAACGGACAAAGAAAAAAAGAGTTTCTCGTTTCGTGGCGTATTTCGGTAAATGTTTGTCAACTATAACATAACTTGTTAACCGATTTAAAAAAAAATGTCGAATACGTTTACTTCTAAATATATTCTGTAGAATTTTCATAAAAATGGTTTCAGTATTTTGGTTTATATCAAAATAACTCGATTTTCGAAGTCGGTTCGTTTTTAATAAAGTGTTTTATTTAAATTATTATGTTGGTGTGTAAATATCAAAAAAATATTAAGAGGGTTATCTCCAAAACTACTGAACAGCTTTAAAAAAATATTTGTGCGTTACATAGCCGTCGAGAAAGGTTACAGCCTATATAACATCACGCTACGACTCATATAAGTGAAGCAATAATCATAAACGCAAGTAAAAACGCGAGGGGCAGCTAAGATTATATAAATATATAGATTAGTGCGGATTTAAAAAGCCTTATGAGAAATGTATTCGCTAGCTAAGCATCTCTGATAAATAAACCTTGTGTATTTCAAGAGTATAATGAATTTATAATAGAAGCTCAGCGAAAACCAAAACGATTCTATTTAGGAATTCTAGATTAGAGATTAAAAGGATAAGCTTCGTCTCAACTCTTATTGTTAACATCTCTATTTTCAGATTCAAAATAAATCTTCAGTGTTGTGTTTAGAAAAAACGAAAATTTATTCTCATTCCACAGCACTAGCCAAATAATAAATCAATAACATAGTTTTGTCAAACTAATCAATAATATTGTATTAATATACTACGTTCATACAACCGTTAAAATCTGTAAGTAAAGTAAAGAAACAGCCCGTAAATGTATAATTGATGGGCAATGGCCTCCTCTCCTTTAAGGAGAAGGTTAAGAGCTTAATCCACCACGCCGCTCAATTGCTGGTTTGCGAATATACATGTGTCAAAATTTTTCGACGCATTCAGGTTTCCTCACAATGTTTTCTTCACCGTCGAGCAGGAGACGAATTGTTAAAATTTAGCACTTGAAAATTGTTAGCCAGGCTTTGAACTCGCGATCATCAGTTAATTTCAACGTGTTCTAACAAGCAATCTTGGCTCAAAAATCCGAACCTATTTCAAACGCTGACAACCCTGTCTATTAAATTGTTTGCCTAAGTATACTCTCGATGTCACATTGAGTCGCAAGCTGGTTGCTAGGCAACCAAAGTTGTCGGCATTCGGGATGCCAAAATTCATGAGCTAATAACGTATCTACAGTTGGATATGTGTCAAATATAATATAATAATATATAATTTTCATACCTTTGATATTGTACAAATATTAAAACTATAACTACACTGTAGCACCCATAACTGCGAGTAGACGGTTTTACCCCACCCTATACCTATTTAAAAAATTACACATAGTATAATAATAAAGTATGTTAATTTTAGTAAATATAGTATGATCACTAAAGTGTACAATATATTCTTCCTTTTAAAGTATTATAAAAAACTCCAAGAGAAGTTTACTATGCTTTTATTTTATTTTTTACTAATTTTTAGTTTGATGTTCTAAAATATTGTATATTTATATAATATGGACAATACTACAGTGAATATTATTACAATAAATTAGATATTTGACATGTATTGTATATGAGTATCTTATAGCGGTATATAATACTGTGTTATTATCTACAAAATGCCCTATTGATATAACGTGAAGAATATGCACGGGACACTACAATATAAGTCCCCTTATCACAAAGTGCCCTACAAAAACACGCCCACATAAAAAAAAAAAACTTATTCTAAAAACCACAATCTCGAACAAAAATATTTCTTTCATCATCTACAATATTTATTCGAAATTAAGACGCGATTTATAAATTTTTATCAATTTGAAGACAAAAAAAAATATTTTTAGATAAAAGAGAAACACAAAGGCATCGCTTCGGAGATTGGGCTTGTCCGCCGGAGGGCATAAAATTGATTCGGCTTATTAAATGTCCCTTTAACTTGGTCACTGATCGCCTTGCCTTCCAGGCTTATATTTTATTTGCTTAGTTTTAAAGATTTGCTGGAAATTCGATTTCAAATGTTATTTTTAGTTAATGTTATCTCTATTTACGAATAAAAATATCAAATAAATTATTTACATAAGAATATTGTAACAAGATTTAAGTAGCTTCGGTCGCCCTTTCGGTTTCAGTCGCGTTTATGTTTACTGCTTCGCTCGTATGAGTATTAGCGTGATGTAATATAGCCTAAAGCCTTCCTCAATAAATAAACTATCTAACACAAAAATAATTTATCAATTTGAACCAGTAGTTCCTGAGATTAGCGCGTTCAAGCAAACAAACAATTTTTTCAGTTTTATATTATTGGTATAGATAAATGCTGAAAGAACGTGATACAAATATTATACATCTACTATGTAACTTTCCGTTGGTGTAAGAGGTTTCGAAATCGTATAAGATGTATTCGAGATCAATACTCCCTGTGTAATTCCGGTTCGTAAAGAACTTTCCAGAAATAATACATTATTTGTCACTCTCACAAATGAGGTGAATTCAATGACACCTCATCTATATATTAAAACCTGAAGCAAAAATTTTGTATTTCTTTTTTCCGAAAATTGCGCGGAGGAATATGAAATTTCGCACAATTTTAGTCTTTAAAAAGAAGAAGTGCAGAATGATTGTATAGGTTTTTTTTTTATTATGAATAAAAAGTACATTAAATAAAAAAAAAAAAAACATTAAGCACTACAATTTTTGACATACACACGCATATATATTCTTTTGTATATTGTTAAAGTCTGTGGTTAAATTGAAAATGAATTATCCGTACTATTGCAATATGTGGAGCATACTTCAATATTCAAAACAGTAAATGAAGAACATTTTTCTGTACTTATTTATGACATAAAAATTTTTGAATGATGTTAAATAAATGTCGCATTATCGCATCTGAATTTGACTTTTTGTTGGTTGACACATTATGGCTTACCAGCAACCAGCTTTCTTCACTACTTACGACGCATCTGTTACGAGGTTACAGAGTTGTTTCATATCAATTACAAGACTGAAACTTACAAATTCTCTTCTAACAATATCTACGTTGCTAGCGAAGCCGCAAGCAATGTAGATATTGTTAAAAGATTAATATATACAAATATACATAGGATAAAGTAATTTGCAATTAAAATGCATAATTAAACTAAGTCTAGTAAGAACCGAGTTAATCCAGGCTCCAGACGATATAATCGTTATATAATATAAAACTTGCAAATCCGCCCTCTAGGCCTCCATTATAAAGTCTCGAACGTTCTGATTTGACTAACAAATTTCAAGATTGAAAATTTTTGTTTCTTTATCTTCACTAAATGTTTCTGAAATGTAATTATATTAACAACCTATGGCTCTTGAATTATTTGTCGTAATGGCATACAATTTGATTTTTATTCTGTAAGTAAACGGTTTTGTTGTTGAGATAAAATCGGTTTTCTATTTAACGAAATTATTTACGTTCATGATCAGATTCAGTCTGTTGTTAAGCAATTTATTTTTTGATTTGATTAATGGAAATTAATGCCAAAAACGCGGGTTTAACGTTATACTTAGGATAGTAATAAAAATAAGTAATAGCATGAATAATCTATACTATCATAACGTAATAATAATAACGTAGTAATAAACGTTAAAGTAACTCTATCTATCTATCTGTGAGTTTGTTACGTTTTCACGCCTAAACAACTGAACGAATTTGATGAATTTTGGTAGAGACATAGATTGGACCATATAGGAGGTGAAAGTTTGTATGGAAAAACCATAATTTATTCAAGAAATAAGTTATATAAAAAATGCTATGGATACTAAGTCACGAAAATCAATCTTCTCCTTAATAGGAGAGGAGGGCTTGCTCAGCAGTGGGACATTTAAAGACTGTTACTTAACTTTACGTTTAAATATGTCACAATATTACCCAACAAAGACGCACAAAAAGGATAATGGAATTTCCCGTACAGAAATTTATCAACAATATTATTATTACAGAGTTTAAAGTAACCTCACATTTTTCGTTTTACTAAGCCCCCGGTTCTAATTCGGATCTCCGGAACGAGGAGATAACGATCAAATTCGTCCTCTCGTAATGGAATGCTTTGCTTTGTTAAGATATTTAACCCATTAGTTAAGTGTTGTCTTGTTATTTAAGAAGAATAAGATTGAAAATTAACTTGAAATTGAAATGAAAATTGAAATGGAAATATCCATGCGTATGATTTTTAAAATAAACACAAATTACATAACTTTAAATAGCCTATTTTTTGTAGTTCTATTTGTCCTAGTTGTACTTGTTCTGTTCGGTTAGTCTAAAAATATTTGTTTCTAAAATTTGATACAAGACTTTCAGAATTTTTATACCATTCGACTATCTAGTCTAGTCGCCTTTATCTAGATGGTTCTCTATTTTTAGGGTTCCGTACCTTAAAAGGAAAAAGGGAACCCTTATAGGATCACTTTGTTGTCCGTCTGTCTGTCTGTCTGTCTGTCTGTCTGTCTGTCTGTCTGTCTGTCTGTCTGTCTGTCTGTCTGTCTGTCGGGATGTCAACCCTTTTTTCTCAGAAATGCATCGACGTATCATGTTGAAATTAATATCATATACTCAAGTCTACGATGACATGCGGCCGTGAAAATATTAAAGTTCTAAGTCAACGCAATCAAAAGATAATGGAAAATATGTCGTATATTTTGACCATTTTAGCGTTTTCCCAAGGGAATCAAAACCTATAGGGTACTTCCCATTGACCTAGCACGATGAAATTTGGCAAGAAGTAAGATCTTATGGTACAAATAAAGGAAAAAATCTGAAAACTGTAAATTTTTGTATGTATGTTTGTCTGTTTGTAATTTTGTCTTTCAACCTTTTTCTCAGAAACGCGTGAAGGTAACAAATTTTTATCAACGTCAAGTACTCAGAGTTGTAATTACTAAGAGCTGTGAAAAAATCAAACTTCTAAGTTAACGCAATCAAAAGATACGGTCATTTATATCACATATTTTAAGTATGATAGCGTTTTTAACGTTTTCGCAAGGGAATCAAAACCTATAGGGTACTTCCCATTGACCAAGCATTATGAAATTTGGCCAGGAGCAAGGTCCTTTAGTATACATAAAGGAAAAAATCCGAAAACTGTAAATTTCTGTTCGTGTGTCTGTCAGTCTGTACGTTTGTCTTTCAACCTTTTTCTCAGGAACGCGTAAATGTATCAAGTTGTAAATTGATCAAGCGGAAAATATATTAATCTTAGAATTAAAATTATATGTACTTGTAACAAATTAACATAGAAGTTGACCATGGTCAAAAAAACAATTTTACAAACACTGAGAAGAAATTTGTATCAATACGAAAACATTAAAAAGCAGCAAACTTTTATAAACAACGCAATGTAATCTATATATCGCAGCTAACAAAATGATAGCGCGATGCAGCGTACAGCTAATGCCATCTATTACAACATTATGACATTAACTGTGATATAATTCTGCTCGATTAATAAAAATTTTTATTTTAATTATTATTTAAACGCGCTAAAAATTATAAAATAAACTTTTAATTTAAAAGTTTTATCGTCGATTTATAACGTCATTACGTAATTAACATTCAATATAAGAGCTTCACGCGATTTGATTTAAGTACTCGTATTGACTTAGTACGAAAATTTTAAAATTAAATTCAAACAGATCGAGTTATTTAATTTACTTATTTATCTACACATATAAGTCTTCTGGTTATTAGTAATATAATTAGTTATTTATAAATAAACAATTAGTTTTGTTCGAATTAAGGACTAATTATTTTCGTCTTGGCAACACTAATATATATTTCGATATTTTGGTTGATAATGTAAATCTAAATATTTTACGAACGTAGTGCAGGGGTAGTGGAGTGTAGTAGAATATAAATAAAAATAAAACGAGAATAAAATATAATATAATTATGTTGTTAATGTCAAAGTCAACAAGTTAGTTCATTGAAATTGTCAAGAGATGGCGCTAGGTGTATCCTGAATCGCGCTATAACTTTTTTTTTGAAAGTATAAGGTGTATTAGTACTTAAAATAAAATTTTGTGTTTCCATGGATTGCATCCATGATCGTGTTTTAAATTAAAGTGCTCCTAAGTAGTTTCAAAATAGTTTTTGGGACGTGATCCATATTTACATAATATTTGATTATATTTAAGCGACTTCTAAAAAGGAGTGTTTTCAATTCGACCTTGTATTTAATTTTTTTTTATGTTTGTTCGCCGATTACGCCGCCATTTGAGTACCGAATATCAAAATTTTTTTTTGTTTGAAAAGGTATACTTCCAAGGTGGTCCCATTGTCTTCAGGTCAGGATCAGATGATGGGATCCTGGAGAAATTGAGGGAACTCCTCAAATATTATAGGCAAGCGTATACCGATTTAGGTATTTTTGATAGTAACTTATGTTGGAACTGATGATGAAGACCACAAATGGCGTAGATGGGTTAGTCTTATATAGATTTCTATAAGTTTGTACGGAACCCTCGGTGCGCGAGTCCTACTCGCACTTGACCAGTTATTTTTGTATGTATGTTTGTCTGTTTGTAAGTTTGTCTTTCAACCTTTTTCTCAGAAACGCGTGAAGGTAACAAATTTTTATCAACGTCAAGTACTCATAGTTGTAATTACTAAAAGCTGTGAAAAAATCAAACTTGTAAGTTAACGCAATCAAAAGATACGGTCATTTATATCACATATTTTAAGTATGATAGCGTTTTTAACGTTTTCGCAAGGGAATCAAAACCTATAGGGTACTTCCCATTGACCAAGCATTATGAAATTTGGCCAGGAGCAAGGTCCTTTAGTATACATAAAGGAAAAAATCCGAAAACTGTAAATTTCTGTTCGTGTGTCTGTCAGTCTGTACGTCTGTCTTTCAACCTTTTTCTCAGGAACGCGTAAATGTATCAAGTTGTAAATTGATCAAGCGGAAAATATATTAATCTTAGAATTAAAATTATATGTACTTGTAACAAATTAACATAGAAGTTGACCATGGTCAAAAAAACAATTTTACAAACACTGAGAAGAAATTTGTATTAATACGAAAACATTAAAAAGCAGCAAACCTTTATATACAACGCAATGCAATCTATATATCGCAGCTAACAAAATGATAGCGCGATGCAGCGTACAGCTAATGCCATCTATTACAACATTATGACATTAACTGTGATATAATTCTGCTCGATTAATAAAAATTTTTATTTTAATTATTATTTAAACGCGCTAAAAATTATAAAATAAACTTTTCATTTAAAAGTTTTATCGTCGATTTATAACGTCGTTACGTAATTAACATTCAATATAAGAGCTTCACGCGATTTGATTTAAGTACTCGTATTGACTTAGTACGAAAATTTTAAAATTAAATTCAAACAGATCGAGTTATTTAATTTACTTATTTATCTACACATATAAGTCTTCTGGTTATTAGTAATATAATTAGTTATTTATAAATAAACAATTAGTTTTGTTCGAATTACGGACTAATTATTTTCGTCTTGGCAACACTAATATATATTTCGATATTTTGATTAATAATGTAAATCTAAATATTTTACGAACGTAGTGCAGGGGTAGTGGAGTGTAGTAGAATATAAATAAAAATAAAACGAGAATAAAATATAATATAATTATGTTGTTAATGTCAAAGTCAACAAGTTAGTTCATTGAAATTGTCAAGAGATGGCGCTAGGTGTATCCTGAATCGCGCTATAACTTTTTTTTTTGAAAGTATAAGGTGTATTAGTACTTAAAATTGTGTTTCCATGGATTGCATCCATGATCGTGTTTTAAATTAAAGTGCTCCTAAGTAGTTTCAAAATAGTTTTTGGGACGTGATCCATATTTACATAATATTTGATTATATTTAAGCGACTTCTAAAAAGGAGTGTTTTCAATTCGACCTTGTATTTAATTTTTTTTTTATGTTTGTTCGCCGATTACGCCGCCATTTGGGTACCGATTTTCAATTTTTTTTTTTTTGTTTGAAAAGGTATACTTCCAAGGTGGTCCCATTGTCTTCAGGTCAGGATCAGATGGTGGGATCCTGGAGAAATTGAGGGAACTCCTCAAATATTATAGGCAAGCGTATACCGATTTAGGTATTTTTGATAGTAACTTATGTTGGAACTTATGATGAAGACCACAAATGGGTTAGATTATATAGATTTCTATAAGTTTGTACGGAACCCTCGGTGCGCGAGTCCTACTCGCACTTGACCAGTTATTACATAATGATCTTGATAAGCAATAATGTGTCAACCCACACAAAGTCAAATTTAGAGATATATACAAAAAGATATCTCTAAATTTGAGATATTATACAAAAAAAATCAAAGGATCTAAACTAAATAAATATGGAAAAAAGTTTCTTAATCTAATGTTTAGAATATCGTAGCGTGTTGCATATTTTGGATTATAGAATAATTTAATATATTTGAAAAACTAACTATCTTCTATAAATTCATTATATTTTATATCAAAAAAGAAAAGACTATATGCATAAATACTTGTTCAAACAAATATAGTATACGTTTGACATGTGTAGACGCCATTTTCTCAAAATGAAGTCCGTGTGACTTGACACATTATTATCTATCAGCGTCTATAAGTCAATTATTAATAATAGAATTAGTACATCCGTCAGACGCCCTATAACAGCATAAACTTTAAGCAAAATATTAATTTATGTATTTTAATGTATAAAATTCTGATTCCATATCTCGATCATCGAGAACAGCGTTTTTCGTTACCCCCTCAACATAATGAATGAGGTCGTCCCTAAAATCGGTAATAACATTAAGAGCACTCGCCACTGGAGACCCATCGTCCTAAGAATCAATCTTACAAGACTTTCGTGCAGTTAATTATTTCTTTTTTCTTCATTTGCTTTATATATTGCTAGCTTTTACTAGTGTTTTTGTTTCGAATTTCGGTTTGTCCACTCCACAGCTTCGTCTAGGACAAACTTAACAGAACATCTAGGACAAACAAAACTACAAAAATGTGTGTTTATTTTTAATTTCATATAAATTGCCATTTTTCTCCCTAATAATTAATTTATTAATGTAGATATTCTTATCCAAACCATATTTCAAAAGTTTCCAACCATATTTTATTCCATTTAAATCAGTATAATGTTTAAAAATTGAAACATTACAGAGACAGAGTTACATTTATATTTTAGTAGCTTTTGCTCGCGACTTCGCTTTGTTGAAAATAATAAGCATATATGTCGCAAGCAACTAGCTTGATAAGCCATTCAATCGACAGCCGAGCCTCGTCACTTTCAACGAGCAACCTGAACCATATTCATCAATTTAACTGATTAGCTAGGCAAATGACTTGGATTGATAACCACTAACTTGCCATTCGTTTAATAAGTAACCTAGGCTATTCATTAACAAGCTTTTATTAGCTTCACTTGTAACTATATAAGAATTAATGTAAGAAAATCTTAGAATCTTAATTTGACCCACTTTCTGGTCTTTTATTAGGATGAAATTTTACACACGCTCTGAGTTCTGATGACAATACATGACTAGCTAAGAAACGTCATTACAAATCCAATTTGGCGGCCTCCCCAAGATGGCGAACTGGCTATTTGTAATGCACCTCCATGATATGGGTATTTTATGGAAGGGTTTGCTGTCAGGAATACGAAAAAAATAGTCACGTGACTTAAATCCAACACAGCGAACGTCTAAAATGGCGGGGAGGCTATTGAACTATATTTTTAGTGCGTAAAAAAGCGTATTTTTTAGTTTTTTAAGCTATTTTTAAATATAGGTTCTTGAGGTTAGGTTGGATTAAATTTATAAAAGTTTTTTAAATGTTAATTAGGATTTTTTATATTTCCGGCGCTGTGGGGTGAGCGCTTCGTTACAGCGGGGGCTGCTTCTCCTACGCGTCTATGAAATTACAAAAACACTCTAGGAGTAGAATAAACCAATACCAGGTAAAGTCGGAGTTAGCAGATTCCGTTCATATCCAAATAACAATATGTTATATTTTAAAATAATTAAATAAATATTTTTAATATCAGATATATCCTCTTTCATATTTTTATACCATAGTCATTCTATTGTATGAATGGCCTAAGTATCAACCAGCCAGTTTATTAAATACTCTATTAGACGATATGTCTGCATATTGTTCACTCCGCTAGTTACTGCTATGCTGTTAATTGAACGGCTTATTAAGCTAGTTGTCTGCAATATATACATAAACCTATAACCATCTAGAATAATATATCTTTCAAAATATGGTACCATAATTTTTCGCTTTCTCTTTATTATATTAGTGCCAATATAGATTATATGTATAAATTAATCACAGATTAAAAACCACATTGTTATCGGAATAAAATAAAAATGAAACGAGGGAAATAAAGAAAATAATAGATCGACATCTCTTTACCGCTCGGCGCAGTAATCATGCAATCATTCTGACATTGATTATTGCTGGGGTGATATCATCAACTCGTTCGATATTAATAACATGACTTCACAAAATAATACTTTGACTTAAAGTATAATATATCATTTTTTTATTTATAAGACAACTATTAAATACAATAAAATATAAAATCAAATATTTCTGTGACTAAGTTGATGCCCTTAAGCATTTTTAAAGCGCGATTACATGACATGATTCTTCCATTAATTAATTTTTTGTTTTCATTAATAAGAGAAAAGAAAAAGCTTTATTCTTAACAACATTATAATTATAGTATTTCTTATGTATATAAATACATAGAACAGAAAACTTACTATAGACAAAATACTTTTCCAAGTTTTTTTTTTAATACGTATGAATCTCCTCCTTGTCCACTTTAGTTAAATTTTAATTGACTTAATTTATTGATTATACCTGTTTAATTAACAAAAATTAATAAAACTGTCCCGATGCATTTATTTCGTCTTAAATCACATAACATAATGGACACTTAACATTTTCACTACCAGACAAGTATTTTAGTATTATTTTATAAATTACAGACTTTCAAGATGCATTTTCGTCTGTGGATCGTGAGCATGTATCGACTTTTACCTGTAATGAAGAAAGAATAAAACAATTGCCCCATGATAATTATTATTTACGTGTTTTACTTAAATAGATGACACACAGAAAATCGTGTTGTTTTCTACATTACATATCATTATATTTGGGCCAAGCATTTATTTTGGGTGTAGCTTTATAGGGCCACTATGAACGTCAAACTATCTTACTCATCTCTAATCACATAGGCCGCATGTCGCTCACGTCCACACGAATTACCCGGTACAGCGCCACGTGTCGTTTATACGATAAACGACGACATTTAAAGTGATATAAAAATATCGCACGGATAAAAATCTATTACTTTTTTATGTCGAATGATTTCTAAATAGTCCCCCAGCTTATTGCAAACCGACAACTACCGGCAATTAAACGTTGAAACTCAATTACATTAACTTTGAAGAAATTCTCATTCAGCGATATAAAATATAGTTCCGGCACGCGACAGTGCCTACTTTAAATAAGTCGTAATTAACAAGATATTACGATAGTTTGTTCTGTTGTTATCCAAAATATTCCATCTCTTTTTACTGCTTAAATCAACAGGCTAGTAACGGGGAATTAGCGCTATCATAATGCGATATATTTTGACAGTTCATTGCTGGTTTTGGTACTAAAATGAAACAAGTATAATAACCCTCTTACTGTACATGATTTGTCTTACATATTGATTGAGCTTCGCATCATAAATCTATGTTACACATTGTATCTCGGGTGTTAAAAATTGTAACAATGGAGCAATCACTATCACAAAATGTTACATTCTGAAAGATGTTTTCTGATTTTGGTACTAAAACGCCTTTTTTAAGAATCTGGGTTACTATGGTATAAAAATTTTGCATGTTTTATTGGCGATAGTCTTTAACAATTTTTCCCCAAATAGTGCACAGTAATACTCAGTTCTTTACACTCACTAATGTGATCCTGGAGTCGAAACTCCAAAATCAGATTTGAAACATTACAAGTAAATATTCACTTTATATTAAAGTTTTGTTTATATTTACTTATTACTTTGACCTTATACTTCATTTATACGAATTAAATCTGTATTCAGCCTCAAAATTTTTACTGTATTCCAACCACCGCGCCTTCGATCATTTCAGTTACTTCATAACATTTTTTGTGATAGGAGCCATTCATGTCACGATTGTCTCGTGGTTGTCTTAACATAGTTTCAAACGAAGCACTCTTCGCCACGAGCTCAGACCGAATCTGCGAGTAAACGAACAGACAGGAAACCTGATGATAAGTGACCACTGCCCATGAGTCTAAGGCTAGAAAAAAAAGTGCCTAATGACTACAGCTCGTATACGGGCTGTCAGGGACAGTACCTTACTCTCACAGAAGACGTGAAGTAGCTCATGTAGCTGCGTTTCGTACGGTGAGTGAGAGAGTCGGAAGCCTAACCCCCTCCCCCCACTCCTATTCCCTTTTTAAGTTAGCAACGCACTTCGTTGGCTCCGTTCCTTTAATGCAAGTGTCCATAAGCGGCGGTGATGACTTAATATCAAGTGTCCCGCCTGCTCGTTTGGTAACTTTTTTTATATAATAAACACTCAAGGTCACGCGACTCTAACTAGTCGCAATATAGTCACAAGCCGTTTTTTTGCGACAGTCGTAACGTGAATAAAGTTTTTATTCCATCAAAGTTATATAAACAGACTAATTTCAATTCGAATGCGCCGTGTTCTCCGAGAATCGTTTTCTAGTTTTGCGTGCGTTTTCTCATTATTAACTTACGATCTTGTGATCAATACTTAATATGCAATGAATTTAAAAAAAAAATCATGATAATCATAAAAATAAAACCTTTCTTTGCACAGTTATCCTTGGCGATACTAACGTATAGATTAACAAACATAATAATTGGACGCTGATAATCAATATTATGTTAAGCCACACGGACTTCAATTTCAAAATATCGTCTAAGATGTCAAACCTATTCTTAACAAATTTATTTACAAACGTTAAACGTAATTTATACCCGACTTTTCTTTTAGTTTTGATAAAAGTTATAATTAATTAAAAGGACATTAGTGTAAGAAAAAGTATTATTTAATAATAAGTTTTTCAAATATGGACGCTGATAAGCAATACTGTGTCAAGCCGCACGGACTTCGTTTTGAGAAAATGGCGTCTAAAGATGTCGAACCTATTCTTTATAAATTCGTTTGAAGACGTATATATTCATCTTTTTTATACTATTTTGATAAAATATATTTTGAATCAAAAACAGATAGATTTATTTAATATGTTATCTAGTAATAAGTTTTTAAATATTTTAGATTATTTTATAAATTGCAAAATATGGAACGCACCTGAAATTCGAAACATTGAGTTAAGAAACTTTTTACCATACTTATTTAGTTTAGATGACTTGAATTTTTTTTTGAATAATGTTAAATAGGTGACGCAGTATCAAATCACATCAATATCTCAAAATTGGACTTTTTGTGGGTTGACACATTATTGCTTATCAGGATCCATATATGAGATAATTATATATTGCAATATATAGAACATGCTTCAGTTTGCGAAACATTAAATCAGAAACGTTTTTTCCGTGCTTATTTAGTTTAGATGACTTGACCATGATGACCAACATCTCCAAGTTTAACTTTTTCTGGGACGATCGATCGTCTATGTATGTACTTTAATAATACTTAGTCCAAATAACCAGAAGGTAATACAGATTAAAATATACTGTTTGAAATTCAGACGTCTGTTTGTTTTTTGTGATTACAGGATTTCCGCGGGTTCGTTTGAAGTTACTTATAATAATTAAAACAACCGACACTCTCATTAGAACGACGGAGACGAAAATAATTTCAAAACGAAATACCGACTTAGTAAAGTCAATGTATTTTTAATGGGATGATATTTGCATATATAAAACAATTCTGCAAACGTTTCATTTGGCGTTACATTTTACATAATGTTTAAAATATAGTATAAATCATTTTTAAATACAAACTTTTATTCCAATGCAAAAAATTCAAAAGGATCGTTTCCACATTATATATCCACATTATATAAAATTGTATAATGTAACAATACATTATACAATTTTATATAATGTGGATAGTATGTATATATATACATATATTAACAACAGGTGAAACTAAATACACGTATGTATAATAATTCGAAGAGAATATGTGATGTACATACAAGATTATATTTCAGATAATGCAGGATAAAGTTAAAATAATATATTATGAACAATTATTATTATATACGGCACGTTAAAGTTAAATAAATAAATAAAAATATTTTATACTGAATAGCCTTAATTGAGATGCCATGATATGGATATATAAATTATAAGTAATTTTCTATAGTTTAATTCATTACGTAAAGAAAATATTGTCGAAAGACTATTCTAGGCGCCAATTAAGCAATAATGCAGGGCAAGCAACAAATATATGATAAAGAAAGAGCGCTTCGATATTTACAAAATCCGGGAAACTTTTCAGGTAAAACTATCAAATGAGCCTATTATTAGGTATGTATAAGTATGTATGTACGTCACCTTATCCAAAAATACTAAGTCGATAAATGTTGAATATTTTATAATATTAAATCTTACCATGTAAATACTTTAAACGTAATGATTAACAAAAAAATAAAGTTTACATTATATCAGACTTTTTTTAACGTTAAATGAAGCCCAACTCCGCATTGTCAAATACAAATCAAAATTAAAATTAATTATTTTTACTAAAAGCGTTTTTATTAAGATCAAAACTCTTACTTATTTTCATAAAGTAATCCGCCAAAAAAGTAAAAAAAAAATAAAGTTCAGTTACTTCATCAACTTAAAAATCTATTGTGACAAACGCGAAGCGCCAGTTTCATTATTTCGCAAAAAACTAGCGAAAAAAAACTTTTAATTTTCCGTTCTGTCTTCACTAATTAAAATTGTTGTTACCGCGAATATCCTTTTGATTTCTTTTCTTGGTCATTATAAATTTAATTATGTTAAAAAGATATTTTATATAGTTTTGAGGAATCCAGTGAACAATAAGACATTAGATCCATAGTCCACGTCTTTATTTTTCAACTCTTGTAATAGCATAAGGCGAGAATAACATTCGTAAGTTTTACTCTCAAGAGCGATATACCAGAACTTTAACATCAAGTAAGATACGTCGTAAGTAGTTACGAAAGTTGTGAATATCAAAAATAAATCACTGACGGTTAATTAATTCAAGTGTAGAGTAATGAAAAATAACTTCTTTATGAAAATTTGAGAGCCCGTATAATTGTAATTGTTGCCTAATGTCATGTTTTTTCTCTCTCTCTCTCTCTCTCACTCTTAACATCAACAGACCGTTTCTAGGCATCTTACCAAGTCATATGTACATCAATTCAATTGACAAGAGATGAGGAACAATCGAGATATTCTTAGTATATGTATATATATTGGATATTCAAAAATCCTTTCTTAGTGCACTCTTACGAAATTTAAGCAACGTTTGTGTAAAGTTATATTTCAAGACCCAGCGGTTTCAGCTCTGCGTTGATCGATCAGTCAGTCCACATATATATTGACTGGATATTATATATAAATTGCATCAACCGATAATGAGTTAAAAGATGGTTGAAAATTTGTTAGGTATCAAATTCCTAAGTTTCCTCGAGCGAAGCTGCGGTTTTATAAAAATAATGAATACAAAAACAAAGTAAGAAAAAAGGAACGTACGTAATATAATTTACTTGGACGACATAATTATTCCTTTTATACTACTACTGTGCTTATTACTAACAGACAGAAAAATAAATTTTAATCGATCAAGTATAATAATGTCTACATTAACGCGAGAATAATCTACACATTATATAACACCGAAAGGTCACTCACTCATAACGCTATCTCAGAAACCAAGGTTTTTTGAGGATGTAGGTGCTAACTAAAAATATTGGACAGTTATTAAATGATTTTAAAATAGTATATTTATAGTATAATATAATTATTATTATATGTATTTTTTCTATACTACTCCTATGTGTTACGTCCATCCTTAACGTTTATCACCTTCCTCGACGCTTCCAGGAAGAGATCGCTATTTAGGTGATAAGGTTGCCTATTATAAACTTTTCTAGTTTATTATCTACAAAAATGTATTGTACAAATAATGTTGTATTTTAGATTTTAATCACATCACATAAAATACTGTACAGTCATTTTTATTTTTCACTAAAAATGACACTTTTTTATTATCTGTTAAGTTTAAAAAAAATCGATCAAGCGCGGATTTAAAGGTTCTGCGACATCACTCAAAATCAAAATATACTTTATTCAAGTAGGCTACGAGCACTTTTAAATAGTCTATACACAAAATAAGTATTTACATTAATAAGGAAGCTGCCGCCGTTTCGGAATGTAGATTCTATCCAAACTATTATACCATGTATTTTTAAATAATTGTAAATGAAATATAAGATATATAATATCAATAGGCACCGGGTACAGAACAGACCTTTTGTCGGGGGTCCGGAAACACTCACAACACTAACACAAACACCCAGACCACGACAAATATCCGTATGGCCAATACACACGTTTGCCGTGAGCGGAGATCGAACCCGCGAGCGTTAGCGCTTTAGTCAGTTGCAGTGACCATTGCGCCAACGCGTCTGTCAGAGTCTGTTAGCTGAGCGTATATATATCTTGAGATTTTTTATTTTTGTATACATTACTCCCTAACCCTTTTCACTCGCTTTCACTTATGTTTACTGTTACGCTTCTACTATCGTAAAGCCTTTAACCTCCTGAATAAACAGGCTCTCCAACACAAAAAGAATCAAATCGAATCAATAGTTTTAGAGATTAGCCCTACATACAAACTTACAAACAAATTTTACCTCTTTATAACAATCATGTAGATTATCTACTGAAATCGTATATATTTTGTACGGTTTCTGAACAAAGAAATTAAAATCTTTAGTATAAAGTTAAAGCATAACAATTGTTCTGCGTAAATATCGAAAACATTTTCCCGATTAAAATATTAAACAGACTCAAATTAAAATATCAAACAGAAAAAAGATTAATAAAAATAGATAATAAAATATATAAATCACATTTATCAGACAACATTACCCTTTCAATACACACAGCGTGTATTTAGTTTAGGTTATGACAAGAAGTAGAGCAATTTCTTTTAAAAGCAAGGAGATATATCTTTAATAAATAAACACCTTTTCAATGGAGAACATTTCTCATCCCTGGAGACTACAGGGAACGTGACGTTTTTAACCTCCGGTTTCATTGTAACGCTATGCGATAACTATAGTTTATTTCGACGCTGATAAGCAATAATGTGTCAAGTTATTTTGAGAAAATAGCGCCTAGAGATGTCAAACCTATTCTTGACTAATTTGTTTGAAGACGTATATTCCATCTTCTCCTTTCTATTTTAATAAAATAATGAATTAAAAGCAGATTGTTATAATCAAATTTTTTATCTATTAATAAATTTCTAAAATGTTTCTTATATTATTGCATATTGCAAAACATGGAGCACGTAGTGTGCTCCATGTTTTGCAATATTCGAAAGATTAAATTAAAAAACAATTTTGAAAAATGTTATGTGACGCATGATAGGAATACGCCAATATCTCCTAATCCGACTATTTATGGGTAAACACATTATTGCTTAACAGCATCTGTTTATTTTTACTTGACTTATTTTTTAACAATAGTGAATTTTCGATCTTTTTTTTTTCTCTTTTTTATTACAAATTATTTCCATTCGATCTATAATTTATCATCTCTAACTGTTATGTGTGGTAAAATGTCCGCCATATTTATCTGCTAAATAAGATGAGTAAAGAAAAATTTACTATATGCAATAATAAGATGTACTAGCGGCCACACATAACGGACTTCCATACAAACGTTTCTTTATTTTACCTTCTCAGAGATGAAATTTCAAAAATTGTCTGTTAAAGAATGCTTATGATAAAAAAGGTATCGAGTGCCAAAATTTTAAGTATATTGCCCAAACGATTTAGGCTCTGCCTCGATGAATCCTTCAGTCAGTCAGTCACGATAATAATTTATATATTATACATAAATACTTTATATTAACTGAGCGATATTCAAAAAAATGTTATAAACTTAACTGTAACTCTATCTATGTTTGTTGCGCTATCACACCTAAACCACTAGACCGATTTTGATAAATTTTAGCATGAAGATAGATTGGACCTTGATGAAGTACGTACGCTACATTTTGCAGATTAATATCTATGCAGACATAGTCGTAGGTAAAAAATAAACATGCAAAACCGTGACAGATTTTTGTCTATCCTCCTCATTTTAACAAATAAATATAATAGTGATTTAGAAGTTAAGAATTTGAAGCAATACATAAAAAACTTTATTCCAACATTTTTTCTTGAAGTAAACAAAATTCATTGTTACATAAAAGGTATATCAAAATTAATCCTAACCATTCAACGGGGTAGTGCTGCCGGTATTTTGGGAACTTTACATAGATGCATTGGCTTATAATTTTTTTATAATATATCTTTTTTAAAATATTTTATTATATTAATATCGGTCAAGTTTGATAAATTATATTATCAAACAAATTAATTAAATATATAATACCTAAATGAACAGTATGTTAAATGTATTACACATTGAAACGCATGGTACAATGACCTCGGTAAAATAAAGCGAATTATTTGGGTGATCAAAGACTTTATTTGATAAATATTATCTGCAACAAACATACGGGTATACAAAATATTCCAATGTAATAAATAAGCCTGCAGGCAAAAACCTGAATATAAATCATTTTATATTAGCTGCTCCTCACGGTCTCTCCCGCAGTTCTCGTTACTGTTTCGCTCCTATTAATCGTAGCGTGATATAAAATAGCCTACAACCTTCCTCAATAAACGGGCTATTCAAGTCAAAAAGGATTTTTCAAATCGGATCATTAGTTTCAGATATTGCTTACATACAAAGTTACAAACAAATTGTACCTCATTATACTGTTAGTTTAGATAACCAGCTGTTACGAAGAACGTCGCACCGCCTCAGAACCAAAATGTGTAACTATTAGTCATGTAATACGAAATGTATTAAAAATATCATTCTTTTTAAATTTTCTTTTTCAATAATCGTTTCGCTATTACGAGCGGTAAGAAATCATCAAAATCGGCAAAACCGTCTTGATTTAAATGCTGTAAAAAGCCAGAGAGGATTACTTTTATTTCTGATCGCAATTGAAAAATAATCGCAATCGGATGAATGGTATGGCTGAACATAAGATAAACACAACAACAACAAATACTCTTTATTATACACCAATAAAATAAAACAAATAAAATAGATACAATTAAGGTTAAATGAACAAAGGCGGTCTTATTGCTAAGATAGCAATTTCGTCCAAACAACCTTTCTAACCTAAACCTAAATAGACAAAAATTAATTTTTATTTATTTATTTTATTTATCATGTTACAAATGATATACAGATACATATACAAACAAAGTATAGTTTAAAATCTATTAGGTTATGTATACAGCAGCAGGTTAAAATTCACGCAATATTCAATAAGTCGTAGGAAATTGCGTCACATTTAGACCGTCGAGGTCGCAAATATGATACTATTAACGATAAAGTTCGAACAGTGATTTTTTTTTTAATATATATAAGGCGAGAATTACACTTATGAGGTTTAAATTGTCCATTTATTATTTCGGGTTAATCTACACGTGGGAAATAATATTAAACTTTATACATAAAAATTATACACAGTGGGATTTGACCCCTTTCTGCATACACTCAATGTCAAAATTCTTGATACTAGTGGTCGTCAAGCGGTCGGAATTAGACTGTAGTTCATGAAATTTTCAATCTATTTCAAGATTGACCACAGATAATTCATTCTCAAGTTGACCACAGACTTGTACATTAAAAGAAAGAGTACATATATACGCGTGTGAGTGTCAAATACATATGAGAGAAATTTTATAGTCCTTCGTCAGCACAGTTTTCGTAAGAAGGTTACAATGTTTTTGTATCACGTATTAATATTTTTTTATTCTCTAAAGCGACGACGTAAGATAAGTGCATAATTTGAGAACCACTGCACTTTAATTTTGTAACTGTCAGTAAAAAGTTAGTATGAAGAAAATAAATAAATAAACGCTGTAAACTCGATGACCCTAATACAGATGTTCGGCGTGAGTGGTCATCAAACCCGCGACCGTTAGCGCTTCAGTCAGTTGCAATGACCACTGCGCCAACCTATTGTCAAAATCAAAAAATACTTTATTCAAGTAGGCTCTTACGAGCACTTTTGAATCGTCATACATGAAAAAACAAAAAAAAACATAAATAATGAAGCTACCACAAGTTCGGAACGCAGATTCTACCGAGAAGTACCGGCAAGAAACTCGATAATTACTCTTTTAAAATATTGCAAATACAACACAGTTTATGATTACTAATTAATTATTTATCCTGTACAAAATTCAGCATATACTAAGCCCACGCATCTTTATCGTCAACGTTATCTTGTATAGATTATACTATTTTTAATACAATAAACAATATATTAAAAACAAATGTTAAAACATTATAATAACAGACACATTGACAGACACGTTGGCGCAATGGTCATTGCAACTGACTAAAGCGCTATCGGTCGCGGGTTCGATTCTCGCTCGCGGCAAACGTGTGTATTGGCCATACAGATGTTTGTCGTGGTCTGGGTGTTTGTGTTAGTGTTGTGAGTGTTTCCGGACCCCCGACACAAGGTCATGAGATCTTAATGGGGGCCGTTAAGTGTGATGCGTTAAAAAAATAAATAAAGAAATAAAGAAATAAGCTGTAATTGAGAAAACGCTTTATATAAATTTATTTTAAAAGATTAAGTTTCTTGCCGGTTCTTCTCTGTAGAATCTACTTTCCGAACCGGTAAAAGCTTTATTAATTAAAAACTAATTTGTAACTGGACAATTAAAAAGCGCTTAAAAAGCCTTGAATAAAGTATATTTTGAATTTTTTGAAAATTTCAATGTTATCATAACAATTTTGTTGTTCAAAATACTATCGAATCAATGGTATCAAGTTTATCGTGTTAACAAAATAAGGGATCGTGTAGCACTTGGTAGCATCAGCTACGATGTATACTGCAGCTGCTACGTCGATAGCTACGCGGTTACGATAACTATTCTACGCAATAATAGCTTAATATACACATATTTAATTTATATTAATTTGACCAAAATGCTATGGATATTATATTTTAAATACAAAACAGGCGCATAATGCAGTATTAATTTTTTATATTTTATCTGTACTAATATTAAAAAGAGGAAATATTTGATGTAAAGTTTGTATGTAGAGGGTTATCTCTATATGTACTGGTCCGAATAGAAAAATTCTTCTTGAGTTGGATAATCTGTTCATAGAAGATGGCTATATTATATCACGCTACGACTCATAAGAGCGAAGCAGTAACCATAAACAACACATAAATATATGGACACTGATAAGCAATACTGTGTCAAGCCACACGGACTTCATTTTGAGAAAATGGCGTCCAAAGATGTCAAACTTATTCTTAACAAATATGTTTGAAGAAGTATATATCCATCTTTTCTTTTCCTTTTTGATAAAATGTACATATAATGAATTGAAAGCAGAGTGATATATTTAACATTTTTTCTAATAAAATGTACATGTATAAATAACAAATATTTAAGATTATTGTATAAATTTCAAAATATGGAACACACTGGGAAATCGAAACAATCAATTAAGAGACATTTTTCCGTACTTATTTAGTTTATATGACTTGAATTTTTTTTAATAATGTTAAATAGGTGACGCATTATCAAAATAATCAATATCTCCGAATTTGACTTTTTGTGGGTTAACACATTATTGCTTATCAGCATCCATATATAAAAAACTTTCAAATTGTATCAGTAGTGTCCGAGATTACTTCCTAATAAAATGAACCCCAAGAAAGTTGACTAGAACGTTATTTACACGTGTCAAGAGAGACATTTACATACTCTATATAGTACATAAAAACCACGTCCCTACACCAGAAAACACCCGAAGCTAACGAATCTCGTAAAGTGAAAGACTGAAAACCTGTGTAATTTTAGGTCTTTCAACGTGCCACGAACGGCTTCGGAAAATGAACTGAAAGGTGCACGGCGTACCGTCTGCTGCTCAAAGGAGGACCCGATAAAAGACCTAAAACGTTTCAAGCGATAAACAGTCCTTTTTATAGAGACATAAGGTTTAAAATATAAATGCGTCGTGTTTGTAAGGCAGCTGTGACTAAGTAGTAATACGTAATAAATAATTTATTTCTCAGCTAACATCAACATCTAATAGATCTTTTAAAACTCTGCTAGAACATGCACCTGGCGTTTTAGATGAACATTTATCTCATAGCCAACGTAGCGCAAGTTTAAACATATACTTTTAAGCACAGATTAAAAATGTTTCTACGATATTGATGACAGGATGCAGTTGTAACTGATTGCAGCGGTAATAACAGGTCCCTGGTCATGAACACTATTTGTAAAATATGTAATTATGTATATAATATAATAAATGTTTATTTTGATCTTCAAACTTCATATTATAGACTGGTTGTGCCGCACGATTTCACCCGCGTTAAATTGAAGCAAAATTATGTTTATACAATACCTATCCTAGTTGAATCGGATATTGTCTACTATTCCATTGGTTTCGGTGTTTTCCCGTAACCCTCTTTTATATTTATCAATAAAAATAAATTAATTTTATTAAATAAAAGCTGTATGAGTTACTTTTTATAACATTAGGTATCTGTGAGTTAAAGTCTTGTCGAAATCGGTCTAGCCATTACAGAGTAGCCGAGACAAACAAACAGACAAACAGACGAAAATGAAAAAAAAGAGCTTTTAATATATAGAAATACTGTAAATATTGTACTTTCATACATTTAGTTAAAAGCTGTTAATTTGAATTTACAACCAGACATTTCAATTTTATTTATTTGTATAGATAGCTTATATTTTTTAACGTGATGGATAGGACCGTGTGTTCGTTTCGCCATAATTTTTAATCTGGACGTTTATATACATATATATTTTTTATGATCTTAGAAAAGACCAATTATCTTTTATGTAGTAAGTAAAACTCAACTTTTTTTAATTTTATTTTGCGCTGTACATCTTGACTTACAATACTAACATCCATTCCATTTCCACTTGATTTACAAAATTATATAGATGCTGTGAAGCAATAATGTGTTAACCCATAAATGATCAAATTCAGAGTTATTGGTGTATTTTGATAATGCGTCATAATATTTTGATAATTAACGTGTTTCATATTTTGCAACACGTATTAATGTTATCAAAATAGAAAATAATAAATTGATATACTTATATTTCTTCAAACAAATTTATTTCGAATAAGTCTAGCATCTTTAAATGTCAATTTCCCAAAATAAAGTCTATTTGGCTTGACATTGTATTGCTTATCACTGTTTAAATGATATGCGAGTTGTACCATAAAACCCGAGTAGTGGTAACTTTGATAAAATATATTTAGTAAGTCTTACGCGACAATAGCGCCATCTATACATCCACAGAATTACTCAAAGATTGATTTTAAATACCATACATTTTCTAGCAAGTGACACATTGGTCTAACGATTCCGCAAAAGATTTACGACTATTATTAGTGTTAATGATAGGGCCTGACAGCTTAATGTGCTCTCCAAGACACGGATAGCGCATTAATCAGTGTTGTTCCTACTTCCTATCCAAATGATTGACCTTGTGCCGCGATTGACCCGAGCTTTATAAGATAAATACTATTCATTCGTTCACCTTAGATATATGAGATCATGTCTGGCTAGTTTTAATAAAAATCGAATAAATATGCATTGATATATTAAACAGTCTTTATTAACTAAAGCATATTTTTTTATACAAAATTATATAGATGATTACGATTATGAGTTAGTATAGCTGGATTTCACACAGTATGCTTAATACAAATATTTATAATATTTTATATAAACGTTTGTATTAACGAAATATTAATAATATAATGAGGGTAGCATTTCGTTTATTTAAAAATTTTTGTTTTTTGACTATTCAATTGTGTTTTTTAAAAGCCTATTTTAATCTATACATATAAAATCACTTGTCTTGACTGACTGATTGATTCATCAACGCAGAGCCTAAACCGCTGGGGTTACAAACTTGAAATTTTGACAGTAGGTGCCTTTTAGGGTGTAAGTAAGAAAGGGTCAGTAAAAATCCAAAATCATCCCTTATAGATGTGTAAAGGATATTAAACGGAAGGAACGGAAAAAATCGACTGCCAGATCTTTTACCTGAAATTTTGGATTATTGAAGAAGGGATCAATTAAAATATTTTTTTTTATATTACAACTCTAAAAGGATGGGGAGGGGTATAAAGGTATGTATGTAAAATGTTATTCCATGGGCATATTTACTTAAAAATTTATACATATACACAAAACGCAGTATTTTATCAGTATTATCAAATTCTAAAATATACGCTGGCAGAGCCGCGAGAAACTGGTACTAAAGTATATTCATATTTGATTGATATAATGCTAAATATGTATATAAAGGCTAATATAAAATTATGCTTTTTCCAACTATGAATATTTATTTTGACATTATTTGTATGGAAAGTCCAGACTCATATCAGAATCGTTAGGCAGTTGCGATACATATCGCAGATTCCAGAGAATTAAGAAGAGAATTGTGCTCTTCTTATTACATTCTGATTATTAAAAAGTATTTAGTTCCTCCGACTTAATCTGCATAGAATAATAATTTTTATAACTCGATAGATGTCGATATATGCAGATTATTTTGTCGTCATAAACATAAATATATCGGCGTGTTTTTTTTAATTTTACCCCGAAGTGGGTACAATAGGGTGTAATGTGTAAGTATATATCGCTGGTTTGCAAGAATATCGTAGTAACTCAAAATTCTAACAAATAGAACTAAGTATGTCAAAGGACCATAAATCTTTGATGTTTCATCATGAAGAGAGTTGCGATATTGAATTTTCTTTAAATCAATAAAGTTATAACATCAAAGGATCGTTTAAATTTTGCAGCTATGCACCAATACATTAATAAAGACATTTAAAAACCCCATTCCCTAAAATTCATCATTTTTAGTTGCATCGATATTCTTGACAAGCAGCGATATGTAAGCCGAGCGATGCTGGTCGGGGCCGCTAGTATATGTATATAAATAAAATAAACAGACTAATTTAGCTATGTAGATTACTTTCATAGCATGTTCCTTTTTCCCACGATTTCATTCTCGAGACGCTCTTGATATTATTTATTTAATGGTAATCCAGATTCGAGAAATTCGCATTAAATGCAAATCCAAACCTTCCCTACCGCGATTTTTAATTGAATCCAATTATTTATTTTTGTAATATTTCTGGGCTATAGTTTTTTTTATATAGAAAATAGCTGGCATACGAGCGGGGTACCTGTTAAGTTCGATAAAAACCGACTCCCATGAATTTAAAAAGAAAAGGGGTAAAGGGAAATAGGAAGCAAGGAAAGAAATAGGGCGGGGGGGGGGGTCTAGGCTTCCGGCTCTCTAACTTACCGTACGAAACGGTCCGTTAATTGTGATGTTGTTTATTATTCTAGAACGAAATAAAAAAATTCAAAATTGAAATGAATAAAACTGTGTCTTCAACTCAGACGTCTACAGGGTAATGTCGCGGCCACCTCGCAGCTACAAGCGGTTAAGGTCTCTACAAACTACAGACTATTTTCCTGACAGTTACATCAACACTAATTTATAAGACGTCTTTAAAAAAAAGGTAAACTGAGTATAAAACACAATACGTAATTATGTTTATTTGAATGAAATATTTATTGCATTTATTTTCATAATAATAATAATAAATAAATGCGCCACACTCAACGGCCCCCATTAGGATCTCATGATCCTGTATCGCGTATCCGGAAAACACACAACACAAACACAAACGTCCAGACCACGACAAACATCCGTATGGTCAATACAAACGTTTATCGAGAGCGGAAATCGAACCCGCGACCATTAGCGCAGTCAGTTGTAGTGTCCGCTACGCTAACCTGTCGTTGATTTATTTTGATTTTAAAAGCAAAGTACTGAACTGATTTTGGTAAAATTTCTGAGGAACGAATCTGAAATAAGTAATCCATTTAAACAAAATAAGAATGATTTATTTCGATTGATTTGTATGACGGAAGAGAGTCTTTCAATCAAAGGGTCAAGAAGTTAATGAGCTTGTCTAATGGGTACATATATTTAACATCAAACAGCATGAATGTAACATATGTATAGTTGGATGCTGATGGGTAATTATGTGTCAACCCACAAAAAGGAAAATTCGGAGATATTGGTGTATACTGCGTTACCCATTTAACATTATTCGAAAAATTTAAGTCATAGAAAGAAAATAAGTGCGGAAATAGTTTTCTAATATAATGTTTCGAATTTCAAGTATCCATATTACATTTTCTCAAAAATATAAAAAAAAAAATATTAAATAATACATTAAATATTCCAATCTGCTTTTAATACATTATACTTTTTATCAAAATAGAATAGAAAAGATGAATATATACATACATCTTTAAACGATTTTATTAAGAAGAAGCTTGACATCTTTAGACGCCATTTTCTCAAAACGAAGTCCGTGTGGCTTGACATACTCAAACTCAAACTCAAAATATACTTTATTCAAATGGGCTTTAACAGCACTTTCGAATCGTCAAGTTACATGTCATATTTTCATTTTTAATTTTTATAAAGCTACTACCGGTTCGGAATGTAGTCTCTACCGAGAAACTCGATAGTAACTCTTTTAAAATCATTTATACATAATGTATTTTTATTACATTTCAATTATGTTATCCGGATAGAAAATCAACGCTTATCAAATCCACGCCTCTTTGTCGTCAAAATATTCTTGTATGGTATAATATGCTTTATTTATTAAAGATTTTTTAACGTAGGCTTTAAACTTATTAAGTGGCAAATGTAAAACTGTTTGCGTAGTAGTAGTGCATAGTACTGCTTACAGCGTTCAGTTATAAAATATCATTGGTTTTAAGATAAATAGATTACGCATATCATTACGATTACGATCAACCGACACACAAATCAAGAATCTGACGAAACTATCAGCAACAATAATAAAAATTTTAAAGTCTGCGGAAACTATTATGGTAGGTCCACACTGTATAGACTTTAAACCAACTTCAGATATAGTCATTACATTTCAGACTTACATAAATTTTTGTCACTACAACAAAGCAGTCCAGATAATTTTCAATCATCAGTGAGAGAGGGTACGCTCAAAATTTTATATGTGGACACATTATTCCACAGACGAAATTTGTCTAAAGTCTGCGCAGTTTGGACGCACCATAACAATTGTCTGTTAACTGTACAGGCACTGCAATCCGACTCAGTCACGCAGCCAAAGCGTCTGCAGGATAAATTCACTTTTCAAACGTCAAACAAAACCCTGCAAAGGGGATCTGAACAAGGGACTTCATTAGTCCGGAGGCAAAGAAAGGAAAAACAGATAACATTTTTTAATTCATAGCAATGCAATTTCAACTCTACTTCGCTTTATTTAAAGTACATTTCACGTTGTGGAAGCTCAAAATTCGTAGCTGTTGTGTGGTTTTATTTTTGCTTGTTTAAACAATTTAGTCGAATTTGTTGTACATCTCGTGTTTGCTTTGAACATTGAACGATTGTTTCATCTTGGATTATTGGTTAGTCAGTTGTTCGAATTGTTGTTAAAAATGGCTGACCTTTTGTTGTTTCGGTAATTTTATATTTCTGTTTGCTAATACTTTGAAACGAAAACGCTTTGATTGCAAACATTTTCATTAATTGGGTTGTGAAAATTAGGAACAATTTAACAAAGAGTTTTATCCATGCTGCTGAATTTACATAAAAGGTTATCTGCGTAATATATTAATATAGAAAAAAGTGCGACTTTCTGACTCATTAACTCACTCACTCATTCACCTTTGTGCATGTATAAAACTTATAGTATTCAATATGATAGACAATTCTTCTCTTTATGTTATCAGGATTAACTAAAAACGAATTCTGCGAAAATCTCCTTCGAAGTTCTATTTTTATACACATGTTAGCACAGTGGTCACTGCAACTGACTGTAGCGCTAACGGTCGCAGGTTCGATCCCCGCTCACGACAAATGTCTGTATTGGCCATACAGATGTTTGTCGTGGTCTGGGTGTTTGTGTTAGTGTTGTGTATGTTTCCGCACCCCCGAAACAAGGTCACGCGATAATAATGGGGGCCGTTGACTGTGATTCGTTTATTTATTTTACATCCATTTAGATACTATATATTTTAAATATCTTAAAAACTCAACACTTCTTAATCACTTTATTTTAAAAGAACTCGCATTCTGCGTGAGCATTGCCAAATAATTAATTAAAACAAGAAAAACCTTCTCACTCAGAAAAATATGAAAATGCTTGATACTGTACTTAAACAAATGGACGCTGATAAGCAATACTGCATCAAGTCACACAGACTTCATTTCGAGAAAATGGCGACTAAATGATAAGTTTTTGAAATATATTAGATTATAGCATATTGCAAATAGTATATTATATATATTGTGCACACTTCAACACTCTAAGCATTAGATTAAGAAACTTTTTTCCATACTTATTAAGTTCGGGTAAGTTGAAATGTTTTTGAATAATGTTAAATACGTATTGTATTATCAGAATCAATATCTCTAAATTTGACTTTTTTTGGGTTGACACATTATTGCTTATCAGCATCCAAATATCCTTTGTTCAATAAAAGGAAACACGTAACATAAAAACGTTATTAATTTATTTTATTCGGAACACCCAAGAGCACATTGGCGCAAAAATGTGTCCGCGCGAAAATCTGAAATATTCACGGGGCATGTATCGCATGCAGGACCACGGAGTGTGGAGTACATTGCCCTATATCTTTGCTGCGAGGATCTATAGCTGCTGGATCTAGTACGAAATGGAATTAATCGCTGGATATTAATTACGCGATGAAAGTAAAAAGACAATTGTAGAACGTCTTCAATTTGAATTGACGTTATTGGAATTCTGTGACAATTTGACTAGTAGCAATTCCTCCTTACTTTCCAATCTTTCGCTTATACTTTCAAATAATTGAATAAATAGCTGGATTGGCAAAACTAATGACACCATTGAGTGCTAAACATCATTAGCATTCACTGTATCGAGAAAAAAACTTTATTCTGTAAATTAATATCAGAAGTTCCTAGGTATTACTACCTATAAATTGTTTTACGGTGACCACTGAAAACCAGCGTTGGAGTTGATCTCGGTCAGCTTCAACACAAGCTAAGTGGTTTCCCGTTTGACAGGATCATATTCTTATGTAGGTATGTTTTCTGTTAATAAAAAGTTTTTTTCTTTCTTTCTTTCTTTATAAAAGATTGTAGCATGCTATGTTGATTACGATTTAGTTTGCCTATGTTAGTTAATTTTACCATTAAATTTCATTTATCATTTATTCCTTTCTCTAAAACTCATTGAAATAAAACTATTTGAAACGGATTTAAATCGCGTATATTAACAATTTTTATCATACCGACGTTTCGAGCACATTACAGCGTTCGTGGTCACGGGTAGACACAGTCTACGTTTAAAATAGTTTCATTTCAATGAGTAATAATCACGAAAATCTAAGACAACGTTAAGCTTTATCATTTTACAATCATTTCAAACCATCATCCACTTGCGGCTAGTTTTTAGAATTGTATGTAGGTAAAATGTAGACTATTTCTTTACTCTGACGTTTGAACTATATTCGTGTTAGGTTACATCCAAATCTTTTAGGTACTTTTGTATGCATGAAAGTAAAACAAACATCCATCCATCATCCTCATCAACTTTCGCATTATTATATTAATGTAGTATTTTGTCTGTCGTATTGTCCAAAATTAATTAATTAAAAATTTATTTCATTCTTATGTTAAAAATTCATTAATATATTTTATTATAAAAATGTTTTTCTATTCTTATTTTTCTCACAGGTGATTTTGTGATGTTTTGAAAAAAAAAATTTTTTTCTTTACTTGACTTATTTAGTAACATTACCCAGAACGAAGATCACGAATTTTCAAACTATATTTTTCATTATAATTTTTCATATTCAAAAATGATTCAGTATAATCATTGGATCGTAAATTTCTCACTAACTCTTATGCATGGTTAGAAGTAGGCCATATTAGTCTGCTTAATAAGATAACTAAAGAAAAATTGACTTTAAATATATTAATATACAAATTATTTTCCCATCATTTTTGTATGAAATATGACAAACTAAAGTACAATATTTAGTCATTACCTAAAAATACTAAAAAAAAGAACAAGGTAAATTCTAAATTATTATTAATGTATAGTATACATACATAGGGATGCAGATAAGCAATAATGTGTCAACCCACATAAAGTCGAATTCAGAGATATTGATTACATTACAACATTATTAAAAAAAATTAAACCATATAAATGAAATAAGTTCGGAGTTTCTGAATTTTATGTTTCGAACTTCAAGTTCATTCCAAATCTTGCAATTTATTCGATAATCTCAAATATTTAAAAAAAAAACTTTTAATCAGATCAAAATCAAAATCAAAAAATACCTTATTCAAGTAGGCTCTCACGAGCACTTTTGAATCCTCAATACATGAAAAAACAAAAAAAATATTACGTCAATGAGGAAGCTACCACCGGTTCGGAACGTAAATTTTACCGAGAAAAACCGACAAGAAACTCGATAGTTACTCTTTTAAAATATTGTCTGTCGTGTTCTGTTTTTAATTAATTATAACTTTTATCAAAATAGAAAAGAAATGATAGATACATATATACGCCTTCGAACAAATTAATTAAGAACACGTTCGACATCTTTAGATGTCATTTTCTTAAAATAAAGTCTGTGTGGTGTGACATATCAGGAAAAGGTACATAATTTTATATACCATAACAATACTACCATAACAACAAGAAATTAAAATTACAAAACAAGTCATAACAAGTCGAAAACATAAAAGCTCATCCAGTTCACCTCTATCAACGTCCAGATGCCACTCGCTGGCAGAACGCCAGCAGCTTAAACCCTATCTCACGTTGGTCGTTTGTCCCGCGATAACATAGGCACAAATTAACTAAATTACTGCAACTTACCGCCTGTCCGTACTCCTGATTCCTGAACCACATTCTAAACAATAAGAACGTGCATAAGTGCCCAATAGGCGGAGGCTAAATTGTTGTAAGCGGAAGTGGTTTAGAAAATATTAGGAGTTGAAAAAAAATGTTTTTCTGTTCTTTTTTTCTCACAGGTGATTTTGTGATGTTTCCCGGTTTGAAATAAAAAAATACGTTAGCCTTTTGAACACTTTTGTATCGACAAACAACAAATTAATATTATGTATTAATACAAAATGAGCCGAGATGGCCTAGGGGTTAGAAGTCGTCGATCTCGACCGACGATTGCGGATTCAAACCACTGAGATTTCATGTGCTAAATTTGTATTTAAATTGATTTTGAGCTCTGTCGTTAATGAAAACATCGTGAGGAAACTTGCATATGGCGGAATAAATTTTGACACATCTATATGCGCCAACCCTCTGTGGGCAGCGTGGTGGATTAAGCTCTAAACCTTCTTAATACGAGAAGAGGTCTTTGCCTCTGCCGCCGCCGGTTCGGAATGTAATTTCTACCGGAAGAACCGATCCAGATACACCTTTGTCGTGACAATTATAAATAATTACATTATTTGTATAGACATACCCAGCGGCCGCTACTAACTGTGATAGATTGCAGATGGTCATCGAGCATCTAATTGTAAATCTAAACCATGTATAACCACAACAAACACATATACATGTCGTGGAACAACAATCATTTTAATTAGAAGTCGCTGAACTGACTCGATTGTTGTTAGTCACGTGGACAGAGTCGTGTTGGATAGCGGGGGACCGTGTCACTTACGTTTGAGAAACCGACCAGTCCACACCTCCAAGGCGAAACTGTCGGTTCACCTACTAAATATATAGGGAGGTAAACCGACAGTTACTTATAGACCTAATCAAAGTGAATTGTGATTTGCGATAATAAATTTTTGGTTATACCTACTTCGAATTTAGTTTTTATCAATATCGTAATGGACCCCGTCCTGCCGAACGTAGACAAAGACAATCCTATCGCTCAGCCATCGCTGCCGCCGTCATACAAAATATCATTAAAATCAGTCTAAGCGTTTTAGACTTCAGTGACGACACACAGGCAGAAGAAACATGTTTATACAAATTTAGCCAACCCAAGCTAAAAAAATTACACTTTATATTCCATTACTATTATATTTTAAACTCTAGTTTTTATTGATTCTTCACAATAGTATCGATACTCCAAATCAAATTTAAAGTACTTGTGAAATATAACTGTATATATGAATTTATTTTCAATACATAATACATTTTCACTGCATATACTACCAACTATAGCCCACTGACTTCATACAACTCTTAAACGGCTAGAACAGTATCACATTCTCAGAGAAAAGCTCTTAATGTAACTGTATGGTGAGTGAAAGAGACGGAAATCTAATCTCCTTTCTTTCCTTACTTCCTATACTTTATCTCTTTGGGTTGGTAACGAATTTAGCTCCTCTGGTGTTGCAAATGTATGGGCGATGCTTTTCAATTAACATCAGCAACTCCGCCTATTTGTTTATCCGCTATATTTATATAAAATAACTATATTTTATATAACATTTCTTATTTAAACGATAGAGACTGTAAAATTTATCTTTACAAATAAATAAAATTGAAAAGTCTGTTTGTAATTTCAAATTAACAGCTTTTAACTAAATGCATATAAAAAGTATACGCGGTACTTACATCAAAATCACATTTTTTTTTAATTTCGTCTATCGATCTGTGTGTCTGTCTCTGAAACGATTGCATCGATTTTGACTTGACTTTTACTCATATATAGCTATTTTTTATTTATTATAATTAATAAAAAAAAAATATTATTATTACGTGAAAACAAAATTGAAACTAATTAAATAGTGAACAATATCCAATTCAAATAGGGAAGGTAAACATTACATAAATATCATTTTTCACACACACAAACAGCACACACACACAAACATAGCTAGTATTTCATAAAATAGACTAAAACACGTACCTATGCAAATATAAATAATACATTTGCATTCACTTTCTACGACACTTGATAAAATTTTCACCGCATATAAACATATGCATATCAGTTGTTGGCATACTTATGTTATACAAGGTTTCACCGCATTGCATATATACTGTTCAGAAAATTTATTTACATTAAACTGTCCACATAGCGTGCCAGATAATTTTATTAACCGTCCATTTTAATACGGTTGTTATTTAATTGTTTTTTGCAATAAAGTTAGTTAACTTTACCTTTTAATTTCGATATGAATGTATTTTCCCTTTGTAGGATTTTCCTTTGTATGATTTTTTTTATTATTATAATAAAATACCTGGTGAATGAGCAGGCGGGATACGTGATGTTACAATGTAAGGCAGAGGATTCACAAATTTCCTTTTTGGTTTCCAGGTAAAATAGGGAGTAGGAAGTAAGGAATAGAATGGGGGGAGGGAGTTAGACTTCCGGCTCTCTCACTCACCGTACAAAATGCAGCTACATGAGCTAATTCGCGCCGATCTTCTGTGAGAGTAAGGTACTACCCCAGTCGAGCCAGCTCGTATACGAACTGTGATTAGGCTACAGCTAGGCTCGAAATGAATGAATATTTGATCCTATTTTTATTTACAATAATTACTAGATTTAGCACGCGGCTTCGATCGCGTTGAGATAAATTGGTTATGCCTGGTGACTGACTAAAAGTTCTTTTTCCATATGGCCGGTACGATACGCGCGCCACCTACTGGAAGATAATGGTACTATGTCAAGTGGAAACAGTCTTTTATCGCAATCGGATAAACGATATGGTAGCGCTACGATTTGAAGGAACATTACTTTTACCCGACTGCGCGACGCAAAGGAGGGTAATGTGTTTATCAGTCTATGTATGTAAATGGGTTTGAACCTTTGTTGCATTATTTGGGCCAAACGCGTTGGTTGATTTAATCAGTTTTAGCTTTCTCATATCGTTTTTCAATCAGAATAACCGTTTAGGATCTACAGCGATTTTAAATTGGTTGGCTACAATAAACGAACGACTCTCACCTATAGATTTTTAGACAGAATTTATATTGTTGTGGTCTCGTTACGCAGTCGGGTATTTTATTTTTTTTTTTAATTAATTACTTGTTTTAATATCAAAATTCGCAAACAAAGTCACATTGACCAAGCAGTCCGTACTAAGTTATTAGAGATTATACCCAATACGCCAATAAAGAGGGTATTACACGTATGATCAAGCTTAATGACCAACCTAATATCTTCGGGATAAAAATAATATACGCTATATTATTCTATTATGTACGCAGAGATGACCCATTTCTAGGAAACGGGAAACAATTAACCAAAATTACAAGACTGTAATTAATTGGCTTATTTTATAATATATTATTCATGTGGGATATGATAAATGAGGATGTGAGCCTGGTCTATATTTTGTGTGACGACGACACTGCCTGTATCTGTATATATAAAAGCGAAAGCTCACTTACTCACCCATCACGAAATTTCAGAAATTACAAGAGTTTCAAATTTTGCATGGGGGTTCTTTTTAGTTTTACTCTACCATGATTTTAGACTTTCATATATATTTACCTAAACGAAGATTATTAAATTATATAAAATCATATAAAATAGTAAATAAGGAACCATAGTACTAGCAAACTAGTTATCAATCACACACACAAGCATACTTTCCCCCACACCTATATCTTCCGCACACACCCACACACGATTTAATAAAATAAGTTTCCTTAGTACTCCTATTGCTAATTCTTAATCACATTCACAAACAAACATTCTCACACACATCCACTTCTACACGCACACAAAAGCTTCAAATTAATACAAAAGTAATATATCCATGTAAAGTCAAATACGCACAGCGCAGACATTTGAAATTCCACCTCCAAAGACCTTGATTAAATAAGTCTACATTTCAGTCGAGGCAATCGGCGTGAAATTTTTCGCTTTGCCCGAAATGGAATAATTTTCCCCTCCTTTGATTGTATTAATAGACAATATTTTCTTGCGTTGCGTAAAATTTTCCTTGCCTACTCTCGCTATCGGTATAATCTGTGCAAAGAACCGCCTGACCGTCAGTACGAACGGAGCGTACTATGAATTCTCACAAAAATTTATTATTTTACTAAAGATGTGTTATGAGCTCATAGATTTTAACACTCAGAATCCTAACCACTTTGGACAACATTGCCTAGCTACTAGCGACTCGGTATGACGGGCGAGAGTGGTTTTTGGCCAACGAGTCTATTAAGGAACGTCAAAATTCGAAATGGGTACTGATTTTTAACGTCCAATAAATGAATGAACATAACAGATCTATGGTTATAAAATAGCATTGTTATTATTACTTTGTATACCTTCCGCTGTAACTAAAAATAAAAACGTACACAGATAATAATGTCATGAATCAATAAAACTTCAAATCACGATGACTCCGTATGTTGTAATCTAGAAATAAAATTTTGACATCGGATATTTCGAGTTTTTCTCGACGCTGACTCGTTTAAGCGAATTATAATCGAGGACACATAGTAAAACAAAGACCAGGTAAAAAAAAATGACAAGAAGGTCGGAAGCCAATTTTCTCTCTGCCTTATCGCTGAAATTAGGTTTTTAAGGAAACACTTCTAAAATCAGATATTCGGCCGCAATATTTGGTATTGCTCGTGGTTATTACGCGATACGGTTCCATTTCATAAAGTAAGAGTTTTATTGAAGGTTCTTATGGTAATGTATAGTTGCTTGCTGTTGGTTTTGGTCTTGGCTTCTATGAGATGAAATATTCGTATGAGATTTTGTGGGAAAATAGTATTTTTGTCTACACTAATATTATTAAGAGGAGAAATTTGTTTGCATATTTACAAGTTTGTATGAAGAAATTGGTTTGGGAAACTAGTGATCCAATTTAAAAAAAAAAAACTTTTTATGTGAGTTAATTAAGGAAGGCAATAGGCTATATTAGCACACGCTACGGTTGATAGGAACAGTAACCATGATCATGTGTGAAAGCGCGAAGAGCATCTACTATCTTAAAATGTTAACTGTAAATGGGAATGTCCCACAGCCGAAAAAAAACTTCCATTAATTATTCCATAAATAGATGCTGATAGGAAGTAATGTGTCAACCCACAAATAGTCAAATTCCAAGATATTGATGTACTTATGTACATAATACGTCATCTATTTAATATTATTAAAAAAAGTAAATAAGTACGGAAAAAAATTCTTAATTTAATGCTTCAAAATTCAAGTGCGTTTCAATTTTGCAATGTACACAGTAATCTCATATATTTAAAAAACTTATTATTAGATAGCACATTATATATATTAATCTGCTTTAAATTAATTTTACCTTTTATCAAGATATAAAAGAAAGGGTGGAAATCTACTTCTTTAAACAAATTTATTAAGAATAGGTTTGACATCTTTAGACGCCATTTTCTCAAAACGAAGTGCGTGTGGCTTGACACAGTATTGCTTATCAGCATTCAAATAACATGTACACGGCACGGTTCCTTTCAATAAAGTTCTCTAACTTTCATAGTTTTAAATTTCTACCGACTGACCCATCTGAATGAATAATTCAAAATAAATTTAATTTATAAAGCGCTTTTGAATCGTCAATTTACAAGTTAGTCTTTTAGTACATCTAACAAGTAATTAATTGAAAAAAAAAATCAAAAACCTGACTGCATAACAAAACCGTGAAGAATTGTAACTAACTAACTTTAAGTTGTTATAGATTCAAAACGGTAAATCTGATTGAAAAAAAATATAAGAGATCTGAAAATAATTTTTAATATTCAACGACACCCCACTTAACACTATTCGTCGCTTTTCATTTTTTTCTTTTTGACATTATGGCGTTTAAACTCGGTCATTTTGATTTTTCCACATTATCATATTATTATTGATATACGCGCCGTTATGACAAATCAAACAACGTCCAAACATCAAAATCGACCAACGCGTTTGGTTTAAATTGAGCCACAAAGATACAAACTCACATACACACATACAAACGCATTCCCTTCTCTTGCGTCGCGCAGTCGGATAAAAAAACTACCATTTGTTGGTTCTATATAGGCTAAGATTCAAGTGCTCCATCCACGGAGTCATCTCAACTCCGATTTCTTCTGTCAAACTTTCTGTGTTGTTTACTAATGACGATTAGATGATTAAGGTATTAAAATAAACAGCCAAAAAATTGCCTCGTACGTACATTTTGATTTTTGTTCTCATTTAACAAACGTAATCTATTGTTACTTTAAACAAAAAGTATTTTAATTTTAAATATCAATTTGTGAAAATTCGAAACTCCTGGTCCGGATTTACAGCGGAGAGATAATTAAATTCCATCCCTTCTATGTATAAAATCATTTCAAGCATTTGTAAAAAAAAAGTGGAATATTAAACAGGTACATGGACAGATATCTATACTAATATTATAAACAGAAAAGTTACTCTGACTGACTGTCTGTTTAATGAATTTTTAATATATAGATTAGACCTTGCAGAATCCTCCGAGACAAGCTCCGCCAGCTAAGGAGGGACTGAGCACATACGCAATCGATCCCGCAGCTTTTCCATTTCTCGTACTGTGTAAGGCCATCGCAGGGGTCTTAGTTGGTATAAAATCTCTACACAGCCCGATCTCCTCCCCATCGGGTATCTTTTCGAAGATTACCTCTGCTTGAACAAAAAATAAATAAAAAAGACTTTGGAGGAAGTCATAGATTTTTTAACGCTGGAGCATTTACGCATCTGACTAGAAAATCAGGCGGGTATGTGACTCCAGTCACGACATAATGCACCAGACTACCCACTAAAACCCAGCGGTACCATCATCGTCTTCGTTAGGCGCCAAGGGATTGCTGACGCGTGCTACTATGATGTCCCGATGGTGGGCCTGCTAATGCCGCCTTCACCTAGAGATTGTGCAGGGCTATCAAGAACATAGACTAATTCATGGCACGTACAAAAAAACTTGAGGCTGCTTTATAAGGGATGAAAGTTGCCATGCAGGCGAAGTCACAAGGACCAAGTAGTCAATACAAATATAATAAAGAGAGAGCGAATTTTTTATGAGCGAACTAAACTCCGGAATCACTGAATGTATTTTAAAAACTATGTTACTATTTGAGAGGTATATTATTCTAGATGTTCATACGCTATATTTTTTGTACATGTACTTGTATTTTAAAACAAAATCTACGTCAACGCGGGCAAAGCCGCTAGCAAAAGCTTGTTATAAATAAAAATTGGTATACATAGCTTTCTATTTTTCACTTAATAAAATTCCATGTTAATTAATATATAGTTATAAAACATCACAGTTAAAGCTTCCATTTCCTTTTAAATAATTTTAAAAATAATCACAAAAATTACATCAACATCCTCGTTCGAAAACAAATAAAGCCGCCGGCGCAAACTAATTTAATATATAATACTGATTGCATTCCGTTTAAAAATTCCCGAACGTTCCTTGCAATAAAATAATATTGTCATTTTCGCATATGCCGCAGACGAAATATGTGGTTCGCTCGTGTTATAAAATATTTAAAATACCAACCGAGAATTCGCTGTTATCGACGAATTGCACACGCTCGCCGACTTTTTTTGCGGTCATACGTTAAAGTGGAAATGGCGAAACGGTAAGTTACAGCATTATGGACAAAGTTGAGAATATTTCAACTTGTTTATTGTGGATTTAACGCTTAGCTCGTGTGTTTGTTTTCTGCGAGATTCATTTTACTTCATTAGAAAGATTTCTAATTTAAGAGATGAGAGTAGGGACTGATCGATACTATCTCTTATAATAAGTAAATAAACGAAATTACGTATTTCGATTTCGAAGTCGGTTATTTTTAAACCGACTTCAAAGGGGAAGGTTCTATTTTGCCTATATATATATATATATATTATTATTTATCACCAATTGTGGACCGATGTTGATTTTTTTTTGTTTTTTAATAGGTATGCTTCCAAGTCCCTTTGTCATCAAATCAGGATCTGATCTGATTTCAAAATATGGTAGAAAATAATTATTTTATGGTTTTTAATTTATTTGTATGTAAATCTTTTTAAAAGTTGGTTTGTTTTTTTAAGTTCTAGTTTTTTAATCATAATTATGAACAGCTAAAGTTTTACATGATAACCCAGGCTTGTGATGGTAAACGTCATTAGAAAACATGCATGTAATGGAAAAATTATGCAAATTATTTATTAAGCACATGCATTTTGTTACACGCTTTACTTAATTGCTTATTCTATTATGAAAAAGTACTAAATATTCAATCTTCAGTGTATACACAGTAAATTGTAATGCGTGATATGTTTTACCAATATTCATTATTAAGATTTTCCATATAAACTTCTAAATTTCAAACATTTTGTTATTTTGTATTAACATCTAGTTTACATAGTTTTTTTTAACTTTAAGCTATTAATATATATGGAATTACGTTCACACATTTGATAACCTTGTCGGTTAACTTGTTAGTCTAAATATTATATCGCCTGTCACACTCAATCGATAGCTAGTTGCTAGGCAACGTCGTCCAAAGTAATCGATAAAAATTTTGAGTGCAAAAATTCACGATCATAAAATATATCTATAGTAATATAATATCACTTCATTTATATACCAAACGTGTACATGCAGGCACATATAAATACATATGTTATATGTAGCTTTGATTTGAGGAGTTAATTGCTAATAGTGATAGATAACAAGCTCGGCTCCAATCCTAATGATGTTTTAGTTCCGATGCTAATTACTGCGACGTTTGTCATGGTAATGACGTAGCTATAAGATTGAGTATAATATTCTAAGATAAATACGATACGAACCGATTTTAGTTCGAATATATGTTATAAATCTATATAATGATCTGACTGACTTCCTTATCTATCTAGGATTTGATCAAATTGAGCTCAAAATATTGGTATTAGACACATGAGTTATCCATGTCCATACTAATAAATAAAATTGAAGTGTTTGTTTGTAATTTTAAATTATAAACTTTTCGCTAAATAAAAATGAAAGTTATATACTTTACTTATCATCACTTCATCAATCTATTAATCAATTAATTAATCAAAATCTATTTTTTAAATTTTAGTTCGTCTATTTGTCTATTTGTTTGGTCTGGCTAATCTTTGAAACGGCTAGACCGATTTTGATGGGTCTTTCACTCGAAGATGTATTTAATGTTATAAGGACTAACTAAGGATACTTTTATTTAAGAAATTCTATGTATTATTATTTATCGCAGACAAAGTCGTGGGCACCAGCTAGTAATATAATAAAGTGTGTGTGTGTTTGTGTGTGCGAAATAAATTTTAGGACCACTGAAACTATTTTAGAAATTATGGTACCATTTCGAAGGTACATTATTCTGAATGGTCAAAAGCTATATTTTATGTAAATTTATATGCGTATTATTAAAAATAAAATTCACATTAACGCGAACGAAGAAACGAGCAAATGTTAATAAAATATAATTCAGCAAACTATTGAATAGTTAGTTGAAGTATTGAATAGTCTTATAAATATCTTCGTATAAAACATTCGCTTCAGCTTTGCAGGGGTGTACTAATTAAAACTTACACAATTTTGTATATAGAGATTTTAATTATCTTTTGATAGGTTTATCAATTATATCGTGAGAAAATCTGCACATGCTGTAAGAAATTTTGAACCAATTAACGAAATCGTGTTATCAAAAACAAAATTACGCATAACTTTCTTATCAATTTCGATTTTATTAACCGGCTTTCAAAAAAGGAAGAGGTACTCAATCGTCGAAGATATTTTTTGTATAGTCAACTCGAAAACGACTATACGGATTTGGTAAATTGTTTCGTTTAAAAAGGTGTATATACTTCGAGACTAGTCCCATAGAATTTTCATCAAGATTGGTTCACTTGTTTGGTCATTAAAATAATTGTAATTATTTTACAATACAATACAATACAAATATTATTTATTATACAATTAAATAAATGACATAAATTAATATATATAAATATACTACACATACAATTATATATAAATACGAATATACCCATACGCCCAGTTAAAAAACTCAACCTGTATACATATATATACATATACATACATATTTAAAATAAAAATAATAAACGAGATACACAAGATTAAGAAATAAATAATATACATATTAATTACATATGTACAAGTGTTTATAGAGAGAAATAACTTTAACACGAAGAAATAACTTTAACTTTTTGTTAACTCTACGGTCTATTTCACTGTTTGTTCTGGGTCACGTCACGACAATTACACTGACTGAAACGTCGATCAGTCTCTTGTAATTATGGAGTACAATGGATTGACAGGTAACTTCTGTTGCTGTTGGTGTGATTAATATATAATAACGCGACATGTGTTGTCTCTTTCACAAAATGATGTAAGGGTGTTCATTTCGTACACAAATAAATTGTCAAATTGCTTCTTTCAAATCATACTACTTATTATATTGCTCTACAATTTTAGCTTGTCGTTTGACAAGACTCAATTAGGTACTACTAGTTTTAAATATGAACTCTAGAGAAAAAACCGGTAAAAATAACGAAATTGTGACGTAAAACATGTCCTTCTCAACCGATGATCGCTGGTTCAAACACCGGCTAGCACCGCTAAATTTGCAAATTAAAAATTGCTAAAGTTTTGTTTAAATCTGCATGTGCCGGGACATATTCTAACACATGCATATCCACTACCCCGCTGTAGAGTAAAAAAACTTGCTCCGTAATATAAGAGGAGACTTTTGCCCAGCAGTGGGACATTTACAGGCTGTTACTTTACTTTTTTTAATAAGAAAAGCGGATGATCCGGTAAAGTTCGATTACGATACGATTATTTTTTCGACATTTTGTCAAGGATGGGTAGTTAGTTTCTGATAGAGTTCGTTTATGATGTTTTTAAGGACCAATAATAAATTATTAGAGTTAAGGATATGGATTATAGTATCTTATATTGGTATATATCACTACTTTTAATATAAAACAATACGAAAAATAGTTCACAGCACATAAACAAATTTATAATTTAAAAAAAAAGTTACAAAACATTTTCAAATATATTTATGAAACTCCTTAATTCCGGTCACAGGCTCTAGTTAAAACAGAGGAGACATAAAAGCAACCAAATGCTCAATTTTAACACTAGTTAAATTATCATTTGATACCATTGCCAAGTTTCCGTGCGAAATTTCATTTACCCTCACATTTAGACCACGACCGGTCCGCGAATTGTGTTCTCAACGTTTCAGATACTAATCTTAATTAAATAAACATTAATGCTGCATGAATAGATAATAAAATATTTTTAAGCTGTATTTTAAAAAGATGAACTGTTTTAAAATATCGATAGCTCCCACGTAAGCTGTTGTAAGCCACAAAAATGCCGTTAGCGTTTTTACTGAATTCTACACTAATTTGCCTTTCTTAATGTATTAAAAATGAAAAAAATGCAAAAAAATGTCTTTTTTTTTCAAGGATTTTTCAGACGTATTTAGTTGTAGCTCTCAAACGAAAACGGACTAAAAGTGCTAACGTACGTACTAAAAGTCCTTCTGTAAAATTGTAGATTTAGGGTTACAACAACTTACGTGGGAGGAATCGATATATACTACCCCGCAGTTCCCCGCATCTTCGCCAGTTTATACTTGGGCATTTGTAACCAAACTTTTAACACTCTTTTTAATCCTTTAGGGATGGATTTTCAAAAACCCCTTTCTTAGTGCTTACGATATTCAAGGAACGTTTGTCCAAAACTTTTATGTTCCTAGACCCAACGGTTCAGCTCTGCGTTGAACGATCAGTCAGAGAATATTGATATCTTCTAGTCAATTTTGATTTTTGGTTTGACATTGTTAGACGCCATTTTCTCAAAATGAAGTCCATGTGGCTTGACACAGTATTGTTTATCAGCGTCCATATTTGATCATCTATAAAATTCATATAAACATTTTTATTTTCGAGACCTAAGCGTAAATTACTTTATCCGGATATTATAAAACTTCAACGTGGCTTATCCAATAAAACTACTTGAACTGATACAGACTTACGAATACGTTTACTTTACACAAAAGTTGCAATATGTTCCAGAATAAGCCAAGATCTGGTGTTGCCCATGTTATAGGTGGCAAGCAATTTAAAAAAAAAAACTGCCTTCTAACAAGTTTTATTCAAGTAAACTGAAAAGCAAAAATTTAACACTTTCTACTATAAGTCGGTGCCAAGCAGAGGCGTAACTATACGATCTGAGGCCCGTGGAAAATTCTTTAGATAAGGCGTCCCAGTAAAAATCCTCACCTTATAAGTTTTATTTTCAAGACATAGATTTATACATATTTATAATTCACTTTTAAAAAGATTTTTTATTGATAAAGTTCTTTTAGGGTGGGGCCCTCTCGGGTCAGGGGCCTGTGGCTTTTTGCCAGCCCTGCCACACTATATTTACGCCCCTGGTGCCAAGTTAATTCTTCTACGGTTCATTTACTGGCGCCAACTTTAAGATGTTGTTACGATTATAGTTAGGCAGCTTATTGCCTACACAAATTGTTTTTTATTAATTTTCTTATTACTTATAATAAGAAACAGTTTGTGTTTTACCTAAGTTACAATAGTTTTATGTCAACTGCTTATTATCATTAACAAAATATTACTTTTCCTGATGCAGGGCTGGTAATTATTGAGGAGTTTTCCTTTTGAAACATCAGCTTCACATCACCATTGCATTGTGACAAGCATAAATTGTTTGGCTTTTTTTATTTACCTAATCAAATCGTAACTCGTGAAATATTTGTTATAATAGTTAAATAGTTCCGGTGTGAATAATTCCGGTGGCCATCTGTGGTCTTCATGATCAGTTCCATTTTACCAAATGTTTCTTTTTGAGATCAAATGCACGATTTACTATAAAATACCTAATTACGATATTAGTGTGCCTATAACTTATGACGAGTTCCCTCGATTTCCCCAAGATCCCATTATCAGATCTTGACCTAATGATAATGTAATCAACTTGAAAGAACATATTCTTTCAATAAAAAAATCGGTATAGTAAAGTAATAAATCGGTGAACAAGCTTAAATAAAAAATACGTTCAACCCAACATATGTAGAACTCATTTTCTTTTTTGAATTCAATTAAAATAGACAATCATGTAAACTTCCAATGGAAGTAAAAACTTAAAACTACAAAATAATAGTAAAATAATCTATAATAAAATCCTTAACCCCTCAACATTCACAGCCCCTTAACATTAGCATGATGGTGACGCGAATCTATAAGATTTTCTCTACCAAAAATCGCTTAGCACGCAAAAGATTTTACTCCAAAAATTATTATTAATAATAACTAAACTATAGAAACAAATTGAAATTGGTTACACGACGAATCCAAAAAATTCATAAATGTATAATATTTTATAGTCTTAGTATTCTAAAAGGACTCTTGCTCGTGAATTCACTGGCGTTAATGTAGATTTTGTTTTAAAATAATACGCATATATACATAAAATATGACCTGCGAACATCCAGAATAACATACCAATTCGTACCATACAAATGATACCCCTATTCTTAAAATAGTTTTAGTGGTTCCCGAGTTTCCATTGCGTATACAAATACCCTTTCGCTTTATTATATTCATAACTTGATGCTGATAAGCAATAATGTGTCAACCCACAAAAAGTGAAATTCGGAGATATTGATGTATTTTGATGCTGCATCACCTATTTAACATTATTCAAAAAAATATAGTCATATAAACTAAATAAGTACAGAAAAAGTTTCTTAATTAATTGTTTCGAATTTCAACGTCGTTCCATATTTTGTAATTTATACAATAATCTCATATATTTAAAAAACTTTTTATTAGATAATATATTAAACATATCAACCTGCTTTTAATTCATTACACCTTTTATCTAAAAAGAAAAGAAAATATGGATAAATACTTATTCAAACAAATATATTAAGAATAGGTTTGACATGTTTAGACGCCATTTTCTCAAAATGAAGTTCGTGTTGACACAGTATTGCTTATCAGTGTCCAACTAGCGTCGACCGCGTACATTATAGGATTTGATAGAAGTAATTCACAAAACTAATAAAATACTACGTTTGGGGTTTTATATATCATTACCATCATCCAGAAGTATGTGTGTCGAGAAATCCTTCCTTATTTGATGTTTACAACTTAAAATTCATCTACAATCGAAATTTTGAGTTTGTTGCCCCCGGTTCTGCGATGATGAATCAGTCAGTCATTATATATATATTTAGTATAGATATGAAATCGGTATAGTTTACGCTCGTAACTCATAACTTATTCCATATTTAAATAGGAAGAGTTCTCGCCATTATATGGCGGGTGAAACTTTTTCTACGCGTCGGTTAGCAATAATATCTTTTCACTTAACGGATTTTATAAGAAAATTAATTGTAAAGTTGCTATCCTGTTATCCTTTTATAATACAAGACTTAAAAAAAAAATGACTGAGCAAAATACGTAAAATTTCATTCACTTGGATGTCATATTAATTATAATTATTTTGATTCAAGCCGACCACTGAATCAATTTTCATAAAAGTTCTATGAAATTAACACTCTCAAGTATATAATTTTATATGAAAAAAGAATTAGCCGATTTTAACATAGAAGATAAAGTCCCCGACCAATTGAGAACCTACAACACATTTTTATAGTCGATTCACCTATTAAAGACGGTATATTAAAAATAATTATAAAATGTGCTTTTACTAATATTATAAAATAAAAAACAAGTAAAATTTCATCTAAATTCTATAAATTCCAAACTTTTAAAATTTCCCTACAAAACTCTAAAAAAAACTAAATCAAAATTCTTATAGCCGAGAAACAAGTACCAGGATCGCATAAGTTTACAAGCGTTTAACAAATCCACAAGTTAGTGTAACAATTGAGCAATTGTTTCAGCTGTAAACGAGGTACAAATAGACGATTTAACTTGCAAAGTGAACGCAATTGAAGTTGAAGACAATCAATACTATTCCCATGGGGCAAAATGCCATCGATCATAAACCATTGTTCACAAATCTTGATACCAATTTACGTGAACTATTTTAGTTAAATAAATTTGTCTAGATTCTCGTATTGGATTTACTTAAGAAACATTCGATTTATACTACACAATTCCAAGATATATGTTAATAATAATAATACTTATTATTATACAAATTATGACAAACAGTCTTTATAGTTAGAGTGTTTTATAATGACATTATGATACATGCACAATTTATAATACATTTACAAACATGACAAAACAAAAAATCGTATAATATATTTCTAAAAAGGTACTTTAACTATAGGTAGATAATTAAAAAAATCAGTAATCCGCCTACGTAACCAGACCATAGAAAATCGTTACTAACCAACATTAAATCGTTATGGATTTTAAACGGTACTTCTGATTGGAAAATTTTATATGAAACCGAAAGCCACAAAGATTACAAATCCACATACACAAAAACATAGTCTGATAAACACATTACCTCCCTTTGCTTCGCGCAGTCGAGTAAAAATGATTTCAGATGAGAAGGGTTCAAAATGTACAATGATAAACTTATTATCCGGGCATTACGCAGTAAGATTGTATGATTCTAACTGCTAATCTCATTTATTAAAGTAAAGTTAAGTAACAGCCTGTATATATCCCACTGCTGGGCAAAGGCCTCCTCTCCTATTAGGGAGAAGGTTTAGAGCTTAATCCACCACGCTGCTCCACTACGGGTTGGCGGATATACATGTGTCAGAATTTCTCCCGGCACAGGCAGATTTCCTCACGATCTTTTTCTTCATCATCATGATATGAAATTAAACACAAATTTAGCACTTAAAAAATTCAGCGGTGCTAGCCGGGGATTTAACCCGCGATCATCGGTTGAAATCGACGTGTTCTAACCACTAAGCCATCTCGGCTCTTAATCACATTTATTATTTAGCAGTTATATTAAGTTTTTTGTTACGTGATCAACCCCACCGTAACATTTGCATCACCAGAGGAATCACAAAGCATTGCCACTTTAAAAAGGAATATTAGACATATGGTGATTTAAAATAAATGATGATTAGGCTATATTATGTTCAATTATTGCAGAATTTGTCTACAGCAATGTAAGGTAAAGCCTCATATGATGCAAGTAATGACATATATTAGTTATGATAATGATGTCATAACGTAGACTAATGTTATACTTAATTCGTTAAAACTATAATGATTATCGTCTAATATATATAATCTTACATAACTCTCATTGAAGGCAAGCTATATTATTTACCTATACCTATATTATTAGTGGTCGCAGATTAATCACATCATATGCGTCCCTAACTTTTAAACGCTTAATAACATACCTTAAACATGTTTCGTGAATGTAATTAATTTGAAAATTAAAAATAAAGACCTCTGATAATATATTAATTGAGATCATTTTAACGAGTCTCAATATAATACTTTTGCCGTAAGTTGGTGAAAAGTTGTGAATCCTGCTGATTCCAGATGATACAACAGCATATTATGATATAATTATAGAAGGTGCTGAGCTCCTTTCCAACTAGAAAAGAGTTGATAACCTTGAAACTTCAGAACAGATCTTCATAAAGAACCTAAGAATTATCCCAAGTACATCAGTTTCCAAATCTATGGTCCACTCGATAAGGAATTACGATGCCACAAACGAACACACATATGCACAGATACACAGGTCAAACTATATATATATGAACACTTCTCTTTTCTGGTCGAGGATTAAAAACTATCGCGAGAAAACGTATGTATTTTTGATGTATGAATGCTAATGCAAAGTGAATCATACCTTAGGCTCCCTATCCTTTTCCTGAATATGAAAACATGTATTAAAGTGTTATTTATTGAGAAGTTTTTAAGGGCTATTTGTGGTATCTACATAATACATTTTACATTTACCACTTAATAAGTTTAAAGCCTACGTTAAAAAATCTTTAATACATAAAGCATATTATAACATACAAGAATATTGACGACAAAGAGGCGTGGATTTGACAAGCGTTGATTTCCTATTCGGATAACATAATTAAAATGTAATAAAAGTACATTATGTATAAATGATTTTAAAAGAGTTACTATCGCGTTTCTTGCCGGTTCTTCTTGGTAGACTACATTCTGAACCGGTGGTTGCTTTATTAAAATCTAAAATTAAAATATGACATGTAACTTAACGATTCGAAAGTGCTTTAAAAGCCTGTTTTAATAAAGTATATTTTGAGTTTGAGTTTAAATATTATTAGAATAGAATTTTCTTATACATACATCATACGTTGTTCTAGAGTGGAGTAGTAGTAGTATAGGACATCCTAGGCTCGGTGGAACGACAATTTGAACAGGCTGGTTGGCAAGAACTGGTTGAGAGTGGCCGAGGATCGTACTCAGTGGCGTGCACTTAAAAAAACTTAACATAGGCTGACAATTGAATTCTGGACATCACACGCTATGAATGTTAGTAAGTTACAGCCAAAACACATATTTATATTGTGACGTTACGTGGTACGTTATAATGTCGTTAAAAATTATGACGTCACGTCACGATTTTTACGATGCACGTCATACGCTCTCACGACGTGACGTCACATCTTGATTATGTTTTTGTGCGCTTTAATTCCTATCAAAAGCTTGTAATCTATATCATTAATTTAGTTTAACGACTATTGTACATAAAAAAATCATTATTAAACACGTAACACGTATCGGGTGACCTCGGTCACCTGGCGTGACTCCAAGTGACTCAAGTAGACCACTGGCAATCGGGTGCAATGTTAGATAGTATCGTAAAGGTTGCGCTTTACATAATACATTCGTGCTGGCCCCGATAACGTAGTGAAATATGTGAGGGGTGGACATTGGTCCTCATTGAACAAGATAGGCGATAGCTAGCTCTGCGCTATACATAATTTTGTTTAATTTTTTTTTGTACAAACTGTAAAATGCTGTGAGGGACATTCAATCTGTCAAGTTTAATTATTTACTCGAAATTACAGGCTCTACAATATATACCAAGTTTTATCAAAGTGATCACAATTGCGAGTAGACAAATTAAACCCAACGATTGGTCCCCCTGACTATAATTATTTGACATTTTTATGGCTTCGTAAGCTTTAGCGTGATAATTGGCTATATCTCATAAAATACCTGTGTATTTTATGAGATAGCTAGCAATTATTATACATTGCACTTTTTACTTATCCAACTATTTTTTTGACAGACACGTTGGCGCAGTGGTTACTGCAACTGACTGTAGCGCTAACGGTCGCGGGTTCGATCCAGGCTCGCGGCAAATGTCTGTATTGGCCATACGGATGTTTGTCGTGGTCTGGGTGTTTGTGTTAGTGTTGTGTATATTTCCGGACCCCCGACACAAGGTCACAAGATCTTAATGGGGGCAGTTGAGTGTGATGCGTTTACGTTACGTTTATTAATGAATTTGAAAACAAAATAAGATAACAAACCCTCCTCATTATACTCAAAGCGTTTGGTGTGAATAACGATTTAACCCAAGTGTTGAAAGTTATTACTCATATATCAATTGTCTATTTAATTAGGTAATTATTATGATATATTCTATCGTAATGCTTTAAATAAATCAACCTGCTTTCTAAATCTAGTGAACTCGACGGTATATGACAGGCTGTTGTTATTTATGGTTAAAGATACTTTATTTCTCAAAAAGAAATTACATTTCACTTACTTGAGAAAATTATGTCTATAAACATATTTTAAAATTTATTTCATTGCTTCAAAACATTTTTCTTTTTAACTACTTAACTTAATAGTAGAGAGTAATATCTTAAACATTCTATATAGTATCTACTTTATTTTAATGTTTTGTCGCTATTGCCCAAGAGACAAAAAATCAATATGTTTTAATATATGTTAAAATGTAAAGTAATTCTCTAGAGCTTAATTAAATATTTATTATCAAATATTTAAATAAAATCTTTCACATTTATGTTATACTACCTGCCTCTCGCGAATTCACTCGCATTTATGGTTACTGCTTTTCTCCTATGAATCGTAGCGTGATGTAATATAGCCTATAGCCTTCCTCAACACATAAACAAACTAACACAAAAATATTTTTTAATTCGAACCAGTAGTTCCTGAAATTAGCGCATTCAAACAAACTCTTTGGCTATATAATATTATTAGTATAGATTAGAATTCATTTTCTTATATAAACTTATATCCAGCCATTGTATTGTATTGATTTAGAAATTAATAATGAACCATACACTCGATACCACATCAACCGCCAAACTGCACACCAGAGTTAGGCCAGTACTTGAGTGAATTCTTAAATAGTTTGACTTTGCACTTAATAATTCACGCTATTCAAACTTATATCGTAATTCTATGAAACAATCTAATCTATCTATATTATATACTATCAACCTGCAGCGCCTTCCCCTCATTAGATTTTTTTTAAATGCCGATGTACATAAATTTATTCATATATTATACAAAAGATTTTTCATTTAATTTAATTTCGTGTTTCTTGACTTGAAAATGACGTACTTCCGAGTAACCGTTCATGTCTTTCCGAAAATACTTTCTTAGTGGATACTTATAATATAAAATGTATCGACTATCAAAAGCTCAAGTTGTAACCTCAGCGGGTTAGGCTCTGCGTTGATGAGTCAGTAAGTCAGTCAGTCAGTCATTTAGGACAAGTAATTATACATGTATAGATATTGATAAATTCTAAAACCACTTATTTAGCTATTTCTGACTCGTTACATACCTACTTTTAGTAGTTCAGAAATCAAGGTTTCGCTATAGAAATTAAATTTTATACGTTTATTATTCCAAACATTATTTTTATCTCGGAAACATTACAAACGTTTTAATACAAAAATGTTAACTCATGAATATGGTCGTAACCAGACAGGCAACTTGGCGCAGTGGTCACTGCAACTGACTGAAGCGCTAACGGTCGCGGGTTCGATCCCCGCTCACGGCAAACCTCTGTATTGGCCATACGGATGTTTGTCGTGGTCTGGGTGTTTGTGTTAGTGTTGTGTGTGTTTCCAGAGCCCCGACACAAGACCACGAGCTCTTAATGGGGGCCGTTGAGTGTGATGCGTTTATTGTTTATAAAAAAAAAAAAGCAAATCTAGTTTGAAACGAAGTACATTACTTCTTATCCTCTTTATAATATTAATATATATCTTTATAATATTAATATATTATAAAGAGGTAAAGTTTGTTTGTAAGTTTGTATGTAGTGAGTAATCTCTGTAAACTACTGATCCGATTTGAAAAAATCTTTGAAATAAAACTATTTTAAACGGATTTGGTACTAACCACCTAAGAAACCGTTGGCGGTAGTTGTAAATAATATTTTTCTAAAACTTCAAATAGAAAATTTCACCTTAGTCTACTCGTGACCACGAACGCTGTAAAGTGCTCGAGACGTCGTGATGATAAAAAAGTTAATATACGCGATTTAATTCCGTTTAAAATAGTTTTATTTCAATGAGTAATAATCGCAAAAATCTTAGACAACGTTGTAAAATTCTTTTTGTGTTAGATAGCCCGTTTATTGGCGAAGGTTGAAGGCTATATTACATCACGCTACGACTCAAACAAGCGAAGCTGCAACGACAAACGCGAGTGAAACCACGAGGGGCAGCTTGTCGTCACATAATTTATATCGATAGCATCAAATAGTATTAGGTAAAGATGGGGCTTTATACTATTTCAGAACAGAAGTTGATTTAAACTCAAGATTTGTCGGCTTTATGTGGCAGCGTAAGAAAATCCACTTGAATATGTAATAGGGGCTAAATTAATAGGACCTCTTATTAGTCGTAAAATCGCAATATTTCACGGGAAGCCTAATTTAACCGACTTCGAAAAGGAGGAGGTTCTCAATTCGTAATGTATGCTTTTTTAATGTTGGTTACCTCAGAGCTCTTTTATTTCCAAACTGGTTTTGGTTTTCTTTTTAATTTGAATGGGTGTCATTTCCAATATAGATCCCATATTTTTTTTATCAAAATCGGTTTTGTAGTTTAGTTTTTAAATCAAAATAACTGGTATAACATCTAAGCAAACGAAATTGCGTATGTGTTTTACTGATAAAGTCGGTTTTTATAACCGTATAAGCCTTTATATTTTGAAATCGACTTTTATTCCCCAAGTGCAAATTAAAAGGAAATAATAAATTAATAATTTCATTATTACTTTCTAACACCTGGCAGATCTAATAAAAGATATAGAGTTTGTGGAAGATATAGGTTTTTATCTTGAAAAGATCTTTTACAAGTAATTAAACAGCACATGCATGGAGTAGAATGTAATTAAGATGGCCACAACGATGGATACGCTGAATTGTAATACGGTTTCCAATTGAAAAGAGAAAGGGTTGTATTTACGCTAAGCAATAAATGAATGGTAATAATCAATAATGTGTTCACCCACATAAAGTCAAATTCAAGGATAATCATGTATTCTGATAATGCAACACGTATTTAACATTATTTAATAAATGTAAAGTCATCTAAATTAAATAAGAACGGAAATAAACTTTTTTAATTGACTTGATTGAATGTAATGTCATATATTTGAAAAACGACTGATTTTATACCAATCTGCTTTTAATTTATTATACCTTTTATTAAAATAGTTAAGAGAAGACGTATACGTATATATGTATTTCTCAAAACAAATTTATTAAAAATAGGTTTAACATCTTTAACGCCATTTTCTCAAAATGAACTGTGTTGCTTGACATAGTATTGCTTATCAACGTCCAAATAAAAACAAGAATAATTCTTAATTATTTAATTGAGTTAGGCATTAATTTGCGAAATTCCTTGATAAATAATCCCAAAATTATTTTGCTATAATCAGCGAAACAATGTACCTTACAGCGGTCTGGTAGCATGCAGCACGAGCACCGCCCACCCTTTCACGTATTATTAAATATTAAAAATTACAACTCCTAAGTAGATACATTTTATACTTTATATTTTTATACTCGTGATAAGATGCAGTATCCCGAAGAGCCAGAAACACAATAAGATAACCCTCTACTTTTAAAAAAACGTTAATTTTGTTTATTTTTTAATTGTCAGATGCTTTATATTAAAAAATGAGTTTATTAGTGAATAATTTTTCGAAATATTCTCGCCAATTTTTTCTTGAAACGGCTCTCTACGGAGCCGAATAATACGAAGTCACCATACCAAACACAATTGTAGCAGGCGATTACGCGATTATTTTTTAATATTGTTCTACCCGGGCTTGAGCCAACTAGTATATGAGCCGCATATTGGCTAAGCCTAAGCTCTACCTCAAAAGCTTGCCAAAATGCCAAAGAAAAAAAGCATTGGTAGAAAAACGGAAAACGCCATTTTGTAAATACTTCTTGTATACGTTTCTCCAAAGTAAACTTATTTGTTTACGTCAACTTGAGAGTTTGTGTTTTAAGGAAGTAATTTAAGTCACTTATAATCATAAGAATGTTTTATTGCGTTTTCAAGTGCTAAAGTGTTTAAATTCTCCTGGTGCTTGATGATGAAGGAAAACATTGTGAGGAAACCTGCATATGTCGGGAAAAATTCTGAGATATATCCGGACACACAGTGAAGCAGCGTGGGGTATTAAACTCTTAACCTTCTCATTAAGATGAGTCTTTGCCCAGCAGTGGGATATTAATAGACTGTTACTCTACTTCCTTATCAGAGAATATCTTCTTATTAATATAAATGATCAAAGTTTACCAAAAAATTGGATTCCGTTTTCTAGATTCCCAGAATTAACGCTCGGTATCAGATTTACACAGAATTCTTAGAAAGTAATAGGAAATTATCCAAATTGACATAAAATGAAATATTCTAAAGCACTTATTCACGCCGTTAAACCAAATTATTCTATCTCATTTATTTTATTACTTTCCCTTTACTGGGACTCTTGGAACAGTCTTTAGCTCGTATTGGTGCTAATGTAATACGTAGTAAAATATTAAAATATCATACCGATATCCAAGGGATACTGAATTCATATTTTTTTTACAACTGCGCTTTAATATTGACTTAGTCAGTGGACTAAAAGGTGGATATTTGGAAGAGTAATCAAAATGAAATTCAGTTTAACCTCCCTAGCCAGGTTGGTGTCCTTCTCATAGGTTACAAATTGTAAAATTGCAGTTCTTACTCACTGATGTAATGCTCGAATGCGAAATGTTACATTACAAACAAATATTCGCATAGAGCTCCTTTCGCGAATTCTAAAGTAATTAACATCAATTAATTAAATTATACATATTCGATTTTTATTATACGAAAAATATATGTAAAAAACCGAATTTGTTTTTATCGCTATTGTGTTTTTTTGATACAGAATTAAGATGTATTGCTATTGTATACGACCAAGTTATGAAGTCGTAATATCACAAAGTTCGCCAACAAAAAAAGGTTACATTTTTAATTCGGTCGCGTTAGAGGTTTTCTTTATCTGCATTTCTACCGGATCCTGGAAAACGTTACAACTTGTCAGAGATTAATGACTCCGAAGTCAAAGCTTGGATTCGAGGATTTGTCGGAGCAAAAAGTATATTAAAAATGGTGTCAAACATCTTGGTTACTAGTTTGTTCTCACACCTTTTTAGGGTTCCGTAAACGAAGGGTCCTATTACTAAACTTCCACTTTTCGTTCGTCCGTCGGGCGACATCACATAAGCCGTAAGAAGTAGAGAGTTGAAATTTTAACAGAGTATGTACTTCTAATATTATATATTACATATTGTTATATCACCATAAATTACAAAAGTATTAAAAGAACATAGTGTTATAACTTGTGCTATAACACTTCTTTCTTCTTCTTGTGCTATAATTCTTCTTGTTCTGCCAGAACACTTCTTGCCTAAATCCGACTCCGACGGATGAATAGACTTAGCGTCTTACTAAATACTTACAATATATAGAAGTCATTGTGTTTTCCGAAATATCTAGCAAACTAACGATGCTGATGATAATTTCAATTCAATTAAATTTTTCTTTTGCTTGATTTGATGAAGATTGTAATGGCATTTTGAATTGAAATACTTATTTATCAAACGATGATGTCATGTGTCGATACATTGGCTGCATCGCATATACGAGGGACTTCCTTAACGGTGGGAGCCAATACTGAAAATGTCAAATGCGCAAATACGAAAACATTGAAAGGAGTTTCGTATTTGTGCCGTTTGCCGTTGAAACCATCCGGTTTTTTAAAGAACTGTCTTCCCGCCTCGTCGAAACTACGGGTGACCGAAAGGCTGGCGGCTACCTTGGCCAGCATATCAGTCTGGCCATACGAAGAGGTTATGCTGCCAGTGTTTTGGGCACCTTGCCTCACTGTAACATCGATAGCTACTTAGGTTTAATATAGTTATTTTTAATTTATCTTTCTTTTTATTTTTAAGAGAATTATTTGTTTTTGTTTATGTTAATTATATATTGAATTGAATTCAGAATTTTGCGTTATATCTTTAAAAACATCCCATTTGGTTTTTTAGTTTTTACGTCATGTCCAGAATGTCTTAAGGCTAACTTGACAACTAACGAGCTTGTCAAAATTTAAAATGGGCTTGGATTTTTAACATCAAATAATAGCCATTAATGAAAGAGTTAAATTGAATAATATGAACGTATCTATATTTATAAAATCATCGTGTATGACATTTTATTATTAAAGGCAATAGGTATTAATTCAGAGATATTTTTTTCATAGTGTACATAAATAATAATATAATAAATGTTTTTATTGTAGGTCACAAAAATAATAATTCTTGAAAATTCTGTATTTAGATTTTAAAAAGCCATTAAAATAAGGGCCTTTTTTACATTTTAATTATAATGTAATCACAATATCGTACTTTTATCTTATTTTTAATTTTTATTTCAGTACCAAAGAGGTTTTATAAGCCTTAATTTAACCTATTTAAAATAATATATTTGTACATTTTTAAAAGTAGAACATTTCGAAATAAAAACTTTTAGTGAAGGGATTATCTAGTGAATTACTATTCCATTTTAAAATATTCCGCTTCCGTTATTTAAAATGAAACAAAGCAATGTTCGAAATATAAATATAATCCGTTTCAATCGTTTTATTTCATTGAAATGAAAAATTTGAATATTGGTTTAGATTTTATTAATCAACTTTTACCATGTGATTTGGATTATTTTATAATATTAATTAATAACTAATAATCAAATGTATTGGATATCTCCAAATGATACATATTTGTACATATACATATTTTATAAATGCACGTTAAATAGACTTGAAACAACTTCATAATGTGATATCTATTTTCCGCTATAATTGTCTGCCATATTGGATGCCATATTAGATTCTTGGTAACGTTATAAACGTATATAATCCAATATGGCAATTAGTGACATTTGAATCACAAACACTTTATCACAGTTGGTTGAGATGGAGAAGTCAAATTGTCTGTAACATATAGCATAGAGCACTGGCAATTTTTTTCTACTATGATAGAGCCTCCCACCTAGTAGTAGCCTAATGACTACAGCTTGTATACGATATAACTCGACCGGGGCAGTACCAGACTGTTGCAGGTTTTTTTCTACGTTTCAAGTTTTCTACGCTAAACGAGAGGGCCAGAAGCCTAACCTCTTCCCTAATTATTTCCTTATTTCCTCCTTATCTCTCATGTCTATATAAGCTAGCAAAGATTTTATGGCTTCTTTGGTGCAGTAAATGTTCGTGTGCTACGGTGTGCGCTTAATATTAAGAGCCTGCTCGTTTGTCCATTACTTTCGCTAAAGAAATAAAAATAATTGCTTGAATTAGTCGAACAAAGAACCGTACAATTATTGTCAGATTTACCTCTTATTAGGATCTCTTCACACTGAACGCGGTGCGTTCGGTGAGATTACGACTAGTGACCGACTGTGCGTTGATTACCTTTGGCCGCATGTAGATGGCGCTGAAATGGAGTCGCAGTGTACGCACGTAAATTTATACGAATTTTTACGCACCAGTGCCACATCAACATCGTCCTATAGCCGCGGTACAATTGTGTAAACAATATAGGTTGCCCAGAATCATATCTAGATGTAGCTTTTATAGCATCCATACTAAACCGTTTTGATATTCTTTACAATATGAGATTATCCATAAAAAAATTGGAAGCCACCACGCCTCTTCGTGCTGCTCTCACCGCGTTTGATATTCATTAGCTCTTTTATGTGAAAAGTGAGTAAAATAAACGTACTAAGAGTGCGATAGTTATCAATTTGAGTGACCAAATTACTTAAACAAACAACACATGTTTACGAATAGTATAGATTTGCTTAGATTATCAAGCTTCCTCATTTAACCAAACGCACTCAAAATCAAAAAATCAAAATATACTTCATTCATGTAGCCTTTCAAAAGCACCTTTGAATCATCAAAACAAACAAAAAGTACTTAAAATAAGGAAAAGCTACCACTGGTTCGGAATGTAGATTCTAAAGAGACGAACCGTCAAGAAACTCAATAGGTACTCTTTTAAAATTGTGTTATTATGTACATACACTTAAAAATTACAAATGTATATATTAAACATCCTGTATGAACTCCAGCTATACTAAATCCATGCTTTATTATCTATATTGTTTGTTCATTAAAAGTGCGTTATATAAATGCGTTTAAATTGGCGACTGCGGTCACCGCGTCGATGCTACTCCGCACCGCATTCAGTGTGTATAACCTCTTACAGAGAAATAAGGAAAAGATCATTTCACCTTTGTTTTTATGCGAAATTATCATCCCCCTGGAGGAATATAACTTGACCTCAGCTGTTTTTCTATTACACAAATGAATTCGCTTCAAGGTGAATTATGTTCGAGCGAAATGATAGATAAATTAAATTTTTACGACGCTGAAATTAAAGAAATGTTTTTTTTTTACGTAGAAAATTGTAATGATATTTTAAATTGGCTGGGACAAATGGCGTACATAAAAAGTAGGTCAATCTTTAAGTATATAACCTGTAATATGCTTAAATAGAAATTTTATATTTCTATTATTTTTTTAAGAAATTATGTAACTTCCATATAATCTATCATCCTTTACTTCATCTCTTACCCTAGCCTGCTTTTACTATATACTGCTGCAAGATTAAAATTATATCTATATCAGAAATTATAAAAAATAGTTTAATGGTGTAGACGTAAAAATATATCAAGGATTCGAACAGAATAGAAACAATTTATTTTTTTATTATATATAATAAGCATATATTTAACAATATACACAACCGTAGACACACGACAATCTATGCTCCCACCACATATCCGAAATTTAAACACAATCCATACAATATTCTCATCATTCTGAACAAATATTTCATTAACGCAAATGTTGTATGCGATGTTTATGTTAAATCACGCACTAGGAATATATATTGCAGGAATTTATATCTAACATACTTTCATCTAAATAAAGATAAAGTACCTAAGTATTAAGCTATTATCCAATAATTGTTTTCGTCGAAAAATGTAACAGACTTCAAATTATGTTGTATATGTCGCAGCCAACTAGCTTAATAAGCCGTTCAATTAACAGCCTAGTCCCTTTACAATATAACGCCGTTACATAAAATGAGATTTGGATTGAATTCGTAGAAAGTGTTAATAAACAGACTGTTTATCAAAACACGTAGCAATCGAAGTTTAAATCGTAGTCGAATTTGAAAGCGAATAAATTACGTCTTGCGTGTTCCGAAGATTTATAGAAATCGTCTTAACATTTGCAAGTTTCGAATTCACGAATAAAACGACCAAATTGCAATAACTCTCCTTTAAATACTTGATTAATGCCATTCGAAGCGTTCTGAATTTCGCCGTCATATAGTTGAGTCGAACTGAAAATTACGAAGTCAGCGCCGAATTCTAGAAGTGCATTCCATTAAATATTCAACTCGAGTTTAAGAGCGCAGACTCTAGTCTAGACACGTTACACCATACCTTTTATTTTTTTAATTAATTTAATAATTATTGTTTATTCTTTACTAGACGACCAGGCGAACTTCGTATCACCTACATACTTATATCTGTGTTAAAGGTGGTCAAAACTGAATATATTTTTTTATTTACATTGAATGCAACACCCTTTTTTATATTTGAAACGAAACTGTTCTGTATTCCAAAAATATATACTAAAGAGACCAGATCCCATACTACAGCTTTAAAGCACACAAACTTTTAAACACACCATAATATTTAACAACCAATGTACAGTTTTTTTTTTCTAAAACTTATTAATTATGTTTCCCATCGTTTAAATCTTACCCGAACTTCCACAAACATTACAAAATCAATATTTGCCACATCTGCCTGCGCTTCTCGAATTTTAGCGAGACAAACGAACAGTATTTTATATACATGTGTATATAGCACCACACATCCTCGCATATATGTACACACCACACACACTTAGCCACGTATCGCACATGCAAGCAATGCAGTCAAGCTCGGCTCACCCTCATACAGACGCCCACGCACATGCAGCACTAACAAACAATCAAACAACGCCCGCCATTCCACATATGCATTACGCAAAATAACGATTCAAATCAAATCAAAATTCTTTATTTGGACATACACATTGTACAAATCATAAAATGAAAAAAAAATATATACAAAATAAAAAAAAAAAAAAGAAAAGAATGTGATGCCCAAATTGGTAAACCACTCAGCTTGTGTTGAAACCATTGTTAAATGAGCTTCAACGCTGGTATTCTGTGGTCGCCAGTAACTACGTACGTCACGTCGTAGGTAGTTAAAAAAAAAAATTGATAAATAAAGTCAGTAACTAATTATCAATATAAGTGTGGTTCTATTTGAATGAAAGTGAACGCCCTAGTTATAGTCTAGACGCTCACTTGTTCGAACGCTGATAAACGACCACAGGACTTAAAATATGTACAAAGAAATAATATTAATGTGCTTAAAGTTATTAAATTATAAGTTGAGTAACGAGTGTTACTGTGTGTAATATAATAGAGTGTGTTACGTAAAATTACCTAATAAAGAACTGTTAGAACTTATATAAATATATGATGAATGCTACAGAGGGTAAGTCAATATAATTGTCATGTTAATTAAATACGCGCTATTCGCTGCCAACATAATAACAGTAAATTATATATAACTCTTTTCATATTCCATTTTTAGATTGGGGGTTTCAAACAACCCAAAGATTACATCGAGCAATCAACACGTATGACAAAACACGACATGCTGAGAGTACAGGCGCACCGCCACCCTGCCTAAAGACCAAATCAAGTAGGTAAGAATTCAAAGTAATTTTACACATTTTACGATTCAATTAAATACTCTTTATTAATTGTACAAAAGGCAAGCTAAAAGTCATACGTATTATCTCCCAGCCGACTAATTCTATAAAAGTTGTACCGCTTAAGTTTAGATTACTATTTGTTTTTTTCTAAAGTATTTTTACCCGTTTTTTTTTTTTTTTTATTTTAATCGCCTCACCTATAAAGAAATTATATTAAAACATTGTAGTGGATTCGTGGTTAAAAATTACATCTTATCCTTAAATGTTTTTGTCATTGCCCGCTTCAATAGAAAAGACAAGAAAGTAGGAAAAGGAAGAGATTATTAGGCTTCCAACTCTCTCACACACTGTATGAAATGCAATTATATGAGCCACATCACGCTGATTTTCTGTGAGATTGAGTGACGGTAGCTAAAATGTATGTTGTTTTTAGCAAAGCCCGAAAAATATTTTTTTTTGAGCGGATTTCTTTTTTGTTTCAAAATAATTTACATGCTATTCCGAATCGAATAACACCTCGTTCATATGTTTTGTGTAGCTATAGTAGATATTCGGAATCCGGAACAGTAAAGTCTGATTCCTGAACGCAGGATAAAACGCTAAATTAAACGCATCACACTCAACGGAACCGGGACAGTCCCGAATTTCCCAGCCATCTGGCGACTCTAGTTCTACGACAGCACATTTACAACAAATAATAATCAAATTATACGTCGTGAGTCTACGACCTCCATTAACAGATTTTAGTGTAAATGAAGAACTTTGATCTAATACTGAGCATTGATTTCCGTCTTAAGTTCAAGGCTTATCGGATTAAGGACCAAATTAGCGTGTCGCGCTACACTTACAATGTACGAAGTACGTACATATAATTTAATATACATATACATTCATTATTTAATTTTAAAACATTAACATAGTTTTAAAAATAATCCGTAACTGTCGAAAAAGATTCTTAGTGATCGTGTAAATACTAGAATTTTAACAACGGTGTTCTTTCTTCTTAATTACTTCTGTTTTCGAGATTCATCTCTTGTTTAGCACTACGAAAAAAAAAATCATGTCTTAACAGAAATTTTTATACATCAGAGTGGTTAAAAAGAAAAAAAACATTTTCCTAATCACCCTAATATCTTATAAAAATTAAGTTACAAATTAATTGACGAGCTTATCAAAGTTGAAAATGGGTACAGATTTTCAACGTCAGATAAACGTTTAACGTTCATATATAACTTTAAAATATTATTAGGTAGGTATTTACGAAACAGGAAAAATATATAAAGTACGGAATTCACGTCTACTTAGAGACTCTAAGATAGCACAAGTAGCTTAGATCTAGTCCTTGTTTCTCATAGGAAGAATGTTAAACTTGTCTGTTGACTCATGTACTCGTATAGCGTATAGCAGTATAACACATGCTAATTCAGCAACCAATTGTAATCAATTAGCGACACGTCCTAATTTCACTCGATTATTATGCAGACTGTCTATAATTTTCTCCGCTTTGATCTCAATCACAACCAGATTGAGTTATGGAGAAATATAAATGCTTTGGAATTAGCCTTTCAATTAAACAAATTATTAGGTACTTATAAACATGAATCCTGATAATAATAAAGACTTCAAGAAAAGGAAACGACTTAAAAGCAAAAAAGGCAATTTTGTTTACTTGTTCTACAAACTACCAACCAAACTAATTAACCGATATCGATGAAATCTATGGGACCAATCTGAAAGTAAACCTTTTCAAATAGATGCTGGTAAGCAATAATGTGTTAACCCATAAAAAGTCAAATTCTGAGATATTGATGTATTTTGATACTGCATCATCTACTTAACATTATTACAACAATTCAAGTCATATAAACTAAATAAGTACGTAAAAACGTATCCAAATTTAATGTTTCGAATTTCAAGCGCGTTCCATATTTTGCAATTTATAAAGTAATCTCAAATATTTGAAAATATTTTTAATCAAATAATACATTAAATAAGTCAATCTGCTTTTAATTCGTTACACCTTTTATCAAAATAAAGAAGAAAATATGGATACATACTTCTTCAAACACATTTATCCAGAATAGGTTTGACATTGACGTCCGTGTTGCTTGACACAGTATTGCTTATCAGCGTCCAAATAAAAAGAAGATCACACCAAAAATAACGACATAGCAGAGATTGAACCCACACATGCAGGAACATTCCATGCCTGGTACTTTACCAATCGGATCGCACATTTGCGGTTGGCCCAAATCGATTCAGCCTATACACAAGCTGTCAATAGTAGTCTACAGCTAAGTTCTACCACAATCTTAATATATATAACTTAAAGGTGACTGACTGACATAGTGATCTATCAACACACAGCCCAAACCACTGGACGGATCGGGCTGAAATTTGGCATGCAGGTAGATGTTATGGCGTAGGCATCCGTTAAGAAAGGATTTTGATTAATTCTACCCCCAACTGGATAAAATAGGGTATGAAAGTTTGTATGAAACTTTGTCAATTTTAAACCGATCATTGCATGCATAAAGCTACTATGACGTAAGCATCACAGATATCGCAGATGAAGTCGCAAGAACCAACTAGTTCTTGCTATAAGATTATTATTGTCGGTCTAAAAACATTTGTAAGTTTTGCTTACAGACTTATATAAATTGGTTATCATTATCATTACCTTAAAGAACTTAGCATAACTTACAACTTACGTAAAGTAATCTGATTAGTACCAGGTTACAGAGTTTTATTTAAGTTACGAAAACACTTGTAAGTTTCGCTTGTAGCGATGAACTTCATTCTAGAGGAGTTGTATAAAAATCTAAATAAATCTGTTCAGTTTCTGAGATTAACTCACACAGATAGCTAACGCGAAGGGAACATTGATTTATGGTATATAATGATAAGACGTTTTGAATGACGTAAAGTGCGTACGTCTTTGAGAACACAAAAATTTTGTCGTACACAATTCTGGTGAAGGAAATATCTAGAACAGATATTCGGTAACAAACATTTTTTATAACAGAGTCGTCTGATAACAAAGTCGTCTGTCCTCCTAAGCGTCCACTTAAAAAAAAACTTGTAAAATAGTAGTATTTTCAACTAACATCAAAATAGGAAAGTAAAAAGTAAAGTAACAGCCTATTAATATCCCACTGCTGGGCAAAGGCCTCCTCTCCTATTAAGGAGAAGGTTTAGAGCTTAATCTACCACGCTGCTCCACTGCGGGTTGATGAATATACATGTGTCAGAATTTCTCCTGGCACATGCAGGTTTTCTCACGATGTTTTCCTTCACTCGAGCTCGAGATGTATTTAAACACTTAATTTAGCACTTGAAAATTCAGTGGTTCTAGCCGGGGTTTGAACCCGCGATCATCTGTTGAGATCGACTTAACAATATTGTTTATAACGTCAGCTGATTACAGAACAAAGTCGCCTTTTCTCCTAAGCCTCCACCTATTTTCTACAGTAGTGGTACACTTTTTAGTAAAATAGTAGTATTTTCAATCGACTTCAAAAAAGAAGAATTTCTTGATTGGTTTCGTATGTTTTTGTTATGTGTGTTACCTCAGACCTTCTTAGTTCTATAACCGATTTAAAAAAAAAATTGTTTTATTCGAAAATAGGTACTTTCAGATTGGTCATAGAAATTCAGATTATGTTCTCATGTAGCTTATGCATTTAACCAAATTGTTGACTGTTGAATCGATAATGACCGTAAACGAGCTCAGGTAATTGAATTTGATTTCGATCATTCAATTTTCATTTCCCGTTCAATATCTTAGATGTTACACAAATAAATAACGATTATACTCAGCAGTAACTTTGACTAAAAACTTCTGAGTCCATCATTAGACTGTATGAGATCAAAGATGAAGTTTAGATAACTAAAGATTGGATTTCAACATCGATGCAAAGGGGGAGTTGAACTGGAAATGTCATTTTTACGATGAACATTATATTTTTAAATTGAATACTGACTATAGTACGATAGTACTTAAACTAACATATCAATTGAAAAAATTACTGCCACCAATGGGCAGTCCTACTAAAAAGTCAGAGAGTCAAAAGTCAAAATTGTAGGTATAGTTCAGGAATGTAATGCAGAAGCAAGCAGCATAGGAATGCATACTTCAAAATGCATGAACAAACAATACGCACTGTGTTCACTCTAATGTATTACGACATCAATAGTTATATTTATTTATTTTTTAATATAGTGTGCGAACGGAAAATTGAATTACCTGATGTTAAGTGATCACTAGACGTTTGCGGTAACAGAGGAGCCACATATGCGTTGGAGGCGTTCAAGCAAACAAACAAACTCTTCAGCTTTATAATTATCATATATTTGAGCTCATTCGGCGTAAGGTTTATTGGCTGTCAAGTGACTGTATAGTCTGTGACATTAGTGCTATCGTGACTCTGTGGCATTACAATTGTGATCCGTTTCCCAGCCCGCTGTCTATAAACAACAGTTCCGGAAAATCATTGTATGTTTACCAACATCAAAGCAAGCTTAATAAGGAATAATGGATCATGTGTGGTAGATTCATTTGCTTGACGTTCCAAAAGTAAATTCCTAATTCTGAATAATAAAATTTTGATTTTTGATTTTTTTTATGGTGATGAAGTAAGGAAAGGAATACAAAAGGGAGTTAAGCTTTCGGCTCTCTCACTTATTGTATACAATGCAATTATATTAGCTACGTCACACCAATTTTCTGTGGCAGTGTGGTCCTCAATCAACCAGCCCGTATATCTCACAGCGTTAAAAAATAATAGCATATCTAGGAAATCTAACTCAAAACATTCAATCGGCGATAGATAAAATATTCCGTTTGGAAGACGTATTTGAGAAATAAACTTTCTTCGAGTCATCGGGGCAAATTTATCGAGTTAGGCTTCATGCACATTGTAGACTTTTACACTTGAAAGCTAAATTATTTTTATTTTTCATGTTAATACATAGAAACATAGCAATATACAGGTTAATATTTTAACTGGGCGTGTTAATCTAAATTCGTAACTATAATAAGAATAGCGAAAAATACTTAAAGGATTCTCGGTTTTGATGAAAACTAATACTTCATCATTAGTTTAAAAAAAAAATTCTAAACACCAATCGAACCAACTGATTTAAATAAAAACACACAATATATTACTTCACCATTTAATAATGTTGCTTATAAGGATAAACTTTTGGGACGTAATCGAATACGGAAAAATTAAAGGAAATGTTTTTTTTTTTTTAATTTTGTTAAAATAATACATTTTACATTAGATCCATCTCTATTACGTCAGATGTCTAGATCAATTGTGATTCCAAAGTAATTTAGATTTAAACAAAATGTCAAAAATCACGGCTCACCAAGAATTAAGCATTCAACATTCTTACAATTTAAATCTCCAGTGTGCGCTAAACCTAACAATCCCAGGGATTTATTGACAATTGGATAACTGATAAGGAACACCTGACAATATTCCATCTATATAATACTGGGCACATGATAGACCAGTGGGTAAATTTCAACCAAAACCAAGATGTGCATATTAATGGCAGCCACGCTCAAGTTACCCGAATAGGAGGCTAATTGGGATAAATTATTGCTATCAGATTTTTGTACTAAAACGTTTTGACTGACATCATTACTATGTATGGTTTATCTTACATAAACCAAACAAAGAGAGGCGTCGATATTTTGGTTAAAGAACTTATAGACGTCAAAATGTTTTTGACATTTCCAATATCATCACCATTTATCTTCGCGTTTCTCGAAGTTTGTCAACATTCTCTAGATAAACTCAATCATTTTATTCATTTTATAAACTCCAACTAGAGAAAGCAGATTTATTCCCACGATGATACGTGAGACTGTCGAAATTCAAAAACACTCGACTAAACATCTTCATCAGGTCTTCTGACATCTGGTATCTACTTATTACAAAAATTAAGCCCAAAGCCAACAAACTGCAAGATCTAATGACCTTAAGGCTTAGACTTCTACGTGAATCCGGAACGTTATTAGAGATAGCAACTAAGAAATCGTTTGTGGTAGTTTAAAATAATCTTTAATTATTGAGAGATAAAAGTTAAAACAATCTCCATCATGTTTTCTTCACTCCACGCGACATTGGGTAAATAACACGTGCATAATTAGAACAACTAAAAATCAGTAATCAAAGAGTTGAATTGTATTGAAAAATTAGCTCAGTCTACCAGTACATTGCCGTAAAGTGTTCAAAATGTCAGGGTGATAAAAATCTAAAACTAATATTATAAACAGGTAAAATTTGATTGTAAGTTTGTATGTAGAGGGTAATCTCTGAAACTACTGATCAAATTTGCAAAAAATTCTTGCGTTGAATAGTCCGTTTATTGAGGAATGATAGGCTATATTACATCACACTAGGACTTATAGGAACGAAGCATTAACCATAAACGACAGCAACACCGGGAGGAGCACCTACTAATTATAATATGCGATTGAAATCCGTTAAAATAGTTTTATTTCAAGGTGTAGTAATTGCGAAAATCTAAAAAGATATAGATTTTATAAATATACTAAATCACTCTTTCCACTGGTGAAAGGAGAACTGGTGCATTTTAACTCTGGTAATCAAAAAAATGATTAAAATCAAAGGGCAAATGCTGCTAGCATTCTTGTCATCATTGCGCGCTCACAGGATTTGAACTTTCATTGATTAATTTTAAATATTACAATTTTCTCTATTTTGCAAATAATATTCTGTAATTCAATTTTCTATACATCTGTAGTCACTTAAATCACCAAAAATATTCTATTCCAAAATTAAAGTAAAATTTTAGAAAACCGACAAGATCTTTAAGTCGAATATCACACGGTAACTATTCCCTCCCCAATTACGTTACTATATCACGACCACCCTTTCAACCCTTTCACGGTGACTAAACATCACAGCCCCTCTGTATAATTAATCACATGTTTATTGACAGAGGCTCATACCTAACCCTCATAACTATGAATTATTACTACGCCTATTTACCGTCTGAAGACAATATCTAAACTTAATAATTTTATTTAATACTAACTGTACCCAGTATGCCTTGTAATGCCACCTAAAGATTTTTGGGTTAGGAACCCTCGTAGGCGTGACCAGAACATCATACTCAAGTTTCATTACAAACCTATCAATGGTTTTGGAACGCAAAGAGTAGAAAAGTACATACATATATGATAAGAACTAGACATAGAATCCAATATAGAAATAGTTAGAAATAATGTATTACATTATGTTGGAAATTTATATTCACATTTACCCTAATAAAGAAACAAGATTAAATTTGCCACTTCACAAATTTATAGTAGACATTAAAAATCATTGATAAAAAAAAACTTACTATTCAGTATATAACTACATTAATGATAAAGTCGCATGGAATAATAGTGCGTTCACATTCTCGCAGGATAACTGTAGCTAATTGTATCCAACAATATTATAGAAAAATATTATATGGTAAATGAGAGAGAGAAAGAGAGAAGTCTTACTCTCTTTCTCTTCAGAACGGAATGAAGGAGCATTCCGTTTAAAGCTGGCATTGCATTTATGACTCCGCTGTTACTGAAAAATCTAAGAGCGGCTGCGACATCAGATTTGTTTATATCACGTGATCCGTGTTATAAACGAGCCTTATAAAAGCTCCAGATTGGAATGAAATTTCACAGCTAGACATAAATGCTTTACTATACTGCATTGTCGTTTGAAGAGTTGAATGAACCACCTAAAATACAAAAAGACAACAAAGCTTGAGTCTCATGAATGGCTTCATATCTAATATATACAACTGATATGAAAAGAAGGAAATAACTTCCAAAGCTAAATACGCTATTTCGGTAACTTAGATGACGTACTTATTCCGGTTTTTCGTTTTAAATACCAAAGTACTAAACTCATTAAGATATCTTTTTCTATGTCGATGCTGTAATAGTTACTTCCTTCCAATTCATGAAATCTTCTGTGATACGTAATAATCTGAATAAGGTGTCTATAATATTCTCGATCACTAATCATTTTGCTTTAAACTATATGTACCTTTATCTGGCTCAATATCAAATTTTCTAAACATTACCTCAAAGATCGATTAAAGTGTCCGAAAATGATAAGAATCCATTCATGGAAGATTGTGTAAAGGCGATCACTGATAGTAATTTCTAAAGTGTGGACTAATTAATCTTATGAAGGTCCTTGACCTGTTTTAACCGATTTCCAAAAAGGAGGCGGACCTCAATTTGCCGGAGGCTTTATTGTTTGATGTATGTTCACCAATTACTCGAAAACAACTTGACCGATGAATGATTGAGTTTATTCTTTTTTGTTTGAATTCCATTGATCTTATAAAATTTTCATCAAAATCAGTCAAGTGATTTGGCTTTAAAATCAAAATGACCAGAAAAAGTTTGTCATCCAATTACATATTTTGGTTTTAAAGTCGATTAGTTGATTCCCGCAATATGGTTTTCGTAAAAATTATACGTATTATTTCCTCCCTTATCTCGTTATCAAAAAATAGCTTATGTCTTCATGTCTAATCGAATTCTATACAAAATATAATATATAAAATGTAGACAATGTACATACAGACAGGTTAGCGCAGTGGTCACTGCAACTGACTAAAGCGTTTACGTTCGCAGGTTCGACCCTCTCTCACAGCAAACGTCTGTATTGGCTATACGGATGTTTGTCTTGGTTTCGGTGCTTGTGTTTTGGCTGTTTCCGGGAATAAGATCATGCGATCCTAATAGAGGTCGTTGAGTGTAATGTATTGATACATTTATACATACACATATCGATTTTTATATATTATACTCGCTGGCCCTTGTTATTGCTTTGCTCCTATTAGTCGTACCGTGATGTCATATAGCCTATAAGCTTCCTCAATAAATAAACTATCTAACACAAAAAAAAAATTCAATTCGAACCAGTAATCCCTGAGATTAACGTGTTTAAACAAACTAACAAGCTCTTCAACTTTAAAATATTAGTATAGATAGTGTAATATACTATTTCGTCTTAATCAAAAACTTTAACCATCGACGGAGACACCAGTTATGCTGTTACTCCATCAAAGAACATTTACAACACCTCCTACTTCCCCCAATCCATTTTTAAAACAACGAAATAAATAAGGATAATTTGTAACCTAATGGTCCTTTCCAAGATGTTCTCAATAGTAGAAGGGCAATTTCATTTTCTCGTGCCCTCGAGGAAATACCGCGGAAACGTTTCTGTAGGGTAAGGTATCTCGGATTCCGTATTTCATTTTACAGGTCCATTGTTGGGCGATGATAAAGGAGGTCGAGCCCTTAAGCTTTGCCCTTTAATAGGATGTCTGCTCACCTGAGGACATAGAATAAGTTATGATAACAGACACGCCAAAGTATTGCATAAATATTTTTTTATTTTGAATGTTAATTTTTTTGTTAATGAAATAATACTATTCATGGCCTTTTTTTGGTTATCTAATAAGTAAAGGCTATTCTTTAAATTACAGAAATTAGCTTATTTTTTTACAAAAGTGTCAATAATATGTATGGACTTCAAAAAGCTGTTTTACAAATGTATTGCGTCACTAGGTAAAGTTGCCTCAACTCGTTTTTTTACCAAATAACCAATTTTCACCCTACTCGTTCTATGTGATGGAGTAAATAGCGCGTTATTTTTGTAGTATCGTTCCGGGTAACCTCTACTGTTTGAGCACTAAAAGATTATAGAAGGACTAAATTGTAGACTTGTCACATCTGTAACAATTAATCTATGATTTTCTTTCAAAATAATGTACGCTGTGAAAGATAATACCTCTCAGCTGATAAACAAAATTAAAATTCATAAATCTGTTATTATCTTATACATTAACATCAGAACGATTCTATTTTATAATTTTAATTGCTTTGGAGAAGTAGCCGATGAAATTTAAACCATTAATAATATTGTAAATTAAATAGCAAAGCAAATTTTCGATATTTTTTATCTTATAAAAATGTAAATGACTTGGAATCGTTGATATTGAAATAAGAAATCATAAAATAGATGATTTACAATTTTACAATTTCTAAAGATATATCTTGGATGATAGTATAACTTTTTATATTGATGTACAATATTAATTATCTCACACAAATGGAGAACTTGACAATGGATGTGTCCAACACACTGCTTGGAGACGCGATGAACATTGATTTCGAATGTATAAAACGCTGTTATATTAGGTACGTCATACCAAATTTCTTTAGGAGTGTGTTACTTCCCCGGTCGATATTTATGTTAGCTGTAATTAGTGCGCTATAGCTCAGAATGAACACATTATATTCTCGTATAACTGTGCTAAACTTCTGAATAAACAGCAATATATTTTAGCAATCATTTAGAATATATTTCATACGACCGGACGATTTTACGACTCGGACGACCGGTCTGGTGTAGTGGTGCTGAATGTACCTCTAACGCCGACGGTTGCGGATTCGATCTCCGCTTAGGACAGACATTTATATTTCTATAAATATTTGTTCCTAGGTCTGAATATTTGTCCTTGTGGGTCTCCCCACCGTGCCTCGGAGAGCACGTAAAGCTGTCCCGGTCCCGGTCGTTATCACAATCACCTGATAATGATCGTTACTGTTATGCTAGGTAGGTGATGATGATTTAGAATATATTTAACAATGAAAAATATAATTATATAATAAAAATTCTAAAATCCCATCAATCAAAGACATTATCGCAAACAAAACCATACGCATAAAATACATTCCATTTATAATTTTATTTTCCGCAGCGACCCAAAATTGTTCGTCAGGGTTTACATCAAAGGATCGCTAAGGCGTCGCAAAGTGTGTTACATGCATCCTAATACGTTTACCGGATGTTCTATGATCACTTGCAAATTCTCAACACGTCACTTTCAATGTTACAAGGCGCTTAACACATTCTGGAATATTCGAAGATTATTTTGATCAAATTATGTTGCAAATTTACGTCATGTACACGCTTAGATAGACTTATGTAACTAAAAATTAACTATGATTTTCCTACTATGTTTAAAGGATAACCAAGGCAGTTTATAGTAGGCGTTATCAGTCAAGGATTAATAAATGAACAAGAAAATAACATGCAGACGAAACACCATTTATAATATCCAATTAAAAAATGTGAACATTCACATAACACTTGAAAATTAATTATTATACGATTGTATAACGATTAATTACCGAATTGACAGTAGTGACTGGATAAAATTAGATAACACGAAAATTATATGCCAATATTTTTTTTCAAATCATACATAAAAATACATTAAATCAACAAAAAAAAACATTACACACTCTACTATGTTTATGACACACAAACGAATATATACTTTTTTGTTTACTTTTAAAGTCTGTGGTGAAATAGAGAATAGATTATCTGTGGTCAATCTTGAAATCGGTTGAAAATTTAATGAACTACGGTCGAATTCCGGCCGCTAGACGACCACTAGTATTAATAATAATAATACGCAAAGGCCATAAAACGAGTAACATGAGAGGATCAGTCACCATTCCGGTAAATAGCGAAATATATTAATAATAAATACTACTTAAAACCACGATGCTTATCTAATTTTAAATAGGTATTTCAAATAAACTCAAACTCAAAGTATATTTCAGTTAATTAGGCTTTTCTAAGCTCTTTCGAAACGTCAATTTACAAGTTAGTCGCGTCAGTAAAAGTTATAAAAGCCTTAATTGAAAATCAATAAAAAAATTAATTCAATATTTAGTCTTCGTAAAAATTACGAACTATTAAAATCTAGTTGTGAGTTCGTTTAACTTCGAACACTGAATTTTATTTACTGACTAGCAGTTACCCGCCGCTTCGCCCGCGTATTCTTCGGAATTTGATAACTAACAAACTTTCAAACCTCAGTTTAAACCCTTAAACATCCTGTATTTTTAAAAATTCTTTCGTAGTGTACACTTACGATATTTAAAGAACATTTGTGTAAAATTTCATGTTTCTAGACGCAGCGGTATAGGCTCAGCGTTGATCGATCAGTCAGTGAATATGTCAGCCAGTTAGTTTTGATTTTTATATATAAATTACTTAACTAGCAATTGCCAGTATCTTTGCTCGTGAACGAAAATGCTCGTCCATCTATCCGCCTGTCTATTCGACTATGCATCAGCGGGCTACATCTCATAAACCATAATAGATAGAGCGTTGAAATGTTCACATGTGTGTTCACTATTATCGCTATAACAGCATATAATAAAAACCGGCCAAGCGTGAGTGAGACTCGCACACTAAACGTAGTTTATAGAGGTGTTAACTAAACATGTATTGGAGAAAAAATTTAATCAAAATTTAAATCGCTCCTGTTTATTTTACAAAAGCAATCAAAACATACATAAATGCTACATTGGTACTGAACCTTTCGTGTACAAGTCCGCCTCGAACTTCATCTGTTTAAAAAACCTCGCTTCAGCTTTTCAACCGACTTCCAAAAGGAAAGAGGATTTTACTTCAAAAACAGCTTGACCGATACGGTAAATTCTTTTTTGTTTAAAAAAATATATACATACTACTTGATCGGAGATTGTTCCCATAGAATTCTTATTAAAATCTGTTCAGTAGCTTGGTTTAAAAGTCAAAATAATTGTAATATGGAAGTATGTCATTAAAGTAAAGTAATGTAAGAGCCTGTAAATGTCTGGGCAAAGGCCTTCTCTCCCATTAAGGAGAAGGCTATAGAGCTTAATCCACCGCGCCGCTCCACTGCGGGATGACGGATGTACATGTGTCAGAATTTCTCCCTGCTCGTGCAGGTTTCCTAACGATGTTTCCTTCACCGCCAAGCGACATGAATTCAAACACAAATTTAAATTTAGGTTTGAACCCGCGATTATCGGTTGAGATCGACGAGTTCTAACCACTAGGCCATTTCGGCTCGTTCAAGTAAAGGAAATTACAAATTCCGTTTTAAACTCGGTTTCCATTTTTATTGTATGTTCCCAGACTCCACTGAAACCGTGGTCATACATTCAAGTTCCATTTAGACTCGACATCAAAAGACGTATGCAAGGCGCTTACTGGGACACTGTCTTTTTTCCTTTTGTGGATATACTTTGGTTTATTACGGTGACCATACGTTGAGTATTTCAAATAACATCAAAGATTTTATATATATTATGTTGAAAATTTTCAAATGTATTACTTAATACAACAAATAATCGTTTTGTTTGCAGTCAAAACTATATTTATTTTATACTATCGCGGTTTTTATTCGCGGTATAATTTGAGGCAAAATTATATTTCAAAATCAAAATCAAAATATGCTTTATTCAAGTAGGCTTTTACAAGCACTTTTGAATCGTCAATACAAAAACAAAAGAAAACACTAATTAATTAATTAATTTACCACCGGTTCGGAATGTAAATTCTACCGAGAAGAACCGGCAAGAAGCTCGATAGTTACTCTTTTTGAAAGTTTTACGATGGGTACATACATTTATGAGTTACAAATATATTAAATACCCTGTGTGAATCCAGCTTATACTAAATCCAAGCATGTTTATCATCTATATAATCTTGAACAGAATAATATGCTTTAGCTACTAAGGAGTTTTTAATATGTACTTTAAATTTCTTTTTTGTAAACTGTAAAATGTAATTTATGTAATGTCTACCTTCCCTGCTTGGATTGGATATTGTTCACTAATTTATTTGTCTTAATCTTGTGTTTTTTTTCTATTTATTAATTAAAATAGATATTAACAATCACTCCCTATAATATTAGCTATCTGTGAAAAGTGAAAGTCCAGTTAAAATCGGTGAAGCCGTTTCAGAGATTAGCCGGAACAAACTGACAGACAGACAAACAAACAGATAGAACGATAGGCATAAATTTTAAAAATTACTTTTTTGATGTATGTACCGTGTATACTTTCGTGTGAATTTAGTTAAAAGCTGTTAATTTGATATTACAAAGAGACACTTAAATTTTATTTATTTGTAAAGATAGTCTTCTTCTATAATATAGAAAACACGAAAACAACGACGTTTTCTCATAATGGAATAAAAACTAGATTGATTTATCGCTAAATTTAATGCAAATCATTGGAGCCATCCGAGATTCAAATTAAATATATATATATATACAAGAATAGTTCGTTTACAGATATTAGATAAATATTTTTCTATTTATGAACTACTTTCATTATCCTGTAATCACGATATGATTGCTGTTAGATTGTTAGAAATATTTTGGGCCTAATTCAATTGTTTGTAAAGTTGAAAATTGTTTTGATGTGTTTTGATTGATGTTACTTCTTATTACACTTAAATTTTATTTATTTGTAAAGATAGTCTTCTTCTACAATATAGTATTTACAAAAGATAGAAAGTTATTGCTACCATTTTGCGAAATGTGTGTGGGCAACAAATGCTCCCACCTGTTATCAGTACTTACTACAGTACTACACCAGTTACAAGATAAGAGACTGTTGTCTCTTATCTTATTGATAAAAAAAATAATAATAACTACTTCATATAATAATATTGCATCTAAATTAGGTGCATGTAACGCTAGAATTAAAATAATAATAAGATATTCTCGTAAGTGATACGACAAACTCTGTAATTTGGTAACTGGCTGTCAAAAATCAGTGGCGCACTTGGCACTTTATACTAAACTCATGGACACCTTACATGGTTAACAGAAAATACCTTAGAATTTTCCAGGATGACATTTCGAGCATATCACGGAACAAGTTTCGACAGGCACTGGATAAACAGGCTTCGGTATAACTTACCGAGGTCTCACTAACCGCTCTTGACACTTTGGCATATAAAATTCAACATGAAAATTCTACATATTTTATATAATGCGCCTTATCGCGATAACTATTCGTAATACCTTTTTATTGTCGTTGCACCTGTCGTGGTCACGAGCTGAGTCATCCGTTCCTCTCAATTCGTTGTATAAAATATGAATGATATAAATCGGGAAAGGTTGAAAATTCTAAATAGTAAATATGAAACCGATATTTTCTTTGATTCAGATAAAAACGGTCAAAGCGAGTCAGACCCACATAAGTATTTCGGCACCATCATACAAAATATAATACTATGTAGTTTTTAAATAATTATGTAAATAAACAAGAAAAGCGCTATAACAATATGGAATATCGTCAATAAAGGTCTAACAGTTTTAAAGGAAAGTAAAAAAGCTGTATAACTTCACACAAACACCAAAACATGTATCATTAATCCTGACTGACTGACTGACTCAACGCAAATTGATGCTCATTTATGTTGTAAGCATTCACTAAGAAAGGATGTTTGGAAATTATACCCCCAAGTGGGTAACATAAGGGATGAACGGTTATTTGAAAGTCTGCTATTTTCAAAGTAATAAAAACGAAATTTAATATAGTTACTTATGGTTAGAAAGTTTTTTTTTTATTTTACCCCTTAGCGGGTGAATTAGGGGTTGTAAATCTATTGTATGGATGAAGCCGGCGCGGGCCGCTAGTTATGAATAAATCTATGGGACCAGTCTGAATGTATACCCTTTTAAATAAATAAAGAATTACTAAAATTGGATAATAAATGACAGAGTTATTTGATAAAAAACATAAAAAATACGCTACGAATTTTATCAATCTCCTCCGTTTTTGAAATTGGTTAAAAATATGTTTTTTTTTTATGCGTCGTGTTGTTTTTAATTTAGTTTATATTGACTATACTAATGTTATGTTGTTTTTAATTTAGTCTATATTGACTATATTAATTACCAATTTTTCGTAAATTTTTTTTGGTCAATTTGTATATTATATATAGACGTAACAGTAAACAAAAAAAAAATAGAAGAAGTTGCCTGAAAAGACGAAAAAAACGACGTTTCCTCATAATGGAATAACAACTAGATCGATTTATCGCCCCGAAACCCTCCACATGCTAAATTAAATGCAAATCATTGGAGCCATCCGAGATTCAAATTAAATATATACAAGAATTGCTCGTTTACAGATATTAGATAAATATTTTTCTATTTATAAACTACTTTCATTATCCTGTAATCACGATATGATTGCTGTTAGATTGTTAGAAATATTTTGGGCCTAATTCAATTGTTTGTAAAGTTGAAAATTGTTTTGATGTGTTTTGATTGATGTTGCTTCTTATTGCCAATTCTAAATGTAATTTATCATCGATACACCAACTGTTTGAAAGTTAAAAGTTACATTTTCACTTTGTCTATTCTGTAATGTCTTGTTTAACTTATATTCAAATTTAATAATATTTGATCCTGTTTGAAAATAAGTCGTTTAGTAAAAAAGTTTTATTACTACAATGTCGATATAACTTTAGATATGTTATAAGCTCATGGGTTTTTGCACACAGAGTGTCGGACACTTTGGACAACGTCGCCTAGCAACTAACTCGCGATTGAGTACTATAGTGTATTTTTCTTTACTGTTCTTATTTAGCAGGCAAATATAGCGTACTACAAACCACACAAGAGTTAGAGATTAGAAATTATCTATAGAATGATTAATCCGAATCATTTATTATAGTGAAAAATTAGTTAAAAATAATTATTATGATATATAAAGTTGTTATGTCATTGTTTTACTACGTATTTATTTCGGTATTAGCCTCATTGGTTACAATTAATGATTACTAATGAATAAGTTATAAAGGAATTATATTATACGCTTCTGTTTCGACTTGTATATCTTATAATCTTCCTCAATTAACGTACAATATAATGCGAAAAATTGGCAAAATAAAATTAAGCAACAACGAAAAATAAACAAAAAAAAAATTTAAAAAAAAAACGGAAAAAATATTAAATATTACTACAGGCCAAATTGACATTATTAACACGTACAAAGGAAGTCTTCAGCTTTATGTAATGAAGAGTAACACTACTATACCTATCTTCTTACTAACATAACATTAATAAAATCGTAGCCAGTTAGGACTACAGTATCTTCTAAATATACATAATTATAAGGTGACTGACTGACTGACATAGTGATCTATCAACGCACAGCACAAACCACTGGTTGGATCAGGCTGAAATTTAGCATGCAGGTAGTTATGACGTACGCATTCGCTAAGAAAAGATTTTGATTAATTCTACCCCCAAGGGGATAAAATAGAGGATGAAAGTTTGTATGAAACTTTGTCAATTGTAAACAGATCGGGCTAAAAGTTTGTATGCATATAGCTACTGTGACGTAGGCATCACGGACACCGCAGGCGAAGTCGCGAGCACCAGCTAGTCACTCAATAAATCTACTAATATTATAAACATTAGGTCTCTAAACTCGGCCTCATTTGAACCAAGGTTGGGCCAACTCTCGTTACCTCAAGAGCGGTAAATCGCTGAACATCAAATTGGACGGTCGAGTGTGGTCCAATTTGTAAACCCTGATATAACTCGCTACAGCCCTCTCGACCTAAAAAGGAATTACATTTTAAAACCTAATTTCGTATCGTGCAGTATGTATCATGGAATATTCGTAAAATTTAATTTAAAAATATTTTTTATTAGATCAAACGCACCGCGAATGGAAATAAGACTACAAAATTCAAAAATTGCTGTTTAAACTTAGATTATGTATAGCTCTCAAAACTTTATAGTTAAAATTTATAAGGTTAGTATTTTTTTTTTCATAATAATAAAAGCAAAATAGTATACAAATAGAACAATCTGAATAATAATAGTGCAAGAAAATTATTAATAAATGCTAATAAATATTGCAACTATTACTTTTAATAAGTAATCCTATTATTATAGTATATATTATTGAAAATATATTCACATGAACAATGAATTATTCAATATCCATTTGCATTTTTAATAACCAATAATATGTTACTATCTAAAAGTTTCAGTATTATACAAATATCATAACTTATTTTCACAAATTGGCTCGCAAAATTCTCTCATAAAATATATGATCGAAAGCGCATGAAATATGATGAAACGCATATAAATTTACGAGTAGTCATATCAGAAGAATGAAATACCGATGTCCGATCAACTTAAAGTCAGCCGTTGGCATATTTTTGCATCTCATAAGTAAGATGTCTTGTACTAAACAGATTTTTTTCTTTAATACATTAATGAGTTTTGTGTGTCAAAGCTATACGAGAAAAAATTGTAATTATTTACCATGTCAGATCAAAAGTTGTGAATGAATGGTAAACACTAAAATAATACAATAGACAACTAATTTCTAAATGAATCATATATAAACAGTAAGTTTCTAAAAGGATCTTTAAGGCTAGTAACGAATTCATAGGTTTGATATTAATTGCATATAAAAATCAAGATATATTTTTCCGTATCACTCATTTACTAATAACACCTACGTGTAGAAATCCTTAGGATTTTACAACACACAGTTTAGGAGTTTAATCCCACTAAAATCACAATAACCTACCACAAGTGGGTGCAAAACGAATGTCCACGTCTAGCGTTGCGCATTAAAATAATTTCTAACGTGTTCCGAAAGCGGAAAATTGTAACATTAATTCCCTTAATTTTAGCAGAATGTTGCGGTCACGTTGACATATTGTATGTCGCCATGTTGTGGCTGCAAACCGGACATTATTTGGTTCTGTATAGACTTTAGACATTGGTTACGCTATTTACAAGAGTTAATAAAGTATGACATTTATTGGTAAACTTGCTTGAAATAGTTCAGACGTTGGGTCATGATTCCATTAGTATCTTATTGCTTACCAATAAAAGCCACAAGATTTAAAAGTAACACGAAAACCAAACGTCCACACTTAAGATTCAAATATATCAGATTAATTAACCTGCACGTCGCTTCAGGCGTTTGGAATAGATTTTCCGAAAGCTAGAAGAGAAACCATCAATATAATAATATTCTTATCTGGTGTTCGCATACTCAAATTTAATGTTTGTATACCTATACTATTGACCAAATGTGGCTAAGTCGCTCTGAAAATCCATCGAAACTATCAAGTTTCTTGCCGGATCGTCTCGGTAAAATCTACATTCCGAACCGGTGGTAGCTTCATTATTAATGTATTTTTTTTTGTAATTACGATTTAAAAGTGCTCGTGTCAGCCTACGGGAATAAAGTATATTTTGATTTTGATTTAGATTAATAATATATATATCACTAATATAAACAACGTCCAATTATGTCGATTAAGCCCTACTTAATATTTTATTGTCTTCAACTAATCTATATCGATCGTGTACGCTATAAACATTTATAAAAATTATCAAGTTAGATTGAATAGTCTAAAAACGGTCATAAAGCCGCTCGTCTGCGTTTCTCTCAGTAAGTACTTGTGGAGTTTTGGAGAATATCAGAATTAGAGCTAGCTTAGGTAGATCGTTAGGAATTTAGCTGGAATTCAGTAACCCTGGGCAAAGGACACGAGGTGATCCTTTCATACCCTGTTAAGACCCACTTACAATGTGTTAAACTATGTCAGCTGAACTGTGATTTACCTACTCGTACGAAAGTCTTGAGGATCTTGACACGGCTGTTTTAATTAAACTAACTTTCTTTTTTATTCAGTATTCAGTAATCTTTTTTATTATTATAACTTTCACTTAAGGATTTATTTGAATGTTATCAAGGAATATTTTCGAACCAAATTTTAAATCATTTAACTTTAGTATGCCAATGAAAATATGATTTACTTATTTTATCAACTTCGTATTTAGAAGAAAAGAAAATCAACACAGAATATAACATACCATTCTGTTTAATTTTCACTGCATTCTAAAGTTTCTAGAAACGTGCAGGATTAATAAAAAAAATAAACATTCCTCCGCAGCGAACGTTTATTTATTCTTAATGAAATATTCGGGTTGCGAGAAGTTTGAGCGAAAGAAAACATTTCCGTCTCGAGAGATTTGCGCGTATTTCAACGAACAAACTTTTCTGCCGATGACTTCATATGGAGAAATGAAAATTACGTGACAGAAGTTACTCTTAGCGTGTTGATAGATTGAGTTATTTATCTTGCTCAGAGGGATCAAACTGTTTTCGCCATATAGTCGATAAGATTTCGTCGACGATTGAGTTTCTTATGATTGCTGTTAAGGATGTCTAACGCTCTTTGATAAAACATTTATTGGGTGAAAATATTTTTATGGGCATATTCTTCAAAGACATTAAAAAAAAAAACAAAAATTATAATGGGGATGTTATCGATGAAGATGAAAAATAAACAATAAGCGTTAAATAATCGTGGAATAGCGAAAATTAATATTTAAAAATGTAATTGCAGATAATAATTTAGGTGGTATAAGTCTTTGGATAATTATAAGTAATTCACTAGAGATAGCACCACGATCGCTTAAGCTAGACACATCGTACTTACTGAAAACTTTGCTAGTGCAATCACTTCGACCGATAGCTTCATTAGTGGTGCACCTCGGGTGAAGCTCTCGACTGTAAATGTCCCAAAGTCGGGCTGATATGCTTAACAGAATAAAGACAGATTAATTCGCCATACTTCAGATTAACTAATTGACACTACAGATTATACAGGCTGTCAACTGGGCATGTGTTAGACAGTTTACCACCATAACCAGAATTGTTATTTAAAAGTAAAGAAACTAAATTAAAGTTTTTTTTTTCATTAATTATGCATATACTGTAAGAGCCTACAAGATCTACCGTTTTTTTCATTAAATAGAAATTTCATTCAGTTTTTTTTGTTTTAAATATTAATTCTGCTAACGCTAGTAAAATGCCCAGTTCACATTCTGTATATATCTTTTGACTAAAACATAACCAGGAGGGTTATTTCAGTGAACTACCGCTATTGATTTTGACAGTTGATTCGTTACCTTTTAGAACAAAAATCGGGAACTGTTAAAATATATTACGGCACAATAGTGATAGCTCACCCGTAATTCCCAACAGTTGAGACGTTGCGCCGTGGTTCTTTAAGACGCATAACGTCAACGTTTACTACGTTATTACGTCGGCGTCTTCGCATCGTGGAAAACAACGTGTGCAACACGACAACGACGTGCATCGTGAAAAATCTGATGATATCAGTTATCACATCACTGCATCGCATTGGCGGGTATGTGTTTTGATCCAGGGTCATTCTTCTTACATATCTACGTTTAATTACAATGTTCAACATCACTTTAGATTTTAAAAACAAATTAAATGACTGCTCTTAATGATTTACAATTTATAACCGACTTAAAAAAAAGTAAGAGGTTCGCAATTCGTCGGGGACTTTTTTATGCATGTTCACTGATTACTCCGTCCGTTGTAGACCGATATTTATTTATTTTTTGTTTGAATAGGTATACTTCGGTGCCAATAAGTAACAGAAAAAGATTTTACTTGGCACCGACTTCGAATATCTTACTTTGCACTGACTTTAAAATGTTGAAGAAACATTTGCTTTGCTTACTAGTTTTCTTAAACTAATTAAATTCAATTTTGAAGTCAGTTCAATTTTATTTTAAAAAAAAATTATAGATTTAATTATGGCTACTCCTTAATAACCCAATAAATTCTCTCCATAATCTCTAGAGCTTGTTCAATTCAATTCAATTCTTTGGTTGCTGGCTTTTAGTTGTGCCAATTAGACACATGTTATTTCGCCAATGTCACGTGGGATGGAGAAGACACGATGGAGATTGATCGGTGGGGAGAACTAGTTAAAATGATAATTCGTTTGTCAATTCGTTATAATAACATCTCGAACCGAGTCTAAACAGTGAACACACTGTGTTAACACTGAATTAAGTTAAGATGATAAACAAAATCTCCCAGTGTCGGGAAACATCCTACAAAGTCGTCTAACAAGAATTATATCGGCTTATTAACATAAACATAACGAGATCAAAAATTTTACTGAAACCACTATATTTATGTTTATCTATCTATACTACCTAATATTATAAAGATATAAAATTTGATTATAAGATTGTATAGAGGGTAATCTCTGAAGGTACTGATCCGATTTGAAAAGAATATTTTTACGTAGGCTAGCCCGTTTGTCGAAGAAGGTTATATGGGATATGACACATGCTACGACTCATTGGACTTAAACAGTAACCATAAACACATGCAACCGTGACGAGAAGCTAGTGAATAAATAAATATAAAATTAAATCTATTTTAGTATTTGGTTTTAATGATGTGACTACGAGGCGAGTTAAGTTAAACTATATTAAATCGTTCTATATTCTGACAATTGATTTCCTTTTTTTAGGTGAAAGCACCCGCTTTAACTTTCAAATATTTAAAATTTCAAAACTGAGCTAAAGCATTACTTTGTCTGAAGTTTTTTATTCTTTTTTGTATAAGGAAGTTACGTTATGTCGACGAGTATTTTTTACTTTATAGTTTTAATTTTTTAGGCGTGAATTACATTGTAATTTACTCTCGTAATTGATTATAAAACAACTGTGTATCCAGGTAACTGTATAAGTTGTAAGGTTACAAAAGCTGTTGCTGTCAAAAACAGACACAGAAATTCTTGTGTAAAGCAATGACAAAACTTATCCAAATCTTTATAAAAGTCTGAGGACATAACTTAAGTGTAATTCTTGCTTTACGATTACCAGAAACGAAAAATGAATATAAACTTATACAAACAAATTTTTTAACAATACGTTTGACTTTTTAAGACGCCGCTTTCTCAAAATGACGTCCGTGTGGGTAGACATAGTATTGCTAATCAGCATCCATATATAATCGAAGTTTTAACGAGGGTAAATTCGGCAGTGATATTTCGGACTGCACACACAGAACTCGAAATTAGTTTCTCGACTCAATTTTGTACGTCACGCACACGAGTCGGTCAAATTAAATATACTAATATGATCCTTTATGACAGTTTGGTAACAGTTCTGAATTAGTATTCGAATATTGCTTAGTGGCTGTTGATTTGAAAATTATATTATTACTAAACTAATGTTATATTGAAATATTTCGCAGTTAGATTAATTAGCTATTTAGTTAATTCGAAAAACAAATGAAAATGTTCTTGATCACATCTCGTGAATGAGAAGAATGCGAAATATAATTTACCACTTTTTTGCATTCGTGCATTTATTAATTATATACTTTTCTATACTTTAAACTATCGCGATTTATACTATTCATATTTAATATAACGGGTCTTATCGCGATAACTAATGGTAGTAATACCTTTATTGCCCGACGTTTCGATGAAGTTGCATTCGTCGTGGTCACGAGCTGACTAGGCAGTAAAACCCGTTATATTTAATATGAATTAATACATTTTAAATACAATACCTGGATGACATAACTTTGGTCGTCTTTTTTTTGGTGAATAGTATTTTGGAATTTTTTAGAAACGAATTAAATACTGATGAAATATGAATACATTTAGATTTTGAAAACACGAATAAAACGACATTTTCTACTAATGAAACCTAGTTAGATCGATTTATCGCCCCTGAAACCCTCCGCATACCAAATTTCATAAAAATCTTTAGAGCCGTTTCCGAGATTCGGATTAAATATATCCATATATACAAAATTTTCTCGTTTAATAGTGTTAGATAGAAAAGGTACATGCAAACATATATATTACAGAATATATATTTCAGTGATATTATTTTTATAATACAAAACAAACTTCAAAAATTATAAATTCTAATCGTAGTTATAAAATCAATATTATCGATGACCTTAATTGGAACACTTTAGAGGCCTAGAAGTTTCCAAAGAAAAATGTAAAAAGCATCAAGTCAGGTCACGGTTTCGACTTCAAATTGAAATGGGCTCTAATTTTGTTTACAAAGAGCTAACCATCGAGAGAAAATCTCCGACTTTCGAAGTAAAATATTCAGACTACGATTTGAGTAAGACTTGCGAAGTTCTGAAGACTAAGGAACATCGAGTTTGAATAGAATTTTATGAATAACACTTTTAGTCTTTACTTCATAACTGCGATAATGAAATTAACATGTTATTCTATGAGACAATGGCTTAGGTTTAGTGCCTTAAAAACGCATAGGACACATAGAATCGACTTCAAATTCGAACATAATATATATCTATGTCTGTCTATGTATGCGTTTATTACGTTTTCACGCCTAAGCTGCTGAAGCAATTTTGATAATTTTGGTATAGAGGTAGATTGGATCTTGATAAAGGACACAGACTACTTTTAGTCAACAAGATATACCGTTAACGAACCGAAATGGAAGACTAAAATTTCTTCATAAACAATTCGGGGACTAACCAGTATTTTAAAAGGAAGTAAAAAGACTCAAAACTGCTAATTTCATTTTCTGTCAGACCAATCAAATCAAGCGTTAATTTGTGGAATTACATCATAAATAATCACAAAATTATTTTGCAACAATCCGCAAAAACAACAACTGTTATTTTTTGCAAGAACAGTTGTTGTTTTCGTCGATTGTAGCGAAATAATGTTATGATTATTTATTTCATATTTGATAAGCTGTGATAATGTACGAATAATACAACATGAAGATTGACAGCGTATTACAGACAAAAGTCTTTGTGAATTAAAGCCACTTTTCAAGTGCTTTGTGATAATTTTAACCATTATAAAACCAGATTTTAACCATTATATACTAACGAGTACATCGATTATTATTAATGTCGTCTGATCTATAATACATTTTATAAATCTAAACTTCAAAACAATTAACATTCTTTTTAATATGTTATTGCTAAAAATGACAATAAAAATTATTATTGCTGTAATAATAATCTCAAATAAATGACAGTTCATTGAAAAGTTTTTCGATAAAGTAAAGTTATGAATCTCGGGGATTGGTTCAGATTTTATTGCCTTTGTTTTGAAAAGGCAATCGAAAACACGTGACTTTGAAATTCATATGTTGTCTGAACTATGTTGTTTAATATATGGGTATCTAGAAGAAATTTTATTTATCAGTTTTCATTTACTAGCTGCTCCTCGCAGTTTTACTCGCGTTTATGGTTACTGCTTTGCTCCTATGAGTGGTAGCGTATTGTAATATAGTCTATAACCTTCCTCAATAAACGGAGTAACCTACGTAAGAAGAATTTTTCAAATCATTATAGTATTGTAATCGAAGCCTACTCAATGCAAACAAATAAACAATCAAATCTTTCCTATTTATAATATTAGTGACTGACTATCTGAACTAGCTTCGTACAGGTGTACTAATGAAGGCGAGAATTACATTTGTAAGTTTTACTTAAATAAGTGATATATAGTAATTCTGTAACCTGATAACAGATACGTCGTAAGTAGTAACGAAAGCTGTGTATGTCAAAAATAAGCTCCTAATCGAAATCTTTCCGATTCAAAGCACAAATATCTTACGTAAATCTTTATAACAATGTAATTTATTGCATGTATTATTAGTGTAATTCTTGCCTTAGCCTTAATTTCTGTCGCAAAAATACGTATTGATGAGAAGTGTTCGACCACCCGCGTCTTAGTGTTCTTGAAGAAAAAATGTTCCACTGCTGAGCAAAGGCATCCTCTCCCATTAAGGAGGAGATTCAGAGCTTAACCCACCTTGCCCCATTGCAGGTATATATAAATGTGTCAAAAGTTACCCGGGACATATAGGTTTTCCTCACGATGTTTCTCTTCACCGCCGAGCATGAGATGAATTTAAACACAAAAGCACTCAATCAAAATCAAAATCAAAAAATACTTTATTCAAGTAGGCTCTTACGAGCACTTTTGAATCGTCATACATGAAAATAACAAAAAAAAACATAAATAATGAAGCTACCACCGGTTCGGAACGGAGAAGAACCGGCAAGAAACTCGATAGTTACTCTTTTAAAATATTGTATATATAACACAGTTTATGTTTACAATTTAATTATTTCTCCTGTACGAAATTCAGCATATTCTAAGCCCACGCATCCTAATAACTCAGTACTACTAGCCGAGGCTTGAACCCGGGATCATCGGTTGAGATGATGATCGACGTGTTTGAATCATTAGACCATCACGGCTTTCGATACATATCAAACTATTTATATAAATATGAAGAAAATATTATAAAGCTTATCTTTTCAAAGGATAATAGGAAAAAAATATACGAAATTTCCATCTAGTAATATCTGAGACTAGCAATAGTAAAGCAAACAATGTTTTATTTCATAAATATTGTAGTTTCGTACAATGTAGTGATAGCACAAAGGTGCAAGATTACATATCTTGGGCCGTCGGGAAATCTTAAAGATAAATTATTCCATCAGATTGATGCCGTGTCAAATGGAATAGTCTGTACAATGTTGGATGGAGTATTCAAGGATTTAGCGAATCTGACAAACACTAGCGTTATCCTGTTTTTCTATGCACAAAAATAGTAACGTCTGTGCATTAAGTAACCATTTTGAACCGACTTCAAAAGACTTTCTTTTCTCGATTCGTAGCGTATGTTTTTTTTAATAGGTATACTTTCAGATGTGTCCAAGAAAATTTTTATTAAAATCGGTTCAGGAGTTTGCTTTTAAATTTCATCAAACCAAACGTATATTTAGCTTTTGTGGTCGCTTTAATTTTTAAATGCTCTTACTTATTACATTTTATAATTTATGTGTGTGTATGTTTTTTTTTATCTGTTCATGCATTATGTGAAATCTATTTGGTGGATATTTATTAAACTTAGCATAATCCTATGATAAAAGCCTAAACTCCGCCTGTACCACACCTTACCCTTTAGAATTCCTTTGAAGCGAAGGGCTTCCTATTCATGCCTTATTCCTTTTTCTGCAATACAGTTGTGGCTCTTTTTATAATGTTTCTGGGCGGTGATTACTTAACATCAGGTTACCCGCCTGCTCATTTGTAGAGTGTTATCATTAAAAAGTCATGCATTGTGTTATTTAATTTTAAACACTGACCAAAAAAATGGGAGTGCTATAAGTTTGACGCGTGTATCGTAACTCCCTAATGAATCGATCAATTTTGATGCTGATGTAAAAGAGGTTGTTCTTAGCTATTACTGATAATCTGTTCAGACGTTTTAAGTTTTAAAAATAAGTTTTAAAAGTCTTTTCTAGGTTTTAAAAGTATCTAAGCAACTTCTAGTGATCGAATCTACTCGAAATTAACTATACTGTTAATAATATGATAATAACATACATAATAGCGTAACCTTGATCTAATGCATGATAATGAATCAGAAAGATAGATAGATAGATTTAAGACCAGCAACGCACCCACGACGCCCTGGTGCAAATGTCCGGGCGATAGTAACCACTTAAAATGTTAAGTGGTTACTATCGCCCGGATGGGGCAATCGAGCAAATCGTATTACCTAATGAGGTGGTACGATTTGCTCGATTGCCCCCTTATTTATATTTAAAAAAAAAATATACACAACTCCTCGCCGACTTACAGTAGATTGTCATTTTTTTTTCAATTTTCTATTATTGTTATAAATAAACGACTAATAAAATTAACATGCATCAGAAATGTTCAATTTATGTTTAATACAAAATCTGTCAAGTTATAGAACATAAAGTTTCCAGAGTAAAGGAATCAGATATTATTGAATCAGCCTGGTTTATATTTCAGATTCTCGTAATGTCACAATACCTTATGTTCCTCAGTTGAAAAATAGTTGAATGTGTCCGTTGCGGTCAACGCATTAGATACTATAGTCCTAATATTTGTAGTGTCACTCGTAATTTATTTCGTATATCTTAAAGTATTACTACAATTTATATAAATTTAATACAAAATAATTATTGTAGGTTTGATATATTACAATGAAAATTTATAAATAATCGAATTTTGGATGTCTGTTTGAGAAAACGATTTCTGAAATTGAGCCGATACAGAAAACCATTCGAAACGAAGGATCAAAAAACCAAAGAAAATTATCATTACAAATATTTGAAGTACTAAGTTGTAGGTAATATTATTCATATTTCATATATCGGGTCTTATCACGATAACTAATCGTAAGCCAGTTACATTCCTCGTCAGCCAGCTTGTGAGCTGTCGTCAGCTTGTCAAATAAAATATGAATAACTAGCAACTCGTTACGTGCTTCGCTACGTATAAAGTGAAAGATTAAAAAAATAACCAAAATGATCCGCCATTTATTGAATTCATTTGCTTCAAAAAATGTGATAAATGAAAAACCGATTTTGTGTAAATTTCACATAAACTATTTACTAAATAGTCCAAACAAAGCCTAAGCCAAATGGTTAGGATAGGTGAACCCGTTTTTGAGTTATACGAGTACAGTTACAATGATAAGTGGCATTGATTTTCATATATGAACAATCTAAACTAATGTTATAAAGCTTATTTGTTTGTTTGAACGCGCTAATCTCAAGAACTACTGGTTTGAATTGAAAAATTATTTTTGTGTTAGATATTTTATTTATTGGTGAAAACTATAGGCTATATTTTGCTACGATTCATAGGAGGAAAGCAGTGACCATAAACACGAGTAAAACCGCAAGGGACAGCTAGTCATAATATCGCGAAAGTTTTAAATATATAAAAGGAAGATGTATCGAATGCATTAACATTTACACGAGTAATGCGTTTCACAGCTGGATTATTGGAAGCGCATCGGACGCGGGCGACACTCGTGACAGTAACGCGGAAACAAACTGGCGTAGTGCCGCGGGCCATGTGGATAACGTTCATTTTAATATCGTGAAATTGTTCTTTTGAATATATTATATTTGCTATAATATAGTTTACTTGATTTACAAACGTTATTAATAGTCCTCAAAAGTTGCTTCTTTATTCGATCTGATGCATTTATTTAAAAAGGTTTTAGCATGTAATATGGATGATTTCTTAATTTAATGTTTCGAATATTGAAATGCGCTTAATATTTTGCAATATACAATAATCTAATATATTTGTAAAACTTTTTATTACACCAATCTGTTTTTAATTCATTAGACATTTTATCAAAATAGAAAATAGAAGATGGATATATACGTCTTCAAACAAATTTGTTCAGAATAGTATTCATATTTAATATAACGGGTCTTATCGCGATAACTAATAGTAGTAATACCTTTTTATTGCCCGATGTTTCGACGAAGTTACATTCGCCGTGGTCACGAGCTGACTGGTGTACCGCACGCCCTCCGGCGACGAGTTCGCGAGTTTTCTTCGCCTACCCTCACAATAGTAATATTGTCTTTACCGTTATTATAATGCTGGGAGCACACCACACTAACACAATCGGTCCGCGCGAACATTGTTCGGGGTACTTCACTTTTGTTAAATTTATTTATCACCGGGTTCCAAGCGGCCGACAACTTAAATCCGTCATCGCGATTGAAGGTTTTATGTTTTTTAATTTCAATTGCTTCCCGTACTAAGCGGCAATAATAATTTTTGTCCGTCGAGAGAACCTTTGGGTCATGAAGCTCAATCCAATGGTTTGTTCCCGAGTTTAACAGATGGTCAGCCACTGCGGATTTTTCGGTCTGTCTGTTTTTCACCGCCGCTATGTGTTCTTTGACCCTATCCGCTATGGTACGTTTAGTTTGGCCAATATAAGAAGTGCCACAGCTACAATTTATCTTGTATACACCCGGCGTTTGAAAAGGGATGACATCCTTCGGCGTGCGTAAGCATTTACAGACTTTTGTCAAGGGGGTAAATACGGTCTTGATGGAGTAACTCTTCAATATCGTTCCAACGTTGTCCGTTATTCCCTTGACGTATGGCAGAAATGCTGGTTGACGGCTAACCTCCGGTTGTTTTTCCTTCCTACCTCGTGGTCTAATACTATCACTTACCCTATATCCATTGCGTTTTAGTACCTCCTGAATATGTGTCAGCTCGTGATCGAGATGATCAGGGTCGCATAGATCTAAAGCGCGATTTGTAAGTGAATTTCTTACCGAATTAAGATGGCGCGGGTGGTGATGTGAGGTGGCGTGAAGATACCTATCCGTGTGTGTCGATTTTCGGTGTACTTTATATCCAACAGAACCATCAGGCCTAACCAGAATCTTGGTATCAAGAAATGCTAACGATCTTTCCGACTCTAATTCGTATGTGAATTTTATTTTGGGGTGTATAGAATTAAGATGACCCAAATATTGTTCTACGTCGTGTTTGTTTCCCCTTATAATGCAAAAAATGTCGTCAACATACCTCTTCCACAATTTAATTATTGGCGGTCGAGAAGACAAAGCTTTTTCTTCAAAATATTCCATCCAAATGTTGGCCAATACAGGTGCTATAGGACTACCCATGGCCACTCCATCAATTTGAATGTAATACTCACCACCGTACAAGAAGTAGTTTCTTATATTGGCCAAACTAAACGTACCATAGCGGATAGGGTCAAAGAACACATAGCGGCGGTGAAAAACAGACAGACCGAAAAATCCGCAGTGGCTGACCATCTGTTAAACTCGGGAACAAACCATTGGATTGAGCTTCATGACCCAAAGGTTCTCTCGACGGACAAAAATTATTATTGCCGCTTAGTACGGGAAGCAATTGAAATTAAAAAACATAAAACCTTCAATCGCGATGACGGATTTAAGTTGTCGGCCGCTTGGAACCCGGTGATAAATAAATTTAACAAAAGTGAAGTACCCCGAACAATGTTCGCGCGGACCGATTGTGTTAGTGTGGTGTGCTCCCAGCATTATAATAACGGTAAAGACAATATTACTATTGTGAGGGTAGGCGAAGAAAACTCGCGAACTCGTCGCCGGAGGGCGCGCGGTACACCAGTCAGCTCGTGACCACGGCGAATGTAACTTCGTCGAAACGTCGGGCAATAAAAAGGTATTACTACTATTAGTTATCGCGATAAGACCCGTTATATTAAATATGAATAGTATAAATCACGAAAGTTTAAAATATATAATTGTTCAGAATAGGTTTGATATGTTTTGACGCCATTTTCTAATAACTGGTCAAGTGCGAGTAGGACTCGCGCACCGAGGGTTCCGTACAAACTTATAGAAATCTACATAAGACTAACCCATCTACGCCATTTGTGGTCTTCATCATCAGTTCCAACATAAGTTACTATCAAAAATACCTAAATCGGTATACGCTTGCCTATAATATTTGAGGAGTTCCCTCAATTTCTCCAGGATCCCATCATCTGATCCTGACCTGAAGACAATGGGACCACCTTGGAAGTATACCTTTTCAAACAAAAAAAAAAATTTGAAAATCGGTACCCAAATGGCGGCGTAGTCGGCGAACAAACATAAAAAAAAAAATTAAATACAAGGTCGAATTGAAAACACTCCTTTTTAGAAGTCGCTTAAATATAATCAAATATTATGTAAATATGAATCACGTCCCAAAAACTATTTTGAAACTACTTAGGAGCACTTTAATTTTAAACACGATCATGGATGCAATCCATGGAAACACAAAATTTTATTTTAAGTACTAATACACCTTATACTTTCAAAAACGCAAAGTTATAGCGCGATTCAGGATACACCCAGCGCCATCTCTTGACAATTTCAATGAACTAACTTGTTGACTTTGAGATTAACAACATAATTATATTATATTTTATTCTCGTTTTATTTTTATTTATATTCTACCACTACCCCTGCACTACGTTCGTAAAATATTTAGATTTACATTATCAATCAAAATATCGAAATATATATTAGTGTTGCCAAGACGAAAATAATTAGTCCTTAATTCGAACAAAACTAATTGTTTATTTATAAATAACTAATTATATTACTAATAACCAGAAGACTTATATGTGTAGATAAATAAGTAAACTAAATAACTCGATCTGTTTGAATTTAATTTTAAAATATTCGTACTAAGTCTATACGAGTACTTAAATCAAATCGCGTGAAGCTCTTATATTGAATGTTAATTACGTAATGACGTTATAAATCGACGATAAAACTTTTAAATGAAAAGTTTATTTTATAGTTTTTAGCGCGTTTAAATAATAATTAAAATAAAAATTTCTATTAATCGAGCAGAATTATATCACAGTTAATGTCATAATGTTGTAATAGATGGCATTAGCTGTACGCTGCATCGCGCTATCATTTTGTTAGCTGCGATATATAGATTGCATTGCGTTATTTATAAAGGTTTGCTGCTTTTTAATGTTGTCGTATTGATACAAATTTCTTCTCAGTGTTTGTAAAATTGTTTTTTTGACCATGGTCAACTTCTATGTTAATTTGTTACAAGTACATATAATTTTAATCAATTTACAACTTGATACATTTACGCGTTCCTGAGAAAAAGGTTGAAAAACAGACGTACAGACTGACAGACACACGAACAGAAATTTACAGTTTTCGGATTTTTTCCTTTATGTATACTAAAGGACCTTGCTCCTGGCCAAATTTCATAATGCTTGGTCAATGGGAAGTACCCTATAGGTTTTGATTCCCTTGCGAAAACGTTAAAAACGCTATCATACTTAAAATATGTGATATAAATGACCGTATCTTTTGATTGCGTTAACTTAGAAGTTTGATTTTTTCACAGCTCTTAGTAATTACAACTCTGAGTACTTGACGTTGATAAAAATTTGTTACCTTCACGCGTTTCTGAGAAAAAGGTTGAAAGACAAACTTACAAACAGACAAACATACATACAAAAATTTACAGTTTTCAGATTTTTTCCTTTATTTGTACCATAAGATCTTACTTCTTGCCAAATTTCATCGTGCTAGGTCAATGGGAAGTACCCTATAGGTTTTGATTCCCTTGCGAAAACGCTAAAATGGTCAAAATATACGACATATTTTCCATTATCTTTTGATTGCGTTGACTTAGAACTTTAATATTTTCACGGCCGCATGTCATCGTAGACTTGAGTATATGATATTAATTTCAACATGATACGTCTATGCATTTCTGAGAAAAAAGGGTTGACATCCCGACAGACAGACAGACAGACAGACAGACAGACAGACAGACAGACAGACAGACAGACAGACAGACAGACAGACAGACGGACAACAAAGTGATCCTATAAGGGTTCCGTTTTTCCTTTTAAGGTACGGAACCCTAAAAATGAAGTCCGTGTGGCTAGACAATATTGCTTATCATCGTCCATATATGTCGCAGTCCAACTAACTTAATAAGCCGTTCAATAAACAGCCTAGCCTCGTTACTTTACGGCACCGTTCAACTAGCGGCCTGAATGATATTCATCCATTTAATCACTTAGCTAAATTATCACTGAATGATGATGAACCACTTGGCAAACTATCGAGTTTCTTGCCGGTTCTTCTCGGTAGAATCTACATTCCGAACCAGTGGTAAATTAATTAATTAATTAGTGTTTAGTTTTCTTTTGTTTTTGTATTGACGATTCAAAAGTGCTTGTAAAAGCCTACTTCAATAAAGCATATTTTGATTTTTGATTTTTTATTTTTGAATGACTTGGATCGATATTATTTAATTACTTGTCTGTCCTTGTCATCATGTTAGTACTTGTCAAGTGTATTCATTTAAATTGAGTTCCTTAATGTTAGGGTGGCTGAAATTTATGGAAGTCTTTTTAATACAAATAAGGGTTTTTAACGTCACTGGCGGGATGAGGAGCATGCACCTAGAAGTAACAAAATGCAGGCGTCTATGCTCGCCTCCACAGCCTCGGTTTGCTGTTGTACGGTGCCTCCGCGTGATTACAGCAGGCGAAAGCTGCTCGCCCTCGCGCGTGCGGCATTTCAAGAACACTCTAAGGGTAAAACAGACCAGTATTAGGTGTAGTCGAAGTAAGCCTATTCGTTTTTAATTTCCATATAACAATATGTTATATATTAATATAATGAAATAAACAATTTATAATGTCAGATATTTATTCTTTTTTTTGTAACATTGTCTCCCTATTGTGTGAATGGCCCGAGCATCAAAATATAAAAAATAACATCAGGTTACTAATAATACAATATGTAATGATAAGAAATAGGCTATTAATTGAACGGTTAATTAAGCTACTTGGCTGCGACTTACATATACAAATATTGTAAAGAGATAAAGTGTGTTTTAAGTTTGCATGTAATATCAAAACTGTTTATTGAGGATGGTTATAGGCTATATTACATAACGCACCTACTCACAGGAGCGAAGCAACAACCAAAACGCGAGTGAAACCGCCAGGGGCAGCTAGTGTACAATCTGTTTCAAAAATCAAATAAAATCTTTACTCATGATTTTTTTTTCTATGGGACAGGCTTAACCATAAAGTAAAATAACAGCCTACAAATGTCTCACTGCTGGGCAAAGATCTCCTCTCCTATTAAGGAGAAGGTTTAAAGCTTAATCCACCACACCGCTCTATTGCGGTTTTACGGATAAACATGTGTCAGAATTCCTTCCGACACTTCCTCGCGATGTTTGATTATGATCCTTCATCAAATTCAGCGGTGCTAGCTGGGTTTGAACATGCAATCGTCGGATGAGATCTCGGCTCAACCTCGGCTTTACCATACGTAATACAATATTAAGCTGCCGGCTTCGATTGCATTGTTGCCTCGATTTAATCCGATAAAAATTGAATTTTTATTAAAATAAGGGATAAAAGGAAGATTTATTGAAAAACTCCTCCAAGGCTTTTTGTTATTAAGGTTCCGTGATCCCATATATTATATACTTCATGATTTTGACCCAAAAATTGTTTTTAGGGTTTGACGTACATTTTTAATTTATTTTATGATGACATTGTATGACCGCCCGGATCCCACAGAATCTATAAATCAGCACACATTTATCCAAAGATCAAACGCTGTCAAAATTTTTATTCTATGGAAAATCATCACAATTGGTTCCCGAAAATACTCAGAACATGGGATCTTCATTACTTTCGTGTAGTTTCTATACTTTAATCGATCAAAATCAAAATCAAAAATATTTTATTCAAGTAGGCTTTAAAAGCTTTTGAATCGTCAAAACAAACAAAAAGTACTTAAATTAAGAAAAAGCTACAAATGTATATATTAAACATTCTGTATGAAATCCAGATGTACTAAATCCATGCATCGCGCCTTATAAATACTTAATAAGAATTATAATTCTAAATTATATATCAGAATATTATCTCATCGCCCCGAGCTGTCCAGGAATAAAACGCCTTGCATTTTGTGAGAGACAGAGTAAGTTTGTTAGCCAGTCGAAGTTTGGAACTTTAGCCGTTCGCTTTTTACGTCGAACTTTGATGAGGTGTAATAATGCAGTCATTTTAGTTAAACGTTAGACTTTAAAAATTTATTCTGCGGTTTAAGATTTTATGTTGAAACTATAACTTATTCAGTTATGTACTAAAGATGTATCTAGAAGTCATTCGAGGCCCACATTGGGCGCCAACTTACAAGGTGTATTTGGTACTATTGGATTTTAGTGCGAATATGTTTATTAGAATTCATAAATAGATATAATTCCATGTCATGTTAGTGAAACCAATAATATTTGTATGCTATCTTTTAATTGTACTTGTCAGCAATATTGAAGACTCCAAACTAGCTTGACCATCATATAAAAAATCAGTAAAAAAACTTTTAAGTTAAACGGTTTTATCTTTTGTGCACTGAAAACTAGAAAATAAATAAATAATTACTTACCTATCAACCTACCTAGGTGTTTAGCACTATGCAGAGTAGCTTTTAGGCATATTAGACTAAAATAAAAACGTAGGGCCCCTCTGAAATCCTACCTATGGCAAAGCATATCTTTATACTATTATTTTGGTAGATCACGAGCTCAGCGTTCGCTGCAGAAACCGCCACGGCTGGTTATTGATTGTCAAAATCTCCAGTTACGATTATAGTAAGTCGATGCAATCCACACTTAAAATAGCTAACGGGCCCCACGTTCGTTGTGTAGCAGTTTCGTTTTTATTTTTGTTTGTTTTTTTATTTATTTTTACCATGTTGTTTCCACGAGTAATGGACATTTTAACGGTCGACCCCAAGAGGTCCAGTAAAGGGGCAAAGTTATACAACAAGATGCGCCCAATCTTGAGGGGAAATCGCTTACAACATTACATTTTTATCCACCCTACTGCTATACAGTCCTCAGCACGCTTTAACCTGAAACTTGGGTGGTAAAGCTACCGCTAATTACGTAGATACCTAATCACCGATTTTTTTATCTGTCCTTCTAACGTCACACAATCTTGGACACCACTGTTCTGGACACGACTACTCATGCCCTCACCTAATACGCCATTTTGTAACGACGTCCATCTTGGATTTTAAATTTTGTCATAATCACAGTATTCTACTTGTGTAGCCCTTTCATTTGATACCCATATTGAGGGGGTTGTGGAAAAATATGTAATCCGCCATTTTGTACCGGCGGCCGTCTTAGATTTACAATGTTATTGATATTACTATATTGAATTGTCATCGTAATTAAAGGTGTGTACCAAATTTCAGATCAATCTGATAACAGGAAGGTACTTAAATTTCATTTTCTAATTTTGACCCAAACAAACAAATAAATACCGTACGGGTCGAAATAAAAGCGTTTAATAAAAACACAAATTTGATACATCACTCTATATTTGGACCCAACACTGTACAATATGGAAACACACTACACGATATCGGTACGACAGCTTACAGTATCAAACATGCGACCATCACTGGCTAAAACATTACGCCGAACTAACCTTACAACAATTTTTACATCGCTTTTATAATGTCAGCGAATCAAGAACATACAAAAAGACGGTAACAACAAAAAAAAATTCTTTGATAAACAAGATTAAGCACCTGACGAAGGCTGTTATTTTACTTTTTTACTTTTACTGCTATATGTTTAACCAACGCCCGAAAAGCTAGTTGTTAAGAATTTTTTAAAGGCAAAATGATTCTTGAACACGTTTTATGACATAAAATCTTATCAAACGATCTTGAATCCAGCGTCAAATTTAATCCAACGTTCCAATTGATTTGATCCAACGACCTACCGTCTATCGCCGTAACCACACATACTATTTCCAATTGAATACCTTTACTGTACGTTCATAAACAATATTCTATTTATATCTCACGTCCGGGGTAAGTTGACCGTTAATAATTCCGACCCGGTTGATAGGATGAAAGGGAGTACGCATTGACTTCAAAAAAGGAATTCCTTTATTCTGAAAATCAAATCTCGATCGACCTCAAGTTCTAAATGAAATGAATCTATTTTTTAGACAGGTTCGTTGGGTTTTCGTAAAATTTAGTTTTGGGATGATAGGTTTCCGCCTTTGTTTTTAATTATTTTTGCTTTCACAGAAAAAAATCTTCGAAAAGATTTCTGGGGGGCAAATATGTGGAGATGTATACCTACTAAAAACTCTACAATGCCTTTCCTCAGCACGCAAATGGACAGGCCGCGGGATTTCTTGCGCATGCGCATCCGCTGACCTCCAAGAGTATACCTTGTTAGTTACATGTTATAAACGATAATACACTTCAATATGTTAATATAAAATTATATTAGTTAAGTATGTAATAGCCAGTAAATTTTCCACTGCTGCGCAGAGGTTTTTGTTAAGGAAAAGGTTAAGAGTTTAATCCAACACGCTGCTCCACTGCGTGTTGACGGATATGCATGTGTCACATCTCCCGACACATGCAGGTTTCCTCACTATGTTTTTTAACTAATCCGGCTTCTTCTTTCGACTAAATGAAATAACTATTTTAGTTTTGAAATCAATAACAAACTATTAATACGGTTGAGCAATAGATATATAATATTATTTTTCTAAAATAGAAAAAAAATATTATAGTTCGAACATGTAATATAATGCATTATAAAAAATGATTCAGGTCAATCATTCTATCAATAATTTTTATCTAATTTATGTGTGGCTAGAAATACGCCATATTTGTCTGCTAAATAAGACAAAAAAAAGAACAATAGATTATAGCATTTCCAATGTAACTCCTTGTTCTTTACTCGCCCGTGCAATAAACTCAAACTACTAAATCAAGCGACTTTTTCGTTTTTTAGCGAAGGAAAGTTTCACGCAGCCCAATTGAAAAGGTGGCTCAGGTAAGTCTAATTATATTGAAAGTTGGTACAACTTTTTTTTAGTCTCCAGCGGCTTTTGAATACGGAATTCCTCGTAAAAACGGTTTGCACTAAACACGGAATGTTTCTTGTTTTTATTTTTACACGCCTATTAGTGTTTGAGTTTGGTTTTCTATTTTTATATTTTTTTTTTTGTGTGTGAAGAATTTAAATAAATCGTACCAGTAAATCTGACTTGTATGCCGTGACGGCAAACAGCATGACACTCTCATGCCAACATGCAGGAAGCATGTCACTTCTCTCGCCTTCCTTGTGTGTGCGTGCACGTCAATGGCGGATTTACACATTTGCCGCATGCAGACTATTCTTTGCAGTCAATAGGCTATTTCAACTTTACCTATCCCTACAATTCGATACCAATAATGCATATATGTTTAAAAGTGCTCCAAATTTACCGACCTAGGCTCCAACCTACTCAGCCTACTGGTAAATCCGCCACTGGTACACTTCGATGCGTCTTCTCGCTTAAATTTTAACCTACGTGTGCATAAATATTTTACTCCATATTACTTTATTGAATTTTGTTACTTATAAGTTCTGTTCTTGATCAATGACCTATATATTCTACGTCTCTTACGTGATACGGAAGGAGAGGACTTTTTATAATTTAGTAAGCATATATATAATTATATGATAATTAGTACCTATACTTAAAATTGATATCGCTCCTGTGTATAGGAGGATCAAGACACCCCTCCCCCTCTCACCCTCCGCAAGTAAAAAATTGAAATCCTGAACCAACCACTAGTCAAGCTTACCCAATTCGCCTCTCTACCCAAAACGATTTTTATTTTCTTGACTTTGATTTTTTTTTAATTTATTTAGTTGTTCTAATTTTTATTACGTTTTTCCAATCAATCAAAAACAATAATATTATTGTATATTATAATTATAATAATAAGTACATAACAAAACAAATCTTGATATTAAATACAACATAAACTGTATAGGTACCTACCGAGTGCGCTAAACGCCTGAGCGGTGCTGATAGTCGACATGAGTCCGTAATATAATTTGAGACGCTACCAGCATTATAACACGTTGTAAAACTACAGTAAATAGCTTATTTTCTTAAGTAAGGCTACAATATTGTATTAAAAAAAAGAAATATTAAAAAAAACACGATTATATTTTTATTTGGTAAACTAGCTACCTCCCGTGGTTTCACTCACTTTTATGATTACTGCTGGGCTTCTATGAGTTTCCCTGGAGGATTAAAATGGAAATTTTTATGACAGTCTTATGTGAAGAACGAGTGAAACTGCAGAAACCGGTAGTTAAAAAATTAAAATATTTTCTCAAAGTAGGCTATTTTAAATAATTATTCTACGAACGAAGTTGGGGGCTAAGTCTTTACACGATCTCTTTACACGTATGTACGTGCCAGTTGTTAATATATTTTACTGCACGCTCAACGCGTTTCTCATATACGCTCTTTCAAATCGTGTAACATCTTCGAAACTACAGCACGAAATTAAATTTTTTAAGCCAATTATTAGGAATGAATTACACTTCAGTAGTACTAGTTAACTACTTTGCTTTCAGACATTCATAAAGATTTAAATAAGTTATTTCTCATTCCTTTACACCTGAAAGAATTTATTGTCAATGCCTTATTTTTTTAAATCGATTTTATGTAGTTCCGGCTTATCTGAACTTCTATATTAATATTATAAAGAAGTAAAATTTGTTTGTATGTTTGCAACTTTGTATGAAGGTAATCTCTAAAACTGATCCGATTCGAAAAAGTCTTTTGTGTTCTTTAGCTCGTTTTTTATGGAGAGTTATAGGCTATATTACATCACGCTACGACTCATAGGAGCAAGTAATCATAATCATAAATAGTTATCATAATTTTTTTCTTAAGTTTTAATCGACTTCAAAAGAGGTTCTCAATTCGTAGTTTGTGTTTTGTTTTTGTTTGTTTTTTACTACATATTTTTAAACTTATAAAATAACATCAAATTCCTTAAATATTCATAAACAATCGCAGTAGCGTCATGCAGTTGATAAATAGCTCGGCTCAAGAGAATCCCGCGGGGTTAGCTTATCACCGTCCGTAGTCGCTCCCGGCCGGCCACGTGACAAGCGGGAAGTAGAACAGAAAACATCGACTAACAATTTGACGCTGATAAGCAATACTGTGTCAAGCCACACGGACTTCATTTTGGAAAACTTCATTTAAAAAATTTTCGACAGACACGTTGGCGCAGCGGTCACTGCAACTGACTCAAGCGCTAACGGTCGCGGGTTCGATCCCCGCTCACAGCAAACGTGTGCATTGGCCATATGGATGTTTGTCGTGGTCTGGGTGTTTGTGTTGTGAGTGTTTCCGGACCCCCGACACAAGGTCACGCGATCTTAATGGGGGCCGTTAAGTGTGATGCGTTTATTTATTTAAAAAAATTGCGTCGAATGATGTCAAACCTATTCTTAACAAATTTGTTTGAAGATATATATCCATCGTGTTTTTTCTATTTTGATCGAATGTATAATGATTTAATAGCAGATTGGTATAATAAAAAGTTTTATATAAAAATAAGTTTTACAAATATATTATTGAATATTATAAAATAGAGCGCACTTCAGTTTTCGAAACATTAAATTAGAAAACTTTTTTCGGTACTTTCAATTTAAAAATATTTGAATAATGTTAAATACAAGACGAATTATCAGAATACATCAATATCTTTGAATTTGACTTTTTGTGGGTTAACACATTATTGCTTATCAGCATCCAGATGTGACATAATTTCCATTAGAACGACCGAGATGGCCTAGGAGATGGAATCCTCAATGATGGTCGCCATTTCTTACATCTTAGCCGGTTTTTTACGAAGCTATAAGAGGGTTATATTTTTCAAGAGTATATAATAAATAATAAACGCAAGAGTATATAATAAAATAATTGAGTGTAATACTCAACGGTTCCCATTAGGATCTCATGATTCTGGATCCGGGGTCTAAAAACACACAAACAGCGAGAACACGACGAATATCCGTATAGCCTATACAAATGTTTCCCGTGGACGAATATCGAACCTGTGACCCTTAGCGTTTTAGCGTTAGCTTGTCAAATATATGAGAGTATATATGTATTTTTTATATTTTATATATTTAGTAGAGCCGAGATAGCCTAGTGGTTAGAATTCGTCGATCACAACCGACGATCGCAGATTCAAACTCCGGCTAGCAGCGCTGTATCACGTGCTAAATTTGTGTTTAAATTCATCTCGAGGTCGATGGTAAAGGAAAACATTGTGAGAAAATAAGGAGAAAATAAGACACGTGTAAATCCGCAAACCCGTAGTTGAGCAGCGTGGTGGATTAAGCTCTAAACCTGCTCCTTAAGTGGACAGGATACCTTTGCCCAGCAGTGGGACATGTAGGCTAACCATGACATGTAACCAGAAATGATTTAGACATATAATTCCGCACAAATAAAAATATACAAATACAATACGAGAGAGTGAAAAACAACCAACAATATATAAATTAAACGATACTACAGCTCCTGCTTCAACCGTCCATTTATCCTTGCACTCCACCATATTCACCATTTTCTCCGGCTTTTATGACCAACAATTTTGTTCTTCTTGAACTTCCACTGTGACTATTATTCATCTTTTCCCTGTCGTGAGGGTCATATGCTCATTTCCATTTTAACAGTTTCACAGTTCTGCTGATACGCATGCATAGTTGAAGAATCCGGGTGAGAGAATCGGAAGCCTAACCCCCCTCATCTCGAGAACACCTCGAACCTACCCCCAACCATTGCTTTCCTTACTTTCTACTCCTTTTGCTCCCTTATTCATGTTTAGCTAGTAACGCGTTTGTGATTCATATGTTACAAATGTTTATACACTTTGCCGAATATTTTTATAGTTTAAAAAAAATCCAATTTCTCTGCAGTAGAGCATATACCGAATAAAATACTAGGAAGGAGTTAATATAATAAAATATGGATGACAACACAGCATCATGCACGTGACAAATAGGTCGACTCGAACACATCCCAAGAGATGTTGCCTTATCATTCTCTCTACGTGAAAGTGCGGTGCTAAAGTACTTTTCATATTTTCTGAATTCATAAGAGCATATTATATGTATTAAACTGTTCTTTCTCTGTTGTTATGTTCTGTGTCTTCATCTTCTTATATTAAGGAAATTGTATCATTCTTTATTTGGTACCTTGGCGTTACGACCATAATGGTTCACAATAAAATTGTGAGTGTATTGTTATGAAATAACTAATATTAAAATGAAGTAACCGACTTTAAAAAAAAGCAAAATAACGCTTATATTACGCTATTCGTGGATAGCGTATTCAAAACAGTTATTTTGATTGAAAATTAGATGATTTATATGACCAATCTGAATTTAAAATCGGTTAATGAATGACGAAAAACTAAGTTTTTAATCATTCAATTCAATCTCATTAATCATTACAATTATGCTATGAGAGATAAATAGATAATTTTTCGTCTCTGCTAAAAACTACTAAAACTTAAGGTAAGCCCTAGTATTATACTTGTATAAGCGACGATAATTAATAATTGAAACAAATTTATAATTTAACCAACAAGATAATGATTAAATAAAGTATTTACAATTTCCTCGGCGTTACAACTCAATGCGTTGTTTGATTTTACATACCTAATATATTATTTTCAATAACTTCTCCGAACAAAACGGTTTATCTTGTTTATAGAGATTATAATGTAGACTAGATTATGTAAGCTATATTTCCAAGTATTTATCGACGAAGGCATCCTGCCTTCCTTTTATTCTCTAAAACTAATAAAGTTTAATTTTTCAAAAAAACGTTAGTAATAACATTACATCGTTATCGTGTTTTTAGTGAAAGAAAACATAATAATTTTAAAAATAACCACTCGTTCATTTACTTTTATTAATTTTAACTAACTTCCAAAAAAGAAGGAAGTTCTCAATTGGTCAGGGACTTTTGCATGTATTTTCACTAATTACTCGAAAACGGCTGGACCAGTTCGATTAATTTCAGATTGGTCCCATATTATTGTCATAAAAATCAGTTAAATAGATTGGTTATCAAATCAAAATAACTGGAATAGGTTTGCCATTCAAATAAACGAAATTATGCATTTTGTTTCGAAGTCGGCTCCCCTATTTTAAAAAAGTTTGGCATGTTACGTTTTCCGGTATTAGTGGATTTCTTAAAAAAGCAAAAACAAATAATTGTAATCTGACGAGATATTATTAGCATCCAAATAAATACTTCCCAAAAGGTTTTTCAAAAGGTTTATGGAAACTTAAATAAAGTTTTTTTTCTTATTTCATTTAAATATTATTATTATTATACAACTGCGTTATGATTTTCCAAACATCAAAATTAAAATATTTTATTATATTTTACTCAAAATCAAAAACAGTCTCTCATTGAACGTCAGCCAAATGAATCTGCAATGATTTCGGAAAAGTTAATCCTGAGACTCTGAGATGAAATCGCGAAAGACAATCAATGGGATTTTTTTTCCTTGGTTATTTCATCATCAATTTATTTAGCGAATTCTAAAGTTTATTAAAACAGCTTGCGAATCGATCGCCTTATTCCTATGGTGTGTTACCAATTTATTTTATTTAAAAGAATAATTGTACACGTCCATATGAATATTATAAATGTGAAAGCGTCTGATAATTTCTTATGTTTTCACGCCAATACTGCTACTTTAATTTTAATGAATATTAATTAAGATATAAATGTAACAGTATGAATGTTTCTACGCAAATACTGTCACTAGGACCAACTAGTTTTAAATATAATATATTTTAAAGCAAGATTCGCACATCTTAAGATAGTATCATAGTTTTACATATAAAATGTAAGTATTCCGTCAAGATCACACCTCGCCTGAGCAGCTTACTGCGGAGACGAGAGAAACATACATTTATTTACAAAGAAAATACGAACAAACGTAATCTTGGAACTTCAACAATACGCTAAGCCAGGAAAGGTATAACACGTTTATAGTCTATATTTATTTACTTTTCTTGTTTAGCAAACAAATATGGCGGTTTTTAGCCACACTTAAGAGTTAACCCATTTAGTACCGCCGTACTCGTTTGAGTACAATCAGTTTTTGTTACCTAGGTTTTACATACGGATGATTCAATAAGTTTGTGACCGCTGTACTCATGCGAGTACACCCTTCAAAAACTCTATAAAAAGAAAACATCCCTTTTTTCTTTTGCATTTCAATATGTCATAAATAACTATAAAATACAGGATTTGGCGCTTAATGGGTTGAATAAGAAATTATCGATTGAATGATTTAATCAAAATCAAAAAAATACTTTATTCAAGTAGGCTTTTAAAAGCACTTAAATTAGGGAAAAGCTACCATCGGTTCGGAATGTAAATTCTACCGGGAAGAACCGGCAAGAAACTCGATAGGTACTCTTTTAAAATTGTGTTACTAAGTAAATACATTTGAAAATTACAAGTTTATATATTAAACATCCTGTATGAAATCCAGCTATACTAACTCCATGCATTATTATCATCTAATGAATTTGATTCACCTATTGATTGAACTGAATCATTTATTATAATGCTAAATTATAATGAAAAAAATGTCTTTATAATATAATACTAATTTTGTATTTTTACTTAAAGAGATGAACCGGTGAATTTTGTGAGTATATTATAAATATTACCAAAGGTTTTTTCCAACCCACTTTGAAAATTATTTTTTTATTGTTTGTTATACTTTAATTTCTTAACAGATTTTAAAGATTTTTTTCTATTTGAAACAATATACCTACAGATAAGTCCCGAAATATTTTTTTTTGAAATATCGATACTTCCATTAATAATTAATTACTATTTTTTTACCTAAATCACCTCACATAACATATTACATTTAGTATTTTTATTAATTTTCTCTCTATTTAACCTTCAAATCATAACATCATGGCACGTGTAATTGTGTAAACGATCGGCATTGTGTTTTATAGAATAGCTGGTTTAGTCAAGATCTTAACTATGTTTATTAATAATATTTTCAACGGTTTGAAGAGTAGGAATCATCACCTATAGGTGTAGGGACAAAACTATCGAGCATCTATATATTGGTATACAAAAGCAAAAGATCACTCACTCATCACTAAATCTCAAAAACTACAAATGCTATGAGTTTCAAATTTTGCCGGGGCGTTCTTTTTAACCGACTTCGAAAAAGAAAGAAGTTCTATGTTTGACTGTATGTATTTTTTTATGTTTGTTCATCGATTTTTCCGCTGTTTGTAGACCAATTTGCAATTTTTTTTTGTTCAAAAGGGTATACTTTCATTGTGGTCCCATTGTCATCAAGTCAGGATCTGAGGATGGGATCCTGAAGAAATCGAGGGATCAATTCAAATATTATAAGCACACCTATACCGATTTAGGTATTTTTGAAAGCAACTCGGGCATTTGCTCACGAAAAGCCACATTCGATGAGGTGGAGCTGATGTGCCAGTACCTAAATAACACGTAAAAGGTTTTACCTGGCTTCGACTTCAAAATGAGGTACAAATATTTATTTTTTACTTTTTATTTTACTTGTTTCGGTTTCGAAGTCGGTTTGTTTTTTTTTTCAAAAAAGTTTTATTAGAAAGTATTTTGCAAAATTCGACCCTTAAGGTTAAAACGGGTGCATGGGGGGGATGTTTGTATGAAAGTCCTATGTTAAGCGTGCGTAAAACCGCGAGAGGATGCTAATATATTATATATCCTTGTTTTTCAATTTATAATTTTCTTTATTACGTAAGTTATAAAATAAATAAACAATTTTAACTAAAGGAAGATGATTTAAATAAAAAAAAATAAAGATAGACAATCACTAAACACGCCCTCGTTGCACAAATGTTGGTCCAAAAAAATTTTTATTTCCTTTGATGACATGCACGATGTCACGCATTGCAAACGAAAAAAATATGTATATAAATAATTCCAGTGCAAAGAATTTTCTACACTAGGTGTACCACAAAGCGCTAAAACAAAGAACACGAACGATTAAACTGAACAAACGAGCAAAGTTGCCGCCTCGTCAGCGCGCACCGTCTAGTGATATACAGCGCGGTCTCTGAGGGCGGGCCCTGGGCACTGGGTATGGGCGAGAGCGTTTAACGGAGAAGTGGATTTTTCTTTGGTGCATTTTTAATAGTACATGTGTATAATCAAGATATTTAGAGTTTGTAATCGAAGTATTCTGAAGATGTGGAGTATCATATTATAAGATCCTAAAAGATAAATATACAAAGAAAAGTATATTGTATTCTTGCTCCAAAACGAAACACATTAAAGTTAAAAAGAATAATAAAATGAGGAAATAACAAAAATTCCTTACACAATAATCGAAAAAAAGTCACCACAATCTTGCATCGCCTTTTAAAACTCATTAACACATTTTTGCTTTGATTTGCATAACATTCAGTAGTATTATTCTAAATAGCTACAATTATAATCAATCAAGTAATCATTAAGCAATAATGAAAAAGAGATTAAGAATTTATCAATTTTGTAATTCTTTAATGAAGAATTACAAAAACGCTCCCGCTTACGCGTCCGCTTTTACATTTAATGTGTGTGAAGTTTTTGAATTTTATGACATGTATGTCACGTCACATGCTGAATCAGAAAGCTGTACAGCATTTACGTAAATTAATGCTAACTTTAGGACGAAGCACGTTCGATGTTTTAACGAAAAGGAGATGCGTCAAATCAATGCAACTATTGATAAACTGATAATTATTTTACCTTATCATCAATTGAATCAAAATTTTACTGAACAACTTTTGTATGGCAAACTTTTGTATTCAGTATTTTATTTCATCGTTTGTGCTATGTGATACAGTTTAATATGTTCTATTGCGATGGACAAAAACGTACTCCAAATATTGTTCCTCTTCTACCCAAGACTGTGTTCCGAAATGCTTTTCTCTAGCTAAGATAGAGCCTAGCTGTAGGCTACTGACTACAGCTCGTTTACGGGCTGACTCGACCAGGTAAGTATCCTACTCTCACAGAAGATCGGCATAAAGTAGCCAGTATAGTTGAATTCCGCGCGATGAGTGAGAGAGCCGGCAGCCCATTAATTTATTTACTTCCTGTTCTCCTATAACCCTTTTAAACTGAAAACATATTTGTCTCCTCTGGTACTGCAAATTTCCATAGAGGGTGGTGATCACTCAACATCAGGTGAACCTTCTTGTTGTTTTCCAGCTATGTTTTATACAGGCTGCTCCTCGCAATTTCACTCGCATTTATGGTTACTACTTCGCTTCTCTACGTCGTAACGTGATGTAAAATATCATATAACATTCCTTAACAAACAGGATATGTAATCCAAAAAGATTTTTTTTCGGAGCTTCATAGATTACCACTTATATATAAACTTATTTCTTCTTTATAATATTAGTGTTGACTGCCCCTCGTGGCTAAAAACTTTGTAGTAAACCGAATCACCACGGATTCAGAATGTGGTTTCTACCAAGAAGAATCGCCAAGAAACTTTATAGTTTTATTACAATATAAAAATAAAATCATAACCTCTAAGTGTGCCGCTGCTGGACAATGGCCTCCTCTTCTATTGAGGAGAAGGTTTAGAGCTCAATCTACCACTCTGCTCTACTGCGAGTTGGCGGATATACATGTGTCAGAATTTCTTCCGGCACATGCAGGTTTCCTCACGATGTTTCCCTTCACCGCCACGCTCGATATGAATTTAAACACAAATTGAATACTTGAAAACTCAACGGTGTTTGCTAGGTTTGCACACGCTATCATCGAGTTAAAGTCGACGTGTTCTAACCATTAGGCCATATCGGCTCTTCATTAATATTAATTACGAATATTATAAATGTGAAAGTAGCTCTGTTGCAAACTAACTCTAGACGTTATTATATATATATGTTTGTTTGGTATGTTTTTTGTATATTTATATGTAGTTTACAAAAAAACTTGCACGATGCGGCCGTGGTAGCCGGGATTTGAACCCGCGATCATCGGTTGAGATCAAGGTGTTCTAACCACTAGACCATCTTTTAAAGTATATCTATTATTATTTCTATAAAATAAATGAAGTTACGGAATCTACTTCATACGCGTATAAAGTAAATAACAAAATGAGAGTTAACTAATACTATGACAAAAATCATAGTTTGAATTATTTGCTATTTTGTTATAAATGTAAAAAGGGCTCTGTTTTCATCAAAAAAATTATTTGAAAGTGCATTATTGGTTACATTAGTTGGAAGAAATTATATCGCTCAAATGGTCACCTCCCGAATTAATGCATAATTGCGCTCGTTTAACGTATTTTTAATTTTTGCTCGCAAAAATTTGGCTTCAAATTGGGGATTTCTTCTTCAATGTTAACTTTTAAGTCTTCGTGATCAAGGTCGAGATCCATGGCTTAATGCTAATTCATCTATACATATAAAATTACTTGTCCTGACCGATTCATCAATGCAGAGGCTAAACCGCTGGGGTTACAAACTTGCAATTTTGGCTGTAGGTGCCTTTTAGGGTGTAAGCATCCACTAAGAAAGGGTTTTTTGATTTTCCAACCCTAAGAGGGTTAAAAAGGGTAAAAATACTTGTATGGAAAATCTTATTCCGTGGTCATATTAACTTAAAATTTAATACACATACTTCTGGATGATAGTAATGAAATTTATAAAATGCATGAATATCATCCCCTATTTAACTACAAGGGGTTGGTAAAGTTTGTATGGACAACATATATTTTTTGGCCGATTATCCTTAAACTTAGCGTAAATATGCCTTAGAGTGAATAAATAAATATCTATATCCTCGAATTCAAAAATCATCCTTATAACTCAAACTCAAAATATACTTTATTCAAATGGGCTTTAACAGCACTTTCGAATCGTCAAATTACATGTCATATTTTCATTTTTGATTTTATAAAGCTACCACCGGTTCGGAATGTAGTCTCTACCGAGAAGAACCGGCAAGAAACTCGATAGTAACTCTTTTAAAATCATTTATACATAATGTATTTTTATTACATTTTAATTATGTTATCCGGATAGAAAATCAACGCTTATCAAATCCACGCCTCTTTGTCGTCAAAATATTCTTGTATGGTGTAATATGCTTTATTTATTAAAGATTTTTTAACGTAGGCTTTAAACTTATTAAGTGGCAAATGTAAAACTGTTTGCGGGATTTTATTATAGATGCGAATACCAAACCCCAGAAACGATGAACTGACGACGAAAGTTCGGTATGAAAAGTTTATTTTTTCTTCTAGTGTTTACACAACTATAATTGTGCTAGGGGGTATTAAAATATACGTGGACAAAGCCGCGAGAGACTGCTAGTTTACTATATATCTTCATCATAAATCTCAGAACACACGGACATTTAGCGCCATCTGCCAAAATTGCGTCCAATTCAAACTATGACATTACTTTTTCGCCACCCCGTATGTTTATACAGGGTGTATAAGTTTTTATACTCAAATAATATCAAAGAATGCTGCCGGTAACTCGTAACCATGCGACATATCTGTACGTCGGAAGTCATAAAGCTAATATATGTGTGCACATTCAGAATATCTCAGTAACAAGAATAGCGCCTTCACCTCGAGATGTTTAAGCAACGCGTTTGACGTGAAACTCTTAAAACTTTGTCATTTTACTTCGTGTTGCTAGTTTTTTTTCTTTAAACGTTTTTTGTAAAGAAAAGGTGTTTTTAGGACAGTTCATATGCAGGCCCACCACATATGGATGCTGATAAGCAATAATATTTCAACCCACAAAAAGTCAAATTCGAAGATATTGATGTATTTGATACTGCATCACCTATTTAACATTATTGAAAAAAAAATAAGTTATATATAGTAAATAAATACGGAGAAAATTTTCTTAATTAATTGTTTCGAATTTCAAGTGCATTCTATATTTAGAATTTATACAATAATCTCAAATATTTGCAAACCTTTTTATTAGATAATATATTCAATATATCAGTCTGATTTTAATTCATTATACCTTTTATTAAAAAATAAAAGAAAAGATTGATATCTTAAGAATAGGTTTGACATCTTTAGACACCATTTTCTCAAAATGATGTCCGTGTGGCTTGACACAGTATTGCTTATCAGCGTCCATATTTGCCCGTATGAGAAACTAAATAAGCCGTTCAGTCAAAATAGACCACAATTACCAAACAGACCTTTAATTTACAAGAACTAAAAATATTAAATATTGAAATAGATAAAGTACAGATGCATTGCCAACTTAAAAAGGTGTCTGTGTATAACTATTTAATGTTATAATTCTGTTTTTTTTTTTGCCCAGCAGTGGGATCTTTACAGATAATAAACATTTTTTTACTTTTATCAAAAACGTTAAAGTCGTTCTTAATAGTATTTAATGTTAGATCTTCTTAGAATTAAATTGATTTAGGTTATTGAATAATTCATAATATGATAACATAAAGTCATACCTTTACATAATACATGCAAATGCACCGATTTAGTATACATAGGTACTTTAGTATCGATGTCTAGAACTATTAATTATCAGTAAAATCTTATTAGTACATTTTGCTCAATGTGCGTTCAATCAGCACCAACTCATAATAATCTATTCCCTATAAGTTTTTGTTATATGCACAAAATTATATGCAAAGTGTTTAAAATATCTATTCGAAAATCTTATACATTTTCACTGGAAATGTAAAAAAGATACCTTTACGAGGATTAATTATAACGTCCGACGTTTCGCTAATTGCTAAAAAAATTTAATGTGTATATTTTTGGATTTTCTAGTCTATAATAAAATTGAAATTCTTTTTGCGTTACATAGACCATTCAATGAGCAAGATTATACACTATATTACATAACGCTACGACTCTTAGAAGCGAATCAGTAACCATTAACGCGTGTGAAAGCACTAGAGACTTATACCTATATACTTATGCTTTATATATTGATGAAATAAAATATAATCCTGGGGATGATAATGGATAGCACGTTTTAACCGACTTCAAAAAAGAAGAAGTTACTCAATTCCTACTGTTATTTTTAAATGTTTTTTACCTCAGAGTTACGACATGAGAACACACATTTTCTATGAGAGCACCACATTCTCTCAGAAAATCGACACGAAAATGCTTATATAGATGCGATTAAAAGAGCCATTGTTCGTTTCTGAAAGCCAGAAGCCTCCTCAGAACTCCTTTACCCATTTCCTTCCTTACTTCCCTTACTCCTTCATTCCTATTACTTTTTAAGCTGGTAACATTTGCAGCACCAGAGACTTCAAAAGTTGTAGAAAATTTTATTAGGCATTTTAGTTTATTTCTACCTATTAATTTAGTTTTTGAACTCGGTTCCTTTTATTAAAAAAAATATGTGGTTACAATTTCGCTACAATGAGTCGTAGCGAGGAAGCGGGTTGAGCAATGCAAAAATATTTTTTTAAATAAAATCAGTAGTCTCAGAGTTTACCCCCTCCCTACAAACAAACTTACAAACATATTTTACCTCTTTATAATATTAATATAAATATTTTTTTAAACAAAGCAACGCGATGAAAACAATAATATGATACCGGCCAAAATACAATAGAAAATCGAAGACATTTCCTGTGTATTAACCGGATTAGGCGGCGGTTTACGCTTGAATTAACCGGATCGAACCGGTAACGACTGGCTCATTACACTGGTAGGTGTAATCCTATATAATTCGAGTTATGTAGGAGATAAAAAGTGATCACTATAATGTCTCATATTATATACAAAATTCTGTTACATAGACTGTTATATTTTATTAATTTAGTGAACTATATTTTTAACAACTAATATAGTGTTAATAATGTAAAAATATACAACACGAATACCCGAACTTAGTATGTATTTTGCTTTTGAAAAATACATAATATCGTTTAAATTAGATGAAATACTTATTCTAATTATTTTGATCCGAAAACCGAACAACAGAACCGATTTTGATGAAAATAAATACGAATTTGTAGCCAAAAATGTGATGTCAACAGATGTCAGGGCTGCGAATATCCATGAGCAGTGGTGATCACTTAACATTAAGTGTCCCGCCTGGTCGTTTGCCAGCAATAAAAAATGCAGAATTAAATAAGCAAACGTTTGCGAACGTATCCTATATTCTACATAAACTAACAATTTGTGTCCTTCATACAAACGAACTAATCTAAATTCATTAGCGGTTGGCGCGTCTAAATATTTGAATAATTTGATTTCTCTTTGTTCTATATAACCGTGAATTACAGAGCGCGGACGGTGGCCATAATTAGAAGGGACAGTCGAATGACAAGGGTCTGGTGGCGTGGATCCTTCAAAAACGGATACGGTAAGAAATTTTGGTGAAACGGAATTTAAACTAGGTCCTCTACCTAAATAAGCGTGTACTGTGAATTCGCTCGATAATAATGAAAAACTCGTTAAATGGCTTGTGATACTTGAAAATTATCGTTTAAATTTTTAGACTATTATGATCGTCGTCCAGTAATTTTGATCACGCATCAGCAACAGTGTTGTGAATTTCGTAATGTCAAAAGTAATTAACACGCGCGTTTAAATCAGCAATGTAATAATGTCAAAATATCGCTAACACAAAATGTTTTTGTACACATGTGAGTTACACATTAGGACACAAAATGTGGCATGTTTTGATACGAATTACATAAGTAGCCTCAGTTCAAAATGATTTTATTCGAAATATCGAAATGTATAAAAATCTGTATAAATCAGAAAAATATTTTCCATAATATGTAATCGTATATGTTATCTAATACTATATAATATTATATAATAATATATATATCTATACTAATATGATAAAGCTGAAGAGTTTGTTTGTTTCTTTGTTTAATCTCAGGAACTACTACTTCGAATTGAAAAATTATTTTTGTGTTAGATAGACTATTTATTATTATTTAGGCAGGCTATAGGCGATTTTACATCACGCTACGATTCATAGGAGCGAAGCAGTAACCATAAACGCCAGTGAAATTGCAAGGGACAGCTATTATATATTCCAGATATATTTGAGATATTATAGACGAGATCTTTTGGAGTAATTAAGAAGCAGTACAATAAAAGAAAGAAAATAACACATTTAATTCATTAAAGGGCACCGGGCGGGAGATGCTGTGAAAACGTTGAGCAGAGCAAAGAAGCGGACAAAATAATCGTCTCTTATTTGAAATGATATCTTTGTGTTGTTTGTATACGAATTGTGTAAAAAATTTACCCGAAATTTGCTCGTGTCATTGATCTCGCTGGTAATATTATGGTTCTTCGTCTAGAGAATCAAAATTACAATTCATCAGGGAAATGCAACAGGCAATCTCACCAAGATCCCCCAAAGCGATCACGATTCGTTTTTATCAGAAAAAATATTTATCAGTAACCTAATGTTTTACGGAAATATAATATAAGGGACGTCATTAATAAAAAAATACAAAGTTAAAATTCCATCCGAATTTTTAAATTGTCAGTCTTTATAACATTCGCTTGTATCCAGAACACCTATTTTTTTAAATGATGCAATCCCAATAATAATTAATAACTATATATGTATTCATACTAATATTATAACGCTAAAGAGTTTGTTTGTTTGTTTGTTTGACCGCACAAATCTAAGGTACTACTGGTCAAAATTGAAAAATTCTTTTTGTGGTAGATAGTTTTTTCATTGAGGCAGGCTATAGGCTATATTACATCACGCTACGACTGTAGGAGCGAATCAGTGACCATAAACGCGAGCTCTAGTATTAGTATAGATTACATAAAATAAATAAATGAAAGTTTCCTAAAGTACCAAGCTCATAGACCAGCGTGCAAGAAATACCTTTTATTTTTCAGTACAAAATATTTCAAAAACCAATTTCATATCTCTCTCTGCGCTATTTTCGCGGAGAACTTATGATACCTATACATCAAGAGGTCGAGACGGCGTTATGGTAATAACCGTACATAAATCCACAAATATTACGATTACAATTTTACATAGAAAATCTTGAAAGGAGTTATTTAGAAAAAAGGTTTTGTAATTGGACAGATCGAACTTTTATTGTTTCGCGGTTTAATTTCTTTGTAACGTAAAAACAAACCTGATATAACTTTTTGTGGGGACGAGACTTTAAAAAAAATAAACTGACATTTAAAACAAAGTACGTAATTACGTGAATGATAAACTTATTCCAGTTATTTTGATTTTAAAACCAAATTTTAAAACCGATTTCGATGAAAATTCTATGAGACCAATTAGAAGGCATAAATCTTCCAAACAAAAAAAGGTCCAACCGTTTTCAAGTTAACATCAAAAAAGTCACTGACGACTAAAAAACCTCCTTCTTTTTGTAAGTCATAAAAAAAATATTTTACATCTAAAATTTTATTAATTATCTCTAATAAAGATTAATTTAGCAGAAATTTAATAATTAACTTTAATTTATTACATTGTTTTCTATTTTAAAGTAGTTTTGACTAAACTTGAGGATTTTATTTAATTAAAATTCATTTTATTTTTAATTGCACGTCTTTCTTAGCTCTCTGTAATAGTACTTATCAGTGGTTTACAAAACTTAATTCTTGTACAAAGTTCGAGATCGAGAAAGGTCAAAGACATTATGTATAAGTTTTTAGCGCTTAATAAAATGGAAAATACTATTTGCTGTGTTTTGCCTTTGATTAAATTTCGATATTCACAGTTTCAATGAGATGTTGCAAATTACGCCAATATTTCAAGGAGTTACTAAAAGGTACATAATAAATATTGGAACAAAGGAGACAGCATATCCTTTGCAATTAACGCAAAATATTTGGACGCTGATAAGCAATACTGTGTCAAGCGACACGGAGTTAACTTTGAGAAAATGCCATCTATGATGTCTAACATTTTTTTAACAAATTTGTTTGAAGAAATATATATCTTCTTTGTCTATTTTGATAAAAGGCATAATGATTTTAAAATTGATTGGTAAAATAAAAAGTTTTATGTAATAATACGTTTTTCAAATATATTAGGTTACTGCATATTGCAATCTTGAGCACACTTCAATATTCGAAACATTAAATTAAGAAACTTCTTTCCGTACTTATTTAGTTTAGATGAATTGAAAAATTATATAATAAATACATGGTGTATTATAAGAATATATCAATATCTCCTGATTAGACTTTTTGTGGGTTGACACGTTATTGCTTATCAGCCTCCATTTATATACAATGATATAAAACTATTAAATAGCACATTTTTATGAAAGGAGTTTCCTTGGCGGGTTTTAGTTATTCCTATTTTCTTGACAAACAACTCATGAACAATGTTATCGCGAATTTATATACATACTAGCAGGTCCACACAGCTTCTCCCGTGTATACTTGTTTAATACTTTTGATACCTAACAAACTTTTAAGTCTCTTTTTAATCTCTTAGGGGACGGATTTTCAAAAATCCTTTCTTAGTGCACACATACAATATTTAAGGATTTGTGCGAAATTTCACGTTTCTACACCCAGCGGTTTTGGTTCTGCGTTGATCGATCAGTCAGTGAATATGTCAGCTAGGAGTTTTGATTTTTATATATAGAGACATTCATTGTGAATTGAAGTTTACTAGAAATGTTTTGTAATCTGATCAGCGAAAACTCCCTCATAAACCGCGAGGGACTAGTATTTTATGATTTACTAACTGACTCTAGCGGTTTTATTCTCAATTATGGTGACTATTTCGCTCCTATGAGTCATAGTGTTACCTAATACAGCCTATAACCTACCTCAATAAACGGTTTATAGGTCTATATATAACTCAAAAATTATTTTTCAAATCGGACCAGCAGTTTCAGAGACTACTCCTTACATAAAAACTTATAATCAAATTGTAGCTCTTTATAATATTAGTATAGATTCTTATTTTTCTAACAGTGCTATCATTGAAATATGCTTTTCCAGACGATTTTAAATTAACATTAATAAAGGTTCAGACATCGTTCGTCCATTATTTGTATAGATTTTCATGTGAATAAATCTCTAAAGGTTTGTAGACGCTATTAAAATACAAAGAGGTTTTATCATACGAATGAATAATGTAAGGACCTCACCCGTTTCAATTTAATCAGTGCGAAAGGTGTGAACAACCTTTTCAAACAATACCTGTGGAATGAGACTAAATAAATCAAATGAGGTTGTCGGTTTTATGGGAAAATACTATTCGGCGATCCATTTTTGATGACGTCTATGTGGGTAGGTGCAGGCGGCTCTGTTCGTTCAAAATTGAAATTTATTTTGATACCAAATGTTTTTTTACATAATCCATAGAACTTTGTTATGGATATATAATTATTAATATGTTTTTTTTTTGTTTTCGCAGGGGAAATCTTCTAAAAGATACCCGATTCCTGGGGGGAGATTGGGTTATGTGGCGATTTGTACCCACTAAAAACTGCGATGGTCTTTCTTAGCACGAAAATGGGAAGGGCTTGGGATCGCTTGCGCATGCGCATCCACTGCTTTTCCCGTGAAAAGCTTCGATTGTGGCTGGCGGAGCTTGTCGCATACTATAGTGTCTAAATATCATAATCGATAAACTACCTCAAATAATCCTAAAGGAACAGAATAAAAATCATTTATTTGTGTATAATATGAAATACTTTTTGTTTTCCAAGCGAATAATTCCTCAGTCATTACGTAAACCGAAGCAAATTGATCTATTTTCGAAAAAAGGCACGTTCTTATTAAAAAAAACTATGCTCAATCAGCCGGCATCATATTGATGGGAACAAAAAGGCAAAATGTAAGAAAAAATATATTCTTTTCACGCAAATTAACCCATTAAACGCCGTCGTACTCGTTTGAGTACAGTTCGTTTTATAAATTAGCTATTACGTACGGACGATTCAATAAGTTTGTGACCGCTGTAGTCGTGCGAGTACACCCTTCTAAAACTATCCATAATAGGAAAACACTTCTGTTTCCTTTTGTATTTAAATATGTCACTAATAATTTAAAAAATAAAATATTTGGGTTTAAAATGCTGCTAGAGTCATAATGGCGCTTAATGGGTTAAGCATAAACACATTGATATAAACGTTCTCGCAAATTATTTACAGCCTCATCGGTGTTTTTTCTAGCTTTGGTGCAGCAATTCGTGAGTTTCTCGCAGGACTGTTCGTTGTGTCGCCTCGCGTTCGTCAGACTGAGGTCCAGTTCGTATCCTAATGAAATCGCTGCTTTGGATAGTTCTTTGAGAGGTACCGTTGCGTTTGACCTTAAAAATATCATCCAACCTTATATTTAAACAAATAGGCGAGAATTACACTTTTAAGTGCTCTCAGATTTTTACAAAGATTTACATAAGTTAAAAGAAATTATAAGTCATTTGTTGTTTTATCACGCAGTACTGATGTTAAATGAAATTCAGAAAGATCATAGATATAGATAACACATTATGTTATACTAATTGTGCTCGCGATTTCATTCGCGTTAATGTGATGAAAAATTATATTTATATCGATACCTCCCACGTAAGTTATTGTAACCCCAAAATTACAATTTTACAGTAGAGCACTTTTAATCCGTTTTAGTTTGAAAGTTACAACAAAATACACCATTTTTCAGGTGTATTTTGTTGTAACTTTCTTTGAAAAAAAAAAAGATTTTTGGTATTTTTTTACTTTGAATGCATTAAACAATGCAAATTCGTGTAGTATTCAGTAAAAACGCTAACGGCAATTTTGTGGCTTACAATAACTTACGTGGGAGGTATCGATATATTGTTTACCTTCCCTAATTAAAATCACTATTTCATTGCTTTCAATTTTTTTTTCGTGAAACATTTTTTTATTGATTAATTAAAATGTATATATAAATATTTGCTTTATAAAAATAGCCTAAGTTACTCCTTATAACATTAGCTAACTGTGAGTAAGAGTCTCGTCAAAATCGGTCCAGCCGTTGCAGAGATTAGACAAACAAAATTTTTGAAATAAATAAATTAAACTTAAAAATCAAAATACGCAACGTTTTTACAAACAATTATACAAATTATTATAATTTAAAAACCAAACTACTAAACAAGTTTTAGTAAAAATTCAATGGGACCAATACGAATTTTAAAAATTGGTTAGTAATGACAGAGTTCTGACGTAACAAACATTAAAATAATAATTATAATAAAATTAATTGCGAACGAAACTTTTTTTCACATGACAGACCCATTAGCGCAGTGGTTACTGCAACTGACTCAAACGCTAACGGTCACGGGTTCAATCCCCGCTCACGACAAACGTCTATATTTTCCATACGGATGTTTGTCGTGGATTCGGTGTTTGTGTTAATGTTGTGAGTGTTTCCGAACCCCCGACACAAGATCACGCGATCTTAATGGGGGCCGTTGAGTGTGATGCGTTTATTTATTTTGCAATCGATTGAATATAACATTAGGAAGTACATATTAAACTTTAACAAATTGTTGCGGTTGTACAACAATAAACCGAAACAAAACTTCATACACTCACTGAGACACCAGCTGCGAATTCTCCATTTTCTTACCAACTTGCGCCAATGCATTTTCTATGTGATTGCGAGTGATACCGATCATTTCCTCCGCATATTTGCCCATCTTGGATACCGAAGATCTAGCTTCTTCAGTACACTTGTAGATTACGGCAACGTGCTTGCTGGCTTGTGTTCTTGCTGCTCGACGTTCTTCGTTGCACATTTCTAAAACATTTCGTAATAGGAAACTTTTCTATCAAATACCGTTAAACTTTTATTGAGAGAGTAATGGAGGTGCTGATCGTAACAATTGTTTTATCGCCATCTGTGTCGCTTGTTCCATTACATTTAATTCTATTTATATCATAGTATGGTAGAACGTTATTGAGATGAGATCAAGAGTCTCAATAAAAATCGACATGGAGAACGTAAATTGTCAAAACTGGCGAAATGTGTCCTCTTATAGCTAGACCGATCGATGAGGTGATTTGAACTGTGAGGTGTTGTTTCAACTGTCGGTTTTAATAACTTAAGGCGAGAACAATACTTATAAATTATGCTTTCAGACTTTTATAAAGATTTACATAAGTTGTTTTTCATTACCTTTACACGTGCAAGAATTTACTGTAAGTACCTTATTTTAGACATTCACAGCTTTCATAACACCTTGTTTTCGACTTCACAAAGTAAATGTTTCCTTTCTGGGGCAAGGTATTCGTTTTTATAATAAAATCCCCCAGAAATATTTGCAGTTTTCCATAAATAGATTTAAATCATATGTTAAAAAGTCTCTAATAGCTAAAGCATATTACTCTATACAAGATTACGTTGACGATAAAGATGCGTGGGCTTAGTATATGCTGAATTTCGTACAGGATAAATAATCAATTTGTAATCATAAACTGTGTTGTGATGTATTGACAATATTTTAAAAGAGTAACTATCGAGTTTCTTGCCGGTTCTTCTCGGTAGAATCTACGTTCCAAACCGGTGGTAGCTTCATTATTTGATGTATTTTTTTTTTGTTTTTTCATGTATTGACGATTCAAAAGTGCTCGTGAGAGCCTACTTGAATAAAGTATTTTTTTGATTTGATTTGATTTGATTTTCGTAATTACTAACAACGTATGTGTTACCAGGTTACAGAGTTGTTTTATATTAAATACGAGAGTAAAACTAACAAATGTAATCCTCGCCAAAGTCTTGTTGTCAATAATCACACAACTTATAATTTTGCTCGTTGATTGAATAGTTCCATCGAGTGACTCTCACATCATACGTGAATCAAAGTTATCGCATACTTATGCTGAGTATTTTATAATGTTATGGTAGAGTACATATCATGGTGCGTAACTAACGACTAAAAACATCAGCAAAAAAATCTCTACACAATGTCTACACTACAATCGATATAAATGGAATACAAGTATATTATAATAATATAAGTATATAATATCAATTTTGTTATCAGATTATTTTTTTATCATTCTTACAGTCTATATACATAATGGTTGAGTAAATGGTAAAAAGCCTCCTCTCTTATTAAGAGGAAGGTGTAGGAGTTTAATCCACCACGCTGCTTTACTGCGGGTTGACGGATTGTACAATATACACCTCTCAAAATATCTCCCGGCACATGCAGGTTTCCTCACGATATTTTCTTTCACCGGCAAAATAACGAGATTAATATGGCATACATTTAGTACTTGAAAACTCAGTTCTAGCCGGAGTTTGGTGCCGCGATCATCGTTTGCGATCGACGGTTAACACAACCACTAGGTTATCTCAGTTCTTCACATAACCGTTGACATTTCAAAAATACTTTTGAATCCAAGATATTAAATAAACAATTATAATAAGATTGATCGCACTAACCCAAAACGTTTGGTCTCTGACCTTCGCGATCTATTACGGGTACACCAGAATCACTTTGGGTTCGAATAATCCTACCCAGGATTAACGATTATTTCACCCTAATGAATAATGAAAAGAAGCGATCCCTACCCTCGATGCATGGTGTGAGAAAAGTAATCTATATAAAGGGATCATGGTGTATCGCTAAATCTCTCTGCTAACAGCTTTGCTCATCGTAAGAATCAAACTTGGATGTATTTACGAGTAAAGTCTAATATCAAGTTGTTAAGACGGATGTAGAAGTTATAAGCAGGGCCCTCTTTCCCACTTTCTAGGGCCCCACAATCGATGGGAGCCCATAATTGCTATTAGAATGAAAATTTGAAGAATATCTCTTTTTCCTATTCCACGAATATAGATTATTATCTGTGAATATAATACGTCTATTAATCGAACGAGACAGTAAAGCAATAAACATAACATTTAACTATTTCAAAAAATTTGCCTATTGACTCTTTATACCTATTTTAAGAAAATAGTCTTCTGGCAAATTATAGGGGCCCTATTTTCCTAATGTGCCCAGTGTCTACAATAGTTTAACACTAGAAAGACTGAAACTCAGTATACACTAGAAAGAAATAAAGGGGGGGGGGAGGGTAACAGCAGTTATAACGCATTTATATTTTGTACAAAAAAATCACGAAATTCTAGGAATTGTGGCCTTATATACGTAATTGTTTCTCTAATTGAAATTAAAAAGCAGTCAAATTGACTTTCTTGGGCAATCTAGTATTAAGGACGCTCTTGGTCATAAGTCATGTTAGGTAACTATTTCGCCCTAATATTTACGTATAAAACACAGTCGCTTCTTGCCGTCTGTGCGGGTCGTTAGTTATCAATAGTCTATTTTTCTTTTCTTGTCTTATTTTGCAGACCAATATGGCGTATTTCTAGCCACATATAAGAATTAAATAAGAATTTATCGATAGATTGATTGAACTGAATTATTTTTACAATGCGATATTATAATGAAAAAAAATATTTAAAAAATTCGTGATTTTCGATCGGGGTATTGTTACCAAATAAAGCCGAGCAAAGAAAAATAACTATATATTAATATTATAAAGGTGCTGAAATTTCTTTATAAGTTTGTCTGTGGGGAGTAATGTCTGAAACTACTGATCTGATTTGAAAAATTCTTTTTGCGTTGGATGGGGAATCAATTGAGAAAGGTTAAGAGTTATATTGCATCACGCTACAACACATAGAAGCAGTAACCATAAAGGCAAGTGAAACCTTGAGGGGTAGCTAGTGTTAATACAATACGACGTAACGAATTTCTTATATACGAAGTAAACACCACTGAATCTATATCAAAAAAAGTATGGTATCATTTGAAAGATACATTTGTTATCGCCATCATAAAATCGTAAGACTTGCAGCCACGTGATTAACACAGGTGTATATTGGCATTACTTTTTGTTTCTATACCGTCGCTATACCGGAGATTTCTTGGGGGGGAATTGCCAAAGCAACACATTCGAGTGATCGTACTGTAGTAGTGACGACGTATCTTTATAAGTGTCAGTGAGTGATCTTGACTTGGTATGCTTTGGATTGCAAATTAAGATTATGTAACGTATCAGACTAAAGTCATTTTTGGAATGTTAAATTGATATTAGAAAATATATTGTTGTATATGTAGTCAATAATTGAAAATATAAACATTATGGAATTGTATACGTGTATTATCTTTACTAAGATCTACCTCCATTCCTACACATTATTCTAGGTGGTCATATGTATGTGTATTATAAAAGAAAACCCACATTAACGAGGACAAAGCCGCGAGCAAATGTTAGTTAAAAAAATATAATCTAAGTTCTAATTTTACTAAAAATTTCTACCTACAAACGACTCGAAAACTAATATCAACAAAATAGCAATAAAATTCCTTTCAATTAATTACTGCGTTATCTTTTATGCATCGTAATAAAATTTTAACAATGGCTGATGGCATCTAAAATGATTATTGTTTACGAATATTATTTTTAACTAACTTTAGCTCGCGACTTCGCTTGCAATAATAGATTTTGTTATGCTGGACAACATTTAAAAGAATTTTTCTCTCTGTCCGGTACGTCACTCACGCTACCTACTAGAAATTAATTGTATATAAAGACTCCACAGGAAAAACAATGAATGTCAAAAAAATATTAGTAAGAGAAAAGCAATTTTACTGGTTTCAAAGTATGTATTATACAAACATATTCTTTAACGCCACTTAAAAATATACTTTAGTTTTACGTTTTAATAATTATTGCAAAATGTCTGAAAAACTTCCATAAGTTCCTGTTACTTGCGATGGATAAACAGATAGAAATTAAACTATTGCAGCGGGCTGCAATGGTTTTTCCCAGTTCTGATTAATGTATAAAAATAATACACCAATAAACCAATAGATGGCATTAAAGAGTCAGTTTTACAAAAGAGTAACTTTTGTTGTTTTTACCGTGGAGTGGAAAGAATATGTATCTTCTGGGAAACGCAAACATTAAGTTAACTAAGCTTAATCGCAATCAGCGAAGAAGATAGAGTCTATTTCCCAAAACATATTATTATCACTTGTTAAAAAAAGAATAATTTTTGTAATTTTGTAATAAAAAATTTATAAAGATAAATAATATAATATTTATAATTTATAAACAACAAACAAGAAATAATTTGTACATATAAGATAACAATTATATGTATTTTTTTAAAATATAATCTGTTTATATATCAAGCTAAATTATTTATGTATTTGAGCGTTATGTTATATTTACTGCTCTAAATCTTGGGTTAACTCACATTATAGTTTTTATGTTTGAAATACAATGAAATTTTAAGTATAAGTAGCAAAAACAATTAAGCAAACAAAGCATTTGACATTGCTTATTGCAAACCTTCGGATATTTTATTAGTTTTTTAAACGACTTCAAAAAGAGTAGGTTTTTAAATTCGTAGTGCTTTTTTAATGTTTGTTAAACCTCAGAACTTCTTCATTTCTTAACCGATTCATATTTTATATATAAAAGGATATAATTTTAGATTGGTCCCGCTTTCAGCTAAATCTGTTAAGTAGTTTCGTTTAAAAATTGAAATAAGTGTGTCGTCCACGTAAAGGATATTGCTTATTTTGCTTATGAATTCGGTTGTTTTTTTTTAATTTTAATTATTAGGACAAGGTACTTTATTTGTATTTTTAAAACCGTCTATTCCAACGATGTCTTGGAAAAAAATCATAATGATTTTCCTGCTCCGAACTCATCAATCACCGTTAAAATTATTCACAGAGGAACGACTCTGCTTCAGCATAATTAAGTAGTTTGTTTATCTGGTTTAAATACTTTACTGAATAAAAAAGTATAACGATACAAAAATTCGCTCACCGAATATAAAGCTATTAATTCGAAATGATAGCAAAAAATCCGGCCTTGAAGGACCAATATCCTTGAATTGCGGTCTTAGATACTTTGATCATTATTCTTTACAAGATAATTGATAAAGATGCTTGGATCTAGTATAAGCTGGATTCATACAGGGTATTTAATAAATTTGTAACTCTTAAATGTGTCCAATCAAAAACATAAATATAAAATGAGAGCCAAGTTCAATATTATGATAAATGCCCTGGTTGACTTCAACGACAAAAGAAGTGAGATCTAAATGATCAAGTTCAAAGGTCAGTCCTGAAATTTATTTATAAATAACAGTATAATGTATTGTAGCCTAAGGTCTGTCTTGGCTAGTTTTTACAAATGCTTTGATTAATCAAGCAATAAATTTTAAATACTATTTCATGTTTTATTAATGATAATGTATGATCTACTTTCTAGGGTAACTTGCAGTTTAGCATTTGTATTGATTATAATGCGATAGGTACACAATTATTACGTGATCAATCTTTCACACGTCTATTTCTAATTGATCGATGAACAAATAACACAGTAGGCATACAAAAGCTTTGTTAATAGACACCGGATACAGCCACGCGACTTTGTCTGCGTAGCAACTTTCATTCTCTATAAAATGCTCTTCAAGATTTATTGTTATGTTTTTCTTTGAGGTCTAATCTATGCATATAGCCAAAATTGATTTTACAGCTTAGGTTTGAAAATGTAACAAACAAACAAACGGAGATACTTTCACATTTATATTATTATATCAATGGTTTCAATAAAATCTGAAGAAAATTTTCAATAAAAGCTGGAAAACGAGCAGACGGGACACTTGGTGTTAAATGATTACCACCGCCCATGCACATTTACAATACCAGAGGAACCACGAATACGCTTAAAACGAAAAATAGAAGCAAATGGAATGAAATTAAGAAACGGAATTCGGGAGTTAGACTCTCTCCCTCACCGCACGAAACGCAGCTAATTCAGTAAGAGTGAGGTACTGCCCGGCCGACCTAGCATGTATACAAGCTGTACTCATTGGGCACCTACTAGTCATCAATTAAATGAATATATAGAACCGCTTAAAAAAGGGTTGATAGAAAGGTATATTTGAATATAATCTTGTATGAAAAATCGATATTGGTAAGCCTATTAAAGTTAGGAACAACCAGCAGCCGGGTTGAGAAACAATACATATAAGATTACATAAGTATAAGATGATATTTCTGTAAAATATATTACTTTTATTTCTTATGTATTTCTATTCAATTCAATTCAAATTTAATGGGATATTTTATAGTCACAACACACACACACACACACACACACACACACACACACACACACACACAAGCAATATATTATTAAAGACGAGCGCCTTGCCTTGTATACAACAATCTGATGTAATAATTTCATAATTCGATTTTGAAAATTTGACTGATATAATATGATATAATGATAATTAGAAGCAAGATTTTCGCAATATTTTCGGGTACCATACTATAAATAATAATAATAATAAACGCATCACACTCAACGGCCCCCATTAGGATCTCTCTCTCTCTAGGTCTTGTGTCAGGGGACGGGAAACACACCCAACACTAACACAAACACCCAGACCACGACGAATATCCGTACGACCGATACAGACGCTTACCGTGAGCGGGGATCGAACCCGCGACCATTAGCGCTTCTGTCAGTTGCCACTGCGACAACGTGTCTGTCGAATAAATAATAAAACAAATCGATAAAAACAAAAATTTCTCCTCTAAAAAACTTTAAACGAACGCCTTTGACTGCGAAAAAAACCTTATAAAACGTTACAGCGAATGTTTATTTCGAAAACACGAATGGAAAATTCGTTAGACAAATTGAATGTCACCTGGAACTTTCAAAGAGTCGGCTAACTCGGTGAGCTCCGTATAGATTCGCTGTTTCTTTTTCATCGCGACGTTTATTTCGTCCTTGATCCGTTTTAAGATTTTGTTCGTGAGCTGCTGATATGAGTTCTGGATGTTCCTGTGGTACGTGTCGAGAAACGGCGCTATAACCGTGTCCACGTATCTATTTACTTCGCTGGAAAATGTATTTTGTATTTGTGAAAATACAAAGACGATAACAATATAAAATTCTAAATATTTCTATGTACATGCTCGCTTCACCTCGCAGTTTTACCCGCATTATCTGTAGTTAAGTTATCTAAAGTTTGCTAGATTGGTTTTAGGTAGGGTTTTCAGATAAAAGTTTATCAATTCTGGTACAGTTCTACTACTTCATAAATATAGTATTGTACAACATAAAGAAACAAACAAAAATCAGAAATGTTTACTAATTTTCATAAAGCCATATATCTTTCAGCAAAAAATTAAAAAAAGTTTTAAAAAAGATGGCAATTTTGCACCTATAGGATTAATATTTATAATTTTCCTATTATTAATAAAAAAATGACTAAAAAATTTTACTGTCTTTTTCATTTTATATATTAAGTAAAGAAACAATAAATCTTAAAAAACCTTTCTGTGAAAAACTAGTAGGTTTTCGAAATCCGGGGCAATACCGGATTTCTCAGCCATCTGGCAAACCTAGCTTTAGGCGAGAATTATATTTAAACGCTGATAAACAATAAAATATGTCAACCTTCAATAAGTCGAATTCTGAGATATTGATAAATAAGTACGGAAAAAGTTACTTAAGTAAATGTTTCGAGTGTTGAAGTATTTTTCATATCTTGTAATATGCAATAATCTCATATATTTCAGTAATTTATGATTAGATAAAACTTTTCATTATACCATTCTGCTTTTAATTTTTTTATGATGTCAGTTGCTTTTTTTAAGTTGCTTATTATTTTTTATAATTCATTTTATTTTAATTAGAATGTACAATAAAGTATACTTTTATTGTTATGTATTAAGTCTACGTACCGGTTAACCAACGCCAGCCTAGACTGCCCAATATAACGTCTCTCAGACGAGCTGTTACCCCATACATGCTTGATTTTGTTCAAATGCTTTTCAACCTCAACTGGCTGGTACTGCCAGGGCGGAATTTCGAAACAAAGCCCTCCATCTTGACGTAAATGATTGCTTCTGTCCTGCTAAAAAAAATATTTTATCTATTTGATAATTTCTGTTGAATAATAATATAAATGCATAAGATAGATTATAAAACTTAATGATGTTTCCGTTTTCGGACACGTGTAGCGCTTTTGTATTATTTTTCAATTCAATTCAAATCTATGATTAATGGCTATATTATCATTCAAAGTTAATGTAGAAATGTCATGTCACCTTGTGTGACTAATAAACAATACGTGTTTATACAAAATCTAACGAATTTTATTGATATATTACCGATTGCCAATATTTTTAATCGACTTTAGAAAAGAGAAGGTTCTTAATTCGTAACGTATGTATTGTTTAATGTTTATTACCTCATAACTCCGTCATTTCTTAATCGATTTGTAAAATTATTATTTTGTTCGAAAGAGTATACTTTCATATTTATCACATACAACTTTTATCGAAATCGGTTCAGTAGTTAGGTTTTTAAATCAAAATAACTAGAATGAATATATCATCAAGGAAACAAAATTTGATATTTTGCTTTCGAAGTCGATTTATTTTAACTATGGAACCAATCTGAAAATGTACCCATTCGAATAAAAAAATATTTTTAAAATCGATTAAGAAATGACACTACCAATTGAGATCCTCGTTTTCGAAGTCGGTTGAAAATTAAAGGAAAACAATATAAAATAATAATAATACTCTTAAACTGACTCTACAATTAGTGGTGGACTGCACAGCACTCGTAACTACAATAAAAACAATAACCACTACAATATTTTTCGAGAACATACTTATCTATACAATAAAAACTAAAAAAATAATAGTTTTATAATAAACTTATGAATAATCAACGCAATCAAAGAAAAACATCACATAACTCCATACGAATAACGTTTATTATTGCTTATGTGTTTCAATCAATATACCAATATTTATCAATGTGCAACGTCTGTCTTTTTGTTTACTACCTTTACGCCTAAATCGCTGAACCAATTTTCTGACCTTGATGAAAGACATACTGTAACGACTTTTTCTTAAAATGGGTTCAGATGCGAAATAATAAACAAAGGCAGGAATAACTTCTAGTAGTCTCATACTGACGTTTTGTTAAAAGCAATTACAAGCTTCAATGAAACGAATAGGATGTATTACAATTTCATTTTCTACGCTTACTCCAGGGACAGGCGAATGTCGACACTATTATGGAGCTCGTAAATATTAAAATAACTTATACTATATACCAATTAGTTACTCAACTTCCTTACTATTTCAACAATGATTAATAACGTTGAAAAATATGTGTGTAATATTCATTGGAAGATTTGTTTTGTCGAATTTTTAATAAGGCCAGAATTACATTTGTAAGTTTTGAAAGAAAAATAAAATACCATAAAAATATAAGTAACAAAATTAAATATAGAAAGCAGAACAAAATAGAAAAAAACGTATAAGATACTTTTTGTCGATAGATGGCGCTAAGTGTCGATTTAATCATAATATAACTAAATTCTAAGAATTTGTCGTTTTCTTTATATTTAATTGTTTACACTTTTCGTCAATAGATGGCACTAACTGTCAGTTAAATTGCGCTATCGTTTGGTTATCCTCAATTTGGTTTTAGTTAAGATGTATATATTTTGATTGTATTTACCAAAATACTCCCAGTATTTTGGTAAATACAATCAATTAACACGATCCATTTCACTGGTTGTTATATTTCGACACCAGAGGGAGCAGGCTGGTATAACTGAGTTTAAAGTAGATTATACAAAACAATATTACTGCATACACAGCATGTCGCCCCTTTCAGGCACACAGCTTTGCTGTTCTCTTAGGAGTCTGACATAAAAAAGAGTTTATATACTTAAAAATCAAATATTATAAACGAATAAACATTTATGCAACTCCGAGAGACCGCAACACTGATTTTCAGTGATGATCACCTTATTTAAAAGTCATGTGAACGGTAGCTATATTATACACTAACCGTCCCCCCAACTTCGTTCGCGTGGACTACAGGATGGCATGTCTCATACGAAGCAAGCCTGTATTCTGTGGCGCCTCTCAAGAAATGAGCCTTTAATTCGCATTAATTTACAGCATTTTATAAAAAAATTGCCTTTTCATTTAGTTTGCTGTATACTATTACTTGCCAAAAGTTAATCCTTATATGTGACACTATTAGAAGGTGCTATATTACAAATGGTTTTTTTTTTTCAAAATTTGTGTGTTCGATTCTTGGCAAGGGTAATAAAATTTTTAAAAAAAAAGTAGCTAAATTACTCCTTATAATTATATCCACAAGTAACATTCCCTTCAAAATTTATGCAGCTGTGATTAGCCGGAACAAACACGCAGACAATAAATTTTTAAATTATGTTTTCGACGTATATACTTCCATATGCGTTTAGGTTAAATCTCCTTATTTCAAATTACAAACAGACATTTTACTTCTATTTATTTGTAGAGATAGGTTCATTTGCTCTCAGCAATGCTTAACATCTACGTCAATCTTTATGAAAGTCTGAAAACGAAACTTAGTAATCAATTATTGTACAATCTATTTTATACTTGTAAGTCACGAAGGTGACATCTAGATGGCGTATACGTTATTCACATATTTCTGACATAATATATGAAGCATTTAATTCTAAATGTATTATTGGAAATTTAATTAATAAATAGGGCGGAATGAATGACAGATCTACTAACTGTATGAATGATTTAATATTATTTAGGAATGTTTGTCTATTTAATTAACCGTAATAAATATATTATAATGAATGCTTATGCCATTGTATTATTGTGAATTTGAGTGTTAACCAACTGCGATGATATAAAATAATTATACATAACATGTTATAGAAATATCTAAAACTATTTTCCATTAGAACGCTTTTCTTGAAATTGAACTTCTAAGCAGACACAGCACCTTAAGTTTTTATATAGCTAGGCTAGCTTGATAAGCCATTCAATTAACAGCCTAGCCTCGTGACTTTACGGCACCGATCTATTAGCGGCCTGAATAACATTCACTATTTGATTACTTAATTAGGCAAATGACTTTTTTTTTTTTTTTTTTTTTGTTTTCGCAGGGGAAATCTTCGAAAAGATACCCGATTCCTGGGGGGGAGATCGGGTTATGTGGCGATTTATACCCACTAAAACCCCTGCGATGGCCTTTCTCAGCACGGAAATGGAGAGGCCGCGGGATCGCTTGCGCATGCGCATCCGCTGCCCCTCCCGTGCGACGCTCCGCTCGTGGCTGGCGGAGCTCGTCCCAGGAGGGCAAAGTCTAATCTTGCCCTCCCCGCACCCCTCGCTGGTGCGTACGGCAGTTCGAGGCCATCCCGGCTGCCGTCCTCCTCGGGGCCGTATGAAAACGGATGCGTGGGACCCCCATCTCACGCACCCACGGCCCAAGGGCGCGCCCTATTTATTCTGCCCCGGGCACTGGGGCTAGGAGGCCGGAAGGACGACGCCTCGGTCGTCTTCGTCGGGCGGGATCGGCCCTCTCCCGGGCCCGCCCTGCTATCTCCTTCTGGACCATGACGGTCTCACAGAAGGAGACTACGGCCTCCCACGCCGATTCCCTGCGGAGCATCGCCGACACGACTGCTCGCAGGGAGAGATCTCGCCCGATCTCCTGGACCAAGACCTGCCTTTCGGCGGCCCACGCAGGACACGCCGCCAGCGTATGCTGGGCAGTGTCTCGGTCCGCCCCGCAATGGTGGCAAACTGCCGTCGCCTCGCGTCCGATCCTACACAGGTATTCTCCAAAGGAGCCGTGGCCGGTGAATACCTGCGTAAGTCGGAAGGTGACTCGTCGCTTCCTCCTCATCCAGGCCTCGAAGGCCGGCAGGATCGCTGCCACGACGCGTTTATGCGCGTACCGCTCCTCTCGGAGACGGGCGCACCACGTCGCGACAGTCCTTCGGTGCTCCTGCCGCTTCAGCGCTCCGAAAGCACTGGAGGGGAAGGACGCACTTCCGCCGCTTTGACGGAGGGCGCGAGTCTGGTCGTAGACCCTCGCGTCCCTCTCCGCCAGGATGTCCAACGGCGGAAAGCACGCCAGAAGGGTCGCCGCCTCAAAGGATATCGTGCGATACCCCCGCACAATGCGGATGGCCACTCTCCGCTGCAGACTCAGGATCTTAGTCTTGCAGCGGCGGACGCCCGACAGTCGGTGAGACCATACGGGCGCACCGTAGAGGGCCATCGATCGCACGACACCGGCGTAGAGACGGCGAACCTCTTCCCGCGGCCCCCCGAGATTAGGCAGCAGTCTGTGCATCGCACCCGCTACCTTCTCGATCCGGGGAGCCAGGAGCTTGAAGTGCTCTTCAAAGCTCCAGCGACCGTCCAGGACAAGGCCCAGGTATTTCATGTACCTGACCGTCTGGACGTTTGAGTCACCAACGCGAATGGTCTGCGAAATGGGCGGCTCCGTGCCCCTCGGCCACTTGTGGAACCATAGCGCCTCGGTCTTATGCGGCGCTATCCGCAGGCCCAATTCGCAGATCTTCGCGACGACGAGTTCGGCTCCGAGCTCGGCGAGCCGTTTGGTCATTGTGAAGCTCAACCCGGATGCCAGCACTAACGTGTCGTCCGCGTAGCAGACGACGCTGACACCAGCGGGGAGCTCGACACGCAGAACCGCATCGTACGCGAGGTTCCACAGAAGCGGCCCCAGTACCGACCCCTGTGGAACTCCGCAGAAGACTTCCCTCCGAGTCCTCGTACCGTCTTGGCCCACGTACGCAATGTACCTGTCGCGCAAGTAGCTCCCGACAATCGCTTGCAGGTAGGGAGGCACACGATGGTATATTAGTGCCCCCCTAATGGCGTCCCAAGGTATAGCGTTAAAAGCGTTGACGATATCTAGGCTTATCGCCAACGCTACGCCACCTTGGGCCACCGCCTGCTCCGTCAGGGACCGGACGCGCATGATTGCGTCTACGGTCGAACGACCCTGACGGAAGCCAAACTGGCTTTCGGCCAGGTCGGGGCCGACGCTCGACAGATGCCCGCTGAGACGAGAAGCGACAATCCGCTCGAGGAGCTTGCCAGCCTCGTCTAACAGGCATATGGGACGGTACGCGGAGGGGGAGTCCGCGGCTCTGCCATCTTTCTTCAAAAGGACCAAACTTGCCTCCTTCCAGGCCGTGGGGAACGTGGCGTTTCGGAGGCAGCTGTCGAACAGGCGCCTCAGCCTGCTCCCCAGGGTAGCCGAAGCTAACACCCACACCCGCCCCGGAATACCGTCGGGGCCAGGTGCAGTGTTCCGGGCACGCAAGCGACCAAGGGCTCGGTCAAACTCCTGCTCGGTAACCCTCAATGCGTCGGACCAGGCAACCGGCACCGCTAAGGGGACCGGGGGACTTGACCGGATTACCGGGAAGAGCGAATCAATCACCCTCCCCAGCAGATCCGGGTCTAAGGTCTCCGTCAACGGGGGCATCCACGGGCGTAACTTACCCAGTACCATACGGTATGGGCGCCCCCACGGATCCCTGTCGAGTCCCTCGAGGAGCTCGTTCCACGACCGAGCGCTGGCGTCCGAGATCGCGACTCGTAACGCCAGCTTGGCCGCCTGAAACTCCCCGTATGCTTCGGCTATCTCCTCTGGAGTTGCTCGCCTTCTCCTTCGGGTTCTAGCATACTGGCGTCGAGCGCGCAGACATGCCACTCGCAGCTGCGCGATCTCTGCCGACCACCAGTACACCGCCCTGCGCTCGGAGCGGCCTGCCCGGGGCATCGATACGTCGCAAATCGACGTCATCGTGTCCCTGAACCAGACCGACTCACCTTCGGGGTCGGGCAAGACCTCGTCGGCGCTTTCTGGCCAAGCCGCGACGATGGCGGCGGCTTCGAGATAGTCTCGATTTAGCCGCTTGAGGGCCCATCGCCGCGGCAGGGTGTCAACCCGTCGGCGTCGGCTGGAATGGTCGAGACGGCGGATAGCCACATCGAAAACAATGTGGCGGTGGTCGGATAGTGTGACCACCTCCTCCGCAACACGCCATTCCGAAACCATGCGAATGGCAGGAGGAGTCACCCACGTGAGATCCACGACCGACTCACCCTGCCATCGCACGCACGTACTCACCGACCCAACATTTATGAGCCGGAGGTCCAAACCAGCCGCCCAGTCGAGTAGCCTCAATCCCTTGGGATCGTCTCTAGAGTTACCCCAAACCCTTGTATGGGCGTTGAAGTCCCCTAGGACGATCAGCGGACGGGGTAGGCATCCGCGGATGCAGTCCGCCAGCCCGTCCAGGTACATCTCGTAATCGGCGAGAGACCTATTGGGAGAGACATAACACCCTACAATGGCCAAGGGGCCCCACCTAACGGCCACGAATCCCTGCCCCACCTCTAGTAGAGAACAGGGTGGGACCCCCTCACCGCCCGCCCAATGGACGGCCACGGTGCCAGTGGCGTCCCCGAACCAGCGAGGGTGGTCGGGGACGCGATAGGGCTCTGCCACGACCGCGAGGCCAATGGACCGCTCCGCAATGGTCTGCATTAAAAGTTGTTGAGCATTGCGGCAGCGGTTCAGGTTCGCCTGCAGCACTCCTACTCCCGCGAATGAGAGACCTCCATGGCCTCCTGCGGGACAGAGTCCGGTGCTGAGGCTGGAGCCTCGGCGGTCGGCTGGGCTGGAGCAGAAGGAGCCGGTTCTGCACCACCTTTCTTCTTCCTTCCGCCCCTCGTTGGGCAGCACTCCTTAGTGCCCAGACGATGTGCCGCTGGGCGGCCCAAGTCCGAGCACAAGGGGCACCTGAGCGACTTGGCCGAGCACACACTGGCTCTGTGGCCGCGCTCGCCACAGGCGAAGCACCGGTCGCTCCGGTCTACCCCGTTCGGGCAACTCTGTCCAACATGGCCCACCTCGAGGCACCGGAAGCAACGCAAGGGTCTGGCTTCCAGCACCTCTACTCGGGCAGAGCCCCATCCTACACGGATGCGCAGGCCCGCCGCCAACTTACGCACACGAGGGGACACTCGACCCTGGCGGTGCCGAGCGAAGTGGGTGTCCGTCGGATTTTGCAACTTTGACTTTATCCGCCGAACATCCACCCGCCTCCGCGATCGCCGACGCCACTTCAGTCGGCGTCGTGGCATCGTCGAGGTCGAATACCCTTAGTTCGCCCATTTTAGTTGGGCGAGCTATCCTAACTGGGAAGTCCGTAAGGACTTCCTGCATCCGCGCAGCGAGACGGTCGGCCTTCTCGTCACGATCGGGCCCGCTCAGTTTGATGAGCACCCCGCCCGTGGCGGCCCTTTTAAAGCCGACCGTCTCGATGCCGAGGTCTGTCACTCGAATCCGAGCTCTTGCAGCTGCCATGACCTCGGCATATGTCGCCGCCGCTCCTTCGACGACCGTGACGGTGACAGCCGCGGTCGTCGGTGGTGGCTTCGGTAGCCGTCCCTTCTTTGGCGTCTTCTTAGCCGCAGGCTGAGGAGGCGCCTTCGGCCGCGGACCAGGTTTAGGCTTCCTGGCCGCTACCGTCGCCCAAGTCTCGGCAGGAGGAAGTGCCGGCCGAGAGGAAGAAGAAGAGGGAACAGGCACCGAAGGTAGTTCGGTTACCGGTGGAGCGGCCAGTCCCGGCCGCCTCCTCCTCCTCCTCCTCCCGTTTCTCCCCCCCTTAGTTGGAAGACTGGATGGCTCCGAAGCCTCCTCGTTCGGCACAACTCTCCCCGCCAAAGCGGGCCTGTACGCTCTGTCGGGGAAAAGTTCCGCCCTGAAGGCGGCCAGCTTCGCCTCCACGAGGACTCCTATCTGCTCCAGGAGGCCAGCTTCACTGCCCCTCTGCAAACTAAGAGGAGCAGGAGCACGCGGAGCAGTAGGGGCCCTCGATGCCACCGGCGCAGCAGCAGCGCGCACAGCTGGCTCGGCGGCAGCGCGGACAGCCGGCGCGGCGGCAGCGCGCACAGCCGGCGCGGCGGCAGCGCGCACAGCCGGCGCGCCAGGCGTCACCGCCCCAATGGACGCAGCTGAAGGCGCAGCCAAGCTCCCCGTCGCTTTAAAGGCGTCGAACTGCGCCGTCAGCTGCTCCATCCACGCGCTGACGGTCGCTAGCTGGGCTCGGAGGTCCGCATTCTCCCTCTCGAGCCTCTCCACGTCGGCGTCCTTAGATTGACGCCGCAGGAGCTCAGCGACCGCCACACCCATCTTGCGCGTGGCCTCGCGCAGGTCGCAGACAAGGCTCCCTTTGATTTTCCGGGAGCAGTCCGCGACCTTCTTTATAGCCAGCAGGTTGCTGGCGATGCAGGCACCGATTTCGGTGGTAGGACGTGCCTGCATCTCCGCCTTGAGGGCGTCGGGTCCAGGGGAGGTCCCCTTAGCCCGCGCGACAGCCGTAGCCGTGTCGGGGCCGGGAAACTCGTCCTCGGTCTCCCCGTTGGCCCCAATGCTGGGTCCAGCCAACCCGTGCGGGGAGACGCTGCGACTCGAACAACTCATATCCGAGTCGCAGCCACTCCTCTCTTCCCTCCTGAAACCGTCGCCGTTGGAGACAGGCGTGTCCGGGCGGATGAATCGCCCACGCCTGTCCCGTGCCGGCTCTTTGCAGTTCGGATCTTTTATCCGAATACGGATCGCCGGTCTGGCCTTGCCGGTCCGCGTCTTGCCTCGCAGCGATCGTGCCTTTGGCACCTTCGGGGGCGGCAGCAGTTCGCTCGCCGACTCCGACTCCAGCGTCTCCTCCTCCCCCCTGACGCACAGGCGTTTCCGGCCATCGGGCCTCGCCTGCGCATTTTCGGTCCTCGCAGTCGTCACGTCCAGACTGCGAGAACGAGTGGAGCCTCCTCGGCTCTTGACGTCCTTGTGGACGTGCGGATCGCAAATTTGGGTGCCCCCCCCATATTCCGAAATGGGGCACGAACCGGAGCTAGGCTCCGGGTGGGATTCCTCCCGGCCTGAGCCGGTGAGACCCACCTGGGGATGTATATTTTTACGTATACTTGCCATCTTTGCTTTTTTAATTTCCCCCCCTCCCCAGCGCTAGGGGCCGGATGCCCTCCGACCATTCATCCCCTCGGCACGCTAGACCTTGGGATTGTGGGTAATTTTTTATTGAGGTTTTCTTCCTCCCCGCCCCAGGGAGGAGACCCCGTTCTCCTCCCATGTGTAATGGGGCCGCTCACACGATCCACTCTGCACCACAGAGAAGTACAGGAGCGACTCCCATCACACCCCCCCCCCGAACCCCTGCCGGTCGTTGGCCGTAGCCGACAGCAGCTCCGCAGCAAACTACGGAGCTGCTGTCCGCTACGTTTCCAGGGTGCACCACGTGGAGGTGACCGACATGCACCCCAGGCAAATGACTTAGATCACTAATATTTAATTACTTGCCTAGCCTATTAATTTAAATATAGGTTTGTGTGGCAAAAATTTATAAAATGTTTATATAAGCCTCCCCGCCTTGACGTAACAATACGCAGGCATCCATGGCGCATTACATAAGGTCGAGGCTGCTCCCCCTCCACGCCTCCGGAATTACAAAAACACTCTAGGAGTAGAATAGACGAGTACCAAATGTAATAGGGATACGCCGATTCTGTTTTAATACCTAGATAACAATATGTTATATTTTACAATAATTAGAGAAATCTACTCTTTATATGAATGGCCTAAGCATCAACCAGCCAGTTTATATATTAATACGCTAGTAATAGACGGTATGGCTACATATTGTTCAGACCGCTAGTTGAGGTTAGGCTTTTAATTAAACGGCTTATTAAGCTCGTTGCCTGCGACATACAGACTATTATCCATTATTTATCATTATTTATTATTATTACTTTATATCCATTAAACCCTTAGTAAAGTAACAGCCTGTAAATATCCCACTGCTGGGAAGCCAAAGCCTCCTCTCCTATTAAGGAGAAGGTTTAGAGTGTAATCCACCACGCTGCTCAACTGCGGGTTGGCGGATATACATGTGTCAGAATTTCTTCCGGCATATGCAGGTTTCCTCACGATGTTTTCCTTCATCGCCGAGCTCGAGATTAATTTAAACACTAATTTAGCACTTGAAAAATCAGCGGTGCTAGCCGGGTTTCGAACCCACGATAATTTCTTGAGATCGACGTGTTCTAACCACTAGGCCATCTCGGCTTTTATTATTATTAAACCCTTAACACCCCTTTTTCGCATTAGTAGCCTAGGTCGTTTCTCAGACTCTAGACTATCTCTGTATCCAGTTTCATTTTAATTGGTCCAGTAATTTAGGCGTGTTTACGTAACACACAGACAGAAATCTGCGAAGAGTCTTGCGGATTTATATTTAAGTAAGGAAAAGTAAGGATAAATATTTCGTATAGCGTAATAAATTTTAAGCACCTATAAATTTCACGTCCAAAAAATATTAGACGAAACTAATGAAGTGGCTCGTAAAACTATCAGAGTACCGTGTACCATACCAATTTTTCAAGCGGGAAAAATTTAATTAACCTTGTAATTAATTCAGGTAACGTCCGAGAGTCTAAGACGGCACTTAGCGAAAAAAATACATAACAGTGCGGTTCTAGAGAGAATTTAAGATAATATTTTCGATGGAGACCGCGGTCCCTCTTTGCTGGGTTTATTTTTAAAGTTTTCTAATAAAATAATAAAAATTTCGTTTACGAGAATTTTTAGATGATATTTAAAGATGATGTTTCTACGTAATGTTAATGAAGATTATGTATATTGTATACATACAACGTGTCAACTGGGCATGTGTTGGTTATATTACCAGCGTTAGCAGAATCGATATTTAAAAGTAAAAAACTAATTTTTTTTTTTTTAGAAATAAATAATATTTAATCTTTGGATCTTATAGGCTCGTAAATACGTATAGGCTTACCATTGACACCTTTTATATGAAAATGAAATCTCAGTAAGCGTAACGAATAATAATGATCTCGTAATTATTTTTTGATTATTCCACATACATAAAGGTATCAACACAAATATTATGAAAACATATACACAATCTATAATCACCGAAAACTTATAACTAAACCAAAGACAATTTTATTCCAAACTTATTATTCCTAATACACACGCTCATAATGTAAAGACAACTTAATATTAATTCAAAGCGCATGACAAGCATAAGCAGTACACACAGATGTATCTGACTTTCACGAGTACAATTTCGCATCTCAGCAGAGACTAGGTTTGAATAAAATAGCACAATGACAAGCGTTTTTTTACCCGACTGCGCAATGCAAAGAAGGGTAATGTGTTTATAAGCCTATGTATGTATATACATACGTTTATGTGTATTTATAACTTTCTGGTATTATTTAGAACATACGCGTGACCGATTTCGATTAATGACATGTCATTGAAAACATAAAAATTAAAAAAAAATTAAAATGGCCGATTTTGAACTTAATCCGAAAAATTAGAAAATGAAAATCGTCGAACTATGTTCAATAGGGTATCGTTGAAAAGGTATTTAATAATCATTTTAAGGTTACTCATAGCGTTTTTCAATCAAAATTATAGTTTAGGATCTATAACGATTTAAAATCGTTAAATTCGTGTCTTATTCGGTGAATGAAAAGCTTAAGAAAAAACCTGCATATGTCGATAGTAATGAGAACGACTAGAGCGATTTTGATAAAAATTTCAGACGATCAGATTAGCCTAGCGGATAATCTTGCAAAGTTTTATAGCGATCAGATCAACAATGTTTTTTTAGCAATCGATTCGCTAGAATCTTTTAATATCGCAATAAAACAATGTAAAACGCAATATTACATTTCAAAGTAATGAAATTTTATATTTTTGAATTCAAGTTCTTAGAAAGGAACTTTTATCATCGCGTCTTCATCCCGCTCCGAGGTGTGTATAATATTTATAAATCCTATTTTAATACTAGTAAGAAGTGCAAAGCGCTGTTTTACATAGACAAACAGTTTAGTAGATTCTTTATTAATATTTCAAATTCAAATTTAAAGAGTATTTCGTAGAAAAGAACCTTATGAAGTTCTTAAATAACATATTTCGTCTAAGAATTTTTATATTTAAAGTAAAAATGTCTTTGTGAAAATATGAATCAACTTTCATCTATTTTGACTTTATGCAAAATAATACAAAATTTATATTTAGCGTACCTAGTATTCACCTTTTATTATATACCTTATATATTATATATTAAAACTTTTACGATATCATTTTATGTTTTCTGCATTTTGTCTCCAAAAATGTGAATTTTTAAATTCGGTCGTTAGTGCTAAGCGTGCGAAATAATAATGTTTAAACTAGTTTCGTAGTTTCTTTTACTTCATTTTACATACTAAATTAAATTTCTTATCTAGTTATATTTAATTATATAGTTTTGAAATTGCAGCTAGTAATTAAAAAAAAATCTTATATTGTTACTTCTTGCAGAATGTAATAAAGTAGATTTCGGGGAATAAATATTACAATGGTATCCTCAGTATTTAATAACGATTCGATTCCCGAGCCGTGTTGACTTTTTCTGCAAATCGTTCAATTCAGTTTTTCTTTTCAAAATCGGTGTTATGATTCATTTCAACAAATTTCTCTAGTTCTGACATATCCGAATCTGAATTAATCACTCTGTATATGTAGAAATAAAAAAAAATTATGATATTTACTGCAATGCTATAAAGTAAAGTAAAGTAACAGGCCACCGGACTCCTTTCCTATTAAGGAGAAAATTTTAGGAGTTTAATCCACCACACTGCTGTGGAGCAGGTACATGTTGGCGTATATACATGTGTTAGAATTTCTCCCGGCACATGCAAAACATCATTATGTTTTCCTTCACCGCCGAGGACGAATTGACTTTAAACACAAATATAACACCTGAAAACTCTGCGATGTTAGTCGGGGTTTGAACTTGTGATCATCGGTTGAGATCAACGTGTTCTAACCACTAGGCATCTTGGCTATATTTCGAGGTGTGGTGTAATATTATTATTATTATTCCTATTTATTCATTAGTCATGAATTGTACCTAACTAATGTAGCACTTGACTAAAATATTGTTTGTTAATGATTATGCCGTGTACACATGGTTAGGAATATAATCAAGCTAAAAATAATTTTAGACTGTAACTCAAATGTAATCCGAATTATATTCTGTTTGTGTGCCTTAATAAATAAATAAATAAATAAATAAATAAATAAATAAATAAATAAATAAATAAATAAATATGGCCTAAAAACTTTGACTACGAGCTATTCAATGAAAAAGGACTTTTTTTAATCAGACAGAAGGTTTTTGACAATAACGCGTTTGAACAAAGCTTTAGCTTCATATATGTATTACGATGGAGTTGAGATTATTCCGGACACCTGTCAGGTGTGAAACGTACATTCTCGAACATGCAGCGTTATGAGACCACGTGACTGGAATACGTCATGCTAATGTTATAAATACGAAAACAGCTCCCTCTATCTGTTACGGCTAAACAACTAATCCGGTTTTAATAAGACAATGACATAGTTCAAATCATGAGGAAAAAGTCTCAACAGTAATAAGTATAATATACCATGGATTTTGGCACCCAGTTTTATCTAATACCAAATTTTTTTAACGTATGAGATTATTGCAAAATGCAAAATATGGAACATACATTAATATTCGAAACATTAAATTAAGCACTTTTTTCCGTACTGCTTTAGTTTAGATGATTCGAAAACATTTTTAATATGTTAAGCATAATATTACCGAATTTGACTTTTTGTGGGTTGACACATTGTTGCTTATTAGCATCAATTTGTACCTAAGACAGTTTTTAATATGTTAAGTATAATATCACCGAATTTGACTTTTTGTAGGTTGACACATTGTTGCTTATTAGCATCGATTTGTACCTAAGACAGTCGCGCAGGTCGTCACGAGGACGCTAGTTGTCCGTTAAATATTCGGTAATAACATTAAATTTCAAAGTATAAATAATGTTCAAATAGGAATAACTAAAATATAATACAAACAATTAAAATATATATAAATAGCTTTGATGATTAAATTCGAATATGTACTGACTTTTTTTTTTAATACCTAAACGAGCAAAGGGAGTAGAGTAATAATGCCTAATATATGTGAAAACTGCATCGAATTAAATTCAACAATACATCTTACAACGAATAATTCCACCTGTAGCAACATCTATTATTAAATTCCGCAAGTAAATTCCGAACGCAAATTCCACGACTGGAGATAAAATAAAAGCATCAATGTATTAATACAAAAGAGATATACCGATTCTTAAATTTGAATCAGGCAATAAATTGAATGGAGGCAAGAAAAGGCCAGAAAGCAATTTCCCCGGAACGTTATCACATAAATTGCTTTCTTCGTATGGAAAAATCTTGTTGAAGGACTTTTCCAATAAAACAGGAATTATTATTATTTTTACCCAATCGCGGTTTCTTTTATGCTATGCGGAAGGAAATTATAAAGGGATAAAAATGATCGCGCACACGTCGAATTCGAGCACGTGTAATGTTTTACAGATTTCGAAAGAAATTGGTGAACCGTGTACGTATATTTTATTTTCATTCCTCGTAGCTATACAATAAAAGGTTCATCTATAGCACCTACACCCTAAAATTATAAATTAATATATATTATAAATAAAAGCGAAAGGTCAATTACTCACTCATTACGAAATATCAGAAACTACAAAGTGTTGAGTTATAAATTTTGCATGGAAGTTCTTTTAAAAAAAAAATGAAATAATAATATTTCTACTTAAATATAAAGCGATCGGAATCCCCTTTTAAGCATATGGAATGCCTGTGCCAGGAAACTCCTTAGGGCGTAGGTGCTCACTAAGATGGGATTTTGCAAAATTCAACCCCTAAGGGAGTAAAACAGTTTTGGAAGTTTACATGAAAGTCCTATATTAAATGCAAGTAAACCGCGAGGGAACGCTAGTACTAAATAATGATACTTTAGACTAGCTGCCCTTCGTTATATCACTCGCGTTTATGGTTACTATTTCGCTCTTATAAGTCGTAGCATGGTGTGTCTACAACCTTCCTCAATAAACATTATATCAAACGCAAAAAAAAATTCGATTCGGATCAATAATTTCACAGATTACTCCCTACATACAAACTTATAAACAAATTTTAACACCCAGAACACCGACTACTTTGGATGACGTTGCCTAGTAACTAGTTAGCGGCTGAGTTAGATAGACGAAAGTTGGACAAAGAATCATTTGGCAACAGATTTTTAACGTCAAATAATGAACGCAACATATCTTTAATTATAAAACATCATTGGTAATAAAAAAAGCCATTATGGCATCCTGGGTATCAATTTTGTCAGATTTTAATATATCAACAGTTTTATAAAAATATACTATGTATGTGTACTCGCTTAGAATAGTATGCTATTCCATTATTTTAAAAATTTAACAATAGCTTTTAGCTTCCTACTGACAAACGAAACATTTCATCCTTTGAATATTAGTATAGGTTATATCGTAGTACCTAACTATCGTTCATGTTGGTTCTTCTCAGTAGAATCTACATTCAGAACCACTGATAATTTAATTTAAATACTTTCAGTTTTTATAATGACGATTCAAAATTGCTTGTGAAAACTTACGTGATTAAAGACATAAAACCTCTTTTAATTTTTATTTACAAAAGAGGTTATATGTCAAAATTAATAAACATCTTTTATGTTTTGTTTTATCTGTCCTTTAGCAGAAAAACATTTAATACAATTTAATTATAGGATCATTCTCGAACTCACCGGAATTAGATCCGCTAAGTTACACAAAGAAATTCAATTATGATTCCAAATATCAATTCTCGTGAACCGTTACAGCAACAAAGGGAATATTTGAAAAGGCGCGAAACGAGCCGCCATTTTAAGAACAAAACAAAACAAGACAACAACTTATCATACTGACTACAGATACGACTTGAATTAAACTTTTCATTCGAATGAATGAAATTAAACTTTGATTTTGTTTAATTTGATTTTCAATTCCTAAAACTATATAAATGATAATTTTATAATAACAATGACGTAAAGATCAAAGTTTAATATTTAAAATACACATGTATGTAAGAGTTAGAATTTAAATATAATATTAAATTTTATCATATGTTCCCAATTTTTTCATAATGGAAGGTTATTGTGAAAATATCGAGTAAAGATATAAAAAATGTATCAAGATAAATTCAGCGTTTAGCAGGAATTGAAATAACATAATAGGAGTCTTCTTATATCCCCTTAAATTTGTCATTTTTATTATTTCATGATAATAAAAAATATATACAACATGACCAACCAGAAGATTCATTAAAAAATTGTCAAAAAAATTCGTATGTAATTAGAGGTCATATAAAGTAAAAAAATATTGTAAAATTAAACGTTTAGTAAACTTTGTAGTTGACTTGAGTAGTTGAAATAAGCGTTCCATGTTTGACATACCATGCATTTGAGGTTTCAATAAACGTAATCGTTTTAAAGTTTAACGTGTTAGGTGACCGCAAGGTATTGCAAAAAGAGGATGACCCAAGAAGTATTCACTTGATGTTGAGAGTCCAAAAAATATCACTACTGATGTATTCCACTGAATGAGACAGAATATACGCGTAAAGTAGCTAAGATAGCACAGTGAGTAAGAGAGCTGAAAGCCTAACCCCTATCCTTAATTCTTATTCTAGACGGAGAGACAATAACAAAAATGGAGACACAAATGGACAGCCAACAGAGGCGTAGTAACAAGGTCCTGTTGCGGCCCTTTGGGTGCAGAACCCTAAATGCTAGGAACGAAGCAACCATACCGCGCACCATCCTGCCTATATATCATTCGAGTCCGCTCCGCCGCAAACCCGATAAATCTACTAGATTTCTATTACAGATAACGCCTTGATTCTTTCTGATATTTAATATTATGTCCGCTCGGCTACTTTTAATTCTCGGCTTGTGTATTTTTAATTTCCCTCATTGGCGAGCTTATGTGTTTAAAAATTATCGATGCGATCAGCTAATACGTGTACTCGTATAACTTTTTATTATATTATATTGGTCGTTCGACTTTTAATTGGACACTGATAAGCAATACTGTGTCAATTCACACGGACTTCACAACAACAAAATTGTTTGAAGACGTAAAGTATATATCCATCTTCTTTTTTCTATTTTGATAAAAGTTATAATGAATTTAAAGCAGATAGGTATAATAAAAAGTTTTATATAATAATAAGTATTTCAAATATATTAGATTATTACATATTACAAAATATTGATAACACTTTAGTTGAATATAGAATATTTGTTTTTTTTAATTTAAGATCACTGAATGATATTCGTAATAATAAAAAGGGGAGCCCCCGTTGGGAATCAGAAAGGACGTTCATCTTAAGGGTGTCCTTGTAACATTCGACCGTCGCTTAGAACAATGTGGACATGACTAGGCAACGTACTGACATTTCACGGCATCTTAGTGCGTCATGAACCTTACCACAACATATGGTTTTGCAAAAGTCTTATAACTGTTTGGACTCCTTTGTATCTTCTCCAATAAACGTGAGACTCTCAGATTATTCAGCATCAGTAACTCGGATGCACGTCGTATTATTGAAAAAATCTGAAGAGGCTTTGCCGTTTAAAAACAAATGGACCTTAAAAAAATTACCAATGACTAGGCTGTATGATTTTAGACACTTGGCTATGCCGAGTAGGGATGAATTAAAAAAAAAGTGTCACGACGTCGAGTAAGAGATTGTTTTTTTCCCGTTTGACGTTCCAAAATGAAAATAAAAACATTTAAGAATAACGATCGCAATTGTATTAAAAATATAAATTACAATTTATCTCCGTACATAATATTTTACCTCGAACTATTCTTATAAATTTATTATTTTGATAACAATAAAGGAAAAGCAAGCAATATTGTATGCTTATGAAACTCATTGAACCGTGGAATCTTATAATACAGATAATATCACAAGAAAATTGCTTTGTTCCTTATTGTCGTACTACATGGAATAACAGCTTGGAAAATATTAAACTAACGAAAACTGAATTTACTATCTACAATATTATTATAAAGAGGTAAAATTTGTTAGTAAGTTTGTATGTAGGTAATCTCTGTAACCACTGATCCGATTTGAAAAATTCTTTTTGCGTTGGATAGCCAGTTTATTGAGGAAGGTTAAGCCATGTTACATCACGCTACGACTTATAGGAGCGAATCAGTAAACGCGAGTGAAACCGTGAAAAGTGGGTAGTCGTAAATAAAATATAAATAATATTTCTAATTTATTTTTAAAAGATACCCGCTTATTATATATCTATTATATTATATATATGTAGCCTGGAGGCTGGGTAAGTCACTGGTGTGGGATGCTACTTGTCTTGACACCCTAGCAGCATCTCACATTCAGTCGGCGGCATGGCGGGAGCAGCGGCAGCAAGTGCCGAACATTCCAAGCGGCGCAAATATGAAAGCCTTGACGAGGCTTTTATCTTTGCTCCGTTTGGAGTGGAAACTCTTGGTCCGTGAGGCCCAGACGCTCGTTCTCTTTTTAAAGACCTCTCAAAGAGGCTTTGGGAGTCAACTGGGGACCCAAGAGCTGGCAGCTACCTCGGTCAAAGGATAAGCGTGGCCATTCAACGAGGTAATGCTGCCAGTATTTTGGGAACTTTACCCAGATGCAGTGGCTTAGATGAGGTCTACAATGTTTTGTAAAAAATAATCCTTTTTTTATTTTTTGTATTAATTAAGATGTAAATGGTTTAATATATTAGTAATATATTTTTTTTTAATCTGACATGTTTTTAGAATGATTATATTATATTATATTATATCTTTATCAATTATATGAAATACATTCTGACTAACGTAAATATTATATATAATTAACATTCTGAAAAGAAAAAAATACAATAAAAATATTATAAGAAGAATTAAACAAAGAAAAATTAAACTATATAAAACCTACAAATCTGTCGATGTCGAATGTCTAGTAATTATTATATTGATATAAGGATTTCGAAAAACTTTTGAAATTCATTAGTTAAAACGGAAAAAATAATTTTGTTTTGTCTCTGTATTTTTTTAATTCTTATAATTGCATGGTATCTTTGAATCCATCGATTAGAACAGTAAGTCAGATATATTTAAAGCTTTATTATTACTAAAGCAATTTGCTTATTCGATTTATCTATAATAATATTAGCTGACCCGGCAAACGTTGTTTTACCATAGTTATCGAGCGGGGTGAAAAATGATTAAATTACTAAAATGGCTACTAAAAATATGGTGATAAAGGTTAAAAATTTAGGGTTGTATGTATTTTTATTGCGACATTATAGAAAAATAAAAAAAAATTTATATTTTCATTTCATTTCATTGAACTCATTGGAACAATATTACATGAAGAATACACGAAATTGCTTTTCACGTGATAAATAACATCGTACGTAAAAATTTTAAACATTTCAAAAATCTTTTTCAACCGACATTTTCATGAGGAAAATAGTGTTTTCCCTAAAATGTTCGCTACTTAGACCTACTTTATAGCTGTTCTGCATCTAGCGTCGACGCTTTTAACCTAACCTACATTTGATGGATAAGTCCTTATCGAGTAACGTTAAGAAACGAATACTCGAGGCTTTGTTTCTATGTTACGAAAAGTTTTGACGTTGTAAACTATATACTGAAATTACGAGTACCTATTTATTGTTCCGTGATTCTTTTTCGTCGGGCCTTACCCCATTTCTAATTGGGGTTGACTCTCCTAATCTTGTTTCTCCAAAGATTTCGTTTCTTCGTCGCGGTCTTGGTTACTATTTCTGAGGTCTGTCTTGATAACTGACACCCATGTCAATATGGGTCTACCTCGACTTTGTGGTCCTGACTCCAATTACAGTACTTTTTTCGTCATATGTACATCTATAACGACACGACTGTACCGCAGGCTCCATCAGCTTGTGCGTATTGATCTTATTTTGTAGATTCCTCTGTTGTATAGCACATTGCTCACCATTATGATGCCCGCAGAACACCTGTGTATTATTTCACGATTGTTGTAAAAAATATTCACACCATATTACACGTAAATGCTAAATTTATTTATTTATTTATTTATTTCATAACTTTTACAATAACAAAAATTTTACAAATTGATGAAAAACGATGACACTGCAAAAGTTAATACTGCGTAGCAGAGTACAATAACAAAAGAAATAAAAAAGGACACACTAAGAGCATGCAAAGGTTTTCTTATTGCTATAAGCAATCTCCTAGTCGATAATAAAACTTATAAGTTTTGCTCTCAGACTTTCATAAAGATTTACATGAGTTGTTTGTCATTGCTTGACACCTGAAAGAATTTACCGTCAGTGTCCTATTTATGACATTCTCAAGTATTATAACTCCCACGTGACATTTCCAAAATGACATGTGTCTAATTGGCACAAATAGAAGCCATTAACCAAAGAATTGAATTGAAGTATTGTAACTCCATCCCACGTGACATTGGCGAAATAACATGTGTCTAATTGGCACAACTAAAAGCCATTAACCAAAGAATTGAATTGAAGTATTGTAACTACTTACGACGTATCTGTTTTATATCAATAATGAGAATAAAACTTACAAATGTAATTCTCGCGTTATATACCTTATGGTAAGAGGAATTCATTATATGATATAAAAGTTACGTTAGTTTAAGTATGTATGTAGGTACATAGTCGGCCTCTATATATATCTATGCTATGACATAAATGAAAATCTTTAAAAAACAATATGTATGATCACAATCACAAAGTGCCTCTAACAGCGACTTTGAAACTTAAAGATCTTTTAATATTATTTCTTTATCGATTATCTATTTATCATTAAGTCTGTTAATAAATCTATTATATTTTATAATTTTTTATTGCCGACACTAAAGAAAAACAAAAAAAATGAAATAGGTATCTCACTGTAATATTTGAATTCTTAAGTCAATCCTTGAAATGAAATTTCGTCCATGTTTCTGAACATTAAATACATAAAGAAATTATTACAGTGGATCAAAAAAACAGGCTATTTATATAAAAAAAATATACGAATATAGACACAGACGATCTATAAAACCACTCTTACAACTTACTCCATCTAGAAACAAAAGTACATCCACGTCCATAAACATTTAAAACCCACAATAATACCAAAACTATCTAAATCAAAAACAAAACCAACATATTTTAAGCATAAAAAACAATTTGTAGTAAATCACAAACAAAATGCGAAATTCGTAATTTAATTCCGCGAATGAAATATGCGGGCCCGCATCTGAAGCTCTGCAGGGGTAACCAACTGGATACGTCCATTTGGGTACATTAGAGCAGCCAAATGTTTACTGCACTTGCAGTGAGGCGTAGGAGCTGAGCTGAACAAAACCTGAGCAAAACTGCGCTGACGTGAATTACGGCGTGGAAATTTTCGTATTCCTTTGGTGCTTTTAATTTGATAATTAAAATTGTGGAAATACTCTGATGTATTTTTTTTATTATTGCCTTTTAATTGCTTAGATATTACAAATAATTTGAAAAGCAGAATACCTTTTTTCTTTTACTTGAATCACAAACTTATTTCAACTTTTTTTTTTATTTTGATTTGATTTTAATAAAATTTTTTATGGAACCAATTTAAAAAAGTACCATTTCAAACAAAAAAAAATTAGCAAATCGCTCCGTTTTCATACAAAAAATCGTCCTCCTTTTTGTAAATCGATCAAAAAAAAGATACAATACGTTATAAGCCCTTTAAACTTTGATTAAAGAAACGCCTTCTTTAACTCTTAAAATATAGCAAACTTTAATAGCGGTAGTTTTACCATTAGCCCTCAGGTAATTAAGAGAAATCCATTTTAAATAATGAAGTCCTTAATCAATCAAGAAATCCCAATATAACATAATTAAAAAACTCAAGAAAAAAAAATCGAAAATTTCTAAGCAATTAACTTTCGTAAGAGAGCGAGTTACTGGACGCCTTCCAATTTTTCTCATCAACAATTTTTAAGATGCCGTGAAATTAATTGGGGACTGAATGACTCGTTACCTTAATGGAAAGAAACGGGACTACTTTAAAATAATTAAAATTACTACCTACAGGCATTTTGTACAGGATACGGTAAAAACAGATATATCAGCTGGACTCTGATAAGCAATACTATGTTAAGCCACATGGAAATAATTTTGGGAAAATAGCGTCTAAAGATGTCAAATATATTCTTAACAATTTTGTTTATAAACGTATATATACATCTTCTCCTTTCTGTTGATAAAAAATAATAATGAATTAAAAGCAGATTGGTATAATAAAAGGTTTTTTTCTAAGAATAAGTTTTTCAAACATATGAGATTTTTGCATAATCCAAAATATTGAGCACGCTAATTAACTTATCCTATGTTAGTATGAAATTATAAATTATGAGAAAAAAAACATACAAATAATAATAATAAAAATAAACATTATAAAACATTACCTATTTGAAAACACATGTAGTTCAGTCAGTCTACTAAGTAACATGGAGTCCATCCTATCCCCGATTAATTTTAGGACTATATTCGAAACATTAAATTAAGCAATTTTCTAACGTACTTATTTAATAATATTAAATACTATTAAACTATCAATCCGATTTGGACAGGGTTCTGTTATTTAAATAGATACTTATAAAAAAAGGTTTTAGTATATTAAGATCTGTGATGAAGATTTTCTGAGATGGACATTAATAAATAGGATCATTTATTGAAAATGTTGTGTTCGTATGTTAATTAAATATACAAGTTTTGATTGAAGTCGGTTATATTTTTTACTTTTAATTATTATCTTTTATGTTAAAATCACTTACTACTAAATTCGGGAAATTGGAACTTCTTTTTATACTAACGTTAATTTAAAAAACCGATCCACGCACTTTCATAGAACGTTTTCCTTAATCTTCCTTTGATCGTTTGAAAGGTTGCGCTACTATTCTGATAATCCCTTTGGCAGAATTTATTTCACGCAAGATATTATAACAAACCTTGTAAATCCCTGCAACTTCGTCTATGTTAAATTATTATTTTGAGTAGTCTATTTATGTGACAAATTCTTCAAACAAACTTTGCGAAGTGCAAAGTTTGTGCGAAGATATTTCACCCCCTAAAGGTTAATTTTCGCAATAAAAAGTACTCTATGTCCTTTCCCAAGATCTTAGCTATATATTTCCCACATTTCATCAGAAGGGTTTAGCCGCCTAGACTTGAAAAGGTAACAAACAGACAGACAGAGTTACATTCACATCTATGCTTATATTAGAGAGATCAACTTTGTTTGTATGTAGGGGGTATGTAATCTTTAAAACTACTGACCCGATTTGAGAGATTATTTTGGGTCGGTTTATTAGGGATAGTTATATATTATATTACATTACGCTACGAATTACAAGACCGAAACAGAAAAAATAAACGCGAGCGAAACCGCGAGAGACAGCTAGTTCATACTATTAACTAACAGATCTCCACCGCTTCGCCCGGGTATACTTAGAAATTTCATACCTAACAAACTCGCAACCCTTTCTTAATCCCTTATGGGATGGATTTTCAAAAATCCTTTCTTAGTGCACACTTACGGTATTTAAGGAACGTTTGCGCAATAATTTAATGTTTCTACACCCAGCGGTTTCCGCTCTGCGTTGATCGAACAGTCAGTAAATATGTCAGCCAGTCAGTTTGATTTTTATATATGTATATATATAAGAAGTAAGGACTACTAAGGATTTAATCTGAAAAATAATAAAAGAATTATCCGTCTATCCATTACTCTGTGCCCTATTTGAAAGCCCTCTCACCGAACAAGTAGGAATGAAGTGTTTCAGACTTGCCCTTTTATAACTGGAGGTATTCGACCTTGTTACGGGCCCTTAGTTTGACATCGAAACTAATTTCTTCAATTATGTAATTTAAATATACAAAAGGTTCCCAAGATATTAATGTTACGGTTATCTATGAAATTAGGATGTGTTGATATTGTTCTAGATTTTATTCTGTAAATGGATGTTGATAAGCAATAATGTGTTAACTTACAAAAAATTTAATGCGGCGATATTGATGTATTTTTAAGTTGCGTCTCGTGTTTCATATTATTTAAAAATGTTACAAATCGTCTAAACTAAATAAATACGGAAAAAAGTTTCTTAATTTACAGAGACATACTTTCGATATTTTGCACTATGCAATAATCTCATACTTTTAACAAACTCATTTATTATACCAATTAGCGTTTAATTAATTAAACATTTTATTAAAATAGAAAAGAACAGATGGATACACAGAGAGAGTATTTTAAATGGGCGTGCTATGCCAAATCCGAAACTATATAAAGTAGCTCAAAATAGTTAGAAGGCCAATTTTCATGATAACTAAGACTGCTTCGTTAGATATTTTTCTTAATTATTTTCCTAGCCAGTTATTGAACCAGTTCACTTAAAAAAAAATGACATCCTATTATAATTGTGCCATCAGATAGTGTTACTTATAAGGATCAACTTCTGGCAAGTAATATACAGCAAACGAACGGAAAAGTTTTATCTTTTACAGAATACTATTAAACATATTTATATGTAATTTTTAATACAATTATTGGAATTATTATGTCATCCAATACACAAAATCACATATTTTGCTGTTGAAATCAGTTCCAGTTAACTAAAAAAGTCATATTTTTACGCAGTATAAAACAAAATAGCTTCCTGCCGTCTATACGCTCAGATCTTTTAAATTACGCAAAACATTTTAATGCAGTTTTCATCAATAAACAGACTTATTCAAGATGTAGATTTATATGTATAATATATGGAAATTATAGTAGAGAAAAGCATTCATATGAAGCGGGGCGAGTCACTAGCTGTCATACTACAAAAGACGCAATAAAACCATGTTAAACACGTGTCTAGCTAAAGAGTGTTTAAAAATTAAACATTGCTTAAAATATTATCTAAATTGCTTAACAGCGAATAAACTCATAAAAAAACTTATTGATAAAATGTTATACGTTACATTTGACAGCTAAAATAGGTTCTAAACATGTATTAAACTCACTTAAACGTATGTATGTTAATCTATGTACATATATCTAAAGCATGTTTAATTCAAAACTGTCTTTAGACGCGGATTTGTAGTATGGATTTTTTCAAACACGCGTTTAACGTCTGTTTAAATCTTTTGTAGTAAGGCAGTAGATGTTTAATAAATAGTCAAAGCGCGCTTGAAAGTTCTTCATCAACATAAAAAATATATACGCCTATTTTATTTTTCGCAGATCACTTGTTATTAACAATACCGAAATGTCAAGTGTTTATTATAATCTAAAAATATATTTTTAATGACCGAAAAACTCTTTTCATACCTTCCCTTACAATTTACGCTCTGCTGGTTCTTTTATATCGCTACTAAATGGCACCTGCCATTATTTGAACCGCGTCAACAACTTGATGTCTTTAATTTTATCAACCGACTTCAAAAAAAGATTTTTAATTCGTTGTGTAGGTATTTTTAATTTTTCTTATCTTAGAACTCTATCATTTTTAAATCGATTTTTGAAAATTCTTTATTATTTTTCACTATACATTCAGATTGGTACAATAGACTTAAAAAAACATTCAACATTTTTGTTTTAAAATCAAAATAACTGGAAAAGTCGTCCACGTTAACGAAAATGCGTATTTTCTTTTTCAAGTCGGTTATTTTTTAAGTCTTATTTATGAAATGAATCCATATCTATGAATGATATTTATAATATAACTAGCTGTGCCCGCGACTTCGTTCGCGTGGATTACAGAATGCTTGGCATGTCTCCTGCAAAGCAGGGTTATAATAGTCTGCGGTGCTGCTTAAGAAAGGAGCTTTTTTACTTTGGATTTGGGAACTTCCTGGTTGTATTTATAAGCAGACACTAACTCAGATACGGTATTCCTCCACGGTTTTCACAATAAATGTTGAAGAAAAGTGTTTTATGCTAGTCTTTAAAATTTCGCCTTTAAAAGTGTATGTTCCCGCCGAGGTTCTCCTTATATTATATATCGGGTGACTTTTTTAACTGAGGTTGATAAGCGATATCCGGATCTATAAGGAGTCGCGAAAAATACTCAATAGAGTCTCGTGTCCGATTTTGAGAAATCTAAACTGCATCATAAGTTGTTTTTGATTTTATGATTCTCCAGGCCAGAAATAAAACCCACTAATTTTGAAAAAAAAATACATTCTGTATTATTGCACCTCCTAATAGTGTACCTGTAAGAATCAACTTTTGGAAAGTAATAGTAAGCGACAAATTAAAGGAAAAGATTTATTTTTTTACAAAATAACATTAAATCTATATATGAATTAGAAGTTAAGTAATCGATTCTACACAGACATAATCAAATATGTGGGTTAAGTCATGGGTCCCGGTAAGTTTAGAAAAAAAGTCTGCATTACTTCGAACGATTTGTTTATAGGTTGCATCAAAATGCTAGTCACCTACTAAAGTAAGAGTGTGAACAATACAATCGAAAATATATAATATGAATAACTCACAGTAACTTATTTTATGTTTGTCTATTTTTTCTATGTGAGCTATACAAACTTGATAGAATGTGACGTTTGTTTTGGTCCCCGTCACCTATTCAGTTACCTAGATAGGAGGATTAATCAATTTATTGAAAATCTACATTTCACTTCACTCGGCTCACCCGCTATTAGCTTTAGAACATCCCGTTATAATTTTAAAATTTCACTTTTAGGTATGATCGTTTTTTTGAAGAATTATTAAAGATTTAAATAATGTATGAATTTGATAGAATTTTGTAAAAAATTAGCCTTTTCTTTTTGTTGCAGTTAACTGTTTACTATTACCTCCCTAAAGTTTATCCTTATAATATGTGACAGTATCAGATGATGCAATTATATACAATGTTAATTTTTGCGAAATCAACGTGTTCGTTTCTGGCTAGGAAAACTTATTTTTCAAAAAACTAATGATATTTTTAGTTTTTATCAAAATCGGCACTGTGACTCCATTAATTATTTTTCGCTATTGCTTATAGTCTCGGATTTTGGTCTATGATATCCAGTAAAAAAATTACCCAGTAAATATATTAATTTTTCAATTATAATATTTATATAATATATATCTTCCCTATTTGAGTCAGATGTTGCTCACTATTTCATCAGTTTCAATTTTGTTCCTCATTAGATTGACTTTCTGCTAGTCAAAGTTTCGTCAAAATCGGTCCAGCTGTTTCAGATACATATTAGTCGAAAAAAATTGAGTGACAAATAGACAGACAAAATTTTTAAAATTGGTAATTTTGTTGCCAGTACCGTGTATACTTTCATATGCATTAATTTAAAATTACAGCAGACACATCAATCTTATTTATTTGTATAGATGTATACCTTCCCTTCTTAAATCGGAAATTGTTCACTATTTTATTGGTTTCTACAATATTTTGTTATCGCGTAATTCTCATTTTTATTAATTTCATTAAAATAAATATATATTTTTAATAAAAGTAGACCAAGTTAATCCTCATAATATTAGCTATAGGGGCTGTCCATTAATCACGTAACGTTTTTGAGAACATTTTAGACTTTGTGATATATCGTGATTCTTTTCTTCCATCCCTTCTCTCTTCTCTGGGCCTCACGTGATTAATGAACATCCTCTAACTGCGAGTGAAAGTCCCATCAAATTTGATTCAGCTGTGTGAGAGATTAGTCGTAGGAAACAGACTGACAGACAAAAGATAAAAAAATGGATTTTTTATGTAAGTACTGTCACGCATTTAGTGAAAAGTACAAAATAATGTTCGACGTGAACCCTTAAATTGACATAACTTTTTTATTTATGAAATGAAACAAACACTAAATGTTAAGTGAAGCTTACTGCAATATATTAATGAAAACCACACCTAAATCGGATAAACCGTTTCTGAGCGAACACAAACGCACATAAAAATATGCAAGAGATTAGTTGTAGGAAACAGACTGACAGATAAAAAATTAAAAATGGTTTTTTGATGTAAGTACCGTATATACTTTCAAGCATTTAGTGAAAAGCACAAAATAATGTTTGACATGACCCCTTAAATTGACATATCTTTTTTAGCGAGCACAAACACAGATAAACTGACAAACAGACAAAAATTCTAACAATTATTGTTTTGGGTTCTATTACGTTGGTAAAGTCCCTCAATAATATTTTTTTTCATATATCTTCCATGTACAGACAGCGACCCGTTAGAATTTTATTATATGTATAGATAAAAAAATATCTAAAATAGAAGTAAGCCTAAATCACTCCTTATAACATTTGATAACTGCGAGTAAGAGTACCATCAAAATCGGTTCAGCCGTTTCAGAGATTAGTCGAAACAAACAGATAGACAGACAGACTGTGAGACAAAAAATTAAAAAATGTATTTTTTGATGTATGTAAGTACTGTGTATACTTTCATGCATTTAGTGAAAAGCACAAAATAATGTTCGACGTGACCCCTTAAATTGACATATATTTTTTAACGGGCATAAACGCAGATACAAACAGACAAACAGATAAGAATTCTCAAAATCATTGTTTTGGGTTCTTTTGCGTTGGTAAAGGCCCCTAATAATATTTTTTTCATATTTCTTCCATGTACAGACAGCGACCCGTTAGAATTTTATTATATGTATAGATAAAAAAATATCTAAAATAGAAGTAAACCTAACTGCCTAAGTCACTCCTTATAACATTTGATAACTGCTCACAGTTAAAGTAAAAGTACCATCAAAATCGGTTCAGTCGTTTCAGAGATTGGTCGGAACAAACAGATAGGCGGACAGACCGACGGACAAAAAATTTAAAAATGTATTTTTTGATGTAAGTACTGTATTTACTTTCATGCATTTAGTGAAAAGCGCAAAAAAATGTTCGACGTGATTCCTTAAATTGACATAACTTTTTTATTTATGAACCGATTGACATGAAACAAACACTAAATGTTAAGTGAAGCTAACTACAATATATTAGTGAAAACCGCATCTAAATCGGATAAGCCGTTTCTGAGATTAGCGTGCACAAACGCACAGATAAACAGACAAACAGACAAACAGACAAACAGACAAACAGATAAGAATTCTAAAAATCATGGTTTTGGGTTCTATTGCGTTAGTAAAAGCCCCCAGTAATATTTTTTTTCATATATCTTCCATGTACAGACATCGACCCTCTAGAATTTTATTATTAGTATAGATATACGTTCATACAATTTGACATTAAAAATATGTACCCATTTCCAACTTTGACAAGCTCGTCAATAGGCACAAAGATACGGTCACTGTCATATTCAGTCGCTAGTTGGTTGCTAGGCAACGTAGTCCAAAGTTGCCAGCATTTTGTGTACTAAAATCTATAGTTGTGTAATCTATACTAATATTATAAAGCTGAAGAATTTGTTTATTTGTTTGATTGTTTGCTTGAACGCGCTAATCTCACGAACTACTGGTACGATTTAAAATTCTTTCATTGTTAGATAGCCCATATCGAGGAAGGCTATAGGCTATATATTATCACGCTAAGACCAATGAGCATCGGAGGAGCGGAGCATCAATTAAGAATATTTCAAAATCGGGGGATATTTTCCTATTACGACTGTTACGCTGCGTGCGCTGCGTAAACGGTTAAAGTTTCGCAAAAATCATGTATCGCAGAATTGTTACCCTTTAAAAGTTCAAAAAAAAGTCCGCGACAGCATATGTCTATCTTTTAAGGTTAGCTCACTATAACCTTTTTTATGCTAACGAAATTTGTTCTAAAATAATACATTTTTAGCCCAAAGTAACTATTCCACGCGGACGAAGTCGCGGGCGGAAGCTGGAATACTTAATAAAATAAAAAGAGATCATATATTATCTGTGCGAAGTAAATTCCGAACCACTGAATCTATTTTAAAAATTTATGTACCGTTTCTAAGGCATATCTTATTAGATTAATTCGAACAGAGTTGCGGGCAAAAGCTGGTCTGATATAACATTGGACTAAATAAAAAAATAGGTTGAATACAAAACATAAGCTATGTAAGAAACTAGCGACTCACTTCTGCCTCGCGTGTGTGTGCTAATTAAAACTGACGTCCTTTTTGAAATAGAGACTCTTTTCTCCCAAAATTTTCACTTTTTCATACATAACTTGTCCTGGCAATCACAAATACAATAAAAAAAAACATATTTTTTTCATTAAAAATGAACCGTCTTCAAAAACGAATGTAATAGGTAGAAATAAACTTAAAAGGCAAAAAATAAATATTTTCTACAACATTTTAAAATCGGTGACAAGTAAAACCTTTACGTGTTATTTACTCATCCTATCATCAGACCCTGATCTGATGACATTGGTACCACCTTGAAAGTATATTTTGAAACAAAAACAATTTGAAAACCGGTGTACAATTGGCGGAGTTATCGGTGAATATACATAAAAAAATATAAAATAAAGTCCCCGATGAATTTTAACATCCTCCTTTTTTGGAAGTCGGTAAATAAAGTAATGTAAATATCCCACTGCTAGAAAAAGACCTCCCCTCCCATTAAGGTTTAAAGCTTAATCCAGCACTCTGCTCCACTGTGGTTTGGCGGATAAATGTACAAGGGTCTAAATTTTTAAAGGGACATGCAGGTTTCCTCACGATGTTTTCCTTCATCGCCGAGCACGAAATACATTTAAACACAAATTTAGCACTTGAAAACTCAGCGGTGCTAGCCGGGGCTAGAACCCGCGATCATCGATTGAGATCGACGTGTTCTAACCGCAAAGCCATCAACTGACTCAATCATCTCTTCAGTGATGCATAATATACATAACATGTATAGGTAATAGTTCAAAACCGCGTAACTAACTTTTGCAATAAAGCGAATCTTTGAATTACATGTTAAATTTCATTATTGATATAAAACAAGCAAGCTAAAAAAATATCGATATTTGTAAAATTAATACTTAACGTTAATAAATTATGACAAATCGTCCGTGACACTACAAACACTACGTAATGGAAATGCCCATAAGGCCTTATTTTATCAATAATGTAATTTAATATTGGCCTTTATAAGAAAAACCAGATACACGGTTTTGCAGTATCCTCGACGATATAGTAAAACCATCATCGAGCCGTAAGCTATAGTAATAAGCTAGCAGTAGTAAGTTATAGAGCTAAGCCAAATAAGCGTGTATATAACACTCCTCTTGGACCTGTTAAATGTTGATTACGTTTGATTTTAGTATTATCAATTTGTAAAGAAGTACTATATTTGCTATAAACATATTTCTACTAAAATATCCAATATATATACAGGATGTTCTTTTAACTTGGCGTGGTTGGCCAAATCCGAAAGTATAAGGAATAGCGAAAAATACTTAAAGGACCCTGGGGGCCGATTTTGTTGAAAACTAAAACGGCATCATTAGTTTTTGAAAAGGTAAATAAGTACAGATAACTAAAAGTAAATAGGTAAATAGGTCTAATTAATGTATTAATCTCATACAGAATTTTACAAAAAATAAACCTTTTACTTTACTATTACGAAGTTATTCCTATATTTGTGTGTAAGAAATTTTTTTATCAAAATAAACTGGTTTAATACCTGACTAGGAAAAAGAATTTTAAAAAAATGACACAGTTTTAGTTTTCATCAAAATCTGCCCCCAGAATCCTTTAAGTATTTTTCGCTATTCCTTATACTTTCGGATTTGGCCTACAACACCAAGTTAAAAAACGCATCCTGTATATTAATTGCAGTTATATATTTCCGTGTATTTGTATATGTAAGATATTATATTAAAAATTACTTTGCTCTGTACACCTCCAACCCCTTTTATTTTGCTATTTCCTATTATGGTTGTATAAAAGAAATCGCTTTCTTAGCGATAAGTCCGCCTTTATTTATTCTACTTTCTCGTGTACATGAAAAATACTTTGTATACACTTGGTGTACAATAAAGTGTATGTTTTATTGTTGTTGAAACAAATTTGAATGATTTCAGCTAGCCATATCTTCGACCATATGTACAAAATATGCTACACGACTTATTCACAGTATTTTTTCTTTACTTTTCGATTGTCTTACTTTTTTTTCACGCAGGGGAAATCTTCGAAAAGATACCCGATTCCTGGGGGGAGGGCCTTATGTGGCGATTTATACCCACTAAAACCCCTGCGATGGCCTTTCTCAACACGGAAATGGAGAGGCCTCGGGATCGCTTGCGCATGCGCATCCGCTGCCCCTCCCGTGCGACGCTCCGCTCGTGGCTGGCGGAGCTCGTCTCAGGAGGGCAAAGTCTGTTCTTGCCCTCCCCGCACCCCTCGCTGATGCGTACGGCACTTCGAGGCCATTTCGGCTGCCGTCCTCTTCGGGGACCGTCTATTGTCTTACTTAGTAAACAAATATAGCGAACTCCTAACCACACATAAGTGTTAAATACAAAATATTATCTATCAAACAAATAAACTACATCATTTTGTGTGCGTGTGTGAAAGTATCGAGTTGGTTGATAATGATGACAATCGTCTAAGTCAAAAATGACTTAACTCAAAGATATGTTTTTTATTTTCTTATTGTGTACAAAGAAGTAATACGAGATCATTTTATAATGGCAACAATAATCCGTTAATAGCTTTGCTCTTTGGTCTAATTACGCGTTGTTATTACAAGCTCATTTGGCTGTACAGTTAATGCAAACACTGTTAATTGCTATCAACATTTATCTTCATAATATCAACATACAAAACAAATACAGAACCTCGAAGATTTAACCCAACGTTGTGGGGACTCGATGAAATTTATTTATGGCCTGCACTTTGAAAAAGATTGCAAGACAACAAAGAGATTTTAATTAAAATGGCAATGAACGATGTTCGTAGCGTAGACGCGTCGCGGAGTTGTGTGACCATGAGTCTTGTTATTTTGTCTTAGGAAACTGTTTATTATCTTATGTATTACTTTCTCATATAGAGGGAATATTTATGTATTATCATCGATATCAGGTCATAAAATAATATTTGATTACAGAAATGAGTTACAATTATTCAAAACTGTTACTATTATATGTACTAAATTCTGAGTTTATTTCTACCTTTAAACCGTAAAAAGTTTGTATATTTTGATAGTGACTGTTAAGTTATCTCTGGGGTTCGAGACACTAGTTTACTTGTAATTATTAATATCGATACCTCCCACGTAAGTTGTTGTAACCCCAAAATTACAATTTTACAGTAGAGCACTTTTAATCCGTTTTAGTTTGAAAGTTACAACAAAATACGCCTTTTTTCATGCGTATTTTGTTGTAACTTTCCTTGAAAAAAAAAAGACTTTTGGTATTTTTTCACTTTGAATGCATTAAGCAATGCAAATTCGTGTAGTATTCAGTAAAAACGCTAACGGCAATTTTGTGGCTTACAATAACTTACGTGGGAGGTATCGATATATTTCTAAGAGTAAAGACGAGCGATCTAGCCTAGAGAGAGGGAGGGTGCGTACTGCCATATAATATCATATATATGACATATAATAATTACTAACTGATCAACGAGCTACCATAGACAAAATACAGTATTATTTACTTTTATAATATATTCCTAACAGTGACGTATCACTTTTGTTAATCACCGTGCAAGGAATTTATTGTTTATATGTTATATATATCTATAATGTTCAAATATTTGAAAACCTTATTAAAACTATTTTAGTGTAGTAGACTAACAACAGCTCATATACGGACTGGTTATATCGGAACAGTATATATACTTTATTGCAAAGTAAGAATTAAAAGTTATTTTTTCACGTCACGAAATATCTTCCAGCCAACCCTCAGCAGTCAGAAATAGTCTTAATTAGTAGGTATAAACAGTAAAGAATAAATAATACTCTACTTCTAACAGATAAAAGTCAAATTATAATAAAATATTGTACATCATATCCATAAAAATAAAACACATGTGTTCTTAAATATATGCATATAACACAAATACACATACACACACACATATATATGTATACAGTTATATGAAGATACATTCACACAGAAACTAGTGTCACTAGTGCCAAACATCAAATATAGCTGCATTTCGTACGCATCTCCTATCCTTTCCTATCCTTACTTCCTATTCCCCTTCATTCTTTATTCCTTATGGTTGTGCTGCAAATGTTCATGGGCGGTGGTGATCACTTTAAAATAGGTGACCCGCCTACTCTTTTACCAGATCACCAATTACTCGAAAAGAGTTTTACTGACGGGGTTATTATTTTTTTGTATACCCTATACTCTCTACAGGGAATAGAATTTTCAACAAAATCAAAATAACGGGAACAAAAAAGTCTTGAAGTCGGTTCGCCTTTTTTGAAAAAGTTTTGTTATTTAAAAAAAAATCGTACATCATTCTTCTTCCTCGTGGTCACCGCGCGACTTTTACATTTAAATTAACCAAAGCGGTCACTATCATTAACATTCTTCATTACCGACTTAACATGTTACAAGTTTATAAGTCTTTGTTATTTACTCATTACATTATTTATCGTTAATTTGTTTAATATATCGTTCCGTATAATTATGTTTTTGCATCTGCATGTTTGCCTATAAAAAAATTACTACATACGTTTAAAAAAAATTACTTCAATTGCTTATACTGCAGACTTATATTGCTCATAAGCAATTTCCTTTACTCGAACGACACACTTACATGGATTATTTCGATTTTAAAACGAAATTGTAGAATCGATATTAATAAAATTTGTATAGGACCAATCTGATATAGGGAATTATCGCGACTTCAGTGCTTTGAGAAGACTTCTGTGTTTAATGATGCAGCACCATGTCTTAGAACTGTAGACTGGTATTTACAATTTCAACGTGGGAACTCTAGCCTCAATGACAAGCCACGTGAACGTCGTCCAAAACCGCCATGATGCAAACGAGTATTGAAGCCATGCGGTAGCTAAGCTTCGACAATCGTCATGTGACATACCATGACATAGAGGCATCCGTGGGGATTTCAGTTACCACTATCCAAAAAATCTTGCAACGACGAACTTGTCGTATGAAAGTTGAACTCTCGTCGGATACCTCATTTGCTTGAGACAACCAAAAAATAGCCGGTGTTAGTTGGTATTGCAAACTTTGCAGGGATTCAACCGAGGAGAGTCATAGCATGTTTCTGATATGGTTAGTGGAGTTTTGGATATAGGATCCAGATTCTAAACAGCAGTCGACTGTCTGAGTCGATATATGATACGCTCACGAAGCACTTGAAAAAAATGGTTGCCTCGTTTATGCCAAAGGGTGATCGCGTCGCCACTATTGTACTAGAAGATCGCAAGATGGTTACCGCTGACTGGTATACCAATGTTTCTTTGCCACAAGTCATTATCGAATTTCAATAAACAATTTAAAAAGTACTTTAAATTTATAAAAAAAGCATTACACACACTACCGTGTATTTGACACACACACGCGTTTTTACTCTTTTGTTTATTGTTGAAGTCTGCGGTCAAATTGAGAATAGATTATCTGTGGTCAATCGCTTTGACGGATAGGCGACCATGAGTATTTTTAAAATGGCAGAACTGACTTGCATTAGGTAAACATAGCCAAAAGTTATCGTAAAAGACCACATTCAAATAAATCTTTTTGCCACAAGAATTTAAAATAAACTAAGAATATATAGTTTTGTTGAAATTAATATTTCATTTATATTATTTCCTCGAAGAGTTTACGCTACTTATGCTCAACGTAGTTAATTACAATATTATTATTGTAAGTGAAACATTGTTTAAATGTATAATTATTATATTTAACGCTACTTCATGATATAATAAATGTTGTCTGGATGCTTATAAGCAATAATGTGTCAAGCCACAAAAAGTCAAATTCGGAGATATTGATATATTCATTTATTATTGCGACATATAGTTAGCATTATTCAAAAAAAAGTTGCTTAATTTAATATTTCGAGAATTTAAGTGTAGTCTATTTTTACAACAAAAAATAATCTCATGTATAAAAAAACTTATTATTAGGTAAAACGTTTTATTATACCAATGTTGTTTTTAATACATTATACCTTTTATCAAAAAAGAAAAGAAAAGATGGGTTTATACTTCTTCAAACAAATTCACCAAGAATAGTTTTGACATCTTTAGACGCCATTTTCTCAAAATGTCCGTGTTCTTTGACAAAGTATTGCTTATCAGCGTCCATCTATACTAATATTATAACGCTGAAGAGTTTGTTTGAACTCGCTAATCTTAAGAAGATAGTTCATTTATGGAGAAAGGCTATTACATCACGTTACGACTCATAGGAGCGAGACGCAGACGAAGACGTGGGAGTCAACTAGTAACCTACAAAACTTTACAATACATCTGCGAGATGTTCTCTCTCTTAATACTCGTATCTACAATACATCTTTGATACGTATTTTAGATGTTGAAAGAGCGAAACAGTAAACATAAATCTTAACGAATTCCAAATTTAACACAACCTGGAATGAATAAACTACTTTTAAAAACGGACAATTTGAATTTATTGACGTTTTTAATTACAACACTAAATTCGCCAAAATAAAATTTAACACAACAACTTTTGTTCGTTTATTGTAAAAATTTTATTGTAAAGGTAAATAAAGTGAAAACTCAAAGAGAAATAGACGTTAAACGCATAGCTATAAAAGCTAAAATCGCTCAGTTCATTAGTTTTGTGAGCACATAATATGAGCGCGATAAATCCGTCTCGATGAAAAAGAATATAAAATTTAGTGCAGCACCTGCTAACAAAGTGTTGCTAGCCGGATTATTAATTTTAACTGCTGTACTTATGAGAAATTTAAGATACACTGTTGATCTTGTTAATAATATGTCTACCATATATTTAGCTATACTACCATATATTTCATACATTTTTTTGTTTATTGTTAAAACCTGTGGTCAAATTTAGATATATCATAGTTGGACGCTGATAAGCAATACTATGTCAAGCCACATGGACTTCATTTTGAAGAAATGGCGTCTAAAGATGTTAAATATATTCTTAGAAAATGAGTTTGAAGACGTATATCCATCTTCTCTTTTTTATTTTGATAAAAGGTGTAATTAATTAAAGGTTTGGTATAATAAAAAGTATTTTCTAATAATAAGTTTTTCAAATATTTTAGATTATTGCATGTTGCAATATATATATTCACACTATTATAGCACACTTCAATATTAAAAAAAAAAAAAAAAAAAAAAAAAAAAATTAAATTAAGAAACGTTTTTTTAATACTTATTTTGTTTAGATAACTTGAAATTTTTTTGAATAACATCAAAAGCATTATCAAAATACATCAATATCTCCGAAGTTACCGTTTTGTGGGTTGACACGTTATTACTTATCAGCATTAAATTATGGTTGAATTTCGACCACAGGGCAAGGCAATGATAAGCTTGTACAAATCTTTATGAAAGACTGAGAGCAAAACTATTAAAAACGTTTTGCACTTGGTACTGCGGCCGTTACTTACTACATATGTAACGTACTAAACGTTACAGATTTCTTTTATTATCAGTTACGAGAGTAAAAGTAACAAATATTATTCACGCCTAATACTAACTATGCGTTAAAAATCAAAATCAAAATATTATTATTCATAATTAGGAATTTACATTCTCTTATTGAACGTCAACTAAATGAATCTACTACGGTTTCGGAAAAGTTAAACCTCAGACTTTTTTTTTCAACAATGGCAAATTTTTCTTCAAAAATTATAAAAAATTTATTGAGACAACACGAAAGCTTCCTCATGGTGTGTTATCTACAAATCTTTAATATCATTATATCCTCTTTCACACAAACGTTTCTTTACAATATTTTTGAACTTTTCTTTAGAAGAGTGTTTAACGTTTTCTAGGATCCTGGTGTAAAATCTTATACATTTTCCAACAAAAGAATTACTAACTCGACATAGTCGAGTAACGGATATAGCAAGCTTATTCCTCTTCCTCGTATTTATTTGATGGATATCACATTTTTTACAAATATGTCAACATTACATTTCCAAAAATGAATAAAGAAATACTACCTACAGTATTCTTATTGCCATATTGTACACAACGCTACGTAATCATCATCACATTCCACGATAGTATGAAATAATTTTCCAACTATACGTTCCCAGTACACTGATATAGAAATGCAGCCGAATGTTGTTTGCGGCGAGCAAACCTCAAATCATTAATTGTGGCAAATGCTGCGAATGCCTTCACATTTAAACACTGTATTTGTCTGGCTAATTGCTATGGGAGCTAACCGACTTTCAAACGGGGTAGGTCTTTAACTATCTCGTTAATTAATTTGTATATTCCACAGACTAGTCTAACTTGAGCTGCGGATGGTATGAAATCTCTGTAGTTTTTTAATTAGATATAGATTTAATGGATATATAAAAATTAATTTAAAATAGCAGATGAACGAGCAGACGAGTAATCTTGTATTGTTCTGTTATCACCTTTTATTGGTTGTAAGTGATCAGTGAACACTACACCCGGTGAACACTTACAATATTAGAAAAGCTAAATGTATTGCCAACTTTAAAAAGGAATGAGATATAAAGGGGGATTGAAATAATATACAATTGATCCCCAAAAAAAACACAATTTCAATTAGCGAGGTTGACTCTACTTAAAATCTTGTAAGTATACTTCACTAACACTTTAATAAATAAAATAGAAGTGCATGTTTGTATTATGAAATTAACAGCTTTTAACTGAATGCATATAAAGTATATGCGTTGTTTATATCAAAAACACAATTTTAAAATATTTGTCTAGCGGTCTGTCTGTCTGTCCATCTGTTTGTTCGAGTCTAGTTAGTTCAATACTAATCGTTTTAGGAAATAAATACCTATTGATTTTTCTATCATTCTATAGTAAAAAAATAAGTATATATACGTATACGAAGTTTTTTTTTGCATGTCGAATATCTAATTTTTTTGAACTAGAATTATTTCACAAACTTAGCCTGACAACAAATTACAGATTATATCTAAATAATAACAAAAGTTTTATTACTAATTGTGACCCAAATACAATATCTTTACATGTTATATTCCTACAAAGGAGCCATACTTTGGTGTGTCATGTTCTAAAATGAAGGTGAGCCAGCGACTTCAATCACACAAGAGAAATACAATTTAGTTAAGAGCATTAGTTTAGTGTTAAATGTATGCGATGACTAACGCTTTTTAAAGTTACCACAGACTATAGACTGTCGTTCATCAATTTAGTCGGATTCATAATCAGTATGATGATATGACCATAGTAAATTCAATTGCGTTTAAAAAGAAAATGTAAATTCGTAATTTTTTATTAAAATATTACACACACTCACAAGCACGCGCACACATACATCCATTTGCTTTTGTGTTAAATTAGTTATTTGTATTTACCTGTTGATGTGAGAAGCGCTGTGGAAGAGCGAGGCTTCCTGCTACAAGAACTAGTAGGTATACTAGTAACTTATTAGAATAGCTCCAGTTTTCTATTTTAATGCAGAAACATGTCAATAACGATTTTTATATGAAAATAGGTATAATGGTTTAATCGGCCGAGTAGCTATCTACTGAATACCGGTGTACAAATGGATATAAGACGTCAATCTTAACGGATATTCTGCAATAAATAATAGTTACATACAATACGATGTATAATATCGTACAAGGTTCGACAAAAAGTTACATGAGAGGTAAAAGTTGAGATTAATGACTTGTAAATAAACCTACGGAACTCGGCATTGTAGAAGTTTCCCGAAGAGTTTTTTGTCCGGGAAAGAAATCTTGCTTTACACGTTTATTGGTCCGACATAAATTACCTAGGTAATTCCGAACTTGTGATAAATTAACTCTTTGGTGACATTGAATTTTAGAGTTCCGTGTGTAGGTTTTATATCTGATCAGAAATATGAAAATTTAAATAAACTTTTCTATCATTTACTAAAATTTTAAATAAAGAAGCGAATATTTATTTATTGAGACCATTTCAACGAGCACCAACACGACACGGTGTGGAACTGTGTATACTGCTGATCCTGGCTGCAGCATCAAACCAAGAATTCTAAAATTAGAAGGATAGTTAAGTATATAATTAATACTTATTAAATATGTTTCGTAAAAGGATTTAAAAACAAGCTACATCTTTTAATGCAAAAAAAACGAATAAAACTGTCAAAATGTTCCATACTTTTAAAGCGATAATTTTCAACAATTAACCCTCAGACTCTAAAGTTAGTTTATTAAATTTTAAATTAAGTAAGTTTATTAGCAACCTGTGATCCTCTTTTTCAGGCGCAATCTCAACGACTGTTTAATCAGCCGACTAGCTTGCTATTAACTATCGGTCGACAAGTGGATAGAGCACGTCAATCCCAACGGATGGTTGTCGATTTAAATCCATGGTAACAGCTCCGGGTTTACAAGTATTAAAGTGTTTAAACTAAACTAGCTTCCTTTATAGAGAGCACAGGCTACAGATAACAAATATTCAAAATTGTATATTATTGCGTGATTATTATTGTCAAGCAACACTATAGAGTATACTTTCAGTAATGAGTACTACGTCCTTTACTATTTTTTTAGATTTTGCTTACCCAATCTTAAAATCTTGTGCTCATCGATGCACGTGTCACTCCTGTCACCCACTCGACCTGAAGTGCTCTTCTCAACTTCACGCTAATGAAGTACGGTAAAGCCTACATACATATATAATATAATACTCTTGACGCGGTCACATCCGTGTTACGGTACTTACATTGTTCGAGGTAGGATTGTAACCCTAACCTTTCTCAATAACTGGGATTTCCTATGCAAAAATAATTTTTACGGTATACTCTGTGTAGTTCCTGAGATAAGCGCATTTAAACAAATTCTCTAATTTTGTTGGTTTATATAAACATTAATAATCAAGGAGAAGGTTATTAAAAACGACTCCATATCTTAATATCTTTTTGGAATAAAAATGACTACTGAACCTTGCAATTTTGTGACTTCACGCACTTCACTTAAGATTCGTATTATAACAAAAGTTAATGTTAGATTGTAAGAAAAGCACAGAATTATATTTTGTTATATACATCTATCTCATGAGAGATAGTATATTAGTATATTATAATAAAAATACATTAATTTCAAACTCCAGCTTTCATCTCGTTCTCTCAGCGCACGAAAAGCAAAAAAAAATACTAGCTACTTCACTTCGATTAATGATTTTAGTACAGATTAAACAATAATTTATCATTGATACATTATTTATAAATGAAACTCTTGAAACCAAATGTATAATATATATAGATTAAAAAAATCGTTTGACCGCGTGAATGTAAGGCCTTTAATCTACTGGATGGGTTTTATACAGTCTTTCACTATCATTTTGAACATTTCTCGAGATACTTTTAGGCATGACATCTTTTTTCAAATAGATATACCTAGGAGCTAAAATTTTACTCTTAAAATCGGAATAAAATATAGCTTTAACTGGCAAAAAACATGCTTTATTGGACTAAAAATATAGGATTGAAAATATAAAACCCGCCCAAAATCTACTCTTTCAGACCATTTCTACGAACTCCACGATACTTTAAGTTGATGAAGAGTTGTGTATTCTCCTAATTCCAGGTGATACAGAAGCATCAGGTCAAGGTTATGCAACTGTTATTTGAATATCATTCATAGTATAGTATTTCCAGTCGATTAGACACCACTAGACGTTGCTCAGATCCTTTCAACAAATGGAATAGAGCTGATAACCTTCAAACGTCTGAGTTTTTATAAATTATAGCTTAGGACCATCGCGATTACGTCAACTTTCGAATAAAAAATGTCAGAACACGTCGATCTCAACCGATAATCGCGGGTACAAACCCCGACTAGCACCGCTTATTCAAATGCAAAAGTGTTTAAATTAATCTCGAGCTCGGCGGTGAAAGAAAACATCGTAAGGAAACCTGCATGTGCCGGGAGAAATTCTAACATATATATACATAATCACAATGGAGTAGAGTAGAGTAGTTCTCCTTAATATGAGAGACGGCTTTTGCCTAGCAGTGGAACGTTTACACGCTGTTGCTTCTCTTTTTTTTTTTAATTTACTATTTTAATATTCTAATATATTAAGTTTGTTGTGTGTATCTATGCGTCTATGGCATGGTAGCTGCCTAACGAAAAGAGCGATTTTGATAAGTTTTTTTTGTTTTAATGTAAACGCGATGGTGCTTAGCTATTTATAAAAATTCAGTCATTTGAAGGTTGTCAGCTCTTCTACTTTTTCCTTTTAAGTTTTTATGCCACTTCCACACCATCTAATCCATGTCCAACCCTTTTCTTCGTTCACGTGCGTTACACAACGTAACATAGGAGTAATTGCTCGAAGGAGCTGCACCAGACAGCCGTTATTAATGACGTCCTTACTTACAAGTCATTAGGCGGTACGTTTGAAGGCAAATATTGTTAGCTGTGAATTTGATGTATCTAGTAGTGAGAACGGTTTTTAGACTCTTTTCGGGTCAAGGTTTGCTTGACTCGACTTCTAATCGAATGAGATAATTTATAAATCTATACTAATATTATAAAGAAGTCAAAATTTGTTTGTAAGTTTTGTATTTAGAGGGTAATCCATAAAACTTGTGATCCAATTTTAAGAATTCTTTCTATATCGGATAGCCCGTTTATTACGAAAGGTTAAAGGCTGTATTACATCACGCTACATCTAAACTATATGTCGGTGTGTATAACAATTGAAGTCGATAATATTTATTTTTAAGCGACTTGAAAAAGGTTCTATATTCATCTGTATGTACTTTTATGTTCATATAGCCGATTTCTCGGCCGATTGTAGACCTTGCTTTTTTTATATAACGTTCATCCGAACATAGAATCTCCTCCATTTTTGAAGTCAGTTAAAAATCCCGATGCACTTCGGACAATATCATGACGCAACATCGTATCGTGATGTCCTATAGGAATAGATGTAGTTTTTTTTCTCGATATTAGACTCAAAGAATATATAAAATATCAATACGGTGTATGTTAACTCATTTTGAAAGTTTGTAAAAATAAAAGAGACGAAAGAATAAGGATACAAATATATCTGTTATAGAAGTTATTTTTATTAAAGTTCGGAAAGTAAATAAATTACTTCACTTTGACAGTCCTCTGGCACAATTCCTAACATAAATAGAAATATTTTTTCTGTCTCAATATGGAACAGATTTGACCTTAAAAGAAAACAAAGAATAAGTATGACAATAGTATATATGTTCAATTGTGTTGTTTCCATTTTTTAAAAAAAATATTACATTCTCAACAATAATAAATTGTTTTTAAATTTAAATTACAACACTAATTTTAATTACATCAATATTCTTGAAACCAACCAAATTATGTATACAGAATGTTACTGGGCATGTTTTGGACATTTTACGTTACCAGGACCGATATTTAAAAGTAAAAAAACTATTTTTTTTAATTATGTCTATAGTGTATAAACCTATAGGATCTTAAGTTTCTCTTCAGTTCTTCAGTTTTTTTAGTTTTAAATATCGATTCTGCAATAGCTGATAATATGTCCAACGCGTGCCCAGTTAACAGCCTGTATAACCAACTTTCAATACGCACACAATTCCAATGTTCGCTTACATTTAATTCAAGATCATTTTCAATTTGTTATAGCGTTTGAGTTTTCCGATAAGCCCAGTATTTCAATTACATTTACCAAACAAAAAAAAAACTCAAATACAAGGAAAACACAATGGCCTTAATACGCAATACAATAGCAACGAAATTAAAAAGTTTCAGGCGCCTTATTACGTCTCAACCGTTAATTCAAACGCTAGAGTCGACTTTTAATTTTCGTGTTTACGCATAATTTCCACGTAATTCGCTTTTAAAGCTCATAAATCTGTCTGATTTGTTATTTATCTGCCGCGGCTTGTAAATGTGCGCGGTTAAATAGCAGAATGTTGCGATTTATATGACATTTACAAGTGTCGCATGCGACTGCTGTGAGATTTGTCGGAGGTCGGAGAGCATAAAACTCTTTTGTTTGCACGTTGTTAAATTTCGTAAAGAACAGTAATACAAACTAAGGTTAAAGCCAAGGGTGGATCCAGCTTCGCGGCCAGGGGGGAGGTCGACTAATTGTGGTCAAGTCACAAGTACAATATACATAGTGACAAAAAATATAAAAATCATGTTAATCAGCATCATGTTTAGCAATTATAATTAGTGCTCTACCTAGGTCTTGGACCTAGCCCAGGGGTGGCTCATGACCCCCATGACCCCCCTCCCTGGATCCGCCCTTGGTTAAAGCAGTTTTGTAAAATTATTGATATCAAAACGTGCCAGCCACATTTTGACAGTTTCTGAAAAAAAAATGCGCTCTGGTACAAAAATCCGAAATCAACTGTCAGAATATAGCATGTTTTAATAGCGCCAATTACGTAATTAGTTAGCAGATATATATTTAGATAAAATTTAGGTTAGGTTACATTTTTTTGTTCATTTTTTTTATATTTTGCTACTGTCCATTTTTAATTGTCTGATACGTAAGAACATACATCAAAATTGATATCATAGTCTTTCACCTTACCTTAAAACCTTTTTCTTTGGTGAAGCATTATTTTTTAGCTTCTTTATTCTAATTTGGCCAAAAAGAGCGCATATATTCGTCACAATATCGTGTCGTATCCGCGCAATCAGAATGTGACCATACAATCGGCGAGTAACTGCGCTCTAAAATATTTTTACTGTACGTGACGCGTCATATTAAACGGCTTTTAACGGCATATTTAGGTTTTATCATTATTATCGAACATTTTCCATATTTTTTAACATAGTAGTATTCAATATTTCACGGAATATTGAATATCGAACACTGTGGTATTTAAATGCGAGGGTTCCTAGCAGCAACTTATGTTACTGCTTTGATCCATTTAATTGTAGCGTGATATAATAAAATTGATTCTATTCTATCACGCTAAAACTCTGTAACAATAAATAGGATATTTAAATATATAACAATGACCGCTCTTGTGTAGTGGTACTGAATATACCTCTAACACAGGCGATTGCGAATTCGATCCCAACTCGGGGCTTTGTATTATTATTTTTTCCGCGTGTTTGTTCTTATGATTCTCCTCATCGTGCCTCGGAGAGCACGTAAATCTTGTCGCGGTTGTTATCACAATTACTTGAGAATGATTGTTACTCTTTGTACAGTGTTAATTTTAGTCTAAATGGTTTCTGGCTTACCGTCAGGAGACGCGGAAGTCAGATGGCTCTGTATAAATATCAGTAACTAGCCAATAACTGGACTAGAGTAATAACTATCAATAAAAAAATTGGAAACAATTATTTTTTGTTTATAGATAATAATCGTTTACGTAAAAAATATAGCCGACTTCAAACATATGTAACTGTTATTGAAAGCATAAACAATGGCGAGATTCTTCATCTAATATATTCAATAGTAAAAAAAATCACAATATATTAAATAAAAAAAAATTTGCCTACTTGATAAAAATAAATTTTTATTTTAATAAAATTCGATGGGACTAATAAGAAATTATACCCATACAAACAAAAAAATAATTACCTAAGTCAGTCAAGCCGCTTTCAATTCATAAGGGAATAATGGCCGAAATGGCCGAGGGTTAGAAGATCAACCGATGATCGCAAGTTTAAACTCCGACTAGCACCTCTGAGTTTTCAAGTGCCAAATTTGTATTTAAATTCATCTCGAGCTCAGCGGTGAAGGAAAACATCGTGATGAAACCGGAAGAAATTCTAACACATATGTATCCACCAATCCGCAGTGGAGCATCGTGAAACCTTCTCCTTATTAGGAGAGGCATTTACAGGCTGTTACTTTACTTTATTTTTTTTTCTAAGCAAGAAGCAAATTGAAAACCTTTTTGGAAGTGGTTTAAAAACACGCAATACTGCTCAACATAGTTCGTTCACCGTTCAAGTTATAAAGTACATACCACCTTAATTACAGACAAACTTTGTACAAGAAAAGATAACTTCGTATATTTTATCTAATCGAAGTCAAGTAGCCTTCCTATTACGGGTCCAGTGTTTGCTAAACTAAATGGAAACGAGTGTTGTTGAGACCCCTCAGAAACGAAGTAACACGAATTTGTTGATTGTACGTAATTTGATTTCCAATTTGTCTCTATAGGCCTCGGGAATTACAATTTGTAAAAGTTCAGCATCAAAGAGGTCAACTACATTAAGGAAAGAGGTTAATTAGAATAGTTTTTTGTTTAAACATTTTAAATTCATTATAATGTTTGTAAAAAAAAATTCTACGCATATCTGTATTTTGCAGATTTTTATTTTCTTGCAATTAATTTTTCAAATAATAACAAATTTTATTACGTTATTAAGACGTGTATAAATTAAAACATCTATAAAATATTGAGGTTACTTACTTTACTTGACAAAAAAATATTAATGTATTAAAAAAAACAAAAGGACTATTCCGAAATATTCACTGTTTAATTCCCGCCAAAAATGGAAGTACATTTCTTTCTTTTTTTTGTCAAAGGTATTACATTACTCTTCCATTATGAAATATTTTTCATAGCTATACATTAATTGCTAACATCGATATCATTACCATATTTTGTTACAATGGTAGTCAATTATTAAAACGTAATATTTTATGATGGCGATAGTTTAGCTTAATTATGGTGCAAAAGACTAATTTTTAAAAACTCTCCATTAAACATGCTACAATCTGTTAGTTAATTCCTGATTTTTGCATTAAAATACCATTTGAATAACGATAGTTTTACACAATTAGCCCCGAGTTTAAAAAGAAAGTAACATCCTGTATAATTCCACTGCTGGGCAAAGGCCTCCTCTCCTATCAAAGAGAAGCTTTGGAGCTTCATTCACCATCCTGCTCCACTATGGGTTGGCGAATACATGTATCAGAATGTTTCCCGATACACGCAGGTTTCGTCACGTTGTTTTACTTTACCGCTGAGCTCGAGATGAATTTAAACACAAATTTAGCACTTGAAAAGTCAGCGGTTCTAGCCGGGGTTTGAACCAGCGATCATCGGTTGAGATCTTCTAGCCCTCGGCCGCCTCGGCTATTATAATAAATTATAATTAAACAGTAGTTAACATCTAATGCATCTGACATTAACAAAAGAACCCAGACAACCAATCGACATGACTCCTTGACCGGCTAAAAAGGCAAACCTTAAAATAAAAACCCAATTGTCTTTACCATTTTTATTCCATCCTAGAAAAAAACACGTTCAAACTCTTTATCACGGCCCGTGTCAATAGTGGAAACTCGGGAGGACAACCTAATTCGATCGACCGTACAAATATTTATTCATTGTAATATTTTAAAAAGCGATAAAAAGATGGGTCGTATCGTGTCATGAATACGTCGGGGGTAACCCTGCAACGCGCGTGACCGGAATACGCTGTTTTGTTTTCAAATTCCAGTATGGATTATCGCATTTCGTGCTCACCAATTTCATTTAAACTAAAATCCGCTTCTAATGCTGGACTTTTAATCAACTGCTTTAGCCGTGGCCGACTGATGAACTCATTTACGAGCTATCAACCGGACGCGGTCGTAGCCTGAAATTTGGGGGGGGGGTAATATAAAAACCAAGTAATATTATTTGAGACATCTTGGGATGAGTGTAGCCAAGTTATCTGTATGAAGGGAGGGAGGCGTCATGTCCTTTGTGAGTCTGTGTCCCCCCCCCCCCCACTCGGACCGCGCCTGCTATAAACACACAGCCATATTGTCAAATTACAAAAGAGATTAGGTGTTACAAAAATTTAATCAAGTCGCAGGTATTTTTTATATCCCCCCCCCCCCCCCAAGAGTGAAAAATGGGGTTTCAAAATTTGTATAGAGAAATCAAATTTTTAACCTCCGAAGAAAAGTTTTATATGTTTGACTGCTGTGATGTGTCTGTTTGTCTGTCTGTGGCACCGTAGCTCCTAAATGGGTGAATGAATTGGGTGCGATTTTTTATTTGAAAAAGGGTTTTCTAGCGATGGTTCTTAGATTATAGGTTTTTTTTATTGTCAATTTGAGTCAATTACTTGACTTAAAATTCAACTCCTTGACCCCGATTTCGCCTTAGACGTAACATAATTGCTATACAAACACAATAGTTATACCAACAAGACAGCATGAAGGGATGTTATGTCTGATTGATGCAGTGTTCGTCACGAGTGCCGACAGAGCATCAATCATGTCGACATCTCATTAATATCACGCAATAGAACCGAACCGAGCTGTGGCTTTGACTTCAGTGTAGTCCTGTTTCTTGGATTTGCTTATGTGAAACACGTAAATGATACTGTGATTATATCTTGCTTGTTAACAAATAATCAATTATAACTATGTATGACGTTAATACTATTGATGTTAAAAATCGGTACTTATTTCTGACTTTAATATTAGTACTACAGTAGTGAGACTTTATTTTTCCCGATCTTTTAAAAGTAGAAGACATTATTGCTAAAATTTATGCGCTAGGCCAAGAATTACATACATTTGTATGTTTTACTACGTAATTGATATAAAACAATTCTGTGAATGTCAAAAATTAAGCACTGACAGTAAAATCTTTTCTAAAAGCCACAAAAAATAAAATAAAGAAGAAGAAAATCTTTCCAGTAAAAGCAATGACATACAACTTATGTAAATCTTTATGTAAGTCTGTGAGTAAAACTTATAAGCGTAAGTGTCGCCTAATGAAAATAAAACATCTATTAAGTTGTAAAATATAATTTTTGGTAAGCGTGCATAGCTTACAGTACACAGCAAATGACACAGCTTACAATAAGTAAAATACACTATAATATTATAATACGAATTACAAAACTGTGTTTCGTATACTACGAGCTTATTAACAGTTCTTCTCGGTACAAGACATTGGCATTCCCAACTGAAACTGTATATATGTATATACATTCAGAGAAAGAAAACTTTTCCTAGGTTTTATTTAATTAATGTATTAAACCAACCACAAACTGAGTATTACATCAAGGCGCTTCTTATGTATAAATTTATTTGTTTCATCATAACTTATATGTATAAATATGTATAAAACGTCTCAATTTAAATAACTGTCATATTAATAGAATACTTATGCTACCCTGGCGACTACAAAACATAAATAAATATGAAAATTTTATTTATGAAAATAATTTATACAATTATGCTTATTATCCCGAAAAGTTGTTTTTATTCAAACTTATAATATTGTTAAACATAAAAAAAAACTTTATATAATTACATCAAAGGCTCGATCAACGCAAGTTTCGGCGAGTCAATATAAACAGTAACGATACAAAGTTGGATGTATACATCTTGAAAAACATTGGCAATACAACTTTCGCCCCATATGTGTGCGTCCCGAGTGTCAGCGGGCCGCGCAAGCGAAAACCACGTCATACACTAGTAATCCAAAATACAATCCCGAGGCATAATTGTTGAAAATTGTCGCTATGACAAATACTACATTCTTATTTCTTGTACGAAAATTACATTTGTAATTTTTACCCTCGTCATTGACATCAAAAATTATTCGTAACCTGGTAACCTTACGAAAGCTAAGCGAGAGTTACACTTACAAGTATAAGTTTTACTCTCAGACTTTCATAAAGACATACATAAGTTCTTTATACATTGCTTTACCCCTAAAAGAATTTATTGCATTTATTTTTGACAGCCACAACTTTCGTAAGACTTCCTAAGTAACTATTACCAGTTACAGTATTGTTTTACATCAATTACGAAAGTAAAACTTATAAATACATTTGTAAGTTATTAGTTATTGTAGTTAAGAATTACATTTCTCTCGCTCGTACATTTCTCGCAGTGTTAATTTTGTACTGCATGGTCACAGATTAAGAACTTGATACTCAATAATACTTGGGTTCACAACGGCATTTGCGTGTGACGTTCACAAGTATGCAAAAATTTACATCCGCTAGTCTTACTAACCACGTACGCACTATCAGTTTTGGTAAAGGTTTGGTTTTCTACAGTGGCGGGCTGTTACGTGTTACCTTTATAATTTTTTTTTATTAACAGCATCAGTAAACGTTCTCGAGACAACCACGATTTTTAAACGACTTCCAGAAAAGGAAAAGATTCTCAATTCGTAAGCACACCGAATTCTCGAAAACGACTGAAGAATTTTTCTCAAGATCAGTTCTATAGAAACATGTCATTTAAGGAAACAAAATGATGTATTTTGCTTTTGACGACGGTTCCCTTTTTTTAAATGTTTTGTTTCTACACATAACTTTTATGTGATAGCATCCGTAAATGACAATCACCGCCATCTTTGAAAACCACAGATAAACGTACAGTATTAGCTAGTGAATAGCCGACTACGCGACACGTCGTCACTCAGGACCCACACTTAGGATAGATCGTATCGAACCAGTATACGCAATTTCTTCAGGGAAAAAGGGAAAATTACAGGGTTTCAGGCGCTATTCGTGTATGATGGCACTTACTTCCTTATCAATATTGCGTATCCGCAAATCTGTCCGTTTGTTTATTGCTCCTTCAAAATGTATATGGAAAAGTTTTTATTTCGTTCTATTGTGAATATTTAGATAAGTTATAGTTAGTTGGACGCTGATAAGCAATACTGTGTCAAGCCACACGGACTTCGTTTTGAGAAAATAGCGTCTAAAGATGTCACACCTATTCTTAATAAATTTGTTTCAAGACGTATATATTCATCTTCTCTTTTCTATTTTGATAAAATGTATAATGAATCCAAAGCAGATAGATTAATTTAATAAGTTTCCTAATAATAGGTTTTTAAATATTTCAGATTATTTTATTAATTGCGAAATAAGGAATGCACCTAAAATTCGAAGCATTGAGTTAAGAAACTTTTTTCCATACTTATTTAGTTTAGATGACTTGAAATTAGAATGCATAATGTTAAATAGGTGACGGAGTATTAAAATACATCAATATCGCCAAATTTGACTTTTTGTGGGTTGACACATTATTGCTTATCAGCATCCAGTTAGGCTTCTAGTAAAATCGGCTTTGATATAAATTACTATTACTAGTGCGCAGAGTTCGCACTCCGTAGTATATGTGTACTACGCTTTGATTTAGCGGTATACCGTGATTAATAAAATAATTAAGAAACTAAAATTAACATATTGCTTATAATCTATATAATAAAAATGTAAATTTGTTCGTCGCGCAAAAACTACTACGATACGGTTCCCACAGTTATAACTTAAAATCTGGAGCCTGTTTTATTTCGATACTCCACTTAAAAGCAGAGATATACGCAATCGCGGGCAAAAGCTAGTCGTCTCAGAAAAATGAATTAAATTTGTAAATATTGTCGTGTACTTTATTCTCGTGGTGTCCAATAAATTATATATACATAAATAAAAATAAAAAAGGCGGTAAAAAAAACTAAATTGTTGAATTTAAATTCAAAAGATTTCTAAACATTGAGTGTGAGCACGGCCTAAGCCGATGACATGGGACAGTGCAGTCTTAACTCATAGAAAATGTATAGCCATATAACTCACATTCGAACCTTTGAACGGATCTCGGACCCTCAATATTTCATCTTTGCGTCCAATCCTTTCAAGGTAGATTCATATTGACAAATAAATCAAGATGAATAAATAAGACTTAAAAATAATAACCGACTTTTACAACAATAAAATTTTAATGGTTTTCTTTTTTAAATACTACTTCTCGAAATACACTCTGTAAGTTCATTATGGTCGATTGGTTTAATGGCGTAAAGTAGTCAAAATAATAAATATAGTCGAAATCAAAATATACTTGGACAAAATAGGCTTAAGAGCACTACAATATTGTTATTAATTAGAAGCTAACACCTATTCGAAACGTCGTTTCTGCCGAGAAAAACCGACAAGAATCTCTATAGTTATTCTTTTAATCATTACTCAGTATATATACATTACAGCGTATATATAATATACAGCGTGTATACTTAATCCATGCATCTTAATCATCCACATACACACATTGGGGATTTTTAAACATAACTCAAATTAAATAATTCTGTAAAAATATTGAAAAATATTTTTCTGGATTACTCCTTTAAGTATACTAAAGTAAAAATGATCCCGTTTACTTAAAACGAATGCGACACACTTAACTTCATCGGTAAAGATAATCCAACTCCAAGAAGTTTGTAAACGTAATGCACATAAGGTTATGCACTTTCATATAAGATCAGCCCCACACGTGCACCGAAACGACGCGTAATCCCGAATCGATATACTCGATACGTAACAAAATCGAGTTTCGAAGGAATCGAGTCATTTAAGCCGGCGCGTGACTCCATTACCGCGATACAAAGGGAAAAGTAGCAACATCAAAGGGAGTGCTTACGAGTTAGGAATTCTTCTTAGTCGCAACGTTTGAGCCGCCTCGTTAAATGTCCTAAATTGTTTGCCGCTTGTTTCTTAACGAGTGTAGGGGTGACGGATTACAGGTCGGTTAATATTTCGCGACGTTTCGTGGCGCTTTTGATTTGTAAAAAGAACAATTGATTAGCGGTGTTGTTTTTTTTTTTAATTATATTAGACGTGTGTCAAATTATATATAAACATTCGTTTCAGTGAAGGGGATGAACGTTAAATATATTTTTTCTAGACCTACGTTATCTAAACGTGTACCAAATAGAATGTATCGCAAATCGAACGGTGACATTATTAAATTATTTTATCAGTAGATAGGTTAAAAATTATTTATTCTTGCAATAAAAACAACCCAAACAAAACATGAATTAATTTTTCACGTTCAAAAAACCTTAGATCGTAAAATATTAAAAAAGAACACTTTATGATTTTGAATAAAGTAAAAAAAATAATATAAGTAAAAAGTCGAACATAATCTTGTTTTTCCGACGACTTTATATATTCGACATACACATAACATTTCGTCTCATATAAAAATAAGATACCACAACAATATACCAAACCATTACCAAAAAATCATAAAAAATACAATCCCAATGAGAGATCAATACACATTTCACGTTATTACACAATACAAAGTACTCTATACCGTACAAAAGGCAAAACCGTCCTAAACAAGAATGAATCGAATCAAAGTATTTCAGCGTAAGAGTTGAAGAGAGCCCTATTTGATCTCGGAGCCCTTTTATGAAATATACAAGGCATTTGTCACAAAGTGGAGTCAATGATGGCATAACAAAACGTAGGGCTCTCGACTGAACGATATGTTGGAATATGGAAAATCGACGAATTTATTTCAAGTGGAAATGTTTTAGGGTAAGGACCGGTCGAATCACTGGCACAAAGCGGACAATTTCATTTTTATGGTTTTAGTCTTGAGTTTTTTTTTTGTTGTGTATTTAATGCTTAAGGTTTAAGATATTACGGCTTATATTTAAAAGGTTTATTTATACCCTTTACCCAGTCGTTACCAAAATACATTCAGCTGTATTTTGATAGTTGATTTCTGTTTTTGTACTGAATCGATTGTTGTTTTTGAAGTAATTATGCCATGTTTTTAGAGCGGATGTTTTACAGAATTAGCCCCTCGACGTCATTCTGATATCAATTATTGTCGTCTGTTACATCAGAATAAGCATGTAACAGAACTCAAAAAATATTCATTAAAAATGCATAAAGTTACTCAATCCCGCAATAGATTAGCATAAAGTCAACTAATAGATCGTAACGAAGTCTCGAAGAACAAAACGTCTCGAATGATCACGAAATTAATTAAAACACACTCAGAAATGTAAGAAAGTTGAGTCAATGGTCTTCTGAAACAAAACGAAGTTACATTGATAACTTTCCAAAATGGCGGACTAAATCAGATCGGACACATTGACTTGCAAATTTATCTAAAACCGACTAATTGCTCCACTTCCGCTTCGTCACTAAGTTTGCGAACAATTTGAATTTCTTTAAAATTACTATTTCATAGCCGAACGTATTTTAGAATTTTCTTTTTTTTTTCATGCCACAGCTAAGGCAAGAATACTAATTATTATTACGTTAGCCAATATTATACATTTATTTAGTAAGCAAGGCCTAAATTATTATTCGAAAACTAGGAAATAGCTTCTCTTTCAACCATATTGTTACCCTGCCTATTATGGTACGTCTAGACTCTGTAATAAAACATATTAAAATACATTTTTTAATGTTTTCTTTGTGTGGGTGATATAAACGTATATTTATACTATACCACGACGAATGCAACTTCGTATAAAAAAAGGTACTACTACCATTAGTTATCGCGATAAGACCCATTATATTAAATATGAATGATATAAACGTGTTACAAAGATAAATATTAGTTAGAGCTATAGAATATTAAGACTTACATTTTCTGCAAGATATTTTTCCCGATTTTTCATACGTTCATACGTCTAAGTCACAATGAGCACTTGAAAACCTTTAAACAAAATACGTACAATTCATAGCTTTTTGAAGAAATTTCACTAACCTATATAGGTGATACGAAACGTTGAATATTCTTAAAACTTAATTTTTTTTTTTTATAAAATAGATAAAAATTAACATCAAACTTTACGATCATTGGGCACGCCCGTCCTAGATCAAATTATCCCCAGACGTTTCCTGCATGCAGAAGGCCATTACCTAGGTCGCTATTACCTAGGTCTCGGTAGCCTAGAATTCACTTCCTTTTAAAATATTAAATTAAAATATAAAATTGTTCTTGTTTGAAACTTTTCATTTATAACGCTTTTTAAAGGGGTACGGTGCACTTGTATAATGTTATTATAATAGCCTCATTTTTATAAATAGATTTTGTGTACAGTATTTTTAATTATTTTTATAGTTCATGTAAAATAATGGGGTATGTAATGAATCTATCATCAAACCAATGTTTTAAATTTAAAAACAGGACCTTCGACACATTTTATTGTATTCCTCAGAATGAGTTTGGTTTTGGGAGGTAAATGGGTTGTTCACATTCACAAAATATCTACCAATACACAATTTATTTTCATCTAAAATTAACATAGAAATTCGCTTAAATAAATTTAAAAGAACTAAATTTCCATTTTTCATTCAAAAATAGAAAATATTTTTAAGCAATTTCGAAGCAATTGAAGTTATATTCATAAAGTTGAATTTATCAAATTAAAAATCGCAATAGCAAATCATAAATATAAAACCCGGTTGTAGTTTCCACGGGAACCGTATTTTATTAGTCCGTTATGCACCGTACATTCATTTCGTACACGGTCGTATTTTCGTCCGAAATTAGCAATATCACAGCAGCACGTACGAAGAACTCATTACACAGTATATAACCCTGACGAAATTCAGCCGTTCCATTTCACACGCCCTACACTTTAAAAAGCCGTACTTGACATTTATTTCTTTTTTATTTTACGTAATCCGCGAATTTAATATTGCCAGATGTAAAAATGTAATGTCAGAAAAAAATGACTCCGCTGTTTAATTTGAAAGCTGGAGAAATGAAACGCTTATTTAAATTTCGAATATCTAACGCTTTCGAAATATTCAAAGCATTAACCACGTGTACTGCGCTTCGTGATATTATTTTGAACCGTAAAGAGTAACGGATAAGGTCGAGTTTTAGAAGATAAAATGAGTTAGTTGAACGTTATTCATTGTAGCATGTCAAGCGTCATGCGACTGTCATCGCTTCGGGCGTCCAATTAAGAGAGGCCCGTGCGTTCTTTCTGGTATTTATCCCGCGAGATTATTTTAGACTGGTGAGTGGGCTATAATTTTGATACTGCGCGTGCACTAAACCATATACGTGGCTCATTAGGTCTTGATCTCGAGTTAACGAGGCGGGTCTAATTGCGGGACGCAGTCGCGCGCTGCAAAAATGGCGGAAAGAATATTGTATATTAAGGGCAATTTGGAATTAATGTTTCACACGTTTTTAATCTTTCCAGAATTGATTGATTGAATTAAACGAGAATTCGATAAAGTTAATCCGATTATTTACATCATTGAATACATTAATCGAATGGAGTTTACCTTCTGATGGTTATTCGAACTCCTCTGAATATTTATTAAAATTTGGACACAGCGAAGCGGAGAATCATGATAGCCATGATTTCGAAATATAAAAAGCCTTATACCAGTTCAATATTCACAAATATAGTCAGGGTTCCTATTTTAACCGTCAACTGGCAATTGATATTTGACAATTATTTAATTACTAGAAATTGCAAGCTAATAGCTTTAAAAATGATGTAATTTCCATACAAATTTTAATTCCTTCCATTACAACCACTTTCAGACCTTTTTGCATTAAAAATATGATTCTCAGGGTCTAGACTAACTCTGTACCAAATTTAATTTAAACTGGTTCGTTAGTTTTGGTGTGATTGCGTAACACACAGACAGAGTACTATCACATTTATAATATTATATAAGGATTTTATATAAGTATAACTATTTCAGCTTTGATATTGTACAAAGAACAAAGTTGTATCTATACCATAGCCAGGCCCCTCTTTCCCACTAATCACTCTGGGCACTTGCCCGGGCCCCACCATTGTAGGGGGCCCCAACGTTTCTATCAGCTTATGGAAATGTCATTAATGATTTTGCCTCTCTTAAAATTTCCAAGATACCTGTTCTATCAATATAGATTTTCTGTGAGAATGATACGTTTCTTCATTGAATGTGACAGTAATGAAATAAACATACCAGTTAAATAAATCAAATTTTTGGCTATTTACTCTTTATACCTATTTTAACAATGTCAATGTCATAGGGGCCCCATTTTCCTAATGTGCCCAGGTTGGGGGCCCAATACCCTAAAGACGCTCCTGACTATAGCGCCCGAAATAACGAATAGAGATTTCCCGCAGAATTAGGCCCCCTGATTATATCTAACTCTCTGGCACGCCAGCACTAACATGGCAGCGCTTACGTGTAAACCATTGATACTGGCATAAACGCTGGACTGGCATAATGACAAGACACGTTCCCTTTTTACACGATTTTTTATAATTCGCACCCTCGTCTTGTCCTTTCTAATTAAAAAACTGTAGATTAATGAGTCTCACACCCCTTAATTAAAAACCTTGTTCATTACAACCATTTCACGTTAACTTTTTAAACCTATTTATATTAAAATATATAATGATTATTAAATGTTGCTTATCAATGACTGTCCCTCCGCGGAATTTTTTGTGTTATATTTTTAAATTTCCCCAAAAATATGTACAAAGGGCGGACTTAATGCTATTACAGCATTTCCTATCAGCCAACTCAGAATGATGTACGAGAGTCGTTTGTAGGCGTGGTCAAAATTAAATATACAGGATGTCAACTGGGTACTTGGACATTTTAACTACGTTAACAGAAACGATATTTAAATGTAACAAAATGGAACTTTAGTCTACTTTTCTTTTCTTGTCTTTATTTGGTAACAATACATCGAAATAATCGAATTTTCGAACTATTTTTTTTTTCATTAAAAAAAAACTTTTTAATTATCTAAATGTTGGATCATATAAGCTCCTACAGATACATACATAGGCACAATTTGTGAAAAAGAATTTAAAAAAAAATTTAACTCAATTTTTTAATTTTAAATATCGATTCTGGGAACGCTGGTAAAATGTGAAACACATGCTCAGTTGACACTATGAACATATATACATATAAATACACTCACTCGCTCATTCCGGTTTGTGGTTATTGCTTCGCTTCTAACAATCGTATCGTGATGTAATATAGCCTTTAACCTTCCTTAATAAACGAGCTATCTACAGAAAAGAATTTTTAGGATCTAATCAGTCGTTTTAAAGATTACCCAATACAGACATACTTACATACAACCATTTTTTATGTACATTCACTCGCTAATTTGCGTTTATGGTCACTACTTCGCTCCTATCAATCATAGCGTGATCTAATATAGACTATAACTGTGGAGTTTAGTGATTCCGGATTTTACTTTGCGCATAAAAAATTCGCTATCTCTTCATTATATTAACACAGATGCTACAAAATAATCAAATCAAATATTATTTTTTCTACACTTATATTATAAAAAGGAAAGATTTGATTGTTTGTTTACATTGAGTTCCAAAACTACTGGATTTAAAAAATCCTTCACTATTAGAATCCTACATTATTACTGATAAACATAGGCATTTGAATTTTATTATTTGATATTTATTTTTTGTTTAATAGCTATACATGCCGGTATAAAACCGCTTATGTGGTGGAACTTATCAGAACCGAACTATCTGGTTATAAATTAATTAATTATATAGATAAGCGTATGCGGTACTGTAAATACGAACAATGATTGAACAACAATGATATTTACGCCCGCGACTTAGTTCGTGTGGACTTGGCATGTTTCATACAAAGCAGGACTGTAGATACTCTTTGGTGCCTCTCAAGCAAGGAGCATTTTATTCACGTAAATAAATAGAATTTTATTAAAAAAATGCCTTTTCCTTTACTTTGCCGTATAGTATTACTTCACAGAAGTTGTTACTTATGCGTACTAGTAGATGGTGCAATAATACTGAATGTGTTATTTTTTTTAAATCAGCACCCCCATTCCTGGCTAGAAGAATAAAATTTCTAACATAAAAGTAACTTAATCCTTATAACATTAACTATCGGCTAGTGAAAGTCCCGTCAAAATCGGTCGAGCCGTTTCAGAGATTATCCGGAACAAAACGAAAGACGGACAAAAATTTTAAAAATTGTGTTTAACCGTATATACATACTTTCATTCGCATTTAGTTAAAAGCTGTTTAATTGTTATTACAAACAGACACTTCAATTTTATTTATTTGTATAGATTATACATATGTTAAGCCCATACTATTAGACGTTATAAAACTTTATTCCATTTCCAACTTTGACAAGCTCGTTGACACACAAAGATATTGTCGCTGGCATAATCAATTTCTAGGCAACGTCGTCAAAAATGGTCTTCATTGTGGTTGTCAAAAGCCACTTTTTTGACTTATAAACTATCAATAAAACCTTTCTTTATAAAAGTAGTTTTATCTTTGGCTATGAAAGTTAATTGCAATGTTTATTACCTTCAAATTGTTACTATCTCAAGTCGTAGTAGTAGAGCGGGCATTACTACGAACGTGCGCCAGTTTAATTACCTCCTAATTACTTTGCTTATTAATCTCTTTGAACCTTATCTTTTCGTGAACATTTTTTATTTGTATATTATTACTAGCTGTGACCCGCGGCTCCACCTGCGTTAATCTGAGGAAAATTTATATTTATGATTTTATCATAGTCAATTCGTTTTTAAGTAATAGCTGTCGGTCCTTTTGTTATCACAATCATCTGATAATGATCGTTTCTCATAGTAGATAAAATATTCTAGTCTAAATGGTGACTGGCTTGCCTTCAGAGGTTGCAGAGGTCAGATGGCAATCGCTCTGTGTAAAAATCAGTAACTCGTCAATATCTGGACTAGAATAGAAAGCAGACCCTGGTATAACCGGGAAAAATGCTAGGTAGATGATGATGGATTTGTTTTTAGTAATGTTACAATAGTATAAATATTGACATTAATATTTATACAATACTAACGTCACTCAATTGTTTTGCTTTTACAGAACCCTTCTACTACCACTTAAACTTTAAGGTATGTTATTAAAGTTCAAATTGAATTTTAATAATTATTACGAATCTTCTGAATGGAACTATAATAAATCAGCCAAGTGCGTGTCGGGCCACGCACAATGTAGGGTTCCGTAGTTGTCAGAATTGTCAAGATCGGTCAAGCAATCTTCGAGTACCTATTTTCGTAAAAAAGTTTACGACGAACTGGGAATTTCCTTTTTTAAGTCAGTTTATACAATATACATACTTACAATTTTAAACCTTTTATTATTATAAAATTATTTTTAATTTCTCTTTATATTTCGAGACTAAAATATTTTTAATGTAAAATGAATGTTATACTAACGATTTTGAACTTTATATGTTCGTCGATTATTTATTATTCTAACACTTGTAAAATATACTTAGCGCCGATAATTTTCCTTCCTGATTAGCGCCTATGAAATCTATGGAGATTTGGTTGAAAACTTCATAAGCGCGAATCAGAATCACTCGCGACATGTTTTATTGAGACATTGTTTTATACCTTGTTTTATATTTCATTTTAATTTAAACTTATTAAATATGTATTTATTTATTCATTTAAATTCATATATTAATTTAAAAATATTAATATTTATATAATGTGATGCTTTAAAAAGTGAAATATTTATTTTTACTTAGATCATCTATAACTCGATAACCATAAGAACCCACATAGCCGTGATAATTTTCCTTTTAAATTAATTATACGTACCACTATCGGAAATTTTTTCATATTTTTAAACGCAGCAGTTTAGTGGGTAGAGGGGGGGGACACTTGACTCTAAGAAAAATTAACACTTCAAAGCTTAATATTTCGGAAACAGTTCGTCGTTCGGAAAAATAGTTTTCCCACACCTATAACATTTTTAAAAGACCTATCTAACGATACCCCACAACATGGGATAAATGAGAAAAAAAATTTTTGGTCCCTCTTAACACATAGGGAAGACGCCCTGAAAAAAAAATATTTTAAAGATTTTATTGTACGACTTTCTCGACGTAATTTATATGTATACTGATACCGAATTACAGCTTTCTGGTATTAAGGGTTTCGGAGCAAAGCCGCGGACAGACAGACAGACAGACAGACAGACAGACAGACGGACATGGCGAAACTATAAGGGTTCCGTTTCAAACAAGGTTTTAATTTTTTCTCAACGTAAGAAACATCTACGTACATCAGTGTATATTATAGAAAAAGAATTAGCAAAACGGTTCAGCTGCTCTCGAGATTTGTGGTTAGCAACACATTCAGCGATTCATTTTTATTTTCATATTATACAATAGAATACATGTTTTGCTTTGTAGGGGTTAAGTTCAAGTATAAGTTTTAAAGAGTTATTAGGCAAAAACTACACTTGTAAGTTTTGCGCATCGCAAAGATTTAAATCGTTTATCATTTCTTTTATACATTAAATTTTTACTTTAGCGCCTTATTTTTGACACTAACAGCTTTCATATGGTTATCTAGATAACTGTCACCAGATTACAGAATTGTTTTATATTATTAAAGAGACTAAAGGTTACAAGTTTGGTTTTCAGTTGCCTCGAACGGATACATGCCTTTCAAATGCACTTGTTGATAGTATTAGTGGTTGATCATAATCGAAAGTGTCCCCCGTGTAAGCCTCGGTGCTGCATACTCAGTTGAAAACACGGTTTTTTGTCCGTGTAAGCAAATCTTCCGCGGCTCAGATTTGACGAGCGTTGGTATTATAGTAGTAAGATATAGATAGACGCGTTGACGCAATGGTCACTGCAACTGACTAAAGCGCTAACGGTCGTGGATTCGATCCCCGCTCACGGCAAACGTGTGTATTGGCCATACAGATGTTTGCCGTGGTCTGGGTGTTTGTGTTAGTGTTGTGAGTGTTTCCGGACCCCCGACACAAGGTCATGAGATCTTAATGGGGACCGTTGAGTGTGATGCGTTATATAGATAGATATTTTTATTACTGACTAGGATTTCAGTAAACTTTTTATGTTTTAGCATGCAATTAGGGTTTAAACTACGCTTTATTGTTGATTTTTTTGTCGCTTTATCACTATTTATTACGCTTTTTTGTTAAATAGTTTTTATTTATTTCGTAAATAGAAAGGGCAAGTATCCGTATCAAAGGATAGTTGCCCTATAGACTTGTGCGGTTAGGTTAGGCTTTTGCCTTAGGATATAACGAAATTAAAAATTAAATATTAGATGATACTGCACCATCATTGCCATCGCTGATATCTTAAATCACAAAAGAAGATCTGCAAACAAAAATCGTCATATAAATTATTATATGAAACGCCCCCTAAACCAAAAACTCACTGAGTATGTCAAAGAGGGCTAAACAATAAGCTGAAATTTTAACATTAGTAATAAAATTATCCAAAAGAAGAATAAGAATAATTCAAATTATTAACTAGATATAAATATTTATTTTATAATATGCATAATGATAATTAGATCAATAAAGTAAATATAGTAGTAACTGTAATGTATTTTGTCGTAATTTTATAGTTTTTATTAAACTTTAATTAGTACTTAATAATATATTGTAGTAAGTAAATAATAAAGACTTGATTACTCAAATAAATACAAGTTTGTTTCTATCTCGAGAGAAACTAGAGAGGGATCTATCTTTACATGAGACAAGTATCCTCCGAAGCATTTTTGACAATAGGCTACTATCCGCCATACTAGGCAACTATACTTTTTAGAGGTCAAATAAAACAAGTTTTATTCAAAATTATTATTATTATTATTCTTTTATTGTACACCACACAATATAAACAAGTAAAATACACAAGTGAAAGAAATAGAAATAATTACATTTGTACAATAAGGCGGCCTTATCGCTTAGTAGCGATTTCTTCCAGACAACCTTAGGGTTAGAATTTTAAACAAGAAATAGGTAGGTGGTGTATGAGTAGACATACATACTAAAAATACATATAATGTAAATATATAGTATATAATAAACTAATATATATTTATATATACATACATATAAATAATTGAATGTACATATTTTAAATTAGTATTATATATATTAAAAAATGGGTTAATATAAAATATTACACTTTGAATTCGACATTAAAACATTCATAACAACACAGTTTTGAAAGGTAGGGCAACTATCCGGCTTTTACCCTATATCGAATTTCAAAACAGTCACCTACCTATTCAATACCACAATATTATTAAACCCAACGATTTTATATAGACAATTCACCATCGTTCTTGCCCTATACCAATAAAAATTTAACTCGAAAAACGAACGAATAGAAAAAAATGTTTCACACAGAATCACAGTAGACGAAATTTCAAAAATCAAATTCAACTCCAAACACCGAGAAAAGAATCAATACCAGTCGATATTTAGTTCGCAATAAATCCAATATCCGTAACGGAAAAGAGTATGAAAAGGAAAAAACATTTCGACCCATTGAAATCAGAGCGCGGAAATAATTCAGAAACCACCGCTCCGCAAATATTAAAAACCGATATAGTCGTGTATTGAACAATTAAATGTTTTAAAAAAAAGTTTATAGTTGTACGTTGAAAGGGACTTAACCGCTTGGGGTATTCGAATGTAATTTTTTTTTAGTAGTGTACATTTTTTATAAATTATTCTATTAAAAATAAAAAGAAAGAGAAATTAAAAATAACTATACTGGCAGCATTACCTCTTTGTGTGGCCAGACTGATATGCTAGCCAAGGTAGCCGCCAGCCCTTCGGTCACCTGTAGTTTCGACGAGGCGGGAAGACAGCTCTTTGAAAAACTTTTTCGCTTCCTCGCCCCAGGACCCCATGGTTTCAACGGCAAACGGCACAAATACGAAACTCTTTTCAATGTTTTCTGGCCATACAAAGAGGTAATGCTGCCAGTGTTTTGGGCATCTTGCCTCACTGTGACATCGATAGTTACTTAGGTTTAATATAGTTATTTTTAATTTCTCTTTCTTTTTATTTTTAATAGAATAATTTGTTTAAATAAGTATCTTTTTTTATATATTTTATGCATGCAGCTTTTGCATGAAGAAGCAAAAAGATATATTTATTCTCACCAAGACTGGACAAAATCAACATAAGATCGTAAAACACGGAGAATTCGTAGAAAAGCCTTTGCCTAACAATGGAACATTCCAGACTAAAAATAACAATAATTTTTGATTTTTATTGTTTAAATTAAGTCTATGAGCATGTTCTAATCAAAAATATTAGGTTCGGCATTTTACTATTGGCTATGTGGATACTGATAAGCAATAATGTGTCAAAAAGTCAAATTTGGAGATAGTGATGTATTCTAATAGCGCGTCACGTATTTAACTTTATTCAAAAAATTTTCATGTCATCTCAACCAAACAAGTACAGAAAAAAGTTTTTTTAATGTTTCGAATATTAAAATGTATTAGCGTAATCATTAAAAAACCAATAATCATATATATTTAAGAAATTTATTAGCATAAACTTTTTATCATACCAATCTGCTTTTAATTCATTATACGTTTTATCACAATAGAAGACAAGAGATGGATATATAATTCTTCAACATGAATGATAAAGAATAGGTTTGACATCTTAAAACGCCATTTTTTCAAAATGAAGTCCATGTGGCTTGACATAGTATTGCTCATCAGCGTCAATGTAGAAAGGCGACGATTGGGATTGTTAAATAAATAGACGTCACTACCATTTTTTTTACTAAAGTCGAGCACTTGCTTGTGTACTTTTGTTCCCAATTTCCTAAAATTACCAATTTTCGCTTATTTCAAGTGTTTACATATTTTCTTTTTACCTTAACCACATCAGCATGACGAAAAAAATAAAAAAAATCAAATAATAATAAACGCATCACACTTAACGGCACCCCATTATGATATCGTGGTCTTGTGTCAGGGGTCCGGAAACACACACAACACTAATACAAATGCCCAGATCACGAAAAACATCCGTATGGCCAAAACAGACGCTTGCCGTGAGCGGGGATCGAACCCGCGACCGTAAGCTCTCTAATCAGTTGTAGTGACGCGTTCTGTAAAATACAACCTGACCTTTTTATATACGACATATGTATAATTGTATATTATAATTTTTTTATTTTAAATAAACAATACATTATTTTCATTTCTCTTCCTTTCACAGTTAAAACACTATTCAATCCATTAAAATAAACAATCAACTTCGTTCACGGCTTCTAGACAATTGCTAATAACTGTGCAGTTAACGAGATGGCTTTTAAGTTTTTATTAGACCTGAAGATTTACAGAGAGACAATTTACTCAGAGGACATTATTTAAAATTTCCGGTATTATACTCTTGATTGCGACGAGAGAATAAAAACTTTTTGAAAAACCTATAACGGCTTCGAAACCGAAACTAAAAAGTAAAAAATAAATATTTTCTACGACATTTTCATTTTTTTTTATATAAAACTAGCTGTCTCTTGCGGTTTCAGTCGCGTTTATGGGTACTGCTGCCCTCCTATAAGTCATAGCGTAATATGGACGATATGCAATACTGTGTCAAGCCACACGGACTCCATTATGAGAAAATGGCGTCTAAAGATAACATACGTATTCTTAATAAATTTGTTTAAAGACGTATATATCCATTTTTTTTTTACTATTTTGATAAGAGGTACATTGAATTAATTGCTGATTAGTATAATAAGAAGTTTTATCTACTAATAAGTTTTTCAGATGTATGATATTCTTAAATATCTCAAAAAATGTAACACACTTCAATAAATAAAAAACAATAAATAATAAATAACGCATCACACTCAGCGGCCCCAATTAAGATCTCATGACCTTGTGTCGGGGGTCCGGAAACACTCACAACACTAACACAAATACGCAGACCACGACAAACATTCGTATGGCCAATAGACACGTTTGCCGTGAGCGGGGATCGAACCTGCGGCCGTCTCCTTCGACTTCAATAGTTTAATCATGAAATGAAGACACTTTTTTCGATAGTGATTTTGTTTAAATAACTTGATTTTTTTTTGAATAATGTTAAACATGTAAATACATCAATATCTCCGAATTCGACTTTTTGTGGGTTGACACATTATTGCTTATCAGCGTCCATATAGCCTATAGCCTTCCTCAATAAAAAAACTACCAAACAAAAAAATAATTTTTCAATTCTAACCAATAGTTCCTGAGATTAGCGCGTTCAAAAAAACTGTTCAGCTTTAACATTATTATAGATAACATAAACGAATTTCTGATATTCAAACAACTGTATAAATTATTTAATATCTGTAGAAGAAAATCTGTAATACGAAAACTGAGTTGAAAATAAATATTGGAAGATATGGAACCCGTTTAGCCGCAGTGGAGCGATGCGGCCAGCTCCAACCTCTCATTAATAAAATCCAAAGAAACGTGCATAGCCGGCTTCGTACTACGGAATTAATAGAAAATGTTTTAAATTATTCATATTTAAATGAATTTTTATTATTTTGAAAACATTTACTACATTTCGTTATACCTTTGATGATAAAGATCATACTCTGATAAACAATACTGTGTTAAGCCACACGGACTTCATTTTAAGAAAATGGCGTCTAAAGATGTCAAACGTATTCTTAACAAATTAATTTGAAGATGTATACATATATCCATATTTTCTTTTGTATTTTGTTAAAAAATATTATGAATTAATAGTAGATAGGCTAGTAAAAAGATTTATTTAAAAGTGAGTTTTTCAAATATAGGAAATTATTGCATAATTCAAAATACGGAACACACTTCAATATTCTAAACATTAGATTAAGAAACTTTTTTTTCCGTACTTATGTAGTTCAGATAACTTGAAAATTTTCGTATAATGTTAAATAGTAGTAGTTCCGAATCATAGTATCCGAATACTTCAATATCTCTAAATTTTAATTTTTGTGGGTTGACACATTATTGTTTATCAGCATCAACTAGTAGTAGCCTTGTGGTCGTAAGTCGAACATAATTCATTGAACTATAATCCTTAAAATAAACTTTAATATTTGACCACAGACTTCAACAATAAACAAAATAGAATTCCATTTGACAGTTGGGCATTTGTTGGACATTTTACCAGCATTACCGAAATCGATATTTAACCCTTAATAGCCTGATTTACGAAAGTGTTTTATTTTTAAATATTACTGTGTTTGCTTGATGATATAGAGGAAAGGAAAATAATAACATCATTATATTAATTTTACATAAGTATTTAGAAAAAAAAACAGGTATCAATTTTGATACTTCAGGCATTAAGGCCATAAAACTAACAGTAATGTGAACATTTGGTTTAAAATATTGGTATCAAAATCGAAACTCTAGGCTATTAAGGGTTAAAAGTAAAAAAACTTAATCAATTTTCGTGCATGATGCATTTACGTATGTATATACATATCCTTCAAGATCTAACGAAAAAAAAATAGTTCCGTTTTTTTTTTACTTTTCAAATATCGATTCCGATTTATTTATTGATTAAATGTTTTCTATAATATATAGACGATGATAAGGAATACTGTGACAAGCCACACGGACTTTATTTTGAGGAAATGGCGTCTAAAGATGTCAAACCTATTCTTAACAAATATGTTTGAAGAAGTATATAGCCATCTTTTCTTTTATTCTTTGATAAATGAATTAACAAATTATAGATGATTGATTTATTTAATATATTATCTAATAAAAAGTTTTTCCAATATTTGAGATTATTGTATGAAAATATGAAACGCACATGAAATTCGAAACAATTAATTAGGAAACTTTTCTCGTACACTTTTAGTTTATATGACCTTAATTTTTTTTAATAAGTAAGTAGGTGATGCAGTATCAAAATACATCAATATCGCAGAATTTGACTTTTTGTGGGTTGACACATTATTGCTTATCATCATCCATATAGATTTACACGTTTAATAATTATTCAATAATGTAAATTGTTTCATCGTCAATTCTATGAAAATATGATGTCATTTTGTCAAAAAAGAATTAATACCTTAATAAAATACATTATTGTTGCAGAAAATATTAATCAAAACCCAAAGAATATTTAATATTTTTCCTACTTTAATAATATAAATCATCGTTAGAATATATTTCCCTTGATGTTAATACAAGCGATTTTTTCTTGGAAGCGGAATATAATACCTTCTCAGTATTTTAAGAAAAACATAGTTTGTTACAGAATTTAATGCTATAACAAAAATACACTAATAATTTCAGTGAAAACGCGATAATATAATAGTGTACAAACCACTACTAACAAAATTTCAGTTTTTAAATTTAAAAACAAAGACTTGAACAACACACTTACTCTAATTATATATATTAACCGATTCTGAACAATCTTATGAAAGCGTATGCTTCCAAATTGGTCCTATAGAAATTTCATCGAAATCGGCTTAATATATTTTAATATCACAATCAAATAACTAGTATGAATTAATAAACTATAAAATTACATTAACTTTTCGAACACTCATTCACTCACAAAACCCAAGACATTTCTATCTTCACGGACAAAAAGTTAAATCACCACAACATCGATTATTTGTTAGAGATTCTAAAAAATCTTTATTGAATATTTTATTCAATCATGTATTTAGGAACCCTAAAATATATACCTGAAAAAGGCAAACGAATTTTACCCCAGCATCCCTCAAAAACGAGATTATTCCGTCCGAAACGTTCAGTCACAATGGGGCGACAAAACGAGCAATGCGTCATCCGACGCGTCTTCTCACAAAACATCGAATGAATCCATTCATCAAAACAAAAGTTGCTTGCAATTCATCAATCGTGGGTTTGACTGTGAAATACAAATTAATTAACTTTGACGCGGTCCCTTTCTTGTTGCGAGACGTTCACGATTCGTGTACGACATGTTTGTTATCTAGACATATATAATAACTTGTCCTGAATGACTGACTGATTCATCAACGTAGGGTCTGAACCGCTAAAACTTGACATTTTGGTAGTCGATACCTTTTCTATTGTAAGCATCCACTAAGAAAGGTTTTTGGAAATTTCACTTTCAAGGGGTTAAAATAAAGAATCAACGGTTGTAAGGCCGTTTTTTGCAAAGTAAAAAACACGAAATTTTATATAATTTCTTTTGGTTTTTCAAAATTTAACCACTAACGCGAGCGAAACCGGGACAGATCGCTAGCGGCTTTATATGCGTAAAATAATTATTTTTAATAAATTCTTTGAGACATGATGAATTCTCCTTACAAACTTTCATCCCTTATTTCACCCTCTTCAAGATTTATTTTCGTGTTAAAATATAGCCTATATTGTTCTCCAAGTTCCAATCAATCTCAATACAAAAATTCATTAAAATTTATTCAGCGATTTAGGCGTAAAAACATATCATATAAACAGACATACTGACCGAATTACTTTCACAAAGTGTGTAAATGTACTTCAATACTAAAATTGATTCATACTTTGATAATGTGACGTCACATTCTGGTACAATCGAGTCGAGTCGAGAAAAAACCTACTAAAACACTTTTAAAAATGTTCTTTTCCTCTGCTGCTATCCCTCGCGCAATATTCATAAAAGAAAACCTAATTAAACTGAGTGTCGCTAGTACCATAACGTAATTACCTTTATTGTAATAAAGTACACAAGAAATTAATTACGCAAAAAACTTAAGAACTTTTTAATAAATGTGAAATACTATGAAGAGTAAAGTTTTGTTTGTGTCATCCGCATTTAAGTGATTCCGAATCCATATTCGATTGACTTGAAACGTTTACACCACATAGCAGATCTATTTCGGATTCGGAATGTAGGATACGTAATGATTATATATGTTCCGAATCATATCCTATGCTAGGGAACTGAACCGGCTTCACCCGTATTATATATTTACAATCCCTAATTCACCCTCATAGGCTTCACCCGTATTATATATTTACAATCCCTAATTCACCCTCATAGGGGTAATTTTTTGAAAAACGCCGATGGACGTATGTTTTTATTTTCAACCTGAAGTAATGTTAATGAATCAAACACTCAGTCAGTCAGTACAATTAATTTACATGTATAGACGTTCCAAAACGTATCCCAGCTGATCAGTCTTAGACCTAGCATTGACGTCGAATTGCACTATTTGTAATATTCCTCAGGGAGTTACATAAGTCACTTATTTATTGAAACTAACTTCTTACACAAGCTTACCTAGGCAACTGTTATTAGGCTACAAATTTATTTTATTACAATTATAAGAATAATTAATAAATTCGCCTTTGTTGCAGAATAAATTTATTAAAAATGTCATTTGATGTGACCAAGATTAAGCTCTTAACCTTCTCTTTAATAGGAGAGGAGCTGTTTACCCAGTAGTGGAACATTTACAGGCTATTTTACTTTTTAATGTTCCGCAACACCATAAACGCATTTACTTATCAATAACCAAATTCAACAGCACACATTCCATAATTTCCAATAATACATCTTCCTGACACACCAATATATATGTTAAGTGGAAAAATCCGATAAAAATTGAAAAATAAGCCCGCATACCGTTACTATTCGCGCGGAATATTTACAATTGAACAATGGGTATCGTACATAAATGTTTGCCGCGTAAATCAACTTGTCAGGACTGCGTTATAAATTCGCGGTCCGACGACGTGGAGCACCTGACGCTTCTAGTAATAATACCTTGATTACGAACAGAGATACTGGTCTTTACTGTGTACGATCAGATATATCTTACGAATAATCTTAGATTGTATTTAAGACTAGCAATTTTAGGATACATGATCCCTTTTCCCGCTGTAGAATAATTTTTCTCCTGAGGTTTTTCCTGAGCGCTATAATTAATGGTAATTCTAAAGGTCGGCAACTCACCCGCAACTTCCCTAATGTAGGGGCACTCAACACACTCACCGCCACTACGAATTCAATGTATTACATACTGTTTTGTTTTAACATATCATTGACACTAGATTAATAATTGCAGAAAATAGCCTTAGCGCGTTCACGCTGTCGCATTGTCTTCTCGTTTGCCATCTTTAAAAAAACTGCATGATAAAATATTGGGTCATATTGTATGTTCTATATCAGATATATAGTTACCAAAATCATTTCATAAAGTACCGTTTTTTAAAAATGGAACACAACAAAATCCCAAAACCATTAACCCGTAGTACGAACAGGATTAAACCCTATTTAATTAGCGTCGCTAAAGCTCTAGTTTCCACCATTCGCAAAAATAAAACGAACTACCAGTCCTTGTTTTGAAACAAGAACGAATGACTGAATGGGAAGTGGCAATGAATTTTATACGCGAACTTGTTCCGAACTTTATAAGTCCATCTTACAAAACTTACCTCTTAGCTTACACGCTTTCAAAGTTAAATGTTGATGAAATGTCTTTAGGGGTGAAATGAAATAATAGTGCTGTAACAATTTGAACCCTTATATCTCAACGGTATACAGATGTGACGTAAGGGTCACACCAAGTTCGATTCCAACTTCTTCGAACATTACGTTATACGGAATTATGTAACCTAATCAGTTTGATTTTAAAATGGAGAAATCTAATTTGAGGATAAATCAAATGGACGTTGATAAGCAATAATGTGTCAAGCCACACTTAATTTTGAGAAATTTATTACCTATTTTTAACAAATTTGTTTGACGACGTACATATCTATCTTTTCTTTTATATTTTGATAAAGTTTATAATAAATTAAAAGCAGATTGGTATTAAATGAAAAGTTATATCAAATAATAAGTACTTTTTTAACGTATAAGATTATTTTATATAGCAAAATGTAACACGCTCTTCAATATTCGAAGCATTTAATTAAAAAACTTTTTTCCCTATTTATTTACTATAGATGACTTGAAAATTTTGAATAATGTTAAATACATGATGCACTATCAGAATACATGAATATCACGATATTCTTTTTGTGGGTTGACACATTACTGCTTATCAATATCGAAATATGCTTAAGTAGGTACACCTTTTAAACATAGCTTTACTATGACTTACATGTGTCTGTTGACTATTTCTGGTATGTTTAATAAACTTAAATAATTTAATAACCGAATTGAGTATGTCATCCAAGTAAGCGTTACTTATTTTACCTTTTTAAAAAATCTTGTTAATAAACAGGCTTCTTAACGCAAAAAACAATTTTTCAAAACTAACTCATGGTTTCTGAGACAAGCGTCTTCAAACAAACAAACCTTCCAACTAAATATATAAATATAATAGAAATAGTTATACAACAAATACAACGGTTCAAGAATTTAACATGAAAACTCAATTAACAAGCGACCTCAGCCCTCGAACAGCTCTCAATAGCAAATATTAATCCTTTACATCATTTCAACACGGCTGGTCTATTTGGAGGAGAACCGTATTGAGTTCTCCCGGAAATTACGTTAGCTGGAAAACTAGTATGAAAATTTTAAGCTCGTATAAAATAAATTTAGATTATTTACAATATAATATTGGGAGTATCGTTTATATTAATAAAAGAGATATCTAATTTTGTAATTGCGAAATAAACTACGAAATCACTGAAACTATTTTTAAAATTGGACACTCATAAAGGATATGTCAAGCCGCACGGACTTTATTTTGAGAAAATGGCATTTAAAGATACAAAAAGTATTCTCAATAAGTTAGTTTGAAGAAGTGTATAATTGTGTCATCTTTTCTTTCTATTTTGGTATAATATATAATGAATTGAAAGCGGACTGGTATAAGAATAAATTTTATCAATTAATAAGTTTTTCAAATATATGAGACTATTGCATATTGCAAAATATGGAACACACGTCAATATTCTAAACATATTATAGACATATTTAGTTTAGATAACTTGAAATATTTTTGAATAATGTTGAATACGTAACACGTTATCAAATTACATCAATATCTCCAAATTTAACTTTTTATTGGTTGACACATTATCTGAAGAATACTTACACATTGGTCCCATAATTTTTATCAAAATCAATTCAGCAGTTCGGTTTTAAAATCGAAATTACTAATAAAAAACTAAGATATATTTTCAAGGATCGTCTGATGTGCTGATATTAATAATAGATTTATTTATTTATTTATATTTAACCTTTGTATCTTGTAAAGCAGAAGCTGAGAAGAATTAAGTATCTGCGCAAAATTTGTATTATCGTTACGTAATTCTTACGTACATTTAAACTTTAGCTTTTGCTATTTTATATTATTTATATTTAAAATTAAACAGCAGAAATCAACCATGATATAGACAATTAAAGTAATTACTGTCTATATCTTGGTTTACTTCATTGTTATATTATTAGGAAGCTATACATTTGCATAGCGTAAGACAGTTCTGTGCCAAAACATATATAAGCACTGAAGTAGGTATTTGGAATGAAAATCGGAACTGCACGAGTAAACTCCCTATAGTGTAGTTGAAAGTCTCAAGACTAAACCACGTGAGTCCACGTGAAGAAAGTCCAGATCTTAAAAATAAATTGTGTGTTCCTGCATATATCACACAATAATGTCGAAAATATTTTAATATGTTTTTCACTATATTACATTTTAAGACAACGTATCCAAAATAAGAAAAAATATGGAAATGAAACGACTGTAACAGCTTAAAAAAAAGATATTCAATTGCACAATTTAATTATTATGTTTATTTTTTATTACCATTTGTGACATAAGGCTTTGTACACTTTTAAGGTTTGCTCACGCGTTTTCATAATATTTACAAAAATTGTTTATCATTTCTCTCACATCTGAAAACAGTTACTATTTACTGCCTTATTTGCTTTACCAGGGTAACTGTTGTCATGTTACAGAATTGTTTTATATCAATTGCAAAAGTATAACTTATAAGTGTATATTATATTGGAAATTAACCATTATACATATTTAAAAGCACATCATAAAATTGTATATCTTTATAATTTTGTCATGTTTATTCAAGAACCTCACTATCTTATTTATCTTTATTAAAATTTAAAAATATATTACATATTTATGGAGATTCCGTTTTATCATAATTAAATTTACTTAATACTTTAGAAAGAAAAAGAAGAAACGCATTTTATCCTCGACTGTATTTCAGTAAATATTCGTTTATCTTTGGAAAAATCAGTTCTTTTGTAAATCGACTGTACGACACGTCGAGGTGATTCCACTGTGGATCTGAAACTTTTACGACTTCTAAAACATTTGGTAATTGTTTTACTAACCAAAATACATCTTTTTCACCAACTATCCAATCACTTTTACCATACAAACCAACAAACGGAACAGTTACAGCACTTACATTCAAATTAGGGGGGTGTTCTTCTTCATAAATTTTTAAATTTCGCACTTTACCATAGTCGAATTTTCGGAGACGTTTCGACCTCCAAATCTGACCAAGATGCACAAAAGAATGCACAGAAGTGCCCGCAGGAAGATGGCCAAATGACCTCATCCATGTTTCATTGGTTATAGATCCTGAATGATAGGAATCAAATAGGTACAGACTCGTCTCACAAATATCTTCAGATATAGCAATTTTACACAGGAACGCAAACAATTCCCGGCTGTACGAACCTTGTGTGAAAATTTCGTAAATACCAGCGGAAGCTAATATTCTTTCTAGCTGATTCCTGTCCGCAAATGCATCCAATACAAATTTAAATGGCAATGATTTAATTTCTAATAATCGTGATGGTGGCGCTAATGCAATGAAAACGTTCGCTTTATCACAGTAGTCAGGCCTCTCTGAACACATGATCAAGAATGAAATAACTCCTTGGGAAAATCCGATGTAGTTGAACTTCTCTTGCTGTGTAAATTTTAACACATAATCGATCATAGCTGGTATGTCATAAAATCCAATTTCGTCTACAGAAAAATGCCAAAAAGCAGGATCTTTGTCAGGATTCAAACGCACGTGTCGTCTACTATAGTAATTACCTCGTTGGTTTCCAACCCACATGTCGTAACACGCATCTGATAAGAGAAACGCCAATCCAGCGTTGGGTCCAGCGTCCAGCCAAGCATCCGAACTTTGGACAAGACCATGCATCAATATAACTGGCGGTCTTTTTAATTTATTTACGCAATTTTTTCCATTAATTCTAAATATTGTCAGGATGTACCCATCTTCGGTGACCACGGTATGTTCCTCAGAAGTATATCCATACTTTTCACTCATTTCGGTAAAATTTAAGTTAGAATCTTCATGATAACCCAGCGATCTTTTTACGTTTTTATTGATTTCGTCGATTGGTAATCTTAAAACATTACCGAGAATAAAAGTTACAGATACCAAGAATACACTGAACGACTTAACAGCTTTAGACGTCATATTTCCAGCTGCATCACAGCTGGTTGTGAGTTAAAAAATATTTATTTGGATAAAGAAATATTTTATGCATTTGTCAATCAGATTTATTTTTAGCAAAAAATTTAAAAATGATTTAACAATAAATTGAGTTGAAATAACCTTCAAGGCTAACAGCAAGCAATCAGGCTAGTTTCTTCGTATGTTTTTGTCGACATAAGTAACATCAAATGATAAAACGACAACAATTATATAAAGTATATTTATAATGATCTCATGCGCTTACAATTTAACTTAACTTTTTATATTATATTGTAAATTTGTAATTTATTATCTGTTTTTTTATGTTATCGTAATTAATAAAATCTTTGTAAATATTGTACCTGTACACTGTAACCCTTCATGTTTCCCACTCTTTTATACATTATACATATAACCTTTAATAAATAAATTAATATATATTTCATATTATTGCGACACTTAATTTCATCCAGTAGTGACTGGTTCAACAGAAATTATTGTATTGTATTGGCTGAAACTGTGAAGTTTTTCACAGTTTCAGCCTTTAGGATAATCTGAAGACTGTCCCAAAATCTCATCAAAATCACTCTAGCCGCTTTAATGTCCATAAGAAAGACACATACATACATACATACACATCGATTTATATGAATACATATATAGGTTTTAGTAAATAAATTATGAATATAAAACGAAAAATTTTCTACGTACATTTTAGTATCAAATTTCGGTAATTGCATAACAAAATGCAACCACAAATTAGTCTCAAAATCCGCTGAAACAATACAACAGAACAATCGATCGCAATAACATTCAAATAACTATGATCACAAAACGCATATAATATTAGATAAACAAATTTAGTCTTGAACACTAGTTCATGGGATAAGTTATAGGCAACACGCAGCACTAAAGTTGGGCGCGAGTTCTAAGCCGTATAGTTTGCGACGTGGAGCTACTAAATTACGTAGATCCTATTATTACCTCTGATGTGTAACTTTTTTTACTAAAATTGTTTTATTTCTTTTTATTTGTATATTGACGTTGATGATACAGATGCGTGGATTTAGTATACGCTGATTTTCATACAGACTATTAAATAAATTTGTAATACTAATTATATTTATAATATTAATTGTATTAATAAAATTTTAAAAGAGTAACTATCAAGTTTCTTGGTAGTTCTTCTTGGTAGAATCTAGTTTCCGGGTGGCAGCTTCCTTATTAATGTAATTTTTATTTCACCTTATGTATTACTTACGTAATTATTACGGACGTTACAGAGCTGCTTTATGTTTATTACAAGAATAAAACGTAAAGTGTAATTCCCACTTAAGGAACTTATTTTTCATACAATTCTACCAGGAGTAAATTTTCTCTTATTAAAGAGAATGGCGGATATAAAACGCATCAAACTCAACGGCCCCCATTAAGATCGCATGACCTTGTGTCGGGGGTCCGGAAACACTCACAACACTAACACAAACATCCAGACCACGACAAACATCCGTATGGCCAATACAGACATTTGCCGTGAGGGGTGATCAAATCCGCGACCGTTAGCGCCTGAGACAGTTGCATTGACCACTACAATAACGTGTCTGTCTGCAATATATACAAGTTGGTTAAGATTTTCTCTTGAAATAATACCCAAGTTGCACGATGCTTTCCTTCACTGAGCACGAAATACGTTAAAAAAAGTTAACACTTGAAAACTCAGAAATAATCGTAGTTATAATTATCAGTTCAAACCACTGGGATCATCTCGGTATACTCAAAGTCAAATCAATATCAAATTACTTTTATTCAAAATAGGAATTTACATTCTCTTTTTGAACGTCAAGAAAATTAATCTATCACGGTTTCGGAAAACTATAACTATAACTTCAGGGCTGAGAAGAAACCGCGAAAGAAACTCAGCGGGACATTTTTGTTACTTTTTTTTTAACAAGATTGTTTACAAATCGTAAAATACCCAAGTAACGTACAGGCTTATCTAATTACAGTATCATTGTATTAGTGGATCCGTGCGACACAGCCGGTACTTCGATTCCTCGGCGCTGTCTACGTCGTCAATATTGGTTAATTTGCTCCCAGTTCCTATCTGCTGTTCAGGAAACTTGTCCTACGCTAATGTTACGTCTATAACAGTATATTTTTAGCCATCTGTTACTGAGCTCGTTCTCCTAACATGGATATACAGCATTTTGACTACTCTCGTTCTTTAATGTGTTTGTTGTAATATGTCAATAAGTGTAATATAAATAAAATGTTACATATATGCTTGAAAGAGCCAAAAAACTTTAAGAGTACCTATTGCAGCTCAAGGGTCATAATAAACATTTAAATAACACATATCCTACTATTATAAATTAAGCAAAGATTTTCATGAAACTGTACAATAATATAGCCTATACGTCAAAGTTACTTATAGGTTACTTTTTTCAATACACCCCGTGGAAGAAACCGCGAGCGGAAGGTAGTCGAAATATAAAATATAAAATTCCAACTTTATAAATGGACGCTAATATGCAATACTTTGTTAATACCGTGTGTGAGAAAATAGCGTCTAAAGATGTCAAACCTATTCTTAATAAATTTGTTTGAATATATACCTTATATATCTATTTTTTATTTTCTTTTTTGATAAAATATATAATAATTGAAAGGAACACGCTTAAATATTCTAAGCTACAGATAAAGAAACTTTTTTTCGTACATATTTCGTTCAGACGACTTCAACATTTTTTGAATAATGTTAAATACGTAATGCATCATCAGAATACATCCATTTCTCTAAACTTTGACTTTTGGTGTTTGACACATCATTGTTTATCAGCATCCAAATATGATAATAAAATAAACATATATACAATGGAAAAACGTGATCGTATGTCTCATTGCCTTCACTATTCTCTGGAATCGTACATTTTTCGTCTAGAAAATCAGAATTGCGATTCAACAGGGAAATGCATTCTTTCCGCCATTCCACACGGATATTATTTCTACAGGAATCCTGCTTAAACTTTGAAATGCTAGTATGTATAAGTGGAACATTTGTCGTATGGAAGTATTATACTGTAACTTTTAACATACATATTAGACAAGATTAAATATATTATTTAAGATAAGAATTATCTTTTTGAACGTCAAGCAAATGTATCTATCATGGTTTCGGGAAAGTTCAGACCTGAGAAGAAACCGCGAAAGACTCGGCGGGATTTTTTATGTTACTTTTTTAACAACATTAAGATTGGTGACAAATTACATAATGTATTGAGACAGCCTGTAAGCGATAGTGTTATTTTTCATGGTGGGTCATTTTTTCTTATCTTATATAAGATTTTTATATACTTAAAATTCTCGTATCACAGCCTTACTCCACCGAAACGGCTTTACTAATATTTACCAAATTTTATATGCATATAAATAGGTCTGAGAATCGGCTACTTTTTATTTTTCATACACCTAAGTGATAAAGGTTTCAAAGGATCATCCTTAACATTTTTTTAAATTTTTCGACAAAATTTATATAATTTATATAAAAATGAAAAATATACGAAATATTTTGAATTAAATACAGTTTTTCGAATAACCTCTTTATTATCTCGTTATAAAACTAGCTGAGTTCGCAATGACAGAATAATAATTACTCCGACCTCTATAGTATTATACGTATGTAAAGCTTTTTTTTTAATTTATGTACAGACACGCCTTCGTTACAATTCTATTATACAGAATGTTTCATTAAAGATAGACCAATGGACGTAGGACGATTGGACCCTTTTTGTATGTTCAGCGATATCACACGTTGCGAAGTTAACAGAATTTTTGTTTGTTTTCTGTGGTCACCCAATTAAAATATATATAACATTTGTTCTCGAGTGTTTATTTATTACATCTTTTTTAATTTTTGTTTAAGTTTCACTTTTGTAATTATATAGCAAAATCGACAATATTTTTATCTGTCTTTTGTATCCCAACCTTTACGTATAGTGTTTTAAAATGAAATATTACTTTTACTTTTAAAATACTTAATGTAAATATGTTACGATCATACCAATTGCCAATAAAGATAGCATGCATTTCCAACTTTGCCAAGCTGACACAAAGATGCCTTTATTCTATAAAAATTAGAAAAAATATACTCGTCATATTTTCTTACCATTTTTCAGAATACAGATAATAAATATAAAAAAGAACCACATTAATAATATTTTATCAATACATTTAAACAAAAAAAATACATATTTGTGAACTTTTTAATTTATTTTCTATAGCAACACGCACAAACGTAACCTACATATCCCGCATTTTCACACAAATTGTATTGAAAAAGAAATATCTTTAAACTATTGAACCGTTTTTGAATAAACGCTTTTGGTATTAGCACAACCATCAATAGAATGTGTGTATTTGTCACAGTTTAGTCGGAAATTGTTCCACTAAAAAATTCAGTAGGACATATGGGAGCCAATAGATTTAGAGAGAGGCTACATTGATACAAATTGCTGTAGACGTAATTGAATTACCGCTCTATTCGTAAATGAAAAAAAGGTTTACTGAATAATGACTTAGGTAGGCAATTATTGTCACGTAAAAACTAAATTACTACGACGTTTTACTCACAAAAAGTGTAATAAATTATATATGCTACACAGTTCTTCAAAAATTACTTGACCAATTTCAAAAGCGTGTCTTTGCATTTATATTGATATAATTTTGAAGCAGTGCAGCATGTACTGCAGCGGATTTTTTTACTGTATCATCTAAGTCAATATTTCTTTTAAGGTTTCTTTCCGTCGTATTTTATTTTTAACTGCTATCCGCTTGTCAAAACCCAAAAAAAAAATAATACGATCGCTACAAAACTAGACAGAACCACCCGCTGGACTAATATGAAAATTACTTAAAAATATCATTAAAATCGCTTTATAGGGACCATAAATATATATACCTATACTTCTTTATCTGTATATATAAGAGTTCAAAGCCCTGCTAGCACCGCTGAGATTTCATGTGCTAAATTTGTGTATAAATTCATCTCGAGCTCGGCAGTGAAGGAAGACATCGTGAGGAAACCTGCATGTTCCGGAAGAAAATCCGTCGTATATCCGCAATCCCGCAGTGAAACGGCGTGGTGGATTAATTTTTAAACCTTCTTAATAGGAGATGAGGCTTTGCCCAGCAGTAGGATATTTATAGGCTAGTACTTTAGTTTACTGCTTTATATTCCGCTAACCGCTCCGCTAATAATCTGCGCGCAATCCTACATGCCCGGGACAATGATGCCAATCGCGCAGTGGATCGAAAATGTCACAAACAGTTTCTATAACGGGATTTTTCTAGATTTTTCCTAAAATTTGCAAAAGCCCGTATTTTACCGCTCTTTGTTCCACTGATTTTGCATGTGCATTTTATTTTAAAACCATTTTGTTTGCTATACCTATATAGTATATTGTATCAAACGGTTTTTGGGCTAAGGCCGGTGAGGTAACAGCCTGGAGCGACAAAATTTTATGGACGGTAAAATTTTAGATTAATTAGATTTTCCAATCAATGCGTGTGTAAATTTTAAAGTTCGTTTATTTGAATAGTGAGTAAAAATTGGTCGTTAATAATTTTGTAATTGAATTTTTATGTGTAAAATTGATCTTTTTTTCGTGTTAAATGCGTTAAAAGAAGGAGCGAATTTAGTTTAAAAGGTATCAGATTATTTATATTTTATTCAATCATATTTTTACGTTTTTTAACCATATTTTAGAGTAATTCGAGTTCAAAAAATCATACATGAATAGGTTCAATAATATATATTTTTTTCAATGTTCCTTTATCAAATATTATGAAATTAGTTGGCCTTCTTTTAAGAAGCCGACTTTGAAAGAAAAATTCGCAATTTCGTTTACTTGGATGATACATATATTTACAAACGTTGCGTTGCACGAAAAAATAATATAATCGTTTTCCTTTAAATATAAATCCGCTTCAAAAATAACTATTATTGAAACGATCACAGCAAGCGAGTTAATGAAAAGTTTGAACTTCGAAGTCTTCATCAGATCCTAATTTATATACATTTATTAAGGTCTCTTACTCACTCATCCCGAAAGCTGAGAAACTACAAGTGCTAGGAGTTTTAAATTTTGCATGCGGGTTCTGTTTAGGACGTAGGCGCTAACTAAGGCGAAATTTTGCAAAATTCTATCCTTCAGGGGGTAAGACGGGGATTGGAAGATTTAAGCGCGAATGATACCGCGAGGGGCCGCTAAAATGTTATATATTAATACCTTCCTTAAAATATGAATTTATGTAACAAAGCCATTCCAAATTGGATCAATAGCTTTAGAGAACATCGCGGCCTTACAAACATACATACATGTATATGGTTCAAAATTAAAACCTCCTTATTTTGAAGTTAATAAAAAACTTCAACTCGAATAATTTCCGAAAACCTAGGAGATAATAGTAAATACATAATGATAATCTTAACTTAGTACATAGTAATAATTTATTATCAGTTATAGGACGTGTAAAGATGGCCATTCACATTACGTCTGTTGCATGAATTGACAAAGACTGTAATAACGTATTCAGAGCCTAGTTTAGGCCAGTTTTATAACAGCTCTGTCAAGTGCGAGTCAGACTGAACTCCTGAACCTGACAAATTATTGAATCAATAATTTGGTTTTGATAATGACTCTGTGCATATTCTAAGTTATTTTATAAATGCTTTCAAGTATAACCACGATTTCTTTTTTTCTTTCAAGAGCATGCAAGTCTTCGGTGGTAAGCAATCACCGCTGCCTATTAACTTCTACAGGAGCAGAGCCACAAATGCGTATCTAGCTTAAAAATCAGAAAAGAAATAGGGTACGGGAAAAGGGAGGGAGGAAGTTTGGCTGAGATCGTGAAATAGTCTGTGCGTCTTACCATGAATGGTCCTTTTTAGATTCTACATACACATTATCATTAATTTGATATCCCAAACGCGCCTATAGCGTTCTAAATCAAGATTAAACTAGGCAATCAGTCGCATGCTGTCACAACCTCAAATGGAATTTAATAATAACGGTATTCGATTATGTTACGCGATAACATTGTAAAGGTAAGTTTACACTACGACGCAGCACACTGCATAGACTGTAGCAGATTCAATTCTAACACAAACGCCTAACTTTTTTATTGAAATAACGATCAAATAACTGACTAAATCAGCTGACGTGAAGAAAATTGCTGTAGTTAGGTTAGGAGGGAGTTAGAAAGAGGAGTTGGAAAAAGGGAATGAAAAGATACAGAACTGAACTCCTTGTACGAGTTGTGATAATTTTCGATCAGTATTTATGGACTAATTTTGCATACATTGGCGGCGTTTCTAGCGAAAATTTCGATAAAACCGTAGAGCATATTGTAAGTAGATATTATCATTGGAACTGATGTAGAAACATGTAACTTGGATAGTAGCCTAGCAATGGGCTTCTGTTGTCAACAGAGATAACATGGCGATATATTATTAATATTAATAATGGTGTCTGAAGTAAACTTGATTGCTAAATATGGACAGTGCTCTGCTCCAGCATTCTCTCTCCATGACTTAATTTTTACTTCCTACAGGATCAAAGTACCGAAGCCTAAACAAAAGACCTTAATGCTCAGAAACTACTCTAGAATGGATTTGAATAAGCTTCGGTATGACGCCTCAATTATTGACTGGACTGATTTACTTAGTATGGAGACAGTGGATGAAAAGGTCGAGTTCTTACGTAAGGAGATATTAAATCTATTTGATCGTCATGCTCCTCTACGTAATGTTAAACTTAAACACAGAGGGTGTCCGTGGTTTAATGATGATCTTCGAAGAGCCAAGGTAAAACGTGATCGTGCTTTTCGCAAATTTAAAAAAGATCGTACGGAGCTGAATTGGGCGATTTATAAGGCTGCAAGGAATCAATGCAACAAGATGTGTAGAAATCTAAAACGCCAATATATCCTTGATCAACTAACTAATTCTCCTTCTTCATCTAGTACATATAATTTTTTAAAAATTATTGGTATTGGCAAACCTTCTCATACCGAAACCAACTGTACAATTAATTTAAACACATTAAACACGTTTTTTGCGTCTACGGCTGTACTTGATGCTCAAACAAAATCACTAACATTATCTGAGATAAATAGTTTGCCAATGAACCCTTCCTCTTTTAATTTCTCTTCTGTAAGCGGAGCTGAAATTAAAAAATGTATACTGTCGTTCTCCTCTAAGGCCACAGGTTGCGATGACATAAGTTGTGTCATGATATCCCATTTATTAGACTCTCTCCTTTATATCATTACCCATATTGTTAATTTTTCATTGTCGACAAACACCTTTCCGGACGTGTGGCGTAAGGCATTTGTTCTCCCACTTCCTAAAATACCAAATCCCTCTCTGCCCAACCACTATCGTCCAATTTCCATATTACCTTTCTTATCCAAAGTACTGGAGTCTATTGTTTACCAGCAGTTATCACAATTTCTATCATCTAACAACTTATTGAATCCGTTACAATCGGGCTTTAGAGCTGGACACAGTACTACTACGGCATTGCTAAAAGTGACTGAGGATATAAGAGAAGCGATGGAAAATAAACGCGTCACAGTTCTTGTCCTCATTGATTTTAGTAATGCCTTTAATGCCGTGGACCATGACTTGCTTCTTGCTTTTCTGGCTCGGGCAAATATTTCAGACTCCGCTATGCAATGGTTCTCCTCATATCTTCGAGGGCGCCGGCAGGCAATTCGCATCGGTCAGAATTATTCTGATTGGTGCTGCTTGAATGCAGGCGTACCTCAGGGCGGTATACTTTCTCCTCTGCTTTTCTCTCTTTTTATCAACTCTGTTACCTCCTTTATTTCGTCTAACTACCATCTTTACGCAGATGACTTGCAGCTTTATCGACACGCTACTACTGATTGTTTGGCTGATGCTATTGCTGAACTTAATACAGACCTATCACAGATATCTCTGTGGTCTGCTAGCTATGGTATCTCAGTGAATCCAGCAAAGTGTCAGGCTATAATCATTGGTAGTCGTAAGCAACATTTAAAAATTGACTCGTCTATTTATAGTCTTTACTACAATAATCACCCAATTCCATTTTCCAACTCTGTTAAAGATCTTGGGCTAACGTTAGATAATTACCTGAGTTGGTCTGACCAAGTGGGAGAGGTGTCGCGAAAGTTCTACTACACCCTACATAACATGATGCGTTTAAAGCATATGTTACCAACAAAAACAAAAGTCCAAATCGCTAATACATTACTGCTACCAATACTCGATTATGGTGACATATGTTATCTGGACGCAAATGAGGATTTAGTAAATAAACTTGAGCGACTCCATAACTCTGCCATTCGGTTTATATTTAATTTGCGCAAGTATGATCATGTATCCGCTTATCGCTCAAAACTAAACTGGCTCTCCATACGCGATCGTAGGTCATTGAGAATCCTGTGCACATTGTACTCGATACTAAATAACCCAAATTACCCTGATTATTTAGTATCAAAATTTGTATTAAGGGCCGATGCTCATGTTAGGACACTTCGCTCCACTGAAAACCTACTGTTAACATTCCCTCTACACTATTCAGGCTTTATGTCTAAGTCATTTGCTGTAACTGCCATTCGCTTGTGGAATAACTTACCAGAAGAAATTAGAAAAGCTCCATCTAAAAACATTTTTAAAATTGCTTTAAAAAAGCTCTATTTACAGCGAAGCAATAATGGCTGATTTTGGTATTATATTATATTATATTATATTATATTATATTATATTATATTATATTATATTATATTATATTATATTATATTATATTATATTATATTATATTATATTATATTATATTATATCATATTATATTGTACTATTGTACACCTACATCTACTTTCTTGTACATCATAAGGTTGGCTGGGAGAGAATGCAGTAGCATTAAGTCCGCCTTTTGTTCATACGATTGTATTGTACAATAAGGCATTAAATAAAATAAAATAATAAAAATTATTACAAGCGACAGAAAATAAAGGCTCTGAATATTAATCTAAAGTATTATTATTATTCACTTCTCGATAATTTAAAAGTATATAGTCATTGGATTTGGTTAAGTAAATATGTGGTGGAAAAATTGGCTACACGCCAGGACTCTTACATTCCTAGTTGCAAAGGTACACCACAGATCCAACTCCATACTTAAATTTTAAGTCAAACGGAGCACAAATATTGCAATTGACAGAATTTGGCATCGCGGCCTGCCAAGCACGTTTCTGGTGAACTCGATTTATAGCTGAGGTAAATATTTACGAAATTTCGTAAATAAATAGAATTATATTCGGTTTTATTAAGAAAACTGAAAAGTTGATTTTATCGTTAATTCCTTGTCTCTTCTCATTCTGTTTCTCATTTTATTTAAAATAATTAATTATAATAAAGTTAAAGAATTTTAAAAATCTTCTACCTGTAATGTCAAGTACATTACAGGTAGAAGATTTTTGAACGACGCGCATTTAAGGATATTAAAAACGTTACAACAAGATCAGAAAAAGATTATAATCTCATAAATACTAAAGTTACAAAAATCGTATGTTATACTTATATTAAATTGTGGTTTAATTATAATCATAATTTAAAATTGTGTGAACTCTGTCTAATGGTATAATTATAGTTATATATAAATTGTAATTAATCAAAAAAACGTGCTACAAATACGTAAATAACAAATGTTACTTTTCACCTGAAACACTGCCTTCCTTACAAAGTTATTTATTAAATGCCGTTGACCTTTTAGATGGTTGATAAACTCAAACTCAAAATATACTTTATTCAAATGGGCTTTAACAGCACTTTCGAATCGCCAAGTTACATGTCATATTTTCATTTTTAATTTTTATAAAGCTACCACCGGTTCGGAATGTAGTCTCTACCGAGAAGAACCGGCAAGAAACTCGATAGTAACTCTTTTAAAATCATTTATACATAATGTATTTTTATTACATTTTAATTATGTTATCCGGATAGAAAATCAACGCTTATCAAATCCACGCCTCTTTGTCGTCAAAATATTCTTGTATGGTATAATATGCTTTATTTATTAAAGATTTTTTAACGTAGGCTTTAAACTTATTAAGTGGCAAATGTAAAACTGTTTGCGGGATTTTATTATAGATGCGAATACCAAATCCCAGAAACGATGAACTGACTTTATGAAGACGAAAGTTTGGTATGAAAAGTTTATTTTTTCTTCTAGTGTTTACACAATGCCTGTCACTGTTCTTAGGAAAACCATCACTATTTTGAAAGATATATAAAATATTAACGTAAATGTATTGTGACGCAACCGTGAGAATATCTATCTTCTTAAATACATCCCTAAGGGAGTCTCGAGCTCGGAGACTATATATTGCTCGAATAGCTCTTTTTTGTAAGACAAATACAGTCTCAATGTCTGTGGCATTACCCCAAAGTAATATACCATAAGACATAACACTGTGAAAGTAACTAAAGTATACTAGACGAGCAGTATCAATATCAGTTAAATTTTTAATTTTTCTAACAGCATAAGCTGCGGAGCTGAGTCTTCCTGCAAGGGATGACAAATGGGGCTTCCACTGAAGTTTTGAATCTAAAGTAATGCCCAAGAATACTGTACTATCAATTACATTAAGTATTTCATTATTCAAAACAAGATTAAAATTTTGTTTATTAACGTTAGGTAGTGCAAATTCGACACATTTCGTCTTTTTGGCATTTAAAACTAAATTGTTTAGAGTAAACCATTTCTGTACATGCGATAGTGCATTGTTTACGTCGTCATACTTATCTTTCTTTCTGTCGACTTTAAATATTAATGAAGTATCATCAGCAAACAACACAATATCACAAATATTGTTAACATAAAAAGGCAAATCATTAATGTAAATTAAAAATAAAAAAGGACCCAAAATTGATCCTTGTGGAACACCCATTTGGAGAACAGATCCAGAAGACTTTGTTCCGTTAATAGTAACTTGTTGAATTCTACCGCTTAAGTATGAAGCAACTAGATCAAGAGCTTTATCTTTAATACCATAATAATTAAGTTTCTTCAATAGCGTTTCATGTACAATACAATCAAACGCTTTTGATAAGTCACAAAAAACTCCGATAGCATTCTGTGACTTTTCCCAAGCATCATAAATATGTTTTAGAAGGGCCACTCCCGCATCAGTCGTAGAACGACCTTTCGTAAACCCGTAATGTTCACTATGGAAAATATTATTAGCTTTAAAATGTACTAGAAGTTGATTTAAAATAATTTTTTCGAAAATTTTACTTAAAGATGGGAGTATAGAAATTGGCCGGTAATTACTGGGATCGCACTTATTCCCTGTTTTAAAAAGAGGTATTATTTTACTATTTTTCATAAGGTCAGGAAACGACCCCGAATCTACACATGTATTAAAAACTAAAGCTAAATGAGGAGCAATATCATTAATGATAGTACTAAGTAATTTGACTGATATGCCCCATAAATCATTGGATTTTTTAATATTTAACGATTTAAATGTTTTAATAATATCAGAAGGACTAACGTATTCGAACGAAAAACGGACACTACAAAGAGCGACGTTATTTTCTAATAATGTGGTAGCGTCTAATGTAGATGAGTTTAAATGGGATGTTACCTCGTTAGGTATTTTAGCAAAAAATTTTTCAAAAACATTTGCCACTTCTACTTCCGAAGTAATATTTACTTTATCTACCTGTAGTTTAATCCTTTCATTATTATTCTTTCGCTGTCCCGAGATACTATTGATAACATCCCATGTAGCCCTAATTTTATCGTCCGAACTTAAAATTTTGTTTTTAATATATTTAGATTTTGCGTACATGCAAACCGATTTAAAAATTTTGGAATAGTTTTTTACATATTCTTTAAATTTAATGGATTGATTAAGCTGCTTCATACTGTACAATTCATATAACATATCTCTGCTTTTGTGTATACCTACGGTTGCCCAATCACTAAATTTTAATTTAGTATTTTTATAAAATGTTTTTGTTTTAAAAATATAACGCGAGCAGATCTAATGTTTTCATATTGTTAGGACAGTAGTGCAGTTATAATTCACAGGTAAAAAAATTAATATAATATAGCATTGTTAATTATTTAGTAATTAAAGAAGATTTTAAAAACTCCTATTACAAGATTTTTTTTTTAATTTTTATCACAACGGTAAACTTTTTTCTTGAGAATAATTAGAAACTTAAAAGAGTAATTAAAAACTTCTTACATAAAGAGAAGAAAATATGTCAAATGTAATTGTAACTTATTACTTATATTTAATAATTATAAAAGTATCAAACAATTTCTTATTATTCATTATGAATAGTATTTTTTTCACTTTGATCTAAATACAAGACATTTGAGGTAAATTAAAGACTATACTTTTTATGGTCCATAACCGAAGAGTGCCAACGAAACCCCTAACCAAGCCTCCGCTTTTTATCTGTCTGTCGGTCTGTCTGTGCCTCCTTCCGTCTACCAGCGACCTGTACATATCTTATGAACTATAACAGGTAGGAAATATTATACTACGTATTTCTGTTGCCACGCTAAAAAAACTAAAATATATATTTCTTGTGCCTTTCATAGTAAAATGATAATATGTTGAAAAGCTAATTATAGTCGGATAATTTTTGGCGCAATTTTTTCATAGACACTACAAATGAAATGGTGGGAATATTCTTTACTGACTCTAAGCTTCTTTATTGGATGTCTTGTCCTCAACTTCTTAGTAAAGAAAATTAATGGTAACTTTGTTATATTTATCTTAAATACATACATACATATTTATATAATACATAATTAAAAATTATCTAAACTGTTTCCAAAAGCTTTAATTCAAGGAGTTGCTTTTGTATAAAGGTAAAGTCAACTTTATCAATAAACATATTCATAAAATATAACATATTCATAATGTAATGTCTATACAGTTTAATTTATTTTTACTCCAATTCTCAAACATTTTTTAAATTTAGCCATTAATCTAAACTATGTTATAAATCTGAATGCCTAATAAAAATCATCTAATAAAAATTATGTAAAAAAATTTTGTATTTATTTTCAATTAAATTCTTTGTTTTCTGTATTTGTATTTACAGAAGCAAAATTAGAGGAAAGATTAAACAGGCTTCGAAACAAAACATCAACAAATCATTCGACACAAGCGCAAGAACCGTCAACAATGGAACCTCTTACATCGGAAAATGATGAATTATCGTATAAAGGAATTTCGTTTGTTTATAACAAAGAAGATAATCTCAAATCCACAGACAAAGATAATTCAAATATTTCGAGTACAGAATCAACCAAACAAAACTCTAAATTAAATTTTTTAGGCAAAATCTATGACGAAATTAAAGTAGCTTCTAAAGACAGTCATGAAAGTAATCCGTCCAATAAATATAACAATCATTATGACATTCTTACAAGAAATAACCATAATCATTTAATTCAAAATAATTTTGCTCAAAACATGCAAGATGCACAAAGGAATGAATTAGAAATGTGGATATCCGAATTATTAATAAATTATGTAATGACACATTATCCTAGCTTTTAAGATAATAAATAGGCTTTTATAATCATTATATGGTATAATTGTTTATATATTAAAATTAAATTTTTTGAAATACAACACTTGCAATATTATCTGTGTTTAAGAAACTGAAAAAGTCAACTACCACGGCTGACGTTTCTTGGATTGTTTGTCAACTGTCAATTAAAAAGAAAATAAGCAGTATTGCGGCAGTTTCTAATTTAAAGTTATTTCTGATCTTTTTCAATTTAAATATTAATCTTTAAGAGGTTGCACAGTCTCCTTTGCTTATAATGAAATTTGTATAGAATACATAAGTAAAATAAAATACATAAGTAAAATGACTTCTATTATAAAATTGCACTGTCTCTCTGGAGCTGGTGATGAATCTCCACCGTGTTATGTACTCCAAATAGACGAGTTCAAATTCCTCCTGGATTGTGGTTGGGATGAAAAATTTGATATGGATTTCATAAAAGAACTTAAAAGGTAAATATTTTAGGTTATGTTTGTTTATAAATGAAAAAAGGGTAAAGTTATAGTCTTTTGTAATCAAATTCCTCTTAGTATTTCTTAGTCATTTAATATTATTACTGTATACAAATATTATTTCTATATTAAATTGTTAAAGTTCAAACTCTTTAGTTAAATTAATTAATTCACTTATAACTAAACAATTTTGCAGACATGTAAACAGTATTGATGCAGTTCTTCTATCTCATTCGGATCCATTACATCTTGGGGCACTACCATATGCTGTTGGTCAGCTAGGTCTAAACTGCCCCATATACGCCACACTACCGGTCTACAAGATGGGGCAAATGTTCATGTATGACTTATATCAGTCACACAGGAATGTGTCTGACTTTGACTTATTTACTCTGGACGATGTTGACACTGCCTTTGATAGAATCACACAGCTTAAATATAATCAAAGTGTTGATATGAAAGGTGAGCCTATATACTGAGCCTAAAATTTTTATTTAACTCATTCTAATTCAATTTTCATCTAACTGAATGCCTTTCAATAATTTGTATGTACAACAATACAAGCAAGTACTGGAAGTAATAGAAGGAAATTCATTAAAATTTGTAATTTTTTTTTTTAGGCAAAGGCTTAGGCCTCCGTATAACACCCCTACCTGCTGGACATCTACTTGGTGGCACAGTATGGCGTATTGCAGCTCCTGGTGAAGAAGACATAGTCTATGCACCAGATTTCAATCACAAGAAGGAGAGACATCTCAATGGCTGTGAAATAGAGAGAATTATGCGACCGTCTCTACTCCTGCTCGGTGCTATGAATGCTGATTATGTTCAGCAGAGAAGAAGATTGAGAGATGAGAAGTTGATGAGTAAGTCTAATATTAAAGAAAATATTAAGTTGTCATGTCATGTAATTGAAATTACATAGGTGAAGTGCAATTAAAATTAAATTTACATTCAATATAAAAGAAAATATACACATAAAAAAAATAAAAAGAAACATTAAAAATAACAAGTTGAAATTAAAAGTGAAATTTCATTTGTTAAAACAAAATAAAGCCTTAATAGCATCGACGTCACAATGAAGCAAAGTGCCCAAAACTGGTGGCATTGTCTCTTTGAATTGTCAGTCTGATATCCTGTCCAGCTTGCTGGCCCTTCGGAGATATTTATGTATTCTGATAATGTGTTATATATTTCACATTTGTTAAAAAGACATTTAAGTTGTTAAAACTAAATAAGTAGGAAACAAATCGTGCAATAATCTCATATATATGAAAAACTTATTATTAGATAAAATATTTTTCTATACCAATCTGCACTTAATTAATTATGCCTTTTATCAAAATAGAAAAAAACAGATAGATAAATACATCTTCAAACAAATAAATTAGGAATATGTTTTACATCTTTAGACGCCATTTTCTCAAAATGGAGTCCGCGTGGCTTGACACACAATCCCTAGGAATATTCGATCAGCAAATGGCCAAATTTTATTACAGCAACAATTCTCAGTACCCTTCGCGGAGGTGGCTCGGTACTAGTCTGTACGGACACAGCAGGAAGAGTGTTGGAACTAGCTCACATGTTGGACCAGCTGTGGAGGAACAAGGACTCGGGGCTCGTAGCTTATTCACTACTTTTGCTGTCCAACGTCAGCTACAATGTCGTGGAATTTGCTAAATCACAGGTTATATTTAATATTTCTTAAATTACTATTCATTTTCTTATACCAATTCAGTTTTTTTGTTATTGCGTTTAACTTTAAATGTTTTGTGTAAAGAATAACTTATAAAGTACAGCATTTAGAATATTTTTTAATTAACATTGTCTATATCTTAATATTAACCAGTTGTGCGCCGTCTGTATTTCTTAATTTAAAAATTAAATTACTTCTCTTAAATTTACCTAAAACAAATATATATTCGTACACACAAAATAAAACTAGTTTTAACATTTATTATTAATTAATATTAACATAAATAATATCGCTAAATATTTGATAATTTTCCATTTGCAGATAGAATGGATGAGTGACAAATTAACCCGTGCATTTGAAGGGGCTCGTAGTAACCCATTCGCATTACGGCATCTTCATCTCTGTCATTCAGTTTCTGAGGTCACAAGGACCCCAGGACCTAAAGTCGTATTAGCATCATTCCCAGACTTAGAAATTGGTTTTGCTAGAGACCTTTTTTTGCAATGGGCACCACATCCTCAGAACTCTATTGTGTTAACTGCTAGGTAAGTTAATATAAAAGTTTTTTTAATTTTGTTGTAGAAGTGAGGATGATGAAGTTACTATTATTAAAAGAACGTTTAATATATGGCATAATTTAATTGAATTTATTTCATACTTACATTCTTAGATCTATATTAATAAAGTAGCAACATGTGGGAACTTTACAGATTTTTACTTTACAGATATTGAGTAGTGGTCCTATTGCCTCACAACTTTTTTATGAAAAAATGATGCTAAATCTATCAATGATTCCAGAACATCACCTGGAACCTTAGCTCGAGACCTGATAGAGAAGGGTGGAGATCGAACCCTGGAGCTGATGGTACAACGTCGTCTACGTCTCGAAGGTGCTGAGCTAGATGACTTCCTGCAACAGCGGACTAGACTGAACAGCACAGTCAAGTTAGTACTAACCTTGAGGGGAAGGGACAATTGGATTTGTATTTATAAAAGAATATATTTAAGAGAAGTAATTAAATATTTAAGGGTTAAATTTATTACCTTTAATTAATAAATGTTACAACGCCAAACGAATTTGATTAAAAACACATCTAGAAAACATTAAGAAATATACAAAGGCGAAAGTTTAAACCCTAGAATATATAATAAATCGTTTAAAGTTTTTACACAAAAATTATACTATATTGGAAAAAAAGGTTACAAATTTAAATTCCTGAATATTTTAACCTCCATAAAATGCGTCACATTATCTGTTATAATTTAATGAAATCAGTGTACAATACATTATCATACAATACATTATCACATATCAATCTTAGCAAAAGGTAAAAGCACATTTTAGCAACTATCTCCGGTTGTTTCAATAAATATAAAGTTAAAACAATATTTGAAAGTTATTGTATTAACAACTTTGTATCAACATGTATTTAACCGACTGTGGCAAAACCCAAAACGAAGGTTATGTGTATCACCCATATTAACATATCTGAGTATGTATATCATGTCCTACGACCACTCGTAACTGCTCAAAGGCTTAATCAATTTAAATAAAATTTTATTTAATCATTAGATTCGTCTTGATGACGTGAGTGTCACTGAGGACATAATACAATTCGCCCATTTTAAGTTTTTATTTAAAAATTTAGGCGGTCGAGTAGTAACCCGAAATCAGTAGATTAAAATTTATACTAGATGTTCCTCGCGGTTTCACTGGCGTTTATCGTTACTGCTTCGCTCCTATTGGCGTGATGTAATATAGCCTATAACCTCAATAAGCAGGCTATTTAATGCAAAAACAATTTTTCAAATCGGATTAGTAGTTTCAGAGACTACCCCCTACATACAAACTTAGAAATAAATTTGACCTCTTTATAATGTATATAGTATAGATAAAATCAGTATACTTTTAACATCTTGTTAGCTCATATTGACCATTGTTCTAATCCTTATCTAACATTCAACAGAGAGGAAGCAGGCGGTATATCATCAGACTCAGAATCTGACGGTGAACTAGAGATGTGGGTGGTGACCGGTCGCCATGACATACCAGTCCGAAGTGACTCCAGACCCACTGGCTGCTTCAAGACCAATAAACGACACCACGCCATGTATCCTTGTCATGAGGAGAGGGCGAGGGCTGATGACTACGGAGAAGTCATACGGGTAAGTTATAGAAGTCAATCAATGTCCTGCATGTTTATGAGGTCCTGGTACATGGGATCGATGAGGTCATCGAGGTGAAGATGTGAATTTTTTTTTGTAAAGAAATAGCTGGCAAATGAGCAAGCAGGATACCTGAATGAAACTACTATACTTCACTCTGCTGTTCTGTGAAAAGGAGGTGCTGCCCCAGTTGAGCCAGTGTGGCTTTCTTTTCAAAACTAGTCAAGTCGATTTAGAATGTTGTCTTCAGCGGCCACAATGAAAAAAAAAATAAGTAAAATAGATTTTTAATCTATTATTATTTTCTTGCAGCCAGAAGATTATAGGTTGGCTGAAATCGTAGATGCAGAAGGAGAGATACGAGACGTACCGCCTGCTCCACCACAGAGGCCTGAACCCGAAGGTATTTATTTTTAATCGACTGCGAAAAAGGAGGTCTTATATTCGAGCCTACGATAACAATTATTCCCGCTAGACTTCAAAATCAGCGGGACTTTTTTTTTTGTTAATTTTTTTAACACTGTCAAATATATTAAGACAGCCTGGAAGCGATCGTATTATTCCTAAGGTGTGTTATCATCTATGAAATCTTTAATATTATAATAACCTCTAACACAAATGTTTCTTTACAATTTTTTTGAAGTTTGCTATAGAAGCATTTTGAATATTTTATTATATTATAATATCAAAATCAAAACATTTTTATTATAAATAAGAAATTACATTCTCTTTTTGAACGTCAACAAAATATTTTTTTTAACAACGTCAAGATTGTTTACAAATTATAAAATGTTTTGAGGCAGTCTGGAAACGATCGCCCGTTACACAAACACAATCATTCACAAACGTTAAAACATTCATATTTGAGTCTAATTAAAAAATATACTATTTATTTCTATTTAAATGTTCAAGCACAACTTTAAGCTCAATTTTCTCATCCATTCATGTCATCAATTGTTTTTCTACAAATATGTTAAGTACTAGCTGATGTCTACAACAAAATTAAAATAAATAAATTTTATTAGCCTAAGTTACTTCTTATTCTTATAGCATAAGCTACCTGCAAGTGAAAGTCCCATCAAAATCGGTCCAGTCGTTTCAGAGATTAGCCATAACAAACAGACGGACAAACAAAAATTGACTTTTTTTTATGTAAGAATCGTATATACTTTTATAAGAATTTTGTTAAAAGCTGTTAATTTGAAATTAACCTGACACTTAAGTTTTATTTTTTTTATATAGTTATAACTTATTAAGACACAAGAACTCACTGTAACATCACAATCAAATTACAGAGGAAATAACAGAGATTCCAACGAAGTGTGTCAGTTCAATACGGCAAGTTCAAATCCGTGCAAGCATCCAGTACATCGAGCTAGAGGGTCGCTGTGATGGAGAATCTCTTCTGAGAGTGATAGCACACGCAAAACCACGTGCTATAGTTGGTCTACGAGCTGGACCCACCGCTTTGAAGACATTGATGTGAGTCTGTTTTAGTTAAAGTGGAAATCAGATGAAAACCAAGACGATTTAGTGGTAAGAACACTGAGAAATTTGATCAAAAGTTAGATGCAGATAAGCAATAATGTGTTAACCCACAAAAAGTCAATTTCGAAGATATTCATGTATTTTGATAGTGCATCCCCTATTTAACATTATTAAAAAAAATTTCAAGTCATATAAACTAAATAAGTACGGAAAAAAAGTGTCTTATAATTTAAGACCTTGTCTTATTTGTTAAGAATTTCAAGTGCGTTCCATATTTTGCAATTTATACAATAATCTGAAATGCTTGAAAAACTTTTTACTAGATAATATATCGATACCTCCCACGTAAGTTATTGTAAGCCACAAAATTGCCGTTAGCGTTTTTACTGAATACTACACGAATTTGCATTGCTTAATGCATTCAAAGTGAAAAAATACCAAAAATCTTTTTTTTTTTTCAAGGAAAGATACAACAAAATATGCCTAAAAAAGGCGTATTTTGTTGTAACTTTCAAACTAAAACGGATTAAAAGTGCTCTACTGTAAAATTGTAATTTTGGGGTTCCAACAACTTACGTGGGAGGTATCGATATTCAATAAATCAATCTGCTTTTAATTAATTATATTTTTTATCAAAAAAGAAAAGAAAAATGGATATATACTTCTTTAAACAAATTAATTAAGAATAGGTTTGACATCTTTAAACCCCATTTTCTCAAAAGAAGTCTGTGCCTGACACAGTATTGCTTATCAGCGTCCAGTTGTATGTAGAGAGAACAAGCTAAGTTCTTTCAGAATAAAACAAATTGAGCCAAAATTTTCTAGCCCCTAATATAGCTGTGAAGAAATTTATACTATTTTCATGAAATCTTGTTTGATAGAAATCAAATTATGAAAAATTCTTTTTTTGTTGTCAATGGTGACAATTTATATCATCGATTTATAGTTTCATAAATAGAAATTCGTCTTTTATGAAAATTATTGTTTATCAGCAGGTTTAATGTTAATGATTATTTAATTTATAATAATGTTTTCAGTAAACACTGTGAAAGTGAAGGCATAGAGCAGATATTTACACCGAACCGTGGAGACATTGTCGATGCTACTACCGAGTCTCACATATACCAGGTACACACTTTGTAGAAATTAATGAAATATTAAAAAATTAATATATATAATAATACACAATACTAGTCATTAAGAATCTTAATTATTTCTAATATTATTATATTACTGAGAGATTTATTAAAATAGGTTTGACATCTTTAGATGCAATTTTCTCAAAATTAACTCCATGTGGACTTTCATATATAAAAGATACGTTATAAGAACATGGATTTTGGAATCCAGAATGCCAAGCACTTTGAACGACGTTGCCAAGCAACTAGCTAGCTATTGAGTAACGAGAGTATCTTTGGGCCAACAAGACAAATGCCGAGCTTTTCAAAGTTGGCAATGGGTACAGATTTTTAACGTCATATAGTTATAAAACACATTGATAAGTTAACAAAACCTTGTATCAATTTTAATAACCAAATAAAAAGTTAAAATTGGTTGCTATTTTTGGATTTTATTAGATTTACGATTTACTTTTTTAATATAATTCAATGGTACTTAATGTACCTCTAACGTCGACAGACGCGTGTTATGATCGTGATATGATAATGATCGTTACTCTTACTATGGAAATTATTCTAGTCTAAATGTCTACTGGTTTGCACTCAATAATTGCGGAGGTTAGATGGCACTTGCTGTGTTGAAATAAAAAACTTGTCAATATCCGGACTATAATAATAAACAAATCTTAGTACAGATAGATGATAGTAGTACTACGCTATAATGTCCGCCACAGGTGAAGCTGACAGACGGGCTGCTGGCGGGAGTGTGGTGGCGCCACGCGGGGGACGCGGAGCTGGCGTGGCTGTCCGCCGTCGTCACGGCGCCCAGGGCCCGCGAGCCCACCGCCGGTACGTCGCAGGTCTTAAGTGCTGTCGAACGGGTAGTTCACTGTAATGGAAAATAGATGGCGCTGACCAATTCATTGTAGTTTCTGAATCACGCTGTCTAGATTATTTTCTAATTGTATTTAATATATGTCAACTTTAATGCTTTCGATCAAAGTTTAAATGTTGAAACTGAATTGTGAAATATAATGGATTCATTAATTTGGTCCCGTCTCTTTATTCGGCCTTATTCGTGTACACTGTTATACATAAAACTAATTACGATCCAGACCGTGAAGTAATTATCAAAATTATCTCTGTTAAAATACACAATAATATTTTAACTAGTCAGCTTATGTGCAATGCTCACTCTAGTAAGGATCTTATAATGTTCCACTGGGGATTGATATCTTCTATTGAGGGGTAAAGATCTCCAGTCTGTTATTTGTTTATTAGTTTCTATTATTTATTGATTCTACCATCGACTTCGATGTTTAACACATTCACAGCTATTACGTCTTCAAGGTATTGTAAATGGACACACCTGGCGTGTCTGCGGTAGTGAAATGTGTTGCAATGAAATACATTGTCGAACTTAAAGTTCATGCACTATAACCATACAAATTACGCTATAAATCAATTATATTTAATTTTTTATTTTTAAATTATTATGTTTATTTGATAAATAGTTATACAGTTTAAGATCTTAATTAATTTATATACATAAATTTAAAAAAAAATAATAATAAAAGAAAAGATTATACATTAAACTATTTACATCTTAATTACTATAAAAAAAGGATTATATTTTACAAAACATTGTCGACCTCATCTAAGCCACTGCATCTGGGTAAAGTTCCCAAAATACTGGCAGCATTACCCCGTTGAATGGCCAAGCTGATCCTTTGACCGAGGTAGCTGCCAGCTCTTGGGTCCCCAGTTGACTCCCAAAGCCTCTTTGAGAGGTCTTTAAAAAGAGAACGAGCGTCTGGGCCCCACGGACCAAGAGTTTCCACTCCAAACGGAGCAAAGATAAAAGATTTTTTATTAACAAAAATAAAATAAAACAATTAATAATAATTAATTAAAATTCACAGAAGAAGTACCAGACGACGAGATGATGTCTCTCGAGGCGGCGGGCTCCACGTGCACGCCGCACACAGCTTCGTTTGTCAATTCTGTCCGTCTGTCCGAACTACGAGCCGCCATCGCCAGACTAGGGCTCAATGCGGAATTCTCTGCCGGAGCTTTGGAATGCTGTAATGGAACTATTGCGATACGGAGAGTAAGTTGCCTTCACTTTTTTTATCTAATATATAATATTTTAATTACCCTCTACACCGAATCCACTTCACCAATTTTGGTGATTTTGTGTATATTGGATAGGTTTTTTACACTCATAAGGTATAAAGGTGACCCATCCTAAAAAATTGTATTGGAAAAAATTTATATGGCAAAATAACGTTCGCCTAGTTAGTTAGTGAAATATATAATTTATAGTAAACTGCTACCAAGAGATATTGATAAAAACTCTCTAATGGATTCAAAATTAATATAATCATTTTGTTGTAACGTAAAATCTTCTGTAATAATTGTTTTTTTAATCTATGCAAATTCTTGCAATGTTACGTATATGTAGTTAGTTAATAAGAAAGTAACTGGATTATCGGCCGATATGTTATCTATGAAGATTTTTTGTGCGTTTTGTCAAGCAAAGGCATTGAAAAATTATATATAAATTATTATATATATGTCAATTATTTTCTAACTACCGGAACTGTTATCGTCAGAATCAATAAAAAAAAAATTCTGAATATTTGATTAAAATTTGTTTTTGTTGTTTACTATTAAATAATCTGTTTTTTTTTTTAGTTGGAAAATGGACGCGTTGCGTTAGAGGGCGTGCTATCTGAAGAATACTTCAAAATCAGAGAAATGCTGTACGATCAATTCGCTATTGTATAATAAAAAGGCTGATAAAAATACAATTATTACATTAGCATTTGTTTTATTGCAATAACCTAAATTTCACTGTTGAGCTATCAAGCGTTTTAAGCAGGTTTCAATTCAAAATCCTTTTTTAGTTCTTTCCTTTTTTTTTCAAGCTGTCTCAATACATTCTATAATTTGTAATAAATGTTGACGTTACTGAAAAAAAAAACAACTAAAGAAATAAAAAAAAAGAGTCCCGCTGAGTTTCTTTCCCAGTTTCTTCTCAGGTCTTATGTTTAACTTTTCCGAAACCGTAAATCCTACTTTTGAATAAAAATATTTTGATTTTTATAAAAATAGCGGGCATATGAGCAGGTCACCTAATTTTAAGTGATGAACATCTATAACTTTTTACCAACTCAAAAAGAAATTAGATTTATAGGAAGTATGGACAGTGAGAAGAAAAGCGAGAAGGAATAAATGTCTGGTTCTCCTACTCAGCGTACAAGGTATTTATTTTTTTTATCTACTTTAAGCCCATTTTCTGTAAAAATTTGGCGTAGTCAGTAGGATACAGCTAGGCTCTACTACAGTGAAATTAGAATTTAGAAATGAGATGGGGGAAAATAAAAGATGCACTTCATCATTTTATAATTTATGTCACATTATCTCCAAGACCGGTTCATATAATCAATAACTTCGTGTAAACAAACATACGACTCATTCTTACAAATAAGAGACAGCTGTAAGTCCTCTACGAATTATATTGGTCTGCTATTACTATCAAAATTTTATCGCCGCCATCTTGACTTTGCTATTTCAAAATGGCGCCAAATATAAAAAAGTTGATTTATTAATCCTTCTTTGTAATTTTTTTTTTAATAATATAAAAGTATTTATTTCATATCAATAACTATATAACTCTCGTGTATATTATTTCGATAGTGACAACAAACCGTGAAAAAGAATGAAAAGAAAAACTTAAAATCTAATCTGGCACATCTCACATTTTGTACATCTATCACACCGAGCGCTGCAACAGCGGGAACATTACAAATTATAAATAAATCGAATATTCTTAACATAAGAATAACTACAACAGGACGCTTTAAATAATTCACTGGAAATCAGTTTATAACCATAACCGTTTTTAACGAGGATAAAGTTTTTTATATACTTAATTATAAAAACCGTCAAAAATAAGTAAACATGATGAATGAATTTAACATAATTTTTTATATATGTTTTTCATATTATAATTTAATTAAATTAAAAAATATATGTTCATTTTCTTAAAAAAAAAAAAAAACGAAAAATTGCTGTTTCGTGATTCATTATTATTTCCTTTAATAAAAATTATATTCATAAAACGGGATTCAATTTTTTTTTTAGTTTAGGGAATTTTACAAAATTACTACGAACAATGATAATAAAGTTGAGGACTCCTTTTTTTCATAATATGACATAATATAAAAAAAGACAGAAATCAAACAGAAAATGACAAAATTTGTGGTTACAAGAAGGCCTTATAACTAATTTTCTGGTCAAAAAAAATATTTCTGACGGATTTTATAATCGAATACATTTGCTCTTTACAACGATCAGTAAAATCTCTCAAATTTTACATAATTGACAATTATACTTTCAAAAAAAACATCTTTATTGCGTTAATAATTTAGGTACATAATTTTCTGTGAAACAATTCCTATTCAATATCAAATAGGGCGTTAAAATATTCTAATCTAAAATCATCAGATCATCAAAAGATACTTTACCGATCGCGATAATTCCCACTTACTTCATAATTCATATTTACTTCGTAAATGACTGAATGGTAACAGATTATTGAGGTATTCAGTATTTAATAATACCGTTCCACTTTATATTCTCTTAAAATACAACATTTATATGTACATATTCTTTATTCATTTCATACATAGATGATAAAACAGTTGTTACAACGATCCAAAAAATACTCTAGACTCGAGGAAATAGAAATAAATCATCAAGTGGAACAGCTCTAAAAATAGATTGCTTTATATAGACTATAGTTTTTTTTATCTTTATTACTGTCTATGGTGGTTGAAATAACCCGCTAAAAACATTCTTTTGCAGATAAAAACTCTGATGTAGATATTTTAAGCCTAATTTTCCGTCGGGTTGAAATATTAACAAGGTCATATGTCAAGTGCTACTCGATCTGCAAACACCGACAACAGTGAATAAAGTGTAAAACGTACTTCGTACGAAATAAACGATAAAACAAATAGAAAAGCCGAATACGGCTGCCGCGTATGAAATTTACAAGTAATGTACAGTCGGGGAAACAATGCCACTTTTAGGCTATTTTCAGCTTTGCCACATCTAACCTATATGATATAGCGGTGTAAGTTAATACGATTCGTACGATGCTTTTCGAATTATTTACATGTAAAATACTCCAAACGATTCCAATATTTTTACACTCGCAAGCAGCTACGTCGCACGCACCGGATTCTTTCCTCGACCGTATTTTAATCTCGAAACCTCACCGAACCGTAAAACTAGATATACTTTTAATATTATACAAAAATAGTAACAAGTTTTGTACTAGATCCGTCCATCGTTTTGTACATAAGACGCGGGGACGCGACGTCGTGTAACATCGGAGAAACAAGTCAGAATTTCGAAAATTCCAAGAACCGCCACAAACCACTTCACAGCCATAAAACAGACGTCGTCCGTCGAAACATAAATATATATACACTATCACATCACGTCCGAACCGCTAAATGCAGACTTCAGTATGGCAAACGAATCCGTCGACGACGCCACTGTAATATGTCGTGACCAGGCGACAGCGGCGCCTCGGACCGCGACCATTGCGTCCCGCGGGGCCTGGGCCTAAGTCTCGAGACCATTGGCCATGAGTCTTGAGACCGGTGAGCCTAAGTCTTGAGGCCAATGGGCATGAGTCTTTAGGCCAGTGAGCTTGAGTCTTGAGACCGTTGGGCCTGAGTCTTCAGACCGGTAGGCCGGAGTCTTGAGGCCTGTGGGCCTAGGGCCGGAGGCCTGAGGCCTGCGGCCTACCGCAGGCAGGCCTCGAGCATCTCGACGAAGAGCTTGTTCATGGGCGCGCGGCGCTCGCGGTGCACGCCGGCCCAGAAGCGCCGCACCGACACGTCGGCCAGCCGCAGCGCCGGCAGCACCAGCAGCAGCTGCTGCATCGCCGTGTTCGCGTTGTTGTATGGCCTGAAGACGAATGTTATAAAAGGCGTTTATTATCGTTTAAACTTATTATTAAATGAAATTCCGAACTTGGTCCGTATTTTTCGAAATACGTAAATATTCTAAACAACGTCAATCACTGCTTATCGCTACCTAACGTCATCGTTAGACAATTACATATTACGTCGACGTTCGGCAACGCCCTTCGATCACGGCGCGAGACCTCGAGCACGAGCTAGTTTTCGGAATCAATCCGTTCATCGTGGATCGTCCCGTGTGAACCCAGTGTCAGGTCTCATAGATGTTCAATGACGCGTAGTACGGGAACATGTCCCAGGTATCAGGTCAGCACTCCTGGCATGGTCTGCAGGCAGTGCGGCAGTGCGGCAGTGCGGCGGTACCTGAGCGCGGAGACGGCGTCGTTGAGCGCGGCGAGGATGGCGTCGCGGAAGCGCTTGAGCGCGGAGTGCTCGTCGATGCGCGCCTCGGAGTTGGCGAGCGCCAGCGCCTTCAGCAGGTAGCACTCCTCGCGGTGCGCGCCCGCGCGCTCCAGCCGCCGCGACACGCCCGCGATCTGGAGCGGTACGGAGTTAAGTAAGTGTTTCGTTGAATGAAACCATAACAATTATTTGCCAAACTGAGTCCAGGTAGGATGAACAGCCTAAGTCATCGAACGCCAAACTGCGGTCCGGATTCACATCACTAGCTTGTTTTGTGCGGGACATCTAACAGAACCTTAATCATCTTAATTTAAATTTCTATTCAAAATTTACTCGAGTTGTTTGAAAGTGTAATCATCTTCAAAGTCCATTCAGACAATATTTACATCCGCCACTTAAGCATTATTTGATTTTAAGAAAGTAATATTGCGATGATCTAAAGGCGCGGGGAGGGGAGGGGGAGGCAATGGACTGCAGCGATCATAATGTATCAAACCGGCCGACTGAAAGCAACCGGCGAGTCCACGCCAGTACCTGCAGGTAGAGGTCGTGCGCGCCGAGCTCGCGCGCCTGCTGCTCGTCCAGCGCCAGCTCGGCGGCGAAGCGCAGGCGCGGCGCGCCGCCCGCGCACATGGAGCGGTACGCGACCATCAGGCTCAGCATCTCCGCCCACGTGCTCTGCAGCAGCCGCATCTGGGGGCGGGGCGTTACGCTGTTATTATCTATATCTATATACATTTTGAAAAAAATATTATAAAAAAGTAAAATTTGTTTGTAAGTTTCTATGAAGGAAACTGCTGATCTGATTTGAAAAATTATTTTTTAATGAAATTGCCTGTTTACTGAGAACGGCTATATTAAATCACACTACGACTCAGAGAAGCTGTAAGCATAAATACAAGTGACACTGCTAGGGACAGTTAATTATTGTGGTAGAGCTTAACTGTAGCCTAGTTGTATATGGGGTAACTTAACCATGGAAGTACTACTTTTAATAAAAATCGGTCTAAAAAAGCTTGTTTAGCTGTCTCTTCAAAATTGGTAGCCTACGTAGATAATTAATTCTTATCCCTCTTCCCTTTCCTTAGATCCAAGTCCATAGTTAGACCCTAGTTTATACATTATTTCTTTTTAAGCTAGCAACACATTTGACCCTCTAATGCTACAAACACTCATGGCAGTGAACATATTACCTCAAGCGAGCGATATTTTATTGAAATAAAAAATAACAGCAAATATAAAGCATCATGACATAATCACACACTCCCTCATATCAATATCACTTTACATATATAATTCCTATATCGTATGCTAATTACCATTCCCTTTCAACCTATCAATTCTCACCTGATCATTAAGCGCCAAGTCCGTGAAGCCGGGAATCTGCTTCGCCCAGCCGATGACCCCCACCAGCTCCCTGTCGTATATGTCCGCCAATAGTGCCAGAGTTCTGGCCGTGGGGTCTGTTACACCGGGCGGCGGAGCACCGCATGTGAGTAACTCTGGCTCGTACGATGATAGAGCTTCTAGCACCTGAAATAAGAAATATCAAATTGTTAGAAAAAAAAGTTTTTAGATGATATTTCTCATGTGTATAGACAATATCTATATCTAAACGGATGGAGATAAGGCATTGGACCAAGTCGATCTAGTATCCTCATTCATAAATTATTATTTAATCAATGCCTATCTATCAAATCATGTTGTTATCACGAGTTAAAATTTTAAAAATAAATGTTAACACTGTTATATTTATCAATAAAACAATAAATTATAAATATTAACATCTAAGCCTGGGCCTAATATAACATTAAGTTTCGACAAATACATTCAAAGCACCCAAAAGTGAAACATTTGCTTCAACTTATTACCAAAAGATGGCGCTAATCAAATAAGATTATAAAATTTTGTGCAATCGTCATAATTATTCCCCTGATTAAGGAAACTGCGAAATCAACAAGATGTAGTGAAAATTTTATTCACCAGAAATCAAGATCCAGTCGTTTTTAATACTTAAAGTACATACAATGCGTATTTCATACTTTACTCTTCCTGTAGACAAAGAGTTATAGCCATGATGTCGACAAATTGCCGCATAATATGATAATGAAGTCTAACAATTTAAGGAAATAAAGTCATATCTCATTCATACACACATAAATTATAAACATGTAACAATGTCATAAATAATTAAAATTTATTATGCCTGCATGCAAATTGTAAAAAAAATACAATGTATTATTATTTAAAATTTTAATATCATTTTTATTAAATAGTATTTTTTTACATAGATATTTCATAAAATAAAACTAATTAAATTCTTATACCACTCCTTAATGTCAATATGAAAACCGTGACTAATATTTAACAAATTAACGTTACAATGCGTCTATAGACTCGCCCACATGTTTTATTATTAACGAACATGCCCATAATGTTTGCTTGGATAAGGACATACTAACTTTAGACCGCTTACAAAAAACTCTGTTGATTTTTGGGTATTTCTTAAGCAGCGGTTATACTTAAAACCAGTGGCAGGTCTAGTATTTCAGTTGGGGGCAGGGAAGAGCCAGATCAAATCTTGATTTATATGCAATACTTGCTAACTGGTTACCTTACTATTTGAAATAGACATATGCATTTTTTGCAGAGACGTGAGCTTATGCTCCTTATTTTATTTAATTTATTGTCAGGCAACTATGCCTTTAAGGAAAGACCTATTTAGGTTTATAAAAATATATTAATATAAAACAATCAAAATAATATTTTTTAAAAGTCATCTTAATAATGCTCAGAAGTTGGCTAAAAACTTTGACATATAACGTTCTTGATTTCATCAAATTATTATACTAAAGTCATTAAGAATTATAATGATTAATTAAAATTTTCACACAACATATGGCATCAACTTATCAATTAATACTGTTTATTAATTAGACGTTACATTGAAAAACAGGTTTCATGTGAAATATAAACTTTTGACATATTAATATGCTATTCCATAAATTAGAATGTAATAAAAGTTGTTTTGGAGCTAGTCAAATTATTGCATTTTCAACATATTCATTACCTTCACCGCTGTTTTCTTAACTTGAAATAATAAAATAAGACAAAAATAATAAAAGTACCAATCACAAAAGTGAAATCATAGGCATGATTCGTTAAATAATCGACAGGATCAAATAACAAAAACACAGACAAGCTGTTAAAACTATATTTACATTTAATAACATTGTAAACTGATTAAACTGTTTATTTCAACGCGTTAATCTCAGTATCTATTCAATGCGAAAAATTCATCTCATATTAGGTAACCCGTTAATAAAAATCTTAATTTAAAAAATATAATCACCATTTGACGAAAAACAAACACCTATGTGAACAATTTAAACGTATTTTTGCGAATATTTTTTGCACGGTTTAATCTATCGCACGGCCTTGAGGCGGCTTCCTGGCTGAAACAGTTGCTATTTGTTCATAACCTAGCACAATCCAGTCTGCACGCGTCACCTTGAAAGTGTTACCAACGTTAGACCCAGTCCCGCTACTCGCTGCACTTGTGAGATAATTAATCATGACAAAAACTTTATAGATTTAATTTTCTATGTAAAGCGCTGTACACACTAAACGCGTTATAACGCGGTAAGATGAGTTTAGCGTATTTGTGGATTTTAATTATATATCGATGTGTAATCTATATTATTATCTATAAAGCTGGAACTTTGTTTTAACGCATTATTCTCAGGATCTAAATATTAGACTTAAACATTTTATTTTTAAGTTAGATGGCAGTTTTATAGGGAAAAATAACAAGAAGATTATATAACACCATGCTACAATCTGTAGAAGCGAGACAATGACTTTAAACGCAGGGATAACAATTATTAGTGCCTTATATAGATGCATATAAAGGTCAGCAACAAAAAGCTAAAAGCTCCTTATTTGGATGCTGATAAGCAATAATGTGTCAACCCACAAAAAGTCAAATTTGGAGATATTGATGCATTTTGATACTGCATCACCTATTTTACATTATTCAAAAAAAAATTCAAGTCATCTTAGCTGAATGAGGAAAAAAGTTTCTTAATTAATTGGTTCGAATTTCAAGTGCGTTCTATATTTTGCAATAACCACAAATATTTGAATAACTTTTTATTAGATAATATATCAAAATATATCAGTCTTATTACAATTAATTATACCTTTTATCAAAAAATAAAAAAAAATATGAGTATATACTTTTTCAAACATATTTGTTAAGAATATGTTTGACATCTTTAGACGCCATTTTTTCAAAACCAAGCCCGTGTGGCTTGACACAGTATTGCTTATCAGCGTCCATTTCATAGTCTGAGCGTTTCCTCTTGACAGCACACAAGGCTGATGATATATCTTATTATATTTCACTGTTTAATTTAAAACAATTATTTTCTCATTATCTTCTGTATACTATTTTACAATGATTTTTTTATTTGTTGTGTAGTTTGTATTTTTGTAGATAAACGTTATCCTTTTTTTTTTCAATGGTGTGTTGATCATTGAAAAAAAAGAATAACGTTCACAGCATCTCAACGCTGCGCGTTAAGTGTGTATCGGTCCGAAGTCATTCGATACGGTTCTGTATAATTATTTAATCCGACATATGAATTTTGTAGCGATGGAGTTTAAATTTTTTATCGCCCATTTGGCTGGATTTTTCTGATACATTTTATGAAGAAACTATTATATATTCAGTTTTATAATTCACCGTAGTTTGTGATAAGATCTCGATATTTTCGGATATTTTAATTTGAAATTTCAAAGACTTGATCGTTTTTCTTATGTAAGGATAATCTAAAAAAAGGGTTTACTGAAATACAACTCCGTAGGAGAACTAAGCTGGTATCGGATTGCGTGACCAAGTGGTAGATCTATGATATTTGTTTTGGGTGGCCTTGGATTGGTTTTGATTAAGAATAAGTTTTTGAAAAGAAAACACTGAAAGCATTTAAAAGCCAACTTATCTACCAATATTGTTCTCATCTCGTAGAAATATATGAACTCAAAAGACTTTAGCCATTGAGCCCCTTAGATTATTGTATATTAAATTGTATATTTCTATAGTCATTAAGAATAAAACGAATTACACCCATTTCCAAAAGTAATTACATTGTTAAATACTTTATTTAAAAATATACAAAAATATATCACACGAAATGCGGAACAAACACTTTTTGCTAACTTTCACTAACCACGATATTCTTTACAGTGATTATTTTCAAACAAGTTTTTATACCAATTAATGTGTTGAATATCGTAATTCCTTAATCACTATCATTATGTATTAAGAAACAGCACGTTAATGTCTAATCGAGACTGACATCCCGCGGAAACTTTCACTCGGTGCAGCCTTGCTATTTGACTGAATCTATGACCCCCATAAGTAACATTTCAGACTTTAAATGATTCGACTTTGAGCTAATTTCTATCCCCGGATGTAAGTCAGTGACTATTTTTTTTTTAATTAGAAAATAGTATTTTTAAAGATAGAAAAAAAAACTTACGAGACAGATTAATTGTCGCTTTTATTCAAAAGGATTGTAAGTTTTTAAATTAAAATTATATCAATATTACAAAACTTCGGATTTAGTCGTCTAACTTAAACTTAAATACAAATTTAACAAATTAATACTTTATATAATGATTTTCTAAATTTTACCAAATAACACGAAACTTGGTAAGTTACATAAAATAAATTTATTTTAACAACTATTTATAGATATATGTATATTAAACAACTCTAACCTTACGCAAGCTACGGCTGTCAAAAAAATGGCACTGCCTATAATTTTTTTAGGTGTAAAAGTAAAAAAATATACAAACAATTTGTGTAAATCTTACGTCTCTGGACAAAACTTACAAGTGTAAATCTCGCCTAAAAACAAATTATACTCTTTCGCGCAAGACTTATTGGCGCTCTTAACTTTTATATCAATTGTCTTAATGTATCTCAAAACGGTTTAAAAATATATGGAGCCCATGTATTAATGCGAGACATAAAAGGTAGCACCACTTCGCGCTCTACTTTTTTTTTATTAACACACTTTTAATGTAAAGTGTAAAATGCAATTTTCACTCGAATTTATAAAGTTGTAGCGTAAAGAATTAATGTACAGCCTTAAAAGTTTTACGCATTAATAATATTAGGTTGAGCATAAAAAAATCTGGTCAACGCGATTCAGAAACCATAGCAATTTTATCAGCGCCATCTACCGTTACCAATTTAAATCATATATTTTACATTTCTTTTTAACAGATCTTGATATTTTACTTTATTGTCAGTTTCAACATCCTATCTATCCTTTTTGATTTTCGATTGAGTGTTGCCATAATTTGTATGAGTTTATTTCGTAATTCTTCATTGTTAGGTAAAAAATAATATTGAAACCGGCCATAAATATATACCCACACTACCTAAGAGTATTTATATTAACCAATTTCCAATAAGTATATAATATGTACCAATTACAAAATCGTGTAACTGAAAAAAGCACTGATTCTAAACGTGTTAAAAGCTGATTTGATTATGATTAATACAGGAGCTCCTAACCAGGGGTGTCTGCACCCCTTAAAGGTGTGGGGGAGGAGACAGCAAATAAAATTTCCGCTTTTATGAAAGCAACTAAATTGTCGCTTATTAATTCGTCTGGAATTAGCACCCTATTGTTCATGGAAATAATATTTTATTAAAAATCAGTATAATAAGAGCTGAGACTGAATACTTTCAGATCCGAATTCACATCCTTAAAAATCGTCTATTAGTGTCTAAAGAAGTTCTGTTCTTGTTACATATAAGGCGAGAATTACATTTGTAATTTTTGCTCTCAGACTTTCATAAAGATTTTTACAAATTGTTTCTCACTGCCTTACACCTGAAAGAATTTACTGCCAGGCCCTTATTTTTGATATCCATAGCTTTCATAACTAACGACATCATAAAATCGATTCAAGTAAGTGTGGCGATCTGAACAATGCCCATTACGCCGCGCAGAACACATCACGCACGAGGACAGTCGTATAGACATTTATTTTAATTTTTATTGTAAAATACTTCTTATATAATTATAAGTGTCAAATTAATGTGTTCAAATCATTAATTGGGTGTATTTTTATTTTAATTGAAAACATTAACACTGAACAACAATAATTATTCGAAAATTCGTGATTTTCATTCCGAGATGAGTTTATTTACCAAATAAGTAAAGTATAGATATAATCAATTAAAAATATTTTATAACAGATGAATTCATTTGATAAGTTTATAACAATATCATATATATTCAGTATTTTAATTCTTGTTTCTTCGATTGTACCATGCGCGAGTTGAATTCACCTCGTGTTCAGACCAAGACACTTACGTGAAATGAGGTATATCTGTTACTAGGTAGCAGAGTTCGCTATCGCTCTCACGAGTAAAACTAACAGATGTAATTCTCATCCAAAAGCTCTACTTTGAAGAATCAAAAATATATTAATAAAAAGCAACTATGAATAAAAAAGCATCTATGAAGATGCTGTTCATTTATTAAAAAAAGAACTATTTACTATAAAAAATATTTTACCTTGATCTCTTCTAGCTGAGGTCTTGGCTGATTGGTGGCCGGCTGGTCCGGTGCTCGCCGGTACTTCTGCCGGCCGCCGCGCACCCGGTCGAGCCTGACGCCCTCCCGGAGCATTCCGGTCCGGAGACACTTCCGGAACCGGCACGCCTGGCACGCCTTCCGCCTCCGCTTGTTGATCTCGCACTCGTTTGATGCCGGACATGTATATTCTATGTTCCCCTGGAAGGCAGTTGGATTTTTCTGTTACATATGTGTGGCAAATTTTTTCAGGTGTAAAGGAATGACGACGTGCGTGTAATGGCGCCAAAATTTGCATATAACTTGTGAGTCATTTTCACACACTAAATAAACATACGTGTATTCTGTTTTTTTTTCTTTTTATTTGACTACGTAAGAAGTAGATTATACTGTCAAAAAAATCGGAAATAATATTTTGGGCACAAAATACACCAATCTGAACTTAAGAGATATTTTAACGCCATAAAAAGAAAGTAATTTTTAGCCGTCATAATTATCACGGGTTCCGCTCACACGAGGCAACGACCCTGTCGTGAACATAGCCAATACTTTCAAAAAAATACATTGAACATTTTCAGAGAATTCGTGAGTCACGTTCACTAATATGATGATTTCTTCAAACTTATCTTCTATAGATGTACATTTATCTACAGTGAAAACCGCATCTTAAATAGATATTTAAATACGTCATGTTGAAACAGACATTTATAAATCGTTTAAACAAAAAAAAAGCTTTATATAACAAATTGCAACTCATAAAATGCCATTACTATCACGGGGATGAATTCTTAATCGCGATCGCGATATAAGTAACTTTTTTTACTTTTAAGTATATTCACAGTTTCATTCATATAATACAGTTTGTTTTGGTGTATGTGTTTGTGGTGTGAGAACGACGGACACAGGATATCCATACTACAGTCGTACGTGTGACGCATTCATTTAACATCATAAGGAATATGAGTTTTTTTATAATCTCAAACGTTATTTAATTTTAAGTAGCCTTGGAGTCTCGTAGTGTCACTTTGTCACAATAATTATAAATTGCATTACTACATTTTTTATTATTCAAAATGATAATCAAATTGGCGCACAATTGCTCATACTATTTTTTCTTCATATGAGATTGAGCAAGGTATCAATGCATTCTGCTCAATAAGATTAAACATAATAAAATATTTTATTAGACGTTATAATGGTCTAGTGGTTAAAACACGTCGATCTCAACTGATGATCGTGGACTCAAATCCCGGCTAGCAACGATGAGTTTGACTTGAGTCAAGTGCTAAATTTGTGTTTAAATTCATCCCGAGCTCGGCGGTGAAGAATAACATCATGAGGAAACTTGCATGTGCCGAGAGAAATTCTGACACATGCACATCTATCCGCAGCGTGGTGGATTAAGCTCTAAATCTTCTTCTTAATAGGAGAGGAGTCCTTTGCCCAAAAGATGGCCAATTACGGATAGGTTAATTGAATTTACTTTAGATGTTATAAACAATAGGTTCGTAAACTTAGAAAATTCCACAAACCTGTATGGTTCTTTTGAAAAACGCCTTGCAAGCTTCGCAGCTGGCAACACCATAGTGAAAGCCGGAAGCAACGTCCCCGCACACGAGGCAAAGCCGGCGCGGCGCGTCGTCGTCTCTCGCGCTGGCCGCAGCCGCTGTCGTTGACGAGCAGTGCTGCTGCTCCGGACTTGTGTTGCCGACGATACCGCCTTCACCGGGCGATACGCAGAATCTTACTTCTTCTTTCGGTTCTAGTTCCAGCTGTAATGTTTTGAAATAGCACTAGCATCTAAGCGTATTATTTTGTTTTCGACTTTCAAAATGTAATATTCATCGACATGAGCTCTTTATTTATATATATTTAAACGAGCAATTCTTGTATATATACAGGAGTTACTGGACACGAATTGGTTATTTTACTAGCGTTAAAAGTAAAAAAAAAACTTGACTTTTTTGTAAATTCTTTTTCATAAATGATACCTAGTATAGGTAAGAGCCTAAAAGATCTAACGTTTAAATTAAAGACTTTTTTTAATACTTTTTTACTTTAAAATATCCTTGTATAATCTAAATCTTGGAAACGGCTCCAACAATTTTCATTTTTAGAAAACGTCGTTTATGAGACAATGAAAAGTATAAATCTAAATATAATTTCCAAAAAACATGATTCACCAAAAAAAATACCGAGCAAAGCTCGATCATCCTAGTACTTTTATTTAACAAGTCATTTCTCGAGTGGTCCTAATTTGATTAAGACACAATGAAACCGAATAGATCACTGAGACGACAATCATTCGCTTCCGTTTTCCAAATGCAATCGTAGCAGAGATACTAATAAATCGATTGAAGTTAGCTATATTTTTAGTAAGAAACATTCATAAAAATGTTTAAAAATAATAATAATAAACTAAAAAAAAAGCTGTAATATGCCGAATAAATATACAAAAATTTGATCACAACAGCGATTTAAAAAAAACGAAAAGACACCGATTGTATAGAAACAAGAATCGAAGGTAAACATGTGTTATAAAGATCGTACAGTATTTATAGTTTTCTGATTCGGCAACTATATGAAAACATACAACTTTTTGGACAAAAGACGAACTTAGAACGTGATTTTATTAATCATATATTTAGCTATTTTAGCATTTTCATCAAATTTCTCTACCTCAACTAACTACCTTGACGTTCACCCGCATTCAATTTTTTTTATATCAATTGGTGTTTATGGTATCTGTAGTGCGATCGGTATTTTCTGACTAATTTTGCATACATTCACTGGCAGCACCTCTAGCGAAAATGTCGCTAGAGTTTCGGCTAGTCAATGTATTGAAGAATACTGATCGAAAACGTTACCGAAAACTTTCAAAATTCGCACTAGCGATGCTGTTAGACACTTTGGAATGGTAACGCGATGTGTTTTTCAAAACCTTCCTCAATAAACGAGTTTGGATGTCCAAAGAAACAATATTATTATCGATTTTAACTTCAACAATTTCAACTCAGAATACTTCGGATAGTAACATGATTACTAAATTGCCGATTTTAAAGCGTTTGTAGAAGGCTATTTTCGGAAATTATTTGAAATTGGAAATGTTTTCACTAACATTGCACGGCTCCAGTAGCTGCATGGGTCGGTGCTGTTCCGAAGGCGAGTACTGCGGTGGCGGCTCGGCCTCTTGCTTCACTCGACGTAGCAACGGTTCCCCGCTCACCGCCGACATCATCTGTACCTGGACAATGGAAACATAGGATATTAGTTATGTTTGCCAATTGTAAATACGTTAATAAAGGAAAATGTTAAACATTTTAGTCCTATAAGGGAAGCTCAAAATTAAAGTAATTGTTAGTAATTCCAATTCCTTTAATATTACTAATTATGAATTTAAGAAAAAGTAACCAAATTCTCGTGGACAACACACTTTTAAGAGTTATTTCGATTTTAAAACTACTAAACCGATTATGAGGTAAAAAAATATTATAAAAAAAACATACAATTTCTTTTTAAGGTCGATCGAAAATACAAAAGTAACTCTGTCCGTTTATTTTCTGTTAATTTTTGACCGACTCATCCGATGAATCGATTTAATCATAAAGATTTATACAGAGAAACGTTGACGAAGGATATAGATTTGTAAAATAAAATCGTAAAAAAAAACCCAATGAGTGAAAAAAACTCTATCAAGTTAATATAAAACAGATATGTGGACACTGATAAGCAATAGTATATCAAGCCACACGGACTTCATTTTGAGAAAATGGTGACTAAAGATGTCAAACCTATTCTTAACAAATTTGTTTGAAGAAGTATATCGATACCTCCCACGTAAGTTATTGTAAGCCACAAAATTGCCGTTAGCGTTTTTACTGAATACTACACGAATTTGCATTGCTTAATGCATTCAAAGTGAAAAAATACCAAAAATCTTTTTTTTTTTCAAGGAATGTTCCAATAAAATACGCCTGAAAAAAGGCGTATTTTGTTGTAACTTTCAAACTAAAACGGATTAAAAGTGCTCTACTGTAAAATAGTAATTTTGGGGTTACAACAACTTACGTGGGAGGTATCGATATATCCATCTTTTCTTTTCTATTTTGATAACAGTTACAATAAATTAAAAGATAATTGATATAATTATAAGTTTTATCGAATAATAAGTTTCCATTAAGATATATGAGATTATTGTATATTGCAAAATATGGAATACACTTCAATGTTCTATACATTAAATTAACCTTTTCCGTACTTAATTAGTTTTAACGACTTGTTTTTTTTTTAATAATCTTAAATATGTAAGGTATTATCAGAATACATCAATATCTCAAAGATTTTTTCTATTAGTGGATTAACACATTATTTCTTATCAACATCCATGTATGGGGGATACCAGGGAGTCACCAGGGAGAAAATCCTATATCAACGCATGGCTGGAAAAATCCGGAACGCACTCGCGACGGATGGCAGCCTTAGATATGAGTCACATCTGGTGATGCTGAATAGCTCTAGTGTTATGTATAATTGGATCAACGTATTTTACTTACACGACTGCCTATAAAAAAGAACGTTATGTTTTCACCCTAAGCGCCTTAACCAATTTGCATGTTTAGTACAGTTATAGTTACTTATAATCCTTAGACGAGAATCACATTTATAAGTTTTACTTTCGTAATTGCCATAAAACAACTGGTAAACCTGTTAACAGTTACCTAAGTAACCTTACCGAAGCTGTCAAAAATAAAGGCACGGACAGTAAATTCTTTTAAATGTAAAGCAATGACAATCAACTACATACATCACAGGCAAATAATTGTAAAAGACTGAGAGCAAAGCTTATAAAGGTAATTCTCGCGTTACATTATTTCGAGTTACTTAGACTTGGTAAAGAGCTGGCAGTCGTGTTTTTAATCGAGTTAAAAAAAAAAGTTATCAACTAAGCCGATTTGTTCGTTTTGTTAGGCGACATCTTCCACTTTTAGGTAATCTCTCTATTGAATATGTTATTATTATACCTTGAATTTCATCTTACTTTAATTTAAACAACATTAGATACCAGCCATTAGAGTTGGAGAAGAGAATTCCTCAATAGACGACAGCAATTTATGTAAGTAAATTTATATAATATGATTTCTTATTTTTTTTATTTACTCCTGAGGGTTACTTTCGAATTTATGATATAAGTATAAAAGTAAGGATTATATACGATACTATAGATGGTCATTTGCTATTTGGTGCATAGCTGCAAAATTTAAACGATCCCTTGATGTTATAACTTTATTGATTTAATGAAAATTAATGATTGCAACTCTTTTCATGATAAAACATCAAAGATTTATGGTATTTAGACGTAATAACGTTCTATTTGTTAGAATTTTGAATTACTACGATATTCTTGCAAACCAGCGATATGTCATTATATTTAAATACAAGACTACGTACTTATCCTATTACTAATAATCGTATATCCGTTTAAAAGAACATTCATATTTCACCGATTACTCATCTCATAAAACAGTTATTAGTTGCTATACAAGAAATTCTTATTAAACAATTATTAGCATACAAATCATATTAATATTTTATTATGCATACATCATTTAGCAATAGAAAATGACAAAAATATTTATTGCTCGTAAAATGTTCAAGTATTTTAAGTTTCGGTTTTATTACACTGCTGTCGAAACTTAGAACCAAACATTTCTTGTAAGTACCTATTACTTTTTGAGAATTCAAAAGCCCCACTAAAAGTTTTCTATAACGTTATTTTCGATCAACATTTTTCTATAAAATTGACAAGCCGCGCATCTAACGCAATTCGCGTAAGAGATGCGTCCAGTCAATGTATACTAAATTAAAAAATACTGATTAAAAAAACATTACCAAAAATGATCACAAATTTAAATTCAAATTCAAAATGTATTTTATTCAAATAGGCTTTTAATTCACTTTTGTATCGATTTAGAAATTGTTCTTTTAAATGTAAAGCTACCATCGGTTCGGAAACTAGATACAAGTATGTATATGAATTTATTACACCACGACTTACGTCTCAACCGATTAAAACCTGCGTGGCGAGTTACGACTAGGACCATTACATAATCCTGGGTCACCTAGTCTAGGTGAAGTCTAGGTGAAACGGTCGTGTTTTTCAACATAACTTTCGCAATGAAATTGCAAGTTAAACACACATAAGTAGCCGTAATAATTCATAACAATACTGATAACACTTTCTTCATTAAGAGCGAACAGCTTTTGTTAATAAATTATAAATAATATAATTGCAAATATAAATTGATGAATTATGATACATTTTTTTTATTTAATTAATTAATTTATAAAAGAAATCCCCGACGAATTGAGAACCTTTTTTTAAAGTCAGTTAAAAAGGTTGTTAATATGTTAAATATTCTAATAACACCAAAACACTGTAATGGATTTAAAAAAAAAACTAATTAATTTATACTATACTATACTACAATGATTTTATAAGAGAAACTACTGTATTTCTTGACGGCTCTTCTCGGTAGAATCTACATTCCGAACAGGCGGTAGCTTTACATGGAGCTTGTAAAAGCTTATTTAAAAAAAAGTAATTTTTAAAAGACTTTCAAAGTTATTTAAAAATTAAAAAACCCTTCATTCCCAATGAGCGGATGTAATTATGTAACATGACGCAGTCCTTCTGGTTTTCTCTGTTCTCTTTTAACGAAAGAATATCTAAAATATTAGGCCCATAGCCAATATGACAATGAAAGTAATACACAAACTATACATTCATATGTATATAAAGTTACCTAAAAGAGAGAAAGAAAATGTAATCAAATTATGATAACAAATGCCCGTGCTATATATTTTATTAACTGTTTCATTGCCAAATAACATAAATGAAGAATTATGTAACCCCACTCCGAAGCCTTTTCTCATCTCCGACTGTCCTTACTTTGTCATAGTTTTATGTAAGAACCAGACCATATTTAGGAACACTTTCTAAAACAGCTGAACCTAATACCTTTACTGGTCTCATCGTCTCTTTCAAGCTTGTTAAATAACTATGTGTTAGTAAGAGACAAAAGATTATGACACTGATTGAAAACCACAATCTAAATATGTAACTAATTCGATATAAACGTACATTACGTAGTCTATTTTTGTTTATCTTATTCTTATTTTGTAACAATATTTTTTTCATTATAAAAAATCAGCTCAATTTCGATCGTTATTTTATCATGGCCAAGTGTTGTGTGGTTATGGAACTACGTCATATTTGTCTACTAAATCAAGTAAACAAATTAGACTATATGTGCGATTAATTAATTTTTAATCAATATTTTATACAAAAAATACAAATGACGCATCTACATCTACGTTATTCTATACAGTTCATATTATTAACTCGAAATCCAAATCACCGAATTACGCATACTTAAAGTCAATTTCATACAATTGATCAGAAAAATTACAAATCATACAAATTATGCTGATATGAAATAAAAATAAGCGAACTATATGTACAGTCGAGATAACGTGTACCTACTTGGATAGCGAAAATAAAAATTATCTATTTACGACAAATGTTTCAAGGATGCAATGCGAGTTCAACGCACTCTTGACATTGGCTTTCCGATAAAAAAAATATGTCGTGACGCAATCACTGGCTTCTATATAAAGTATTCAATCACGCGAGACCTATATAATATGATAAACGCTATTTCATAATTTTTATTCAGCCGATATTTATTCAAAGTTTAAATAACGCAAGCTAAGTCTACATTAAAAGTAAATAAATCGACGTTCATAAAGTAAGCGTCCATATTTTCAAGAAAAGTTATACAATAGACTAAGCAGGCTAAGCTTAAAAAATAGAAAGTTTAACGATTTAAAAACTATAGGCATTGAGACTTGTTATCGTTTTTCTTAAACGTCTGGAGATCAAGTAGGTTATGATAAATATTTACAAGAATAATTTACATAAAAATCAAAATATCGACATATCAGCGCTTATAAGTACCTAAGAAGATTTTGTAATAAAAACCAAACTTCCGAAATTTCAATATTCCAAATCGTCATACAGTTATGTGGAGTGGCCTAAAAAAAACCTTGATATTTTCTAGTTGGAAATAACGACAGAGTGACGCATGACTAACAGACGGAAGCATGTTTCAGGCTAGCTAAGCCTATCCCAACATCGGCGTCGTTGAGAGCCGAGTTAGCGGCGGCGCCACGTTAGCCGAATTGCCATTTATCTACGCGCCTCCAAGGTGAGCCCGCGGACGCACGGTCGATGAACTGGACCGCTTGTTATTATGAATATCTATTTTGCGCCACAACGCGCCGAAATTCTCGTGCTTACGCGATTTATATCGATTTCAAGGTCTAACCATTCTACCATTTTTTGCTCACAAGCCAAATTTATATTATGAACGCTCGTAACGTGATAAAAGTAAAAGTGATTTTTTAGTATCTGATAAAATTTCAAAGTAACGGAAACTGGTTTTTTATAACGTTATTCTTAACGTTAATGGTGGTTAAATTGTTAATCTCGAGTGATTTTTTCAGTATCAACATTTCATTTTTCCGAAACGTTTATAATTATCAAAAATCCCACTGTTAAGCGTTATTTTTAGTACCATTCGTAGTTTAAATCATCGTAAAGTTGTTTTAAATTGTTAATGCCACGGCCACAGCAAAAACGGACGGTTAAAAAAAAGGCTACCTCAATTCGTTACGGGTTGTGTACAATTGTATATAACATTTTCAATGATTTAATTGTCGTATCCAAAAATTTTTAATGATTTATAAGGATTTAAGCAATACAAAAGAAGTACCATTTTGTTTTTTTTTCCTTTTATTGATCTAAACATTTGGCATTAAGATGACAATAAAACATATTGATTTTTGATCTTCCTAAACATTGTTTCGTATTTATCAAGTTTTGAATAAAAAAATTGCTTATTTTTCATATCCGATTCATTTATGGCCGTGATACTTTAATAAATTTTAAAGTCAAGGCGTTCAAGATTTTGAATAAAATCAAACACTCAGACATTACATACAACTTATTTACTTAAATATCCTTCACGCGATATATCAGTCCTTAAACTATTCAAGCGTAACGTCTGTATTAACCATTCAAGATATTACCATGACGATAAGAAGGAATAAAATGTTAATATCTTTGTGGCCTGTTTTCACTTCACAGCTTTCGATAAAATAACAAAGAAAATGACTACATCTGACAAAGAAAAAGACTATTCTTCCCAAAAAAGGCAACATTAAAGTGAACGACAATAAGCAATACTGTGTCAAGCCAAACGGACTTCATTTTAATAAAATGTAGTCTAAACGTGTCTAACGTGTCATGGCGATAAGAACGCAGGAATGAATGCAAATATTTTTAGATGTAGCCTGTTTTCATTTTACAACTTTTGATGTTATAACTAATAAATAATTAAAATTACAAAAGAAAATATTATTGTCCCAAAAAAGGCAACACTCTATAATAGAATAAGTTATAAAATTGAAAACAATATTTAATTGAAAATAATCGCATAAAGCAATTTTTGACGCGATAAACATAAAATTTTATCTCGGTGACGATAATATCCAGTGCTGGTGGCCAATAAGACGTTACGTTAGTAGAAAAAAAAAGGCGTCGCGACGGCCTATTGTTTATGAAAACCGGACCTACCTCAACACGTTGTTCAATAGAACCGTCCTGTATTTTTCCATACGAATCATTTCTAATCTTATCAATTATTCGTTCGATAAAACATGCTCACATTACATAGTTCACGATCTGTTGCCACGCTGTCTCAATAATATATTTTGCGAATTAATATTATGAAAAAAACATTTTTTGATAACCATTTAGGATTTTAATCGCATCTACTTCATTGCCACACCATCAATTCTTTAATTAAATGAGTCTTTTAAAGGATATTTAGTTATAAACCTTGAAATAATTAGCTTCGAAATAAAATTGTTTTCGTGATGTTACTAGGAATTCAGAAATGATCACTACACACTTTATACACTAAGCAGACTATACGTCTTCGTAATAAAAAACCTCGACCAGTTTTTGCCGGCAACTTTTTTATCAATTTTAAAATGCAATTTCGGACTTGATTTATACTTCGCGAAACCCAATTATTACAAAACGCATTTGAGTCAGCTACGGATCCATATTTAAATAGTACAAATCTTGCAAGTTTTTCAGGCGTGATTATTTCAGATGCCGACACGAAAATACTATTTATTGCATCGTTAAAAATAACGCGAATAAGACTTATAATTGAAATAGCATGCGTCGGTACATCCGTAACGTGTTTACACATAAAATCACCAAGAAATACCAAGAATTTACCAAAATTGGAACTGGATTTGGGACCGAAACTGTTCACTAGCGGAATCCTTTATCATTTCCGAATCAGAATTTTAAGGGCATACGGCAGCTGTTAATATGCTTTTTTCTGGTACACAACAACGTCTTATTATTAGTATAGATATGCAAAATTTGCGTGTGGTCTGTTGCCCAAGGCCGGCACATTAGCTATTCGCCGCCGGTCGCCGATGACTTCACTGCCACATTTTTATCAAAGCGCTGTATCTTGGAGGCAGTTAAACAATAGACGATCTTTGTTCGATGAGACAATATAAATAAACGAAAATAAAGCTAATTGGATACAAATTTTGATGTTTCTTTTCATCGTAACGAATTCGACAGATGTATGGTATTAATAAAGTAACATGTGCCCGATAGATGAGATGATTCATTAAGATTTCACGTATAATGAACGATAAAAATTCAATGTCAATTACTATGCAGGTTGTTCACCTGAACTCCTGAAGGTCCCGTATTACTGAATAGCAATGGATAAAAACAATAACAATGTTATCAAAATTTATTTGTGATGCAAATGTCAAGTTGAATAATACGAAAGGAAAATCAATTCGAAATTAATTAAACGCGCTCCACGCATATTAATTTTTGTTATAAATATTTCATATGTATTTGTAGTGGAGCACAAATTTGAGGTTTGTTTAAGCTTAACAGTAACAGACTTACTGTTACCTACTCGTATAAAATTCAAGGTCTTGTCAATATGATAAGAGAATCGTGTTAAAATTCGTTCAGTAGGTACATTTATTTGCACTTGAAAACATCCTAATTTTAATTAATTACGGAACAATTTTAACTCGTTTTACCTCATGTTAAAAGAACCACTAATATTTAAGGCGGAAAAAATTCTGTTTGAGGCAGCTAAAAAAAAACATAATTTCATAATACTATAAAAAACATGTTAATAGGTCACAAAAAGCACTTTTAAATCAACGCTTGCAATTCGCAAATGATTAGTTTTGGTCAGTAATTCATCAATGTCTAACCGCGGGGCACGAATCGGTCGGAGTGCATAATTAACGTCAGAAGTATCATAGACATACATATAATGGGTGCTTTGTTCGAAGCGAATTAGCTAGCGCGAGCCGGCATATATAACGCTACGTATGGGTAGGTCAGGTTCGCACGCCTACGAAAAGCTTCGCCCAGGCAAATTCGGCGGCGGCTGTGAGGTAAAAATAAATAGTGGGGGGTATGACAAGCGGGTTTAGAAGCTGGGGTGGCGGGGGGAGGGGGTTGCGTCTAGACTGCGGCCTTGACCGCGCCTGTTTCCGCGCGATCGAGGTCGAGTCGCCCCTCAGCCCACAGACCGAGTGCGGAGCGATGGCGAACTGAAAACGGTACACGCCAAACCATAAGTTTACCGTTTAAAGCATAGATTTTGATTATTAATCAAGCTTAACCAATTTAAAATTGGTTACGACCGAAGCATGTAAAGATTTCTTTCAAATTTTTTGAACTTCCACTTCGACATATATAAAGCATAAGATCGCTGAAAATCATCATCAAACTGATCAGAACTACTGGAATTAATGAGGTCTATCCAAAAAATACAACAATACTTAATGCATTATCGATGCGAGTGGTTAATAAATTAGTCACGATCAAAATTCAAGCAATGAGGGGCGATAAAAATTAGCTAGAACAAGGCGGTCGGTAAGGCGCGAGGCGGCGTCGCGGTCTGTGAACTCTAGCGATTCGACATTGCGCCGACATTGAGCCGAGCTAAATAATGCAGATAGCGGAGGGTTAACGACCGACAGCACCCAGTATCAGCACGCGGACGAACGTAACATTCAAAAGAACCAGCCGATAGAAAACGTAACGCGTGTTACATAACCATTCCGTTGCGACCTACCCCAAACGCTGCCAATTTGCCTTAGATACTCAATTAGAACCATGCGTGAGACACGAATTCCGCTTCGAATAGTCTCTGTATCCACTAGATTCCATCGACGAAATAGTAACTCAAATATTTTAGGATAGATACCGTTAAATATACCAATATTCAATCTATATTTAAAGCTCGCAAGTAAACACTTATTCCAAAAAAAAAACATTCTCTTTGGATCTCCAATTATTTTACAAAAATTTTGTGTTTACGCAATTGATGATGTCCGATTTCGACCCATTTTTAAATGTGGCATACAATTTGGTCCAATTTATTGAAATAAGAATTTTAAATCCGATTGAATCCAGAACATTAAGATTCAAACCCAAATTCATCTCGACGTCTTGCATCATAATTTTTGGGAAATTTATTACCATCTACGACACAAGAAAAGTAAAACCAGGATCAAAGACGCCGAATAATCACTAATCGGAAATTATTCGAGGGCAGTTGATACACGCAGACTTAGCTGCGGAGCCCCCTCGCCTAGGGGCCGCGTAGGGAGGGGAGGAGGAGCTCACCGGGTGACATTGCGCGGGCGTCGACACCACGCCCGACCTACGCCACGGCTCGCGACACGCGTGCTGCGGAAAACTACGTCTCACTTTACGATATCTAGACTTTTGGATCATTATTGTGCTGTCGACAATTGTATTACAAATCTTTAGTTTCAGATTTTTATTCTTTTGTTCAGAATCTACATAGAACTATTTAATGGAGGTCAATAGTTTTAGTAGTACTCCTACTGCTCTGATTCTTCATGCAAGAAGTACCTACATGAAAACTCATAATAACAAAGAATTTATAAAACGTTTACCATGATATATTAATAACATCGAAAGTATTGTATTAAAAGAAATTATTTAACATTGAAAATTGCTGTATGTTCAAATAAATGACTAATAAGATAAAGACACTTAGATTTTACTGCAACGAAAAGAGTTAACACAATCTAGAACAAGCAGTATTTAATAAATATTTACCATTATTTTGCACATTTAATGCAATATTTACCTAGATAGGTTGTTAAAAATAGAAGATATTACATCAAAAATGCCATAAGCCTGATTAAACAATTAACATAAATTGCATTAATAACACGATTGTAAGAGTTTAATCAAGATAATTATAATTTATCCACATGAGTCATAAGAATATTAAAATATTGATTTTAAAATATCATCTACAGAAATACGTCATATATGTAAATAAATTCAATTGCTAATTGTATGGTCGACTTCAACACTTTAGAACTGTACATATTTGGCTTTTTCTTTTTTACCTTTGCTACGGAAAATTGACATTGACAATTATATTTCCTATATATCTAGATCGAATACTTGAACAGAGTAGGTACCCACACAAAATTTTGTTACAGTTGAAGTTAAGATGAAACTTTATGTAATCTTATTTTATACCAGAACAATTCCAAATTTATACAAGACAGACAAGCATTCGCTTGTAAAATAAACATCCAGTATCAATTTTAAGCATCTGTCTGCAGTTGAATCAGTTGTTTTTACAGTGATTTTACACATGGTATCATAGGTGTAAAGAATTTCATCAATAAAGGTTGCGCTCTGTAATGTCCAGCACTTATTGATTAATTCTCAAATCTGAACTGTTAAGGAAAGTCCATTCACCGTCATGAAGATATCTGTGAAAAGCCAATATTTTCCCAATATAATATGAATATTTTCTACAGAGCAAGTAAAGTTTAATAAAATAATGTCGTCACCAGTTTGCAACCGTATGCTAAACAACACTAAGTTTTTATTTCTTTGTCTCTTTGTCTTTTGATTGAATTATAAAACCAACAATTCTATTCTAAATTATTCACACACAAAAATAATGAAACCTACGTCCTAATAATAAACTTTAAGTTCAACGATAATAAAATTGTTTATATTTCGTCATGTTATACAAAGTTATACATAAAATGGTCATTACCCACTAGTTAGGGCCAATAGGTATTTTAGATTGATCTTAAGCAACTAGATATGTTAATTACTACGTAGTGTTTTTGTTCCTAACTTAAGATATAACTTTATCTTTATATCATAACCCATTTTGATGTTAGTAACGCAATTAATAATACTTAATTAGCAAAAAGATATTTAAAAATATACAAAAGCGCAGAATCTCATGAATTTACAAATTGCATAAACGTCCAAAAAAAATCCGATGCAGTTCGTTGCCACCAATTAATTTTAGTTTTGCATCTTTACACGAGGCATAGATGGCAAAACTCGATGATAAACTGCATTAATTTGAAGGCCAAGCGTGGGACTGATTTCATTAAATTGTTTTACATTAATATATTATATTTTAGGCAACTTTAATGGGCCATAATTATCAAGACAATTTTACCCAGGAAACCGAATACAACATTATTATGTCAATCGATTATGACAAACAAAAGACTGATAAGTTTGTGAAAATAATCTAATCTAAACGTGGAATGAAAGTAGGTACGTCAAACTTTAGGATAACAAAATCTTGGTCAAATTGAATCCGATAAAATATTACAATGATACTCATGTTTATCGTAAATTCTTTGTTTTATAAAAATTCACCACTAGATAGAAATGATATTTATCTAAGCCAAAAGAAATTTACTTTCTCTTGATTCCTTAGAATTGTTAAAAATATTACTAAACTGTATACGAATATAAAGTTAGGCTATTGTTAGTTAATTTTTTTATTACACTTACACATTTTGTTGGAGTCGACCTAGTTTTAAAGAGAGAACATGAGGATACGTCCACTTTATACCTACAGCACACATTTTTATCATTAATTACAACTATCACAACACTGAGGTCGAAAGTTCGCGATTAACGCAACCTACATTTTCAAATTCAATTTTCCAAGCAATTCTAAATATGAGACAACGTTTGTTGACTAAACAAGTCGCTACAACGCGCATGATAACCGAGGCGACAGTTACGCACTGCTCTCACGCATTGCGTACGCTACAAGCACGCGCGCCCCACCGCACCGGCGCACGCGCCGCCCCACGCAGTACCACGTGCTTTTAGCCTTTCAGATTGGTCCCTTCGACTGCGAATGATCACATGCAACGAATGAACGCCCTACGAAACAGTACCTTTGTAACGACGACGAATAAACGCGCCGCTATAAATTTTCCTGAAGCTACGCCAAGTATACTGAGACGCGATTGGTTAGAAGCACGCTACGTGTAAACTAACTAATAATTTACTTTCAAAAGGATCAGTGACTCCGTAACAATGTATTTGTGGTTACAGGAGGTATTTGAGTTTAATCTACATTTTCCTTCTGTCAATCTTAAGTAAGTTTGTAAATATTTTGATTATGTTTTACAATTATCGATCTTACTATTGCGCTCCTTCCCAAAAATCTATGACTAGTCATCTGCCCAAAGGTAGCCTAGACGAGATCGCTGTTTTAGCGATAAGGCCGCCTAAGACAACCTCTTTATTGGTGTGCAATACCTAGTACTACCTGCAAAGACTACAAATAATCGCAATTCACACCTCAGCAAATAAATACAAGGTGGTCGGTTTTCATAAAATAGATTATACAACTATTTTAAGATTAGAAAGTTTACTAAGTTCTGATAAATTAGAATATCATTATGATGCAGCAGTTAAGAAATTGTTTTTTATATGTTACGCGGTCTCCATAGTTTAAAGTAGTTTGAATAGATTTTATCATGACGATAGCCGACAAACGAGCAGACGGGTCAACTGACATTAAGTGAGCATCGCCGCCCATGAACATTTGCAGTACCAAGAATCAGCAAATGCTTTTCCGGCTTACAGAAGTCATATAGGATGAAAGTGAATAGGAAGGAATGGAAGAGCTTAAGAGAGATACAGGGTTTTCTATCGAATAGATTCTATAAAGGTAATTTAAATATGGTCAAAATCAGTTAAAACTTTACTGGCACCTGGCAAATCGCTCAGGATTAATCGGCATTCATTATAAGAGTACATATTTGAACAACTACTAAATGTTATAAAGTCTAACAATTTAGTTGACCAAAAAGAAAATATAATGAAATGGATAATAATATATCAAATATATTAAAATTCGAGCTCTAGGTAGATTGGTTTTAGAGCAATCGCCTAAAGCACTTGCAAACCAAGGCCAACGTTAATTTTATAACAGCCTCCGCAACAATTCTGAATAATATTGCATTGATATATTTGATAGGATTTACATTTTAATACTAATATCTATACAAAAGCAAAAGCTTTTTTAATCTTTGTTATTATTAATCAACTCGATAAAATCTTTTCTCGTTAGTTATCCCATTTATCTAGAAAGTTTATAAGCTATATAATATCACGATATGACCCATTAGAATAGTGTGGTGATCTCAAAATCTAGCATGTAGGTAGGTACCGAAATTGTATCTTCTATTCGAAATAATAAAACTGCGAAATCTAATACATAAAAATCTGTATGTCTGATGATATTTTATGCATTGTCATACCGTTTATCTCATTGTGATAAAATTGTTAATTTATTATTTGCACTTATTCGAGGGCTACAGCCATAGTACAACTAACTGACACTACCTAAGTGTTGCGCTTGTTATACCGGTAAGTACATTCTAAACTTACCAGAGCGAAGCCACATGAATAAGCTAGTATACAATAAGACATAAGAAAGGTTAGTAGAATCAGTTAATCTTACATTACAACAGAATATAACCTTGATTATCCAATTTCAAGAAATACTTTCAGCAAATTTATTTAAATCAATATTGTAAGATCGAAACGTAGATACCTAATCAGTTTCAGATTTCAGGTCAAAATCACATTAGATTTAAAAAGTTGGGAGAATATCGAAAGTAATGCAAAAATTCATCTACAATCCAGCCGTTATATAAACGCTAGACGTAACACATCAAGCAATCATTAGCCAAGTGTATGAGGTCAGGTCGACTGTGCGACTGACTCTGTGGAACTGAGACTGCAGAAACTCAATTGTAATCCTAAGAACATTTGGCAGACTAATGGCGTTAATGATATAAATATATCTCTAACAGAACTTTGGTGAGGTATATGCGATTAGATAATCATGGATAATAAAAGAAGGAACTTAAGGGGTAAACATTAAGTTATAACCAAAACAAACAAACTAAAGTGTTAATGAGAAATACAAGCAGTTATGAAATGAACAACGAACTCTTACCCAATATCAGAAATCTTATCAATAATAAAAAGACTTAACAGCTTCGATAACATTGCCATTCGATCAACAGGCCAGGACTCAAATTATTATTCAAGGTTACTAACATAAAAGTAAGCTTACATAAATAAGCTAATGAACTACAACATAAAATTACAACAAATAAAAAACATCTAACAAACCGCTAAGCTTTGAAGTTGTTTTAGAATAAAACACGACCTAGACAGACAGACGACGGAGAACGCGGTCTTAATAAAGGGGTTCCTTTTTATGGACTAATTTTTGATAGGGTACCTACACTTCACTAATTCAATGATTCCCTTTTTAATTTAAGAATTCTTTAAGCAACTTCGAAATTAAATGAATAATAAATGTTAAAATCATAAAAATCAAAGATCTGATGAATTCAACATCATTTTATAAGCAATAAATGCTAAATTGATGGTGCGAATATTTTCCTCAAAATGCTGTTTGTTAACGATTTATGCACTTTTAAGTGCAGTAAAACAACAAAAAATCGATACTATCAATATGTATCTACGTAGGTACGAAAGTTTTCGATGCAAGGTTTATAACAACAAAGACTAATTCAAATATTGTTAAGTTTTAAAACGTATATCAAGAGGTATAGAATTGCCACATAAATAACCATATAAATCTAATTACATAAGAAACTACAAAAGATAAATTCATAAGACCGCAGACAACCTAAAAGACCTACGCTTTAATATAAAAAAATCAACATGACTATTTCTTTAAGATGAAAATAAACATAATAATAGAACCTAAAAATATAGTAACCGTTCTACAATAGATACCAACTTAACGAAAATTTTGAAGAGGAGATAAAAAAATATACGTTGCTATAGGTTACAGCTATAGTGTCCTAATACCTAAAATAAAACGCAGACGGACAAAAACTAACACGGCCAGACGACATAGACAGCTATATACGATATTCCTTTGAAGGATAAACTATGCGTCTAGTAGATAAAATTATATAAACGTGATCACAATTATGAACAGTTATATAGGAAAGATAACACGAAATAAATTGCAATTGAGCTTCTTAAATAAAGCAATAATGTAGTTGAACCTAATTATTTTAAAGATATTTTCACTCTCAAAAATATTTGCAAGTATTCGCTGTAGATGGTAACGATATTATTAAAATAGATCAAAGAATAATAAAATAAATCATGTTTCGAAATTTTAAATAACTGAGTAGATACGGAAGTTCATTATAACTATTTGTAAGCCAAGATTATATTGTTAATGTTATTGCTGGTAATAATAACGTTCAAGGTTGCATTAAAACATTTTTATATTTAATGGATGCATTATTTACAAGTTACGAAACTAGTAGCAAAATTATCGAAACAAGAATCAACTAATACGTAGTCGAGGTCATTTTAAACAATGATACGTCTACTCTAAATAATATGGAACATTTAAAAACTGATCTTGCTCATAACATCAGTCTACACGAGTACTAATATAATACGTACTTCGGACACGATTTAGAAAAAAGATTAAAACACGAACGGTTTAAGCCTGTATTGTATTAGGTCCAAGGTAAAAGAGAGGGGGTGCCTGGTAACGAGATGGTCCCTTACTATTTTTTTGGCGTGAAGTTCCTGATCAATAGGAGGTTAAGAACCACTGATGTATACGTTGTGTTAGGGCAGGCACGCGGCGTCGGCGCGCCGGGCCGCCAGACTCGATTCGCTTTTTTGGCCATAGGGTTGTCGCTTATCGCTTATTTATGAGACTATTACGAAATAATGGGGCTGATCAGACGCCATGTTAGTATTGTGTTTATCATACAAGGTGTATAAGAATATTTCACAAAAAATGTACAAGAGAAAATTCATTTTTATGTTGTGCTATAACATCGCATATATAAGAAACATAATAAAGTTATGTTACCTTCAAAACATTAAAATTCAAAATATTTATGAAAAAATATTAATTTCTACAATAACTACAATTTTAAAGGAAAATAAAACGCTTTTCCTCACCAAGAAAATTCTATTTAATTGAATAAGTGTGCCAAATTGTACCAACTGAGTTAGTTATAATGAACAAATATTTAGCACATTGAACTTGACTCTGAAAATTACAAGGATACTGAGAATATTTTTAAATGCTATGCGTTGTTGAAATTTAGCAATAAAATCGTATATTTTAAATTAGTAATTTCGCAAACGTCATGGTATACCTACTCATAAAATTAACGCAACCCTATGACAAAAATAATTGTGTGGGAGAGGCCATTCGTGGAATAGCTCTTTCTAAAATGTGTGCGTGTTGTATAATATGTACATAATCGAAGCAGTGTGCGCCGCCGGTTCATTGTCAAGGCCAACTGCCAAATCTCCCGCTCGAGCCCCTTCCCCCCACACTCCTACTCCTTCATGTCAATTATACGATTTCAACGAAGCCAGCGAGTTGCCGACTAAGTATTCCTCGGGCACTGAAGCCTTCTCCCCATCGGCCCTGAGCAAAACAGCAATACATAGCGCACAATGAAATTAGTTTTGACCAGCATAATTGCCTCTCGATTTCGACTACAGGCTAGTAGGCATTGCTGGCCGACTACGCGATGATCGTATTTTTAACGTTACCTATCGCATTCCGCTTCTTTTTAATGCTCTCCGCTACTTTTATTTTTACGATGATCAATTTTAAAAACAAAGACAATAACATAGTCAAAGTCAATAAACATACATAAAGAGCACGAAATTCTAGCAATTCTCCTAGCACTAAACTTTAAATCAATCTATAAATAGCATTATATAATTAGATATTATATAAATAATTTGTTATATAGCCTGATAGCATATCAATGAAAGAAATCACTGGGTAAATAGGTAAAACGTCAAGGATGATTAGACATGCCGATAGTAAAAATAAATCTTGACTTAATAATAAAAACAACAAAGTAGAGCCGAGAACATTTCCAACAGCTCGTGAAAAAAGGTCAAGCGTCAACCGTTTCAAACAAATTTAAGATTGAAGTCCGTCTTATAATGTAAGAAATAATAATTTAATCTAACACATTCTAATAATCATGTTTGTAATTTTAAATGCGGAAATAGTACTACATTGATCTAGTTGCATTCCTATCAATGTGTGAAGTGTCCATGACCATAGTTTTATGATCTCGTGACCCAGTTGATACAAATATCTCTCTGCACTTGGTACGAACGATAGCGAATAATACAAATTAAACTATTATGCATCGTAAAGAAATTGTGATAACTGCGAAGTTTTATGGTCAAGATGCGCTAATCTAAAGCGATTTTTAGTAATTTTGAAGATCAAAATGTTAATGTAATCTTAATTACTGTATGTAGGTACAGTTTTAAGACATTTTTTTCCATTAAGCTCGTTACATGAAATTATTTTGTATATGTATACGTAAGATTTGAATAGAGCTGTTTGATTAATGATATTTTTTAATTCTAATATCACCTATAGACATTACATAAATAACAACGTAAAGTAAATTAATTTATATAGGTCAACTGTAATTTTAATTACAGCTTACATCACGATACTTTATCGTGAGCCATACTTTGAGCTCGTGGACTTCGGTCTACAAAATTAATAACGATTAAAGATTATATACTACAAAAAAATCTCGGAATTAAAAAAAAAAGTCGAAGTAAGCTAGCAAAATTTAAAAGAGGTAAACGTTAAAATTTTAATTGCTTGGTAATTGTGAATTTTTATGACGCTTAAAAAAGTTGTTATTAGCATGTTCGTGTTCATAAGCTCTACACGACTTTTTGCATGTTACGCTTGAAATATTATGATATATTAAGTAATTCTTTTGCATATATACTTATGTGATTATTTGTACATATATAATAAATTCTGTTTACTGTTTCAGTTTATACGTACGTACTTTATCCGGTTATTAATTACCGCTATTTTATTGATTAGGAGATGTATTATGTCTGAATCAGTTAAATAAGTTTAAATTTTATCGAACACAGTTGCGAATAATAATATTGTAAGTATTGTAAATCGTGACAATGTAACTCGGTTGCGCGTTAAAAATAATGTCCTTAAAGTATTTTATGTTTGGCGATAAAAATTAGAGTGATTATGTGCCTGATAGCAACGTAATAGATGAGGTATAATTACGGCTCTATAGTGTTACCTAGTGGGACACCAAAACATTTTAATACACGTTTTTTATATTATTTGTGCGTTATTTTAAAAGGTTAACAGGCCTTAAGGTACACAAAATGGCTAGGCAGACAGAGGAAAGTCTAAAGAAATACAACTTCCAAGGATGAGGTAGAGAGATGAAATAGTTAAAAAAATAAAATTGAAAGGTAACAAAACATAAACAAAACATTTAGAACAGGTAAACATATGGAGGTAGTAAATTTGTAAAATTTTTATTTGTTTAGTTGCTAGATAGTTCGTTCTATAGTGATATTTGCTTTATAATGAGGTCTAGTACAATTCGAGTGAAGTTTTTGTTACATATGTATGTAATAAAATGAGAAATATCTTTTCAAGTTACCTACTGCTTTTATAACCTCAACTCATCATTATATTTTGTTATAATACTAAAATTCTACGGTTTCGACTCATTATTATATATAATAATAAGTATGTAATTATTTTTCTTTCATTACTAAATTACGTTATAATCAAAATAACATGGATGTTACATGATTTTCTCGTACAACATTTTAAAAAAAATAGACCTTTGAGTCAAGTGCTCTTTTGACACAGCTTACTGAAATGAAAAAGGGAGGAGCGCTAAGTACAGCAGTTTTAAATACAATTTCTTTTTATTCTATGGCAAATCGATTTTCATAAGTTCCAAATATCTTCGTTCTGACGTCAAACTGAAACCGAAAATGAAAAAAATACCCCACATTGTTAAACCATTTCAACGAGCAACACGATCCTTGTCCTGAACTTGTGGTGAGTTACGTATCCTGGTGATTTCAGATGATGAACTATGTTATAATTTACAGTATAGTAAATTTCGAGTCGATTAGACTTCAACAACTACAAGAACCGATTCAAAAGTCAGAACAGATCTTCATAAATTATAGCTAAGAACCACCTCGATAACATCTTTTTAGGAACAGGAGTTTAAATAAATAAGAAAAAAAAATTATACAAAGCCTGTTGTTTTAAGCAGTATTGCAATTTTTTAAAGGCAGGTTTTCTTAACTTTCAAATCTATGACATAGTATCGATTGTTTAATAAATTTCTTCATTTCTCTTTATTTCATATTTGTCCATACTGGCTATTTGATGAATTATGTTACTTTATTTCAATGCGAAAGTCGTCAATATGGATGGATGTTTTTACCATAAACGCAACTGAAACTACGACAGCTACTAAATTAATAGATTTATAAGCATATGAAATACATTTTGGCACAAAGACAGACACGTTGGCGCAATGGTCACTGCGACTAAAGCGTTAACGGTCGCGGGTTCGATCCCCGCTCACGGCAAACGTGTGTATCGGCTATACAGATGTTTGTCGTGGTCTGGGTGTTTGTGTTAGTGTTGTGAGTGTTTCCGGACCCCCGACACAAGGTCATGAGATCTTAATGGGGGCCGTTGAGTGTGATGCGTTTATTTATTTATTATATTTTAATTACGTTTGTATCATATATAATATAAATATTTTCGTTTTTATAAAAAAAAAAGCGCAAACGAGCAACGGTGCAAACGAGCAGAGAATTCCACTTGATATTAAACTTCTCATCCATGGACATCTGCTTGACTAAGTGAATTAAGGATTATTATTATTATTATTCTTTATTGCACAAAGATAACAGTGTACAAAGGGCGGACTTAACGCTACTACAGCATTTTCTGCCAGCCAACCCAGAAATGTACAAGAGAAATTTTTAGTAGGCGTGCAAGGATGTTACCGGCCTTTAAAATTAGGCCTTAAAATCCCCAAAAGTGAAGGATATACATATATTGACTTATACATTTAAAATATATTAGTTATCTATAACAAGATATTAATATATGCGATATTTTGTGCAAGATAAAAGTGCAGTCAAGGCCGTGTTTATTATCACGCGAAATGTGCACAATAGATTAGGAAGATAAACAATCACCACTATGTTTTAGTACAATTTTATTTATGGACAATTTTTCTGTAAACAACACTCAATAATCTATACGTCAAAAATGCACAGAAATTTCCATGTTTGCGTTTAAGGCGATATTCACAGGAAATATCAATAAAATCTTTCACACGACAGGAGACATAGAGAAGTACATTTACAGGCTGTTTACTGTAAATGTAACTGTCCGACAGAAGTATTGTCTGAGATATAGCATTGTATTTCTCACTATAATTTCGGGACGCTAAATTTTGTGTCTAATCGATAATCTAGAGATATCGGGTAATGGAAATAAGCGCCAGCTGCCAGAGTCTTGGTGGATCTGGTTTTGAGAAGAAGAGAAAGAAGAAAGAAAAGAAGATAAAGAGCAAAAGAACGAATCAGTAAGCATAAACGCTAACGTACCTAATATTAGGCGGAAAACACTGTGAAGCACCGTTATCTTAATATAATTAGCGGACAAAGGAGCTTATAGGTTAAGCCACCCATGAACATGTGCATCACCAGAAGAGCCACTAATATGTTGCCATAAAAAGTAGTGAGGGATGAAGGAGAATAGAAAGTGAGTAAAGTAATGGGGGGTGATGTTCGATATATTTTAATATGATGCTTCCCCGATTACCTCACACAAGGGGGGTTTGTATTTCTTGCACCTTTATGTCTGTTACTACTCGAACCTTGACCTACGCCGGTTACAACAAATCACGAATGCTGTCGCATTTCTAGAATTTATAGGCTTCTGTATTTTATCAAAAACTAGTACTACTACTTCTATGAGCCGTAGCGTGATGTAATATAGCTTATAGCCTTCCTCAATGAATAAACTATCTAACAGAAAATAATTTTTTAATTCAAATAGTTCCTGAGATTAGCGTGTTCAAATAACAAAAAAACTCTTCAGCTTTATAATATTAGTAAAGACATGTGGCGTATGGACTTTCCACCATGTTAATAAGCTTAGCATTATGTTTTATTAATTTACGAAAAATTTAAGTACCTCATACTAATTCCGAGATTTTTATTCATCTTTATTGTAAACTTTTAAGGCTTTTCTGTTAATACACGACAGAAGGGGTTATTAAAAATCTACAATAAAAAAAAACTTTATAAAAAAGTTACTTTAAATTTTTATATTACAAAAATTCATCGAAAATCTAATCACATATATTTTTTATTTAAAAATAATAACCGTATAACTTCAATTAGTGCTAAGAATTTTTTTCTTCAATTATGTTGTCAAGGCAAATTTAAAAGAAAATAAAAGCAAAAAATCGGCTTCAAATCGATACAAAAATCGCTAAACATACAATTCGAAAGATCAGCCGAATTGAGAACCCCTCCTTAAACGGTAAAAACTAAAATTATACCATAACCTTAACAAATAATACACACAATTTCAACAATTAAACTCATTATATACCACATTAAAAACCGCGACAAAACCGTCTCACAAAATAATTTTCATAAAATTTCTAACTTCGATCGTCCCCCGAGTCCATAGAGCTCGTTGTTAGCGTTCGAATCGAATAGACTTTCAAACGATGGCCTTGAACGAATGCATATTCAATAGCACGCCCGGACAGGTTGTACGTCTGGAACTAAATAAATCAAATAGGGAATCAAATTGAGTAATAAGAATAAATCCTTGGGAAGTCTAAGCACTGTGGCACTGGAACACCGCGTGAAACAACAAAAAAATTTAGGGTTGTCGGGCTCGCTCAGTTCGTGTTTGTATTTTGTAGGTTCTTAAAAAGCAGGTCGTAGTTCATTACTAAATCGATAATTGACATTATTAAAGTATTTCATTATAAGTATTTTTTTCCCCTGTGATTCATCGATTTTTTTCAATCGTAGTAGATTTTATTATAACATTAAACTATCTATTTTTAACAAAATTTCCAATTTACAAAATAAAAATACATAGTCAAATAATTGAAATGTAAATATAAAATATATAAAAAAGTATGTAATTTTTTTGATTTGAACTTAGCATTTTTTTCAAAAGATTCCCAAAACAATAAAGAATAAAAAAATATTAAGCTGTAACCTACATTTTCATAGTCATATTACAATAAATAGATGCATAGCCATTTTATAGCACTAAAATTTTTTTTTATCATTTTTTTTTTTAATTTTATTCTAATTTCATGACCGTGTGCGACAGCCTTTACAGAGGCTTAGCGCTAGACACAGATATGGCCGGCGGGCGATCGATCACGGCGCGTTGGGGCAGGTCGGGTACGCGTTTTGCGTTTCGCACGTGTACCACCGGTGTATGAGAAAATAGCGGTAACACTAACCGTGTAGACGTTACCGTTTTAGCTCTACGTGCTACGAGAACACGTACTAACCTACCGCTGTAGAAATCTCGCATAAAAAAACATGTAGGTACTTTTTCTCAGTACGTAGGAAACGTGAGCGTTTAAAGGAATACTGAACAGTATAGAATAGATCGTTTAAAAGGACTTCCGCGCCGACGTTACGAGGCAGAATAGCGATCAGGATCTGAAGGTAATTTTGGACAAGCGAATCCGTCAATTGTTGACCAATTGCGAAAAACCATTCATGGCAATGTAACTTTAGATAAGAATTGAACTATCGTATGCGAGCATTTAACTAGTTTGTGACTTTTTGTATGTGTATTTAATTAGGATATCATGATTTATGACGAAGTATAATTATAGAAAAATTAATTACCAAAGAATAATTTTATATCTAAAAAGGATTTAATGTTATTTAATGTAAATAAGATCCCATTGTAATAATTCGTTCTAAATAATTGCATAACAATACTTAAAATGTAAAATATTTTTGATAAGTATTTCAAGCGTCTACTGTATGTTGATAAAATGTTAGGATAGGTCATGGCGAAACGCGTTCCGAATAAAAAATATGTGACAGACGGTTCGTTTCATAACATTTCCAACGAGAAACATCGAAATGTAATTAAATTGTACGCACCACGTCGTCCATCTCCATCCAGTCCATGTCGGCTTCTATCAGGAGTTAATATTCGGGTGTAGTGTCACGTTAGAGAACTGCGCGTCGCGACGTTCGACACACGAGTGCAGCGTCGTGTCGTGTGTTGCACCGAAAATTCGTTCCCGCGTGCCCTCCCCGCGCACCTCGACACCTCTTCTCGCGAAATTTTTCGAATCGCACAACGCCATCTATGGTCGATCGGAAGCCCACTCCCCCTTCGACGTAGCCTTGAACTTGACAACACATCGCGGGCGACCCAGTTTTGCGGCGAGTCCCCGCCCCCGCGCGCGACCGCCGCGCACTGTCGCGGCCGCGTCAGCTGAATGGAACTGAGTGCAGCATAAAGAATATTTTCGCGCCACGACGCTGCAACTCTTGCTTTCATTGTATAATATTACATCACGCACTTGCGCACGTATTTACATCGCCTGATTGAAATTCCGACTCGTTTCGGAACTAAGTTAAAACGTTTCGGAATGATGTTGACATTTCGTTTCGTTTGTGTTTGATCGTAACAACTAAGGATGTTTTGGTATTAATTGGGATATTTATATTATTTTAAGAATACGCTTTCAATTTATACTTTTCAAATACTTCATAATAAAAAACGAAAAGGTTAAGCTACTATATTATTACGACGCAATCACTTATTATAAAATAATAGCGTTTGAAATTTTTTTATTATTTTAATCGATTAGCGTTTAAAACTTTTTAATTATTTTAATCGAATAAAGTTATAAGTAATAAGTTTATTTGTAAGTTTTAGCAGCCTACATTATAATTTATTCACTATAATTTTGGCTTTGTCCAAAATGACGACTTGTTTGCGTCACGTATACGTCATAAATAATAAGACGATTATTGTTTAAATAGTTTATGATTATATTATATAAACATACACATTTAAATATTATACGGATAATAAACGTAAAAATAATTGGTTCCACTATTTTTTACTTACGCAGTATAATTGTTATTATACATATATACTATAATAAAAACCATAGACTATTATTAAAATTTACTGATAAATTGGCAAACTGTAAGTTCTTTTGGTTTATCTTTATATTTCCGCAAAAATTCGTAATATAAAACAATAAATTATGCAAAAATATATTATTTATAATAAAAAAAGATTAACAGTTTATAATGCATCACGCAAGGGTCAATAAATTCCGGTTATAGGTAGACTAAGTATTTCTTATTAACTTTTACAAGCCAAAGTAATGGGATAATCGATATTTCACTTAAAATTCTTACTTATGTCCAATAATTCGATTTTTTTTAATACAGTACTCACACATCTACTCCTCGAAAAATGCTTTGAAAATAAATTATTTTATAAATACCTAGAACTGTTTTGTCCTTATTTACAGCAACAAGGCACTAGGACAGTTCTTTAGTGATTAAATTTAAATTAAATTAATATATTAGTGTAATGATTACATATTGGTAAATTATCATATAACTAAATCCATCATTTTCAACATTTAAAATACCTTAAATTATATTTCTCAATAGATCTAGGAAAAGATAACTTAATTTAACCATCCCGTGTTGATTAAATATATTTAATGATATTCTTTATAGCAATAAAACAATTCATAAAAATTGGTTTATCAGAATCGGATTAACGACGCAAAATTAATACAAATTAAAACGTAAACAGCACAAATTTTATAATTCCAAAAATATTTGTAACATGCAGTTGAACGATTGCGAAAACGAATGTACATAATTTATTAAAGATGCGATCCTGCATGTTTAAAAGATGTATGTACTTTTGATTACATGATCAACATTTAATATTTAAAGGCGAACCTCTTTTATTCGTAATATTTTAATATGGTCAGGCAACAAGGCTATCGTAGTTTTCTCGTTCGTAATTCGTTACAAATGTAATGTACCTATTCCCATTTAATATCGTAATTATTAAACGGGAATATGTACATTAAATTTGTATAATTATTTGAGTTAACTGCTTTCTTAATCAAAAGAAGTTTAAAATACGATTTACATAAAAACTTTTAAAGACTCTCTCCCAGAATTCCTCAATTTAAATCAGGAAAAAACATCTTTTCTATTTATTTAGACGAGAATATTTGCTATAAATTACAGCAGACATGCATACGTCTAGGACATATCATTTCTGAAACAACGCATTTATGTAAAATAAAATCGAACGTTTCATATTCGTAGACTACTCCGTGTGAAGATTAAAAGACCCCACTTGGAATACACTGTATGGAGAGAGAGGGATTCCGATTAGAATTATAGGAACATATACCATACACCATATACAAAAATAAGGTAGCAAGGTATCCGTATGTTTAATAAAATCCCGCAGAATTTTTTGCAGTTTTTAATGAATAGATTAAAATTATATCTTTAATAAGTTTCTAATAGTTAAAGCATATTATTCTATACAATATTATGTTGACGATAAAGATGTGAGGAAGGTTCATGATCATTAAACATATGCATGTACTGGAATAAAGTTTTTTTTATAGCATATCATGGCTTGTACCAAACTAGACCATACCATACACTACGCTATACATATATAGGCCATAGCGTATGACCATACATTCTATTCAAATATTCTGATGAACAGGGATGAAAACCGCAATTACTAGTGCATAAGCAACGTTGCGCATAAGCGCACTGATAACAGTCAAAATTCTCTAAAAAAGAATTTATTCAATTCCTCGCATTGATAATTTAATGAAACTTCAGTAACAATAAACATATTCTTATCAGTACACTGATAATACATTCAGTTCATTTGCAACAACGAACGCCATCTAGTGTCGAATAAACTGAAACTATTATTATAATATTACAGCATTTGTTACACTAATTTATTGATACACATATTATTGAGTAGAGACTAGTTCCGGTTTCGCATGGATATTGTAATGTCAAAAATTCAAATAAAGTCTTTGAAGGACTTTAGTCTTGTATTAATAGGGACAGACAAAACAGTTAAATACATTTTCCTTCACTATTTGTTCACCGATTTTTCTTTTTTTTTTATTTTATTCGCTAGCTATTGAGATTATTCTATAATATAAAAATGAAACGCTGAATGTGTTTCTAAGCGTAAATCTCGAGAGCAGCTGAATCGATTTCGCTAATTCTTTTTTTATAATATTCCTTGAAGTACGAGGATGGTTCTTACGGCGAGAAAAATTTTAAAAATTGCCTAAAAAAGTCTAAAACCAACACTTTCCTATACACCCATACAGAAGATTCGTAATAATAATTAAAAGATTTTAAAGTGTTTCATACTTTTTATTTCTTCACATGTAATTAAAATACAATGTAATTGTTGATTTATTAACTTTATTTTTTTATCTTCCTAGCTGACCCTGTGGCCCGAATAGCAGAATAAGTATTTAAATAAAAATAAAGAATCGACTGTTGGACGATGTTATTTCGCATCGTATTGGAAATGGGCACAGTTTTGAACGCATAAACGTGAAATATCTATAGTTATTAAAATATTGTTATAATGCTATACCATACCATAATGATTTGCTAATCAATGTCTATTTTGCGTTTTAAAAAATAAAATGGAACCACTTTGGTCTCTATTACAAATATTTTTTCAGATTTTTTGAATTTTTAATTATTACATAAATTATTTCGATATAAAATAATAATGAATGATACAAAAAAATATTTTGGTAATTATTAAAATAATACAACTGATTGTTTTAAGCAAAGATTCATAAAGAGGAACCTGTAACCGTCTCATAGAATAACAGTTGGTTTACAATATGAGAGACTTTTCATTTTTCCTGAAGTCGGCGACACAGCAAACAATTTTAAAATTCATTATTTTGCAATTTGTTAATTGAATACTACCATAAATGAACATTTATTTAAATTGAAAATTTAAATTGGCAGAAGGCTTAATTAATGTGTTGCAAAATTAACGATACAGTTTTGTTTAAAGATGGAACAATAAAAATTATACCAAAATCTTCTTTATAGCAGTTAGACCCAATAATTTAAATATGAATAATATAATACATAAAAGTTTAAAACATACATTTTGTTGAAACTCTTACGGTACCACTGCATAAGTTGCATAATTAATATTATTTAGTAAAAAGTTTCACTTGCAGTTATGGTTACTGTTTCTGTCCTATGCTCATAGCCTAATGTTGTCCCCTACATATAAGTAACAAAGAATTTTAGGTCTATATGATTATAGAATAGATATAGCCTATAACTTCCCTCAATAAACAGACTATCTAATGCAAAAATAATTTTCCTAATCTGGTCAGTAGTTTCAGAGATCACTCCCTACATAAAAACTTCTTTATAATATTTATATAGAAGTTGCTGACAAATGAGCAGGTGGGACACCTGGTGTTAAGTGATCACCACCAGCCGTTCATAATGCAGCGCCAGAGGAGCCACAAATATGTTGCCAGCTTAAAAATAAATAACAGATGGAAGATAATAAGTAAGGAAAGAAACAGGGATGGGGATAAGGCTTTATGTAAATAATATATAAATGCAGCTATAATAACTACGACATTCCAATCTTCTCTGAGAGTAAGGTACTACACGGGTCGAGCCAGCCAGTATATTTACTGTATTAGGTGGTCTACAGCTATGCTCTACTTCAATACAAGGATCTACCTCAAGTTATTTAAAAAAAATTAAAAAACTAATACAAAGTAGACTACAATTCATTACAATTTTAGTTTTTAATACATGGAACATATATTTTTTTTATTAAAATTGTATATTATTTTCCATTATAATCTTATTAACAGTATGGCCATAAAGACAATTGTTTTTTTTTTTATTTTAATTTCAAACAAAAACTTTTATGTTTACAATAAACATTCAAAATATTAATTATTTAATTGAAATTAAATAATAAATTCATGTTTTACTAAATAAATAATATGTTATAATATATACAATAGAAATGTGACATATTTATATAAAATAAAAATAAAAAACTTACCTTATTTGAATTTGTTGCAATTTGTTATATGTAGAATATGCAGACATTTTTTCATTCTATAAACAATTTTTATCGGTCCTCTGTCAGCGTCTGTTTGTTATACCCATAATAGTATCTGTGGTATAATCTGTATGCATCTGAAATTAATAACATTAATTTATAAGTAATAAGTAATTTGGACTCATGCAATTTATTAATAAATAAATATAATGATGCAAGAAATAAATGTACATTTATTATTATAATATTATGTATTGTGTTTTGTGTCTTTGCAAGGCATAATGAAAAAAAATCATATTTATAAATTTGCCATAAATGATATAATATAAAATATTAGAAATAAGTTGTATCCTTATTATTAAATGTTAGTTGTCACATAATTTATTATATTCTAAATTTTTATAATATTTATCAAACAAAATAAATTAAAAAAAAACTTTGTTTCAAGATAAATAATTGATACTAGTCCCGTAAGTTTACCATTGACTGTTCCATTTTTTAATTAGTAAAATAAGCTATTTTAATATTTTCAAAAAATGTATTTTATCTATATTAATAGTGCATATAGAATTAATCTTTTTTGACACTTTATATGTTTGATTAAATAGAACAGGAAAGTGAATAAATTTTCCTTGATTTAAATTTAAAAGTTTTTTTATAAGATAACTTTACACATACACTCAATGAATAAAATGATTTGAATATTTTACATAGTATGTATGTAATTTGACATTGTAATTACAAAAATTACATTTTATTACGAAATATAAATGTAAAAATACAAAAAATTATAACGAATTTAAATGATTACTCAACTCATTATGTAAACACAAACACAAGTTATTTTTATAAAATTAACACTACTTACTTGAACAAAATGCCAGGTATTGAAGGTTGTTTCACACCAATAACACCACTAACAATTGTTTTATGTTCAATTATTCATGTAATAAAAATATCTAATCATCTGTCAATTTCACTGTTATAAACATTCCTGAATTTAATAGCCAAAATCCAAATGATATTGTGTCCATTAATTTTTAGAAGTTAATTTCTTTCAACAGACGCCAACACAATGTATATACTATTAAAAATATTTACAAGACATGAAATTCAAAATTTCCATTACCAAACAAGGTTAGAAAATTTGACGTTTCATAACATTTTTAGGTGCAACTGAACTGCAAGGCCAAATTTTGCATCGGAATTTTAATGTCGACTGTACACTTAGGTCTTTAAGTTTTTTTAGTTCTAAATATATTTACATATAAGTAAGTATTTAATAAATATTATATTTAAAATTAATTACCTAATTTTAAATACCAACCAAATATGATTGTTCAAATTAATTTTTGAAGTGTTTCAGAGTTATTTAAATGTCTGTTTATTATTGTCTGTTTATGTATGTTTTACTTTATGTACATACTCTTTATTTAATAAATATTAATTACAATTATTTATTTTCATGGAAATTATAACATTGACCAAATACTTAGAATTCAATCAATAATTTAAAATTTAACAGCATTGCTTGACTTAGACAATTGCTTAATGGTCTAAATTGCTTGGTTCATAATTCGAATTAACAGTTTAAACTCACAGCGTAAAAAATAATTTAAAAAATTAGTTTGATTTTATTTATTTTACCAATACACTGTTAAAAATAAATAATCTGTTTCTAAACTTTATAAATTTAATTATTAAACAAATTTACTTATGAATTAATAAATTATTTAAGTTTTTTGACATATGTTCATCGACATTACAAATGGCAACATATTTTAAATCTATTTCATGAGCGCCGACGTTTCCCTTTTTTCGGGCCAACTCATCGGTCTATTTGACACAGGATAATATGTTTGTTTTCACTCCGAGAAGTAATGAATTGTGACTTATTTATTGCACGGTAATAAAAGATAATAAGTAATTAAAATATGGAGGTGCAATATCTCGTATTATTTTTGAGTATCTTGTGGCATGGCTGCAACGCTATAATGTGGAGCTTAGCGCCGAACACACAAAAATGCTTGAAGGAGGAACTACATGCGAATGTCCTAGTCGCCGGTGAATATGAAGTTGCAAGAGGCGAAGAACAGAGGATTGATTATATTGTAAGTTATTGTTTTTGGGTACTTTCAAGATTTTCAAACATTTCCTTCCAAGTTCTAAGTTAGTAAAAGCTTTAAACAACAAATAGCCTATGAATCTTTGACACTCACTTTTTCACTCTTTTTTTATGTTATCAAGATAAAAAGATACATTCACCCACTTATTTTAATATTCCGTTTGAAGTTTTATATAATTTAAAAATTAACTAGATAACCCTTAGGTTAACTACATTATTAATTAATTTATTCCAATTAAAGACCTATATAATTTTCTGTAGCCGTTAATTAATAGATAAAGCAATCATCACCTTTCGTTTTTAATTACCATAAAGCAATTTCAAACTAATTTTAAACTTATAAACATGACTTTCACAGGTACGTGATTCAAAAGGACATATTCTTGCATCAAAAGACAGCATTACCAAAGGGAAATTCACATTTGTAACAGAGACTTATGACACATTCGAAGTTTGTTTCATATCAAAAGTGCCGTCAGGTATGTGTGGGCTATTGTTACAGATTCTACATAAAATATTTCAATCTGAAGCTTTTGTTTTCTATTACAATAAGGATGTAAATGAATCTTTACATGTTGTCAAATGAATGCAGTATGTTTTGTTTAGACGTTATTACAAATTAGTTCTAACACTCGGAGTTTTCACTTGTTATGATTTATATAAAAAAGAAACAGTGCTCTGGTAGATTAGTGTTTTCGCAAATTTATATATATTTTTTAATACCTGCCAAAAAAAATGGCATGATATCCAATTTTAAGTGATTATTGCCGCTCACGGACACTTGTAGCACTGGAAGAGCTACAAGTTGTTACCTTTAAAATGAATAGAAGATGAAAGGAAATAGTAAGGGATTAGTTGGAGTTATGTGTACAACTCTACCACTCATCGTACGAAATACAGCCATATTGGCTACTTACTACCATATTGTGTGAGAGTGAGGTACTGCCATGCTCAAGTCAGTCCTTAAACAAACAATAGTCCGTAGACTAGAGTTAAGCTATGTGTGAAATCTTTTTATTTGTCTATAACAGTTTATAACCTTTTAGCTTAACTCAATGCCTTAGTATCACTCAGATTAAAATATAACAAAGTATTTATATTTTTTATAAATCTGAAATGTTTGTGGCTGAAACATCAAACAGAAACTAATAAGATAAGAATTCTAAAACATATTTAACAAATGTTAGCAATAAACAGATGGAACAAATTTTTAATTTTCCAATAAGAAAAATCTTACACCTACATATGATTGATATGATTTTGTTAAGATATGGATTCAATTGATTAAGCTGACATTTGGTCAAAATCAAAACTTCCTTGTTCATTTTATGTAAATATTTAGTAATAATTGTTTAAGATCATGCACACCAATATCAGTCATTTAAATAAATTAATACAATGAAATATAACTCATATTAATTTACTTTTATAACTTACCTAGCTGACCCAGCTAACTTCATTCTGTCTTAGAATCAATAAATATTATGTTAACTTAGTAGCCATTCAACAGAAAATGAATTTTCTCTATGATTTTTATTTTTTGTGTATTTTCTGATGTTTTAATAATTATTTTGCCATTTGGATTAAGAACAAATCTGACAAATCAAAGATCATAAAATCGGTTCATGACTTTGTTTATATATAGAGCGATATGCAGCTAAATTTGCAAATTAAATAACACTTGTGACTTATTACTAAAGATTGTGGATTGTAACGTAACAATTGCCTACTTACTCATTATTAATAAGAAAAGTTAAACAATGTATAAACATAAATATATTTCATTTATTAATATCTTACTGAAGAACCTATATTTATAATTTTTTAATTGGAAGCAATGAGTTAATGTTAACACACTTTTTAATTTTACTGACTTAAAATCTTTATTTTTGTATATAATATTATATGTGAATTAATATTTCAGACCACCGGGGTTTCCCACAAGATGTAACATTGGACATAAAAGTGGGTATAGAGGCAAAAAATTATGAAGGCGTAAGTATTTCTTAATTTATTAGTTTGCCTTACATTTCAATTAAAATTAAATACATTCTATATGAAAAATTATATATGCAAAAATATTTATTTATATTTTATTTTATACATGCTTTGATAGTATTGGTTTAAAATTTTCTACAAAATATATAATTTCTTTTTTATCGGTGGACCGACTTTCACATTCTTCATCTGCCAGAATTCTTGGGTAATAATGTGTGTGCTTGAAGATTTCCCTAAGACTTTTTAATCAAACAAACAATTTTCAGTTGCTTTTCAATTAATACACACAATAAATATTTCTTTTATAATTAAACAGTGTAGCATAGTAACAGCCTGTGAATGTTTACTGCTCAGAGTAGGCCTCTTTTGTCTTCTATCTTTTGGATTTTTCTTCACTTTCATACTATCTTATTTACTTCCCATAGGGTGAGGATTACATTTCTAAGTTTTATTCTCGAGAGGTACATGACACAACTCTTACCTAGTAACAGATGTGTCGTAAATTGTTACGAAAGCTGTGAATATTAAAAATAAAGCACAGACAGTCAATTCTTTCAGTGTAAAGCAATGAGAAATAACTTATGTAAATCTTGATGAAAGTCTGAGAGCAAAACTTATAAGTGTAAATCTCGCCTTAAACATAAAAGAGGCCCACACCTAAGTGTTAAAATTACACATAAAAATAATAAACTATTTTTTTTTCATCTAATGTTTTACAAAGTCCAAAAACATGAAAATAAAATGCTAACCATAACCATGTGTGTGTACTTTGTCCTACTAATATCAACACCTATACATCTTCTATACAAATAAATTGAATTGTCTGTTTGTAATTTCAAATTAACAGCTTTTCACTAAATGCATGTGAAAGTATATACGGTAGTTACTCCAAAAACATAATTAAAAAAGAATTTTGTCTAATCTCTGGATCTGCCGGACTGTTTCTGACGAAACTTTCGCTAGAATATAGTTAATGTTATCAGGAATAATAATAAAAATAATGTAATAATCCACGAGAACGAAATCACGGGGACAACTAGTTATAATATAAATGTGAATTCATGATTCAAAGTAATTCTTATATTTAGAGATTTTTCAAATTCATTTATTAAGAGAAATTTGCATTGCATTGCAGAACAATATTTATTTTTTCCAAAAACTTCCTGTTACTAAAAACTTTGTATGTGTTTTTGAGTTTAAGTTTTAAGTAATTATTTACTACATTTTACTACTAGTATAATGGAAAGAAACATGTACTAATAATTTTGAAAAGTCTTTACTAATAAGAAAGTAAAAAAACATGCCATTTAAAAAAAAAGCACTATTCATCATAGCCAAGCAAATAAAAAAAGAATGTTATTGAGTTACATCTTAAAATTATAACATCATAATACAGATTGGTGAAGCTGCGAAGCTGAAGCCAATGGAGTTGGAGTTGAAGAGATTAGAGGACTTATCAGAAGCCATCGTTCAAGACTTCACAATCATGAGAAAGAGAGAAGAGGAGATGAGAGATACTAATGGTAATGTTCTTATTTATTTTCAGCTAAATCTATACTGTATAATAATATTTTTAAAAGATAAAATTTGTTTGTAAGTTTGTTTGTGGGGGTAAATTCAAATTTAAGATATCATTTTTGAGTTAGATAGCCTGTTTATTGAGGTAGGTTGTAGAGTATATTACATCACGCTATGAGTTACAGGAGCGAAGCAGTATCCATAAACACGAGGGAAACCGCGAAAGCCAATTTATACAATATTTCATTGAACTTTCTAGTTATGAAAGTAAAAGAATATTAGTGATAGTGTTTGGTTATATATGGTTACTAAAATAATTGATTATATAATAAGAATAATGTTTAATATTAAATTTTATGAGAAAACCCACGAGACCAGACAACATGAAATTCTACATGTATATCTTATGGGACTATTTTTCTAGAAAAATAAATTAAAACGACGTCTATTTTTGTTTCAGAGTCAACAAACAATCGTGTGTTGTACTTCAGCATTTTCTCTATGGTCTGCCTCTTAGGACTTGCCACGTGGCAGGTTCTCTACCTACGCAGATACTTCAAAGCCAAAAAACTCATTGAATAACATTTTTGTATAATTTCAAACATAGGTGTAATCATACTGAGCTGATATAACTAAATGAGAGCTGTTTAAAGAGTAAAGCACAAACTCTAAAAAAAAAACGAGTCTATGGTATTTTTACATTCGAAACTAAAATAATATACATTTAAGTTTCTTACATAATTTACAAATCAGTTTGTCTTGTCAAATCACACGTTACGACGTTGCGTCGTAACTTTTTGGCCTTATAGATTCTTTATAGATATGTTACGTTCATACTATTTGACGTTAAAAATCTGTGCCTATATCCAACTTTGACAGTTGGACTTTCACTGTTAGCTAGGCAAGGACTTCTACTCAGGTCTTTTAAGAGTGGAAGATGTTTTGGGTGTCAATATTCATTCACTGACATGTCTGTAGTTGTAAAATAACATTGCCCCTATTCAGCTTAACATTGTCATCACAATCGTTCAGTGCGATTATACCGGTTTGATTAGATCTCGTGGCCACGTCACGTTGTATTATTTAAATAAAACAAATTTCTTTTACTTAACAAATTTATTTAAATAAATGTTTGTTGTATGTATATGATCGATTTCTTGTCGCTAAGGATGTAAAGAAAGATTTATTAAAAAAACATTGTTTTATTTCTATTTAATAAGGTTTTTTTAAATATTTCTCATGTCAATTTTGATTTAAAAATTTTTGCTGAATACATAATAATTGGTACATAAAATTAATTTATTATAAAAAATAAATGCGTCCAGTTTAATTGTTTAGGAAAGGGCTTCAAGAAGCTTTAAAAATAATATGTAAATGACATGTTTGAAACTGATATTGAAAGAGTATTTATTAATTGTTTAAAATATAAATTAATAACAGATTAAGTAATACTATGTTTAGGCGGGAAAATTATGTAAGATACATTTTTCCCGCCTTAACTGATGTTGCTAACTTTGAATCATAATTTTCATGTAATTGATAGTGTATTTTACCTGTGTTAACATTTAAGTAATCTCAATATTGAAATAAATATATATACGAAATAATATTGGACGAATATTGTCCATTTTTATTGGAGAGCTAGTGTTTTTATAATTATTAATTAAAGTTAAATCACAACAATGTCTGCTTATATGGCTTTTTATAAGCTAATTTTTGATATAAATTTTATTAATTAAATATAGGTAGGTGGCTTTTTTATCAATACTGTATTTAAAAAGGAATGTTTAAATAAACAATAGTCACATAATATAATGGTAAGATTAATAGACTGTAAAATAATAGAAAATTATATAAAAAAGAATTAATATAAAATGAAATAGATATGTGCCAAAATAATTAAAAAAAAATGTTCATAATTTATAAGTTTTGAATTTATTACCATAGAAACGGTAAAAATAGAATATATCACAATACACGATTAACTTTACGGTTGACATTAAGGAAGATTTTATTGAAACTATTTTCACACTGCATATTATATAGAAATTAAAAAAAAAACATTTTGAGACTTTTCATATAATACAATAATACATTGTTCATTTCAATTTCAGAATAACACGACGAGTATCTATCTAATGATTCTAACATTTTTTAAACTTGAAACTACGGCACATTTTACTGAATTTTGCTGAGATAAATCCAAAATTTGTCTAGTTATTGCACAAATAAAATAAATTCGTATGGCCATTGTTATCTCGAACAATATTAAAACGTACTGTTGGCAATTTTAACGATTTCATAATGCAGTACAGGAGTTTGCGCACACAAATTAAATTATTTTTCCTTATATACAATAAAACATCCACTCTGTGGTATATGTACATTTGTGATACATTATCCTATAATTCAAAGCGGGGAGTAGTCTAATTGGACTGTTAGATGTTTGACGCCTGCCTCTCTGAAGATTCTTGCGGCTTGATCTGTGACATACCGAGGGTCAACTTCCCTAGCGACCTCTAGTTTTATCGCGCCCACGTGTACATCACTACAGAGCGTCCAGAAATGCGGTTCTTGAACCGCATGAACACCGGCTAAGCCTACTACCCTAGTATATAAGTTCGGAAGCGCCCGTTCTAGCGACGCTGGAGTCCGTTGTAACAAAACACCACCAGAGTCCATCACTAGAGGGAACACACTCGCGGCTATTAGCAACGCTATAGCCATTGAGCAAATCGGATCTGCTCTCATCCAGCCGAATAATTGCATTAAAATGGCGGATATTATTACACCGACGGAACCAAGTGTATCGGCGAGCACGTGGAGGAAAACTCCTCGCATGATGGCGGAACCCGCGCCGGTGGGAGCTTCAATGTCATCGTGCGAGTGGCCATGGTCGTGGTTGTGCGAGTGGCCGTGGCCACCGTGGGAATGGCCGTGGCCGCCGTGACCATGTCCATGGCCGTGGTGGAAGGCGTATATACCGACGAGGTTGACTAGGAACCCAAGTATAGAGACGACGAGCAGTCTTTCATGCTTTACCTGAAAAGTAAATAGAATGTTATTATGTTAACTGTCCTCATTCATTTTAAGCGCTGAGTTTCCATCCAGATCCAGCTAGCACCGCTGATATTTGAACTACTAAAATTTTGCTTAAATTTATTTTACATTCAGATTTTTTTGATAAAGACATTAATTTTTATATGTTTACTTAATTTTCGCCATTAGGGCGAAAAACGATTTTTAGAATAATTTATCAACCTTAAATTTAACGCAGTTTTAATGAAGACATTTCATATTGACAAAAAATATCTTTGAGAGATTATTTTCTCTGAACATTTACATAGCAGTTCTTTGCATGGAGTAACTTTCTTAAGCCAATAAGCTCAATTTGTTTTATATATGAATTATTTTCCTAACAAGAATTAATAATTTTTATATTAGCCGTTTTATCTGCCCTAAAGACGAAAAAGAATAATACTCCGAGATTAAAATAAAAGAATAAAGTATTTGTCATAAACCCATGTTGAATAGAAAATATATGGTCACCATAGTAGAAATACTAGGTCATCGTTAACAATATTTCATTAAAAAATAAAGAAATTATTTTATCTATTATTATACAATATATTTTACAAAGGCGCACTGTACTGATGTATTTCTAAAAAAATGCTCAACATCTACGCAACAAATACGATCGGAAAATACGTGCTCGATCGACGATTGTGACAGTTGAGTAACATTTCAACATTTCGTTAGTGTAGAAAGTTTTCTTGAGATTGCAGTACTTCATTTACTTTTTGATTAAGATTTTCGAGATATTATTTTAATTACGTGACTTTGTGCAAGAGTTAATGAGGACGCAATGTATTGTTTATAGTTTCATATAAACAATTTATATTTACATTAAGCAATATAATTTTATTCCAAACGGTTTTAACTAAGTTTATGATTCTACTCTTTTTCCTTAGTTAGGCCAGTTGCTAGCCAAATACAATTTTCGTGCGAAACCATATGTGCCATTCCTCATTAACCCTATAAGTTCCGTTAAAATAGACTACCACAACTACTCAACAGACCCTTATCTTGTTAAGAATATTGAATACCAACACTTGACAAACATTGCAAATAATTCTTCCAATTCAAAACATCATTTTCGGGTATAAGATAGCGGTAAATCATATTCTTAGGGTGCAAAATTTCTAAAACATGTATTATGAAAATTGTTTTGATAATTTCACTGTATTTATCGCCCTCTAAACCCATGCAGCTTGCGGTGGGCATGATTGGCACCATAATTTGATATAGCCTTTCTCAAAAATAAGCTTTTCCAATAGGACTGTATGATTTTGAGATAGGTGCCTTTAAACATTAACTTTTTAATTTTATATAATATCAAGTTTTTAACTAAAGTTTAGTTTACATTAATGTAGATTTTGGTAACCATCTAAGTTATTATCTATCTCTTAGAGACAAGGTACCACATGTCTTCTTTTGTACTCTTGACAATGTGTATAGAAAATTTTAGGATCAGTTATACAGTTGAGGCATGAAAACGTCACAATCAAGCAAACTCACATTTACATATATAGTATTATTTAAGATTTGCATGTAAGATAAATATGGGTTATTTAATCTATACTATCACATTACAACGCTAAAAGCATGTATGTATGTGTGCATTTTTAGCTAATACAACATAATATATTGATGTATATTACATATAAAATGACTATAGAGAGAACATCTTGAAGATAACCTGCCTAACAGCTGTTGGTAAACCTAGTGAATTCATTGATTAATTACGATAATGAATAACTTTTCATAAAATTTACACCTAAATCAGACTTGATAAGCCATTAATAAATAAATTGAATAATAGTTATTATAAAATTAATAAGATATGCCATGTAGAATATATAAAAAATCATTGATGTCTTAGTTTGTTTCCTTATCTGTACGAAGGTTACTTTGATATATTTAAAGTTCAAGGAGTAGTTTTTAGACACTCAGAAAAGATGAGAGGTCAAAAGAAATCTTTAACTAACACCTATTTGCATAATCAAAAAAATTTAAATTTGTGTCAATCATATATTTGTTAATTTTTTATTTCTCTTTTTTTTTTTTTTTTTTAATAGAATTATTTATTTTTCTTTAGTTAAATATGAAGTATGGGGAGGAAGTGTTATCAAGCCAATTTATTATTAATTATGTTATGAAGACAGTAATCTCTTTTATCAATAACACAGATAATGTTTACAATCAATGAAAAATGAGACATATATTTGTTAACTCTAGTCAATATTTATAATAAAAAAAATGTCATTACCTCAGGTGGCTCAATAGCTCTTTCCACTGCCTCCTTCATGATAAAAAATGAAATAAATAGTAGAAATAGTCCATTTACAAAACCAGCTAGCACCTCGGCTCTTGCATAGCCATAGGAGTAACGTTCGTTTGCTCTCCATTTTGATACTAATGAAGCTGCCAATCCAGCTACCAAGCCCGTACAATCAAAGAACATATGGAATGCATCGGAAATTAGACCTACAAAAAATTATAACATTACCTTAATGATCTTATTATATGGAACAATTTGTAATCGAAAATTCAAAAATACTTACCTAAACTATTTGTCCAAACGCCATAGAACAACTCCACAAAGGCAAAGGACAAGTTTAACAGGAGGAAAAGAAATAGATTCTTGGAATTTTTGTCCGAAAATATCAATCTCAGCCAGTTTTGAAACTTTTCACGAATTCCCGAAGCGGCACCCCGTGACTGTCGGGTGTCCTTTTGTATAAGAGGTAACATTATATTTATATTGTTTAACACTTATCTCACGTCATTTCAATCCTTTAATTTCACAAAAAACACGCTTTACACAAGTATCACTGCATACGTGTACTCAATAGCGGTTTATAACCTTACTAGAAGATATAAAATATATTATACTATAGAAAAGATTTTAATAATGAATAAGAAAATCACTTGAAATTTGCATTATTTATATAAAACAGACATTTTCAGTAATGTTGTTACAAAAAACTAAATTTACTGAGTCGTACAAGAACTTAATATTTGCTGTCGACGCTGTCGTCAATCAGCAGTCTGTCAATGACATAGATTTGATACTTTCAAGTCTTGTCTATGCTCATTACGCTGTCGTAGATAACAAAATAAGAAATTTGGTCATGTATAATATTTTATAACTATTCATATTCACTATTATTCTATAGGCTTTTAACTAGAGATAGTTTATGTTCATTCAATTTGACGTTAAAAATCTAGCCATATACAACTTATAACATATTTTAGTCTCGTCTATCAGACTCGGTCGCAAGCTAGTTACTAGGCAACGAAGTCAAAATAAGTGGTTGGCATTTTGGGTGCCAAAATTTTTGAGCTTATAACGTATTTATAGCTATAAAATATCATTGAATACCGAAGTACCAAGGTAACCAGAAGGTAACCATAAGATTTTACCTTAATCTATATTAGGTAGGTATATAGTTAGGTATTAAAAGGTACTAAGTTAAAAATACATTAGATTAATTATTTACCTTGGATAAATGTAATAGAAATATGAACTTAATTTAAAAATAACTTTACTTTTTTATTTTATATTTGAATATTTAAATAATATACATTTAAACATTCAAGTAATTTAATATTTTAAATTAATATACTCGTTATTAGGGGTTGATTTTCTTTTATTATTTTTTTTATAACTTAAATTATTAAATAGTAGTCTACTACATTTGTCACTAAAATTCAAAGTAATAATAATAATATCACAAAAATAACACTAAACGTATTGTCATTAGTCAAAATATTGACTCGATCTAAGTGGGCCAATCACTGAGATTTATTATTAGAGGAATTTGTAAACGAAACACTGTTTTCGATGATTCATAAGCTTTCAAACAGACACTCATTTCCGGAAAAGATAATTCCTTTGTCTATGGAAGAAACATTCATTTTCTTTATGGTAACTAAAATAAAAAATTGGTGTTTTTTTAATTTTCCTGATAAAATGTTTTATTTGCAATTTTTGTTTTACTTATTTTTAGACTAACGAATGTATGTTTTTTTGAGCCTCGTTAATTATTTGTTTTTAATTTTTAATTTTTTCCCTCCAAAATTTTGAAATAATTCTACCGGAAATTCGTCTATAGATGCGTTTGTTTCCGAAAAGTGAACGTTTCACGAGTCAACAGCAACGTCTTTCGAGAAGTTCTAGGCGCTGTTTGCGACATTTTTCTTTCTTTTATCCGTCATCCAATGTTTAATGTGATGAAATAACACGTTGATTAGTGTGTATTTTCGATATTAGTGTTCATAGTCGTAATAAATTAACCGCTAGATTACGATATAAGCTAATATGGGCGACGAAAGCCACCCGAAAACTCTCTACGTCGGTAATTTAGACGCGAGTGTGACAGAAGATTTCCTATGCGCGTTGTTCGGACAAATAGGCGAAGTTAAAGGCTGCAAAATAATTCGTGAGCCAGGCAATGATCCATACGCTTTCCTCGAGTTTACAAATCACACGGCGGCGGCTACGGCCCTGGCCGCCATGAACAAACGAGTATTTCTCGACAAGGAAATGAAGGTTAATTGGGCTACGAGTCCTGGTAATCAACCTAAGACGGATACGAGCAACCATCACCACATATTCGTAGGTGATCTATCACCCGAAATCGAAACTCACATATTACGCGAAGCTTTCGCACCATTTGGTGAGATTTCGAACTGTCGAATAGTACGTGACCCACAAACGCTCAAATCTAAGGGGTACGCCTTCGTTTCGTTCGTAAAGAAAGCTGACGCCGAAGCGGCAATCCAGGCTATGAACGGTCAATGGCTGGGATCGCGATCTATACGTACCAATTGGTCCACACGTAAACCACCGACTAAAGGTCCCAACGAAGGAGCGCCGAGTAGCAAGCGAGCTAAACAACCTACATTCGATGAGGTCTACAACCAGAGCTCACCGACGAACACGACTGTTTACTGCGGAGGTTTCACTAGCAATGTAATTACTGAAGAGTTAATGCAGAGCACATTTTCACAGTTTGGTCAGATACAGGACATAAGAGTGTTCAGGGATAAAGGATACGCTTTTATTAGGTTCACAACTAAAGAAGCAGCGGCTCACGCTATAGAAGCAACACACAATACAGAAATTAGTGGTCATACAGTAAAATGTTTCTGGGGTAAAGAGAATGGAGGGACAGAGAACCAGGTCAGTTCATAGCTTAGTAGCCAGAAACAGGAATATTGCTATTCAGTATGTATGTATTTAATGTTTCCCATGAATTCCAGAGTACGAACAACCCACCAGCTGCCCCAGCGCCAATGGGAGCACAAACGCAGTACCCCTATGCATACCAACAAGGAATGGGATATTGGTACGCACAGGTAAATATCAAAACAGAATAACATAAATGTTTCTAATCCATTAACATACCAATAAGAATTATCATAAACTCATTTCAACAAAGTAGTGAAACTTGAAAAGGTAAATAAAAAAGTTTTTTTTTATTTTCTTTCTGATTGGTACATTAAAATGAGGTTTTAGTATTTATTATATGTAAAAAAATTTCTTTCTCAAGTATAATGTCCTAAATGGCAGACATCCAAAACATCTGTCTTGAATAAATCTAAATTATTCGTTAATTAGACAATTACATTTGGCAGATAGCTAATTAACAAAAATTCATAAACTTAACAAAGCAATTTGGTTGTCTGTTTGTATATTTTTGTTTGTTTATAAACTACAGACGCTCTGCCTACAATGTAATAGATGGAACTAAAATAAGATTAACTTATTGGTCATCTAAAGAACATTACACAAGACAGTTATATATTTTGTCACCTTAATTAGTTATTTTACAGTTCTGTATCCAACTATTATTAGGCCTCTGCTGTCTGTCTGTTAGTAGGCTGTAATTCATGAACCATAATAGATAGAGTTGAAGTTTTTACAGAATGTTTATTTCTATTACTGTTATATCAACGAATAATGAAAACCAGTCAAGCATGAGCTTGACTCTCCTGAAAGGGTTGTGATATATTGCATATTATTACAGCACCTAACTTGTTTCTTTTTATATAAGTTTTTAAAAAGCAAATACATGTTATATATTCGTTTTTATTGTCTTAAAAATCTAAGTCGTTATCTGTGTCTTTGTTTATTGTAAATTTTAATATTTTCTTTGTGACCATTGATTACAACAAATCAGATTAAATCTAAGGAAAAAAATATGAAATAATTTAAAATTAATTTACAATTTACATTATTAATACACAAAGCAATTTGTTAATTCATTCATCCGTAAAGTACAATGTAATATTTATTTCAACGAAACTTTAAGAATGTTTTTTTGGTTAACTAAATCTTTTTTTCAATTTGTGCATTATAGCAGTTGTTTTTTCTACTATCAACTAAATATGCAAAATAAAAAAAAAATAAAATAAAAAATGGTATACCCATGAGATTTTGTCATACAGAATTGCAATATATATGTTTTGTAACCATTAATGATTGCACCGTAGCCTCTAAAAGTTTCTACCCTATACTGTTCTAGTTATATTGGTAGCATAGTGTAATTTGCACTACTTGTTATCACTTATCAGTTGGTAAAACATAATGAGTTTTTATTACTAACTGAAATGGTGAAACCATTTTTGAGTGATTATTGGATAAAAACTGTACTAGGTTTCTTCGAGGTTGACACGTAATAGATTAGTGTTGTATGAGCATGTTATGATGAGGAATGTGTACCATGTGATGAGAAATGCATAACTATGCATTTTGAGGGATATGTTAGTTGAGATAGACAAAAGAGATGGATGTATTGTGTATAATATAAGTAAGGACGGAGTGACTAATGAGATAATGGCTATTAGGTAAGAATGGAAGAGGAGATGTTTTATATAATTATAAATGTTGTGCCGACCCTATCAACTGGAAATGGCAGGGAAATGATGATTAGGTAACTTTTTAAAGTGAGAATTACACTTGTAAGTTTTACTCTCGTGATTGATATAAAACAAGTCGGTAACCTGTTAACCGTTACCCAGGTAACCGTACGAATGTTTTGTGTGACAAAAAGGTCCTGATAGTGAATTCTATCATATGTAAAGCAATGATAAACTACTTATTTACATCTTTATGAAAGTCTGAGAGCAAAATTTACGAATGTAATTCCCAATTACACAACTGTCACAAAACATGGTCCATACCATGTTTTGTGACAGTTTTTTTTAATTCATCTATTTAATGTAGATATTTTCCTTATTCCACTAAAAGCTTCTAAATGCTTCAATATCTATTGACATTACTTTTAATAATAGGAAGTTTTTTTGAAATTGATAAAATGATATGTTTATTTAAAATATAAAAATAATCAAATTCTAATCTACTGAACAAAATGTGCATATCTCATAAATTATATTAATAATAATTTCGATAAAACAGTTAAAAAAATAATAAACAATTTTTTAAATTAAAATTTCTATTATTAGCAAATATATATTGACAGTAGAGTCATTAATTAAAATTTCTTTACACGTCATAATGCTAATTGTTTCAATTAATGCTTTATTGCTGACACCTGTTCCAATACCCAATAGTGTACTTGGATGTTATGATAAAATTAACTGTATATTTGACATAGTAAATAAAGTAGTAAAATAAAATAAAATTTGGTGAAAACTTTTTTATGCGCGTTAAGCGATTTTTGGTAGGAGAAAGTTGTGTTCGAGTCACCGTTACGCTAATTTTAAGGTGGCAAACTTCTACGATTAAGGATTTTAATATTATTTATTTAACTGTTATTTGATAGTTTGAACTTTTCAGCTGACGGTCAATATAATACAAGACGCGTGTCATTTTATTTTCATTGTTACAATTTATTGTTTCAGTCCATATCTGTGACTTTGTCTATGAGATTCGATTGGCCAATTATAAATTAAATTTGTTACAAAAATTATATATATAAATAAAAATTATAGTTAGTATTATAATAGTTTATACAAATTATATGATTACAAAAAAAGTGAAATAGTAACTATAATTGCAGGAAAAATGTTATTTTTTTCGTATTTGAAATAATAATAAAAAAGTATTTGTATTTATAATAGCAGTTATTTTTAATTTTAAACTATTTTATATTTTAATTTTTATTGGTATAATAAATAGCTTTCCTGCTAGAAATTAAACACATTTTTTTACAAAATACCAAGTACATGGTAAATTTTATCCATAACTCTGACTTCTTATCAGGAAAAGCGTTTTTATTGTGTCAGTAGTTTTTGTTATCTTCTACATACATATAAAATGTAATAATATTTTTATATTATTAAAAAAAAACTGAAATTCTTACTAAATTATCCTATATTTCTTAGCTATATCTATACATATAATACACTTAAATTTGAAAAAAAATCCGTGCAAGTAATTTTTTTCGGAATTTTTTATTTCAAGAAGCATAATGCATAATTATACATTACAATTTTTAAGCGATATTATAGCGATTATATGCATATAGATAATTGAAAAAATATAGTAAAATAAAAAGTTTTTATCAAAATGTCATATTTACTAACCAAACCTTTGCGAACTATGGCGTCTTAAAATAAGATTTTAACAAAATACCGACCAATAAATAAAATAAAAACAGTTGTAATACAAAAAATGAAGTTGAAACATTATCAAAGTTAAGAAAAAAATATGGCGTTAACATTTTATACCCAATTGCTAGTATGACTTCGCATTTTATCTTAATAATTAGGTCAGTCACACAAGGTCACGTACGTCTTCACTCGAAGTAGTTCATTGCACCATTTCAGACTAAATCGCGAAGATTTTATCACTATCAGCGAAATTATTGAAAATACGTCATCAAAGTATTAAAAAAAACTAATTCGTTTTTTTTTTTAATATGATTTAACTAAATCACGACATGAGAAGTTGTAATAGTGAGAGAATGCTTTGTATGTATGTATATTGCTTATTGTAAAAGATGATTAAATATTAAAATTGAAAAAAGTCACAATTACGAATCATCGATAAACGGTGTTAAATTATATCAGTATTGTAAATAAATTGTTGCTAGAACAAATAATGAGGATGAGCAATATTTAAAATGAATACCTAAATATAGATCGATTCAAAAACTATTTTTGTAAATATATATACTATTTAAAATATAAGGTCATAAAGAAAAGGAAATTAAAAAGATAATAGCTAAAAAAAGTTACAACAATGTATATATTATCATCTGTACTAAATACTAAAGAGAGAGCGAATTTTGAAACTCCCGAGGTTACTTCGCACATACAATAAGTTATAATTTTGAACACTACTATTTAAAAAAATATGGCATCATTTCAAAGGTATTCTAGATGGTCATATTTTATGTATGTTAACCTATTATTTAAAGCAAAATCTACAAAAACTAGTAACTACACATTGTTTAGAGATGATGTTTACTTTTTGCTCGAGCTCTTGAAATTCATTAGGGTATGATTCAGCGGATATCTCGAATACGATACTGAAGCGTCTCCCACGACATCCACTCCACAATAGCCATTTTCAGCCATCGAGTTGTATCATATTCCCGTCGCACTCGAAGGAATGTGAACAATCTGTTGCTTTGGGATTTCTTATTTCTTAAACGCTGTAAGAATAAATTTTTATTAGTAAACAATGTTTTCATTGTTTTCACGTTCAGCGCTGACGTAAGCTAAGGTCACTGCCTCATAAAACGATTTAAAATATAACGATAAACTTTTACTAGATTGGGATTACGATTTAGCGATCTTTGTACACACCGCGTGTTCTGGGTTTTAGGACATGTATTTAAATTGATTTATTTCATTACTTAAAAATTACAGTCAATGGTGCCAAAAAGTTGTCGATTAATTTATACATCATTTCGAATGTGTTTATTTATCAAACAATAGTTTTTTGTAGACGGGTTTTAGGTTATTGTTACAAGGTTTTGCTCGTGGATTTGTCCGCGTCAAGTTTGATTTTTTTATACAAATTTAAATTCCCCGTTTCATTTCCTTAGAGGATGAATTTTGGAAAATCCTTTCTAAGCGGGATGCCTACGCTCTGATAACTATTTGGGTGCCATATTTCAGCGTAATCTGTTTATTGGTTTGAGATGTATGTGGATAGATCGGCCGGTCAGTTACGGTTGCCTTTTATAAAGATTATTGTTTTTTTTAAAAAAAAAAAACGTCAGGTTTCACATTTCAAGATATTTTATTTTGTTTGACATCCTTGAAGAAGTTCTTGAACACTTGCACCATTGTATAATGTGGTAATTCTTTGACATGGTGTCAAATATTTTGTAATTTTTATACGTCATAGTAGTGAATAACGTAATATAAAGTTCAGTATGTCTTTTATGTATTATTTCGCGAGAATTAAGCTTATAAAATTTACTATTCGATTTTCATAAAAATTTACATAAGTTTGTCATTGCTGTCAATTATAAAGGCACTAATAGTAAACACCTGAGATAATTTACTGTAAGTGCCTTTATATTTGACAAACAAGCAAAACAATGTAACAGCATTCTAGGTAACTCACTTACACGAATACTAGATAGAGTTCATTCATAAAATACGTTTGTAAGCAATACGCCTCCGTAGCGTGACAATATGTGACGATTCATTTAATTTTCATTGCGGAAAATATTTCGTAGTGTCGAAGTGAGTAATTCAGAAAGGGTGTATCTATATAGATGAATTTAGATTGAATTAAACGATGAAAATTATTTCATACTAATTATTACTTAAATAATACAAACATTTCTTACATTTATAAATAAAAAAATATTATTTACTAGTTTACATTTGATATTAAAACAAGTAATAATATCTAATACGGAAACGTCATGTCATAACACGCAAAACAGAGGGAAATTAGATTCAGTGTGCTGAATTACGAGGATGGCTTAACGAAATACCGAAGCAAATACGTCAACGTGTTGTGTGGTTTAACCCTTAATTTGAGTCCGTTATGATTTGGTTTCCTAGCGGTCGCTTTAAGTCTTCAGATGATCACTCAAAGTTTTATTATGAAAATAGTATAGAATAGTAGAATGGTACGGATTCTTAGAAAGCGTATATTAACGTCATAATACAAACAGTTTTATAGACGGACTTGACGGACCGCAATCCTAGGGAACCAAAGCATTACTAACACTTCCTAGCAGTTTGGACGTATTTGGACGTATTATTGCGATATAAGTGACGTCTACTTCGAAGCACTCCTTGACGGCATGGAACCGTAACGAATGATGTTTTAAAATTATTTGAATTTAGTATTTTTTCTTATTTTACTCATTTCAAAAAGGAAAAAAAGATTTTTCGTTATATTTTATATGTACATATGTATATGTTTCCCGAGTTTTATTTTAGATAATGAATCTATTTTATATTTAATAATTTCTCACCTTTGATGATAATGTTGAAAAACATTTCGAGCCTTTTTGTGTTTGAATTCTATTCCATCGTTTCAGTAGAATTACTACATTTATTTTAAATCAAATCTTCATCTTCATGTTGTTCCCACTTCATGTGTGGTCGGCACAACATGTTCTTCTCTTCCATTCCTTCCTATCAGCCGTCATCTCAACACTCACTCCATTCTTACTCATATCCCCTTATACGTAATCCATCCACCTTTTCTTAGGTCGACCTCGAACAACGTAATTCTCCACAGTCATATCTAACACTTGTCACATGGCATTCCTCGTAACATAACATTTAAATCAAATAAAATGTAAAATTAGTTTCACGCTTCACACACGAATAAATCACTGCTTTATATAATTACAAATGTTGTAGGTATATGAAGTAACGTACATGACCCTATTTTCTAATGAGTTTCTTTAGACATGGTTAAATTTTTGCATAATTCGCGCTTTCGTGTATATTGTTTTGTAAATTTGACACAGTCTTAATGTAATGTAAAATTGAGATGTCTACAAATCCAAAAATCAAAATAGGTATATTTTAATAATCTTTTTGGGTAACTTCATTTAAAGGAAATACTTAAAAACAACATCCCAGTCTCTTTAGATCGAATGAAGAAACTACCATATCGCAAGTTTATTAAAATTTTAGCATTTTTGTGAAAACGTCTTGCACTTGACTTCGTCTGTTTACTTACGCTTTCATGTCACAGATATTATTTTTTTTCAAAATCAATGATTGTGAATCACAGAATACAGTGAAACTAAGATTAGACTTATAGCAGCTAAGCTAACTCTAGAGACACTTTGGATTTGGTCACTTTAATACTAAGCGTGTGTATCAAGAATTTCGACATTACGAGTGTGCCGCTCCATAACTTAACAGAGGGCGCGAGTTCAGTACTCATTGTGCGGCAAATTTTGGTATTATTATTATTATATATATTATTTCAAATTAGATTTGCATTAGACTTACGAAAATATATATTTTTTAATTTATGAACTATACGTGATATATAAATACATACATAAATTATGCTACAATTAGTCAAAATGGATACTCCCGTTATATCTTATAACCTTGTTTAAAGTTTCCTTATTAAAGTGTATACAAGTATTAAAAATATACGTTGCGTGCAAAAAACACGCGTGCAAAGTCTTAAATAACTGCCGTCTCGTCTTCAGTGTTATAAGTTGTAAACAATGAGAATTCCTGTAGTAAGAGTTTTTATCGGCTAAGAATGTTTTTATGGTCATTAAAAACATATAATAATTTCTCACGAGTATCCAATTTTTTATGAAAGAACTTAAGAAAAATCGGCATAAATAAAAAAAGTTTTTGAATTACAGTTTGTTTATGGGTGAAGATACAGCGATAGTTTAAGGTTAGATTACACTTATAAATTTTGCTCTCAGACTTTCGTAAAGATTTACATAAGGTATTTATCATTGCCTTACACCTGAAAGAATTTACTGTTAGTGCCTTATTTTTGACATTCACAGCTTTCGTAACTGCTTACGACGTATCTGTTACCAGCTTACAGAGTTTTTTTTCTATACATCTTTCGAGGGTAAAAATTTCAAATGTAATTCTCGCCTATATAGACGAATTTTTAGTATTAAATACGTTATCAGACAACGCTAAGATTTAAATTTATGGCCAGTTAAAATGTAAATATATGTCAATAGAAATATGAAACATCTCAAAATCCTTTCCTATTTTAAGTAGTCTACGAATGTTCGTAATATTTAATCGAAATTTAAAATTCAATACTGTTAGGAACTGAGATAATAAAATAAAGGTTTAGACGCAAGATCTTAGTATCTTACACGTATTTTATTTAATCGTTCTCGTTTCCAGGGTTACCCCGCGCTACAAGGATACATGGCGCCCGGCTACTACCAGCAGTACGCCGCCACCTACAGCACCCCGCAAGCTGCAGCAGCTGGTAAATAGATCATTATCTATGTATTTATCTATTTATTTATACAGGGATATCAACTAGGCATGTGTTGGACATTTTACTAGCGTTACCATAATCGATATTTAAAAGTAAAAAACTAAATTATTATTTTTTTAATTATTCTTCATAAATAATGCCAATACCGTAAGAGCGTACAAAATCTAACGTCTCAATAAAAAATTATTTAAAAAAATACTTTTAAAATCAATTCTCCTAACGCTGATAAAATGTCCAACACATTTCCAGATGTCGTCCTGTATCTATCTGCCTATATCGATATATCGATACCTTAATTAGGAAATTAACTGACTCCATATATAAATATCGCTGCTTTTCAAGAATATCGATGGAACTAAAAATGATGAATTTTAGGGAATGGGGTTTTTAAATTTCTTTATTAATGTGTTGGTGCATAGTGCAAAATTTAAACGATCCCCTGATGTTATAACTTTATTGATTTAAAGAAAATTCGTTATCGCAACTCTTTTCATGATAAAACATTAAATATTTATGGTCTACTTAGTTCAATGTTTAGAATTTTGAATTACTACGATATTCTTGCAAACCAAAATATATACCAAAACCAAAATATATACCAAATATATACATACATATACAGTAATTTTATATGGCACGCTAAAAATATATTTCTTATAATTTTATAAAGGATAAAGGTTAATTTGAGTAATTTGATCTTCTATTCAATTATTGTGGAAATAATCTACAACGTAATTAAATCTTTGTTTTTATTAAAAACATTATTTTATAAATGTCTCATTTAATGACTCCTGTAAATTTGCTATTATGGAATTGGTTAGTTTGTGAATCAGAGCTGTATCTTATCACTGCATTTTTTTTAAACATTACTAAGTGTCATATACATATCTATCATTATTGGTATTCGCGTTATTGCGAATATATGGCAAAAATGTAATTTTGAGGATATTTCGGTATTCTGTAAACCCCCGACACCTTGTGACGTTGCCTCACATTAGTATGACAGGGATGCATAAACATATTTCGTCACTATAACTAGTACAATACAATGCGTCGCTCACGTAAACGTATTCTTTAGAGGACTTGTTTTTGAAATACTTTTTGCACGAATAGGAAACGAAAAAAAAAAAATGAAATGGTATTTAAAAATGAGAGGAAAAATCTTTTATTTATATATTTTTTTATAACAGTTGAATGAGTATTTAATGTATCTTTTTTTTAATATAATTGAAACCCTAATCAAGTTAACATTTTTGTTTCAAAATGACAAAAGTCCTTGATAATTTCTAACATCCTTTCAAAAGTTCCATTATCATTAATTTTATCATCTGTTATCTCATTTGCTTATCAAAACGCTAATGCAGCTAATGATATTTCCTATAACTCTAAATATAACGAAATTGCGAAATTTGTATTTTTATAAAAAATAATATTTGCTAATCATCACATGAAATCATTGTGACTTGTACAAAATTAATTAAGGATACTCGTAAAGCATGCGTCGTAAAATCAAAATCAAACATGTTATCTTGGAGATTAAAATCTTGCTTCTATCTTTGAAGGTCAAGGAAAAGCTATAATAAGAAAAAAAAAGTAATTTACTTATGCACACCTAATGTTACGGCAAATAACCAAAATATAGATCTTTGTGTATCTTTTATCGGTCAATGAAATAATATAGTATTGTATAAACTTCTAGCTGCCCCTCGTTGTTTCGTTTCGCTCCCATGACTCGCAGCGTGATATAATATAGCCTATAACCTGCGTCAATAACTAAAAAATAATTTTTCAATCGGATATGTAGAAGGCATACTAACTTACAAATAAAATTTACTTCTAATATTAATATAAATACGATGTTATAGATTTTAAGATGTAGAAGGAGGAGATTGGGGTATTAGGGCCGTAATTTGAATACATTTTTGTTTATGTACAATGAACCGAAATTAATTATGTTTGGCGAAGTAATAGCTTAAATGTAGGCTAAACTTTATACTACATAGTAAAATTTTCATGTAATAGATCAGTAATCATTAGTTTTTTTTTTATATGTAAAGTACAAAAACACTATGTGTACAACGTCTTATATATTAACAATATATAAAATTTATCTCGCAGCTGCGAAATCCATTTCCTTAACAGGAGAGGAGGTATGACTTGTAAAGGTAAAAATTTTGTATATTGATAATTATATGTATTTGCAAAGTGTTTTAAACGGTTTAAATATATATAAAGTAACTGATCAATACTTGAAAGTTCAAAATTGATTTTTACCTCAATTAGTTAATATTATTCCAAGGCGAGAATGATACTCCTGAGTTTTCCTCTTAAGCTTTCATAAAAATTTACATAAGTTATTTGTCATTGCTTTACACCTGAAAGAATTTATTGTTTGTGTCTTTTTTTCACATTCCCAGATTTCTTAATGTTATCTAAGTGATTCTTACTAGAAGTTGTTTTATATCTATTACGAGAATAAAACTTACAAGTGTGGTTCTTGCCATAGGTTAGGTTTCGTATGACTGTTAAAATTATTAAAATCGTTTTCTCTATTGTCACAATTATGATATCCAATGCTTGACATTTAACCTGCGAATTAAATTTTGTACTATTTGGCTATGTGTTAGGTGCTGGGGATTATCGAATTGTTCTTAGCCAAATTATATCAAATTTTTTATTAATGTTAGTGGAATGGAAAATCCATTGGTCGTCGTCGGTGACGCTACAAATACACAGGAAAAGCTAGATTCGCGGCTTTGCAGCGTTATATGGATGTTGATAAGCAACAATGTGTCGACCCACTAAGAATCACATTCGAATATATTGATGTATTCTGATAATGCGTTATGTATTATATAACATTATTCAAGAAAATTTCAAGTCTCAATTTAATGTTTTTACTTTCAAGTGTGTTCCATATTTTGCAGTTTATACAATAATACCATATATATTTTTGAAAATTATTATTAGATAAGTCTTTTTATGATACCAATCTCCTTTGAATTCATTATACCTTTATCAAAAAGAATAGGATAGATAGATATATACTTCTTCAAACTAATTTATTAACATTAGGTTTGACATGTTTAGACGCCATTTTCTCAAAACGGTGTCCGTGTGGATTGACATAGTATCGCTTATCAGTGACCATATATGTAGGAGATGACAAAAACCACTGACACGATAAAAACGCTTCCCTGATAAGATGTCAAAGTTATGGGTCAAATTTACCATATTGGCTTGACATAGTTTTGCTTATCAGCGTCCGTAACAAAAATGTCTTATGTAAAAAAAATAAAAGGTTATTGTGCTTAACGAAGTTTTTGTTCCAGCGGGCTACCGCATGAGCATGCCGGGCGGCGGCGCGGCGGGCGGCTCGTGGGGCGGCGCGCCGCAGCCGCTCATGTACGCGTCCGTGCCCTCCGCGCAGTACCCCTCCCAGTAGCGCCCGCCGCGCCCGCCGCGCCCGCCGGCTACTCGCTCCGCTAGTGATGCGACTCGGACGGCTCGCTGACGATGTACGACTCGACTCTAACCGTTCTCGACTCGGGTGTTTGTGATTTGTGATATTCGATTCGATTGTCGTTTCGGTCGGATTGGGATTTGTGATGTTGTTCGAGTTGAACGATGGTCGATTCGAATCGGTTTTCGTCTTGAGTTTTGTGTTATTCGATTTGTACTTCAGTTTTTTTACTTAGCTTGAAATTTTTTAGTATTACTCAGTTTCAGTAAATTTTTTATCTGTGGTTTATGGTACTAGCGATTAATTTTTTGATAATTTATATGGAGATTATTTCAAAGTTCTACCTCTAGTAAGCTAAATCACAGATAGGTAGTTTTATGAAAACTTCCATTTATCAATAGACATAATTATTATAGACTTCTGCACTTAAAAAAATATTGGATTTAGTGATTGTGAAATCAAATTATCTTATAATTTAAACCGTTAACTCGAATGACAACTCGATTACAAATCGACTCGATTTATCTCGAGTACGTGTTTTCCAAAATCGTACGAGTCGCTCGATTGTAAAACGAATCGAGTCGCATCACTAGGCTACTCACTGGACCGAAGATCAAGATATGCCGCTACCGGTGCACATTATGTAATAATAGATATACCGTCGATGCATGATCGATTTCTGCTCAAGATTATGTCGTGTTAGGATATTTTGGGTTGTAAAGCTTGCTACACACGCGGCGACTTTGATCGATGGCGACTTGAAAATATTGTGTCTATATAATATAGTAACGATTAGTATTCATTTGTTTTAAACATGTGTCCATTAATTAAATATTCGCCTGCGCTTTGTCATGAGAAAGGCAACGAGCAATTTAAAAAACAGCTAAGTAAAATAGCTGGCAACCAGCAATTATTCAGATTTACAGCGACATAAAATCGCTGTAAATATTCACACACCGTTTTTTTAGTCTCTAGCGAGTCGCCGTCGACTAAAGTCGCTGCTGTGAGGACACAGCTTGACGCTGTATCGGAATAGCTCAAATGGTTTCCTCCGCGATGGTGCTGAGTTAGCGTTTTTTTATAATCGTAAATACATGACGACGATGGGAACCTTGAAATATAATTTACCGAAGTAATGTTTAAGTTTTGTTTGTATAATTTACTTTATATATTTAATCGCTTAGGATGTGTTTCGTTTGTGTCACCTTTTGTTTTAAATAGCCAGAATTATTGTATTGATAACCTATGTGTATTTTTTTTTCTAAAGAGAATGTACGGTACGAAATTTCTTGGTTCCCTCGTGAAATTAGCGAGCTATTTCGATACAGTATCGACTTCGCTCGTTTGTCGATTGTATCGATATTCCTATTCGGAAGCGTGAATCGATTCGCTCGACAAACGGGTTGATGATCAGTGATAACAGCACAAACCGTGTTAATACTTCAGTTCGTGGGGACGGCTGCTACAGCGTATCCTATCAGCCTTAAATGACTGCCTTTAGACGATTATGGTACAAGAACATGACTTTATACAGCGAATGTTTGTTACTGATAACTGATATGTTATACCGATTGTTATAGATAAGAACGTTTCGTAACCGATAATATTACGTCCAGTACAGTAGCGACGGTAGAGCAGTGTTATTCGTACGTCGGATGGCCGACGCATATCTGGTACAGTTGACTTGGCAGGAATGTCAAAAAAATCTTTATATATACATATATATATATTAACAAAAACATGATAAAAAACGAACTCGTGCTACGGGTGGAAAGTGACGAGTCAGTGAAGCAACCAGAGACAGCGGGCAAGTTCGCCGCCGGTCGCGCCACCAGTCGCGCCGCCAGTCGATAGTCGATCTACATAGATAGGACATAACGAAATAAATTATAAATTAAAAAAAAAAGTTATAATTATATAGGGCGAGTAGTGTCGCGAGTGGCCTCGTGTACATAAGTTGATATTTATTGGAGACTGAGCTGTATCCCGAACACTCCTCGCACGACGCCAGACCTTAAGTTGACGTATTTGTAATTATTAAGTTCGGCACATGTTGTTTTGTTTGACCTGAATTGTTATGATTTATTGTATGGAAACACTGGTGAGTCAATAAAGCAGTGGGTCTGGGACACCGGGTGTTTGATTTGCCGTCGTTTTTATATACATACATATATATATTATACTGTATCGTGTTTATTTCTGGGTCCAAAATTTCGAAACGTCGGCAGTTCTCTTCTGTGATCGAAGTCTGCGTGTACACAAGTCGGCTTAATGAGAAATTATTGTAAATTCTTAACGTCATTTTGTAAAAGGAAGTAATAAATAGTTTTAAGTTTAATAATACTTTTTGATTATTGTTGTATTATTGATGTTGCAATAATTGTGACAATAACCCCATTTTTTTCGATAATTTAAATTGGATAATAAATAAACACGAACTGTAAATAAATTCAACCTTTGATAATTTTTTTCCTGACACGTATATTGACAGTCAATTATATTATCTTTAGAACAGAAGATCAATAGAATTTGCTCAAATATTCTTGATGTCGTTAAAATTTATAATGACTTGTACAAGTAAAAATAAGTTTTCTTACTTTCAGTAAAAACTTATTCGGATCTTGTTTTTGTCTTATTCATACATCCAAACTAGTTCCAGTAGTAACATACTTCAGAACTAAACACACATAATGATTGAAGATATTTTTTTATAAGAAAATATGTCAGAATGAAAACACGTAGATTCGTTTACTTGGGTGACATACTTATTCCTGTTATTTTGACTTGTAAACCTAACTACTAAATCGATTTTGATAATAATTCTATGGGACCAATCTGAAACTATCCCCTATCAAATAGAAAAAAAATCAAAATCGGTTAAGAAATGGAGTTCTGAGATATCAAAGACTATCTTTTAAAGTCAGTTGAAAAGTTTAAATATTTTCATGGCACTAAAAATTCAACGGTTACTAGTAAATTGTATACATGAAGAAAGTTTTTCTAAGATTTATTTATATTTAACTATACGAATGTAGTGGTTAAACAAATTGATTCATTATTTCATTTAATTGGATTAGTTACATAGCTTTAAAGTAAATATAGAGAAAGTTATAATTGACAGTACAAGAAATAAATAGAAATAAAGAATTGTAAATAGAAAATTTCAGACTGAAAGTAATAAGATGGCGCTGTGGCAAGTTGGCAACCATAGCTGCCTTCAACGCCAATGGTCAGCGACGGATTTACCCTATGTGCCGCACTGGGGCATAGTTAACAAATGCCGTCTCTGTTGCCTATATAAATTCAGTAGTACAAAATAGTCTTAAAAATAAAGAAAAGGAAAGTGGAATAGAATACAAAAATTTTAATCTTAAAAAAAAAAACTCACGTTTTGTTGGTCACTGGCCCATAGTGCTATTATAGCAAATTCAGCGCTGCCAATGGTCGCAGATTTGATTCTATTCATTTGATTTTATTCGGTGAGAGTTAGTATCTGCAACTTATAAAGGCAAGTTAGGCTATCCTGGTTGTAGAATATAGGAAGAAATAGAAGACTCGAAGAGGCAACACTTGTTGACTTAGCTTTACTCAACATAAAGTATACTGAGTTTTACCTAAGCATTAACACTTAAAATATCTTTTGCATCGGTATTACAAAATTTTAGTAAATGTATGGGCGCAAAAAGACATTACTTTATCTGTATGAAGGTATGTATATGATGTGAAAAAGGAATAGTGAAGTTTTGGGTTCTTTGTTAGGTACTGGCATTGACTTATGCCGCTTAATGTCGCGAATTCGATCCCCATATCTGTACTTTCACTATAAGAGGTTTTTTTTTACAAATTTTAAAATTAAATATTATTTTATTCACTTAAAAACGTAAATTAAAATAAAGGCGGGATATTTTAATTTTGCATGGTGGAATGTGTTTGTTTAATAATAAATCCTCATGTGATTGTGTCTTCAAAAGGAATGCTAATCAGTATAATTTACTAAAAATATTTTAAAAAAAACTAACTAAAATTCATTCGGTTAATTATTTTCAAATAGAACATTGTGCCCGTGAAGGCTGTTTATGATTCATTAGAGATGAACGTAGCTATCTACTTGGTTATTTTGATACAGTCCATGGTCTTCCATTGCATTCTACAGAAAGTATGATTATCCTTAACCCATTTGTGACATCATATCTAGCTATTTTATAATACTGAGTAGTGTAGAGTTTGGGAGGAATGACGTGAAAATTGCAATGACAGTGATCTAAAAATAAGGTCGTTGGCGTGGCGCGGCCACGACGCGCGCTCCTCAGTCGAGGACCAACCGTCGCGAGTTTTAGACGAACGATCACGAGCAGCAGCCATGGTTTACGAGAGTGACTTCTACACGACGCGCCGGCCCTACCGGCCATCCAGCTACAGCGTGTCGGTGAGTGCGCCGCCTTCTAACTCCTACCGAGCGTGCACCTCGCTCCAATCTCTTCCCGGGAGCCGGACGCCCTCGCACCAAGTCGACCCTCGTCATTTCCAAATCTCTCGCTTAATAGTGTCTTAGTGTAGCGGTCGTTACTTAGTGGCAACGTTAGATATTTATGTCTTCCCATGTGTCGATAGTTAGCGATCGATCTCGCTTGTAAACACTATTGCTTAATAAGTACCTACCGATGTCCAGCCGCATCGAGCTCCGTTTACTAGTGTAGGGTTCGATAGTACGTCGCGGTAGCTATCCGCAAGTGGGTCAGATCGGATCGAGAAACAAAGATCGGAAAGCGGAGCTACCGGGCGCGCCAAATATAGCCACGGCTGGAGCCGGCGCCCGCCCGACTAACGGCGAATTCTCCGCTTGCAGCGGGTGGGTGACTGGGAGCTGGTGCCGTACGTGCCGCGTCCGAGTCTGGTCCCCGACCCCGTGACGGCGTTCGGCCGTCGCGCCCGGCCCGGCGCGCGGGGCTCCATCCTCGAACCCGTCACGAGGCAGAACATTCCGCCGAAACCGGAGGCCAAGCTGGCGCCGCTCGCGCCTTACGTGTCACCGCGTGAGCAAACCCGGGCGCGAGTCCTCTCCGTCGTGGGCCAGCGCGAGCGCGCGTACGCGGCCGACCCGCTGGGCACGCCGCGCGACCACATGGACGTGGTGCTGGCGCAGGCGCACGGCCGGCCGCAGCGGCCTGCTCACCGCCAAGTCTTCTACAGCAACTACGCCACTTATTGAATACGTCGCGGTCGTTTCGTGTGTCGCTTTCGCTAGTCGGGTCGGTCGGGTCGGTGCGAGGGTGCGCGGAGGAGCGGTGCTAAGGGCGCGGTTGTTGCAGACGCCGCGCCACTACGTGGTGGTGGACCGGGACCCGCTGCCGCGGCGCGCGGAGGAGCAGTACTCGTACTCTTACTCGAGCACGTCGGAGCGGTCGGCGGGCAGCGGCCTGCCGCAGCGCAGCTCGTACAGCAACACGGTGGAGCGGCGCACGGGCAGCGGGCCCGGCGGCTACTCGTACTCGAGCGAGCGCTCCAGCAGCCTCGGCGGCCCCGGCGGCTACTCCTACTCGTCGACCACGAGCGGCCGCCTGCCCTACGGCACCACCTACCGCCATTACTCTTACCGCGTGTAGCGCCCCGGCTCCCGACCTCCCGACCTCCTCCTCGCCCCTAACCCTACAACCGTCTCCTTCACCTAATCAGTATTCGCTAACGCAATGTGATCGCACTACTTTACTTTTTGTTACAAGTGGTCGTGAATCTTAATAGCTTTTTATGTTTTAGATTAAATTTTTATTTAAACGAATATGTGATTTAGACTGAATTTTTAATAAAGCTTGCATTTTTATAATTCTATTTCCTTTGATCTTACAAACCCAAAGAATATCGATGATGAGCTCGATATTTTTATTTACTAACAAATCTACGAGTTTAAATCTTGACATAATTAAACGAATGCTATTTTTTATATTCTTTTAGTACTTTATATAAATATGACTTGAATTTTATGACACAACTGACATAAAATCGAGTTTAAACATTTAGAAACCAAAAAGAAATTGTTACTATTTCAATGAAGTTAGTAGATTTTGAAAAAGATTGTGGGATAGATAAAAAGTAAATAGAATAGAAAGTGGATAAACAAATTGAATATAAACACAACAATATTTAAGCGTATAGTTTATTATTAACCTCAACTAGTCACATAATCTCCATTTCATATCCGTCTCGAAGGACCAACACAAGATTGTTTATTTTGTACACCGTTACAAATAAGTTCTACCATAATGTTTATTTTTCTAAAATGTTAATTAAAATATAAGTTAAAGAGCTATATAGTTTTTAGAGAGAATATAAAACATTTTTTTTTTCATGTAACTTTACATTTGTATTGCAAAACGGTTTCTTATTATTTGTACTTTATATATGAAATGTGTTAAAATATATTTTTGTCCAGTGGGAAACAGTAAACGAGAAACATCAATAAACAAAAGATTATAGAGACGCTGTAACTTATATCTTTGTTTACGTTAGAAATGAATTCAAAAAGAGTGCTCACTATATTCATTTTTAGTTAACAACATCAAGTAAACAAACCTTAAAATGTCCCAAATAAGGTATTGTTTTCGCACGTTCAATAATATTTGTCTACCTTTTTTATATTAAACATTTATTCCGAGATTCTTATAACTGTTATTGAGATTATTGTTGAGCGTGCGATGCAAAGAAGGTTTATAAGTAAATGAAAGAAAATATTAAGTTTTACAAATTCCGTTTTCATTGTGACGCCGTCGCTGACAGCCGTTGACGTCCGTGTACTATCTCTCGTCCCTTCTACCGTATTACAATATCCCGTATGTGACTTACATACCCAAGCTGTCCCAGGTGAGTGTTTGATGATGGAGTTGACTCTCTGTACATATCATGAGCACAGCTTGTGAAAGTCACGTGATCATTGCTACACACGCCGCAGTTACGCCGCACGGTTAACGATAGATTTAGCCAGTACGCATATTATTGGTTTCTGTTAGAAAAGTTTTGTACGTGGCAGATGAAACTTTTTGATATACTTCGTTTCAAGTATGTTACACTGAACACGAGGCTTGTACGAATTCACTCAGGAAACAGTCGAGTAAACAAGACTTAAAACATTGAATGTATATTGTTTTAATCGTATTGAATATTTTCAACTTTAAAAAATAAGTATTTAAAATAAAAATGAATAAAATATCTTAACGAAATTCCTGGTGCTATTTTTATGTCCTGCGCAGCGTTAAGCATATAGTTCAGAGTAACACACTTACGTGAATCGAGGTAACAATATATTACAAAATATTTAAATACTTTATTACAAAATACGTGACTGAACGAACAGAGTGTTTTTCGCTGGCCATTAAAATTTTTCTAACAGACCCTTACATTGTACGGCCAGGCTTTATCGCTTCTACAATAGTTTTGGTAAGCTTTAGTCATGAGTTCATTCATGTCATCCGCACATTGTTATATTTTTAATTATTTTGTTAAAAAAATAAGTCGAACCAAAAATATTTAATATTTTGAATGTTTTATAACAATGGAACGTCTATTAAAGATTATGTTAGTAAAATAATAAAATTTCAAAATCAACGATATTAGTACACAGAACTATCATAATGTTAAGAATTAACGTCACGAACAAAATTGTGCAGTTCCTAACAAATCATAAGATTCGTGCGGCGTTCTCTTTCGAGGTGAAATGCTGATATAAGAAGGCTTATTAACGAAGGATATTATATGCCAAAACGAAGGTAGGCACGAAAAAATTAAACAATTGTGTACATATTGTTATTGAAATAACAAACGAAGGTCGATTTCATTTTATCATAGCGCTACTTTGAAACTATATCTTCGGAATCATCTTGCAAAATTTCGAATGATTATTCAAAATTTTGTACCAATTTGCAAATTCAACATAAAATCAAAGATAAACACGAAAGTATAATAGTTGAAATCTAACTTTTAAAATCTAAAACTTTAGGTTTTAGGTCAATTAGTTTCATTCGAGAGTTAAACTGAATGCAGGCGTCAATACATGTGACGTTTACTGATTCAAGTAAAACAAGTTAAATTTATATGGAAACTGAATATAAAATGATTATGTTTCTGTTATATGTTCCACTGCTTACTTAAGGTCCGCACGAAATAGGCCGGTGCTCCGCAATTTGAAGACCTCTGGGCTATAGCATACTTGACTTCAGAACTGCTTTTTAGGGTTCCGTACCTTAAAAGGAAAAACGGAACCCTTATAGGATCACTTTGTTGTCCGTCTGTCTGTCTGTCTGTCTGTCTGTCTGTCTGTCTGTCTGTCTGTCTGTCTGTCTGTCTGTCTGTCGGGATGTCAACCCTTTTTTCTCAGAAATGCATAGACGTATCATGTTGAAATTAATATCATATACTCAAGTCTACGATGACATGCGGCCGTGAAAATATTAAAGTTCTAAGTCAACGCAATCAAAAGATAATGGAAAATATGTCGTATATTTTGACCATTTTAGCGTTTTCGCAAAGGAATCAAAACCTATAGGGTACTTCCCATTGACCTAGCACGATGAAATTTGGCAAGAAGTAAGATCTTATGGTACAAATAAAGGAAAAAATCTGAAAACTGTAAATTTTTGTATGTATGTTTGTCTGTTTGTAAGTTTGTCTTTCAACCTTTTTCTCAGAAACGCGTGAAGGTAACAAATTTTTATCAACGTCAAGTACTCAGAGTTGTAATTACTAAGAGCTGTGAAAAAATCAAACTTCTAAGTTAACGCAATCAAAAGATACGGTCATTTATATCACATATAAATACGTTTAAGTATGATAGCGTTTTTAATGTTTTCGCAAGGGAATCAAAACCTATAGGGTACTTCCCATTGACCAAGCATTATGAAATTTGGTCAAGAGCAAGGTCCTTTGGTATACATAAAGGAAAAAATCCGAAAACTGTAAATTTCTGTTCGTGTGTCTGTCAGTCTGTACGTCTGTCTTTTAGCCTTTTTCTCAGGAACGCGTAAATGTATCAAGTTGTAAATTGATCAAGCGGAAAATATATTAATCTTAGAATTAAAATTATATGTACTTGTAACAAATTAACATAGAAGTTGACCATGGTCAAAAAAACAATTTTACAAACACTGAGAAGAAATTTGTATCAATACGAAAACATTAAAAAGCAGCAAACTTTTGTAAACAACGCAATGCAATCTATATATCGCAGCTAACAAAATGATAGCGCGATGCAGCGTACAGCTAATGCCATCTATTACAACATTATGACATTAACTGTGATATAATTCTGCTCGATTAATATTTTTTTTTATTTTAATTATTATTTAAACGCGCTAAAAATAATAAAATAAAGTTTTCCTATAAAAGTTTTATCGCCGATTTATAACTTCATTACGTAATTAACATTCAATATAAGAGCTTCACGCGATTTGATTTAAGTACTCGTATTGACTTAGTACGAAAATTTTAAAATTAAATTCAAACAGATCGAGTTATTTAATTTACTTATTTATCTACACATATAAGTCTTCTAGTTATTAGTAATATAATTAGTTATTTATAAATAAACAATTAGTTTTGTTCGAATTAAGGACTAATTATTTTCGTCTTGGCAACACTAATATATATTTCGATATTTTGATTGATAATGTAAATCTAAATATTTTACGAACGTAGTGCAGGGGTAGTGGAGTGTAGTAGAATATAAATAAAAATAAAACGAGAAAAAAATATAATATTATTATGTTGTTAATGTCAAAGTCAACAAGTTAGTTCATTGAAATTGTCAAGAGATGGCGCTAGGTGTATCCTGAATCGCGCTATAACTTTTTTTTTTGAAAGTATAAGCTGTATTAGTACTTAATATATATTTTATGTTTCCATGGATTGCATCCATGATCGTGTTTTAAATTAAAGTGCTCCTAAGTAGTTTCAAAATAGTTTTTGGGACGTGATCCATATTTACATAATATTTGATTATATTTAAGCGACTTCTAAAAAGGAGTGTTTTCAATTCGACTTTGTATTAAATTTTTTTTTATGTTTGTTCGCCGATTACGCCGCCATTTGGGTACCGATTTTCAAATTTTTTTTTTGTTTGAAAAGGTATACTTCCAAGGTGGTCCCATTGTCTTCAGGTCAGGATCAGATGATGGGATCCTGGAGAAAGTGAGGGAACTCCTCAAATATTATAGGCAAGCGTATACCGATTTAGGTATTTTTGATAGTAACTTATGTTGGAACCGATGATGAAGACCACAAATGGCGTAGATGGGTTAGTCTTATATAGATTTCTATAAGTTTGTACGGAACCCTCGGTGCGCGAGTCCTACTCGCACTTGACCAGTTATTTATTATATGAAGTTTCTTTAAATCTTTAATTATTAAATTGGTTTCACATAAAAAATGACGTTTTAGCAAAGTGAACCCGCAACCTCTGGCGATCTCGGCTACAAACTCGCAACATCGAAATACTACTATTATTTTACTTAATACACAGGAAGATACTTATATCCATAATATCTATATCCTCTTGAGAAGTTTGCCTGGAACTAAATTTTCAAAGAACGGATTATGTTCCGCAAGCCAAGCAACTTTCTAATTAGAATAACGCGGCATAAACCAAAATAATCTAGTATTTTGCGAACCCTTTCGCTACCATTACTCTAATATAATACCTACAGGTTGAATGGCAAATGGCAAGATCTATCGTCACTATACTACATAACTTGGCGCGATCGCGTGTTCTCACTACCGGTCTTATAGATGTTTTGTTACGAGTCAGTGATTGATTGAGCTGTCTCCACGTGCTGAAGATTGTACGAGAATTAGTTGTTTATTATTAATAGTATTCTATGATGCAATATTTAAATAAAACTATGGACAACATCTTTACACTATTTGTCGTATTATAAGTCGGTACATATTACCAACATAGAAAATCATGAAGAAGAGGGTTTTTAGTAAACTGCAAATCGTTTTAAAAATAAAAATAATATTACTTTAAAACGTGATAATTCAAAAAAAAATATGTTAAATTTTATTAGTTTTTGATAATACCTAGATTTGTTTTCTTCACATACTTAAGGAAGTTTTAAATAGCTACCTAGGTGCATTTTGCTTAAAAAATGAAATATTAGGAATTTTGTAAAATGTTTAGATAAAAATTAATTAGCGGCAAATAACTACAGAATAAAAACATGTAGTAAGTATCTACTTAATACCTATATTTCATTTCATATTTGTAACTTTTATCTGAATATAAACAGAATATTTTAAATAGAATAGCAATAAGAAAATTATTCAAATTAATAATTAAATAATTCACATTTAATTTATAATGTATTGCATACCTATTTGATTAAACAATTTGATCATTGAATTAAAAATAAAAAGTAAAAAAAAATGTCTTCAAATAAATACAGGCATTTTACGACGGATCTAGACCTACACATATTTTGTACCTAAAATAAAAATATTGTAACATTACAAAAATCTTTTTTTTTTACAATAAGAATATTTTAACGTCCATCGAAATAGCCGTAACGCTAGTGTTACTGCATGTCGGTGTTATGGCATCGCGCCAAACAACGGAGTTTCCAAATATATCCAGAGCGATAATTGCTGTGTAATTTGTGTTATACAGATGTAAAAACCTACTAAAGAAAATTACATATTACTTAATATTGTAAATATGATGTGCGCATTTAGTTAGCCGCAGTAAGCAGTAATGAATAAAATCATTCAATAGTTTGTATTGTTGCCCTAAAGTCGGACGTATTTTCATAAATATGTGTTAATTTAAATATGTAACTTGTAATATCCGATAGAAAGTCGCAAACATCGAAATCTACTACTACTTAAATCATAATTAAAAAATTCTATTGACATTAAGTTTTTTACGTCATGAATTTGTTATTGATGAGTAATAAAACGCATTTTAAAGTCAAATATTTATAAGAAAATATCATTGTAAAGTATAAATCTTTGTGGATTTAAGAATACCCGTGACCTTACGTAGTTAATGTATTGCCTATAAAATTAAAATAAATAAACAAAGTCTAGCCGGAAAATAGTTTTTATGCAAATAATCGACCGGATGTCTCGAATCCCTGAGTAAAAACAACTGGAAATTGATCAAGGGAATGGGTTGGCAGCGGACCAAAGGCCAAGTGAAAACAGCTGCGCATTACGAAAACTAAACAATAACATTTTTATACTTTGGTATTTTTACGTTATAGTTATTGTTGATTAATAGGATTTGTAACGAATTTATTAAAATATGAACGGATTTAAGATTGCGTATTATTATTATAATTGAAGGTATAAAAAATGATCATAAAATATTTTTGAAAAGGAAATAAACCATATGTTGATATATTTTTTTAGGATCTGCAAGTTTATATTAATTATATAAATGCGAAATATTATATTGTTAGATTTCACGCCCAAATCGCTAAAGCATTTTTATGAGTTTGGTATAATTGATTGGGCCTTCGAAAGAATATTGTCTACTTTGTGTCACGAAAATGAAACGTAAAGGGGGTGAAAGTTTCTACGCCAACAAAGTCGAGGAGACGAACTAATTGTATAATAAATTATTGTATATGTTATAGAACAAGAAATATACCAAAAATATTTATATCTATAATACATTAAGCAATATTATAGTAACACACCTACAAAGCTGTAAACGTTAATAGCATAAGAGTTTTCATTTACAACTATTGAATATCATATTATTTGAAATGTTATAAAAAATCTTAAACCCAAAAGTATAGTTAGAATTAAATTTAGAGTAATAAATTTTAAAATAATAATAATAATAAGTCCCACTGTTACACATAAGAATCCTTTGATATGAAGTTATCCTTCACGGTCACGAGCTTAATTTTATGAATTATTGCCCGCCATATATATACATAAGTATAGCCTTTTTTTATTTACTTGTCTTCACACATAATAGTTAGAGATAAGGAATTATGGATCGAATGATTGAACTGAATCATTTTTATAATGAAAAATAATATTTGAAAATTTGTAATATTCGTTCCGGATAATGTTACCAAATAAGATAAGTAAAGAAAATAGATTATACGTGTATCAGAATGTTTTCAGACACATGCAGGTTTCCTCGTGATGTTTTCCTTCGTCGCCGAGCATGTGATAAATTTAAACACAGAAATTTATACACAACAATAAACTTTATCATTGGAAAACTCAGCGGTGCTAGTTTGGGTTGAACCCGCAATCATCGGTTGAGATCGACGGATTGTAACTACTATGCTTTCTGGGCTACTATATGTTAGGAATATATCATAAAAGTAAATAATACTGTATTTTGTCTATGGTAGCTCGTTGATCAGTTAGTTATTATTATATATCGGCAGTACGCACCCTCTCTCTCTCTAGGATAGATTGCTCGTCCTTACTCTCAGAAATATATAAACAATTATGAATAAACTAGTAACTAGAACCCCAGAGATAACATAACACTATATCTGTTTTAATCTTATAATTGCGCTTATTCAAAACAGTAGTTATACGAAAATTGTTCCCTCGTTAGCAATGTTCTTGATCGAGGTCTGATCATATCAAAAATGATTCAGGAGCAAAGAACCCAACGAGCCTAATAAACATTTATATAAAAAAAATAAACATAGGAATATTTCGCCAGTTCTTATATTAGTGTATCATGATTCGTTCGCGTGTTGCGTTTTAATCTAATTTTATCCCGACGCGAATCGTGTAACCTGTGACTCACTCATCTATTGATATCGTGTTTTCTTACAAACCCATGTTGCTATAAACATTTTCATAATATCAAAGTAACTGTTTCAGTATTTTCAGAAAAGATTTGAGAAATAAATAGAACACTAGAATAAAAAAGTATGTTTTTCTAGAATTTGTGGAAAACCGTTGAAAATATTTTTAATTAGGTACGTGCAGAGTATAAGCTTGTAATGATTATAATAGTCATAGAACGTTTAAAAATAGAAATAATTAAATAATAATAATTTTTCACGACTATTCCAAGTAAAGTTTTGCCTATTTCGGTTTATTAAACAAAAGCTTTTTACCAAAATCTACTAAAGTGAATGTCTAAAATTATTAGTTTGTAAAATCTTAAAAATTAGTGAATAAATGTTAGGAACGAACTATCTATTCCTTGTTAATTTTCTATTCTCCATTACATCTATTTTATAGCATTGCTATTGCTAAGAGATACTTCAATTATCCTTACATTTACTGCCATTTCAATTGAAAATCTACAAAATGTAAATAAATTGCACAATGAAATTGTATTCATAATGCAGACGCAGTTATATTATTTTTGAGAAAAAAAAAAACAACAAAGACATATTATTCAAATTTCTTTTCTGGTATTGTATATCTTCAATTGAAATAAATCAAACTATACCATGCTTTTTTATCAGCCCACATACGAATACAGTTAAAACTTGTAAGTACCAAAAATACATTATACGCAATGCATGTTACTTTTGCCTGTCAGCTGTTTAAAAAAATCAAACCACATGCTGCATTTTGATAATTTACGATGTAAATAACAAAATTTGCAATATTTAATTATAATATCAATGAAGTAATTCCTATCATGTTACTAACAAATTTTCTTCATAAGTATATCCCTTAAGTCGTATTCTTTTAAATTTTTTAAATTATTTGAGTAGTTAGACCCATTCAAACCAATTATTTAATTTCCATATCATAATCCATAAATAGTACTCCAACGCTTCAAGTAGAATCATTTATCTTATCATAGCTTTTAAAAAAATTGTGGTATAGCGAGTTTATTTCCAGGCTGAGCTGATTTACCGTCCGACCACTCGCACTGTTACCCGACTCGTCACGTACCCTGAAGCACCCCACCACATCGTGCGCGTGCGCGTCCGTCCTTCCGTCATCCTGAAGGAACTCGACCGCATCGCATATCGCCGCCGTCCAGCCACCGCGGTTTCCGGTATTGACGACTATTACAGATCCGAATCTACTAGGGTAAGTTATCTAAACATTATACAAACAGTATCTATCCATACTACTATTGTAAAGTTCTATTAAATAATGAAACTATTAAAATTATTGACAACACCGTATTCCTGGGAATAGCATTGGATTCTGGGCTTCAGTGGAAAACTCATTTGGCATCCCTTGCGGGAAGACTTAGCTCCGCAGTATACGCGGTCAGAAAAGTTAGACAATTAACTGACATTGATACGGCTCGACTAGTATTTTAGCTATTTTCATAGCATCATGTCTTACGGTATTTTACTTTGGGGTAACGCCGCTGACATTGAAAACATCTTTATTATTCAAAAAAGAGCCGTTCGAGCTATTTATAATCTCGGAGCTAGGGAGTCCCTTAGAAATGTTTTTAAAAAGATAGGCATACTTACAGTTCCATCTCAATATATTTACAGCAATATCTTGTACATCCACCAAAATATTAATACTTTTGAAAGAAACAGTGACAAACATTGCATACACACACGAAGTAAAGATAAGCTAAGAACTCCTAGTTTCAGACTGCGCAAAGTTAATATGTCTTTTATGGGACAAAGTATACGCTTCTATAATAAAATCCCGGAAACAATATTAAATTTGCCACCTCTCAAATTTAAAGTTTACATTAAAAAATCATTAATAGAAAAAGCATACTATTCAGTATATGACTACATTAATGATAAAACCGCGTGGAATAATAGGGCGTTGATATTCTCGCAGGATAACTGTAGCTAATTGTATCCAACAATATTGTACAAAAATATTTTTAAAAGAGTAACTACTGAGTTTCTCGCCGGCTCTTCTCAGTAGAGTCCACACTCCGAGCCGGTGGTAGCTTCACGTAGAACTGACATCACAAATTTGTAAATTGACGATTCGAAAGAGCTTGTAAAGGCCTATTTGAATAAAGTATATTTTGAGTTTGAGTTTGAGTTTGAAAGAGATACAATTTAACTACTATTGTAAAGAGATATAATTTTATAAATATTAACCAAAGTTTATATGTAGAGGATAACCTTTAAGTTTTTTACTGTTCTGTTAGATAGCCCATTTATCGAGAAAGTTAAAGTTTATATTATATTAAGTGTTCTATCAAATAAACGAGCTAAACTAAAATGATTTGCATAGAAAGTTATACAAGATTCAAAGTAAGAATCAAATGTTTATAATCTATTTTTCTTTACCCGTCTTTAGTTGGTAACGATACCTCGAACGACAATTATGAATTTTCGAACAATTTGTTTTAATTATAATTTCTCATAAAAAATGATACAGCTCTATCATTTAATCGACAATTTCTTATCTAACTCTTGTGTGTGGCTAGAGATACGCCATATTTGTCTCCTAAATAAGCCAAGTAATGAAAAATAGACTATGCCTCTGTTCTTGAAATTATTACACCAAAGCTCCTCAATTTTATAGTTAATGATTTCTTTAAATTGCCACTTCAGTAGGTCACTGATGATATATTTTCTGTTCAGTGCCATGGCGATGATTGATCTTATAAAACAAAAATAATTTCGGGGTTATGAACAATTTTTAAGAGAATTTCAACAGTAAAGTTGTTCTGGCAAAGATCTTATTTAGTTTTCTATATTGTTTTAATTATATCGTTTGGTCGTAATATACAATATATTGCCAAATATGTATAATATGTATGACTATTTATTACGTGTGTATATATAAATTACTTTAAGGCCAAATCCAACGATTTTAAGATGAATCTTGGTAGATTTAGTATCAAAAGCAAGATTATTGTGATTATATTTCAGCAAGATGAAATACTAAAATAGTTCGAACGCTCTTGACCTGTTTACAGTGATTCTTGTGCTAAAATATTATCTTCTTAGCTGATTTATTATTAACCGTTAGAGATCTGAAGCTATTCATATTTGCACGTAGCTGAGGCATTGTTATATTATAACAAGTGTATTTTTTTGGTAATTTCAGGCTTTTGAGGATGAAACTCGTCGCATCCGTGCTGACACCGCCTCGCTGTTGCAGCGCGCTCGATCTGTGGTGCCTCGGGCAAAAACTGTAGCACCACTTGACACCATCTACTCGTGAGTTTCAAGTACTACCACTAAATAAACAACCAATTTTCAATCTCAAAATACAATATTGGAACATTTTATTAATGCTTGTAAACAGGACCTATATGATTTAAAGTATAGTAATAACAGCGCATCAAATTAAAAATATACTTTATTCAACATGTCAATTGATTTTAGATTTTTTTAAGCTATCATCTTCTTACCATATCGAGAATTCAAAGACAGTATAGAAATCGAAATGTCTGACGTAGTTGCATGTCATGTTTTTCTGGCAGTAACTGATGTAATTATTTAAAAATAGCCGCCCCATTGATGAGTCTATCAGACGCTTCGGCACTGACATTGTCTTCGAACATGCGTCCAACACGATTTTGGCAATGCAACACTGTAGTGTAAACAATACACCTTCGCACAAAGTGATCCCTTGACTTATAAAAGGATTTTATTTGGATCGTTCTTTGGAAACTGGCAGATATTTCCAGTGTGGGTGTATGTTTCTCAGCCAAGATTATCTGAGGTTGTGACGTGCAACTTGTACCGGTCGATGGTTTAATTATAGCAATTTTAAATGCCAATGTTTATTGCTTACAGTTCTTATGTTTTTATTACTTTTTTATCCGCTTGTAATTACGTCTTTAATTTTAGGTGTTGGTAAACTGTATCATATTTCATGACGGTAATATGTACTTCTTAATTCATGTTGCCTACAGATATTCTTACGGAGAACCGGTGCCTTACCGCTTCAGCAATGACGCTTATGTCGCTAAACTGCTGTTGCCTTTGCGCAACGTCGCTGACAACATTCAGCACATTTCATTCTACGCAGAGCCAGCTAAAAAGTTCACAGGTACCCCAAAGTTTCGAAGGACGTCCGACATTTGAAATTAACATGAAAACCTTACTAAACTAAGTCAGATGGGATTAAACGGCGTTGCAGAGAGTTCGAAATAATTTTTAATATTTTTTTTCTTAAAGCAGGTTTTTTAACTTTACAATTCGTGCCGTGAAAGTCCTATCAGTATTAACTTAAATGTGTACCTTTCTTCCACCCTTTGGTCTGTCTAACAATTCTTCCCAGTGTGCCCCCGTTAAAACCGAGGTGTTGCTCGCCAGGACGCGGCCACCTCGCGTGCGTACACTATTCCGGTAAAAAGGCCTTCTCCAACCGCAGGCCTCTCTACAAGGAACTTAGCATCAGGGACGACGTGAACCTTCTCTCGTTTTACGCGAAGAACAGACTGGCGGCCGCGGGTTTGGCCGTAGAAAAGGCCGCAGGTACTACGTCATAGACGCCTCGCTAGCGCTCGCTTACCCTCCGCATAATTATTAAAAGATAAATGGTAAAATGGAGCGCAGTGAGCAACCTCGTAACTCGTTGTAAATATGCATTGTTGATTGTAGTATTCACAATGTAAAAAAATCATCTAACTTTTTAATCGGGATCACTCGATTTTTTGTATATAATGCAATATTTTTTTGTAATAAAAGCCCTACTCCAATAATAAAAACTATCTGGATGATGGGAATTTTAATATTAAAGTGAACGTTTATGTTTAAATAATTTATACACATTTGGTCCAACGAGATGTTACCAGTACATCAATTCAATTTAATTTTTTATTATCAATTAAATTTGTCAGTACATCCTCTCCCACTGTCTCAGATAGTCCTCTCACTGTCGGTCTCATATTTTTAGTTGTCAAACATACTGTGTAAATACTGACACAAGAACATAACAATAACAATAGAAATTGTTCATAATGTTAATGAAGTTGGCCGAGTTCAGATAAGCTCCGTTTCTTTACATTAATACTGACTGAGACAAAATGACTGACAATTTTACAAATAATCCCCCAGATTGGGTTACGAGGCCTCATCAGCGCGAACGTTTCTAAATTACGCTTAACAGCTTCGAAGTGTAGTCGTATAAAAAAAGCAATTAAAAAACGAGTATAAAAACAGTGTCTAACACTGGGTGTGGTGTCTCTTGCAGCGGATGATGCGCCGGAACAGGCGACAGCGGCGCAGTGCGCGTAGCTCCGTTCCCCTCGCCGCCGACGCGGCGCGGCGCGGACGTAGGCCTCGGCCTGCGCCCGCGCCGCGTACGCCCTTCGCGTCCTTGATCTCGGTATAACACGACCCGACTAATCGATCGTATATATTTTAATAATACTTTTACACTTTTAAAATCTATTTTTGTTACACATTTACAAAAGTTCGATTTAATTGTACACTTCTAGTCGTAGTCGTGGTAGTGCGGTCCGCCGCGGCTCGGTGATCGAGACGTCTCGTTTTCACTTAACAGAACTGATTTTGTTTAACAATAAATATTATACCAGTCTTAGTTGTTTTAATTAGTTTGCATGATAGATACCCTAACCTTCATGCTTTGTACCCGGGCTTATGCATAACGCTTCGCTTTCTTTACTAATGAATTTAAAAATACCGACATTAATACTAGTGATGTGCCGGATCGTTAAAAATGTATATCCGCGGATACGGACACGGATATCTAAACATTTCATTATTTCGAATGATTCCGTTTATCAACCCCAAAACTATTTACTAATGTCTTTATAAAGATAGTTGGCTTAGTACCTTAGAGTTATTTAATATTATTGGTGTGGTAGCTAACTACGATATTTGTTTACAATATAAAGTGTCAAATATTAAGAAATCAAAAATAACTTGAATGGAATTTAAAAGCTTTACCTAGCTATGTCATCATCGACTTATAGAAGTTCATCGATATATTGAAAACTAATAAGATAAAAGATCTTTCTTCTCTCTCGAATATCCGCGGATGCGGATACGTTTATCCGGCACATCACTAATTAATACTATAAATGTATATCTATTACTTTTCGTTTCATAAAAACTTACTGATTTTTAGATTCAAAATTAAATTATAAGGTTATAATTTAAATGATTTCATTATTGTACATATTTTTCCCCAGAATTAAAGATGGTATGTTTTAAATTAAATCCACATATCATGCAAAACACTTTTTATATTTAGTAATTTGCACACGGCCCGAACACGCTTTCACAAGTTTCATAGCATGAGACAAATCAAAGATTAAAACATCTCAGCGATTTACATTACCCATCAAGCTTGGAAGCCGGGATCATGGCTAATGGCACTCACGTCGAGAGCGTTACGAGCTGTGCTGCTGCGCTTACTTTCCATTTGTGACCATTGATGCAAAATGACAAGCTACTGCAGTCAGCTGCTAAAGCAACTCATTTCACCAATGATCATGGGTACCACGTGACCACTTACTGCAATGCAGTGAAACTCCTACCGTGGAGGCCCAGCCGCAAGTTCCAGGCGCCTCAGAAGATGGAAGATCCTGAACTGGAATTAAAGGCAGCAAAAGCAGAACGTGAAGCGAGATTTCGAGCTACAACAGCTGAGCCGGTCCTCACACCAGCTGCCGATCTAGCTGAAATCAAAAGAAAAAGGCAAGAGGAAGCTCGGGCTGCTGAAGAAAAGTAAGTTATTACTGTTATCTCCGGGGTTCTAGTCACTAGTTTATTTGTAATTATGAATATATTTCTGAGAGTAAGGACGAGCAATCTATCCTAGATAGAGGGAGAGTGCGTACTGCCGATATATAATAATAATTAAACGGATCAACGAGCTACCATAAACAAAATACAGTATTATTTACTTTTATGATATATTCCTAAAATTACATACAACTTTAACAAATAATTTTAAAATAACTGGGCCTTATAAGATTAAAATGTGGTAAAAAAAAAGAAATGTAATATTAGGACTAAATTATAATAAGTACAATATTAAGAAATGGGTTCATAAAATCTTATATAATTATTTTCAGAGCTTTGAAAGAAGAAGCGAAACGTGAAGCTGAACGCAAAGCACAGGTATGAAAAAGCAAAATTATTTAATTTTAGTATATAAATAAGATAACGTAAAGTTATATAATAGTTACAAATTTTTAGGCTGAACGTGAGGCAGCTGAAAAAAAACGAGTAGAAGAAGAGGCGCGTAAAGCGGAAGAGGCAAAACGTAAAGCAGAAGAAGAAGCCAGAAAGGCCGAGGAAGAGGCTAAAAAGGCTGCAGAAGAAGCTAAAAGAGCTGCGGAAGAGGCAGCTAGACAAGCTGAAGAATCTCGTATTGCAGAAGAAGCTAGATTAGCCGAAGAAGCACGTAAAGCTGAAGAGGCTAAATTGGCTGAAGAAGCGCGTAAAGCTGAAGAGGCCAGACTAGCTGAAGAGGCTCGCTTAGCAGAAGAGGCTAGGCTGGCTGAAGAAGCTCGATTGGCGGAAGAAGCCAGGATAGCTGAAGAAGCGAGACTAGCAGAAGAAGCTAAATTAGCTGAAGAAGCCCGTTTGGAAGAAGAAAGATTGGCAGAACAGCGAAGACAAGAGGAATTGGCAAAATTAGAGGAATTTGAGCGTCAGGCACAAGAAGAACGCGAAGCAGAACTTGCAAGACAGGTACGGTTCATAAAAATATGTTACTTGAAGTATGGTAGTTCTTAGAAAATCAACATGTATTTAATGTATTTTGATGATCTACAGGCTGCTGAATTGGCAGAAATTGCGAGACAAGAATCTGAATTGGCAGCTGCTCGTTTGGAAGAACTTTCACACAGTGGCTCTGCAGGTGACAACATTGCCGCTACTGAATCTAGGTAAATTTAATTTCACTATGATAATGATACTCCATTGGCGATATATTCATATATAACTACAACCGCGTGGTATATTTATATATTATTGTGGTATTAATTTACCCTATGATTTATTCTGATGTATATAAGCTTTGTTAATGTAAACATTCATCAAAATAAAAAAAGAGCAAAAATTTCTATCCATATATAAATCCAAACATCCATTAAAATTCACAAACATTTGTTTTTGTAATAGTAATTAATTTTTTGGTTCCTATTGCGTTAGTAGAGGCCCCCAATATGTATTTTTTTCATATATCTTCCATGCATAGACAGCGACCCGTTAACTACGATTACTCATAAGTATTTCAAACAAAATAATATGATATTAATTTTACTATACAAAATCGACAAAAACAAAGTCGCTGGAACATAGCTTGTTAAAATAAACATTATCGCTATTTTAAACATAAATCACATTTTATCTGTTACAGTGAAGTAGCTGAAGCTGAACCTATCGTAGAAGAACCTGAAAGCCCAGAAGTTATTCCCGAGACTCCCGTAGAATCACAAGAAGCTGTGGAAGTCAGCGAAGACGAAAAAGCGGAGCCTGATGTAACCGACGAGGAATAATAATTTTTAAACACTTTAAAAATTAACTTTATCTAACATTTTATTGTAGTAACGAATTCTACTTTTTTCTTTATTGAAAAAATACACAAAATATGTCATACTTAAATATTATGTGCGAGACAATAGACTAGATTTTTTCTAGTTATGCATTTCTTTAAATTCTGTCTTGTACTATTCATTATTCGTTTGACATAAAAAAGTTCTCATGAATAATGTAATAGTAAAAATGGTGGTACCACAATATCTTACTCCTTAATTTTTATCACTTTCATTTGCGTAATATAATTACGTGATAACGAGAGAATTGGTTATTTTGTTTTATTGTGACTACTACTACCATTGTTAACAATGTTATGTTTTTTATTGTTTTAAGCTAAGTGTTTTATAATGTTATATTTTGTTAAATTTAACAATAAAAGACATATTAACAAAACATGTTTAATTTATTTATTTAATGGTATTTCAACTATTACATATCTAAAATTTATTCAGTTATTCACTGTTTCGGAATCTTATAAAACACAATAATAATGTAAGTTTAGTTTTTTTTTATTTTTAAAGAAAAGTGTATATTAACCCTATTAATGAGGGTGCATAAGGGAAATTTGAAACTATTAACAGAATGGATCCATGTCAATAAATCACCCATGTAAAAGTTTTTCGTAATTTACTTCTCATATGCAATTTAGTGTTGTCAATGTTTCAAAAGTCGCCATAAAAATTTTTTTTTCATCACTCTCTCATGTACAATAACTTATACTTAAATTTCATTTAGGTATTTTCCGCTTAAGTCCCCTCAAAAAGAATTGATACAGCAAATTATTAAAGTATCAACATTAAAGAGCATATATGACTACATTATGACTGTAAGAAATGAACTAAAGGAAAGAAAAGTATTATTTATATAATAAAATTTATTTTTTCTTAATAAAAAGTATTTACATCATAAAACATAGCAATAACTAATAATATTAGTGTCACATTTGCCTCGCTATATATCCATTTTGACTATTTGATCCACTGTTGATGACACTTCTTCCTTTGTAACCTTTTTATCAATTTTCTTCTGAACGGGCTTACTAATAGGTTTAACAGTTTCTTCCTTAGGCTTTGGGTTATTTTTTATATCTAAGAACTCTTTATCAATGTCTGCAACTTTTTGCTTTATCTGTAACAAAAAAAAGTATTTTGAAAAGAAAATATTTTTACAACAAGTCTTTATGATTTTTAATTTTGTTTATCATAATATTAGTAAATTATATGAGCAATAATAATGTCCTGCTTATATTCAAGAAGAACATATCTTTAAACGGAGTGACAGAGCAAGTCTATTAAAGATATCACAAACATATATGAAAAATTGAAATATAGAAATCCACCAACCAAGTCACAAGTGACAATAAAATAGTTTTAATCAAAACATTTATCAATAGTTACCACCAAAAATTGTATTCTTCCAAAAAGTATTGGCAAGAAACTCTGCAGTTACTCTTTTAAAATTCCATCAATACATGCATTGAAGAATTATAAATGATAATGGCGAGCTTGTTTCAATTACTAAAAGCTAATTTGTGACTTTTAATGACTATTAATCTTATTATAATTGAGTAATGATGAAGCTTTCGACATTACAAAGTAAATGTTTCCTTTCCGGGGCAAGGTCTTCGTTTTTATAACAAAATACCACAGAAATTTTTGCAGTTTTCAATGAATAAGTTTAAATTGTCTTATAAAAAGTCTTTAATAGCTAAAGCATATTATTCTGTATAAGATTATATAGATGATAATAATGCATGGATTTAGTATAGCTGGATTACATACAGGATGTTTAATATAAACATTTGTAATTTTTAAATGTATATACTTAATAACACAATTTTAAAAGAGTACAAGTTTCTTGCCGGTTCTTCTCAGTAAAATCTACATTCCGAACCGGTGATAGCTTTTCCTTAATTTTAGTGCTTTTTGTTTGTTTTGACGATTCAAGTGCTTTAAAAAGCCTACTTGAATAAATTTTTTGATTTTGACTTCGATAATCTCTCAAGATTACCAAAGTATTAAGAAAATGAAAGCATTATATGACTAACAACAATATATAATGTAATTCAATAATCAAAATGATAAATAACTCACGTTTTTTAAGCCTAGGTTAACTGCTTTAGCTTTGGTTTTCTTTAAGCTTTTAGCACCTGCTACTTTGAAAACGTTTCCTTTAATACCTTTTTTCTTATCCTTAGCCATAATCTTTCAATAAGATTTCAAAACTATTAACGACACGATATAAAACGATAATTATGTTTTATATCGTTTAATATTGAACAGAAATAAAATTTATAAATAAAAACACAATGTGGAATTTGACAATATTAAATTGAAATTTGACAATAACACTTTCAATGACAGTTACAATAATTTATTGCCAGTCTTTTATTAACAATTTACTTAAATGTATTTTGAAAGTCTGCTTATATTATTTCACATCGGGCCCACGGACGTAATGTGATCCTGACAAATATAAAACGACGAATTTACACGATAGCGATATTGGTTGGCATTTCCGCGCTGGTGGTACTAAAGTCAACATATAGACGTGCTTATCCATAGAGTAACACTAATATATACGGTGCTTATCATATAATTGTTATTATATTAAAACTTTAGACTATACTTTGTAATATCAGAAAAAAGTTACAACGATTAATAGAATTGTTTTCGTTATTAACGTAATTGTATTTCGCACTACGATTAAAAGTTACTTGTCAAAAGTTGTAGAGAATTTTGGTTGCAACAATAGATTAATAATTTTTAATGAGGCCTGTATCTAGTTTATCAGATAAACCATGAAAACCATTTGTATCCCTTTTTCACATCCCACAAACGACAAATGTCCAAAAAAAAGTAACATTGCATACTTTTTACAACGCATAATTTCGCTGTTTTTTGCTCTAGTGCATCACTTCTTCCTGTATTAGTAACCAGGATCGAATTTCAAGAACGGTCAGGCTATAAGTCAGGTTTAGTGTACATGGAATAAGAATGATATGAGTACAGCATGAAGGCCGTTCGTTAATGAGTTGTCAGGATCGCATTATTTTAACGGTCGGAGTTTAAAGTAATTACCTTTTCAAATCATTAAGTAAAATGATCACATATTTGTATTATTGTATTAACAATCATATATTCAAATTTTCTAAAGTATCAGTAACATAAACGAAGTTTCAGAACAGATTAATAGTATTTTATTTCTTGCAATAATTTATCGTTCAAAAACGTGAAATTTAAAAGTAATGTTTTAATATCCTTTTTTATTGGTATAATATTATTGCTGAATACGTATTTTTAACAATTGTTCACAAAATGAATAATTCTTTATAATAAACAAGCCAGTGAGTGCTCTTATTATCTTATGTCATATTCATATTTATTTTATTATCTAATGTAAACAATTTAAAATATTGAAGTTTGCAATAAAGATTTGAACGAGTCTTAATTTGACAAATGTAATAAAATTGGGCAGGACTGAAGTAAAACTGCACTTAAAATTTAAAATAAAATATTAAAATTTAAAACTTAAATAGGCGAATGAATAATTTAAGTGCTGTATAACGTCGTAGTCAACGAAAAAATAATAGAGTAATTTTGTAAATGTTATAAACAAATTCTTGAATACATTTTATTGTGTATTATTTATCTACCCAGTGCATTTAACGCCGCCAAAATTAGTTACTATTCTAAATACAACGGGAATATTTCCACCATGGCTAAGGTAAGAGAAGAAGTAAACAAGATAAATATTAATAGATTATATCCAGTTTATTAGCATACTTGTCGTTCAGGAAATGATTAAAATACATAATAAATATATCTGGCCTCTTGTGACCGGTTTAATTGTGTTCTTGGTCGTGTTCAAACGTTTTATTTGTCGCCGATATTTCGATAAAATGGGTGATATAATTGAAAAAAAGGTTAGAAAGTGTTATTTAGTAAAATCTTGTTTTATGTGAAAACAAAAATATTAATTTTGAAATGTGAAACATAATTTAACTTTATACTTCGAAAACTTACATTGTTTGTTTAAAAATAAATCCCTAAAAATCATTACATTTATTTAGATTTGTATGTAATAATGTATGCATGATTTTACAAAAGGGAAAGTAACTGAAAGAGGTCAATTCTTTATTAATAGGAATCTTAGATGTCAAAAATTAAAAATCTTATTATTTAAAAAAAGCATGATCATTGCGACTTAAAAAGAAACTCAATTTAGTTTATTTGAAAATTAATATAGTTTTTTTTTCTTTTCAGCCAGTATTATATTCCTACTGGCGTAGCTCTTGCTCTTGGCGAGTTAGGATCGCCCTTAACCTCAAAGAAATACCATACGACATAAAAGCAGTGAGTCTAATCAAAGGTGGTGGAGAGCAACACTGCAATGAGTATCGGGAGGTGAACCCCATGGAGCAAGTACCGTCACTAGTTATAGGTAATTTCATATGCTTATGATATTTAATATTAGTCATAATTCTCAAATTACTTGTATATCTATTGCTGATAAAACTATATAATATAATAATTATATAGTATAAAGTTTAAAATTTTATTGTTTTTGTGTTTATGACAAATATAATTGTATCAACTCATAAGGTTAAATATAAAATGTATTATTACCATGTCTTATGTTGATGCGATATAATTTTAATATCTTCATATATATATTTTTTAATACATAGTCATTGTATTTATTCTTTTTTTTGGAATTATTTACAGATGGACACACATTCGTAGAATCGCTTAGTATAATGCACTATTTAGAAGAAACAAGACCCCAGAGACCACTGATGCCTCAAGATTGTTATAAACGAGCAAAAGTTCGAGAAATTTGTGAGGTATATAAATAAATGCTATATTTTTTGACAAATATCACAATTATTATCAAGGTTGGAAACAACTGAGATGAAATTTGTTTCTATATTTACGTCAATTTCACACAATGCAACATCTTTGCTAATAATGAACTGTTTTTAATCATTTATTTTTTATGGAATATATTGTTACACAATTATGTATGAAGTAAAGTAAAGAGTCAACAATTTTATAAAATTTAATAATTAATTTTATAAGTTTAGTTATGAAATAGATAGGAGGATAACAACTTTCACATGTTTACTTTTTCCTCATAATAAATTAGAAAAAAAAACAAACTCTCTCTAGTAACACACAAGCAATGAGTCCATTTGCACGCGAAGATAAACAAACAAAAAAAAAATGTTTTTTAATGTGAAATGTGATGTGTTAACTTATCGAGCCTTGGGGCAAGGGGAGAACGTCCGAGTGTGGATCAAAGTGGAAGGATCAGGGCTCTTGCCCAGAGAGCCCTGATTGACAGATGGAAAGAGGATTTGGGGTCTCCAGCGGCTGGCCTAGCGACAGTTGAGGCCATTTGGCCTCACTTCGATAGCTGGGTCAAAAGACGGCATGGCATGTTAACCTTTAGACTGACGCAGATACTTACCGGACACGGTTCGGTAAGTACCTGTATCAGATGGCAACAAAGGAAACATCCCCTATCTGCCATGAATGTGGCTTACCGACACAGCACGCCACCCTGGAGGAGTGCGCCGCATGGGGACCTCAACGCCACGCCCTGGTGGCGGCAGTGGGTGGAGATCTCTCGCTGTCGAGTGTGATCCGCGGAATGCTCGACAGTGAGGAATGCTGGTCGGCCTTGGTCTCTTTTAGCGAGACCGTTATATGGCTGAAGGAGGCCGCGGAGAGGGAACGAGATGCGGACGCTCTCGCTGACCCGATTCGCCGGAGGCGACCAGGCGGAAAAAGGTGGCGCGATGCACATCTTTTTCCTCCGCCATAGACAAGCCCAAGTGGGAATATTAATATTCCCACTCGCCACTAGGGTAGGGGATTGCTTTCGGTGCCCGTGAGCACTTTCCAGGTGAAGGAATTTCGCAGAGGCAGATCGACCGTCAGGGTGCCATGGTAGTAGCATGCGTAAGCGATCCCGTGGCTCCCATCCAAGACGATGAGGGCATCGCTGGGTTTTAGTGGGTAGTCTAGTGCACCTGTTAGTGTCAGGAGTCCCACATACCCATCATTTAAAGCACCTTAATTAAAGAGTCAAATGCCCTGGTTATAGCACTTAAAATAAATAAACTATGTAAATAATTTTATAATTTCTAGGTAATAGCATCCGGCATCCAGCCTCTCCAGAATCTGATAGTTCTAATCTATGTGGGAGAAGAGAAGAAAAAGGAGTGGGCTCAGCATTGGATTATGAGAGGTTTCCGAGCAGTAGAGAAGCTCTTGTCTTCCTGTGCTGGGAAATACTGTGTTGGTGATGAAATTACTTTAGCAGATTGCTCCCTCGTCCCACAAGTCTTTAATGCAAGAAGGTAAATATTTTTTACCGTTTATTAAAATATTATCAATTTTTTTATGTCAAAACTATGATTGCTTTGTTATGTTTGTTGTTGCAAATTGTCATTGCTAGTTATATCATATGGTATAAATTGTGTGCAAAATTTTATCATGATTGAATGATTAGTTGAGGTATGAAAGCATAACCAACTTAAATTCGATGTTATAATATTCGTTAAGTTGGTTTTATATGACCCAATAGTTATATTGTAATATTTTTTTAACTGCGCTCAAATATTCATTATTAAAAATAATCAATTTCAGATTCCACGTTGATCTTCGTCCGTTCCCAATAATACTTCGCATCGATCGTGAACTAGAGAATCACCCGGCTTTCCGAGCCGCTCATCCTTCCGCTCAGCCCGACTGTCCGCCAGAGGTCGCCAAATGAACCTGCGGCCACAATCATATACAATGGACATACATTCCCAAACATTTATAACAGTAGTAGGTACATAGACATAAATTTAGCTATAGTTTCTTAGACGGAGGCGTGTTTATCATTAGTCTAACTAGGCAATAGCCTAGTCCACCAGGAGTAACTATATGAACTTGCACAAACTATTACATACAATAAACAGACAGTTGTACATTCCCAAACATATACCATATACGTAGTAGTAGGTACCTAGACTTAACTATAGTTTTTTAGACAGAGGCATATTTGGACGCTGATAAGCAATACTGTGTCAAGCCACACGGACTTCATTTTGAGCAAATGGCGTCTAAAGATGTCAAACCCATTTAAATAAATTTGTTTGAAGAAGTGTATATCCATCTTTTCTTTTCTTTATTAATTAAAGGTATAATTATTAAAAAAAGATTGATATATTTAATATATTATTTAATAAAAAGTTTTCGAAATGTTTGAGATTATTGTGTAAATTGAAAAATACACACTTGAAATTCGTAATACTTAATTAAGAAACTTTTTTTCCGCACTTATTTAGTTCAGATGACTTTAGGCTTTTTGAATAATGTTAAATAGGTGATGCATTATCAAAATACATCAATATCGCCGAATTTGACTTTTTGTGGGTTGACACATTATTGCTTATCAGCATGCATTTACCACTAATCTGACTAGGCCTAGCCTGCCAGGACTATATGAAGTAGCACAAATGATCAATTACAATGATAGAACAGCCGTTCATTCCTGAATATTTATTACAGTAGCAGGTACCTCAAAGTATTACTATAGTTTCTAAGACAGGGGTGTATAGATTTGGGAGTACTTATTACTAGTCGGACTAGGCTATGGTCTAAATGTCATTTTATAATTTTTTCACAGATTGAGTTATAAAACCATATTAAAAATAACATTTTGAGTTATGTCATTTTCAATTGCTTCAAGAAATATAGTTAATCTATATTCATCTCATTCAAAAATAATTAGTAATATGAACTAGAGTATAAAATATCTTAGCAGAAAAGATGAAAATGATCTTTAAAAAAAGCAATATTGAATCATACACCTCTGCCCACAGACATATATTGAGCTATAAATATATACATTTAAAATTTGTAGTATAATAAAAAATTTATTCAACAGAAATATTAGCCTCTTGTCTAGAATCATAATTAAATAACCATAGTGTAGCTCAGGTCGTCAGTTTGCCAAACACAATCATCGGTGGAAAGTTAACAGTCTGATAGTTAAGTAAGTTGACTTTAACATAAGGAATTTAACCGTGTGACAGTAATTGTGCATAGCTTTTGATGTATGTATTCTTCTTAATGAATCGACCAAACCGAGCTTTAATCAAAAGCTGATTGCCATAATAATTTTTTTATTATTTCTTGTGGATTCATGACCAGAATGGAACCTTTACAGGAAGAAGAAAAATTGACTATCTTTCGGTATACTTAACTGTGAATTCTTTATAAATTGTAAACTTGGCTAAATTGCCCTTTGCTTAATCATTATGTGCTATACTTTTTAGTATTTTTTTTTGTTAATTATTAAACATTTTTTTTTGTTATTTGCTTGCCATTATCTAGTCTTCAGCTAGTAATACATTTTAAAAGGTTTTACAAGGTTTAAAGGTCACATCAAATTTGAATAAGGACGACTCAGAAATAGCTATAATATAGTGTAGTTGTAATTAAACATTAATTTTTAGAATGAAAGATGCCTATAGTTTAAGTGTCATTTACATTGTATGTAAAAATAGAAATACACATGCCAGTGACTTGGATACCATTTATATGGCAGGTTAAGCCAGAAATTCTCAAGCCTGTAGCTGGAATGCCATCTACATGACATATGAACCTGAAAATACACAACCCGGTGGCGTGCCATATAAATGGCTTGTCAGTCTCGAGTAGATTGAGAAGAATTAATTTTCCCATGGGCAGCAGTTGTGGAGAAGATTTGAAAGTTGTATGCCAAAAGGCATGCTTAGGTACACTTCATAACTACAGGCATACCATATACTTGCATGCATTCTGCAAGCATATTATAATGGCATGTGTATTTCCAGCATAAGAAACAGAATAATGTCTTTAATAGATCATTCCAAAATATTAATAAATATGAAGTGGTTTACAAAATAATAAGTAGTTCTGATAATATATTGAACTTTAAAAAAAGATGTACAACACCATTTTGAATTTTTTGAATTTTTTTGTATATTTTAACATTGTCAAAGTTTTATAGAAGTTTTTTTAACATTCCGTACTTAAAGATTACTTATTATTATTATCTTTTTGTATTTGTTATTTTTATGTGCAGCGGCATATGTTTACACTTATTATGTGTATTGTAGTGATATCTAATTGTGATTTGCCTAGATATTATTGTATATGCAATTCCAATAGGATTCAGTGTCGAAACTAGATTTTTGTATAAGAATTTATTATTGTTTTTAATCATTATATACAGTTTTTATTGTTTTTTGTTTTAAAATAAAATATTAAAAATGTTGCATTTTTTTATTTATCCATGTTATTCCCCTTAATTATAAAGTTTAAAAAAATGGTTAAATTGAAGAAAATGATACATGAAAAATAAAAGGTTATTAAAATAAATACACATGTTTATTGTCTATATAATAAATGCTAAAATTCAAAATATTCTGTACTTTGCTTATTTATATTATTTCATTAATACATACATAGAATCCTTTATTAATTTTAATAATAAATCTAAGCTAAACTGGAGGAATGCTGCGTCAAATTTATTTTCAACATAAAACATTCGTGATGTTATTGCTATTACAACGAATAAAGTTAGTAATGTTGCCATTTATTGAATAAATTTTGCCAGTGCAACAAACAAAATTTGCCTTTATTAATTATAATTATTATGTGTTGGCTTAAGCTAATTAAACAAGTTAGAAGTTTTGTGACAATAATCTTGTTAAACTGATAGTAAATGTTTTGAATGTGTTAATTATGCGACTAACACACAGTATTTATTATATAGAATATTTTATTTATACAGTAAAGCAATATAGGTCACATTTATAAACAAAGGTATAACGGTAGGTATAAAGTATTTAACTTTTAAATTTGAAAAATAATTAGAGAACGTAATCCATTTGAACTAAGCTTAAATAATTTGAAATAAAAAAAAACTATGAAAGAATAAAACATTCGAAAATCAACAATATATAGTTTTATGATTTACTTTAAATATAACGAACGTTTTTCACAAGATTCGAAAATAATACTAACATGACAAAAATAAAGCCATAAAATCATAAAAATTGGAAACAAAATAATACCATTTTAGTGGTAAGATTTGCAGTACATAGCAACACTATACTGGCATCTGTCAAATGTATCGAACGCCGCTTTCATCCGTCGCCGACAAACCGATAATACCAGCGCAGTATGAAAGTGTACTGAGTATTGTTGTATTTGCGTCGGGGTCGGTACCCTTCTTGTACTGTGGTAAAATAAAAATGATTACAGTGTTATGTTTAGTGATTAAATAACAATGTAAGTTGAAAACGATTCTTAGTGCTGTGCTGTGAAAGTTGTACCCAGTTGTGTATTGGTGCTGATTTAAAATGACCGAGAAAAATAAATCCGAAAAGATGACTAATACGTCGAAACCTGTTCCCATGAAACTTTTTGCCGCCTGGGAAGTGGATAGGACACCATCCAACTGCATCCCAAGGTAAGTTATAGACATATAAATATTTATGAGTTTTAGATCTGATAGGATTAAGTTATGATTTCGACGTGATTCTACTACGTTGTTCCTGTGTGCCGAAGCATTGAACGTTGGCTGCATCAATTACGTGCACGATTGTATGTAATGTTTTTAAAACGATGAATAAATTCCTTGAATGAGATAAAAAAATTGTGATATGCCGATTCGTATTCGTATATTGCGATCGTTGCGATGTTTCTTTCGCCGGCTCATTACTCGTGTTCATTTTCCTAATTAATTAGCTAGTTATTGGGTGTCTTTTAATTTAATAATAGAGCAGTACTGTAGTAAAATTTAATTTATTGAAACTGGCTTATTTTGTAGTTACTTTTTAAGGCTGTTTTAACAGTTGAAGTATGTATTTATAAAAATACTTCTACTAGTATTGTAAATGGTTTCAAAATGAAATATCTATATTGTTTATTGTTAAAGTTGATAATGTACATTTGCAGAGTCATAAAGATAAATAATTTATGAGATGAGGAAGCTAACAAAATAAAGATTTATGATTTTTAAACATATTTTACTACCACTAAGTTTTAATTTAGACCTCAACTGTGTATAAATATAACAATGAAGCTTTATGTTGTACAACATTTTAATATGTTTAAAACAATATTTAAACAAAATGTTTTTCGTAATATTTTAGAATTTGTTTTCGACACATACTTGAAAATTAATTATTTATTTTTTAATACATTCATAACAATTTTTATGATAAATAACATAAAATTATCAGGTTATTATTTTTAGGGTAAAATATTTTCTTATTAGGCATATTACCTATCTTTTAGATTATTTTTATTAACAAGTATTTAAATAACAGTGTAAATAACCATTGTTATAATCTGATTAAGATAATTGAGTATGTTAATTATGTGCAAATATTGTTAATGCTATATTAATGTGGATAAGGTTCTTTTGGTAAGCTTTCCCTTTCATATTTTTATCTATTTCTTTCTGTCAGCTACCTTCATATAGGTCATATAGGTTTTATAGTGATGTCATAAAGCCTAATAATCTTCCTCAGTAAATATACTATTTTATACAAAAAGAATATTCCAATTAGGATTACTTTTTTCCTAGTAATCTTTGCATTTATGTAGTGAATAATTTATATAAGATAAAATATCAAATTATCAGCAGTATTTTAATCAAATAAGAGATAAATTAATTTTTTGACATATTTTTTAAAATTTTCAAATAAGTCTGTTGTGGGTTACCGCATGATCATACACTATAAAAAAGTAAGCACCAAATTTCTCATTACAACGGCCTTAAATGTAATATAATGGTATTTCACAGTTATTACATCCATACACACAGATGTGGCATTGAAACTAGTTAAAATTGATCCAGAGGTTGTCAAAATGAATTCTGTTCCATAAAAATATAGAAATCTAATTTTTTAAATAAATCTCACTTATTGCTCAATCTTAATCTGCATAAATCATAAAGTTATAGACTTATTTTCATTATGAAATTAGTTTTATCTATTTCATCATATATTCCACATTTAAATATTAAGTCAAACAATACATTATACATTAAATTATTTTGTAAAACTTGATGTTTACATGTAAAATGATTGGTGTAAATAATGTAATAAATTTAATTTCAATGACATAATTTTTTAATGTAAATTAGGTTATATAGTTGATTGTAAATGCAATTACTCACATAAGGTATTAATATATACTGTTATTATGAAAATGAGTAATTATACTGCAAAACACCATATATGCAGAGAAAAATACTCTTCTCTGTAAGTTTGAATTTATTCAAAATGTTAAAATGTAAAATAATATTTATATCAATATACTTATCTATAACTAAAGATAATTTCATAATATGTAAATAATAGATTATATACTAAATAATTACATGAGATAAGTTTATATAAAGCTTCTTATAATCTTCATAATTGAGGTCTAATGTTATATTGACAAAGAAAAAAAATATTTTTCTTATACTTAATTTGAATAAAATATTTATCATAAAAATTAACATTCAATGTTTCTAAAACACTTGGATTTCCTAAGTCTGAAAGTCTTAAAAATACTATTTTCTTCATTCAATTATCTGTTTTGATCTCTTTTATATGATATAATATATAATGTTTGGAAATTTTGGAACAAAATTTCATATTTCCTTTTTAAAGATTCCATAATCTAAAATTTTAATAATTAAAGAAATTGTTACTTGTACCTTAAAATCCTTTGCAAATTTTCACGCTCGTTATTTTTAAAATTTGTATATAGTTATCAATAGTATCAATAGTTATTAATTTTTTTCTGACATTAAGTAGAGTCTCCATGGTTTACCAATAAGTACAATACACAATAAATTAATGGGGCTATTCACGTTAATCACGACATTCACTATCTCGTCGCATACACAGTCCGTGTTACGGACTGACCATCCTTACTTGAATGGCCCCTTTAAATTGGTATAATTAATTATGATGACAGTTGTGGGTGTCAGTCAGGATGTTAAAATTTACAATGATGACACATCATTTAAGTAATACACTAAATAACTCGTAAGTCCGACTTTATTCACTCGACATTAAGATATATACTTATAGCACAATTGAACCTATAACCCCTCGGACATCTCGGGTGCTACGATGTAATTTTCGATATGAATTTGAAAGTTATAAGGTTTACATAATAAACTGTAGTGTATGTCACCTACGGCATTCGTTATTTGCACTTAGAACAGTATTAAACAGAACCTGGAACCGAACAGCCGTCTTTTATTGTCCCAACATTACAATACTATTGAAATAAAAAACTAAATATGTACAATGTATTATATAAAAGTGGTAATCCTTGGTGTTTAACATTACGAACAAGACCATATACCATACCACGCATATTCGATGCCTAAGGAATTACGACGAATACGGACGCATTTGCAATAAGAAAAACGAAACCGTTTATGCGTGGTTATCCGTTAAATCATATATTGTGTGAAGAACCGACTTTATAAACAAAATACGCAATTTCGTTTATTTTGATATAAAAACAAAACTACTGAATCGATTTTTATGAAAATTTTACGTGATAACTCTGAATGTATATAGTTTATACTAAAAAGAGTATTCAAAATCATTTAATGAGTGAGAGAGTTCTAAAGTAAGAAACAGAATATTTTTTTATGTCGATTGAAAATGTAACATTCCTACTTATATGAAATAATATTATTATTATAATTTTCTGTGCTAATATTATAAAGCAAAAGATTTTGTTTGTTTGTTTAAACGCGCTAATCTCAGGAACTACTGACTCGAATTAAAAAATATTTTTGTGTTAGATAGTTTATTTATTGAGGAAGGCTATAGGCTATATTACATCACGCTACGACTCATAGGAGCGAAGCAGTAACCATAAACCGCAAGGGACAGCTAGCGTTATATGTTTTGTTATTCGTAATTTTCATATAACACGTATTTTAGTCGCATTTAAATAATTAACATAAAAATGTACTTGTTTTTATGTGTTACTTACCATATAGTTCATGCTGACTAAGATTTAATTAACGCATTAGTTATAACAGGAAAAAAAATCTATTGTTTCATTTCATATAAATGGCGGTATAATACATACCTAATATATTTGTGTAACTTCCTTTGATACGGCACAAAGTAACAATACAATGAGAACAGATGAGCGCATGGGAAAAACATGACAGACGAACATTTTTTATATGTTAATTTATAACGGAGTATATGTTTGCGTTAGTTGTCTTGACAATGACGATTGTTTCATGTAGTGCAATCGTTTTTAGGGTTACGAAATTGATTTATAACCGCAAGCTTGATACGGATACTTTTAACGTTTAATAAAATGTATCGTCATTAAAGTATTTTCACGGTATAATAATCCTTACAATATCGTAAATGAGAAAGTAACTATGTTTTCACAATACAACTCATTTTAAAGTTTTCTATAAGGCGATATTTTGTAAGTTTTACTCTCGTAAGTGATATAAAACAACTGTGTAAATTCTTTCGGATGCAAATAAATCAATGACAAACAACGTATGTGTATCTTTATGAAAGTCTGCGACCAAATAACCTTATAAGTGTAATTCTCGTCTAATGCCATAAAAAAGAACTCTCAAGAACCTTAAACAGGGGCGAATTAATTTAAAAACTCGATAATTGGTTAAAACATTTTTTGTGCAGGTACACTGCATTATTTCTATATCAAAGGTGGCAATAATGATGTTATATATACTTTAAAACAGATGTTTATGGATTTTCGTATCCAGAATGCTGTCCACTGGACAAAGTTATCTGGAACCCAGCAAGGGATTGAGCATGACAGCGAGAGTGTCTTTTGACCAATGAGTGAATTAACGAACTAGTCAATGTTGGAAATGGGTACAGATTTTTAACATCAAATAGTGTGAACGTGACGTGACATTTATTTTATTGTTACAACACAAAGCCGCTACCAGAAGTGTATATTGTAATCAATATGGTCGTTAAATTTGATTTGAATAATATTATTCTGAGTTTGCGTTATATCCGAGTTCTCCATGCTCTAGAGAGCAGTTTAAATATCTGTTTTAGTGAATTAATAATATTATGTAACTTTTTTAGATAACAATATTATAATCATAAGTCATAACTACCAGAGCGTTACGATATCACTTGATATGGGGGTCATATGTCTGTGCGAAAAATATTGTATGTCAGAATGGATTATAATAAGTTGACCTTATTATTATATCTAGGTGAGGTGTCTGAATAAATTCGAATCCGGACAAGTAAATTTGGGCTTTCAAGTGTATCTACACGTCTCGGAAGAAATTCTAATACATGTAGATCTTTCTTTTTACTGAAAAAATAGGGCGTGGCCCTGTTAAGGGGCATATATAATCTGTGATCATGAGCGCCGGTAGCATTATGTTCGTAGGGAGCATCGTAAATACCATTCGTCTCTTCTGCATATGCCAGTAGGTGCAAGCTGTATTATTTAATGGAACAATGAAATATTTTTCTTTGAGGTCCGACAGTGCAAAGTACATCCCATTGCTCCCCTTCTTGGCGCTTATATTTGCGACTGTACTGTATTTGTAACCACAATAATACCAGAATTAAACGTTATCTTATCAAATTAATATTGATATAACATTTAGTTTCTAGTATTCGTGAGTAAATACGCCTGCACCTTGCGAACTTATTAAAGCCGTAGTTAATGAACTGAATCGTAGCGATAAAACTAAAATTATACATACATGTGTAAAGGAAAGCGAGCGGTACGCATGAGTCACGCACACAGCACCGGTTATGCAAATGCAGTAATACCGCAGATATACATTCGTATACCTAAAGATCGCCTTTGGACTAGGGGCGGTGCAATTTATAAGAGATCATTTGTGTACTTAGTGATGTCTAATGGAGATGTATAATAAAAGGCCTTGACAGACACACAGACGGACAACAAAGTGTTTTATGGGTTCTTAAATCGTAATGTTTAGCTCTTAATTTTGTTGAAATTAATTGTAGTATTTGAAGATAAAAATACAGGCCTATGTTATTTTAACGCAAATACACTTCAAGTTTACAATTGTCAAAGAAAACAACAAATAAAATAAAAAAATGCATCTCATATTTTCGTTTTAATAATAATAATAAATACGTTATAATTGTAATAAAAACGATTTAAATATGTTTCATTCGTTTATCGTTGGTATTCGGTGATCAAGAACTGTTTTTAATTTGCGAAAAATTCACACTGTTATCATGATTTCCTAAATCCTTTAAAATTTAAAGAAAAAAAAATATGAATACGCATTTGCTTACAAAAAGTTGATAAATTATCATATGAATCATTATATCACAATTTATTCGATTATTTTGCAAAAATTCTGTCTTAAACAATATTAACAAAAACTATTTTGTAATATAAGATAATATTGTAACTATTTCAGTACAGTAATACCCCGACTTACGCTACCTCGACTTACGCGAATTCGGAGTTACGCGATTTAATTTTCTCGTTTATTCGTTTTTGTTTGAACGCCGTAGTTTGTATTATCATATTATCTAGAATTAGATACTAATTATTTTTTAAATTATTGTTTTATTTAGTCTCCAGTCCCAATTAAACATACTTAAGACATACAGACTTTATATGCAAAATTGTACCCCGGACTTACGCGAATTTGACTTACGTGGATAGCGCTCAGTCCCTCCAATCGCGTAAGTCCGGAGTATTACTGTATGCCATAAATTTATCACATACGCTGTTGTATTGATGCGCTCACGTCAAGAGGGTGACCGCAAGGTCGACTTTGTCTTGGGTGACACACGAGTGGCTGCTATTGACTCACCTCGTGCTCAAATAGGTATGTGCTAATTTTTTTAAATACACATCGAGAAAGACGATTTGTAAATATTTGTATCGATACTAATATATACGGTGATCCGTGCGAAAACTTCGTACCGTTAGTGGTGATGTGTCAGATATCGCAGATATCCGCGGATACGGATCTAAGAGAAAAGAAATATCCGTATCCGTTACTTTTTTGGCGGATCTTTTATTTTACTAATATTCAATATACCTGTTTATTAATATTTTATTTATATGTCATGATTAATACTAAACTATACCTAAATAAAACAAAAGAAAGATCTCGCAATGCAAGTCAAAAAATGTCTTGCCCGTCACATATATTTGTTTTCGGATCCGTATTCGCGAATATACATTTTTAACGATCCGGCACATCCGTAGTAATTAGTTACGTTATAATTTTAAACTGTAATTATTAATAAATATATTAATTTAGATTTTTCTACCTTATTTTCGTTATTGGAGTGAAAAAATTTCTGCAAAATGATACATCCAACATTAATTTTGAAGAAATATCAAGGGCGATATTTTAAACTGATAAAAAATATCTTTGTGAAATAGTATAATACATAGGTAATTAGACGAAGTTTATTGAAACGGGAATCTAATATTTTGATCCAACATAAAAAATATGCGTTAAATAGGATACTTATTAAGAAAGATTATAGTTTGATAGGCTATATTATAACACGCTTCGATCTTTAGAAACACTATAGTAAAAAGCACCCATAAACGCGGGTGAAACCGTGAAAAATTGCTAGTTTATTATAATTATATTAATATATCAGTAGTAGAAAGTGTACTGACCTTATGTACATACATAATGTGTATTGTGCAATGGAGCATTAAAATGAATACTTTGTTGAAAAATTGAAATGTCACAGTGGACGTAGAATGTATTACGTGAATTCAAAGACCGCTGGATCAATGCTATGTGAAGAATTTTTAGATTTACAAGTGCCTTTTTGTTTGCGATAAAACTCGCACTCTTGGAAGGAAAGCATCGTTTGAAATCTACGTTTCTAAAGAAATTCTATGACATAGCTCAACAACGAATACAAGATGGTGACTTTGCGCTGCTGTGAAATTTTTGCTGGCTGTTACATTAATATCTTATATGCTATAATAGTATTGTAAATTTAAAAGTATTTCCGTCCGTCTATTTCTTTGTTATATTTTCACGCTTAAAGTGCTGAGCCAATTTTGATAAAGTGAATAGTGGTGTAGATATAGATTGAACCTTGGAAGACAGCGGATATTTATTGTCGCGAGGAAAACTTGAAACGAGAGAAATAGGGTATACCAGTTTTTATAGAATACCCACATTTCTTAAAGCCAATACTTATTTTGTATAATCTTGTATACAATAGGTTATACAAAATAAATATTCTACGAGTACGCAGACAACGTCGCCGGACGAACTGGTATTGTATACTTAATTATAGTACGTTATTTAGAGAAGAGACAATTAGTTGACTCTATAAGGCGTAAAAATAATTAGATGTTATAAAGAAAACACGTATTTCTTATTGAATTTCGCTGAAAGTTAATTTGCTGTATGTTATCACTTTCCAGAGGTTGTTCCTTATTAAGTACTCTACTATCAGATGGGCCAAAATACAGAACGTGTTTTCTTCAAAATCAACGTATTCGATTCCTAGCTAAGATTTTTTTTTTGTCAAAAAAGTAATAATGCAGTTTTATGCACCGAGGCGCCTTTAAGTAAATTTTCAGTATTCCCTATAGTTTCGGATTTGGCCATCCACGCCCAGTTAAAAAATTAACCTTTTATAATATAAAAGCCAATCTTTTTGACTGACTGATCTATCAATACAAAGCTCAAACCAGTATATTTGTGCTGAAAGGTACGCAGATAGTTATTATAAGGAAGACATCCGTTAAAAAGGATTTTCCAACCTTCATCCATGAAAGAGATGAGAAAGGAGTACATAGTGGATATGGAAAAATCAAACATGCGATTAAAGAGCGAATGCTAGTTATGTATAATTTTGTTAGCGTTAAATATTGTGTTAAATGTAAATAAATTTGTTATAAAATTAAATTATTAACGTTTTGGCTATTGATGATTCAGAATTTAGTTTTTAGATCGCGCGTGCGTGTTTAAACTCTAAACAAAGGAATATCGAATTGGTATTAACATAAAAGAATATATGAGTTTATAATAAATAAAATCTATTGAATTTATTATAATAACGTTTACGAGATCGTACACGGTTATTTTTGAAGATTTCAGGGATCGTAACTCACATAATCTTTTATAATTTTTGAGGAATCATGACTGTTGATTTTAAGAGAGAATATGCTTTTTTAAAACATTTTTAAACTGATTTCAAAATAAGGGAGAAGGTTACTGAGGTGTTGAATGCGGGCTGGCTCGATCACGGTAGTAAGTCGAGCCAGGCTGTGTTCACTACCTCGGTAATAGATTGAGAACCTCATCCCTCATACCTCTTACAGAAGACACACACTCTTACAGAAGATGGGCGTGAAGTAGCTAATAGTTTTGCCAGCGGAGAGTTAGAGAGCGGAAGCTTAATTCCCTTCCCAATTCCTTTCGTTATTTCTTATTACTTTTCATCACATATTTCTTCTTAATTGGTAACACATCTGGTAACACATTTGTGGCTTGTGGTGCTGCAAATTTATCCATGATCGGTGATCATTTAACATCAGGTGTCCAGGGTTTATTTTTTAATCTAAAAAGGAAAATGAAATAAATACATAATTTTCATTAAAATGAGTACGTGACTACCTAATTAATAACGGCGCGAAGTATTCGCACGGGTCACCTAGCTCATTACTAAAGAATCTTACATTGACAAGCATTATACAAACAAACCACAGAATGGTTTGTCCTTAATACTAAAATTTAATTACACTATATAATATGTAAATGAATCAAGCATGTATAATTTAGCGATAATTTTATTATTCTTAAGGTATGTTTAAAGGTTATTAATAAGTCTATTGAAGCTTAACATAATAACAGTATATCATCGAACATTACATTGGTGCTACTGCCCTTTCGGAGACGGGCCTTCTCCAATCGATTTGTCCACATATAGTTTATTCTGCTTTGGTGTTTTTGCTAAGCGTGCAAGATTGGACGGTCGATAAAAACAGAAAGTTATAATTAAAAACATTGCTTTGCATCCTTGATAATCAATAATGTGTCAACCCATATAAAGTCAAATTCGGAGTTATTGATGTAGTTTGGTAATGCGTTATGGTATATTGTTATTGTTTTAAAATACGTGAAGCGTTATCAGAATATGTACATTAACGTCTCCGAATTCGATTTTGTGGGCCGACTCGGTATTGCTTATCAGCCTTATTATCTAGCCTTATTCCTTTTAAAAGTTATTTCATAATTATAACTTCTGTTCTGAAAAAAAAAATTAATAAATAAAATAATAAAAAATATATAAAATTGTCTCAACATGAACAGTTCAAGCGAACTAAGTATTAGTAAACACTTCGTAAGATATTCTTCTTTATATTAAAATATCGCGGTATAAGAGTCAGATGAACGTATCTACGTTTTAAAAATTTTACTTTTTCCTAATTTAGCAGTACTCGTAATATAGTTTTTTTTGGTTCTATAGAAAAGTGGTTCTAATAATAAATATAACGTTTTTTTCGAATTAGTGAAATCTTGAATTACGTTGTTTTAGTTAAAAAAAAGATTTTCGATATTTTGTAGATACGTTCATCTGGTTGTTATACCGCGTAATATTCCTAGCTAAGGAGTTCTGTAGAGCGCATCGAGGTCACGGCTAAATTTTATGAACGTCTGAAACTTCACAACCGCTGCAAGGCCGTACGTGTTTTGATGGTAGTGCATTGCCTCGTTAACGAAACGCATTGTTAAACGAATATGTATACGGTGTTATTGTATGACTAATTTACTTATATTTTCACTTTTTGGTGCTTATGTGCATATTTTTTATATTCGTAACCAATAGAAAACGCAAGACGTTATTGTGATGTTTTTTTAGGATTTTTTGACACGCATACCAAGTGTATGCGATTTCGTTGGTGATTATTGATTTTATTGTATCTGAGGCCGTGTGCGATCGTTTGTCCATTTATAGGTACAGTCAGCGTTGGATTTGCTATGGGCACTAGGGGCTAGTGGAGAGGGTGGCAAAATGTCTAGGGCGGCAAAATTTGGAGCGTGAGTCTTTTTTTTTAAGATTTTCAATTAAAATCTATTGTAATCTACTAAACTTTTTTTTAAAGAGTGTTTTCTACTACTAAATTTATATCGGTAATGATTAGGTAAAAGAGGCGGCATTTTTTTCTGTGCCCGAGGGCGGAATTTTTCACTGTACCACAGGACGACATATTTCATTGTGCCCTAAGGTGGCCCTTAGGGTAAATCCGACCACTACACGACTACTACAAAGCACGAGATGGCCTAGTAGTTAGAACAGGTCGATCTCAACCGATGATCTCGAGTTTAAACCTCGGCTAGTAACGCTGAGTTTTCAAATGCTAAACTGTTCCAATTCATTTCGTACTCTATCGTTATACTTTATCCTCTGTTACATAATAAAAAAGTAAGATTTTTATAATCTAATCATTGCCATTGACATATCAATTAAGTTATCGACACTAGCGATAACAACTATCGCTGTTTATCAATCTGTCAACTTTGTACAGAAGCTATTAGCCCGCGAGGGCGAGGTAGCCATAAAAATTTTATTCGATTTTTCATTTTACAAAAAAAAGTTCTATGTATTTTTTTTCATCTATACTAATATTATAAAGAGGTTAAGTTTTTTTTGTTTGTTAGGGGTAATCAAAATCGACATTTTTTATTCAAAATTAGGAATTAACATTCTCTTTTTTGAATGTCGAGCAAATAAATCAACCACGGTTTCGGAAAAGTTAAACCTCAGACCTGAGAAGAAACCGCGAAAGAAACTGAGCGGGACTCTTGAATTATTTTTTCAACGTCAAAATATATTACAAATTATAAAATGTATTGAGACAGCTTGGAAGCGATCTACGAAATCTTTAATTATAGCCTCTAGCACACAAAGGTTTCTTTACAATATTTTTGAACTTTGTTATATAAGAATTTGATGACAAACTGATCCGATTTAAAGAAGCTCTTTGTGTTAGATAGTACATTTATTGTGGAAGATTATAGGCTATATTACATTAGCCAAAGACTCGGGAGCGAAGCAATAACCATAAGCGCGAGCGTATCACTTTAGAACGGCTAAACCTATGTGGGTTTTTCTTTTTTTTAGTTGTTATTGTTACAGCAAGGTTTTTATGAAAGAAAATATTTGTACCGAAAAGTGAAAAATATGGGTTAAAAAATCTCTATTTAAAAAACTCTTAAGTGCATCCAAGTGATTTCGGGGCGGGCAGTTTAAAAAATAGACCCGACTTCAACTGAACAGACTAGCCGAATCGTCATCGGTCGTCGTCCAATGGCGTTCGTTAGCGATTTATTGTCTTCCATCGAGGAGTACTTCAGCTCCTACAGTTTCCATTGGATATTCATCTTTGAATTGAATCAGTCGAAAGGTATAACGAATTTCGTCGTCCAATAAACAATTATTTTCGTAGGAAAATATAACCGACTACACACAGAAATGTTGTTGTATCTATAAATGGACAAACATCAGACACAAAAATATTACATCCTAAAACGAAAACCTAAATCGGATTAGTGGTTTTTGAGTAAATCTCGAACATACAAACGAAGATACATTTCATACGGATTGAAAACAAATTCTATTTTTTGAAGTTGGTTAAAAATACTTAATCAAAATAAATTCATCATTGACGAAGATACACACAAAAAAGTTGCAGGATTGAAAGTAGTATTTTTTAGTTGAAAATGAGTATTATTTTTGTGCTTCTACTATAAATTATTTACATATTGAATATGTTCATGATTAACATAGATATTGCTATTGAGTTCATTTTTTTATCTGTGGCCTTCTAAAGTCACGTATTGGTTGTTTTATCGGATTTGGCGTTTTTCCACCGCGATGTGACTTCGAGACGAGTTCGTTGAAAGAAATATACATTTTTGTGTTAAATTCAGGTCACATATGATATAATCTTTGATAATATATAAAGTTGAACAGTCTGTTCGAACGTGCTAATCTTAGGAAATACAAGTTCTTTTAAAAAAATCTTTATTATTATTTGTGTTAAAGTGACTGAATCCGAATATTTATATTTTTGGGCACAGAATGTAAAAAATGTTTTACACTTGGGTATTCGTTTATTAAGGCTTAATGACACAAAATGTTGATCAAATAGTTTTTTTTATCATAGAGTATGAACCATAGACTTTAATAAAACTAAGTGTAAGTCTCACCTGTTTATTAACGCGAGCGAAGTTTCAAGCAAAAGCTAGTAGATCATAATATGTTGAAAGTGAAAGAGTATAGACGGAACATTCCGTAAATATCAAAAGCGCTGGCAAGATTTGGAGCTTAATCCACACCGTTTTACTGCGGATTAACGGATATACAGGATTACCTATGAAACGAGTTTCCTTGAGATGTTTTTCTAAATCAGTTTTCGTAACTTTTATGAAGATCTTGCTGATTAAGAATGTTAAGATCCACTATATACTAGATTATATGGACGTTGATAAGCAATATCTTTTATCAAAATAGAAAAGAAGAGATGGTTATATACCAGTTCAGACAAATTTATTAAGAATAGGTTTCACATCTTTAGACGCCATTTTCTCAAAACGAAGTCTGTGTGGCTTGACACAGTATTGGTTATCAGCGTCCATATTACAACGATGTTTATATAGTTCAATAATCTAGATATTGTAGCATAAATACCGATCCGATAGGATGTTTTAAGCGTAATGACTGCGCTGTATATAACAAGCCATTGTTCGAACTTCCACTGTATCAGCTTACTCCAATAGCCCGCGATTTTAGTATGGGTTTTAATAATCGCTCTACAAATGTACATACTACTGCATTGTTTGCATTATTAGTAGATCGTACCAGTTTTCAATACTAGCATTCACTTTGAAATGGAGCTTGATTATGTGTGGATTAAATTTTATAAACAATGTTCTTTCTATATCGCTGGTTTGCAAGCATATCGTAGTTACTCAAAATTCTAACAAATAGAGCTAAGTATGTCAAAAGACCATAAATCTTTGATGTTTTATCATGAAAAGAGTTACAATAAAGTTATAACACCAAGGTATCGTTTAAATTTTGCAGTTATGCACTAAAACATTAATAAAAAAATTTAAAAATCCCATTTCCTAAAATTCATCATTTTTGTTGCATCGATATTCTTGAAAAGCAACGATATGTTATTGTGTGAAGCAAAAGTTTCGTATCATTTTTTACGAAAATTCTCGCACGGAGTAAGAAATTTCGCACAGTATGATTGACGGTAACACCACACGGGCTACAGAGTTCAGATGACTATCGTTCTGTGTAAAATTCAGTGACTTGTCAATATCTGATCTTGAGTAGTAGGCAGACCTTGGTATGTCCAGGAAAAATGCTAGGTGAATAAGGTAGATAGTTTATGATTTAAAAAAATATGAGTATTTAAATAATTTACGCTCAAAAGTAATAAGTGTTCTCTGGTAGTGATAAATTATTTTAATTACATGACGGTAATCATATGGTTAATTAACTTAATGAAAGGCCGGCTGATTAAAAATTATAATCTCATAAATATTCAATAATATTTACCTTAGATTATAGTCAATTAAATGTGTTAGTAACGATGGTAACGTTAATAAATATTGATATGTTTAATTTAGATTATGTAAACAAATACAGCTCCTTGTGCACATAAGATTACGTGCATCGGTTTGAAGTTCAAAATGTTTTTGCCTATAAATAAATACCGTACAGAACAGAGTTATTCTTATTCTAAGGACCCTTGTGGGTTGACACATTATTGCTTATCAGCATCAATTTTTAGTGATCACGTAGGCAATACTGTGTCAAGCCACACTTGTGAAGGTAATTCTTTTGAAGACATTTTGAACTCTTGCGATACATATATGTGCGTCATTGGTAAATTATATAAATATAGCCGCAGATACATTGAAAATAATTACTTGTCTATGTTTATTTGTATAGTTATTCCTATATAACTATCGAGTTTCTTGCCGGTTCTTCTCGGTAGAATCTACATTCCGAACCGGTGGTAAATTAATTAATTAATTAGTGTTTAGTTTTCTTTTGTTTTTGTAATGACGTTTCAAAAGTGCTTGTAAAAGCCTACTTGAATAAAGCATATTTTAATTTTGATTTGATTTTGATTTAGCCAATGATTCATTTGGCTTTGATATGAAGTCAAAAGGAACCCCCTCTTCGAACTGATATATTATATTGTAGTTTATTTTTGCGAATCTGTGTGTATTCGTTATTACATAAGCGGTCTACTTTTGACAGCGCACAAGGCTTATATTTTTTTTTTTAGAAATTTTTGCTGTTATGTACTTTAATCTTTATGTTATTCGTTTTTCTTTCCTTCTATTTTTATTTGTGTAGTATGTGTTTATCAATTATTTTTAGTATTTCTTTTTTTCTTAATAGTCATTATTTTAATTTTATAGTTTATATAAAAAAAGTTAAAACGACAATAAATTAGTTCATTGACCATACAAAAAGTGGTTCGATCCGTCTGTTCGTTGCTAACGGTATCGAGATAAGGGGCCGCGAAACTGTCGGCTAATTTCACTGATCCACTTTTTTTACAATGGGCCATTGGTACACTAATATCTATCGGAATAAAGGTGTTAATCGCTTGTACGGATTTGATTCTTGGTTCATTGTACAGGTAACAGCCGAACGGCCTCAATTACACTACTAGATGTAATTAATTTAATTTTTTTTCTATCCTGTTTCGAAGAATGTTTGTTGTTTTTTTTGTACGTAAATTATAAATATTAAATTATTTAAAAAATGTTGTAGGGTATATTGAGTGAGGTATCAAAATTACGGCTTTTTATAATGTAGGTAATTTTGTATTGTTTAAAAAATATATTTTATATATGTTATAGAGTTATAACAAACAAAATACATTTGTAGGTACTATGCCTATAATATTATCGCAAGTACAAACAATAATTGACATATCTATATTATTTTTTATTTAATATTGCAATGCGATGAACTCTATAAGATAGTAACAAAAAAAGAAAACATTTTTTTTGTACAGAACTATCTAGTTGTTTCGCGTGGTTTCACTTGCGTTGCTAATATGACTCGCAGCGTGATGTTATATAGCCTGTAACATTCCTTAATAGACAGCCGATCAGTAGTTTAAAAAATTACCCACTACATACAAACAAAATTGATCTAAAAAAATAAAGCTTAGAAGTTTGTTTGAACGCGCTAATCTCAAGTACTACTGGTTCGAATTGAAAAATTATTTTTGTGTTAGATAGTTTATTTATTGTTGAAGGCTATAGGCTATATAACATCACGCTACGATTCATATGAGAAAAACAGTAATCATAAACGCGAGTGAAACCGCGAGAGGAAGCTGGTAGATAAATAAAGCAGCAAGTGACAACCATAACGAAAATTGTCAACTGCACTTTCTATTTACGCTATCCAAGTAACTTTCTAGGAAACGGTTATATTGTAGTAAATTAGGTTTATTAGAACATAACGTTTTAGATAGGAACCCTTATCGTAATAAATTCTGTGAACTTGCTTTTAATGTTACAAACTTAATAGCTCTAGGTCTCAAAATAGGTACAACGTTGTGAATATTATTGATTAATTTTATTAGTATTTCTTGCGTTAAGTTTAAATATTTTTTTTTTAAAAAGCGTTTTAAAATTAGAACATTTGTTTTGTCATGTTCTATTTTTAAGAAAAAATAATTTAATTAAGATAAAAATAAAAATGTATATTATGTATATGGTTTGATACGGAAATTTAAAAATATTTGTAAAATAAAATATAAATATAGTCAGAAAATATGATACACGAACAAAGAAGGCCTCAGCCGTCTTATATACATAAATTAATATAAACGACATAACTATACAACTTCCTTGATACTTGAATTCGTAATTAATGCACACGCGCTATATCCTCATGCGACGAATCTCTAATTCCGTTCGAGTATCAAGATTGACATCGTACGGTGCACAAATACACAATAGAGTTACATTTAGGAAGTCGCCGTGATTCAGAAACGATTTCCGTGAGATGAACGTGAGGCTGGCGCTCGTGAGTCATCGTGACTACATGCTGTGTTCAATACATACATGATTACTGTTTGTTTTATATTTATTTTAACCGACTTCAAAAGGAACGCATCACGCAACATAATCAAAGACCTCCGTTAAGATCTCATGATCTTATGTCGGAGGTCCGGAAACATACACAACAGAAACGCAAACATCCACAACAAACATCCGTATGGCCAATACAGACAATAAGAGGAGGTTATGTATACATACATATTCTTAGTAGATACTCGAAGACGGACAGATATAAATTTGGAGGTTTAATTTAAAGATTTTCTTAAAAACTGATCTGATTTTAATGTATTCACAATTGAAGTGAAGTAAAATTTTTCAAGGAAGTTTTTAGTATATTAGGGTCTGATAATTTGGAGATATAAAATGGAACTCTTATAATAGCAAATGATTTGCGATTGCTGAGATTTCTCTTATTCGGTCGTGTTATCGGTTGTATTAGTGATGTGCCGGGTTGTTTAATATGTATATCCTCGGATGCGAATCCGAATTTGGATATTTAGTGTCAAGATCCGCTGATACGGATCTTAACTTAAATACTCGCTACTAATGCAACTTTGTTACTTGAAATGAAAAACTCACCCATGTAAATAAAATTTCATATATTTATTGAGTTACCTTATTAAGATCCTCCCAAAAGTAACGGATACGGATCTTTCTTCGCCCTCGAATATCCGCGGATACGAATACGGATATCCGGTACATTACTACTATGTATATAACAACAGTTCTGTTTGAAGTCTGATATATTTTTCTACGAAAACCATTATGTATATATAAATTGATCAAGTTTACACTCACCCGAGTATTCTGTAGCTAAGCATTGCTGTAATGAGCGAGTGACCAGCAGCGAGGCTAATTACTAGGGACGTCAATTTATCTCACGGATGCAGGCGTATTGGCAATACGTGCATAGGAAAGGTTTATTTAACATGTGCTTATGTGTTGGTGTTTTATTTCTTACGTGGTGTAGTCAGTCGGCTAGGCTTTATCTATTTGAATATATATTACAGTAGCCGCCGCTCCCGGTTTCACTCGCGTTTATGGGTCCTGTGAATCGTAGCTGATGTAATATAGATCTTCCTCAATAACGGGATATCTAACAATGTCTACATAACAAGTTTTTGCGAAACGAAATGTTAGGTACTATCAATTTACGTCGTTAGTATTTACGTCGGAAAATTGATTTATTAAAAAAATAATTTCTAATATCAAAATTAAATAGTGGGTCTATTTTTTAAGAAATAATATTAGGTTGTTAAATTTTTAAATGACGATGTAATAATATTAAGTATAATAATTTTAAATATATCTTAATCGTAGAGCTACCGCAGATTGCAAATTTCCTATTGTCTAGTAGTTTATTCTTTTAACGAGTTATTATATGACATTGACCAAAGTAAAGTAACGTACTAAACTGTTAGCTAATTATTAGCTTCTATTATTATAAATTAATTATTTTTATTATGACATTATTCCTTGGTCCATTTGGCCTTTCGCTCTGACTCTGTCAAATTCTCGACAAAACTGAAAGCATAGAACGTCAGTAATCCGCGGGGGCGCTTAGAATAATTCTATACAACATCACGTCAAATATAATTACGACGGCATCACGGAACATCGTGATTATTTGAGGTAATTTCACGTCTACACATCCGAAATTTTGTAACGAAACTCCTTCTGTAATGTGAAACAATCAACATGTCAAGGAACGATGCGATTTTCATCCTTATTGGTATAAACATAAGTTATAAAGTTGTATGTCCTGTATTTATTATTTTGGGGTATGCGGTATAATTTATCAGTCGCATTCATATAAATCCGTGCGGGGACGCTGACAGGCAATTCGCTACTTTATTGTGATTCCAGCGTTCGCAGCACGGTTTTTTATGTCGGTTATTATTCGAGAAACAAAAGGTCTTTTAAACTTACCATTTGATAATGAAAATGTGGTATTGTTTAATGAATAATTTATGTTTTTTTTTAATTTTATGTGAAAGAGTATTCGAGCGCAGGATTTCGGATTTGAAATAAAAAATGTATATATAATTAAACTTTTAATTTTTTAGTTTGTACTGTCTCGTAGGCTCTTGGACCTTTTTCTTACTCATAAAATCGCGAGCACTTTATTATTAATTTTATTTCGTTTCAACGTTTGTAATTTCTCCCAAGTGAGTTGACGTTATAAAAATACAAGATCTTTTATTACTTAAACGACTTTCTACATTTTACAACATAATTATTAAAGTTACATGTAACACAGAGTACACGTTGAAGTTAAAGCAATAATCTTTACAGCGATATTTATTTGTGTATATATATTAAATACATAGTAAAGTATAGTTTGTTAAGTTATGCTAAATTATACCATTAAATGATAATTTTATTCGCATTTTTTTATTTATAGAAATTAGCGCAATTATGATAAACGGTCGCTCTTGAACGTTAATAGAATAGCAATTTAAATAAACATTGATACGTATTAATTATTTTATAGAAAAAATATTTGTGTTAAAGACTTTCATTTTTATACTGCAATGCATTTTAATAGAAGAATATTATTTAAATATGTAAATTTAATACTTATGTATCCTTTGGAAACTGGTACTTTTAGGCTTTAAGTAGTTTCGTTATATATGTTATACTGAGTTACAGCGAAGCGTGGCCGGGTATAGTTAGTGTTAATGGGGACTGATGAACACGTGACCCGAAGAGTTACCTTAGTTGAGTTAGCAGCGACTGTGTTGATGTCGAAAAGAGAAAATTACTCTATATTATTACAAGAGTTGGTAAATTAAAAAGTGGACATAAAATCCTGTACTACAAATCCGCATCTAACGACAGTTTTGAGTTAAACATGGTTTAGACAGAGTTTAATTATGTACGAACATACGCTTAGGTATTTGTAATATATGCTTAAAACATATTTTAGCTGACAAGTATAACGGGTGACATTTTATTAACAAGTTTCTTTATAATTTTAAACGCAGTATAGTAATTTTGACAACATTTTAAACAATGTGTTATTTTTAAACACTGTTTAGCTAGACACGTGTTGAACATGGTTTTATTTCATCTTTTGTAGTAAAGCAGCTAATGTTTTATTATTATAATCGTATTCTCTTCAGGACCATTTTTCAAAAAATAAGGTAAAGGATCAGCCTGTAAATGTTCCCACTGCCGGGCAAAGATCTCCTCTTATTAAGAAGAAGTCCAAATTTATACGCCACGCTGCTCCACTGCGGGTTGGTTGATATACACGTGTCAGGATTTCTCCCTTTCCTCACGACGGTTTTCTTCACCGCCGAGCTCGAGATGAATTTAAACACAAATTTAACACTTGAAATCTCACCGGTGCTAGCCTAGGTCCGAACCCGCGATCATCGGTCGAGATCAACGTGCTCTAACCACTAGTCCTCGGCTCTAGTTAGCTCTTTTCATAGTTATTATTAAACAAACATATCGTTTTCGTTGAAAATGATATGTCGCCTAACAATATCATATTTTTAGCTATGTGTGCCAAATGCCAAGTAATATTATGCAATAAAGAAATTAAGTATTCCGCTAATGACGTAACATGGCAGGGACCGTAACTTTCACCGCGGAACTTTCTTTAGGTTATCATGAAGCAAATACCGTGGAACCAGTTGGGAATAATGATAAGCTCTGTGAAGATACGAAATGTCCAAGTGACTTAATTGCTTTGACTTATGTCATAATATGTAGTTCTTTAAGTTTTTATTTAGATCGTGTTTCGGTATTGGTGTTATAATATGTATTTAAGGTAGATAGATATAAACTTTATTGCACTTTAATAGAACAATACAGTAAAAATAAAGCAAACAAAGAAATACGGGTGTACATTACGGGTGTACACAGCGGACTTATTGCTATAAGCATTCCATCTCACCAATTATTCTTTCTGAACCGGCAACAAATTTGTGGCCTCTGAAGGTGCAAATGTTTATAGGCGGCGGTAAGGACTCTACATTAGGTCCCCTCCACTCGTTTGTCGGGTATTACCATGAAAAGTCGATATCAATCAACATCTAATTGTCGTATCGATTTAAAACGTTGCAGATGCTCATTTGGTTCGACTAAACGATTTCAATACAGGTGGTGTCGAGGATTTGATGATGTATTGTGGAAGTGCATAGTGTTATTATTATTTTTTGTTTTTTTTTTTTTTAAACTATTCTGTTATTGTAAATAAAGGACGCCCTCTTGAAATAGTAAAACTAATCGAGTATAGATAAGAGTTCCATAGACTGAATTGTGTTGTATTGTGTTGGTCAGATTCCCAACCTCCCTACATCATTTATTTCTATTTCTAAGGTTTATTCTATGTAAAACTAATATGTTAGCAGACGTGTCAGACGAGCAACGTACGTTCAACAGATGTTCTCTTAACTTGTTGAAACTCTTAAAAACCTCTGTTGCATCTCTGTTTATTAAACACGGGCTTTGACGTGACGCCGCCCGGTCTCTGTCTCGGCGAGTTTATAAATATTCCGAGTAATCGTATTGATTGAGCATGCTCAACTGTTTTCACTAATGATTATTATATATTAATACGTGAGCCGGCTAGCACCGCTGATTTTTCAAATGCTAAATTTGTGTTTAAATTCATCTCGAGCTCGGCGGTGAAGGAAAACATTGTGAGGAAACCTGCATGTATCGGGAGAAATTCTGATACATGCCATCCGCCAATCCGCAGTGGAGCAGCGTGGTGGATTAAGCTCTACACCTTCTCCTTAATAGGAGAGGAGGCCTTTGCCCAGCAGTGGGATATTTACAGGCTGTCACTTTATTTTTTTTTTATACGTGAAGCAAATGCTTTGTATTACTTTTTACGAAAATTTCGCGGACGGAGTATGCAATTTCGCGTACTTGTAGTTTATATAGATAAGGAGACAGGTATGCTAAAATTTTTATTTTCAAATTATGCGTATAAATATCGCTGCTTTTCAAGAATATCGATGCCACTAAAAATGAATTTTAGGCAATGGGGTTTTTAAATTTCTTTATTAATGTTTTGGTGGATACTGCAAAATTTAAACGATCCCTTGATGTTATAACTTTATTGATTTAAAGGAAATTCATCATCGCAACTCTTTTCATGATAAAACATCAAAGATTTATGGTCTTTTGTCATACTTAGTTCTATTTGTTAGAATTTTGAATTACTACGATATTCTTGCAAACCAGCGATATATTAACGCTAATATACTATATAGCAATATGTGAAGGACAAACATAATTATGAGCGAATTTCGATCACTTGACGGTCATTAGTTGTAATTTTTTATATACCAATTACAAAAGCAAAGTTCGCAATCTTTTATTTGGGTGATATATTAATTTTAGTTATTATGATTTAAAAATCAAGTTACTGAATCGACTCGAATAAAAAATTATTTTCAATATTGTTTAAAGAAGTGACGGATTTCTGAGGTACCTAGAAACTTCGCCTTTATGAAATCGGTTGAAAGTAAGCTAATTTTGCGTATTAAAAAAATACGCTCTAAGTTTTAAATAATTTTTTTTTAATTGTGAATTAATACATAATACAAAATTGTTGCATTTAGGATTTGCCGCTTTATGTATTAGGCAACTATTAAGTTACTTCTATTAAAGCTGATTCCAGATTTGTAGACTTGGTAATGATTGATTGTAGAAAGTGTGAAATTTATCGCGAAGAGAATGGTAACTCAATAATTATAATTTGTCGATTTATTTCTGTTATAATAAAGATATAATATAGTAAATGTAAATTACTCTCTGCTAGACGAAATCAAAAAAATACTTCAAGTAGGCTCTCACGACCACTTTTGAATCGTCATACATGAAAAAAAAAATACATCAATAATGAAGCTACCACACAACCAAAAGAGAAATAAAAGAAGAGAAATAAATTCCGAATATTACGTTAAACATTGCACTGGAATTACTCTGTCCTTTGCTTATATATATTTGTAATGAAATACCTATTTACAATTTAAATAGCCACGTATAATTAAATATAAACAAACATTAATCATTGTTATATGGATGCTGATAAGCAATAATGTGTCAACCCACAAATTAAAAAAGTGAAATTCGGAGATATTGATGTATTATGATACTGCATCACCTACTTAACATTATTCAATAATAATAATAAGTACGGAAAAAAGTTTCTTAATTAATTGTTTTGAATTTCAGGGTCTTCTATATTTTGTGCTTTATACAATAATCTCATATATTTAAATTTTTTATTAGATAATATATTAAACATACCAGCCTGATTTTAATTCATTATACCTTTTATCAAAAAAGAAAAGAAAATATGGATAAAAACTTATTCAAACAAACTTTTTAAGAATAGGTTAGACATCTTTAGACGCCATTTTCTCGAAATGAAGATCGTGTGGCTTAACACAGTATTGCTTATCAGCGTCCATATACACAGCGTGGCGACGTTATATTTACATCAAATTTAATATCTAAACCAAACTCGTATGTAAAGCGTCTACGGACGGCCAGTGATTAAATAATCAACGTTGGACATTATGTATGTGTACAAAGTAATTGTGCGGTTTCAATGTTTTCCATTTTTGTACTGGACGCGTAATAATATGTTGACACTGACGCTTGAACACATCGCGGGGACGAGCGAAGCGGTAACCGCGATATGAAAAGAAAATTCATTAAACTTCATACGGTATTAAAAATAAAAATTACAAAATACGAAACAAAGTTATGTATGATGATTCTTAAGCCTTTGGGAATTTTTATTATACTTACGTTCACCGATTGCTACTGAATTGATTTGTTTAATAAGTTTATTGTTTGAAAGAGTAAACTTTTTGATTGGTTCCCTTTTTCATCAATATCGGTTTAGTATTTTGGTTTCACAATCAAACTGGAAAACGTATATCATTCAAGTAAACGTTTCCTCTTTTTTTATAAGTCTTGTATAAATACTTTAACGTGTAACGTAATATCTTTGCTTTGTAAATATAATTCGATTGTGAACATAAGCGTTTCTGATAATTTTTGACTGACAGGTTGGTGCAGTAGTCACTGCAATTGACTGAAGTCGTGAAATCGGTCTCCGCTCACGGCGAGCGTTTCTATTAGCGATACGGATGTTTGTCGAGATCTGGGTGTTTGTATTTGTGTTACGCATGTTTCTGGACTCCCGACCCAGGATCATAAGGTCGTATTATGGGCTGTTGAGTGTGATGCTGATTCATTTATTTATTAATTTATTCTTGAAACAGGATCACAGGCAGATTTAGGCGTCGCTATCGCTTCGCATCGTTACGGATGTGTATTCGATACTTTATACGTTTTTCATAATGACAATTATGAATCATACTAATGATATTTTCATATGATTCTTTATAAGGTAACGATAGGGCTGTTTATAAATTATTCATGACGTGTGTTTTAATCTTTAATGAGATATATGGAGGCTATTGAGATGCCATCTTCTTATGAGGTACAAGGAATTTATCAATATAGCATAGTGTTTATTTATTGCACGTGTTACGTACTTACTCTTATCATTTAAAGAAGATACTCGCTCAAATTCAGGCAACATTAACATCAGAACGCGGACTCATTATTTCATCTTTATTTAAGATCTATGCTTACTAATATTATAAACGCGGAAGTTTGTATGTACATAGATTTTAATGAAATTTTCCAATAATCTAGCTCAGACTAACTCAAAGGCTAGGCTAAAGATGTGAAATCTCCAAAATGTAAGGGTAAGTGTTTAGTAAGTCGGAAAACGCAGACGACATTACTTTAGCTAGTGTACCATAATGTAATATTTCTTAAAAAGATTTTTACAAATAAAAAAGTTGTTTACAATAAACGCACAGATTAAATATCCACACGTATAAATACGAATGAACGTAGAAAATAAAATAAAAAACTCCCTTTTATATCGCTTAACGACGCGACGCGTGGATCGATCGCTAGGCGTTCGTGAAATATTTATATTCGAGGCAATTCTCCGATAATCTCCACTCCAGTTGCTCCCTAATCCCTCCTCACGAGGCCGATTTAATCTTCTACAAGACGAGCGACGATTGTGAGACGTGTTAAGGAAAATATACTTTTTTTCTCGTGTAGCGTTTATTTTTTTTTTTTAGGAAATAAACTGTGTTGATTGATGAAACGCTGGCTTAAGAAATATTTCTCTAATATAAATCAACAAAGATTCCGTTTATTAAATTATAGTAGTCCAAAGAAAAAACAAACAGTACAGAAAATCAACGATACAAAATAATAAATGTCGTCTGATTTAAAAATGAAAACATAATAAGTAGTATTTTCTTTAAAAGGGACAACTATAAGAGAAATATTTTAATAAATATATAAAATAAATTAACTTTTTCTTATTTCTTGCGGCTACCTGCCCACTGAAACGAATGAAGTAAAAAGAAAAAGTAAAAAATATCACTTAGAGAGTTATCATTTTATAGATATTGTGTGTATTCTTCTATGTATTGCCGCAACAACAGCAAATACCGAATAAAATCCGGTCAAGTGCGAATCGACTTAACAAATTTTCACACAATGTCTTTCGTTTCTTTTACAAAACTATTTATGTACATAGTGTTGTATAATTTTTTTGTATCTTGTAGGATGGTGCAGAACCTTTCGTGTTCTAGTCCGACTCGCACTTGACCTGTTATCATTTGTTAAAGCGGCATGTTTAAAAAAATAAGCACGCGCATAAAATAATACTATCTCGTTGCTGTTGAAATATTGAACACATATATATTTTATCGTTCGTAATACTATTTATTAAGATCTAAGTTTCATCGTTTCACCGCCGAGCTCGAGATGAATGTAAACACAAAGTTAGCGCTTGAAAACTCAGCGGTCCTTGCCGGGGTTTGAACCGGGCTTCTAAAACCTTCCTCAATAAACAGGCTATCCAACGAAAAAGAATTTTTCAAATCGAATCATCATGTATCAGATGTTACCCTCTACAGACAAATTTTAACTCTTGGAGTATAAATACTGTTATAAAAGCTCTAACCACTGTCGTCTTATAGAGAATTAATCATGCAAGCGACACTTTCTCCGCCATTGTGGCCTGCGCTCGATACCGCCAACTCATAATCAACAGTTTCTAAACTAATTTGTGTTTTAATAGACTAAACATGACGCAGATTGTGGCTGGCGTATGACGATATATGAGAAAAAAAAAACATTTCGCTGGTTCGCAAGAATATCGTAGTAATTCAAAATTCTAACAAATAGAACTAAGTATGTCAAAAGACCATAAATCTTTGACGCTTTATCATGAAAAGAGTTGCGATGATGAATTTTCTTTAAATCAATAAAGTTATAACATCAAGGGATCGTTTAAATTTTGCACTATGCACCAACACATTAATAAAGAAATTTAAAAACCCCATTCCCTAAAATTCATCATTTTTAGTTGCATCGATGTTCTTGAAAAGCAGTGATTTTTTTTACTGTTTAGTCTGTGTAGAATAATTATTTTGAGCAGTCGTTTTCTTTGAGAATTAGTGGTTACTTTTAGGTATTATTTTCTCGACAAAGTAGTCTATGTCCTTCTACAAGGTCCAATTTATGTTTATATTAAAATTCAATGAATTGCTTCAGCGATTCAGAAGCGAAAATGTACTAGACAGTTAATCAGGGTTATTGTAACATTTATAATCATATTATGGATTTGGGAGTAAAAATTAACTCAATTACAATAGTATGATAACAACTACATATGTTGAGTTAAAAATCTACACATTTCATTACTTTACGTGTAATATGTAAACAAACAGATCATTTGTTTTATAATTTAAAATGTATATTTTGCATTATTTTTTTTTATTCACATATTAAAATTTCTATAATATTAATATGTAGTAAAATTATTTTTTTATCTATGGACATAGTTTTATTACACACATAAATAGATTTACAACTCTCTAAATACCTTATAATTTGACGTCAACCTAAGCGTTTTTATGTAATTTATACAAAAATAATTACATTTTAATAACATGTTATACGTCGTTTAAAAGTTTTATAATGGAAGGCTAGGTACAGTAATTGCCAGTGCAAATAATAGTTCATTATCCTCAAATTTAAACGTTGTTATGTATATCTTTTCACATATACAGAGATTCAAAAACAGAATTTCAAAATCTTTCAAAAAACTAATTATGCAATAAATATCAAAATCGGCGCCCATGGTCGTTTAAGTTCGCATTTGGCCTACCACGCTCAGTTCAAAATTCACTATGTATATAATAGTTTCCAATAAATAAACAAATAAAAATGTTACACTAAATGGCCTGTTCTACGATATGTTTAAGATTACCCCCCATCAAATTATGGGCGCATTATTAAAGGCGCCTAGAATTTTTTTTGTCTTTTCGCGGCGTCAAAATACGCTTTCTAGGAAACTGTGCTAAACAATTTTATACTAAAATTTTAAGTAATGTCAGTTGAAGATATAAAACAATCACTAAATCCTAGAACAACCAATGCAAAACTTCCGAAAGAAAAAGCAATAAAAAAACACAAGTAGGTATTAATTGCTCTTTCAAATAATGGCAACAGAAATGAAACATCCATTACTATGTGCATTAATTCTAAAAACATAACAATTTTATTGCATTCTGAAAGCAAAACCGTCCTTTTAACTTGACGTGTAAAATCCTAAGTACTTAAAGTTCAAAGAGAACGTTTGGTCGTAAACGGTACCGCTCGATCGCTCGCCAGTCATCGGAGAAAGCGTTCACGTCGTCAGAGAAACAATATGTTAAGACGATACAGTTCAAAGGCTGTGACGAATTTAAAGCATTTCGACTTTAGGAAGCAATTTGTACATTTACGGGATTTTTTTACGACGTGCTTAAATTGTTACTATTTTACTTAACTTTGAGGCAAATACATGAAATTTAAGGTAATAATATGTGTATAATTGTACATTTAAGTTTGAATGAAATTGTTTTGAATGAAATGCTTAAGCTGTTACCTAAACAAAATCATTTGTTTAAATAATCCATATTGAAAAAGATTAAATTATATTGCATGCGTATTATATACAAATTACGTATCGTAAATATATCGAGATGAAAAATAAATTTTCAATCACAATATAATACTAGACACAATACATCTAGACAGAGTATTGAAACTATTTAGGTTTTTTTTAATAATTTAAAACGAAACAAGTATTAGGTATGTTCGTTATTGAAATAATCACATCAAGTTTTTCATATAAATTTTGTTTTGCATAACTTTATATGTAAACAAATGTCTAGACCCATTTCCTTGCTAAATAGAGCGAGCTATCACCAGATCTCGTTTCGCTATCATTATCCATTGGGCACGTTAAATCAACACTTTCCTCGACGCTCGTTACCGCGTGAACCGTGAACGTACTTGAGACAATGTCTTCAGATTCGATCTTCTTATATTTTACTCTTCAAATTCTAGAGTCGTCAATTTGAAGAATAAATGTTATAAAGAACGCTTACAAAGTTGCCCGCGTATATTTAGAGTTGAAAAATGAATTAAATTACGAAAATTAAGTTTTCATCAGACATCAGAAAAACTAAGTCCTTCTTTGGATTTTCGTATTTATGAAATTATTGGTTATTTGTAATTTACGATACGAAATATCAACCTAATAGAATACCACGTCAGTTCGACCTCACTCATCAATCTTCTTCACACTTGTTTAACATGACATTTGCGAAGTAATCTATTATCTATTGGGTAAATTATAAGTCGATTTGGCAAATTTTCAGCTTAAACACAATATTACAATCTAATCGTCCAAGCAATTTAGAAAATCTAATTACTAAAACTACATATCTCGATCGACTTTTTACCTCAAAGATAAACCAAAGCACGTTTCGTTTCTACGCAAGATAAATTGTTCCCAATAGCTATTTAGGAAAGAGCTATCAAAAATTAATGATTATAGCAATAATATTGGTAATGCTGCTATACGTTATTATCGGCAAGCCAGCGGTCTGGTCCATTGTTGTGCTGTCGCAGTTTATTACAACGTCGGGTCAGACGATCTACCGTTATCGGTTGTTCTCTACGTTGAGAACCATTTTCCTTTTTGTACATTAGGTGGCCTCGTCTGAATTTCTGCAAAATGCTCTTTAATTTTTAAAAAAAATATTTTATGCCAATATGTTATGAGTTAATTTGTTAAAGTTAGCTGTAAAGTGTAGATTATTGCCTGTTGTAATATTTGTTTCAATTATTATTTATAGCATGTAAATGTTGTTATTGTGATGATTTTCTTAAATAGAAGAAGTACAGGCTATGAACTACAGATATCAACAGAAATATTTAAATAACTGCTGATTAGATCCTAATTATTAAAATAATCTTTTAGGAGCCTGTTAATTTGTAGAACTTGTGCTTATCATTTTTGATTCTAATCAAAAGAATAAATAAGAAAAAGTTGTGATGTCATGAAGTTGCTTTTCTATAATACATATTTCTACAAGATTGCAATATATGCAGGCAAGTTGAAATGCATTGAAGTGTTTAAAATTGCTTATCGTCGTGGGAAAGTTAAATCGATTTGCAGAAGTGCAGTCGGCGACTGGTTTCGCGGTAATATGTCAGATCTCTCGTTACGTCTTCCTAGAAAGATATTAGATGCTTTGATGGCTTTTCTTGTCACCTATTTTTGTACTTTGAATGTACGTAATTATATTTATTCGATAGGAAAAGTAAAATCATTGTATAAATGTTTAAATAAACTATTTTAAAGGGGTTTATTTTGCTTTAATTTTAGTTTCTTGAAATTCTAAAACTACTGAATCTGAGGAAGGTTTGGGGTCCTAAGTATTTTTAATTTTTGGTACAGCTGATGATGAAAACTATTCTTTATTTTTCTTTATTAAGTATTCTTTGGAGTCATTTTTATAATGCCCAGACAAAGCAGATGAAGAAGTTCTAGTAAACTAAAAAGTCGATTACGAATTGAATTAAGCGTTACATATGCTTTGTTTAAAAAAATAATGTGAACTTTCGACATCAGAAGTGTCGAAGTGACCGAAGTCGCGGATTTGTACAGTTGATTCGATTAGTTTCACACGTAAGCAAATAACGTGCATCGCGTGATTGTGAGTGTACCCTATTAATTGGATTCAATTCTGCTGTGTGATTGTCTACGAAATTATACAATGTTGCTAATATAAAGGTAAAACGAATTCTCTTAATGATTTTTATTATTTTAATTGTTAAAATATCTCAGATTGGCTATATCTAAATAAAAATCAATGTTTTTATGTTCGTCCTCTACGCGACCCAAAACCATAGATCGGATTGTGATGAAACAATAAAATTTATAGGCAACCTTTAAGTGATCGTGTAGTGTTTGGTTGCGATCGGATCAACATAATTTTTTTTCTGGTGACCTAGCGCACTATAAAACATATTTTGTACAAATTCAACTGAATATTTATTACTTATGAAGACGGAAGGAGTATGAATTTGCGGACAGATGATGTAGGGTTATTAATAAGGTACCCTCTGGCGAATATAATTATCCGAAATTAAATTGATGCATTAAAAAATGGAATCTTTCCATTTGTTTAAAAGAAATTTGGATCTTCTATCTTAAACATTCCAATTGTGGGGTCCCTCTATTGTGGAAACCCTGGCGCTATTGTCCCGAATTTCCTATTCCAAATCCGCCTCTTTTCACATAAGAATCTTATGATCGTACATGAAATACAAAAATGTTTGATCTCGTCGAAGCGCTCATGATTGTCTTTTGAAATCGCGTCAACCTTAATCTGTTGTACAATAGTGAAGATTTATTAGACATTTAGGGTTAAACTGTTTTTAAACTGTTGATTTGCTCAAGAGATACCGTCGTGTCGCCAGCTGTTTGCAAAGTTATGAAACATTTGGCCCATCTTTTAATTTCTTGGGAAAATTTTCGCTTTGATGGAAGAAAACGAAATATGATGAAATTTATTCCGCGATGGGAAACCGAATAAGATATGACGTAAATGAAATCTTTGTTTTCAACTCATTTTATAATATGTCGCACAAATATTTGTTATTACATAATTTATAATCAAACTATATTATAACTTAATAACATATCAAATGTGCCAAAAATATCATAAACTCTGTTGTGAAATTAATTAAGCAAGAACGGAAAAATATAATAAAACATTTTATTTTCCATCGATACTAAATTATATTATAATGTAAAATTTATTTGTGAACTTGTATGTTTGTACATACAATTATATATGGGGTAATTTCTGAAACTACTGATCCTCTTTGAAACAATATTTTTTCGTTGGATTGCATATTTATTAAGGGATTTAGACTATATTACATCACGCTACGATTCATAGAAACAAAGCAGTAACCATACAAGCCAGTAAAATCGCGAAGCGCAGCTATTTAATCAAAAGCGAAATATTTATATCGTTATATCTTTTACTATCGAAAACATTTTTACCGTAAAACGTCAGATAGTGTACACACGGGCTTCGAATAATTTCTTATCTTTCTTTATTATCTTAATTTCTGGATATGATTTCTGGATATACAGAGTTTTCTTAAAAAATATTGTATTGTAACTATTAAGTGTTGCGCAATATATACTTCACACTCAACGCATCACACTCAACGACCTTGTGTCGGGGGTCCGGAAACACTCACAACACTAACACAAACACCCAGACCGCGACAAACATCTGTATGGCCAATACACACGTTTGCCGTGAGCGGGGATCGAACCCGCGACCGTTAGCGCTTTAGTCAGTTGCAGTGACCATTGCGCCAACGCGTCTGTCAAACTTCAACTCTTCTACGATATAAATTTAAATTGTTTATTTATATATTTAATTTTGTTGATGTTCGTGTGTACACGCAGCAGTAACGGTTTGATAACGAAGGTCGGAGCGCCATCGTACGATAACAACATCCTTAAAGGTATAGAATGTTAACATTATGTATGTCCGATAGTAACTCTATAAATTATGGGTTTAGGAATTTGATAGGTGTGATTAAAAAAACATAAAATACTACGTTTTATGTTTTATATCTCACTACCTTTCACCCGCGACTTCATCCGCGTGGAATAGTAAATGTAAATCCGAGATATAAGCCATCTTCATTTCTAATTTCAGTCAAATCGGTTCAGTACTTTCTTCGTGAGTTATTCCCGTGGGAACTTTAAATGGTTTTGGGGATAAAATGTAAATGCAAGATATAAGCCATCTTCATTTTAAATTTCAGCCAAATCGGTTCAGTAGTTTTTGCGTGAAAGAGTAACAAACATCCATCCATCCATCCATCCATCCACACGTACAAACTTTCACATTTATAATATTAGTAGGATTAGTATCACCCAGAAGTATGTGTAGTAAGTTTTAAGTTCATTCGACCCCAGAAAAGAATTTTCTACATACATTTTTATATTTTTTTACCTTTTTAGGGCTGAAATATCGAAAAATCATTTCTTAGTTGATGCTTATTACCTAAAAGGCACAAACTCCCGAAATTTCAAGTTTGTAGTCCCAGTTGTTCATGATCTGCGTTGATGAATCTCAGTCAATAAGTCAGTCAGTATGATTACTTATTTATATATGTACAGATATTGTATTTAAACAAAATTGTCACTAACACCGTCATTAGATTTTAGTCATAGGTATTTATATTGTTTAAGCACATTTATCTCTGGAATAGATTAGTTAATCGTTCAAGGCCGTGTCTACGGTTGAGTGTTTATAAATTTTGATAAACAATAAATATATTTTATTATGAGGAACGTTATCGACATGGAACGGAATTTTTTTTACATCTGTACATATGTCGAGATGAATTGAGATAATTGGTTATGATAGGTATATATGTAATACTGTGGATCAATAAGTATGTTTTTATTTATAGCACTTTTTAAATTTTATATCTTTTTTATGGTTCCGTATATGAAGTTCCGTTTCCTTGCTAATGGAACCCTATTGCTAAGCCTGTATCTAATGAACCGTAATAGGTAGATAATTAAAATTTTCATACAATTTCTGTTCCTGCTAGAGCAACTTAATAAAATTCCGTCAAATGTGAATCGGTCTCGCAAAAGAAAGTTTATTTTATATTTCTTACCAGCTGCCCCTTGTGGTTTCACTCGCGTTTATGGTTACTTCTCCGCGCCTATAAGTCGTTCGTGCTGTAATTATAGCCTATAGGCTATAATTACATCACGAACGACTTATAGGAAGGTATCTATACCGTCCTCATTAAATGGGCAATAAAAAACGAATGTTTCAAATGGGATCAGTAGTTTCAGAAATTATTCGCTATAAACTTAATAAAGACATTTTCAAAATATAATCCGATTTCGAAAACGAAACAAGTAAACTAAAATGCAAAAAATAAATATTTTCTGCAATATTTTTAGTCTGTCTAACGCGGTTAGTTTCGGAAATACTAATAAAATAATTTCAAAAAGTGTGAAAAGACATTTTTTTTATTTCAATTTTAACTGACTTTACTTAAGAAAACGGTGCTCAATTCGTCGGGGACTTTTGTATGTATGTTCACTGATTACTTGAAAACAGCTGGTTCGATTAGGTTAATTCTTTCTTTTTGTTTAAAAGCATCGCACTGTCAGATTGGTCAAATAGAATTTACATTAAATTTTTCGAATAGTTTGACTTTATGATCAAAATAACAGCATTATTTTTTTCTTTTGAGAAAACGAAACTTTTGCCTTTGAAGTCGGTTTCTCGTTTTTAAGTCTTGTAAAAAAAAAGTAATAAATAATAATAATTCAATTAGAAAAAAAAAAACATTTATCTAGTTATCTTAAATATTTACATATTTTAAGTAAAGTGGTAACAGCCGGTATATATCCTACTGCTGGGCAAAGGCCTCCTCTCCTATTAAGGAGAAGGTTAAGAGCTTAATCCACCACGCTGCTCCACTGCGGGTTAGCGGATATACATGTGTCAGAATTTCTCCTGGCACATGCAGGTTTCCTCACGATGTTTTCCTTCATCGCCGAGCTCGAGATGAATTTAAACACAAACATAGCACTTGAAAAATCAGCGGTGCTAGCCGGGGCCTGAACCCGCGATCATCGGTAAAGATCGATGTGTTCTAACCACTAGGCCACCTTGGCTCAAATATCATACTTTGCGTGTAATAAAGAAACGTCTTGTTTAATTAGTTATCTCAAGAGGTCGCCATATGCCGTCTATAATTCATTAACGACGCCACTTTGTGTTGAAACAAACATAGCTGTTTCAAGAATTTCAATACAAGCTGTTCAAACATATATTATTAATGCGATAAATAAAGGTAGAATTTTATGGAATTTTTATTTTTAGCCTTTGATAAATTACAGGGAATTTTCATTTCTATGGCGTTTGGCCTTGATCTCTTCCGTTTACATATTTCTTTTCATTTTATTGTATACGTATCCATACCGTTACCGTATTATCTAAAAAAAGGCAGGAAAAATCATAAGAAATTACAAATGAATTTGTACTTTTAATAATATATTTTTTTAAACAAACAAGCAGGCGGGACACGTGATGTTAAGTGATCACCGCCGCCCATGCACATTTGTGACACCAGAGGAACCACGAATGCGTTGCCAGCTGAACACGTTATAAGGTAAAAGAGAGTGGGCCGTAAGGAAGGGAATGGGGATGGGCTTTAGGCTTCTAGCTCTCTACAACATATTTATAACACTTTCTATAGTCCGATAATTGATTATTGAAACCCAATTGGATTCTTAATCAGAATGATGATGTATGCAAGTACGCACGTTATTATGATTTAGTGTCGGCTAATAAATAATTTTGATGGTCCGATAGAAAGTGTGCAGTCTTTGAGAGCTCTAAAAGGTAGCTGACGAATTAACGATATTATTTTTAAGTTTAAGTATTGAGATCGGATATGCCAACCGAACTAACGTGCCTCGGAGCAAGTAAAACTGTTGGTCTCGGTTGTAATCGCAACCTGATGATGATGATGACGAATGATCGTTACCCATAGTTAGGAATTTATTCTTTATGGTTAATGGCTTGTCCCCGGAAGTTGCGGAAGTCAGACGGCAATCACTCTGTGTAAAAATTACTAATTTGTTAAAAAATATACTGGAATAATACGCAGACCCTATCACAGCCGGGATAAATATTAAATAGAAGAATATAATGACTTATGAATAAAATATATAATTTTTTCTTTTATTATTATACAAAAAGAACGATGTACAAAGGGCGAACTTAACGTTACTATAGCATTTTCTACCAGCCAACCCAGAATGGTGTACGAGAGTTGATAGAAGCGTGCACAAAAATAAATACATATATAATAAAAATAAATAATAAAATAAAAACAATAAATAAATAAACGCATCACACTCAACGGCCCACATTAAGACCTTGTGACCTTGTGTCGGGGGTCCGGAAACACTCACAACACTAACACAAACACCCAGACCACGACAAACATCCGTATAGCCAATACAGACATTTACCGTGAGCGGGGATCTGGTCCCGCGACAATTAGCGCTACAGTCAGTTGCAGTTACCACTGCGCCAACGTGTCTGTCTATATAAAAATATATACATAAATAATAATATATACGTATAAACATATACATAAAAAATAAAGATTAAATATATATGCATAATAGATATGTATATAGTTAAAAGTGTAACTGATATAACTTTGTAACCAGGTATCAGTTACCTAGGTCACCTTATGAATGCTGTTGCTTAAAAATAAAGGCACTGACGGTAAATGCTTTTAGATATAAAGCAATGAAAAACAACTTTTGTAAATCAATATGAAAGTGTTATAAGTGTAATTTCCGCCATATTCAAACATTCGTTATTTTAGTCCAATTAAGCGTATTCCTCGAGGATCTAGAGACCCCTCTAATTGTTCCTGACTTCCGACCCTTCGCACACGCGCTTTGTTATTATTACACGAGGAATGTTATTATTGAAATGTCTCACTTATTAACCGCCCCTTGACGCTTCCATCCTAATATTTAATTACTTGAATGTAATTGAAATTTCGCTTTTCATTTAAAATAATTTTTAGGCATTTATTGGTGTTCATCTTAATACTGTTATAAATGCGTAAGTTTCTGTGGGTGATTTGATGAAAGAAAGTTTATTGCTTTTTCACGTAATATTTTTTAAACAAATTTCGATGAAAGTTTACAGTATTATCTATATAGCAGACAAATATAGGATATTTCTAGTCACACATAATAGTTAGATAAGAAATGATCGATTGAATGATTGAACTGAATAATTTTTTATTATGCAAAATTATAATGAAAAAATAATTGTTCGAAAATTGATTTTCATTTAGGTTATTATTACCAAATAAAGGCAAGTAAGGAAAATAGACTATACTAATATTATAAAGAGAAAAAAATTATTTGTAAGTTTGTATGTATGGGGTGATCTCTGAAGGTACTGATCCGATTTGAAAAATTCTTTTTTCGTTCTACAATCTGTTATTGAAGAAGGTTATGTATGTGAATGAAATCGCAAGGAACAGATTAACTTATAAATATGATAATAAAATCAAACATAAGGCTACTTTCATCAATTTTGTAACCACGTGGGCAGATGCTAGTTTTTTTATAATGTATACATATAAAAACACGTGGAGTTTAATAAGTTTCACCTCGGTGATACAAATGTTCTTCAAGTAGTTTTTGTTGGGAATTCTTGCATGCTCGGCGGTGAAAAGGAAAACGTTCTGATTTGCATGTCTATCATCGAAAGAAATTCTGAAATATGTATGAGTAAATCAATCACTAGAATAGTGCGGTGTAAGAAGTTGTAATGGAGAATGTACAGGTGATAAATAATGAATGAATGAGAAATTATTTATAATTTATGAAATTGGAATTTTTATTGTATGAAAATAAATTAATGGTAAAATCATTTTTAAAAACAAGCTTTTATGTCGCAAAGATGCACTATCCAAGTTTTGCGTACACCAAATCATTGAGTAGATACAATTTTTTGTGTTTAGAGTACTAATTGTTGAGGAGTGCCCTCATCGGAAGCCAAGCGTTAATAGTAGTCATGGCACAGTAGTACTTTGAAAGGTCATCATTATTTGTTGACCCTTGAGGAGTTTTCTTGTCTATAGCCACTTTTGGATTTAGAGTTAGGTCATGCTTAGTATAAAAATGCATAGTCATCGAAACTCAGGTTGGCGCAGTGGTCACTGCTCCTTAAGCGGATCCGGTTCCAACTCAAGACAAACGTTTGTATTGCCTTGCGGAAGGAAGTAAGTTGTAGTGTAGGGGTTTGTGTTTGTGTTTCCGTACCCTCGACATAGGATCATGAGACGAGAGCCGTTGAGTGTAAACGTTTAACATAATTAAAAAAATCTAAATTTCAACTCTAATAGGATAAGAGGAAGGAGTACTAATATCGCTTCTAAGTTTTGACCCGGACAAACAATGTTAAATAAAAGCTTTAAAAAGGATGTTCCTTTGTAATAAAATGAACTTTTTATTTGTTTTTCAATTGTAATCATGTACCTACCACATGTGCTCCATGTTTTGCGACCTCATTCGCATGTTACATGGTAGTGGTACTATCTATATATATATATATATATATATATATATATATATATATATATATACCCGCATACGTGTTTTGATTACATTAATTAATTAATATCTATTTTTATGTTGTTTAACTATGTGTAAAACTTGTTTATAATTATGTAGTAGATTATAATATATCGTTTTTTTTCTATACAAAAACAGTTTAATGGCATTTGAGTTGACTATCGATATCTGTCGATGTAAGACGAAAAGTACATTTGTAAGTTTTATTCTATATATAACTATCGAGTTTCTTGCCGGTTCTTCTCGGTAGAATCTGCGTTCCGAACCGCTGGTAGCTTCATTATTTATGTTTGTTTTTTTTTTTGTTATTTTCATGTATGACGATTCAAAAGTGCTCGTAAGAGCCTACTTAAATAAAGTCTTTTTTTATTTGATTTGATATTCTCGTGAGTAATATAAAAATAAATCTGCTAACACTTACGTAAGTAACATTACGAAAGCTGAGTCTGTCAAAAATAAGGCGCTAACTGTTAATTTATTTTACGTTTAAATGAATTATGTAGAATAACTTTTGTAAATCTTTTATGAAAGTTTGAGAGCACTTATAAGTGTAATTCTTGCTTTAGGATTTGTTTCAAATCACAAGTGCCTTTATATTAAGACAAACAGGATCATAAGTCGTAAATATGCTCGCGTGTTTATTTTTAATGTGCTTAAGTATAAAATGTATTTAATAAATAAATATATGTTCTATTGTAACAGTAAATATGTGCATCCATAATACGATCTGTTAATGGCATTTTTGTATAGTCTTTGTGATAAAAAATTCCGAGGGAAAGTGACACTAAAATAAAAAAAGAATATGAAAACTTAATTATGCTATAAGTGAGTGTTTATATTTGAATCGTTATTGTGGTGTGATTACTCATATTCATTATATATTTAGTACATCGTACGTCATAGAATATTTAGGTTAACTGTGTTAATTACAATGATATATTTAATAATATCATTCACCCAAAATAATTACGATACAAACGTAGTACGCGCGAATAACTACCAACACACGATCAGAATTTTAGTTCGCAATGCGAGTTCATAGTACACAAAATGCTAAATCCAATTTAAACTTTATCGTCAAAGCAATTAGGTCGGTAATAATTGTTTGTATAATTTGGCTCATATTCGCATTATTTCACTAATTATGCCAGTAAAAGCGAAAATATAGTTCGAACGACATTTGTGATTGTTTTCGATATGAGTTCATTGCCCTGCGTTTTAGTATTCCCGACGTTGACTGATGTCGCCTCATAAACAAAGGATGGATTCTTATCGGATGTGTGTACGGCTTTGCAATTTATTGCATAGTGTATTTTCCGGCAGTTATGCTCGTGAGGATAATGTATTTATACTTCATTATATGCCATTACTGTCTATTGATCGTTATCTATACTAATATCATAAAGAGGTCAAATTTGTTTTTAAGTTTGTATGTAGGGTTTTTCGTTAGATAGCCCGTTTATTGAGACATGTCATAGGCTATATTACATCACGCTACGACTCATAAGAGCGAAGCAGTAATCATAAACGCGAGTGAAACCGGGAGAGGCAGCTAATTGCATATAAATTTCATTTCATTGTCATTGCTGAATATTAAGAATAACCAAAATTGCTTTTTAATATCTGTTTAGATTGCAGTTCTTCGCTAATCTAAGTAGTATATGTTTCAAAATACTCGCCAAAATACCTGTCTGAAGTACTAATAGTATTTTTTTTAATTATCAATTTTAATAATAATCCCGATTGTAAAATCTGTCAAGAAAATATAAAAATATTTCACCATTTAATTTCTTCTACGATACACAAACTGTAACTACATAGAAAGTTATGAAAATATTAATACTTGTCGTTGTGACATACATACAAGAATACTAATGTCTTTATTGTTTGTTTCAGGTATGGCGACGGGTTCTGGAGCTATTGTTATTCAAAACGGGATGATCCAAAATCGTTTTAAACATTTCGTAGACCATGCGAATTGTGTTTGGCATTGGTGTGTGCTAATATATTCGAAGACCATAAAATGTTATCATTTATGGTAACGAACGCTAGAATTAATTTAGGTACTAAATATGTAGGACTGTAAGTGCAATTGCAGGTTAGGGAATTCGTGTATGTTAGAGTTAAAATCCTGGGTATTTTCTAGAGAAGAGGACAATATTCTAATTGATTCAGATTCATGTCATCGTGATTATTTTTAAGTCATTATATTAACAATATTAAAAATATATAATTTTTTTTAATTTAATAATTTTTTTCTATCCGATCTTCGCGGGTTTACTCGCATTTGGACGCTGATAAGCAATACTGTGTCAAGCCACACGGACTTCATTTTGAGAAAATGGCGTCTAAACATGCCAAACCTATTCTTAATAAATATGTTTGAAGAAGTATATACCTATCCATTTTTTCTTTCATTTCTTGATAAAAATTATAATGAATTAACATCGAATTGATATATTTAATATATAATCTAATAATAAGTTGTTCAAATATTTGAGATTATTGTATAAATTGCAAAATATGGAACGCACTTGAAATTCGAAACAATTAATTAATCAACTTTTTTCGGTAGTTATTTAGTTTATATGACTTCGATTTTTTTTGAATACTATTAAATAGGTGATGCAGTATCAAAATACATCAATATCACCAAATTAGACTTTTTGTGGGTTGACACATTATTGCTTATCAGCATCCATTTATGGTTACTGCTTCGGTCCTATGAGTCGTAGTGAGATGTAATATAGCTTATAGCCTCCTTCATTAAATAAACTAAAGTATCGAACACAAAAAGAATTTTTCAATTCGCACCCTTAATTCCTGAGATTAGCGCATTCAAACAAACAAATTCTTTAGCCTTATAATATTAGTATAGAATAAATAGTATTTATTTTATACATATAACAACAGCAACGAGATAGCATTATATTATACGCGTGCCTATTTTTCGCACATATCCCGCTATATCAACAAATAACCACCGGTCGAGTAAAAGTCTTACTAGAACACGAAGAATTCTGTACCATCCTACAAGATATAAAAAAATTATACAACACAATGTACATAAATAGTTTTATAAAAGAAATGAGAGACAATGTGTAAAAATTTGTAACAATAAATGTGTTCATAACCTTCCTCAATAAGTATGATATAAAACGCAAAAGGATCTTTTTCGGATCAGAGGTATCAGATGTTACCCTCTATATATAAACTTACAAAAAATTTTTACCTCTTTACAATATAAGTTTAGACTAGTAATGTTACTTTCAGAGGTTGGAGAGGTAAGTTGGTTTTTTTTTTATCATGTTATTATTTCTCCTTTCATTTGTGCTAAAGAATGATAATAATAATCCAATTGCAAATAGTTCATTTCTTATTAAATTTACACCAACTAATTATCTCGCTAAAAGCAAAATTAAATTATTTACCGGCTATCCATAAATAAACTGAGGTTTCGCAAGTGTCGCGTATAAACCGTGGGTTTGTGAAAATGAATTAAATAAAACGTGGAAATTCTCTCTCCCTTACCCTTCTCTCCGGTGACAGTTTTAAAAATTTATCCAATTCTGAAATCGTTAAATCCAGACAGACATTGTAAGAAAATTCTGTTGTGATTTTTTTAACGCAAACGTTCACTTTGCTATTATACATAATAAAATTTGTATATTTCGTATTTGCTAGTGGCTTAGCTTGCTTTAATGTTTGTTTTGTGATGCCGATCGACTAAAACCTATTTTCCTATTTGGCGGGTACGACAAGCACGCCATCTACTGGAAATTGTCCTATGCATACAACCTTGCAATTGCAAACAATAATTTAACAAAGTTTTATCCCTATCTTATGAATATCGGCGACTGAGATACGAACATAAAACAAACATTACTTTTTATATATAGATTGTAAATTTCATTACACTTTTAAACTTTTTGACAATAAAGTTATACGGGGAGACGGGGTAGACCGCACACTGTCAGTAACGTACTGGATCGTTTATTTTCTGGGCGGTCGTCCGATACGTGTTAAATTTTTTCTAACAAAAATATTTACAATGTCCAACCGGACTAAAAGGGACTGAATCCTAATCTAATTTCGGAGTTTTATAAAACGTTTCCCTCTATACCCTCCAGAGCCCTGAAAATTCAAAACTTCCATATAAAAGTTTCAACTTGTACTTTCAGAAACTTTCCAATTTTGATTCCTCCAGACCTTTTTGCTTTTCAGAACTTTCAAAAATTAAAATTTATTAATTTATTATTCTAGATACAGCCTCATAATAATTCGTTTTATATTACATTTGTAAGTTTTACTCTCGAGAGATACGTAGTTACGAAAGCTGTGAATGTCAAAAATAAGGCACTGACAGTTCTTTCAAATGTAAAGCAATGAGAAATAACTTATGTAAGTCTTTGTGAAAGTCTTAAAACAAAATTTACAAGTGCCACGGTAAAAAGTACTCATAATGTAAGTATCAAATATCGTGTCTTATACTCGATCGCGTCAATATAGACTGTAGTGTTAATTTTTTTTAATAAAAAATTGAATTTAAAGTTACTAGCAGCAGCTCTTCGTGGTTACCTCCTTGGGGGTCAAATTTTGCAAAATCCTTAGTGAGCATGCGTCTTAGTGAGCATCTACGTCCTAAAAAGAACCTAACGAGTAACTTAACTCAAGCAGGGAAGGTAAACATCATATAAATATATTTTTTCCTAAAATTAACGCGGGCGAAACCGCTGGGCACAGCTAGTATTTCATATAACACAGAGACGCCAGAAGGTAATTGAAAAACGGACCGTTAAAAGTTTTATGAATTTACTGGAATTAATTTCTCTTTTTCCATTATCTTTTCTTAAGAATAGAATTTCAAATAAATACTGTTTTCTTTATTTAAGATTCTTTCAAGATTTGATTTTATTATGTTTATGTAAAAGGAATTAGATATTTCGTAAAGCTTTCTTGTTAACTTAATTGTTTATTAAGTTTAATTATAAAAATTATACTAATACTACTTTGTATGTAAAAGTAAATTTTTGAAGTAAACTACGGTAATTTTAAGTTCTCATGGAACTCTTCAATATATCTTAATAAAATGTCTACACCACTTTAAATTAAAGTATCAATCAATGAAATCACTGGAATACGAAATATCAATAGATGTTGTAAAATTAATATTATTAATATTCGAATTCCCATACATTCTTTGTATTCTATAATTCATCTTCAATGACCCCCATATCCTCGAAGCGCTCGAGATTCCTTTTGTATGACGTTACATTGTTGATAGCCCTCGCTGGATCCCCCTCGTGGTCACCGCTCAGTCCCCTTCGCGTTTACGGAATCAATAAAGCTTTTAACGTTAATGGCCGGACGGGGCGATCAGCTGCCATTTCGGGCATTAACTAATCCGAATCTACTGTGGAAATTTTTTCGTTCCTGTTGCGATTCGTTATTGGTTTTTACTTGTGGTATTTGAAGTGGTTTTTTTCCTTACAACGGTATTTTTTGGCTTCAATAAAGTTATATGTATAAATTGGATACTGATAAGCGATAATGTGTTAAACCACAAAAAGTCAAATTTTGAGGTATTGATGCCTTTTGTATGATTGTTACGTACTTAATATTATTAAAAAAAATAAGTAATTTAAACTAAATAAGTACGGAACAAGTTTCATTATTTTTTAAAATAATAAAGTGTGTTTCATATTTATGAAATAATTATCACATATAATTGAAAAACTTATTACATAAAATTTTTTATTATACCATCTTTTTTATCTCATTATAATGTTTATCAAAATAGAATAGAAAAATGGATCATTTGACTTATTTAGACGCCTTTTCTCAAAATGAAGTCCGTGTGGCTTGACATAGTATTGCTCATCAGCATTTAATTATTCTTGTGACTTTCTAGTTACAAAGTGACTTCTATTCTTATAAAAATGATTACGTTAAGTCGTATTTTTGAAAACGATTTACACTTAACATGGTTAAAATGGGATTCTCTGATTTGAAACACTATCTTAGGTTAGTATTTTCAAAAGAAATACCCTATCTTACATTATCGTTTCCGAACTTATGTTTTGAAATGAATATAGTGTAGACTGCAGAGGATAAAATGTAATCCATCTTAGTAAACAAAGCGTTTAAGCCGACGTATTCAATGTTACGAGATTAGACGTCGCCCACACCGGAGCGTTTATTGAATTTTGACCGAACCTTACGAAATAGAATAATTTATATTGTGTATTTATAACGAGAAGTAATAATAACGATGTTAGTCGAAAATAATGGAGCGTTTAGTTTAAGGTTCAGAATGAATATTTATTACGAAAACAGCTCGATTTAGAGTTGTTGAAAATTTAAGTGTTTAGAAAAAAAGTTTGTACAGATAATATTTTTTAATCAAAATTTATTTTGGAATGATTACACTTTTTAATTATTCTTAACTAAATTAAGTTCTATTGCAACTAGCAAAAGATAATTGATGTTGCGAATGGTATTATTATTAACGATTTTTTACGATGATTGTACATAGTCTACTAATTTAAAAAGAAAATGAAATTCAATAAAGAAAATTAAAAATAACAGTATCGATATAAATTAACTTAAAAATATACAAAATAATTTACAGCGTTATCTTTTTAAATGGTTTGTCATAAAAACATCACAAACAATTTCATCCACCTCCAATTCGATATACTAATTACCATATTATAATTATCTCCTATATAATATATCGAGTATATGAATAATATAAAATAAACTAGACATCAGAGCTAGATATCGGATATGCGAACTCGCAAGCCAAATAAAAATTGGCAGCGGGTCGAGATCGGATAGATCGATTATTTGATACATCACTTCGGTTTAATGTTTACCAATTTTCTAGATCGTATCGTACGTCATATATAATTGGGATTTGATTTTATTATTACCAAGTTACTGGTTCGCCTTCAAATTAAATGTTTCTAGTGTGTAAATATATGTGACGTTGCTGAAGTAACGTTTCTTTTGTTAAGAAGGATTCTAAGGTATGATCCGTCAAATTCTCCAATGCAAATGTTCACATATATGTGATATTTTTCACAATGTTTTCTTACAACACTAGACATCGCAGAAGAGATTAATTTGAGGCATTTAAATACTCGTAAAAACAATGACTTAAACAAGGAGGACGCGAAGATATATGCCAGTATCGGAAAAATTTCTGTGGTCTATATATTGGGTCATCTTGGGTCACTTAAAACTGGGTAAAAAAGTAAGTTTGTTGGTCGAAATATTGCTATAAATACGACCTAATAAATAATAATCGTTCGTGGCTGGCTTGATTTTGCTTTGATGGAAATGACTGAAGTTTTTTCATAAAATAAAAGGTTTTGTCGTAGGAAACAATTCGATTGATAGATATTAGATAAGAATTGTAGTATTAGTTGATGTACCAGAATGTTACTTGATTAAAATTGGAAATTATAAGTTTTATCGAAGATATCCCTATATGTGAGTGTTTAGCTTCATTGATTTAAATGGAACATATTGTAGTGACACTCTGATAAATGAACGAACAGCTGCCGACAATTAATCAAATACAGAGCTATTTAATATTATGGATTATATTGTTTCCATCAGGACTCTATCGGGTTTCACGTGTTTTGTTCTATTTCAATCTTGGGTTTACGTTTTGCTATTCATTCTCAACATTATAAATGCGACAATAACTGTCAAGGGGCTGGTTCTTTACAGCTAAATCGTTGAACCGATTCTGTTTGAATCGGGTCTACGTCCTTATTTAATCTACTTTAAAGAAAATTAATCCTTAATAGAAGGAGGTTAGGGTTCAATGATCCTAAACGCCTAAAAGTTTGTTATGTTAAAGTTGAATATTTAGATTGCTTTCTTTTGAAAGCTCTAATGGATTTAAAAACAAAAGTTTGTCCTCTACAGTTATAGAGGATTCGTTTCTTGGGCTTTTGCAATTGTTAGAAAAATTCCATTATTTGAAATTTGGCGTTTTCTTTGGAAATTTTTTTTCCAACCATTTTTTTATTGTCCTTAGTCTTCTATTTATGAAAATTTACGTAGTTTAAATCTCGGATTATTTAAAGGTCGAACTTCAGAAAGGTCGAAAAGTCAAAGCGCGTTTGCGTGAAATGTCTTTATTGGATATTTTTGGGGTTATGATGGAATTGGTCTTGATTTTATCGCCGTCTGGGCGAAGGGCATAATTTGACTTAAACCTTGGACATGACCGCGTGTATTTGGGTTGATATTATAATTGAACTTTCCAAGATTTAGAATATTATAGAGTTGTATAAATAAAACGTTCAAGAACTATTTTAGGAAATATTTTTAGTTTTTAAAATGCTGTATATCTCATAAAAATTTCCATTAAAGTCTACAAATTATTTTTTTTTATGTTTATCTGTTATTCTACCCGTTAAATCTAGAATCATCGATAATTTTGACATTGTGAGTATGCGGCGCATAGATCACATTGCAGAACACTGCCAGGTATGCGGTAGGAAGCTACGGGTTAAATCATAGCTATGCTACAATAGTTCAGGTAAATAATGTAATAGTTTTATATGAATCTTTATTGGTTTTTTTTAACGTGGTACATCACTAAGGCGTTATCCATAAAATAGTTTAGCAAACAACCCTTTAGTAAGCTTGATGGAAGAATTCATTAGAATGACGTTTGACTCAGCGTGAAGTGGAAGGGCTAATTTTTGTGTCACTCATTTTATAAATATAGGTTATGATATATTTATTACTCATATATTGAACAGACAGGTTGGCGCAGCGGTCACAGCAACTGTCTGAAGAGCGGCGGTACTCAAAATCAAAATATGCTTTATTCAAGTTTTTACAAGCACTTTTGAATCGTCAATACAAAAACAAAAGAAAACAAAACACTAATTAATTAATTAATTTACCACCGGTTTGGAATGTAGATTCTACCGAGAAGAACCGGCAAGAAACTCGATAGTTACTCTTTTTAAAAGTTTTACGATGGGTGCATACATTTTTGAGTTTCAAATATATTAAATACCCTGTGTGAATCCAGCTTATACTAAATCCAAGCATCTTTATCATCTATATAATCTTGAACTGAATAATATGCTTTAGCTACTAAGGCTTTTTTAATATCTACTTTGAATTTATTTTTTGTAAACTGTACTGTAACTAACTAACGGTCTGGGTGTTTGTGTTCCGTGTTTCCGGACCACCGACACAGGATCACGATAGGAGAGGCCGTTGAGTGTGATGCGCTTATGTATACTTATATAATTACACATACAAAAAAAATTAAAGTCATACTATTTAAGTCCGACTCACCTCAAACTAGAGTTCAAGGATCAAATGATGACGAACGTTCAATCATCGCCTAAAACTGTGACGAGCGGTAAACGACCGGCTTTAACGGTATGGTGTATTAATCATTTACACAAATGTTGTCTTGTTTTAAATATTTCCCACCTAAAATTGTGTTAACTGTTCTTTTGAAGTAATAATGATGAAATGTAAGTAAAACAGATCCAAAATTTAACTACACAGTACATACAAAAATAAAAGCAGTATTCTAAGATTCTAAGGTTAATTCAAAGTAACAATTGAATATAATATAGATGATCCATTCATATATGTAGGAAAAAAATAACTAACCAAATCCGTTCGTATAATACCAAAATATTGTAAGTGGCTCCTTCATGCCACTTCTCCCCTACATGACTTCTGCTGCTTTTTAAAATGAATTCCCTCTCCGATCGAAGGCACTTGATAATCTCCTTTTATTCAAAATTGTTAACGGTATCCTTGATTCTAATTATTTACTTTCCCTTGTTGATATTTCTATATCATTAAGATTGCCAAGATCTAATAAATTTACATTGTTTCGTAGAAAAATAGTCAAATCGAACCTAGGACATAATGCCCCCACTAGAATAACCCGATCAAATAACTGTTTGTCAAAAACCTTCAATATTGATATTTTTGGCGTAAACACTATTAAAATAAAAAAAATGTTTATTATTTACCAAGCATGAATAGTAATTATTTTATTTTGTTGATTTATATATTTGTCTCTATTGTTTTATTTATGTTTTCTTTCATGACTTATATTATTTTATTTAATTTTAGTTTATTTAATTTTAATATAATTCACTATAATTTTATTTTATTTTATTCTGTCACTTTATACAAAATAAATTTCGTTGATATAGTAAATGTACTGTTACCTATAATTGGACGCTGATATGCAATACTGTGTCAAGCCACACGGACTTCATTTTGAGAAAATGGCGTCTAAAGATGTGGAACCTATTCTTAACAAATATGTTTGAAGAAATATATAGGCATCTTTTCTATTAATTTTTGAGAAATGAATTAAGGTTTAAAAAGAAGATTGATATATTTAATATATTATTTAATAAAAAGTTTCTTAAATATTTGAGATTAATGTATAAATTGAAAAAATGGAATGCACTTGAAATTCGAAACAATTAGGACACTTTTTCCATACTTTTTTAGTTTCTGTTACCTTAAATTTTTTTGAATAATGTTAAATAGATGAAGAAGTATTAAAATACATCAATATCTCAGAATTTGACTTTTTGTGGGTTGACACATTATTGCTTATCAGCATCCAATTAAGGCGCCCTTTTATAAATGTGTTATGCTGTCTTGTTTATATCCATGTAACGATTGTTTGTCTTGTTGGTAACTCTTTATAAATAAATAAATAATTATTTTATGTAGTATTAATGGCTTTTGGATAAACTGATGACAACTTTTAAACGAATATTGAAAGGAATATTTTTTTAACGTGTTTTTTCATCCCGCTTAGAGATTTAAGCGGGTGTATAAACTACCCACTAAAACCCAGCGTATACTCTTCATTTTGATCGCCGTCTGTGAATCGGGTCAGTAACCGTCTCCTGCTCCCGTTCCGCGGCCTGATAAGCAGGAGACATAAGGCGAGAATAACACTTATAAGTTTTGCTCTCAGACTTTCATAAAGATTTACATAAGTCGTTTGTCATTGCTTTACACATGAAGGAATATTTATAATCAGGAAGTTTTATAATCTTGGTAACTGTTATCAGGTTATAGAGTTGTTTTTTATTTCTTACTTAGGCTATTGTGACTGATAAATCAATAAATGTCCCTGTTTCTACTGTCCTACTATATTCGTATCTTAATAGTGTAAAATAAAACGCTTTTAATAACATTTATCAAAGACTATAATAATAATAGAAATCTCAATACCCTAATGTATTATACATCAAGGAAGGGCACAGCACTCAGTAGGTGTAATTTGATTTATTTAGCTAGTAATTAACTTATGGTTATTAATGGCGAGGGCTTGTTCCTAAAACTGTGTTACCGTCCAATTATAATAATGTACGTGTTATATTCACGTCAGGACTGATGGGTTGATAGATGATTTTCGTTTTAAATAAACGCTTGTTGCTTCGACCTTCTTCAATTGAAATTTTTGGTGAAGTTGTATGATTCGGATATATACATATATATACGTAATAAATTATAATAATAATAAACGTTTCATAAACAACGGCCCCAGTAATTAAAATCTTATGATTCTGTGTCGAAAACAAAACATACAAACATTAGTATAGCAGACGTTTTCCGTGAGCGGGGATCGAACTCGCGACCGTTAAACACTTCATTTAGTTTACACCATTGCGCCAACCTGTCTTTCTTTCACACTATAAAGAGATGTATAGTCTATTTTGTTAACTTGTCTTATTTAGCAAACAAATATGGCGTACTTCTAACCACACGTAAGAGCTAGAGATAAGAAATTAACAATCAAATGATTGAATTGAATCATTTTACATATTGAAAGATTATAATGAAAATAAATGTTCGAAAAATTCGTGATTTTCGTTACGGGTATTGTTACCAAATAGGACAGGTAAAGAAAAATAGACTATATAACTGATTATTAGAATATGAATGTAGTTTCTCTAAAACTGATATTGCTATTCATGTTACGTTACACGTCAAAACATCTGGAGACCCCGAAAATCGTGTTTGGCCGGAGGCTTTGTCAGAGTTGCGATTCGTATTCAGAGGGGTCGTTGCGGAATCTTTTGTGTGACCCCTTTCATATTCGCACCCTATACTTAAAAAAACTCGAGTCTACCTACGCCGTATCGTATGACTTGGAGAATTTTTTATTTTTATTTATTCCTTTAATTGATATGTCAAGTGTAATTATAATCAACATAGGAAATGTAATTAAAATTTGGGTTGTTTTCAATCTTCAAAAAAGTAGGTGATTCTTAATTTTTTTTCTAATGCTTGTTACCTGACAACGCCGTTTTATATTACTCGATTTTAATAATTCATTAATGTAAAATTTTCGAAACAATTGGTATAACTACTTTTCTAATGTTATCTTTATACGAGATCATTGTCTTATTCTGCTAAATGTCGTGACCTAAAGATTATTCTAGAGCAGTGCTTCCCAATCTAAAGCCGCAGAATTTACTCTGTTTGTCATTTTAGCAAGCAATGAGATAAAGGAGACATTTTTGATTTTAAATAGTTAGTCAACGATCAGACGGGACACCTGATGGTATGTGATCACCGCCCTCTATGGCCATTTGCAATACTAGAGGATCCTCAAATCCAGGCAAGCTTAGGTAAGAAGAGATGAATAGAAAGAATTTCGGAAAGGAATAAGAAAGGCGTTAAGCCTCCAGCTCTTTCAATTACCGTGCGAAACGTAGCTGTATTAGCCGAATCAGCCGATCGTTTGCGAGAGTGCGGCCGGTGTAGTTGCCCCGGTTGAGTCAGTCTGCCTTCGAGCTGTAGACAGTATGGTACAGTAGGGGCTTTCCCTGATTTTTGAATCTCCTAATTTTATTACTATTATAATACCAATTTTATATTTAAATCGCCTATTTCTTTGAAAATTATGGGCTGTCCAGACAAACTTTCATCCGCTATTTCACTCTTGTCAAGTTTTATGGACGGATCAAAGTGTAGCCTAATTCCTGTCCAAGGTTAAATTTGTATTTATAGCAACTCCGACTCCAAATTGATTAGGCGAATTAAACGTGAAAACGTGACAAAACAAAAAGACAAACAGAGCAATATTTGTAGTTATAATATTAGATATGGTTTTTTTTTAAATAATTGGGATTTACAGGTCTGTGGTCTAGAATGTTGTTTGAGCACCACTGATCTAGATGAGGTAAATTATCGGGTCGTGCGCGGACAATCTATATGTTAACGAGCCACCTACGTGTCCTTGAGTGTCGATGCTATTCGGACCACTGGAGCGTGACCGACCCCGTCTTTATGCACCAATGCATAAATTTACAACCCGAAATGTGTTGATTAACAAGGGCCCGCTAATACGCCCTTAATGGACGGATGTAGATACCTACATGATAGAGATCATTTCGAAAATAAGGTATTAGGTATAAAGTATTATTAAATAAAGTATTACTATAAGGTAGTAGTAAGTAGATGAAAGTTATTTTCAACCGACTTCCAAGTCTCAATTTGACGGGAACATTTTTTTTGTGTATTGATTATCCGGAAAACGGTTTGGCTAATTTGGATATTTCCCTTTTTGGTTGAAATGGTTTTCCATTGGTTCCATAGAATACTCATAAAAATCGGATTAGTAAGGATTTCGGTTTATAAATCTTAAATTTTTTTAAATAAAAATGAACTGACTTCAAAAATTAATTTTTGATTATACAGCCCATAACCTTCCTTAATAAACATGGTATTTAACTCAAAAAGAATTTTCAAATTAGATTAGTAGTTTCAGAGATATACAAATATACAAATTTCCATACATACAAACAAATTTTACCTCTTTATAACATTAGTATAAATAGCCTTTTTAAATTTTTGAGGATAGAATGATGGATCATCCACACAAACCTTCATCCTCAATTTCAATTCCGTGATACGTTTTGATGCTTAAACCGCTACACCAATTTATTGGTATAGACATAGATTAGAAATGGAGAAGGAGATTGCCTACTTTGTGTCGTGAAAAAAATTTGTGAAGGTGACGAAATAAGGGATGAAAAATGCTGAAAGGAAAAAAGAAAATCACCCGTCTGACCATTCAAATATGTTAAAATATAAAAAACAGTTTAACCTATTTTCCTTTACCAATAAAATATTGATCACAACGGGGTCATAGCGTGCTGTACAGCAGTTTCAACGAACGCCGCATTAAAACGAAGTGGCTGATATATCAATATCAACTCCTGATTAATTGTCGATGACAAACGAAGGAATGGTTTTTTTTTTTATTTCACGAAGCAATGCTTATTGTCATACTTCCAAATTAGTCTCAATTCGTAAGTATTTTTTAATGTTTTCACTCAGAACTCCGTCATTTCTTAAACGAAATAGAAATGATTATTTTTTTCTTTTTTATTTGTAAGGTTATATTTTCAGATTGGTCCCATGGATTTTTTATCAAAATCAGTCCAAAATCGAGCCAAAATTACTGGAATTAGTATGTTCAAGCGAAAACGAAACGAAATTTTGACTCAAAACATTTTTTTGAAATCTTAAATTGTACATTATCTCTTCCACTTAACTTCCATACTCTCTCTTTCTTGGGTTATCTGGAAGAAATGGCTCGTTGTACTACACATTTAGATAAAATTTGTAAATATTGTCCTGTACTTTATTCTTGTGGTGTACAATAACGTATATCTAAATATTATTTCAGTTATCATTTCGATTCGTTGATAAGAATAACTGTTTTTGCTACATTTCGTATTGGTAAGTGAACTGCGCAGTCGTGGATCACGTTGTCCCCACTCGATTGCACAGCCGGCTTGTCGTGCCATTGATTGATGTATGGTACCAACGATTTGAGCTGATGCTACGTAGGGTAATTTGATTTACGATAGCCGGTTTCCATTTGTCAAGTTTGATTTATTATTTTCGTAAAACCTACGACTTAAGGACGGGTGTTTTGCTAATTAAGTGTTTTGCTAATTTGCTAAAGTTATAATGTTAAGATGTATTTTAAGAGAATTTGATTTGTCTAAATTACCAATTTGTAATAAGGACCTGTCCATTAATCACGTGAGGTCCAAATGGGGAAAGACCAAATATCACAAGGGGATAGTTAAGATTTAGTGTAGTTAGTATGGAAACCTCACTACGTACCACCATGGGGGGATGAGGGTCTAAAAAGTTGCTAAAAAGACATCACGTGATTAATGGACAACCTCTAATTATGTATTTGTTTAAAAAACAGCTGGTAAACGAGCTGGCGGGACACTTAAGGTTACATGATCATAAAGAGAAGATTCTCATTTCGTTGAGGATTTTTTATATATGTTGCGACGTTTACTCGAAACGTCTTGAATGATTTAGTTAATCATTTTATTGTTTAAAGGGTATACTCTGCCATTGGACTTCCAAAATCGATTAAGTAAAACTGGTAAACCCAAATGGTTTTGAAATAAAAAAAAAAAACTGCAATTAGTATGTCATTCAAGAAAACGAAATTGCGTACTTTAAGTCGGTTTATTTTTTTTAAACTTAGTTATTGAGTTAGTAAGTCATTATGTGGAGTTTAACGTGCCCCCTAGGTGCGGTGGGGAAATACCAACAGGGACGACACACGGATCTTTACGTCCAATAGAAGTTAACCATGTGTGTAGGACAGGGCCGGATTTAGGAAAGGGCAATTGAGACTGAAACTTCAGGGCATCTTTTAGAGAGGAACCTCCATAACAGCACCTATAGTGTGACCAATATGGGTTTGAACAGCAGCGCCTTTACAAGAGCCTTTATAGGGTGATGTTTTGAATTCTTTTTAATATTTGATTTAATATTGGAGATATTAAACGTCGAGTATGTGACATTTTCGTCAAAGGCCAGCAATTCAGCCCGCAACGACCCTGATGTTGCAGATATCCATGGGCGCGATAGTGACAACAAAACATCAGGTGGCAACTATTTTCTCGTTTGTCCCCTTTTTAATAGAAAAAATCCATCAATTAAAAAAGAAATTTCGATTGATTTATAAATTGTTCAAAGCGTTTAATTGATTATTGCGTGAATATATCCTAATCGTTAAATCCGACCCTGCGTGAACTAAAATAGCTAAATTGCAGCTGAGTCCGGTACTCGTGAATCATCAGCAAGGCATTTCATGCGGACATCGCGTACGTTATCTACTATGACAATATTATATATCATCGCTAATACTATCACTAGATTTATTAAATACGCGTACGTTTCTTATGTAATTTACTGTATAATATGTAATGGACTATATTCGATACCTCCCACGTAAGGTGTTATAAACCACAAAAATGTTAGCACCGTTAGCGTTTTTACTGAATACTACATTAATTTGTAGTGCTAACTTGCATTCAAAGTGAAAAAATGCCAAAAATCTTTTTTTTTTCAAGGATGTTTTAGACGTATTATGTTGAAACTTTGAAACGAAAATGGACTATAAATGCTCTACTGTAAAGTTGTAATTTTGGGGTTACAACAACTTACGTGGCAGGTATCATTATGCAAGACTAGATATTCTTCGTTTCACCTGTGGTTAAATACAACACTACTTTTTTTGCTTACGCTGGGGAAATCTTCGAATGGATATCCGATTGCTAAGAAATAGATCGGGTTATGTAAAGTTTATACCCACTAAAACCCCTGCAATGGCTATCATCAGCACGGAAATGGAGAGGCCGCGGGATCGCATTCGCATCCTCTGCCCTTCCAGAGCTCGTCTTAGGAGAGATAAAAGTGATCTTGACCTCCTCACACCTCGAAGCCATCCTGACATCCTCCTTTCTTTATCTTTGTATTTTATCATAGTATGACTTTGACAGTCAGACTTCTCTACACAGCACAGAGTATATATCCTATTCCATATTAGCGACTCGTACTTGACAAAACGCAAAAAAATTATCAGTTGATTCGATCGCTACTAAACTTCACAGGACCACTTGCGGCTTATCTGAAGATTGCGAAATTTAAACATCAAAATCGCTTCAGCCATTTTCATATAGATTTTTGAACGCTGACTATCCACTTCACGTTATACACCAGAGCTTAGAGTAACATAAATCATAAACATAATCTTATCTTAATATTAATAATACCTATTATACAGAGATTAAATTTGTTTGTAAGTTTGTATGTAGGGGTTAATCTCTGAAACTACTGATCCGATAAAATCTTTTTGCGCTGGATAACCTGTTTGAAAAGGAAGGTTATAGGCCATATTACATCACGCTATGACTCATAAGAGATCACGCTATGACTCATAAGAGCGAGTCTGTAATCTCTAAAACTGTAGATTCGATTTGAAAAATTATTTTTGCGTTGTATAGACTGGAGATTGAGGAAGGTTATAGGCGATATTACATCACGCTATGACTCATAACAGCGAAGCTATAACCATAAATGCGAGTGAAACCACAAGGCGCCCCTAATAAATCATAAGAACATGCACATGTAAGTACATGCGACACGTTTCAAGATTTATCTTATTTATGACACGTTTGAACATCGGCCTACTTTCCTCGCAGATCGTATCCCACGATACTCGATCTGTTATCACGGTTTGGAGTCGCGTCTCGGCCGCGTTATCATTATTTATGAGCTAAAGGTTGCCCGCGATGTCGCCTTAAATCGATATTACTGGTTTGAAACTCTTTTATCTATCTTATATAATTCTTGTGTGCTAGTAATATTTTTATGTGTCTATTGATTTGGATAAAATTGCTTTATGAATAAGAGAAAGAGGTGACGTGTGGTTGTATAAGGATTGGCTCGACGAAAAGTTATTTTGCATTGAAATAGTAGGTAGTTTTTCAAGCAAGGTTTTACAGATGTTTGATTTTCTCAGATTTTCTTCAGAAGTTCATAATTTCATAACCAATTTTGAAATTTTTTAGTCGAAAGATCGGGTATACTCTCAAATTTCCATTGAAGGTTTTTAACAAAATCAGTTCAGTAATCTGGTTTTTAATTAAAAATAACTGGAATAATTATGTCATCTAGGTAAACGAAATTGCGAATTTTGCTTTTGAGGTAGGTTACTTTTTTTTTTAAAGATATAGTATGTTAATCTATGTCTAAAGCATGTTTAACTCAAAATTGTCTTTGGACGCGGATTTGTGGAATGGATTTTTTTTTAAAACGCGTTTAACGTCTGTATAAATCTTTTGTAGTAAGGTAGATTAGTCTTTAATTCTTGTTCTGTCTAAATAGTTAGGTATATCTTGTGTTCATATTAAAATTATTAATAATATACGCTTTAATTATTAATAATATATTCTATACTTGTAATTATTTGGTAATAATCGAACGAAAATCACGAATTGTTGAACAATTTTTTTTTATTATATTTTTTATTATTATTAAGAATGATTCAGTTCAATCATTCAATCGATAATTTTTTTATCTATGATATCTGTGGCTAGAGCCATACATAAGATTTAGATATATTTGTCTGTTAAATAAGATAAATAAAGAAATATAACCTATATATTGTTATTAGTGTCCATATTATTATCTTTGTTTTGTATTATTTAGCTCATCATAGATTAGTTCCATCTGTGATTTAAGTAATAATGATTGAATCCCTCTGACTATCCGTGTCAGTGCGTTACGTCACAGGTCAGTCAGAAAATACTTCAAAATACCAGTTACCGTTTTATCAGTTATACACAGATTGCAAGATAAGTACTTTTTATATTTATTATTTTACATATAATCCGTGGGAACGTATGATTCATGGTAGCTAAGTTTTCTAGTTCATAAGTTCGTTGCCTCCTGTTTTTTAGGGTTCCGTACCTTAAAAGGAAAAACGGAACCCTTATAGGATCACTTTGTTGTCCGTCTGTCTGTCTGTCTGTCTGTCTGTCTGTTTGTCTGTCTGTCTGTCTGTCTGTCTGTCTGTCTGTCTGTCGGGATGTCAACCCTTTTTTCTCAGAAATGCATAGACGTATCATGTTGAAATTAATATCATATACTCAAGTATACGATGACATGCGGCCGTGAAAATATTAAAGTTCTAAGTCAACGCAATCAAAAGATAATGGAAAATATGTCGTATATTTTGACCATTTTAACGTTTTCGCAAGGGAATCAAAACCTATAGGGTACTTCCCATTGACCTAGCACGATGAAATTTGGCAAGAAGTAAGATCTTATGTTATAAATAAAGGAAAAAATCTGAAAACTGTAAATTTTTGTATGTATGTTTGTCTGTTTGTAAGTTTGTCTTTCAACCTTTTTCTCAGAAACGCGTGAAGGTAACAATTTTTTATTTACGTCAAGTACTCAGAGTTGTAATTACTAAGAGCTGTGAAAAAATCAAACTTCTAAGTTAACGCAATCAAAAGATACGGTCATTTATATCACATATTTTAAGTATGATAGCGTTTTTAACGTTTTCGCAAGGGAATCAAAACCTATAGGGTACTTCCCATTGACCAAGCATTATGAAATTTGGCCAGGAGCAAGGTCCTTTAGTATACATAAAGGAAAAAATCCGAAAACTGTAAATTTCTGTTCGTGTGTCTGTCAGTCTGTACGTCTGTCTTTCAACCTTTTTCTCAGGAACGCGTAAATGTATCAAGTTGTAAATTGATCAAGCGGAAAATATATTAATCTTAGAATTAAAATTATATGCACTTGTAACAAATTCACATAGAAGTTGACCATGGTCAAAAAACAATTTTACAAACACTGAGAAGAAATTTGTATCAATAGGAAAACATTAAAAAGCAGCAAACCTTTATAAACAACGCAATGCAATCTATATTTCGCAGCTAACAAAATGATAGCGCGATGCAGCGTACAGCTAATGCCATCTATTATAACATTATGACATTAACTGTGATATAATTCTGCTCGATTAATAAAAATTTTTATTTTAATTATTATTTAAACGCGCTAACAATTATAAAATAAACTTTTCATTTAAAAGTTTTATCGTCGATTTATAACGTCATTACGTAATTAACATTCAATATAAGAGCTTCACGCGATTTGATTTAAGTACTCGTATTGACTTAGTACGAACATTTTAAAATTAAATTCAAACAGATCGAGTTATTTAATTTACTTATTTATCTACACATATAAGTCTTCTGGTTATTAGTAATATAATTAGTTATTTATAAATAAACAATTAGTTTTGTTCGAATTAAGGACTAATTATTTTCGTCTTGGCAACACTAATATATATTTCGATATTTTGATTGATAATGTAAATCTAAATATTTTACGAACGTAGTGCAGGAGTAGTGGAGTGTAGTAGAATATAAATAAAAATAAAACGAGAATAAAATATAATATAATTATGTTGTTAATGTCAAAGTCAACAAGTTAGTTCATTGAAATTGTCAAGAGATGGCGCTAGGTGTATCCTGAATCGCGCTATAACTTTTTTTTTTGAAAGTATAAGGTGTATTAGTACTTAAAATAAAATTTTGTGTTTCCATGGAATGCATCCATGATCGTGTTTTAAATTAAAGTGCTCCTAAGTAGTTTCAAAATAGTTTTTGGGACGTGATCCATATTTACATAATATTTGATTATATTTAAGCGACTTCTAAAAAGGAGTGTTTTCAATTCGGCCTTGTATTTAATTTTTTTTTATGTTTGTTCGCCGATTACGCCGCCATTTGGGTACCGATTTTCAAAATGTTTTTTTTGTTTGAAAAGGTATACTTCCAAGGTGGTTCCATTGTCTTCAGGTCAGGATCAGATGATGGGATCCTGGAGAAATTGAGGGAACTCCTCAAATATTATAGGCAAGCGTATACCGATTTAGGTATTTTTGATAGTAACTTATGTTGGAACTGATGATGAAGTCCACAAATGGCGTAGATGGGTTAGTCTTATATAGATTTCTATAAGTTTGTACGGAACCCTCGGTGCGCGAGTCCTACTCGCACTTGACCAGTTATTTTATGAAGTAGAGTTATTTTATCATTATCGTTATTTATAATATTTGTTTGAACATTTTCATAATATTTTCATTTTAGTCGGTTTTTTTCTTTAAAATCCGTTTATAGGTCATTTTTTGCGTGCTTATTTTGGGTAAAACATATATGATATTCAAAATCAAAAATCAAAATCAAAATATTCTTTATTCAAGTAGGCTTTTACAAGCTTTTTTTAATAATCCATACAGAAAATAATACAGGACGAAAAAAAAAATGAATTCACCGGTTCGGAATGTAGATTCTACCGTGAAGAATCGGCAAGAACTCAATAGTTACTAGTTAAATGTTGAAACAATAATATTAGGTCTTAAAAAGGATAATAAATTATTTATTACTTAGAAAAACTTACTTCGAAACATTAATTATAAAGAAAATATTGATAAATAATAAACGGTTCACATTTAACGGATTAGGATCTATAACCCACACAACACAAACACCCAGACCACAACAAACATCAAGAACATAAATACAAGTGTTTGTCGTGAGCGGGGATCGGACCCGCGCCCGTTAGCGCTTCACTCAGTTGCAGTGACCACTGCGCCAACCTCACATCAAATACCTTATTAAACGCAATTTAAATAAAAAGTTTATAAAAACAACTCTTACATTCACGGTCCTATGCGACAAAGATTTTTAATATATCAGCCGCATAACCACAGCACAGACACAATGAATCTTCTTGACATCGCAATGCGTAAGACGCGCATAACACTCATAACAAAAAAAGCACCCTATATTAAAATCTTAACGTATCGTTACATATCATTGTCATATAAAAATTAAAAAAAAAGTTTTTTTTTTCACACTATTTAATCATTTCACTTTTTTAAATATTTTATGAGAAATAAATCATTTTTTCTGTCCTAAGAAGTAAAACGTTTGTTACTCGGTGTTGTTATGATAATCGACGATATCTCGAAATAAATATGGATGAATTCCGATCTCTTAAAACCAGAAATCCAAGTTTTATCATAATTTGCGATAAGGCGATTAAGCGAGATTTATTGTTATTACTCCGAGATACAAGAAAAAATGCATTGTTTGATTAATAATCGTATCTGAGGAATTTTGTATCAATAACTTTTTTTAACCATTGTTTGCGTTTAATGTATCGTTCCAAGCAATTGTTTAGAAATATTATGACTGTTTAACATTTGATGGAAAATAATTTAACGATTAGTGATTACTACGTTGTTGAAAAAAGAAGTCCATTTACGTTCGCACAAAGATTTACGACAATTTTCATTTACGTTTGGATTTTTTTATATTGATAACACTAGCCGCACTTCGCGGTTTCAATTGCGTTTATGGTTATTCTTTTACTCATATGAGTAGTAGCGTGATGTAATACAGCCTATAACCTCTTCAATAAACGGGCTAACGTAGAAAGAATGTTTCAAATCCGTCTAGTAGTGCCTATTCAATGCAATCAAAGAAACAAACAAATCTTTCTTCTTTATAATATTAGTATAGAAAATAAATATCAAATCGCATTAAAAATTTAAGGTTCAAAAAGTTTACGTTTAGTAATTTTGACAAAGTATATTAAAAACGAAGTTAAGTTAAATTGTAAATATGGTACAAGCATATTGTAGTTTATTAATAAACTAAATACGTCTTAGACATTTTTGTTACTAAAACGTTTTACTAACTTTTTATAATTGAACGGTGAACGGAAAAGTTTAGAAAAAACCGTTTCACGACCGGTTGGTAACAATATGATTTTCTTACAAGCGTTTTTACAAGACTTAAAGCCTCGTTCGCGATATAATGGAAGATTCTCGGTATTGCGTCGATGTAAAATGCTTCGCGGCTACACCTTGATTACTTTGCTATAGAGTAAGGAGGAATAAGAGAAAATGAACCGTTGTAATAACGGTGAGCGAAGATTTATTCCTTTGTTTCGATTTGCGTGAGAGAAAAATGAAAATGGTACTCTATATTAATGCACTCCTTTATCTTAAATTATAAATGGACGCTAATTAGCAATACTGTGTCAAGCCACACGGATTTCATTTTGAGAAAATAGCGTCTAGAGATGTCAAGCTTATTCTTAATAAATTTGTTTGAAGACGTATATGTCTCTTTTTTTTTTCTAAAGGTAGAGTGAATTAAAGCAGATTGGTACAATAAAAACTTTTATCTAATAATAAGTTTTTGAAATATATGAGAGTATAGTATAAATTGCAAAATATAGAACGCGCTTAAAATTCAAAACATTAAAAAATTTTTCCTTACTTATTTAGTTTAGATTACAACAATTTATCGAGTAATGTTAAGTAGGTAACGATATTATATACATATATCATCATAAACATTATCAAAATACATCAATATCTCCGAATTTAACTTTTTTGGATTGACACATTATTGCTTATAATCATCCAAATGTGTAACATAGATACTCTATTACACTTATATTATAAAGAGGAAATATTTGTTTGCATTGAATAATGTCCATGAATCTACTAGACCGATTTGAAAAATTCTTTTTGGTAAGCCCCTTTATTAAGAAGGTTATAAGCTCACGCTACGAATTATAGAATCGAAGTAATAACTATAAATGCGAGTAAAACTGTGAGGGGCCGCTAATAAATCTAAATATATATAATTCAAACGTGACTGACATAGTGATCTATCAACGCACAGCCCAAACCACTGGACGGGCTAAAATTTGGCATGCAGGTAGATGTTATGACGTAGGCATCTGCTAAGAAAGGACTTTGATTATTCTACCCCCAAGTTGATAAAATAGGGGGTGACAGATTGTATGAAACTCTGTCAATTTTAAACCGATCGCTCTGAGACTATGCATGCATATAGCTACTATGATGTCACTATACTAGGCATTACAGACATCGCAGACAAAGTCGCGAGCACCAGTAATATATAAACCCAAAACCAATACTAAACCGTAAATTTTGGTATTAAAATTGTATTTTGTATTTTCATACTTATTTATATCCTTCGCCGAGCAAACTTGTATATGTTTTGCATCGCAATGCGCCTCTCATATCCATATCACTGAAGTTATACCAGTTTTGCGGATCGTAAAAATGTTTACATACATATTTATAAGTCGAGTGTGTAAAATATGTACGATACATACTATCCTTTGGGATTATAATAATAATAGATGCATAAATAATTTGACTATGTTTAATCGAATCGTTTGGTTGTCGCTCCATACAGAAATGCATACTTTTTCTTTGCACAAGTGTTTTGTTATCGTTGAAATCAATTGTTAGCTAGAATAGTCCCCTAACTAGCACGCGAGACACTACATGTTAGGTGTAAGGTGTTTACCGCGCTCATGGATATATGCAACCCAGAAGAACCACAAAAAGGAAATCAAATTAAATCAATTCAATTCAATTCTTTGGTTTATGGCAAATTAAATCAAAATATACTTTATTCAAGTAGGCTTTGACACTTTGAATCGTCAATACATAAACAAAATTAACCACCGTTTTAGAATGAAGATTCTACCGAGAAGAACTGGCAGGAAACTCGATAGTTACTCTTCTAAAAAGTTTAATAAATAAGTACATACATTGATAATAATGGTACAAGGGAATAGGAAGTAAGGAAAGGAATAGAAGGAGGGGAGTTAGGCATCTGGCTTTCTCATTCACCGTATGAAACATTCGCCGCTACGTGAATTACTTTTCACCGATCTTCTCTGAGAGTGAGGTACAGCCCCGGTCGAGCCAGCCCGTATACGAGCTGTAGTCATTAAGCTACAGATACGCTCTACCTCTATGATTTCTATTAGATCTTGATCCTAGGTTATATATATAACTTTGAGGAATATACAACATAATTTTTTTTTAGTAGACAGATTTTTCAAAAACCGATATTGTCTAACCCAAAAACAATGTTCACTCGAATTGAGTACCTCCTCCTGTTCGGAAATCGGTCAAAAATATATAATCCACTAGAGATTTATATTGAAATTCGTTGAAAATTGTAACGTTAAAGTTTATTTCATTTCAATAGCCAAAGCTTTAACCAGCGTTTCAAATTGAGTTTTACGCTCAAATAAATCGAGTCAAATATATCTCGGATCATCCCTAGAGTCACCTTTGATTTATTACGTTTGTGATCGTGATTAATGTTGGAGTCAATAACTTGATGAATTTATGCAAAAGGTTTATTTTATTTAAGGCATGCTGATTAGTTTAACGTCTATCAAATTTAATCGTATCTAATTACATTAAGTGACGGTTAGGATATTGGCATGATCATAAATTTTATTTGATCTGATCCAGCGATCTGCCCCGGATTCGCTCAATCTTTGATATTCTCAGCTTTTCTTTACTATAATATGTATGTACTATACACATAAACCCTTCTCATGTATCACGCTGTTTATTGATGGGAAACGCATTAATTTTAATGTGGTATTCTTGTTGGATAGTTAAAAAAATCTAAACGTACGGCGGAAGCAATTTTGTTATATACTATGTAAATAACTGGTCAAGTGCGAGTAGGACTCGCGCACCGAGGGTTCCGTACAAACTTATAGAAATCATATAAGACTAACCCATCTACGCCATTTGTGGTCTTCATCATCAGTTCCAACATAAGTTACTATCAAAAATACCTAAATCGATATACGCTTGCCTATAATATTTGAGGAGTTCCCTCAATTTCTCCAGGATCGAATCATCTGATCCTGACCTGAAGACAATGGGACCACCTTGGAAGTATACCTTTTCAAACAAAAAAAAATTTGAAAATCGGTACACAAATGGCGCCGTAATCGGCGAAAAAACATAAAAAAAATTAAATACAGGGTCGAATTGAAAACACTCCTTTTTAGAAGTCGCTTAAATATAATCAAATATTATGTAAATATGGATCACGTCCCAAAAACTATTTTGAAACTACTTAGGAGCACTTTAATTTACAACACGATCATGGATGCAATCCATGGAAACACAAAATTTTATTTTAAGTACTAATACACCTTATACTTTCAAAAAAAAAGTTATAGTGCGATTCAGGATGTAGGTGTAGCGCCATCTCCTGACAATTTCAATGAACTAACTTGTTGACTTTGACATTAACAACATAATTAATATTATATTTTATTCTCGTTTTATTTTTATTTATATTCTACTACACTCCACTACCCCTACACTACGTTCGTAAAATATTTAGATTTACATTATCAATCAAAATATCGAAATATATATTAGTGTTGCCAAGACGAAAATAATTAGTCCTTAATTCGAACAAACTAATTGTTTATTTATAAATAACTAATTATATTACTAATAACCAGAAGACTTATATGTGTAGATAAATAAGTAAATTAAATAACTCGATCTGTTTGAATTTAATTTTAAAATTTTTTTACTAAGTCAATACGAGTATTTAAATCAAATCGCACGAAGCTCTTATATTGAATGTTAATTACGTAATGACGTTATAAATCGACGATAAAACTTTTAAATGAAAAGTTTATTATATTATTTTTAGCGCGTTTAAATAATAATTAAAATAAAAAAAATTATTAATCGATCAGAATTATATCATAGTTAATGTCATAATGTTGTAATAGATGGCATTAGCTGTACGCTGCATCGCGCTATTATTTTGTTAGCTGCGATATATAGATTGCATTGAGTTGTTTATAAAGGTTTGCTGCTTTTTAATGTTTTCGTATTGATACAAATTTCTTCTCAGTGTTTGTAAAATTGTTTTTTTGACCATGGTCAACTTCTATGTTAATTTGTTACAAGTACATATAATTTTAATTCTAAGATCAATATATTTTCCGCTTGATCAATTTACAACTTGATACATTTACGCGTTCCTGAGAAAAAGGTTGAAAGACAGACGTACAGACTGACAGACACACGAACAGAAATTTACAGTTTTCGGATTTTTTCCTTTATGTATACTAAAGGACCTTGCTCCTGGCCAAATTTCATAATGCTTGGTCAATGGGAAGTACCCTATAGGTTTTGATTCCCTTGCGAAAACGTTAAAAACGCTATCATACTTAAAATATGTGATATAAATGACCGTATCTTTTGATTGCGTTAACTTAGAAGTTTGATTTTTTCACAGCTCTTAGTAATTACAACTCTGAGTACTTGACGTTAATAAAAATTTGTTACCTTCACGCGTTTCTGAGAAAAAGGTTGAAAGACAAACTTACAAACAGACAAATATACATACAAAAATTTACAGTTTTCAGATTTTTTCCTTTATTTGTACCATAAGATCTTACTTCTTGCCAAATTTCATCGTGCTAGGTCAATGGGAAGTACCCTATAGGTTTTGATTCCCTTGCGAAAACGCTAAAATGGTCAAAATATACGACATATTTTCCATTATCTTTTGATTGCGTTGACTTAGAACTTTAATATTTTCACGGCCGCATGTCATCGTAGACTTGAGTATATGATATTAATTTCAACATGATACGTCTATGCATTTCTGAGAAAAAAGGGTTGACATCCCGACAGACAGACAGACAGACAGACAGACAGACAGACAGACAGACAGACAGACAGACAGACAGACGGACAACAAAGTGATCCTATAAGGGTTCCGTTTTTCCTTTTAAGGTACGGAACCCTAAAAAGGATGTAGTATTGTGAGAACAGTTTGTGTACTAATTTTATTATTTTGTTTTTATATGCACATTATTATATACCATGTAGATGCTCTATGTTTGGCCAAGTATATTTTTATAACGGAATAGTGATTTCATAATTCCATTATATTTCACCATCTGCTTTTTTAAGGATTAATAGATATAAATGTCGCAGAAGCTTTTTAAATGACTTCAAATTCTTTATTTGAGTTTTAAAATTTGCATTGAACTTAGATGTGCTTGCGTAAATTTGAACTCGCGATTATCGATTTCAGTCTAAGATGAATTTTATTTATTAATCTCTTGATTACTTCGCTCTTTATCTTAAATTGAAATATAACGCCCTAATAATTTGGCAATTAAGTTATCTTTTGCCGTATCAGCAAGATTTTCCAATTTAAGTAATTACCACCCTCTCAAACATTCTCCAAAGCAATAAGCTGTAGTTGGATTTTGTGAAGAGTAAGTGATTACGTACAAGGATGACATAACTTCTGCAACTTGATGGCTTGAACCAAACGGAATATATAACTTTGAGTGACGTGCATCTAAGTCCAAAGGCACTGACACGTATATTTGCGCAGTTACACTATAAGCGTTTCACATTTATGTATGAGTGTATACATTTTTTAAATTCCCCTTTTTAGTATATTCCAATTTTTCTTCACTATGTTTTTCTTACCGCTGATAACAGGTAAATTTAATCAATGTAGTACTTGAAATAATCGGTTTATTTATTCAGAATTGAAATCGAAATCATCATTACGAGTTACACCTGTAGGTATATTCGATTTATTATATTTATAAAAATATTAAAGAAAAATGCAAACAATGAGTATCACATATTGTCGCTTACCACAGTTCAAAGTACTAGTGAAAAGAAACAAAGTCAATCAACCCATTTATTCTATACTACATGAATATCTAGGCATCGATCTCTTATAATCTATATACACATAAAAAAACTGAGTGATTGACTGATCAACACACACATCAAACATTAAACGGATTGGATTAAAACGTGGCACACACAATTGGATACTGATAAGCAATAATGTGTCAACCCACAAAAAGTCAGATTTAGAGATATCGGTGTATTCTGATAATTAATTACGTATTTAACATTATTCAAAAAAATTTAAGTCATCTGAGCTAAATAAGTACGAAATAAAAGTTACTTAATTTAATGTTTCGAATTTTATTGAAATTTATTCCATATTTCGCAATTTATACAATTATCACAGGTACTCGAAAAACTTATTTTTAGATAACACATTAAATATCCAATACCAATCTACTCTTAATTCAATATACCTTTTATCATAATAGAAAACAAAATATGGATTTATACGTCTTCAAACAAATTGATTAAGAATACGTCAAAATGAAGTCCGTGTGGTTTGACACATTATTGCTTATCAGCGTCCAATTATGACATCTGCTATTGAGGCAAGATCGGAGCCGTGGCTAATACACTATAAGTAGAAATAGGCCGGTCTCTCATAATGAGAGGCGATGTAAAACGAAGAGGCACTCGGACAAACGACCAGCAAGACACTTAAACAGAGAGGACTGATCTTAAAGATCGAGCACTTTAAAACGTGATCAAAGATCGGTAGACATAATGAGATTGTGTATTGGGTTCACAATTACACTAACGAATCTTTCATGACATTACCAATAATTGGGAGGGAATTTTGTCTCCTAGTCATTTATGTAAATTGTAAGTCATTTGTTGCCCCAATAATTCCTGTATTACATTTACGAGAAATCCTTAAACTTGTATTTTCAAGTACATTTGAAAACTCTTCTTATTATCGGCTATTATGAGACAAATACGAACTTTAACGCATACAATCGTCAAATCATCGTTTTACGATTTAACTTCTCTTAATTCTATCAAGGTTACTTTGACTTTTACGATTTAAAATATTTCTGCATAAAAATAGAAATAAAACGTTCAAACGCAAGAAATATTCGTGACTAAAACGTTTTGCTTCCTAATTTTTTTATCCTTCAAAGCGGTTCTTTTTTTGTTATTAAATATTCGCTTTAAATGCCGAGGTTAAGGGATTCGTTTCACTCTGCAATGGCACACTCGCATATCAAAAGCTGCATGCAAATAAGTTATATTAACAAGAACGAATTATTCCGCAGAGCGCTTTTAGCCTCGTTAATGTAGCAAGGGAAATGCACTACGAGGTCAAGTTTGTCTTTTCTCACGCTATTACCGTGCTAAATGTGCGGAACCAAGCGAGTGAGTGTTACATTTAATAATTCATGATCTGATATTGAAATATAGATGCCTATTTTGGATTCAGTGATATCTGACGGAACACATTTTTCAAATCAAGTTTGAACAATGTTCCTCGAAAATATGTTGATCCTGCATGTAGTATGTTTTTGTTCGTTTTATAAGAACTATATTTTTTTTGATTCGACAGTATGTTTATTGAGAAATCTTATAGGCTACATCAAATCATACTACGATTCATTAAAGTTGAAAAGTGATCATTAACGTCTAATCCTGGTTATGCAAAAGTTTAACGCATGCCTACTATTTACTAAAAAACAAGATTTTTTTAACGTTTAATATATGAATAGAAGAGGTTAGGCCAGACTAATAAATTTTACATCAATTTTAAAACTCATTGTACCGTTTATTTTGCATATTTCATTGTTAAGCGGCAGGATTGTTTAAATCACAAAGACTCTAATCGTGTCAATCTCGTTCTGATGGGTGTGCAAAAGAAACCTCTGAATTTGACCAGAATTGGAAACATCTAGACCAAGAATTGCTTTATAGAGTATGGTGGGTCCACACGATACAGAATTGTTTACATTCATTGATTCATGGTCGATATTTGTCTGAATTGATTTGCTATAGAGACAAATCGTGATTAAAACTAGCTGCACTGACTGCAGTTAACATATGCGTCAGTTCATTTAGAGATTTACTACACTCTCACAGAAACACGGCGTAAGGATGGTGGTGGTGATCACTTAACATCAGGCGACTTACCTGTCCGTTTGTATGGTTTCACCAAAAAAATCATTTAAAGTTTATCTAAAGTCTGTATTGTGTTGACCCACCATGGCAGTAAAAGGATCAGATAATAGAAGTGCCTACATTTTCAACGAGTGCGGAATAGAATATGTTACTACGAGGTGAATTGAATTGTTTGCGACAATTTGAATTTCAAATTTTATTCACACGATAAGTCTTTCCAGGGTTTTCTGTTTATATGATCGTCTGCATAAAACTGGATGCATAACAGTCGAAATAAAAACGCGGATGTACGTAAGTTGTATACCTTGAGTTTACATAATAAGGAAACCGAATGCACATAAAATTGATGACTCAATAAACCCTTACATTGAAAAAAGCTTATAAACTAATTTTATGAATGTGACATTTTATCAGCGGGTGTGTATGTTGTTACTTTTACACGATGTGACGACATAACTATTTTGTGAAATTAGGAATGGCGACTAGCTACCGTTAGATCTTGGATGAACATTTAGGGATCGTGTCATTTCGAAAAATACACGAGAGAATATTATTCGCAACACAATGAGAGAGAGATCTCGAAGAGTAATAAGGAAGTCATCATCACTTCCCTCCCTTTTCTTTTAAAGCATTTCCTTACCTTGCCTTGTTCTTAAGTCGGGAAAGCATTTGTGTCTTCTACTGTGCTGCAAACGTACTGGGTGAGATCATTTTACATTAGTTGAACCGCCTGTTCATTTACCCGCTATTTACATAAATAAAAACAATTAATAATATACATATATATATATATATATATATAATGTTACGAATTAAAAACCTAATTTCAATCGTTAAGTTGAAAAGCTGAATCGATAAGATTTGAAAGACAGCGGCTTATGCTCTTTATCTAGATGATGAATTATTTTTCAAAAATTAAATTTTAAGTCCACGTGAATAAACATAGTAAAAGGTGATGGATTATCTGGTTGTAAAAGTAATCCCAATACTTTAATCACACTTTATAATAAAATACATAAATTAAGATGGTTTTCTTATGAATTTGGTTTACATTGTTCTTTATGATATTACGGCTGACGAATCATAAATGAAATGTAATGTGTAATATGTTAACAGAATACATTTAAAGAAATGAATACATTACTCTCTGATGCGTAGTGATTAAGAAAAAAAATTTAAGTTATTTGGTTAATGGCTTTGTTTTAAGAAAAAGTTTTATCTGTCTGCGCAACAGATTTGAAAAAATTGGATTGACACATGTGACATTAGGATGCGTTCAGAATACATGCATACTTAATATCGAATGTGATCTAAACTTTAAAATTGGATATTATCTGACTTTGACTTCATTCTGCTCGTCGCTACATCATGTATGAATATTTCATGGCATGGTTTAGTAAATGTGAGATTATTTGCAATTGAAATCGCTTATGAATTTTATGTAACGTTTTTGTTATTTGTCGATTTTTATTCATTTTGTCATTCGATTTTTAAACTCCGTCCAAAAATACCCTTCGTATTATAATTTTGACGTGTGTGTCTGTGTATCTTTTAAAAAACTACAAATACAAAGATATAATAATGAACTTTAATTTATGAAGCTAAGACGTTTGAAAGATATCAGATCTTTTCTAGTCGTTAAAAGGATCTGCATAAGTTTTACTGGTCTAATCAACCAGACATTTACATTTACACGACTAAGTTATTTTAATAATTATATCAAAATAATTTAGTTGTGTAAACTTGACGGCAGACTGCAACATCATCAGCACACTTTTCTTTAACAACTTACAGCAGAAGTACCGTGTTGGACCTCGTCGTAGTAGTCTCAATGAATAGATTTTCCGTTTTTTTTTTAAATTTCATTCTTTTTCTATTATTTATACACACGCAGACAGACGCGTTGGCGCAATGGTCACTGCAACTGACTAAAGCGATAACAGTCGCGGGTTCAATCCCCGCTCACGGCAAACGTGTGTATTGGCCATACAGATGTTTGTCGTGGTCTGGGCGTTTGTGTTAGTGTTGTGAGTGTTCCGAACCCCCGACACAAGGTCATGAGATCTTAATGCGTTATTTATTTATTTATTATGATAAGTAATATTCTTGAGAATTATATTTATTAACGATTATTTTCTGTTTTTTTTTTCAGGTATGTTTCATTTTAAATATGCAACGGTTTACGAGATCGACTCTTATAAAAGGTATTTTATGTCTTACTCGCGGCTTTTGTATTTAGCGTATTTCAATTGAATATAAAATAACATTTCATGCATTTCATGTTATATTAAAACGTATTCATCCTCAATTAGTGTTCACTAATTGTGTTCACATTATTAAAACATTATTCACGAAATAATGAAAATAAAAATCAATTCTATGGTAAACGTAATTTTTCAGATATTCAGTAAAAACTATACGGTTTCGTACTTTCTTTATATTTTATCTAATTTTTTTTTGTTTTTTTCCAATAAAAGATACACACAAAAATAATGTCACTTAACACAATATGTGTGCTCCTTCAATTAATTGTATTCAAAACTTTCCTGTTACTATTACCGCCATCCGACCATTTTTCACGGAGCTATAGAGTTTATAGGCTATATTACATGACGCTACGATTCATAGTAGCGAAGCAGTAACCATATACGCGAGTAGAGATAATTTTTTTTAAAGTTTGTTTGTATGTATGAGGCTTATCTCTAAATTTACGGATCCGATTTGAAATTTGTTCTTCCGTTTTAAAGTCTGTTTATTGAGAAAAGTTATAGGCCATATTACATCACGCTACGTCTCATAGCAGCGAAGCAGTAACCATAAAAGCGAGTGAAAACGCGAGGGACAGTTATAACACCATCCCCCCTCTGCAGTCTGGCGTGCCGGTCGAACATTATACAACTGAGCACCCTCGTTTCAAGTTCGAGAATAAATGCGTCTAGCATTTTATGTACTATGTAATATTTGTGTATCGAAAAAATGTTATTCGATTCGCTTTAACGATAGTTACTGCGAATTTGTTATGATAATTTTGTGATATTTTGTGACTTGACTAGACGTTTTGTATATTTAGCTATTTGTATGTATTGTCGTAGTGTACCTTTCATTCCGTTATTTATTGATTTTGAACATTCGTTTTTTATTTTAAAGGGTATACTTTCGGTTTGGACACATAGTATTTTAATCAAAATCGTTTTCGTAGTTTAGTTCTAAAATCAAAGTATTTCGCGGTTTCTTTTGTTAATCTTAATTAAATATGTGATATCATCTTGTTATCAACCGACTTCAAAAAAAGGTAGGTTCTCAATTATTAGTGTATTATTTTTTATAATGTTTGTTACTTCAGACCGTTATTCCTTACCGATTTTGAAAATGATTTCCATAGACTTTATCCAAATTGATAGTTTGGTTTTTAATTTGAAATAACTAACTAACTGATAAAAGTGTGACGTCCACGTAAACGAAATCGCGTATTTTTTGTAAGTTTAAAAAATAGCAATCTTTTTTTAAGTGTAGATATCATTAGTATACTAGCCACGCCCATTGGTTTCAGCCGCGTTAATTTGAGGAAAAATTATATATTTAACGTTTAATTTAAAAATAAAAGTAGCCTAACTTACTTCTTATAACATTAGCTATCTGTAAGTAAAAGTCCCGTCAAAATCGGTCCTGCCGTTACAGAGATTAGCCGAAACAAATAGGTAGACAAATAATTTAAAAATTGTGTTTTTGATATAAGCTTCGTCTATACTTTCATAAGTAACTATTTAGTTAAAATCTGTTAAATTTAAATTACGAACAAACACTTCAATTTTATTTATTATTATAGATATAGATTTACGCTTTAGTCAATTGTTAATGACCGCTACTAAGCAATATATTTGTACGTTTTAGTACGTACTTTGTACGGTAAATATCATTAAAGCCTAATTTGCCCATACCAAGGTAAGTTTAGTTTGACAATATTATTCTACGTGCTCGGAATATTGTTAACTTTAAACACTATTAAGCAATTACGATCTCCTGGCGGTTGGAATTTCTGACGCGTTCGAATAAAGCCTCCTTTGATGTCTTTGAAATTATCCCTGTTAATTTTCGGATAATTTATTCTATGTAATTATTTTAATTTAAAATAATAAAGGATTCGGAAAAAAATTTGTTAAAATTATTTGCTAAAAGTACTTTTATTCCATAATTAATCATTTGTCACTGTATACATAGAAATAAACACACATTCGATCATAGAATCTCCTCGCTTTTTTTGGAGTACGTAATAAATCTCAAATACTTCGTCTGAATCTCAACCTCACACTAATACACGCACACAATTTTCATGTACACTGCGCTTTTTATTAAAACATAGATACATTCACAATTACTTATAGAAACTAATCGTTTCGCTGACAAACAAGCAGACAGGACACTCGATGTTAAGTGATCACCTCCGCCCAATTACATTTGCACCAGAAGGGCAAGAAATGAATTTCCAGCTCAAAAAGTAATAAGGTATGAAAAGAAAAAAGGAAGAAAAGGAATGGGAAGAGCTTTAGGCTCCCAGCCCTCTCACTCACCGTTCAAAATGTTGCTCTTAATGCTATATACACTACTTCTATCAGAGTAAGGTCTACCTACCCAGGTCGAGTCAGCCCGTCTACGAACTGTAGTCAAGCTCTTACCCAGTCAAAGCACAAGTAACGACTAACATATATGGTATGCATTAATATAACTGGACGGTGATAAGCAATATTGTGTCAAGCCACGCGGAATTCATTTTGTGAAAATGTCGTCTAAACATGTCAAACTCATTTTTAACAAATATGTTTGAAGTATATATACATATGTTTGAATAATATAGTATATAGAAATCTTTTCCTTTCTTTTTGAATAAAAGGTATATTGAATTAAAAGCAGATTTATACATTTAATATATTATTTAAAAAAAGTTTTTAAAATATTTGAGATTAATGTAAAAATTGCTAAATATTGTACGCACTTGAAATTCGAAACCATTCGTTAGGACTTTTTCCGTACTTCTTTAGTTTATATGACTTGACTTTTTTTTAATAATGTTAAATAGGTGATGCAGTATCAAAATACATCAATATCTCCGAATTTGACTCTTTGTGGTTCAATAAGGTGTGTGCCATCCGTGGGCAGTCGATGTGGGTTGACTCTTTAGCGGTTGTTAATAAGTCGCCGCACTTAAATTGTTGATAAGATTATATTTATAGCAATTTAAAATTGCCTTAAGACTCCTACGTTCAGCCATACCTCAGCGTATTATATTTCAGATTGGTTTTCAAGTATTTTTTTTAATACCCTAGAGAAAAATGAAATGAAATTGCTTAGTAGATAAAATTTTAATTTATACCGTTTATAAACAGTTCATAAATATATTTATATTTTTGTTACGAATATTAATCTACATAATTTTTTAAATTATTAATATCAAATTACACACAAATAAGATTTTATTCAATTTATTGCTTTAAAAATAATTTGATGCACATATAAATAAAAAAGATAGAGACGCAAGATTGCTAAATAATTGGTCCATTCATTAGAGAGCTACGATGCCACAAACAGACACACACATACACAGACACTTACAGCACCCGTCTTTTTTGGTCTCGTCATCTAAATTCGACGTACATTAAAGAGCAATAACAAGGTTATATCATCTAACATAACGAATTGACTTTTAAATTCAGTCACGCACAGATCGAGACCTTGGAAGGGTACCTCGCACATATATTGTCGACAATTCGATCCCTCCGTCAGTCCTTTGTTGCTTTATAAGGCGGACGATACATTTATAAGTATTGCTTCCGTAACTTTATTACGTAAACTAGTTATGAATACTTAGATAAGCTCGTGTGAATCTTTAAAAAATAAGTCTGTTCTAAACATCTATCGACGTGCTTGTAAAAAATAAATTTTTGTATGGATATTTCTATATCGTTGTGTTAGATTTTCGCGATTATTATTCATTGTAATAAAACTATTTTAAACGGATTTAAATCGCGTATATTAATTATTTTTAACATCCCGACGTTTCGAGCACTTTGCAACGTTCGTGGTCGTGAGTCTACCCGTGTTTATTTCAATGGATGTTTCTAGCCTTTGCAAGTGGCTTCGTCCACAGATGTATAAATTACTGTAAAATTTCATCAAATCCTGTTCAGTAGTTTGCGTGAAATAGCAACGAATAAATCCATCCAAACATCTATCCATCCTCACAAATTTTCGCATTTATAATAGTATCAAGATGACTAACTTACGTAGGTCCGTAGTCAAAGCTAATACGTGTAACGTACTGGTACGTTACACTTATAAGCGTATTTAAGTAACGTACTGGTTACACTTTTATTAGCCTATAAGCTATAAGTCTATAAGTATTTGTCTATAAGCTTAAACCCCTCCACTATTCCTTTCTTTACCTCCTGTTTATTCGATTTAATTCCAAACCCCTTTTTTAGCTGGCAACACATTAGTATAGTCTATTTATCCTTACTTGTCCTTATCTGGTAACAATACGAACGAAAATCACGAATTTTCGAATAATTTTGTTACGTTATAATTTTAAATTATAAAAAAATAATTCAGTTCAATCATTCAGTCGATAATTTCTTATCTAACTCTTTTGTGTGGCTAGAAATAAGTACGCCACATTTATCTGTTAAATAAAACAAGTAAACAAATAGACTCTAGCTCCTCTTAATATCGGGTGTCATTCTGCTCGTTTGCAGACGACCGCTCTGGTGTAGTGGTGCTGAATGTACCTGTTGCGGGTTCGATCCTCGCTCGGGGCTGATATTTATAGTTGTATAAATATTTGTTCCTAGGTCTGGGTGTTTGTCCTTGTGGGTCAGCAGGTAAAGCTGTCGGTCCCGGTCGTTATCACAATCACCTGATAATGATCGTTACTCGTAGTAGGGAGATTATTCTAGTCTAAATGGTTACTGGCTTGCCTTCAGGGGTTGCGGAGGTCAGATGGCAGTCGCTCTGTGTAAAAATCAGTTAGTCGTCAAAATCTGGACTAGAATAGAAAGCAGACCCTGGTGTAACCGGGAAAAATGCTACGTAGATGATGATTCTGCTCGTTTGCAGCTCTATTTATATTTAAAAAAAAGATAATCGTGTTATATGAATATATTTGTCTATCTTGAAAGACTTCGTGACCGATCACTCGCTTTGTGTATTATTGCTTCCGTCTGTTCATTGAATTAATTTGGCTAGAGGTTTTAATATGAATTTAGTCCTTGTATGTTCTTGACATATTTAGATACTAAATAGAGTCGTTTTATAATTATTAGTCTTATCAGTTGTGAACCGCACCTTCTGCGTGGAATAATTCTTTAAAAGACTATTTGTTTGAGAATATATGCATCGTACATATAAATTTTCGCCGCTTTTCACTTGTTTTAAATTTTATTTTCGCGAGAAAATGTAACACATCTTTTCGAAAGTACAGTCTAAATCGAAATTCGTAAAAATTGATTTTGCGGTTTCCGATAATAAATGCATCAAACAAGTAGACAGAGAGACAGATTTACATATACATTTACATATGTATATATTAAGATGGATTATATCACAACACTCAAAGCAACAATAAAAGCAGGTCCGAAGTTATTAGAATTTTTCAACAGAATCTCAGTAAAGTTCTGTAAAGTCTTGAAATATTAAAAATCTCCGGTAAAATACCAGCAGCAACTTCTGCGAAGTTATATCGGAAATATGAAAAGGTGGAACGTTTCCCACCTTTTTCTCAGAAAATATTATTTATTTTGTATTGATTGGTTCTCAGGAAATATAAAAGACATAAATACTTTAGCGATAGCGTCAAGAAAATCCATTTATGTACATTAGAGTTGCAACCGTTTTCAAATTATTTTATTTTAGTAATAGTTTCTGCCTGAACGTGTAAGAATTTCATTTTGTCCTGATCCAAAAGGTTTTGGTACAGCTCTGTTATTTCTTAAGTTTTATAGATAATAGCCTGATTACATCAGATTTTAATGCAGATTGTTCAAAACACAAACAAAATCGGTCCATTTTTCAGTGAGCTACGATGTCACAGACAGACACACAGATACATCCGTTAAACTTATAACTACTCTCAATTTGGTCAGGGGTGAAAAAGAACATTTGAGAAATAATATACCTTATGTAGATAGTACATACATATAAGTTTTCTTTGTCATCGTATTGACTCGAAATGTCATCATACAGTAAAAATATATACGACCAATGATTAACTCATGTTCGATAGAGCATGTTTTTCAGTTGAATCAAGTTTTCCTGTTGATAGTTTTCGAAGAAATATAATATAGGTTACGTGCACTTAAAGCACTGAATCCATTGAGGTCAATTTATTAGATAACTTTAGTATTATTAAAGGTGTTTTAATGTACGAGTAATTGCGTTGACTAATATTATTATATTATTATAATTATTTAATTAATTTTAAGATTTCTTTATTTAAAAAATTAAGTTTTGTATACGAAAGTTTGTTATAATCACTTCTCCAAATCAGGTCAACTTATCGTTATAGGTCAATTTTGCAAACACGATTTTTATATAAATATCCATTTCGATAATGAAACTAGTGTTACAATTTTAATACATCTTGTCTAAAGTTCATTGACCGTTTCGTTCGGAGAAATAAATAAATTTTGAAAGTAAAATGGATAATAAGAAAAATAACAAATCGGATGAAAGGAATAATCTTCTAATTACTCAGAATAGTACTAAAACACAAACTCAGACTTTACTTGTACATGTATATGTAGGTTCTACATCATTAATAAAAAATATCACAAAAATAATGACATGATAACTTTTAAATCGCACGAAATATTTTAAGTTATAAACTACATTTAAGCTTTAGATACTGTCAAAGTTTGGAGGATTCAAAAGTCTGCCCCGCGAGCAAGATTTAAAATATTACTTCTCCAAGAAATTACTAAGGTCAGAGTATTCCTCTAGCATTTCTTTATCTACGACGTTGATATATCGTTTTCAAATGACATCTACAGCAAATATTCTCCCATATATTCTACTAGCTTTTAAACACGGTTTTTCCAAGTATTTTAATAGAAGTTTCTTTTATAAAAGTAGATAGCAAACGAACAGGCGGGTGACCTGACGTTACACCGACGCTCATGGACATTTGCTGCACTAAATAAGTCACAAATGCGTCGCCAGGTTGAGAAAGACTAATGTATGAAAGGAAATAAGAACTGACGTAATTACTATATTATTTGGACGCTGAAAAGCAATACTATTTGACACGTTGGCGCAGTGGTCACTGCAAATGACTGAAGCGCTAACGGTCGCAGGTTCGATCCCCGCTCACGGCAAACGTTTGTATTGGCCATACGGATGTTTGTCGTGGTCTGGGTGTTTGTGTTAGTGTTGTGTGTGTTTCCGGACCTCCGACACAAGATTACGCGATCTTAATGGGGGCTGTTGAGTGTGATGCGTTTATTTATTTATTTATTTATTTATTTTTTTTATTTATTTACTATGTCAAGCCAATCAGTTGTTGTTGGTTGGTTCAAAGGTAAAATTAATTAAAAGTAGATTGGGATAGTAAAGAGTATTATCTAATAATAAGTGTTTTCAAATAAAAGAGATTTTTTTCAGTACCTATTTAGTTTATATGACTTGAAATTGTTTTGAATTATGTTAACTAAATGACGCCTTATCTCATGATAACATCAATATCTACATTTGACTTTTTGTGGGTTGACACATAATTGCTTATCAGCAACCATTTGATATTTATAGTTATTGCTCCGCTTTCGTATATCGTAGCGTAACGTTTTATATCCTACTAGTCTTTGTTCGATTCGCTCGAAATTATGTAGATTTAATTACGCCAGACAACCGTCTACAACTTATTTTTCTGTCTAGTGGTGCTAAACTCTAGACTTCCACGAGCACCACCGGTTGGAAGTTTTGTTTGCACTATGATATATAATCTTCCGTATGCAAACAATAACTTGACAAAGTTTTATCGCAGACGTATTAAAAGCATTCTATCGCATACGAATATACAAACATACAAACAAACAAACATTAATATTTATTTATTAGATAACCTTCATCAATAAATAAGTTATCGAACCAAAAAAGAAAATTTCAAATCGGACCCGTATTATTTCTGAGACGAGCCTTTCAAACAAATCCTAAGTCCTTGTATAATATAAGGATAGGTTCTCTTCAATGATATTAGAATTATAGACATGATATAAGCTCGTGGATTTTGCCACCCAGAATGCCGACCACTTTGGACGACATTGCCTAAAACCAGCTAACGCCAGAGTATGACAAGCGAAAGTATCTTTGACCGAAGCCAATATGTCATTTACCGAGATTGTCGGAGTTGGAAATCGCTACAAATTATAAAATATCATTGGTTCAGATTCGTTCATTCGTCAGATATTTATCGGTCTGTCGCGAGACACACGGTGGTCGAACGGAATGTGTTCATTCATCGGTAACAACGTCCTATTCAAACAGTGTCCGAGACGATAACCCAAATAGCCGATCGCTTGGAATGTGAACCCATCGTGCGTTATCTGTGGAGTTCAACTGGAACACATTATGTTGTTTGCTAATTGCTTTCGCTTCTGAATTTGTGAATGGATCCCTTTATTATATAAACTCGTCGATCCATTTTTGAACTGCTTAATCTGTATCTACCTATACTCCATGTATCAGTAAATACATACATGGATAATGTTGAAGAGTTGTTTGTATGAATATATTGCAGGACCTTAAAGACTGATTAAAAAAATCTTTTTGTCCTAAATAGTCCGTTTTCTAATGAAGGTTTTATATAATATTACGCCACGACCTACAGGAGCTGAGGAGTAAACATAAAGACGAGTGAAATTAAGGAAAGTTAGTTTATAATATAAAATTACAATTCGTCTCATGTCTCTGGGTGAATCACGAAAAAATAACTGAACATGAGACAATAATTTCTTTGTCCAGTGATCATTTTAATAAGCTGTATTTAGTAACAATGTAACCACAGAGTCACTTTTACACAATGTTAAACAAAAACACATTTGTTATATATTTATTAAAGTTAATTTAATAATATAAATGCGTACAATGTTTTCTTGAGCCTTTGTCAGCGGGTTAGGATCCTTTGTAGTGGAAATTAGATGAAACTAAGTTACTCGTGGGTTGTATAGTACATTGTTTGGATATATGGGATTATAGAGCCCTAATAAAACACACGTTTAACGGCTTCTCTTGAGTATGGATGTGTCATATCAAGTTTCGTGACAGACAAGTCATCCATAGCTGCACAATGTGCAAATAGAAACACTTTTGTGTTGGTAACTGGTCATTACTGGTGCTTGATCAGTCAATATTTAATTTTTGTATTATCAATATGAAATCAAACACTTACTGCGCACACGTAGCCAATATTTGTGTCCAGTTGCTTCCCTTGGACACAAATGGATTAGTGATCGACAAGTTTTCGATGTAGGCAATTGAAAACAAGAATAATTTTGTTTAGTACTTTGAAGTTAAAGTACTTTACGTGCATTTCTGGACTCTTGTAGTACGACTACAAATTTTCGTCCTGCAATGTATGAGAAATTTGATTAAATCTTTCCAAGTGTAAAAGGTGACGTTGCTTCAAGAATTGTAATAAAGATCTCTCAGACTCGGGGCATTTACGTATTAAGAACAATTCGTTTCACGAAACTAAAGGGCAATAGCTGGTCCCAATTATTTTGAAAGAACTTTTTTTTTAATTAATTAGTTATGAAGTACGTTTTAATTACCAGCGTCATTAAAACACAGCCGATCACGTTGACGGACGATAACGGAACGTGGCTGACTTATTAGCTTTTAGCGTGATTGTACAGCATGATTGACATTAAAAAATTGTTGTTTCTTTTCCACTGTACATTTTTTCAATCAGCATCAGTTGTCGAGCTGGGCCATATTTTAACAATCTGTACTTATTTTTTAACCGACATCCAAAAAAGAAACAGGTTCTGAATTTGTCGGGGAGTTTTTTATTCATTTACGCCGATTAATCAAAATTGGCTGTGTCGATTTAATTTTTTTTTTGTTTGGACTCTTCGATTGGTCCCATATAATTGTCATTAATATCGTTTCAATAATTTGGTTTTAAAATCAAAAGTACTTGAAGAATAAGTTTGTCATTCAAGTAACGAAATTAAGTATTTTGTTAATTTGATTTTGACATAAGGACACCCGATTTTTTGCTTTGAATCAATCTTCTGATCGTACTCGATATCCCCGTGAATCAATTCACGATTTTAATCGTATTGTTTTGAATCAATATTATTCGATCTCGGAAGAACGTATTGTAATTTTAGAAAAAAAAAATGAAAAGTCCAGTATGCATGCAAAATTATTATTTTTAATATAATATATATAAAAAATTTAAATCCATTAGTCAAAAAAAGTCAAATATTTTGACGAATAGCCATAATAGGGTACCTATCTATACTGATATTAAAAAGCTGAAGAGTTTTTTTGTTTGTTACTACTGATTCGAATTGAAAAATTCTTTTTGTATTAAATAGTTTTGTAGTGTATTTTTATTAAAAATGTGTACGTGTAACGGAACGCCGTACTTGCGTCATGAATTGACTTTGACGTATGGGCCCCCCTCTCGTGTGCGCTTGCGTGTATGTCGGACGTCGTGCGTGTCGCGTCCGCCGTGTCATAAAATCGGCTCGTATAAAGTACGTTCCTACTCCTAATCCCCTTACCACCCATCCCCTGGCTCGTGTACTGGTGCTGAAGACCGAGGGAGCGCTCCCATAAAGAAGTAAGAGCTGGATTGATCACTGTGCCCTCCATCTTACCCTATACAGTCCACTTAGCTATCGCGGCTACAAGTTACTTATTGAGGAAGGTTGTAGGCTATATTACGATACGACTCATAGGAACGAAGCAGTGACCATAAACGCGAGTGAAACCGTAAGGGACAGCTAGTCCAGTGATAAAGTGAGTCAGTCCAAATAACACAAGTTATTGAAATAATACATATATTTTAAAGAAAAACCATATACTTGTATTTTATTATTACTTTGAAACTAACAATATAAGCAGGCATTAAACTTATGTTCGTAAGTTCATGTACTTATAAAAATACAGTTTTTAAATTATCCTAGTGTAAAATAAAAATAGACAATATTTATATCGTCAATACCCGATTGTCCATCAATGCCAAGCTATCTTCTAATAGCGTTTAATATTTTCCGGGCGGCTGTCTCTTGGGCAGCCTGCCAGCTCGCACTTGACCGCTGTCTAGCATCGAGTGTTTGTGACTATACGTACGCGTTCACGAGATGTGAACATTACGAAACATTTACTTATTATGTGAACTGTAATAACATGTTACATTTTGGTGGTATGCGTGTTGGAATGATTTAGACTTTAAACAACTAATTAATTAAAAAAAAAAAAAACTAAAAACCCGACGATGTAACAAGACCATCCGCAGTCAGCAGTACAGTATAAATATCGGTTGTCTATGAGCCCAAGTGAGAATCGTTACTAACGAACTTTAATTCTTTATAGATCCTAAATGTTAATTTTGATTGAAAAACGTATGTTGAATTTTATTTTTAAATACCTATACAACGATACCATACTCGACATAGTTTGTCGATCTTTATTTTTATTTTTTTAAATATGGCGTCCATAATCAGCCATTTTGATTTTTCCAAATTTTTATGACATTCGCGCTGTAATGACGAATCAAACGACGAGTCATTTATCAAAATCCACTTACGCGTTTAATCTAAATTGTGCTACGAAAGTACAAATCCACATACATACACATACATAGACTGATAAACACATTCCTAATCCCTTGTGTGGCGTAGTCGCGTAAAAAGGAGTATACCCTTTTAATAAAAAAAAATTAAATCGAGTAGTCGCAGAAAATTCAAATTCAAAATATACTTTATTCAAATAGGCTATTTACAGCACTTTTACATACATAAAAGGAGTCGCCGACAAACTGACAATATTCTCCTTTTTTTAAGTTATAAATAAATAAATAAACGTATCACACTCAACGGCCCCCATTAAGATCTCATGACCTTGTGTCGGAGATCCGGAAACAATCACAACACTAACACAAACACCCAGACCACGACAAGCATCCGTATGGCCAAGACAGACGCGTGCCGTGAGCGGGGATCGAACCCGCGACCGTTAGCTCTTTAGTCAGTGCCAGTGACTATTACGCCAACGTGTCTGTCAAATAAAATAAATATATTCATTATTAAGTCAAATAAATTCCACTTTTAATATTGAACACCTAATATCCAAACCACAGGTATACATTACGCAATATTTGTTAAATTAATTTACATCAAGTATGAAAACTATGAAGCCGGGCTACGTTTACATCAATCGGTAATTAAAAGGCAGTAAATGCTCGCTGTTTAATTAGAACGAGGCTACATTGACGATACAACTTCATTCAAGCTCTTCAGCGGGTTTATTGAACAAATGTTGGTCTTTTGTACCTTGGTTCTATTGTGTTATATTATGTTCTAATTAATATTTGGACGCTGATAAGCAATACTGTGTCAAGCCACACGGACTTCATTTTGAGAAAATGCCGTCTAAAGATGTCAAACCATTTCTTAACAAATTTGTTTGAAGTCGTATATATCCATCTTTTATTTTATATTATGATAAAAGGTGAAATAAAAAAAGATTGGTACAATAAAAAAATATCTAATAATAAGTTATTCAAATATTTGAGGTTATTGTATAAATTGTAAAATATGGAACGCATTTAAAATTTACTAATTTCGTTCAAATGACCTAAAAATGTTTTGAATAATGTTAAATACATAATGCATTATCAGGATACATAAATATCTCCGAAATTTACTCTTTTTGTGGGTTGAAACATTATTGCTTATCAGCATCTAATTGTAAAGTTTCATCAAAATCTGCTCAGTAACATTTATCTAAGTAACCTCACGAAAGCTATTTCTGTCAAAAATACAGGCAATGACATTAATTCTTTCAGGTCTAAAGCAATGACGAACAACTTATGTAAATTAATTTTTATATACCGAGTCTTATCGCGATAACTAATGGTAGGAATACCTTTTTATTGCCCGACGTTTCGATGTGGTCCATCCGTCGTGGTCACGAGCTAACTGAATAGTCAATTGTCAAAAAATCGCGAAACTTTAAAATATATAAATTATGTAAATCTTTATAAAAGTCTGAGAGTAAAACTTAGAAGTATAATGATCGTTTAAAATAGCTTTAAAATAGACGTCCATTGAAGTAAAATGTAAAAGTAAATCTCAATGCAAATGTGTAGTTAAGTCTTAACGAGTTCACAGTAAAACCCCTCAGGGCGCACATTAATGGGATTAAAGTGATGTAAACGAGTGATTATCTCTCTGCTTTCGATACGCTCCGGAGTTATTTATATAAGTTCATGTACTTCTGTTAAATCTGCTGTTCTGGTTCAATTGGAGACAGCGCTTTTAATGTTAGAGACTTTTTTTTTCCTTTGAAAAGAGATGTCTCTTGTTCTTTGTGTTTTTTATTATCATTATTAGCTGTGTTCCGCGGTTCTCATGCGTTAATTTGATGAAAAAATATATTCATATAATGATTATCTTCCGTACTTGAATAGGATATTGTTCACGTATTTCGTAATCGTGAAGGTGTAAATTTTAAGTACCAAAATCTTTTCATCAAAAACTACATCATCATGCTGATTGTTACATTCATTTATAAAAACTTCAATTACAATTTGACTATCAAAGACTCTGTACAGCTTTCACAATTGATAGGTAAAGTGGATAGTTATGTAATACAGTAATACCCCGGACTTACGCTATAGGTTACGAATTCGCGTAAATCCGGGGACAATTTTGCATATAAAGACATACAAAGTATGTTTAATTGGGACTGGAGACTAAATAAAACAATAATTTAGGAAATAATTAGTATCTAATTCTAGATAATATGACAGTATATACAAACTACAGCGTTCAAACAAAAAAAGAATGGACGAGAAAATTAAATCGCGTAACTCCGAATTCGAGTAAGTCGAGGTAGCGTAAGTCGGGGTATTACTGTAATGAAATCGATGTATCTTGAAGTTCACAATTAAAGTACTTTTAATTTTAAATGAAGAATGAAATAGCTTTTTCTATGTTAATATTAATATTAACTTAGAAAATAAGTTAATATGTTTTATAATCAATTTTAAAGATAGCATATTTGGGTATAAATTATGGTATTCAAAATGTTCGACCAAATAGTCGTTGCCTAGCTACCAGTTGAAATTATTGAGCCACAACTAATTTGCGTGAAATTAAAAAAAATTTCTACTGTAATGAAAATTTCTACTGAAAATTACGCATTTTTCAATGATGAAAAAATTTAATTTTGGATGTCATTTTATAATCTTTTCTTTTGTTTCAAGATAATATAAGTGACTTTTATTGAATTTAATTAGTTGTTGTCAAAATATTTTCTTTACTAGAATCTACTTCCATACTATTATAAAAATGTGAAAATAATTCTGTCTGTTTGTCCGTTTGATACGTTTTATACGTAAGCTAATTTGTGTCGCGAAAATAAAACCAAAAGGATGATTTTTTTTCAATTCCGACGAAATTGCGGAAGCAATGTTGTTACTTATATGTTTTTTATAAGTTCTATTCGAATGAGAGCACACCTAAGTTTAAAAAAAAAAAAATGACATTAAAATCAGCGTAGTCATCGCCAAATAAAAAAAATATTAACTACGTTTCAATGAAACATGAAAATTGTTCTTTATTTCAACAAAAGACGGTTTTCAATTAGTCAAGATAAACATTTCGCTTCTATCTGTTGTATAACTGATTTTAAAAGAATATTTCGTAAACGGAGCGTCCGATTGGTAAAGGACGAATTTAAATATTTATAGAGAATATTTTAGCGTGATTGGTCTTGTGTATCGAATTATAGTCGCTACTAATATTATAAAGCTGAAGAGTTTGTTTGTTTGATTGTTTGCTTGAACGCGCTAATCTCAGGAGCTACTGGTCCTATTTGAAAAATTCTTTCAGTGTTAGATAGCCCATTTATCGAGGAAGGCTATAAGCTATATATTATCACGCTAAGACCAAACGGAGCGGAGCACCAATGAAGAATGTTTCAAAATCGGGGGATATTTTCCCATTGAGAAGCTTATGCTGCGTGCGCTGCGTAAACGGTTAAAGTTTCGCAAAAATCATGTACGACAGAATTGTTCCCCTTTAAAAGTTCTATAAAAAGTCCGCGACAGCATATGTCTATCTTTTAAGGTTAGCTCACTATAACCTTTTTTCTGCTAACCAAATTTGTTCTAAAATAATCGAGTAACTGTAAAATAATAAAGTAACTATTCCACGCGGACGGAGTCGCGGGGGAAGGCTAGTGTAAAATATTTTAGTTACTGAAAATATCGTTATTGTGATCTTCAGTTCGATTGAAGTTTGTTTACATTTCTACTTCTATTATGTGTTTCTCAGTAACCGACTTCGTAAAAAGGCGGAAGTTCTCAATGCGTCGAGGACTTTTATTTTGTTTGTTTGGGTATACTTCCAAGGATTTGAACTTCAAAATGATGTAGAAAATGTTGGTTTTGCCTTATTTTGTTTATTTGTATCTATTAAATTAATTCGTTTAAATTCGTTTTTGAAATCGGTTAAATTTTTTTTTTGTAAAAAGTTTTTATACTATAATGTTTTTTTGGTATATAGGCGTTTTTGTTATATCGATACTTTTAACGCTTCTACCATGTGTGATTGTAGATTAGATTCTATACAGTATAGTATACTCGGCATTGGGTTTTGAATGTATCGATATCCGGTGTATCAAATATAGATGTAATGAAATATATAATATATAATAGATTATATAATCTATACTTTAACAATAGAAAGAGAGAAAATGTTGTATGTGCTTAGTTAACTCCGGAACCCCCTTAAAATGATAATACCATTCGAATAGTACATTATTGTAGATGGTCATCGGATTCTACATTAACGCGGGCAAAGCCGCTTGCGAGAAGTAGTGTGATATATAAAATACTATTTGTCATACTACAAAAGACGCATTAAAACCATGTTGAACACGTGTCTAGCTAAACAGTGTTTAAGATTTAAACATTGCTTAAAATATTATCTAAATTGCTTTACAGCGAATAAACTCATAAAAAAACTTATTGATAAAATGTTATACGTTACATTTGACAGCAATAATACGTTTTAAACATCTATTAAACTCTGTTAAACGTATATAAATCTATGTCTAAAGCATGTTTAACTCAAAACTGTCTTAGACGCGCGTTTAACGTCTGTTTTAATCTTTTGCAGTAAGGCAGTATATGCCCCACGCGGTTTCACTCGCGTTTATAGTTATTGCTTTGCTCTTGTGAATCGTAGCGTGATGTTATATAGCCTTTAAACTTCTTCAATAAACGAGCTAACCAACACCAAAAGAATCTTTCAAGTGTAATGACCAGAATCAAAAATTTCTCCCTATATACAAACTTACAAACAAATTTTATCTCTTTCTACCTTTATGATGTTAGTAGCGATATAGCGATGTATTTACACAATTTCAATAACATTTTCTAGAACTCCAATAATAGTTCAGTAACGAAAGTCGAAAGTAAATATTATTACTACGACAGAAAAGCAATCAATTTAGATTGTTGATGTTTACTGAGCTTTTTATATGATTGGTCTTTCGGCTTTACGATTACAACTCTTTGTACCGTGTTTCGAAATGGTTGCCTTTTATTTTAGTTACGAATTTCTATGTACGATGTACTTTAATATCTAAATAAATAAACTTTTTCATACATGTATTTGTTATAGTCTTTCTTATTTGATTTATGTTATTAGATGAAAATAATAAAATGTAATGAGCTAGACTATTGGTCTTTACATTTTCGTACCGAATTATACGCAATTCTTAGTACTTGTATTCGCTCAGTGGTCGAAATTCGACCATAATTTATTAAAATTATAAATTTGAACATAATACAGATTTATATGCGTATGTGTGTCAAATACACGGTAGTGTGTGTAATGTTTGTTTTTTATTGATTGAATGTATTTTATTGCATAATTAATAAAATATATTAGCATTCAGCCCTCATTCTCTATATAAATTATCCGGATGCAAAATTGCATATTTCTCCGTAAGCCAAATTTTCGTAGAAACGGGTACGAAATTTTTGCTTCGCGTATAAATATGTAAGTATATCTTTTTGATAAAACAATTTCATATTATTAATTCGTTATTTATCATTGAATCATTCCTAAAACAAAGCATCCACTGACTTCGTCTCGGCCTCAGATCGATCGAGGCCATATAAGGTATCCTGCGCGATTGATCAAGGATATCTGCGCACGCGCCGCTTGTAATCTAAAACGCGTAACGAATACTATTATAATTATGTTATTAAGTTTAATGATGAAACGAATTTGTTTAAGACAACAAAAGTTATGATATGAATATTAATATATTTTTAAGTGTATAAAAGTACTAGCTCGCTCTTGTTATGATTATGTTTTAAAATAATACGCACATATACGTATAATATAGCATATGATCATTTTGAATAACAGTACATTTTAAAAGAGCCGAGATGGCCTAGAATTTCTGATACATATATATCCGCCATCCCGCAGTGGAGCAGCGTGATGGATTAAGCTACATTTTAAATGGTAGTATAATTTTTAAAACACGTTCAGTGGTTCCGGAGTTTACTTCGTTCAGTCAAAATTCGCATTCTCTTTGTTATATTAGTATCTCTACATAAGAAAGAATTAATGATAAGTAAATATATATATATATATATATATATATATATATATATATATATATATATATATATATAGTGGTTATATATATATATATATATATATATATATATATATAACCACTAATTCCTCTTAGGGTTCACATTTTGAAAAACGCCGATGTAAATCTGCATTTATGTCAAACCAGAAAACAATATGGAAATTTTGTGTTTCGTTTAAATGTAATCTCGTAATTCATACTCCGGAACCTAGTAACAGTTACCTGGGGCTGTCAAAAATAAAGACAGCAACGGTAAATTATTTCAGCTGTAAAGCAATGACACAACTTATGTAAATCTAAGAGCAAAATGTAATTCTTGCCTTATAATAATCGAAACATGGTATGTAATCGAGGCTAGAAAAATTATGCCTTTGTCTGGCAAATTCTTAACAATATCTGGCATTACTGAAACTTGGCTTACAATTTCTTCGTTGGATTTCTTATAGCTATTTATAGCTGACATTAAAGCTTTCACAATGACTTTGTGCATCTAATCTTATCCTGTGACATATCACGGGTCGAATTGTAAGGTCGATTGTTACTTTATATATCTACTAACTATTGCCCTTTTTAATTTTTCTTCTTGTAAACATCGTTAAAATCGCTTCAACAGCTTATAAATAAACAATAAAATACGTTGCCCCGTGATACTGGAATAATTAAAAAAGTAAGACAGTCCCGGGTATATATACCTATATATTTTTATTTTATGTAACGAGAATCTTTCCATAGCCACAATACTAGGTACTAAATTAGAGACTGTTTTACGTATGGATGTCGCATATTTTTCGATTTTTCGCTTTCTATAACTCAATACGGTTCTATGACTCATCATATTTAATTCAGCCGATCCGACCAGACTTTGCGTAGGTGACATGTAGTTTTTACCAAAAAAAATCGGTTCAGCAGTTTAGCCGATAAATTAAATCAATTAAAAATAAAATACAAGGCTTTTACATGCACTTTTGAACCGTAAATACAGAAACAAAAAGAAAAATATATTTAATGAATTTATCACCGTTTCGAAATGTAGATTCTACCGAGAAGAACCGGCAAAAACTCAATAGTTACTCTTTAAAAAGAGTAAGAATATACTCAGTAGTCTGATAAACAGACGATACAACACGTAACAGGCCCGTGATACTGGAATTATTAAAAAAAGTAAGACTGTATCATAGTCCAAATATTTTGAATCCTCGCCTTTTCTCTTCTATAATATAAGGTAAGGTACATTGAATCGCTTTATTTATTGACCGCATTGAAATCCGTTTTATAGTTTAAACCTAAGCGTACAGACGGCGGGTAGCGACTGTTTTGTACTATGTAAAGATTAGTTATTCGGAGCGTATATTTTAGTGTCAAGTCCAGTACATATGTTGCGGATTTTTTTTTAAATATATGTATGTCATTTATATAAATGTTTGACCACTGGTAAATAGAATTATTTATAAATAGATAACTGAAACTGGCCAAGGTAACAACACAACTATCAAATCTATGTAGAACGCCAATAAACGATATCGTTATCTGTATTTTATTTTTATCTGTTACTCTTATTACACTTCAATTTTCCTTTAAGATAAAACTGTATTCTAGGAATAAATTTTTATTATGTATTTTTTATTGTAATTGAAGCAAATAAAAATATAAACTCTATCGCCCGTATCCTCGTTCACCTGGGTTTTGTTTTATTCAAGAAGAAATTGCATATGACTTTTAAGAAAGAGGAACCGACTTCAACAGCAAAATACGTACGTTTACTTGAATGATAAACTTATGCCATTTATTTTGATTTTAAAATCAATATACTGAACTGATTTTTATAATAATTCTATCGGACCAGTGAGAGAGTATACTCTTACAAATATAAAAGAATTAACCAAATCATTCCAGCCTATTTCGAATAATCAAGAACATACATAAAAAAGTCCTCGACGATTCGAGAGCCATGATTTAATTTTTTTGGAAGTCTGTTTAAATGTACACTAATATAATGTAAACTGTAGTGGTTAAACCACTACAGTTTACAAAACATTAAACCCCTATATTTACAGATTATTTTTAAATATCTTCCATGTTTTAAAGTACCTAGCTATATATATAATTGACGAGATAATTAAAATTAAGACTGAATTTTCAGGTGTTTTCTTGTTTAAAATTCAACTCGTGTTTGGCGGTGAAGGAAAACGTTGTAAGGAAAACCAATGTGTCAGGAGGAATTCTAAGGTACATATACACAACTAATTGTCCATCGGTTTCAGTCGCGTTTATAGTTACTGCTTCACTCTTCCGAGTCGTGACGTGATGTAATATAGCCTATAACCTTCCTCGATAAACGTTATATCTAACGTAAAAAGAGTTTTACAAATCGGATTAGTAATTTCAGAGATTATTCCCTACATCATACATATTTGACAGACAAGTTGGCGCAGTGATCAATGCAACTGACTTAAGCGCCAACGGTCGCGGGTTCGATTCCCGCTCACGGCAAATGTCTGTATTGGCCGTACGGATGTTTGTCGTGGTCTAAGTGTTTGTGTTAGTATTGTGTGTGTTTCCGGACCCCCGACACAAGGTCACGCGATCTTAATGGGGGCTTGAGTGTGATGCGTTTATTTATTTTATACAAACAAATTTTACCTCTTTGAAAGATGAGTGAACCGTCGCAATGGAGCAGTGTACAGGATTAAGTTCAGTATCTTTTTCCATAGCGGATAAAGAGACCTATGACAGTTGTGGGAAATATAGGTTTCATTTTAAAACGTTTAAGCCGTTTAAACGTCTGTTGCTGAATTACCTTAGCTTCAATATTATTAGTATGGAGGCATAGCTGTAATTATATAAGCTAATTTGTATCGGAATACAATGTATTACTAAGAATTTAGTGGTAGAATAACATGTGTGTGGGTGGCACCTAAACCACCACCATCCCTTTACATTTAACAACTATATCTAATAACTAACTAGCTCATGGTTTAAATCGAGTTTATGGAGCCTACTTCGCTGCTTTGAGTCGTAGTAATGTAATATAGCCTATAATATTGCTTGTAAAAGTTGACTTTTACAAGCAATCGTCAAAACAATCATATTTTTTTAAATTAATGAATAAGTTCGGAATGTAGATTCTACTGAGAACATCTGGCAAGAAACTCGTTAACTGGCTATCTAACGCAAAAATATTTTTTCAAATCGGATCACTAGTTTCAGAGATTATCCCCTACATACAGTTAACCTGTTTATACTTAATTCCATTTCAATTAAAATACTAAATCTATAGCATTAATTACAGTTTGAATGGAATATGTACATAATGTGGATTGTACGTCTGTGCATTGTTAACTTTTCACCGAAAATAGATAGAAACAATGGCGTCGGAAATTGATTCATTTTGTTTCATAAACAATTGTATCGCCATGGCGCGGGACCGCTTCGCTCGTTTGCTTTGTGTCTATATTTATTAATGGGTTTATTTGAATGTTGACGTATTGGTTATAATGGTAGCTTTCGAGGGTGAAAGTTAATTGGTTAACGTGTTTGTAGTCTATATTTAGTATTTTATGGCGTTGATTATTACTTACTAGGGCCCCCTCGCGTTTGTTACTGCTTCGTTGCTATGAGACGTATCGTAATGTAATATAGCCTATAAAATGTTAAAGTAAAGTAACAGGTAAATGTCCCACTGCTCGGCAAAGGCCTCCTCTCCTATTAAAGAGAAGGCTTAGAGCTTAATCCAACACCTTTTTTTACTCGCTGGGGAATGCATTTATGCATCCAGCCCGATAATAGAGGCGAGTATGTGGGACCTATGGTGACGAGTGTCCCAGACTACCCACTAAAACCCAGCGGTGCTTTCATCGTCCTGGTAGGGCGCCACGGGTTCGCTTACGCATGGTACCGTGACGCCCCGACGGTTGGCCTGCTTACGCGGGCCTACTTCGCCTAGAGAGTGCTCCCGGGCACCGAAAGCACTCTCTCGCCCTGGTGGTATGTGGGAGAGTGGACGTCTCCCACATTGGTTTCTCTATGACGGAGGAAAAAGATGCGCATAACGCCGTCTTCTTCCTCCTTGTCGTCTTCTACGGATCAGGTTAGCGACAGCGTCCGCTTCTCGTTCCCTTTCCGCGGCCTCCTTTAGCGACATGACGGACTCGCTAAGGGAGACCATTGCCGATCATTAATCCAACACCCTGCTTTGGATATACATACATGTGTATTTTTTCCCGGTACATGCAGGTTTTCTCGCGATGGTCCTTCACCGGCGACTTCGAGATGAATTTAAACACAAATTTAGCACTTGAAAAATCAGCGGTGCTAGCCGGGGTTTGAACCCGCGATCATCGGTTGAGAGCGACGTGTTCGAACCACTAATATAGCCCATAACTTTCCTCAATAAACAAGTTATTTAACGCAATGTAAATGGTGCTTAATTCCACAGAGGAGCGGCCTGACGGACTAAGTTCTGGGTAATTTTCATTGACAGAAAAGTTCTTTGTCGAGAAGCGGTACGTTTACATACTATGTTATTACCATACATAGTAATGATTGAGAATATAATCTAAGGTTGTTATTGTTAAGCAGAAACACGTTGTATTATGTTGGCTTCACGTTAATTAAATAAATCTATCCATATATAATAACTCGTCCTGATTTACTGACTGATTTATCAACGCAGAGCGTCTACCGTTGAGTCTACAAAAATTTAATTTTGGTAGTTGTTTACCTTTCATGTTGTAAGCATCCACTACGAAAGGATTTTTGAAAATCTCACCCCGACAGAGATAAGGGATGAACGATTGTATCGAAGTTCAACATTTTCAGAGTAAAAAACACGTAATTTAATAAGGCTACTTCTAGAAATATCTACTTTTTAGGTGTTCGGTGTTTTACGAAATTTTACTCTTAAAAGGGTGAAAACGTATTTAGTATGTAAGCCGGGCGTAGCCGACGCGGGCCGTTAGTTGTTTAATACAACTAAACGTACTAACGTAAATATTATTGCGTTTCACACGCAAAACTGCGTTTCCAGGCATTAATCTAAAAAAATAACTGAATAAACCGATCGAGTAGAAAATTATTTTGATGAATATGTTTTTAATTAAATTGTTATCAAACGATCTACATCCGAACACTTTCGTTGTGTTCACTTTCTCTTGCCGCGGTTCTGACTCGCATATAGAACATATCGCACCATTAGTGTTAAAGTGACTCACGTGTCGTGTCGTGACGCATCAAAACAGAATCTGTATCGTACGTTTTGTATGACAACGTTTACATTGATGTGCTCTGACATGTCTTGCTTCTGATGGTGTCGCATCAGTCCCGGTTCGCCTCAGACGAGCGGGTCGTGGAGGCGCTGAAATGGCGTATTGATTCAAAATATTGTCCCGATGCGTGAACATGACATAATAATGTAAATGCTAGCCATCACGCCGTGGCACGACACGTGTAGTCACGTAAGTTAAATATATCCCCTTTTAAAAATGTATCTGAAGTGCATCAGCTAAACTGTCCGTTTAGTCTAGTTTCACACAATTCTGTGTTCCACAATCTATGATTTTGAAAAAGAAAACTAAGTATTCGTTTAACATTAAAGTCCATATAAATAGCAGAAGTCATAGGCGCAAAACGTTTTTGCAATTTTCCAAAAATGTGATTTTTTGCATTCGAATTATTAAATATCGTATCGTTTTATAAGCGTGCGGTATCGTCGTACACATTACTTGCATTTCATTCACGAGCAGTGGGCACGCACGCATTCACAACTAACATTACACGGCTATTGAACGGATAGATTGAGATCTACGCTGTATCATTAATTCCGTTCATTCATTCGATTTCATCAAATACAACTCGTATTTGCTGAAATCGAATGAATGAAGTAACTCAGTTTTTTGATTATCTTTGACTCAAGTTATATTCATACATAGATATATAGATTCTATACTAATATAAGTGCGAAACTATAAATCTGTATGTTTGTTACGTTTTGTCGCCTAATCCGCTTAATCAATTTCGATAAAGATTTGATAGATTTGACTTTGGAAAAGGACGTAGGCTACTTTTTGTCGCGATTGTGAAACGTAAAATACGAAGTCGCGGAGTTTAACTAGTAAAAAAAATATACATTTTTTACATTATAACAATTAATTAAATGGTTACAAAATAATAATATTATATAGAGGCTTAATTAAATTGTTTAATTAATGTTTATTAAAGGTTTCGTTTATCTCCAAAAACGTCTAAATTGTATTTATTAAACAGATCTTAATATTAAAAGCCTTTAAGACAGTTATATAATAAATATTATGTTATTTTGATAAAGGATAATAAATTTAATGGCTTACCATTAATTTATTTCTAGATTATTTAATCAATTGTTTTTAAATTTCGTAGAGTAATACCTGCTATAATGCTTTAAACATTCATAATTATTTAACTCTGTGACATACCTTAGACAAAGTAATGCAATGGTTCGAATTTGTTTGTAGAAAAGTAATTTATGGAAATGATATACATTAGAACAGGCACGTTATCATATCATTTCCATATATATTATTTGTCTACATAATAATGTGCATATCGCTACATAATTTTATTTTGGCCAGTGGTAATATCTTGTGTGAAAATTTTCATGCCAGTCCAGTACACTTCACTTGCCCTTATGTATTCATTCACCTTAACACGCCAGTGCTGGCATGATGATGAGACTTGCAGCTGTGACTGGCTACAAATTTATTAACAGTTATTATCGTATCGTCATCGTATTAAATTAGGTGAAATCTTATGTATCGAACAGTCGGTCACGATGCCACCGAAATTACGTTTCGAGGCGCCCATGACTTCGTCTGCGTGGACTGCAGGCTGCTTGGCGTGTCTCATGCAAACTATAACTCTTGTGTGCGGTGCTTATCAAAAATGTAAAAAAAAAAAACAAAAATAAAAGTAGCCTAAGTTACTTCTTATGAAATTAGGTATCTGCAAGTAGAAGTCTCATCAAAATCGGTCCAGCCGTTTTAGAGTTTAACCGGAACAAACAAACCAAAATTTAAAAATTTATGTTTTGATGTAAGTACCGTATACAATTTCATAAGCATTTAGTAAAAAGATGTTAATTTGAAATTGCAAACAGACACTTCAATTTTATTTATTGCGGATTATTTTCTTATCGAGGTCACGTGTGGCTTTGAGGATATACAATATTCTATCTTTATAGCGAAGTGAATGTAGAACCGTTATTATTTTTTAGACAAAACGTTGCGGTTCCGACATATGTGGATTCATCTGACGTCAATGCGGACTCTGTTCTGACTCACTAACAAGAATTGTATGATTACTGGAGGCTGTTTTGGTTTTGTTGATATTATTCATATCTTATCGCGATAACCACTGGTAGTAATACCGTTTTATTGCCCGACGTTTCGACGAAGTTGCATTCGTCGTGGTCACGAGCTGATTCTACTTAATAGCCGTAGAATTTCTTCCGAACGCGCAATGTATAAACGTGGTTTTATACGCACATAAGTAGCCTTAAGGTCCGCTATATTAAATATATTCATATTAAATATAACGGACCTTATGGCTCAGTATAAATTGCGAAAGTTTATATATATGTAATTTGTAGATATTGTTGGAAATGGTTTACAAAAGTAGCGTTTGCTCGCGGTTTCGCTCGCGTTAATGTAAAGCTACAATATGTACAAATGTTTTTAAATTTATAGTCGTGTATACATAAAATATAGCCTGTGGCCATCTAGAATAATGTACCTTTCATATGGTACCATAATTTCTAATATGGTTTTTAGATTTCTGGAGTATACTTCGCAAACAATATTCGCTCTCTATTATATTACTATTGATATAGACGAAGAAATATAATACAACTTTCAATCGAAACCAATGTTGAATAAGAATATAGATACAGAAAATACATTTTACTCATTAGTACCTATTTTAAAGAATTTGATGCTTTAACGCTTTTACTCTTTCGAAATTACGTGATTACGTTTATGTTTTAGAATCTGTTTAGGTCTTCTTTATCACCGAGCATGAAATGATAAAACAAAATAAGCATTTAAAAATTGTCGTCTATATTATTTTCCTGATTGGGACATGTGACCATCTAATAGATCAATCTCTGGTTTATACGATAGTATTCAAATCAAATATTTACTAGTAATTATTTATTATTGGTCTGCAATTTACGTATGTGTCGAGTTGTAGTATTTTCAGCATATATTTCGTTATACCTAATAATTATTTTAAACTAACATTGTAACATTTCAGTGCTACGAACGCCAAACTGGGGCAAACAATGACTACTGAGAATTATTGTAATAAGCTCGAAACTTTTATGCTCTCAGCAATCGTTAACTAACGCCAGCTAATCTGATTTCAATGTTTGTGTAATGATAGTCTTGATTACAAAGGCTATAAAAATGGTAAATACTGAAATTGCCCGGCCGCGTCTGTTCGTAGAGATAGCCAATTAGTTAATTTTAAAACGGTTTTCACAATTATTTCTAAGTTTAAAAAAGTTGTGTTTTTTGAATAACTAGTCAATGTACATTGTACATATGTGCCTTTATATTTGACATTTACGTGTTAAAAACTTTTTTTTTGCGTAAACTTAGATGGATCATTTATACGAAAATCTAAGTATATCATTAATTTTTGTTCGTCTTGTAATTATAAAACAAAGTTCGCTTAGTTACGCCATTAACTTAAAACTCAAGAACGGTTAAATCGATTTTTATAATCTTCTATTTGTCGGATTTATCTGTAAATAGCAGAATAATTAATTGTTAAAATATCGAAAAAATCCCAAAAAAATCTCGATGTTAAACGTTTTGAATGAACAGCTAATAAGTTAAAACATTATTTATGGATTCTGACGCGATACGAAGTTGATGGCGTTAGCTAGTCTTTTATAAAGCAGGACAGTATTTTCATTTAAACGTGCTAATAAGAGATCCGATTTGAAAAGTTCTTATTATATTTCATCTTTAGTTGGCAAGAAAATGTATAATGCATAAAACATACAATTCATAAAAGCGAACTAACCATAAAATGAACCAATCTGTCTAGAACCTTGCCCCTGAGGTAATACGACGTAACAGCCAGTAATAGCTATAAGTCGCTTCTATGCAAAACAATTTATAAATTTCTATCTCCTGGCAGCCATCCCCGATCGCGGGTAGCGCGAACATAATAGCAACATTGTATTAATACTGTTTATTTCTGGCAATACAATTTTGGCAGTGCAGTGTCAGGGGCTCGAGTGCCGCAGTCAACGCCCGTGCCAATGTCTAGGCAGATTATCGCGTAATAGATTAATCCGTTCGCAAGTGCGTCTATGTTTAAAAACTAATTCTAAATTTCTTTTACGATTTTTTTAATGTAATGTGGGAAAACGTGCAGGCAACCTTTTGATGTTAAGGGATCAGTGGAATGGATATTTGCAGCAGCGGAGGGGTAACAAATGCATTATCAGTTTACAAAGGGATGAGGGATGGCGGGTAATTGGAAGTAAAGGAATGGATGGGAAGGGGGTTTGGCTAAGTGGTAACCATTATAATAATTTATTTACCTTATTATTATAGTGTTTACACCAGGCGTGTATTAGATTCACACAATATCACAGTTTGATTATCTCGTGTATAAATAAATTGTTTATAAACGTTTGTTTACAGATATCGATTAAGTGTTAAAAAACAGATGCAATTTTCCGGAAATCTTGGCACTAATTAATATCATGAATGCAGATAATTTAACCATACAAAATGAACCCTTTTGCGTTGTAATAAGAGTGTAAATAGGCATTAAGCGACGTAATCCGATTGTTGGCGTATTATCCAAATGAGTGCTGCCAAAATATAAATTACTTTAAAATTATGAGTACTTTAATGATATAAAGTTATGTCTGCTGTTTTGTAATTTTATATCGATCTATGTATTAAAATCAAAACTGACTGATTGATCACCGCAAATCTGAACCCGCTGGGTCTAGAAACGTGAAATTTTGCATAAACGTTCCTTAAATATCGTAAGTGTGAACTAAGAAAGGATTAGGCGTCAAATTACTATTAAAACAATAATATATTTCAATTATATTTCAACATTATAATCATAAATTTCAAATCTGTATCTATATTGTTAGGTTTATTAATCAATTTATAAGGGCGCATAACTGTATATATTAGCGAGTATGTAAATTGTCATACGTTTAGTTAGTTGGGAAATAATATCTATGGGACCACACTGAAAGATCAGTCGAGAAATTTCGAAGGCAATATCATAAAAAACTCTACAAATTGAAAACTTTTAAAAGTCAGAGGATAATATAAGAAGTATACTTTTTTATCTCGTCTTATTTAGCAGATAAATATGGCGTACTCCTACACATAAGAGTTAGATATGAGAAATTCGATCGAATGATTCAACTGAATAATTTTTTATAATGGAAAATAATTTTCGGAAATTCGTGATTTTCGTTCCGGATATTGTTACTAAATATGTAAGTCAAGTAAAGAAACATATATGGACGCTGATAAGCAATAATGTGTCAACCCAGACAATTCATTTTGAGAAAATGGCGTCTAAAGATGTTAAACCTATTCTTACTTAATTTGTTTAAAGCAGTTTATATCCATCTTTTCTATTCTTTTTTTTAAATTATAATGAATTAAAAGTAGATTGATATATTTAATATATTATCTAATAAAAAGTTTTTTCAAATATTTCAGATTATTCTATAAATTGCAAAATATGGAACACACTTGAAATACGAAACAATTATTAAGGCACTTTTTCCGTACTTATTTAGTTTATATTACTTGATTTTTTTTTGTAATAATATTAAAATAGTTGATGCAGTATTAAAATACATCAATATCTCCGAATTTGACTTTTTGTGGGTTGACATATTATTGCTTATCAGCGTCCATATAATAAACGTGACCAAAACCGCGGGGAAATAGATCGTTTAATGAAAACGTGCTTAGCAATAGAAGCTGGATGGGATCCAAGCGCTCGCGTGATATATTTTTTAGAGTTTATCTCGTGTTTGAATGTGGCTTTTAGTGTAATGTGTTATTTATCTGTATATTATTACGGGAAGCAAAAACTATGTACTCATTTTTTTGAAAATTGCGCGGACGGTGGAGTATGAAATTTCGCACACTTATCTATATCTATACTAATATTATAAAGAGGAAAGATTTGTTTGTTTGTTTGTAATGAATAGGCTCCGAAACTATTGGACCGATTTCAAAAATTCTTTCACCTTTGGAAAGATACATTATCCCTGAGTAACATAGGCTATATTATATTTTAAATAAAAATAGGGATCCTTACTACGGGTACGGGGGGGAGTCAATGTAATAAAATAAAGTGCCGCGAGTACATTAATAAAAACTATGAATAAAAAAAATTCATTAAAAAAAAATTCAAACTTCCTTTATAATTTTACTTTTTTTTTAAACCCGAAGCAAAAAAGAAGGGTGTATGTGTGTGTGTGTGTGTGTGTGTGTGTGTGTGTGTGTGTGTGTGTGTGTGTGTATGTACCCGTGCGAAGCCGGAAGCGGGCCGCTAGTAGTGTATATAGAGAAGGAGTGAGGAATGCTTATATATATATATTTTTAATTTTGTAGAAAAATATATTAAATAAATAAAAAAAAAACAATATATACGATACCTTGTATTTGACACTAACTGTCCCTTGGGGTTGCACTCGCGTTTATGGTTACTGCTTCGTTCATATAAGTCGGAGCGTGATGTTATATAGCCTATAGCCTTTTTCAATAAATGAATTATCTAACACGAAAAGTTTCAATTCGAACCAGTAGTTCCTGAGACTAGCGCGTTCAAACAAACAAACCCCTTCAGCTTTATAATATTAGTATAGACACGCGCTTTTATATTTACATTATCTCAGTATAATACTCAGTATAATACAGTCAAAATCGGTGGATAATTTAATGAATTACGGTCGAATTCAATTAAATAATTACGCGGTCGCCTAGCGGTTGGAACTTGTTATTATAATCTTATTTAATGATATTATAAAATAAAACAAATTATATAGTTGTAACAATATACTGATTAGTTTTTTAATATTTGCAAAGAAATTTTAATATCTATATTATATTTAAATGTAATAAAGTGACGCCTAACGATCGGATTGAATAACGTATCTGTATTTTTTGAGCAACAGAGTTTTGACACAAATTATGATTAAATTTAATGGTAGACATAGCTTATTTAAACTGACCATAAGTAATTATTAATATTTTAACCCTATTTTAAACGCTTACAGCTCTTTTTTTCGTTAAAAAGTAGCTTATGTTCGTTCTCCGACTATTTCCGTACTAAATTTCATTTAAATCAGTTTAGATGATTACGCGTAATTACACACACACACACACACACACACACACAGAGTTACTTTCGTATGATATAAATAAGGATTCATAAAATAAATAAAACACAAAAACAAATAAATAAAAGTAAGGTTGTAACAATGTCCTTAACGTTAAGCCCATCAAACCTACGCCATAGGTTGGATGAGCTAAAAAAAATTAAATTAGTCTATATCTACTCGCGAACACTTCATAAATCTCAAATAAAATAATTAATAGTTTTTTATTTTATTCTCAGCGGCAATTAAATGCGTGTAAATTATATTTATTAGCAGATTTATACGAATTGATTGCTCTAATATGCGTCACGGTCGTAAACTCATGCTCTTCAACACTTAAGTGGGTCTGAGAGAATGATCTTTACACGATGACTGTACCATCTGGTATAGACAATTTTATTTTTATAGCCTGAGCAAATATTATGCTTGTTGGTATGGTACGAGCGCTGTTTATAGGCATAAGTATCGTAACTATAAAGGGCCAAAACATATCGGATTTGACCGACTAAAGGCGTTTACATATCCGTTGTATTTTTGACGTGTATAAGAATTTTTTTTGGACGACCGACGGTGTGGTGTTGCAGAATGTACCTCTAACGCTGACGGTTGCGATTTCGATCCCCGCTAGGGACAGATATTTATATTTGTATAAATATTTGTTCCTAGGTCCGGGTGTTTGTCCTTGTGGGTCTCCCCACCGTGCCTCGGAGAGCACATTAAGCTGTCGGTCCCGGTTGTTATCACCTGATAACGATCGTTACTCGTAGTAGGAAAATTATTCTAATCTAAATGGTTACTGGCTTGCCTTCGGTGTTGCAAAGGTAAGATGGCATCGCTCTGTAAAAAAATTAGTAATTCGTCAATATCTGGATTAGAATACAAAGCATAACCTGGTATAATCTGGAAAAAGCTAGGTAGATGATAAGCCTTTTTATTTTATTGTACAAGCGCTTTACGCTCGTATCACTTAATCGTGACATCGAGTGATAGGATTTATACGTTTGTATAATACAAGTATCAAAATACAAGATCTTACACGCTGAAAAACGCCTGGCTTTTAAACATAGTCATGTTGCGACATCGCGCCCTGGTACGATGATGCGATTCTTTATTTAAAATCAAACGAATTACGATGCCATGTTACAATGCACATCGTAGATTTTCATGACGCCACCGCAACGTCATAACGTTCCACAGCGCAACATTATAAGCTGGTTATAAGTTCTGGCTGTATGTAATTAAGTAAAATTTTAATATTTTTAGAAGGAAAAATTAACGGTACTGAAATAGTAAATCGCATGGTAAATATTTTTTAACTAATGTAGGAAACCAATGGATATACCAATGGATGGATAAAATTCTTATAAAGATAATTGAAATTATTTATCGATGAACATAAAGAGTTCTATTTTGTATATCACACTTACAGACTGCTTCAACATACACAGAAGTAAAATGAAAAGAATTTTTAAGCAATTTAATTTAAGCTTAATTACATTAAGACTTTTATTAATTACAAGTTGACCCGGCGAACCTATCGCCTTATCGACATAATAACAGATTCTTTATTTTTAATTTTTAAAATTCTACTATTCGGGACACCGGGTCAGCCTATTTATATAAAAAAACTTTTGCATGGGAATATAGAAAAGTGTTGCTTTTAGACTTTTTCAGGCAATTTTTAAAAATTTTCTCGCTGTAAGAACCATCCTCGTACTTCAAGGAATATTATATATATTATTATAAAAAAGAAGTAGCACAATCGGTTCAGCTGTTCTCGAGATTTGCGCTTAGCAACACATTCAGCGATTCATTTTTATATTATACGTATTATTAACTACTTATATCTAGTTTAAATTGAACAATGTATAACTTACATACATGAAATTTATCTATAAGAGTGAGCATCGTGTGAACCTAGTCTTAGAAAGCGATAAAACTGTTTTAAAACCTATTACTGTTGTTGGAAATGTTACATATGTTAAGCTTGTGTGGTCGCGGACTATTAAATTATATGGTTACTGAATGCGATCTTCTGCGTCGTTTTTCCACTGGAAGACATTAACCGAGGAATTGAATTGTATTGAATTAACATTCGAATCGTTAGAATTGTAATTTTATAATTCGGTTTTGATGTGCATTTTCTTACATTTGTACAAAATGTATAGTCTCTATTTTTTATTATTTATGAATTATTCCTTTCTTTACTTATAAGCATTATTTTACTTTTGCAATTTATACATTAAGACTGTAACCCAAATTAGACATATACAGAATTATGTAATGGAATCATGACAGAACATGTATAACGCAAAACTCACCATCGCAACATGATAATATCCGAAACAATTTGTCATCGACGAGAATTGTTCTCGACACACTACAAGATCTTCGACCTCTGCGTCTTAAAGGTTGTTTTTTACATTACATCTCATCTTGAAAATCTACAACGTGCATTGTAATAAAAAATGACGCGACGCCGCATCGTGAATATCTACAAAGGGCATCGTAAAGAATCACGACGCGACGTCGCATCGTAAATATCTACAAAGGACACTGTGAAGAATAATATTTGAGCTCATACACAATACAGATTTTCCCGCAGCATATAGTTCAGTCGTCTACCGAAGATGACCGACTAAGGGTGTATACACACCGCTCGTGTTTTCGGCGGGTATGAACCTTTTCATACAATCATATGAAAAGGTTTATAAAGGTATCACTCGACCATAACGTCAAGTGATAGCAATTAAACGTTCGTATTACACGTGCCTTGTTGTACACGAGCGTTAAATACGTAATATAGTTTCTATGCATAGAAAATAAATTTGTATTGGTAATTGAGTGTGTTTATATGAAAACCAGCGTACGAAACGCAGGTATATTGGCTACTTCACGCAGATCTTCAGTGCCCGCGAGGTACTGCCGCGGTTGACCCAGCCCGTATATGAGTTAGAGCTAGGCTTTATCTTGATTAAATACTGAATAATTTGGTCGATAATTAGGCGAAGATTTAGTTTGTCAATCAAACCATCAAATTGAAATAAAAGTTTTTGAATCGGATTTAAATGGCGTAAATTTATTAAAGGGTTGATTGAAATTAATTTAATGTTATATTTTCGTTTGTCGAATCGTCAAAATGTACTTATGTGCATTACTGTTAAATTAAATTACATTATACTGATTCAGGAGGCCGACTAAAATGTCAGCCCTTGAAACGTCTGCAGTCTGCGTAGCCTGAATTGTCCTAGGAAAATATGGACGCTGATAAGCAATACTGTGTCAAGCCACACGGACTTCGTTTTGAGAAAATGGCGTCTAAAGATGTCAAACCTATTCTTAATAAATTAGTTTGAAGACGTATATATTCATCTTTTCTTCTATTTTGGTAAAATGTACATTGAATCAAAAGCAGATAGATTTATTTAATATGTTATATAATAATAAGTTTTTAAATATTTGAGATTATTTTATAAATTGCAAAATATGGAACGCACCTGAAATACGAAACATTGAGTCAAGAAACTTTTCTCCATACTTATTTAGTTTAGATGACTTGAAATTTGTTTGGATAATGTTAAATAGGTGACGTAGTATCAAAATACATCATTATCTTAAAATTTGACTTTTTGTGGGTTGACACATTATTGCTTATCAGCAACCATATAACAAGTCCATTACTCATCCAATGTAGTGAATTAGTTTTACGGATTTAGGAGAATGTTGTACATGTCCAATTGATTGATGAAAATGGATATTTTCGCTATCGGATGATTAATAATGTTGAGGCTTTCGTAACTCGATTGACTGATGAAGTTTTCTCTTCTAAAAATTAATATTTATTATAAATGTGCGTATATTATATAATGGATAGAATAGTATATTGGATTAAGTTATAAAGATTATTTATTATTTATTAATACACATTGTATTTGCTGTCCTATTTCTTTTGTTTATTTTCTTACTGAATAGGAATTGTCGCGTAATTTGTTGTAGAGACAGATTAGATTTAATTCCTTATATCATAAATCGTGGTGTGAATATTTATAATTATTAATTCATTCAATGTATATTTAACATCTTACGTCTAAAGTAATGTTTTTCTAACTAGCTGTGCCCCGGGGTCCCACCTGCGATAATTTTAGGAAAACTTATATTTATACTAGCTGACCCTTGTTATAGTTACTGCTTCGCTTCTATAAGTCGTAACGTGATGTAGTCCATAGCCTTCCTAAATAAACTGTCTAACACAATTTTCTTTTTCAATTCGAACCAGTAGCCCCTGAAATTAGCGCGTTCAACAAACAAACTCTTCAGCTTTATAATATTAGTCTAGATTAAATGAAGCGGGTTATAGCTAAGCTTTTTCTTTCAGTTCATTTTATTATAACCATATCATGTTATGAAGGAAAGCATAAACCCCATAACAGTGCGCCCTTGTCCCATATATCTGACCTCGGCAGTGACATCGGGCATTAAGAAGCTATAAATACACGCCCTTGTGATGACGGCATTCGAAATTAACTAACAGTTTTCAGTTTATAAGCAATTGAATTTCAAAATATTAAGATTTTGAAGATTTTAAGATAAATTATTAACGATATAGTCTAAAGAGAAATTCGTTTAGTATGTTATTTGTATTTTATTATATTTTGTATGGTAGAAAATTATTTTTATGTTTATTTATTTCAAATGATGATGAAGAATGTAAAATAATTCAAAATATACTCAAGTAGCCTTTAAAAGCAATGTTTCATCATCAATATATAATTTAGTCTTTTAGATGTCAATTTTCAATTGCACTTATTGTAGGTTACTTGATAGTTGTACTAACCTTCTATAAAAAACGGTAAATATTTTTTTACAATTAAAGAATAAATTTTAAATTAAACCTCATGTTTATAAAACAGCCTGCACTAAGATTTTATAAATTAGATTTTATTAAATTATGTACACGAAAATTTAAATTATTCTTTGTAATTTTAACTAACATTGGTCATTATTACGTGCTTGTAACATATTCAATTCATATTTTAAATCCAGCAGTTTAATCCGCGTCGAAGTAATGACTCGATTCACAAATCCGAGGTTTACCAACTTTTTAATTGGAACCAGCCGCAGTCCTCTAAGTTATCGCTTCAATAATTCCACTGCGCCAGACGAGACGAACGAACATTATGAAAAATTACAGTGAAATTAGGTATAATTTTATCGATATAAGTGTATATTTTTTTTGGTTCTAATCAATCTATATATATAAAAGCAAAAGGTCATTCACTCAATCGCTCATCACGAAATCTAAGAAACCACAAGTGCTAGGAGATTTAAATTTTGAATGGGAGTTTTTTTTGGGGCGTAGGTGCTCACTGAGACTGGATTTTGCAAAACTTGACCCCTAAGAGGTAAAACGGAGGTTGGAAGTTTGTATGAAAGTCTAATTTAAAGCACGAGTAAAATCGCGATGGACCGTTAGTAATTTATTATTATTAATAGTATTGCAATCGCAGCAAATAAAGACTTTAGAGTTGACGTCTTCATTTCGACCATCCCTGAATAAGTTTGAAGATTTGTTTAAAAAATTGTGTTTAGGCGATAATATCTAAAACAACTGATGCGATTAAAAAAAATTACTTTGCATAACGTGTTTATTGAGGAATGTTTTGGGCTATATTGCATCACGGTATGACTCATAGGAGTCACAAGTCTCGAGTGAAACCACCGGGAGCAGCTAGTCCTAGTATAAAATAAGTATTTATTATGTTAGTGACGGTGTTAAAGCAGTGATAATTAAAAAAAAGTAACGATATTTGAATGAAGTGAAATAAATCAAATTAACAAATTGAAATCCCATGGAATCCGTTAATTCCTCGGCTTACACACCCGTCCCGGATATTAATGTTATAATATCCGGCATCCGGAAAGCGTTTAATTAAATTTCGCTCCGAGGAAATTATTTTTTCATTTGAATTAACTAACTCGCGGTGAACGTGGGAGAACAATGAGTGTGTACTATTTTTATTTTTCTTTCTTTCTCTACAAGTCGACCTTAACGTTTTTAAATAAAATAGTACGAATGCTGCTAGTTTTATTTTCTTATATAACACCGGTTATACGGCGAGAATTATATGTATAAGATTTAGTTAAGTTGTTTCTAATTGCTTTGCGCTGAAAGAATTTACTGTCAGTGACAACAACAGCTTTCGTAACGCTACCTCGAGAACTGTCACTAAGTTAGAGAATTGTTTGTGATGGAAAATCGTGAGGAAACCTGCGAGTGTCGAAAGAAATTCTGACACATGTACACCCGCCAACACGCAGTGGACCAGCGTGATGAATTAAGCTCTAAATCTTCTCCCTAATAGGAGAGGAGGCCTTTGCAAAGCAGTGGGACATTTACAGGCTGTTACTTTACTTTAATAGATACATCCACACATGACAGACACGTTGGCGCAGTGGTCACTGCAACTGACTGTAGCGCTAATGGTCGCGGGTTCCATCCCCGTTCACGACAAATGTCTGTATTGGCCATACGGATGTCGTGGTCTGGATGTTTGTGTTAGTGTTGTGAGTGTTTCCGGACCCCGACACAAGGTCACAAGATCTTAATGGGGGCCGTGAGTGTGATGCGTTTATTTATTTATTCATCCATTTTCACGAATATCTTGTTTCATTGAAACAAGAAATAAAATATTGAGTTATTGTAGTAAAAATACGATAATTTTCCTAAAATGCTAATAGTGTGAAGTTCTCTACAGTTATAAATACTACCGGAACAGATGATGCAGCGATTGACGTTCGGAATTCGGCATCTGCGCGTGATGCAACATCTCAGTGTTTACGAATCGGAGCGAATACCTTGAGCACAGGGCCGGATTCATTAAAATGTTATTAAGATTGGGGCCCCGTGTGGATTGGGGGCCTCGTAGCATAAGAAACCAAACGTTCTATATAATTGTTTTAACGACATTAAAATTATCGGTGTTGCATAATTTAAATAATCGTTACGATATCTACACTATATTTCTCAACGTGTTTAGTTTATAGTTATTAAATTAAGGTTTATTTCTATGATTTGTGGAATATCTTTAATAATAGTTTTGTATTGAAAAACGAGACACATAAAAAGCAAAGTTAATATTATATGATGGAAAGGGCCCAGAGATAAAATTGCTCAGGGGCCTTTAGCTAAATCCGGCACTGGTTACCAGAGTATACTATGAAACGATGTAAACCATAACGGTTGTACGAAAATAGACCAGGTACGTAATTACAAATAATCAAACCCGCCTATAACGTTTTACTAGTATAAGGATAGTTTCAAGTAGGGTGACCAATATTTTGAATAATTGTAGAACTTTTTTACTTTCATGAAATTTTGTAAATTTTTTTGTCCCAATTTTTTTTTTGTTTGTATTGTTAATCGTTATAGTGACAGATATTATATAATTATCGAATATTGTAATACATAATCTATGTAAAGAAATATCAATGTTTGCATGTTTGTCCTTAACGCGTTCTGAAAACATTAATCGGATTGTGATGAAACTTTTGTGAGGTGTTCTGTAGATGGCTATGAGGGTTCCCTACCCAAAAAAATCTATATACTTTAGGTAATATTGCATTGCATCGGTGCAGGTTGTCATTGAAATAAAATAGCCTATTGCTAAAAATAATTTATATATGCTCATCATATCTAATTTCCTATATACTATAATTTTATTTACATATTATCTTTACTAAACACGCAAATGACAACAAATTATGGACATTAGAATTGATTAAAATTTACGTTTTACGATTTTGTTTATTAATTGAAATTAGTCGTTGTTTGCATAGAATTGTATAATTACATTTTTACCCTATTTTCCTTAATTGTGTCCAATTTAAAATGCTAATGGCTAGAAATTAATGTTAATTTTTACCAATTATATTGAATGTGGCTTATATTTAGTTTGTTCGCGCGAGTCATCGTGACGCCGCCGTGCCCATTAAACGCCTGTCACCAACCTGCTATATGATCTAGATTAAAACAGTTTAGGCCATACTAAGTTCAATATTATTTTAAAAATACGGCTTGAATAAGACACGTCTTTTTTGTAGCAGCTGTATTTCATGTGGTTTTATCTTGCGTTTATACATATTTGACGGTTATAATATCTACGATCATTCATCGATATCAACTGTTAAAATAAATACTCTTATATTTAAAAGTAAAACATCAGCCTGAGCCAATGCTTATAACGACAAACAATTGAGTTGATTCCATGTAATATCTCAAATTTCAACGATATTTTATATCTAAAGATATGTTACTTTCACACTATTTGATGTTAAAAATCTGTGCCCATTCCCAACTTTGCAAAGCTTGTCAAATTACTTATTTGCTCAAAGATACTCTCGCCTGTCATACTCATTTGTTAGCTATTTGCTAGGTAACGTCATCAAGAGTAGTCCGTATTCTAGGTGTCAAAATCCATGAGCATATAACATATCGATAACTAGCTGCCCCTGGCGGTATCACCCGCGCTTAACATAGGACTTTCATACAAACTTCTCACTCTCATTTTTATTGTTACGTTCTAAAAAGAATTCTCTTGTAAATTTGAAACTCCTAGCACTTGTAGTTTTTGAGAATTCGTGATGAGTGAGTGAGTGACAAATTTCATCAAAATCGGTTGAGAGGTTTAAGCGTAACAGACTGACAAACAGAGTAACTTACGAATTTATAATATTAGTAGGGATTACATTATTCTTAAAATTTTATCGTTTTGACGCGTGACATTTTATATAATAAATATTATAATTAGGTACGACAAGCATTAATTTATTTAAATAAGTCGTTTTAATAGTTCAGTTTTAAATTGATTGATGTGTGTGTTATATTTAAGTCATCGTGATTGTATGATGTCTGGCAAGTGTCTACTCCCACCTGTAACATGTTTGATGGATGGATATCATAACATTACACAACAAATTCCGTTCTAATGGAATCAGAATTTTAGTAAAGTAAGTAAAAGTAAAGGAAAGTAACAGCCTATAAATGTCCCACTGCTGGGCAAAGGCTTCCTCTCCTATTAAGAAGTAGGTTTAGAGATTAATCCACCACGCTGCTCCACTGCGGATATATATATGTCACAATGTCTCCCGACACATACAGGTTACCTCACGATGTTTTCCTTCACCACCGAGCTCGAGATGAATTTAAACACAAATATCGCACTTGAAAAATCAGCGGTGCTAGGCGAGGTTTGAACCCGCGATCCACGATTGGTAAAGATCGACGTGTTCTAACCACTTGGTCATCTCGGCTCATGGTATTTTTATTATGGTCATTTAGTAAAGTAATAACACGCAATCATAGTACAATAACACCCAGTCCAGGTGGAGAATTAGTGATTAAAAGCAAAAATCAAGCATATCAATCAACATCAGCATTTAATGACGTCAATGGTTATATCTTGTAATAAGTTAAACACATACGCATATTACGACGATGCGTCGTGACACGTTACGATATCGTGAAACGTTGTGATGTCGCGTCGTGAAAATGGTGTAAATCGTAAAAAATCACCATGCGACGTCATATCATGGTAGGATGATTTGATTTTTGCAACTAGCGTAGTGTATCGTATTTTATGTATATGTTTAACTGTTTACACCTTACACGTGGTCACATTGAAGCTAACAGCTTGCTCAATTCATCGGAAGACACCGCTTTATGAAAAAACCTCCCACCAGTTTCAGTTTAATTCGCCGATGAATTGAATAAAATAGCTATTTTTACTGATACATTTCTGTTTTGATACAATCATTGCCTCATCGGTCTAATATCGTATATAGCCTTAGTAATACTGTTATTTATGTTTTCGTGTCATCTCGTAACACTGGACTGCTTAAAAGCTTCTTATTCGTGTCTATGACAGACAGGTTAACGCAATGGTCACTGCAACAGACTGTAGCGCTAACGGTCGCGGGTTCGATCCCCGCTCACGGCAAATGTCTATATTGGCCATTCGGATGTTTGTTATAATATATCATACATAATATAAGAACTAAAATTTTGGTTTAATTAATGGTAAAACACATAAAAATACGCGTTTGACAGACGCGTTGGCGCAATGGTCACTTTAACTGACTAAAGCGCTAACGGTCGCGGGTTCCATCCCCGCTCACGGCAAACGTGTGTATTGGCCATACAGATGTTTGCCGTGGTCTGGGTGTTTGTGTTATTGTTTTGTGTGTTTCCGGACCCCCCACACAAGGTCACAAGATCTTAATGGCGACCGTTGAGTGTGATGCGTTTATTTATTTATTTATGTTATAAATAATACTAATAACTGTAAGCTTACAATAAACCACTACCTTCAGATTGGATGGTACACGTCTATCGTGTTATAGAGTAATTTGAGTCATCATTAACACCACAGACTAAAATAGTTTGCTTCTCATCTGTGGTATAAACGATATCGCGTTTGCTTACATAAACAAACAACACACTACCGATCGAAAAACGTGATCACATTAATGTTGCCACCTGTCCTCATTATATCTCACACATAAAACTAAATTTTTTTAACTCTCACATAGATTTTTGGGTAGATATAATAGACATGTATATTTTATCCTGTAATATGGTAACTCTTGGTCACACTATGATAACATAGCACGCTTGGAAACTGTTCAATGTGATAGAGCCTAATGCAGGCCACTAACTACAAATCGCCTTCGAGCTGGCTTTACCGGTGCAGTACCAATCTCTTACAAATAATCACAAAGTAGGTAATATAGCTGGTTTTTGTACGTTGAGAGCCGGAAGCCTGATTCCCTTCCCCTTTCCTTAGCTCCTATTCTCTTTTATCCCTTTAATGTTGGCAACGTATTTATGACTTCTCTGGTGCTGTAAATGTATATAAGTAACCGTGTTCACTTAACATCACGTGACGTACTTGTTTGTTCGTGTTTATTATTGAAAAAAACCAATTCAATTCAATTGTTGATTCGATGGCTTTTAGTCTAAAAAAACAATATACACAGATAAAATAAAAAAAACTGTTTGAATCTTAAATATCTTATAAACGATATCGATATTACTTTCAGACGTATTGTTATTACCACACAAAATAAAAAAAAAAATGAAATTATGACTACGACACAGTGTTTCACTATTGCAATTATCATCGTTATTAATTTGCTTAAGTATATACTACGTACTGTTTCTAAATAAAAAAAATCAAAATTATGAATTGTTATCTTTTTGATCGTTAAGCAAGTTAATCACAATCCCGTGAAACAGTAACACGTGGCCACAGCAGCGTCGCGACCTGTCCGCTTGACTCATCGCGTGACGCCACACCGTCTAACGAGCGTCTGAGTCTCACCTGCAGCGTGACCTCGCCCGATAAATTAGAACCAGCAGCTGCCCGATTTATTGGGCAATAAGTTGAATCGAAACGATTGCGTTCCGAACGAGTTTTATTTCGGGATTCAGTTACTTTATATTAGGTTTTTATCGTGAATTATGTGCTTTTGAAACTGTTTGGTAATGATTTGAATCGATGCTCGTTTTTTTTAACGCGATATGCGTTTTCTCTTTTGTCAACGTGTATGTGAATCTCTTATTTGATAATGGAAATCATACTTAACTTTTAAACTTTTTCGAAGGGAACACTTTTCGAACGGTGAGCGATTCTTGGCAGGGGAAAATCTTATGGATTTGCGAATGTTAAAGGGGTAGCGAACGTCGATCATTATTCATTAAAGATTTTAAAGTTTATTATTTTACTGTTATTTTATACTTTGAAGTATTCACTGCTATCGACAGTTTCTTTGACTGAATTTTATCGTTCAAAAGTGTTCCACAGAATGTAACAGAATAATGTAGTGGAGGACTTTTTTCATCCCAATTAGTATACGATGCCTTTCTCATACGTTACACCTGAAAATCAAAGCTTCATACCGTATTTTCTCATAGAATTCTATCCCGATTTTTCCTGATTTGTCCTAGATTCGAGGGCAATCAAAAAGCATCCGGCTGGGTAAATATCTTAAAAAATATAGTTTTGATTTGTTCATGTTTAACGACCCAAATCTAAAGTTATCATGCTTCCTGGCCTGGTTACCAGATTAGAGACGGTAACCCTACATATAAATAACATGCGACATAACGAGTATGACTAATGTTCCTTCTTATGTCAATGTTCAGACAGAGTTCACTTATCATTAGAACGCATCAGTCATTATCAGAAAGACAAACATGGGCTGATGCTAAATATGGACATCGACATACAACGAAAGTACTCTTATAACTCACCATAAGTATATATAATGCGTGTGTTTAAAAGTTTTTCAAATATTTAAGATTATTCTATAAATAGCTAATTATGGAACGCATCGAAACATTTAATTAAGAAACTTTTTTTCGTACTTATTTAGTTTATATAACTTGATTTCTTCAATAATGTTAAATAGGTGATGCAATATTAAAATACATTAATATCTCCGAATTTGACATTTTGTTGGTTGACACATACATACATATTTGCTTATCAGCATCCAACTATAAGTGTATAAAATTTCATACTCCTCCGTCCGCGCAATTTTCGTAAAAACGGGTACAACGTTTTGCTTCATATATTAATATACCTATATAGTTAATTGTGATTTTAAATTAGCCGTTTTGTTACTTTAACCGAATTCATATTTGGAACGAACTAATTTTAACGAGTTTTTCACAGGTAGAATATTTTTTTTTGTTTATGCACATGTCAGCTGTCATCTCGTCCCAATTTTAGGCTGAATTGGGATTACTTTGTCTTATATTCAGATTTCTACTAAAACGCCCGCGCAAACTGGTTTAATATATATAAATCAATATTTGTTTGTTTGTTCATATCGTATGCACTATATCGTTTATCCGATTTCGATAAAACTTTGTCGACTCATTATTTCCACTTGCGAATAAGTTATACGCATAGTCCAATTAATTTACGGTAGGTAATGGCTTAGTTGTTAGAATACGTTGTACGGCTAGCACCATTGAGTTTTCAAGTGCTAAATTTGTGTTCAAAATAGATCTCGTGCTGGGTGAAAGAAAACATCATGAGGAAACCTGCATGTGTCGGGTGCAATTCTGACACATGTATATCCGCCAACCCGCAGTGGAGCAGCGTGGTAGATTAAGCTCTAAACCTGCTCCTTAATAGAAGAGGCCTTTGCCCAGCAGTGGGACATTAACAGGCTGTTACTTTACTTTTAGGCGGCGAGCGTATCGCAGTAGAGAATTAAGTTTTAAACGATCGTCCACAAAATCTACATTCACGCGAGCAAAGCCGCAATAAAAAGCAAGTCTTAAAATCACGCGTATTATCTCAGGATCGATACTACCTATTATTCGCGTTATGTCATAGTTAAGTAATGTTACGTAGACTTAAGTGCATAGCGACAACGCGACAATCAGTTATTATGTGTAATTATGATCTAGTTCTTTAGTCTTACAATCTGTTATTGTTTCTGATATTGATTATACATTGTTGCGGACACGGAATGAATATTGTTGGAAATGGTACGTATCACGGTATAATTATTTTTTTTAATGAGACACTATAAGAAATATATAAAGAATTTTTATATAGTAAGTGTGATATAGCTTAATTGTCGGATCACCAGCACTCACTGCGGAGAGTGGTAATTCAATTGCCGTTAAGTATATTATATTTTCAGTATTATGTTTAAAATTTAAATGTTCTTTCTCCATGTAAAGATTGAAACGCCCTTTCCTTCTCCAAGAATTACACTTATAACTTTTGCGGTCAGACTTTCATGAAGATTCATAAGTTGTTTCTCATTGCTTTATATCTGAAAGAATTCACATTCACAGTCAGTGTCTTATTTTTTTCATTCAAAGATTTCGTAACTACTAACGACGTATCTGTTACTAGGTTACAGAGTTGTTTCATATCTTTTCTATTCTTGCCTTTTATTTATTATAATTTCCTCCTTATAATAAAACAAAAAATATTACGTAACAAATAAAAATGACATCTATTTAAAAAAAAAATTCATTCACTTTACAAAAACAATCTAAACGTTCAAGAATACATGCCACTTCCAAAACAAATACACAATTCCGTTGCTCCGTGCTAGAAGACGTCATTATATCGTTCACTTCCGTTATTACACATGTTACCTGTAACACACTATTGTTTAACTTTTCATCCCCAACAAGAAAATCGTTGTTTATGATTTATGTGAAAATTAACGACATATTCAGAATTCTAACACGATATCTTTATGTTCGTATTAATTGTGAATCGTGTTGTTACACGCGATTAAAACGTACACGTTTTATTATAGACCAGCTACCCTTAGTAGTTTTACTCGCGTTTTTGGTGTCTGCTTCCTGTGAGTCGTGGTTTCTTGTATATATACCCGTAACCTTCTTCAGTAAACGGGCTATCTGATCCAGGTAATAGAGTTGAGAACGAATGATGTAGAAACATCAGTTACGAGAGTCATCATCATCATCTACTAGTATTTTTCCCGGTTATACCGTGGCCTGCTTTCTATTCTAGTCCAGATATTGACGAGTTACTAATTTTTACACAGAGCTATTGCCATCTGACCTCTGCAACCTCTGAAGGCAAGCTAGGTAAGGCATTTAGACTAATTTCCCTACTACGAGTAACGATCATTATCAGGTGATTGTGATAACAATCGGGAACGACAACTTAGGAACAAATATTTATACAAATATATCTGTCCCTAGCGGGGGTCGAACTCGCAACCGTCGGTGTTAGAGATACATTCAGCACCACTACACCAGAGCGGTCGTCCATCAGTTACGAAAATAAAACTTACAAATGTAATTCTCGTCTTACAATAAACTCTCCTGTTTTCTTTTAACAAAAAAAACATAGTATCATATATACATTGATACAAAATACTTAGTGTACGAAGTCCCTCGCACTTGATTGTATTTGAGTACGCTTAATTATTATAAACTTGTAATGAAATCATCTTTATCACAAAAAGGCAGCCACAATTCTGCAAGATGTACATAGATATATGATACATAGTACTGTTTTATATTTTTATAAAATTCAACGTAACGTTCCCGTATCGAGGATAAAACGTAACAAAGCGTTGATTCTGTGACCGCTTTTACACCGTATCGTAACGATTTTGTTAATTTTTTATTTGTTTTTTTTTCAGGTACACATTGGCTTTTATTCTTCAATTTAAATGGAAGTTCTGTGAGTACTACAAACTAGATTTTCGTTGATATACATATATTGTATGTGTTTTAGAAAATAGCATTGAATATTATTGGAAACAGCGTAGCAGTACGTGAAAATACAATGGAATCCGTTCAATTCTTATGTTAATGTATGTAAATTATGTATTGAAATTATAGAGCAGGATGACGGCAACCAAAACCAACGTAACTAATTTTAAAACATAAATGGATGCTGATAAGCAATAATGTGTCAACCCACAAAAAGTCAAATTCGGAGATATTTATGTATTCTGATAATGTGTTACATATTTAACATTATTAAAAAAAATGTAGTAATTTAAACTAAATACATACTGAAATAAGTTTGTTAATATTCGAATATTTAAGTGTGTTCCACATTTTGCAAATTAAATCATACTTTTTATTGCACCAATCTCCTTTTATCAAAATGGAAAAGAAAAGATGGATATATACTTCTTCAAACAAATTTATTAAGGAAAGGCTTGATATTTGTAAAGGCCATGTTCTTAAATGACCTCCGTGTGGCTTGACATATTGTTGCTTATCAGCATGCACATGTTTCGTTCTCCTTAACAGCGCACTATGGTATATGTGTATAGTATTTTAGTGTGAACTATAGTTTATATTAATCACAAAACCATACTCGTCGGTGTAACAACGGATCCGACAAGAATATATTAACAAAACTCTGTTTTATCACCGCGCCGTGCCTTTCAGGCGAACACCAGAACTCCATAAAATGTTACGATCGCATTGTTCCTTATAGGCGGGTAAACCTGTCTCCTTGTTCGGAATATTTAGGGGAATTTAATGTTAACCGAGCTCCACTTGTGCCTTTGTTAAGAAAATATATAATATGGAAACAAAAATTTCGTTAATTAAATCGTGATTTAAATATTTAAAAACTATTATTTTTCATGAATAAAAACTTTATAAAAAAAATCGACTTCCTCTTTTTTCGAAGTCGGCTAAAACAATTATGAGCTGGCGGAACATCTACGAATATGATTCTGACTCTTCGTAATAAAAAAAAGAAAAAAATTCAATAGAAGCCAATTATATTTACAAACAAAATCACTTAAGAAATATTAATTAGTCGAGAATTTCAAAAGAAATATGAAGAGCGTATTAAAGTACGAATCGTGGCGTTCGCGTCGTAGGGAAGCGATTTTAATATCCATTCTTTTTGGCCTACTTCCTAAACTGGGGCGGAGCTCCACTCGTAATGTATGAACAGAACTCGACTGCCTCTTCGGTAAAACGGTAATGTTTACCACGTAGGGTTGCTAAATGAAAAAGCAATGTTTTTTTTTTTAATTTTTTAATAGCCTTTGCTCGCCTTTATTTAGATCTTGTTTTAAATTAATATGCATATAATATAGCTTCTGTACCTTTGAAATGGTACTATTTATTTTTTAAGTGAACTTCGTATATATGTACAAAATTAGTTATCTCTTCACTATATTAGTATTTTAGTGGTTGGTGTGTGATGTTCGTGTGTAGTAACGAATAGGTGAATCAAAGTCCAACTCACTTTCAATGTGTTTATTGAAACACATAAGAAAACCAAAGAATAGAAGGTGCAAGAAAAGAGACGGTTACAGTTCACAGCGTTAAACACAAGATAAGCACAAGAAGAGACAGTTTATAGCACAGCAGAAAGGTAGAACACAGGATAGAACTTATATGTAAACTAATTACTATCATACAGTGCAACGTATAGTGCGCGGCGTGGGATAAAGCGACAAGCGTTCAGCGTCAAGCATAGGTCGTGACTGGTATACGTTGAACCGCGCCGCATACGCAGCCGCGCGAGAACAAAAGGATCGCTATAGGCGCTATAGCGATAGATAAATAGTGGTGCGTAAGCATCGCGTTCCAGTGCAAGCAGCGATGGGGCGATGCGATATTTTAGCTATAGTATTTAATTTATTTATTATCAAATTGTGTTTATATTTTTATGTGACTGTATGATGTATGAATGGATATGTGTGACTGTATATATGTATTTATGTATCTATATATAATTAAATATTAATATGTATGTATGTTTGTTTATTATATTATTTATATGATATATATAATTTAGTTTAAGTTTTAGGAAGTAGTATAAGGTTCCCTACACCACCCCCCTCCAGAGACCGTCAAGGGCGATAATAATCAGGAAATTTAACGTGACGGCCAGAACGAGTCTGATAATTGTTGTTGGTATTATTACCAGATATTTGAATTGTATCGTTCGGAACGGGGTTGCAACTATCGGCCAAAAGGAAAGCTGGTTTCAACCGATCTATTGAGACCGTGACTTGCCTGCCATTGACAATGAGCTTAAAAACTTTGTCATTTCTGGACAATACTTTATGAGGGCCGGTATAGGCAGGTTGTAATGAACCACGTGATGCATCTTCCCTAAGGAAAACATGATCAGTGGTCATTAGGTCCTTAAATATGAATATTTTATTTTTGCCATGACGTGAAGCTGGCACTGGCTGTAGTCTCTGGGCGAAAGAGCGTAGTCGAGCGGTAAATTCGGTTATGTCCGTGGTTCCGCTACTACTGGTTTGGAAAAATTCCCCAGGCAGTCTTAGGGGCTCGCCATATAGTAGCTCTGCAGAAGAAGTTTGTAGATCTTCCTTAAAGGAGCTTCTTATTCCAAGAAGCACCCAAGGCAGTGACTCAGTCCACTTCTCCTGCGCATGGCATATAATAGACGCTTTGAGCTGTCTATGGAACCGTTCTATAAGTCCATTGCACGCCGGATGGTATGCCGTAGTCCGTTTATGCTCAAATCCAGCTATCTTTGAAAGATAGCTGAAGAGAGCGGACTCGAATTGCCGGCCTCTGTCGGTGACAATGGTTTCCGGACATCCGAATCGGGCTATCCAACCCGACAATAATGCTTTCGCCGTGGTCTCGGCCGTGATGTCGACCATTGGAATGACTTCCACCCATCGTGTGAAGCGGTCAATGGCCGTCAAACAATAGCGGAAGCCATCCGATGACGGCAATGGTCCCACGATGTCAATGTGGATGTGCCTAAACCGTGCGCGTGGTAAGCTATAAGTGCTTAACGGCGCAGAGACATGACGGCTTATCTTCGCACGTTGACACGGCAAGCATGATTGTGCCCAGGACTTACAATCCTTACGGATGCCAGGCCAGACAAAACGTTCCGTTACTAATTGAACAGTTGCCTTGACGCCGGGATGGCTCAAGGAATGCAAGCTGTCAAAAACTTGTTTACGGAGCGTCTTTGGTACGAATGGTCTGGGGGTCGCTGTACTGACATCGCAGTACACATAATTGCGACTCCCAGGTATTTCCATCTTTTCGAGTTTTAATGACGTATTGCCAGAAATGAGAAAATTCGTCAGCTCAGTGTCTGAGGCTTGCTGTTCAGCTAGACTATCGGCACTGACTGGAGCTTGTAGTTCATCCACACGAGATAAGGCATCGGCTACGACATTGTCCTTGCCGGAAATATGCCTTATGTCGGTGGTGAATTGAGATATAAAGTCTAAGTGCCGGTATTGTCTAGGTGAGCAGTTAGCTTTACGTTCATTGAACGCGAAGCTAATAGGCTTATGGTCCGTGTAAATGACGAAATGTCTAGCCTCGACCATATGCCTGAAATATTTTATAGCCTCGTAGATGGCTAGCAACTCCCTGTCATAAGGCGAGTATTTTTGTTGAGCAGGTGTAAGCTTCTTGGAAAAGAAGGCCAAAGGCTGCCAGTCACTGCCGTTGCTCTGTTGGAGGACCGCTCCGATAGCTGTGTCCGAAGCATCAGTCACAAGGGCGAGCTTGGCTTGAAAGTCTGGGTGAGCTAATAAGACAGCATTAGCGAGACTTTCCTTGCAGTCGTGAAAGGCTTTGAGGGAAGTCCCCGTCAAAGTGATAGCTTGCGAACCTTTGGCTGCACCTGTCAACAAAGCATGCAAGGGAGCTTGCGTTTGAGCTGCTTTGGGCAAAAATCGGCGATAAAAATTGATCATGCCCAAAAATCTCCTTAATTGCCGAATATCCTTTGGCAAGGGGAAATCCCTTATGGCTTGAACCTTAGTATCGAGTGGTTTCGTGCCACTCTCAGATATACTATGGCCTAGAAATGTTACCTCTGGTACGCCAAAAACACATTTAGAGGTATTGATAAGCATACCATACTCCTGCAACCTACCGAATATAGTACGAAGATGTTCTTTGTGCTCAGCCTCGCTCTTGCTAAATATTAGAAAGTCATCTAAGTAACAATAGCAAAAGTCGAGTCCCCTGGTTACCTCATCGACGAAGCGTTGGAAAGTTTGGCCTGCGTTGCGCAAACCAAAAGTCATGTAGGGAAATTCATATAGCCCGAAAGGCGTCGTTATCGCGGTTTTCGGGATATCCTCGGGGCTGACAGGTATCTGATTGTAAGCCTTCACAAGATCCAGCGTGCTGAAAATGTTGCAGCCAGCTATGCTGTGAGCAAAATCGTGGATATGCTTAATCGGATACCTGTCAGGAATCGTCCGAGCATTAAGTCTTCGATAATCCCCACATGGACGCCATCCATTGTTCTTATTGGGCGCGAGGTGGAGAGGCGAAGACCAGGGGCTCTCAGACGGTCTAGCAGTACCATTTGCTAGCATCGCCTGAAATTCCTGCTGAGCAATCTTCAATTTATCCGGCGCTAAACGCCGAGGTTGACAAGAAACTGGAGGGCCTGGTGTCGTTCTTATGTGGTGTACGGTGTTGTGTAGTGGAGATCTTAGCGCACCAGCTGGTCGAGTAATCTCTGTAAACTCATCTAGAATTTTATGATAACAAGAATCACCAGTTACGACCTTTACAGAGGAAATGGAAACTGACCGCGTTGCGTTTGATGCTGAAGCTACTACATTAGTACTACTGTCTATAAGGCATTTATTACGACAATCTACAATTAAATGAAAGAAAGAGAGAAAGTCTACGCCTATGATTGGCTTAGTTACATCTGCCACTACGAAGCGCCACACAAAATCACGGCGTAAGCCGAGGTCTAGACTAAGACTCACGTAACCATACGTCTCTATGGATGATCCGTTGGCTGCACGAAGTTGGTAGTTAGCCCGACCTCGACGATCACGTAGCAAGGACCTTGGGAAGACACAGAGATCGCTTCCGGTGTCTACGAGAAACTGGATCTTCGTTCTTCGGTCTGTCACAAACAGGCGACCAGGAACTTGAGGGCAATCGTCTGTCGCCATTACCGACCGCCCTTGGAGTTTCCCGATTTGTAATCACATGGGCGGACGCATTTATGGGCCTTGTCACCGAACTTCGAGTGATAGAAGCAAATCGGATACTTCTTGTAGCTCGATTGTGATCGGCTTCGAGAACGGTTGCCACTCAGTTGTCTGCTACGGGAACGATTTCTTCGGTTGAGTTGCAAGGTAAGCGACATAACTTGCTTACGGAGCTCTGCCACTTCCTTTGCCAACGGGTTGTCACCATGGGATGTAGAGGCTACCGCGTGGATTTGTGGCGAAGGTACAGCAATCTCCATAATCCGGTCTGCTAAGTCCGCTTGAATATCTAGGGAAGCCGATGTCTGCGCTGCCAGGACGGTCTGGACATTTAGAGGAAGTCTACTGATCCAAATGGTTTGCAGATACTCATCTGGGAAATCAGGACCAGCTAGGCTTCTAAGGTGTCGATAGAACTGCGAGGGTTTTCGGTCACCGAGTTCTTCGTGCGTCAGAAGCTGTTTGATCTTGGTGGCCTTAGAAGCGGATAATCTATTTATTAATTCAGCTTTCAGCCTTTCATACTTCTGCGTCGCTGGCGGATTCACAATAATATCCTTGACTTCCTTCGCAAACTGATGTTCGATGTGACCGATGACGTAATAAAATTTTGTGACGTCATTGGATATATTTGCGAGCGCAAATTGTCCCTCTAATTGGGCGAACCAAATCTCCGGTTCATCTGGATAAAATGGAGGCACTCGTATACCGACTTTAAAAATCTCAGATGACGGTCCGTCACTGGAGCACCGCCCTAATTCGTCCTTATGACCTTGCCGGCCGTTGCCGCGTGCATCTTCAAAATCTTCACCGTGCATGATTTAACGGGTTTTGTAACGTGTCACCACTGCCAGAAACGGGATCACAAATTTTGGTAATTCGGTATAATGTTCAACCCGGGATCACCAATAGTCAAAATGTTCTATACGTAAGCACTATTATGTACACGACGTTTAACACTGGATAACCGGTACAGTCACTATGTTCATACACGGGGTCACCAGTTTAGTGGTTGATGTGTGATGTTCGTGTGTAGTAACGAATAGGTGAATCAAAGTCCAACTCACTTTCAATGTGTTTATTGAAACACATAAGAAAACCAAAGAATAGAAGGTGCAAGAAAAGAGACGGTTACAGTTCACAGCGTTAAACACAAGATAAGCACAAGAAGAGACAGTTTATAGCACAGCAGAAAGGTAGAACACAGGATAGAACTTATATGTAAACTAATTACTATCATACAGTGCAACGTATAGTGCGCGGCGTGGGATAAAGCGACAAGCGTTCAGCGTCAAGCATAGGTCGTGACTGGTATACGTTGAACCGCGCCGCATACGCAGCCGCGCGAGAACAAAAGGATCGCTATAGGCGCTATAGCGATAGATAAATAGTGGTGCGTAAGCATCGCGTTCCAGTGCAAGCAGCGATGGGGCGATGCGATATTTTAGCTATAGTATTTAATTTATTTATTATCAAATTGTGTTTATATTTTTATGTGACTGTATGATGTATGAATGGATATGTGTGACTGTATATATGTATTTATGTATCTATATATAATTAAATATTAATATGTATGTATGTTTGTTTATTATATTATTTATATGATATATATAATTTAGTTTAAGTTTTAGGAAGTAGTATAAGGTTCCCTACAGTATATTATGGTTTTAAAACCTATATTCGCTATCTGTGAGTGAAAGTACCGTCAAATTCGCTCCAGTCGTTTCAGGGATTAGCCGGAACAAACAGACAGGTAAAAATTTTAAACATGTGATATTAGTCTAATCACTATGTATACTTTCTATGCATTCACTTAAAAGCTGATAATTTGAAATTACAAACAGACATGTCAATTTTATTTATAAGTTTATATATAGAAGGGACAGCAAGGGGAAATGGAGCGAAGCATTATTTACAAAATTACATTACAAAATATGACCACATTCAGGCTAGTAATACTAGATAGAGAATTTTGCATCTTAAGTCCTATATTTACATAGGTATATAATATTATTGAGACTACATTAAAGTTTGTACGAGTTAAAAGGAGAGAAAGTTCTAAAGCACTTTGTAAAATTGAAATAAAATTCTAAAGTGTTGCTTGCATACTTCTGAAATTTTATGTTAAAGTTTTAAAATCACTGCACGTGTTCCCTTTTCATATATTAAAAAAAAAAATCCTCCGCGGTTTTACTCTCATTAATATATTTACCGACGACACGCGAGACACCTACTTTAAAAAAGTTGTACTATGACTATCGCACTAATGGAAACAATAAATTGACAAAGTATTACCACAACAGAATGAACGATACTGTATATAAAATACTAGGTGCCACTCACGTTTTCACTTGTGCTTATGCTATGCTTCGTCCATATGAATTCTAGCGTGATGTAATATAGCACCTTCTGCAATAAATGGGCTATCCAACGCAAATAATTTTTCAAATCGGATGAGTAGCTTCAGAGAATACCTCCTACATACTAACTTATAAACAAATTTTAACTCTTTATAATATAACAGACACTCTTTATAATATAACAGACACGAATAATATGACAGACACGTTGGCGCAGTGGTCACGGCAACTGACTAAAGCGCTAAAGGTCGCGGGTCCGATCCCCGCTCGTGGCAAACGTCTGTATTGGCCATACAGATGTTTGTCGTGGTCTGGGTGTTTGTGTTAGTGTAGTGTGAGTTTCCGGACCCCGACACAAGGTCATGAGATCTTAATGGGGGCCGTTGAGTGTGATGCGTTTATTTATTACTTATTATTATTTATTAATATTGGTATAGAAGAACAATTTATTATTACATGTTTTAATATTACTAATTGTTGTCTTGTTAATTTTTATTTTCTTATTTTTGATTTTTTTGTTATGACAGCCCTACTAAAAGTACACGTAATAGCTTGGTAATTAATTAACCTACCAAGTTACTTCAAGATCCCTCTTAATTACACAAAAAATAAACCTTATTATTTAACTTTTAAAAAACCTTTTTACAAGAGTGTTTTATTTAATAGTATATAAATAGCTACACAGTGTATACTTTTTAAATTAAAGTCTGGTTTGATAGAATATTGAATATAGAAATATATTTTAGCTATTTTTGATGGACATTTGTTCTTGGTTATTATGGACATCTCAGTTACACGATATTCGGATACTGATAAGTAATAATGTGCCAACCCACAAAATGTCGAATCCGGAGATATTGATGTATTCTGATGTGCATTATATATTTAACATTATTTGAAAAAAACGCAAGTCATCTACATTAAATAAATATAGAAAAAAGTTCTTTAATTAAATGTTTCGAATATTGAAGTGTGTGCCATATTTGGACGCTGATAAGCAATACTGTGTCAAGCCACACGGACTTTGTTTTGAGAAAATGGCGCCTAAAGATGTCAAACCTATTTTTAATAAATTTGTTTGAAGACGTATGTATATATTCATCTTTTCTTTACTATTTTGATGAAATGTATAATGAATCAAAAGCAGATAGATTTATTTAATATGTTGTCTAATAATAAGTTTTTAAATATTTGAGATTATTTTATAAATTGCAAAATATTGAACGCACCTGAAATTCGAAACATTGAGTTAAAAAACTTTTTTCCATACTTATTTAGACTTTTTGTGGGTTGACACATTATTGCTTATCAGCATCAATTTTGGCAATATAAAATAATCTCATGTCTTAGAAATAGGTACTTATTATTGGATAAAACTTTTCATTATATTAATCTGATTTTAATTCACTATACATTTTATCAAAATTGAAAAGAAAAGATGGATATATGCGTCTTCAAACAAATTTGTTAAGATTTTTTGATGAAATGAAGTTCGTATAGCTTGACACATTATTGTTTATCAGCGTACAATTATTTGTGTTCATTAATTTTTTCTAATTAAAAAAAAAGAGGTTCATAAGTTCACGCGTGATAACGTAACACATAGACTCACTCACTCATAGAGTCACTTTCGCGTTTATAATATAAGTAATGCAGTACGTATTTTACTTTATTACCGAGGCAATAACTGTGATGTGACATTTACGCCTTTACAAAGACTTTAATTAGAGGAATATTAAATGAAATATGAAACACGAGTGTTTTGAACACGAGGTGTGAAGTTGTAAACGAATTACGCGCTGCCGGTCCTTCGTAAATAATTGGATTATTGGAAGAGCTCCCGGCGAGAAATTATCGATCTAAATGAAGTAAATATTCATGTTTTGTGTGTATTTTATCTTCCTAGGTGACAGACTTCGCACCTTTAGTTATTAGTAAAGTAATCATTTTTATCTGTTAATTTTTTTGTATGAAAATATTAATTTTAAATTATTTACTTAGTTTTCATCATTAGAGCATAAGTTACAGTCAAAAAGATACATCTAACATTTAAAATATTTCAAAATTCATCAAAACGTTATAAATATAAAAAGAGTAATTTTAGCATTTATAATATTTGTATGGATAGATGTGTTGATAATAAATAGGAACCCAAACGTGTATGGACAATTCAATTAACACAATTTTATTCTATAAAATAATATATGCTTTTATAATCTCGTAACAGAATCGTTTTAATATAAAATCTTGAGCGCGACCCGCTCCGTAGTTGGAAACTAGATCATTTCGAACCGTTGCTCGTACGTGCCTCCGCGTAATGAAACACGCCTACGGGTCTCTTATATATTAAACTGGATATCCATTGAAATGATAGCGCTGTGATCGGAATTCTTTGCTGATAAATCCAGATACGCCTGTAGATCACGAAAAACATTGCCAGGATTGAAATCTAAGTGACTAGCTGCACAGTGGTGTCATTCGCATTTATGGCTACTGCTCCTATGTTTTAGTATGATGCAATATAAGCTATAACCTTCCTAAATCAACAGGCTACCTAACGCAAAGAATTTTTCAAGTTGGATCAGTAGTTTCAGAGATTATTCCCTACATAGAATTTTACAAACAAATTTGTAATTTATAATATTATATCTTCCTTAAATGTCACCAAATTGATTTAGACAAAGCTGCAACATAAAAATATTTTAATCCTCTTAGCATTGCATTTTTATTAAAAAAGAAGGGCAAACGAGCAAATTGTACCACCTGATGTTAAGTGATCACTATCGCCCATGGACACACAGACGTTAGAGGCGTTGCGGATGCGTTGCCGGAGTTTGACGGAAAGATGTCTATACACTCGACGCTAGAAAACCCCCAAATAATAGGAAATTTCGTTCTGGGAAAACCTTAGGAGAAAGATCATTCCACAGCCTGAACGTACGCGGAAAAAAAGCTCGTAAAGTCCGCTAATTGGATGCCGACCATGCATCCATGTGGTGTGGATAAATTGTCTAAACCGTCTGTGAGTTTGGGATCGTCGACGATGCGAACTGCCCAGCGTTGGCATTATCTTTGTATATGTAGTGGTCCGCCCGCCTTAAGGTTCCTTTCAACTGCCATTTGTGTGTTATCAATGAGATATAAAATCTCTTTAATAACATTCCCTTTCCCGTTGAAACGTGGGTTTTAAAAGATATAACGCTAAAATGTTTGCGAGAAAGCTTAATAGCGAAATCTAACTGAATTCAATCTATTTTCATTTTTATTGAGATTTACTTTAAAAATTCATTTACACATTAAATGTACATTTTGTTAAAGGAAATAGAAGCTCAATCTTTTGGAAAATACTTAACATGTTAATTTCTAATCGAATCCTGAAAAGACATGAAATTTTTAAGTGCTTAATATCTTTTTGGGTAAAATCTATTTGAAACTGCATTAAAACTAAATTTAGAAAACGTTTAATAAATTTACAATAATGTATACATAACAGTGAAGGATCCGTGGTTCCAGTGTAACTTTTCGAATAGTCGAGATAACTGTCGCATTTGCGTTTTTTACATGACTACTCACTACTCCAACAGTGCTTCCAGCGAAGAATTTACAAGAATATAACAAAAGAATAATACCTCAGTTCACAAGTGGTCCAAATGATAATTTATATATTTAAAAGACATTCGAGATACTAAACGAAACGTGTATTTATTTATTCTTTACATAACTAGGCGAAATAGATGATAGAATACTTTTCACGTTGCACAGAAAACTTAGATTTTGACCAAAATATCACTTAGATCACTTGTAACTAATGGTACACTTCACGTTGATATTTATTTCCACTACAACGTTTTGTGAACTTAAACTTGGCAATTTTTCAATGACGATACCAAGTCTGACACATCCTCATACGTTTCACTTTCTTCTGTAGCTGCAGCATCCCGTACAGCAGCGCTTCAGCCGTGGGTGGACAACCAGGCACGTAGATATCGACCTGAAAGAAAAAAAAATTACACTAAACACGTACTGCCTTACTACAAAAGATTTAAACAGACGTTAAACGCGTGTTTATAAAAATCCGTACTACAAATCCGCGTCTAAGCACAGTTTTGAGTTAAACAAGATATAGATTTTAGATATAGATTAACATACGTTTAAGTGAGTTTAATAGATGTCTAAAACCTATTTTCGCTGTCAAATGTAACGTATAACATTTTATCAATAAGTTTTTTTATGAGTTTATTCGCTGTAAAGCAATTTAGATAATATTTAAGCAATGTTTAATTTTTAAACACTGTTTAGCTAGACAAGTGTTCAACGTGGTTTTAATGCGTCTTTTGTAGTATGACAGGTATTGTTTAAAACTAAAGAGGTATTTTAAAAACTTCAACTTTAGACTGAGATTTATCAGAAAACAGAGAACTAATTCACTCGAAATCTTAATGAGTACTAAGCTATGTTTAATTAAAAAAAATTGATTTACTCGTTGTTAACCCGTTATGGAGTAAGAACATAGCCAATAATTAATTAGGATCAAGTGACGATAGTCTTGCGCATTTGTAAGTACGGCTATAAATACGTATAAATTGGATACTACCACTTACAAAAATACCATAAATTATAAACTTGTAATACCAATAAATTCAGTAGGTACGTCTCACTCACCGGTATAATCCTATCAGCACCGCGGACAGTTGAATACGTATAATGGTAGTAACCACCGCCATTAGCGCAACTACCCATGGATACCACAAAACGAGGCTCCGGCATCAGGTCGTAGGTCTTGCGGAGGACCGGCGCCATCTTGTTGGTGACGGTGCCGGCGATGATGATGACGTCCGTCTGGCGCGGCGTGCCTCGGAACACCATGCCGAAGCGGTCCATGTCGTATCTGATGATGGGTGTCTATATTATCGACTATGGTCTGTCATCAAAATGCTCATATATAATTATGATATCTACAATCCGAATCAAAGTGATTGCCATCTCAAGTTTATGAATTGGGATTAAGGACATAGAAGCAGATTATTCTATTCGGTTTGTGCGCCCTTCTAAAAAGTAGGACAAGGAGAAAAAGCGTACATTGAACTTATTTTTATTTGTGTTGGCCCAACGTCACTCCAACTTGTTAATTTTGAAGAAAACTAGCAGTTAGGTGCAGTCTGCAAGTACTATAATCATGTAAATAAAATGGTACTTCACTTCGTATACCAAGATAAGATACATTTTATTCATCTTATTGTCATATTATCTAGCTATTTAATGCGAACATTTATAGGAACCTAATTATGTAGTTAAAGAAAAATTGTTCGTCAAATTGTATATAATAAAACGTCCAACCCCAATGAAATCGCCTATCAACTAATACAATATAACCGAGTTCAACGTTCATAATATTTTATATTACTTTTAGTATCATATTTCACGCCAATTACTTTAATGGGATTAGTGCTACTGAATGTGAAGTACTAAACGCTGTTAAAAATATCTTTTTTTTTTTTTGCTAATAAGAGAAGTTTTAACTAGGCTGGTTACCGTTAGATCTTGTTCAAATATACCAGTATATGGTCCTGCCATTAAAGCATACCCTATACGTGCCATTTTGTAAAGAAAAATTGAATAAGGTCATAGACGTGCTATCACATAATTTTGTCTTTGTGATAATTAGAAAAATAATATCACTCAAAACTCTTTATTTACTACAAAAAATAGGAAAATTTTGCAATGTTTTAATTATACGCGCAATTTTGCTATGTTTGTGTTTTGTGATCAGTGACGTGCCCAAAACATTGTGTCGCGTGCCATTATTTGACCATCCGTGCCAATGACGTAGAAAAAATATTAAAATCAAACCCCAAATTAAATGATATAGATATAGCATAACATGCACAAAAATATACAGCCGAATTGAGAAACTTTTTGGGAGCAAGTATATAAATAGTAAAAGTAAATAAAGATAAAGGTGCAGTAGTGTCGGGTTCGTGACATAAATATGTTAATTCGAAGGCTTGCGCGCTCGAGTACGTAATTAAGCGGAAATGCTTGACCCCAGAGCTCTTTGTTGAAATACTCCAGTCAAAATGTCATAGCTCGGCCTTTCGTCCCCTGTATAATATCAATTTTAGAATACGTCTTAATTAAATAAACATTTTCAATGTTAATAATCACGTAAAACGTTTACCGGGCGTTAATTCTGTTTTAAATTTTGTTAGCGGTACTTTTATTAGGGTATGATTTCTTTATTCTGAAAATGTTTTAATAATAAAATGTTAATCATCCGTAAATGATATTATGTTTACAATATTTGTAAGACTTTCTTATTTCTTTTTTAAACTGTTTCTCTGTTCTTTCTTGGTTTCTTTTTGTTCGGCTTTCAAAAAAATAAGAGGTTCTTAATTTGTCGGGGAATACACCGAGTACTCTAAAACAGTTTGACCAACAACGGGTAATCTTCCATTGGTCCCATAAAGGTTCCAATAAAAATCGTTTTAGTAGTTTGGTTTAAAACTCAAATTAACTAGAGTACGTATGTCATTCGAGTGAACGAAATTACGTGTATTTTTGCTTTCTTTTCTTTTTTAAAAAGTAGATAATCCCATATTTAAATATGTCTCGTTAAATAACTAAGACTTATACAAAAAAGAAATCGACTTTTACTACTCATGTCGTTTTCAACACCAAATTACTGAATCGATTTCGAAAAAAAATTTATGAAACCAATCTGGAAAAAAAACCCATTCAAGCAAAAAAAGAATTTTCAAAATCGTTTAAGAAATGACGGAGTTAGGAGGTTATAAGTGTTAGAAAAAAATACGCTACGAATTGAGAACCTTCTTATTTTTAGCAGTCGGTTGAAAAAGAACAAAAGTGGCACATATATTTGTAACTGTGGTCGATAAACCCGTCACTTAGGTGACTACAACTTTTTTGGATAGACACGAGGGTCGAAGAGACCCTTGCTCCGCAAAGTTTGTCAGGAAGTTGTTATTCTCCCCGGAATATTCCATGTTCTAAACTAAAAGTTGGAAGTTTAAATTACGACGAGGATTCGTTTGATGGAGCGAACCTTTGCGGAGTTTTAAGCTTCAGGAATAAATGTTAACGAGGGAATCAAATCGGAATCGGAAATTTTTAGCCGAATTTTGGATATAGATAAAAATTTAGGAAACAATTGGTATGTAAATCTTAAGCTTGAATATCATACTCATTTCATTTCGCATTAATCATAGTTAGGCCACAGAAGCAAACCTAGCTTTGGAAGGAAATTTTTTTGAGTACGGAAAGTAATCTTCATATCAACTTTCTTGTTACACTACAGATTTCTAACGTTGCGTAGATCAATATTTATAAAATCTAGAATTGATAAATGTTTTAGAAGGGTGATGATAAATAGTTCATTTTTACGATTTAAATTTCAAGATCCATAATTCTAGTATAAGTATAAAATAAAACAATGATACTCGTGATCGTGAAAAGGTATTGCGTGTCGTAATCGGCTTCGGTTTCAGATAATGATCTCATATCGTTTACTCGGTTCTGTATCGTTCGCTTCACTTACTACAGCCGTGAAATCTAGGTAATTACGGATTGATAGCGAAATTACGACTACTATTGTATCTGTTTGTTTCCTTAACGATTGTACTATCAGTGTAAATAAAAAATTCAATAGTAGAAATTATTGTCTTTAGTACCTAAATGGATGGATTGTTATTCAGCTGAAGAATCTGAACAGCGATTGAACGGAAAATTCTATTAACATTCTTGTCACCATTTCATGCAGATATAATAAATTACTGCGCGATTTATATAGTTGAATTACTATGAATTTTTTTTATCGTTAAGAAAAGAAAGAACTATAGCTTTAAAATTATATTCTCCCGATGAATGCCAATTTATGAATATGTAGATATTTTAGAGGTAAACATATGTTTCATTGAACCAATTTTAATTATGACGGTTATCGAATGAAGTTTAAAAAGTTATATTTTAATAGATAGAAATTATTACCTAGGTCCAGCGTAGTGCATCATTTCTAAAGCGCAGCAAGCTAGGCCAAAAGTTAAGGGCCAGAGTGAACCTCTTCTGCCCCAGTTAAGTATGTCATCAGCTCTTGCGATAACCCATTCTACCGTGGACTGAAAAGTGAATAATATTAATGATACAAACCATGTTCTAATATTAAATAAATTTTCAGCTTTAAGAACATAATATTTGAATTTTACGTATTCTGGTTATGGCTTACGTTATTTTCTTGGATTACGTTTTCTTCGGAGGTAACATTTGTCATAATAGTTTACTGGTTTCGTTTTTTTAAATTCTATTTGTCAACGATATGTTTTAATTATTTATATTAATCTTAAAATTAAAAAAAATATCTCAGAAACATGGGATACCAGCGAAGTTTGCGGTGAATATTATTCTTTAGTAAAATCTTTTGCGAGACTTCATTAAAAGGACGTTACGATACCAGCTGTTGTAGATAAAATTCCCATTTATTTAAATAAATTTACATATTGCAGATGGTACATCTAGAACTACTAAAAACTTCTTTTGTTTTCAATGTCGTGTCTTTTATAACCTACTTAGATAAAAATGAATTTGATAATTCGGACAGTCATCTTTATATTATTTCTCAGAGGTAATCCATTTCATCTTTGATACTCAATTTTGAAGATCGCTTTTCGCTCCAATAACGAATATTATGTAAATGTCTCAATATAATATTTTCATAAAAAAGACCACAGTGTAAAATTATCAAATAATGTTATTACTAAACGTGTTGATGTAAACAGAATTCAAAACCCAAACACAATATCATTTCAACGTTAAGAGCAAAACCATTTTCAAATCGTCGATACCATTCTGTCGAAATCGATTTAATTCCGTATTAAACAGCCGAGCAAAAATATCGAGAGCAATTCGAGTTAGAGGCGCAATCCGTATTTCCCTTTGAAATATTCTCCTTGCATTTGCTTGAAAAGAAATAAATGATTTTCGCCTCGAGGTGACGAGTGTTTAGATGTGAAGAAACTTTCCGCGCAGAACTATTATTATGTGGTATGTTCACTTTGAAGTTCCTTTGAGAAATATCTCGTTTGTTGAATACGAATAATACAGCTTTGAACCATATTCTTTATTTTCCGTGAAAATTGTTGTATCATTGCAGTGTTGACATTTACATTATAAAACAGTAAAGTAAACAAAAAAGAAATGTACCGTTTTGTGATTTCTATCTGTTTTTACACGGCCGCCGATGGGGGTTATGATTATCGAGCGTATGTTTGTATCTACGTCTGATTCTATTGCGTGCTTTGCAACCTAAACCGTTTAATGTATTTCGACATATGAAACGTCCTTAAATTCATCTCAGTTGTAGGATCGACATAGAGTACATTATTTTCCGGAAATTTCATGGTAACAGGAGTTACGCGAGAAACACCGATATCAATTACTACTTTCAAAACTTCTTTCACTGTTGAAGAATTACGTCATAGATGTGTTTTACTCTTGTTTATTATTATCACCATAAAGCATTATCTCTAGTTTCTAGCAGCAATATTCTTAGAATAGAGTTGAGGCGCGAGATCATACAATGGCGTTATAAATTGGGTATGTATAATTAAATGTTAGAAAATAGCGACTAACACATTGCGTGATCATCGATGTTGTTTTCTACCAATTTCAAGATAATATCTAAGATTGGGTCTAATACTGATAGCGGGTTCCCAATCTCGTCCCGTCTTCCATTAGTGAGATGGGTGGGTTTACTCCAATTTCTTACGTAATTGAATTGGCACAGGGTCAGATCAAGGTGAATGTGAGTTTAACAATGTTTCGCCTTAACACTTTCAGAGTTTTGTATTTTTCCTTGGAACTTGAGGATTTCTTTTTAAAATGACGTTAAATATATTTAAGTTCTGGATAATAATTGTGTTTATGAAGGGCACAGATTTTTCATACCGATTGTACTCTACTGTTCCACTTTTTAAATATTTTTTATTATTTTAATTTGATAATTATTTAACGATCTGCGATACTATATCCTTACAATACAGCACCCAAAAGTTTTAACAAGGCTTGTTATGTCACATGCGCTGTTAGATTCATTTCCGGGCTTTTCAAATATCATCCAACCTTATATACTCGGGTTATAAAAACCAGAACCGTTCTTGTTCAAATTTAGAATTTTATGTAACGAAAAACATTTTACAGATTAAAATTTCCGTTTGAATTGAACAGCTTTCTGTTTTAGAAATGTAGTAGAGTACTCTGAGCGCAGTTTAATTATCTCAGTTTCTATCGTTCGCGCTGAGCCCGGATTGCCTCCCGTTGTTTCCTCTTCCCGGATTACACGGTGTCGTGGATTTAAATCCCTCGCTTCCTTCGCTGCATGGTGCTGCTGTTACGTAATAACAGATTTCTTCTATTGTTCGTATGCTTGTATATATTTTATTTTATATGTGTTATACATAAGATTTACATAAATTGTTTATCAAGTACTTTTATATTTCTAATAATTTACCGACAGTGACTTATTAATTAGCCATGTTATTAATATGTTATTAACACTTACAGGTTATGTAAGTTTATCTAGGTAAGTGTTACCAGTTACGAGAGAGAAAACTTATAAGAGTAGGTAGTTAGGTAGTAAAGTCGAAATAAAATTAACTAACAGTTTCTTCGAGTAATTTTATTATTAATTTTAATATTATTATGGCTTCTTCTATGATCTTCCGGAAAAATTTAATAATAAAAATTGAAGGTACTATATTTTTCCATGTACATTAAGAAATTAAGTTATTATTATATGCAAGTTCCGTCAATTTATTAGATTTTTTGGTGAATCCAGAAAAAAAGAACTTATTCCTCAAACCAAATAGCGATTAGTTAAATAATTTCAGTCATATTCGAATAAAAAAGAAACCTTATTCATATTAAATTTATCAAGAACTTTTGAATGGTCAAGTTACAAATCAGTGTTTTAGAAATAAATAAAAATTATATGTAGATATATGACAACATTGAAATACTACAAATATTTACAAGTCAATTCATGCAATCTTTGCAAAAAGAAATAACTATATAAAGTATAATTTTATATCCACAAATAATTCGAATATTATATTGCAAATCTCTTCGTAGTAAAAATACTTCATTTCCTTTAAGCGTATAAAAGCAGTATTTTTCAATCTAGAAAATCTCCGACATACGTTTAGAGAGAACCACTCGGGCCCGCACTGAAGCTTCGGCTCAATTTTTTTTTAATCTCTTGAGTAAACTCTCGTTCGGTGCGGAGATTATTTAAATCATTGAGGCAAAAATTTTTGTATAAAAATTCTGGTTAACTGGTGTTGTGCTAGGTTTTGAGTTTTTCTTATTCTGAATCTGGTTTTGGAATTTTTAAAAGTACTGTTTTTAAGAGTTCACTATTGTTAGTTGATGTTGTGAGAATAGACTTGTAAAATGGACAATGTATCAATAATACAAGTGAGGAGTGAGGTAGAATAAATTTTAGTAACCAAACGAAAATCTCAGGAGTTAACTATTATAACAAAAACATTAATAAATTAGATTTAATTTAGAATTGTTTAGGTTTTTTTTTAAGAAAACTAGCTCCCGCTACCGTAGATTTAGAGAGAGACGACGCGTAAGCGATCCCTTTTCGACCTACTGAGACGATGAGGACACTGGGTTTTAGTGGGTAGTCTTGGCACTCGTCATCGCCACCAGGAAGCCTGAATTATATGGCCGAATGCAGAAACGAATTGCCCAGCAAAAAAAAAGGTAAATTAGAAGATGGAAGGATGACTTCAAAAATATTAGTGGTCCACTATGGATTCGTGTAGCAAGAGACAGAAATACGTGGACATCTTTAGAGGAGGCCTTTATCAAGAGATTAGTTGTTAGGAAAAAACAATCGTTTGCCGTTTATTTAATTTTGAATATTATCATAAATTAGGCTTTAATAAGTCATTAATTAGATTACTTTTAGTATTTAGGCATACTTTAATCATTGTAAGAAAGAAAACAGCAATAACGGATTATTTTATTTATATTTTTTCTTAGTAAGATAAGATATAATATACCTGTCCAGGATAGTGGAATGGGGAGTATCGTCTATTTTCACCGACTTTATATGATTTTGAACCGTGCAAATTAACTGGAGGCTTTCTTGCTTTGCTGCTGCGATTTCTTCTGTAATCTTTGTTAATATTCATAGTAATGTTTTGGAGAAAATCGTTGTATTGTGGCGCGGTATTGATGCTTGTTTTGTAATCGATATTGAACTGGCTAAAAACGAAAAATACGCTTATTCCTTTAAGCTTGGGTTTATTTTATTTTGAAAATTCCTTTTTAGCTTTTTTCTTTATTATATTTTACAAGTATTGCAAGTGTTGACATCGTCTTTAAAACTCATTTCGAGTTCAGCACCGAAGAAAGTGACCAGACTGTATCAAGCGGTAGGATTAATTTTAATGAGACGAATTTTGATTATTGTATTATACACACTCCTAGTGGACCATAGTATGTTTAAAGAGTACGGCACCCTTCAAAACTAATGCATACGTTCATTGAATAGGATCTCAATAAAATATATCGACTACAATTTATATACCTGTATACATTTCTTTTCCCACGAGTAAGTGCTATACGTAACATATTTCTTTTTTCCTACTTTATTGACACCTCGTGCAGAAAATTGTAAGCGAGTCACATTGACGTCTGACACAATTTTTTTATTACATATGTGACTTGCTATGAAGGTTTTATTATGTTCTTATTTATTACAATATTTTAGAATGTCAAAATAAATGTATTACAATTATTATTCAATAACATTTTATAAGTTTTATTATTGTACTTTAATACTATTTGAATTTAATAATCTGTACCTATTTCCAACTATAGTAAAGTCGTTCATTGAATTGTTGGCCTAAAGATTCAATACAATCCAATTCTTTGGTTAAGGCTTTTAGTTGTGCGGGCTAAAGATCGCTCGTCATACTCAAATGCTAATTGGTTGCTTAGCAATGTCGTCCAATGTGGTCGGCATTCTGGGTGCCAAAATCCATTATCTTGTAACAATGACATTATATAAGTATTGATATGTTCTCCAAGTAGCAATCTATATCTGTGCCAAAATTCATAAAAAATAGTTCAGATGTTTAGGCGTGAACACGTAACAAATAGACAGACATAGTGACTTTCTCATTTGTAATGTTATAACGGACTAATATGGATACAAAATGAGTTAGACACTTTATTATTCACTCTTCTATTCTATCTTCAACCTTTAATTTAACATAAATATCTTTTATTTAACGTTATAGTAAGTACCTATCTTATTCTTGAATTCTTATTTGAAATAATGTATTTTCTACACGAATATTATGAAGAGGAAATATTTTATTGTTTATTCGTTTGCGTTAAATACTCGTAGGCTTCAAAACCGCTAGGCCGATTTGAAAAATTATTTTTGCGTTGGTTAGCCCCGTATATGTTAGCTTGTATTTCATCACGTTACTCATAGGAGCGAAGGAGTAACAAAGAAACCGCTATCTTAATATAATATATAATTCAAAGGTTACTGACTGACATAGTAATCTATTAACGCACAGCCCAAACCACCGAACGGATCGGGCTGAAATTTGGCATGCAGGTAGATGCTATGACGTAGGCATCCGCTAAGAAAGGATTTTGATTAATTCTAACCCCAAGGATATAAAATAGGAGATGAAAGTTTGTATGAAACTTTGTCAATTTTAAACCGTTCGGGTTTGGCATCACAGTCATCGCAGAGCAAGACGCGTGCACCAGCTAGTTATTTATAAAAATGAATTTATGAGGGAATCGCTATTCAGTTCGAGTTCCGGGAAGCCCTTATTATTCTACGACAGGCGAAAATTTCGAGACATTTTTCTTATTGAGGAAAAAAGTTTTTTAACAAAAATCCTCTTTGTATTCGTCCCGCCATTGTAAATAGATTCACGAGGCTCATTTATTACTTTTTCCTCGTTTAGTAAAAATTTGGTTTTTAATCATGATTCGTTTCGAGTTATTTGCTTTGTCCTTATAATGATCGAATGAATTATTTATTAGGACCAATTTCTCTTTACTTTTAACTTTACTTAATTTTAATTGGCTATTTATAAAAATCTTTACTGTTTTGTTAATCGAGTCACGTTTAAGAGAGGTTAAGATTTAAAATCTCATTTAAAGTGAATAGATAAAAAATGATATTATTGTAGAGGAAGTACATATATTGACAAATTCCTCTAACCTTATGTAATATTAACATATTTCTTATCTAAAAAATATTTTTGCAAATACATAAATATGCACACATTTATGTCTTGGAAAAAGAAGAATTCCTAGTTTAAAGGTATTGTTCTTTTTCTTCGATTCTTGTATATATGTATATCTGAATCTTGAAAACGGCTCCAATGATTTTCATGAGAATTCGTGTGCAGGGTGTTTCGGGGGCGATGAATCGTTCGAGCATTTTCAGAATAAGTCGTAAGGCAATGCTAAACTGCTCCTATTTTTTTTACTACTAAATTAAAATATATCTTCCAAAAAACGCGATTTACCAAACAAAGAAAATACCAAGCAAAGCTCTTACATGCGGGTACTATAAGTTAACTACGATTTTCTTTTAGATATAGAAATGTATTCATTCTTTTTTATACTTGAAACAGCAAATTCTACGATCAATAACACAATATCTATCTAATATCACAATATTTTGTCTCATAATTTAATCCTAACACAATCTCGAAGCGTATCTTGCAAGGCGTCAAAGTGAATTATGGCAGTGTCCCAGCGTAATCTCCGCTGGAGGCAGGATGGCGCTCGGGACGAGCTTCCCTTGTGTCAGAGTAAACAGCGTTAATTGATTCTGTTATACGAGGTAGCCGGCTCTCAGCTTGCACTAGAGCTATTAGCTATCAACTAAGACGATGTTAATTGGACTAATATATATACATATATATATATATATATGCAAAAGGAACTCTGTCTGTCTGTCTGAGTTAAAAAGATATGTTTGCAAGGAAAGTCTAGAGCCTGAGAAATGGCATAGGTTTTGTAAGCTAAAGAGCTTTATTCGTTTGGTTGTACGCGCTCATCTCAGGATAGTTCCTGTAGTAGTAGTAGTACTGGTAGTACTGGTTCGAATTTAACCAATATTTTTGTGCTGAATAGCCCATTTATCGAGGAAGACTATAAAACGCGACTCTACGACCAATATGGGCTGAGCATCAATTTAAAATATATCAAATATGGGAAAAAAAAATATTTTTTTGACAGCTTCCGTTGCGTGTGCTGGTTAAACGGTTAAATTATTGAATACATTTTCAAAGCGACAGCACATATTGCCCAGGATGATAAATACCTATCGAGGTCAAGAACAACCTTTATCATCAAACCTTATTTATAATATATCTCAAAAGTTTCGCCCAATTATTTTGTTCAAATAATTTATACTTCAACACAGCCTTATTTAAGTTTCATTACAAGCATAATTTAAAGGCTTTTTACCATAAACATTAAAATGTCATTAAAAACCGTACCTTAGACCCTCAAATAAACATAATGTAGTTCCTTTTACTGGAACCAAAACGACTTTCTCTTTGACGCCAGCCTCATTAAAACCAGAGCCTAGAGTAGTGTAAGTAGACGTGACACAATTATGTGGCGTGAAAATGAGGCGGAAAATTATGTACCAATTTAAAACATCTTGCTAGAATGTCCGTAAGCCGCTGGGCACGTTGGCCGGGTTTTATTTATTTCCTCGACGTCATATAAACCGAGAGACATAGATTAATGTGCAGATGCGCTAAAGACGTATTTTAACACACTTTATTTCTCAAAACGAAATAATATTTTAGTACTTTTTTGAACATCTGCCCTTAATGTCTTAATGGATATCTGAAATGTTGTAGTCGATTTATGGTTTGACATTTATAAAGTATTCATTTTTGATGTATAATTTTTTATTTGTTTTAAAAAATATAGTTGTACTAGATTTATTGCTAGTCAGTCTTAAAGGCACCTTGAATCGACGTCTATTAGCAGTAGTTGACGTCATTGTTAGACGAGAATTACGTATATTATACTCTCGTGGCTGATATAAAAGAACTCTGTAAACTAGTAACAGATACGTCGTTGGTAGTGACGGAAGCTGTGTATGTCAAAAATAAGGCACTGACAATTAATTCATGTAAAGCAATAATACACAACTTATGTAAATCTTTATGAAAGTCTGAGAGTATAACTAATAAGTATTGAGTTCGAAATATTATTAGTTTTGGTCAGTATGGCAAATTATATTACAGAATACATTTTCACAATAAATCAAATCAATTTACACAACCATAGTGTTGTCGAGGTAATAGCTTGAATAATTCGATTATAATATTTTTATTAATACACAAATGGACGCTGATAAGCAATACTGTGTCAAGCCACACGGACTTCGTTTTGAGAAAATGGCTTCTAAAGATGTCAAAACTATTCTTAATAGATTTGTTTGAAGACGTATATATTCTTTTCTTTTTTATTTTGATAAAATGTATAATGAATCAAAAGCAGATGGATTTATTTAATATGTTATCTAATAATATTTTTTTAAATATTTAAGATTATTTTATAAATTGGAAAATATGGAACGCACCCGAAATTCGAAGCACTGAGTTAAAAAACTTTTTTTCATACATATTTAGTTTAGATGACTTGAAATTTTTTTGAATAATGTTAAATAGACGTCGTAGTATCGTACTACATCAATATCTCCAAATTTGACTTTTTGTGGGTTGACACATTATTGCTTATCAGTATCCAAATATTTGTTCAATGTACTCACTATAACCGTAGAACAGTGGCTACTTTGACCGGACCATTATTACAAACATAATAATGAACAGCCTATTTTTGTGATATTGATTTAATGAAGTATTTTTTTAACGATCGATTCTAGGTATCAAGTCTCCTGTTGATTCTATGATGGTGTAATTAGGTGTTGGTGGTTACCGCTAATATATACAGTGTACGGCCATTCAGCTCCATGCACGTGCGCCGGGCAATTACACAGGAAGTGCACATCAGTAACACCACGGTCAGCATTGACAGGCCAGTTACTTATCGGACGTATTTGATTAAGAACGTAATTTTAAAAAAATACGGTGAGAATTATTATGAGGTCGGTGCTTAATTTGCATACCGATGTATTGAATTTTAAAGTTACGTTTGGATGAACACATTCGTAATCTTCACACTTACCAACTTATTTTAATTTTTTTTTTGGTAGGTATGTGTAAATACGTTCATTAAGGATATATCTATACTAATATTATAAACCTGAAGAGTTTGTTTGTTTGTTTGATTGTTTGCTTGAACGCGCTAATCTCAGGAACTACTGGTCCGATTTGAAAAATTCTTTCAGTGTTAGATAGCCCATTTATCGAGGAAGGCTATAGGCTATATATTATCACGCCAAGACTAAAAGTAGCGAAGTAGCAACGAAGAATGTTTTAAAATCGGGGGATATTTTTCTATTGAGAGAGTTTACGCTGCGTGCGCTGCGTAAACGCTAAAAGTTTCGCAAAAATCATGTGTGACAGAATTGTTCCCCTTTAAAAGTTCTAAAAAAAGTCCGCGACAGCATATGTCTATCTTTTAAGTTTAGCTCACTATGCCCTTTTTTATGCTAACCAAATTTGTTCTAAAATAATGCATTATTAGTCCAAAGTAACTTTTCCACGCGGACGAAGTCGCGGGCGGAAGCTAGTGCGTCTATAAAGTAAAACGAGTAAGTGACAAAATATCAAATATTATTATATTTGTATTAAAATCAAAAATGGATACTTGAAATATTCTTAATAATTCGGCGTAGTCCATAGCAGTATATAAGACTGCTAAGCGATCAAGCACGTAAATTTTTACTTATACGAGTTAGTGATATATTAAGAACAAATATGGCAAAAAACGAGCGTAGACCATCCCTAAAATCTTATTTAAAAAAAATCTAATTAAGAAACTTAAGATCAAAACAGCAAACAAAATAAAATTAAAAGTTCAGTTTTATTATATAGTCCTTTGTCAAGTAAAGAGGTTATGTTTTTTTTTTAAACAGCAAATCTGACAGGCTCAGGCGTAACATTAAACTAATCGTTCCTTTATCCGAAATCTTTTATTACCAATCAAGTAATTTGTTCACAAATACGTTTCTCTTAATTACGTCCTTTGAGAAAAATGTAAGAGATTAAACATTAATAAACAGCTGCGAACTCCGAGAGGTCAATGTGATATTTTTAAGAAACAGGAATAAATTAACGAAACGCGTGTCAGTCTCGCGCTCTGAAAGTTCCGTAGCTCAGACATTTGACTGAAACTCAGCTGGTTTATATAATTTGTTAACCCCTGACCAAAAGAGAGGGGTATTATAAGTTTGACGTGTGTCTGTCTGTGGCATTGTAACTCCGTTACGAATTAACCGATTTTGATGCGATTTTTCCAAAGTTGATGTAATCGGGATGGTTTTTTTTTAGCTATAATTTATGAAAATCTGTTCTGACGTATGTGACCTACATCTTTTATGGTTGTAAAAAGATATGTAATTTAAAATTTGCTGTAGGTACTATTTAAATTAATGATAATAAAGTAAAATAGTTACGCATCATTAACCTGGTGGTACAGCATCATCTGCAATCGGCATATACAACTCTTCACCGACTTCAGCAAAAGTTTTAGTGAATTTTAAACAAATATGTTAAGTAGTAAATTATTAACTTTTTAGAAAATTTCAACTATAGTCTATTTTTGTTTACTTGTCTCATTTACCAAAAAAATGGCGTATCTCTAACCACACATAAGAGTAACTGGCGACCGATTGAACTTTATAATTTTTTATAATGAAAAATCATCAGGAAAAATAATGTTCGAAAATTCGTGATTATCGTTTTGGGTATTGTTACTAAATAATAAATAATAAATACTTATGGATGTGTATATATTTATTATCCTATACATTACATATATATATATATATATATATATATATATATATATATATATATATATATATATATATATATATATATACATATATTATTTTTTTTACTTTTGTTGTGCACGCCTACAAACGGCTTTCTTACACGATTCTGGGTTGGCTGGTAGAAAATGCTGTAATAGCGTTAAGTCCGCCCTTTGTACATTTATCTTTTGTGCAATAAAGTGTAAAAAATAAATAAATAATAAGACAAGTAAAGAAAAATAGACTATAGATACCTATTAGAGTTCAAAAGATACATTTCTTTAAAGGTCAAAAAGGCCCTTTGGCACGGAACCCAAAAAACGAGTCTACTAAGTGTTAATGAATCCTTAAAGCTCACCTGCCATCGCATTTCTTTTCAAATACGAAATTAATATCATAAATGTTGTATTTCGAGTGCTTTATGATTTTTAATAGCGCCATTTAAATACAGGCTGTAATAAAACAACGTTTTGGAATTTCGGTTACGATTTTTCAAGAATTTCTGATAAAATACTTACACACACTAACACTTTTGGCTATTATTACATGTGTAACTTCCATTTTTGAGAGCTATATAAAAGAACTCTGTAACCCAGTAACAGATACGTTGTAAATAGTTAAGAAAGTTGTGAATGTCAAAATAAGACAGTCAATTCAAGTATAAAGCAATTAGAAATAACTTATATAAATCTTAATGACAGTCTGAGAGTAAAACGTGTTATTCTTGCCTGAATATTGAGAAAAATAAATGAAGTAAAAAAATAAAGTTAATGAACGATTTTATCTTTTTCTTTTCATTTGCAATGTTTATACACGTTCAATGGAACAATATATGGACGCTGATAAGCAATACTGTGTTAAGCCACACGAACGTCATTTTGAGAAAATGACGTCTAAAGATGACAAACCTATTCTTTACAAATATGTTTGAAGAAGTATATATCCATCTTTTCTTTTATTTTTTGATAAAAGGTATAATGAATAAAAATTAGATTGATATATTTAATATATTATCTAATAAAAAGTTTTTTAAATGTTTGAGATTATTGTATAAATTGCAAAATAAGGAATGCACTTGAAATTCGAACCAATTAATTAAGAAACCTTTTTCCGTATTTATTTAGTTTATATGACTTTAATTTTTATTAATAATGTTCAATGGCGTTGCAGTATCAATATAGATCAATATCTCCCAATTCAACTTTTTGTGGGTTGACACATTATTGCTTATCAGTATCCATATATTCAATAATAGTAGTACATAGCTAGTATTAACATCCACACCAATATAATGAAGCTTCCCACTTCGATACTTATCCGATACTCTTTCTAATAGTTTTACATAATTAAGTTAATTTTAATAAGTTTTTAATAAAAAGAAACCGATTTTAATAACAAAATACGTTATTTCGTTTTTTTTTTGGACGATGTATTTGAAAGTATATTCCTTCAAATAGAAAAAATCAAATCGGTGCATAAATGATGAATCGGCGATCCTATAAGGGATGGGTCTTTCCTTTTTTGTTACGGAACCTTAAAAAATAAAACGAATTGAGCACTTCCACCTTTTTGAAAGTCGGTTCATAAAATGCAAAGATACAAAGTATAAGCACTATAAAATACGAAGAAATCTTTTGCAGTTTTAGTTCTGTTCGCTTCCAAAATTCAATGCGCGAAGTTGTGACATAGTATTTTACGATTGCGACGAAAAATTCTCCACATTTTCGGTAATAAGGTTAAATTTTGTGAAGATTTTGCTTGAATTTTTGTGCTTTTATTTCGAAGCGACATGTATGAACGTGTTTCGGTGTGTCTTTTACTACTTTAACGTTCTGAATGTGTTTTCAAAAGATAAGCTGTTTAGCGAGTGTTTATTAATTACGTGGTTCAATTAAGTTTCTTGAAATTACAATTTTGGTTTTAACTTTTCAAACTCTGTTTTGGATTAAATAAATTTTTTGTTTAAGCTCTATAAATTATTCTGTTTTGAATTCATACTATCTAAATAGATATATATAATTCAAACGTGACTGACTGACTGACTAACTGACTGACATAGTGATATCAAAGCACAGCCCAAACCGCTGGACGGATCGGGCTGAAATTTGGCATGAAATTAGAGATGTTATGACATAGGCATCCGCTAAGAAAGGATTTTGGTTAATTCTATTACCAAGGAGATACAATAGGGGATGAAAGTTTGAATGAAAGGATCAATTTTTAACCGATCGGGCTGAGACTTTGCATACATAAAGCTACTATGACGTAGGCATCACAGACATCGCAGGCGAAGTCACGAGCATCAGCTAGTTTATACATAACTGTGGAAGTAACTTTGTTTGTCTGTGTGTCCTTTTGTCAGTCTATTATATTTTCACAACTAAACGGCAGAATTAATAAGTATGAGCACAGATATAAAATGGCCCTTGGAGGAGACTAATGCCTGGATAACGGCTTGACCAATAAAGGCAATTCTTTTTTTTGTGACATATAACTTTCATTGGTTCAGTAGTTGGTTTTTAAAAGGACAAAATTTCGTCGTTTACTGTTGAAGACAGATGCTTTTTTTTAAATCTTGTCACTTTTTGCTTTCACGTAACTTATATAACATAATATAGCTTTTTAATACTTAGTCTCACGCTTCTTTGGTATTTCTGGTGTGATAAAAATGCTTATCCAGACTACACGTGACATGAATTCCCCGCTTCGCTACTTCAAGCAGTGAACGCGCGTCCTCCCGTAACTTGACGTTTTAACATTGTGAATGTGTAATGAAATTTCTGCACCGTGCTCTAGGAAACAGGGTTATCATTTATCAAGATTCCGTATGACATGCTTCTTGTCTGCTTCGCCGTTTTCACCAACGGAATCGTGAACCTAAATTTATATCGTGATTAAAAAAAAAACAAATAAACGAGAAGTGAGAATTTGTAAGTCTTACTCTCGAGGGCGATATAAAAAACTCTGTAACAGATACGTCGTAAATAATTCAATTCTTTGGTTAATGGCTTTTAAATGTGCCAATTAGACACGTGTTATTTCGTCAATGTCACGTGGAATGGAGAAAGCACGGTGGAGATTGATCTGTGGGGTACGTCGTAAGTAGTTACGAAAGCTGTGAATGTCGAAAATCAGGCACCGACAGTAAATACTTTCAGGTGTAAAGCATTGAAAAATAACTTACACAAAAATGAAAATTTGAAAGCAGAACTTATAAGTGTTATTCTCTCCTCAGAGACATAAAATGATTAATCACTCATAAAAATATTTAGAAAAATATAATTATTAATCAGTGTTAGATGTGTGTGTGAGGCATAATTATTTTTTTATTTTAACTAATTTATATCTCTCTTAAACTAGTCAAGTGTAAATTATGCACTATTGTTATATGGACGCTGATAAGTAATATTGTAAGAAGCCATACGAACTTCATTTTGAGAAAATGGCGTCTAAAGCTGCCAAACCTATTCTTAATAAATTTGTTTGAACAAGTATTTATCCATATTTTCTTTTTTGATAAAAGGTATAAACAATTGAAAGCAGGTTCTTTTTAATAGTATTGTATAATTTACAAAATATGGAACAAATTTGAAATTCAAAATAATTAATTAATTAATTTTCTTCCGTACTTATTTAGTTTATATGACTTTATTTTTATTGAATAATGTTAAATAGATGATGCAGTAACAAAATACATGAAGATCTCCGAATTTTGCATTATTATTGCTTATCAGCATCGAAGCGACGATATTTAATATGTAAATAGTAAGCCATATTTTAAACGAAATGCCTCGTGTACAAATAGGCTTAATTAATCAGGCTTCTGAAATTGAGAACTTTCGAAATTCAGATTACAGCGACCTATTAATTTTATCGAAGTTTTGTAGGCATTTATTGGAAATTCATGGAAATAATTTGCGAACTTTAATCAAAAAGATGGAAATAATTTGATAAAATTTTTACTAACAAAATAAAATTAATTCGAAATAGAATGCTCCGAGCATGTAATTATTTTTTATAAACATGTTGTGTTCTTTTAATTTGTTTAGACTTAATAATATGTTTTCTAAAGCAACAGCCTTTAAATGTCCTACCGCTGGGCAAAGGCCTCTTCTCCTCTTAAAGATCGTCTCTTTTTTTGAGCTTAATCCACCAAGCTGGTCTACTGCGTGTTGGTGGATATACATATGTACATATGTCAGAATTTCTTCTGGCACTTGCCGTGTCCTCGCGATGTTTTCCTTCACCACCGCGCTCGAGATGAATTTTAATACAAATTTAGCACTTGAAAACTCATCGGGATTTGAATCCGTAGTCGCCGTTAGGAATCGATGTTTTCTAACCACTAGGCAGTCTTGGCTCAAAATTTTACAGTTACAGTTTACATTCATTAAAAAGACCCATAGGGTACTTTTAGTCACGGTAATGCATGGTCCTTGTGAAATTGCGATTTAAATGGGAATGACATTTATGAACTTGGACGAAGTCACAAGCGGAATGCCAGTATTTCATTCAATACATTATTACTTATGAAATATTACAAGAGTACAGGCATTCTTTTGATAGTATTCGACATGAGTTTGGCAAGTATTCGTAAGTTAAGCATAAATTCTGATTATTATGTAGAATTACATCAGCAGTGTAATTGGTACGATTCTATTGGCTTACTCGATCGTTCTTCGGCTTGCAATTCTTTAAATACAATCTTTATAATGCAATAAAATGGAATTCGGTTGTTTTTTTATGACGCAATTATTAGCTAGTCATTTTTCGTTTGTACTTTTATTAGTTTTGTATTTTATGTGGAATTAAACAACATTTTATGGATTACTATATATTTTACGTGCAAAGAATAATGTTCGATTGTTACTCTTTTCGGTAATCGATACTAATGTTAAAAAGAGGTAAGCTTTTTTTTAAGTTTGTATGTAGAAGGAAATTTTTGAAATTGCTGATCCTATTTCAACAATTTTTCTGCGTTGGATAGTACATATATTGACGAGGGTAACAGGCTATATTATATCACGCTACGACTCATACGAAGGAAGCAATAACTATAAGCGCGAGTGAAACTGCGAGGATATTTTAATAAAAAGAAGATATGCAAAGATTTTTTTGTAGAAATAATGTGTGTGTCCTAATCGAAATTTAATAAATCTGACGTTACCATCACATTACTTTCTTATCAAAAAGGGGAGTGCATACATCCCATATCCAATTAACTGCTAATTGTTATAAAATTACGCGAAATACATGCGTTTGTTGTACGTACATCATGATAATTGGAAGTAATAAAATTCTTTTGGATGGATCCTTTAACATGTGAATAACGAAATATTCCTCAATTACAATACTTAGGTAGCATCTCAACTAAACTAACATACTGTTATTGTTCCAGGCTATGCACACTTCGCGTGACGAGGTTACGCGTATGCGGCGCGCTGGGCGAGGCTGGCGGTGGTGCGGCCGGTGGCGCTGGAGCTGGTGCGGTCACGCTTGCTGCCCGCATGCACAGCAGCAAGCGCACGCTGCGATCCAACGACATCACGGTGCCGCCTCTAGACGTGGAGCTGGACCTCTGCTTCTCGCTGCAGTATCCGCACTTTGTGAAGCGGGATGGAAATCGGTGCGTACATAATATAAACTATACAAGACCCTTTTTTTAAAATAGGACTATCTTCTAAAGCAAAATATGTAGTTTCCTACTTGGTTGGACGATGGATGGATGGATTATTTTGATTTTAAATCAAATAACACTGGCATGTAGCATCTATGGGTGTGTATCCTTGCGAACAAAAATAGAATTAACCATATCGGCTTAGCCTACATACAAAAAAAATAAGAATTAAGAACCTCCTCTTTTTTTTTTAGAAATCGGTCAGAAATTGGATAGGATATGTATGTATGACCACATGAGTATGACTTGACATGTATCAATGCTACGCTGATAATATTCAAAATTTATTCTTCTCTAAACAGAAAACCATGGTCGGAGATATTGCTCATAACCGACATTTGAACGGGAAATACAAGTAATAAAGTGGAATATTTATCGAAGTCTATTTATTGAGCAGTAGGTATTTGTGTAACCTGGTCACCTGGTCATTGCGCTGAGGTGGTCTAGTAGTTAGAACACATTGATCTCAACCGATGATTGCATGATGATGATGAGCAGCGTGGTGGATTAAGCTCAAAATCTGCTTCTTAATTGGAGAAGAGGCTTTGCCCAGCAGTGGGTCATTTAGAGGCTGTTACTTTACTAACCTGGTCACACAGCGTATCATAGAAGAACACGCGCCTTGGAAGCCGTTTGAGTAATTTTCTTGGCATAAGACATGGCGTAGAAAATACGGTCGTTTGTTATTCATTGCTATAATTTGCTCGGGTTTACGATTAAATGTAATAATATGGTTCAAATGTTAATAGCGCAATGATATTTTAAGGTCGAGGTCGTCCCTAATGGTGTTTCCGTCAATAAAAAATATGAGCGAATCTAAACTTTTATAGTCGTCGAATATGTTGCTAACGAATTTTATTGGTTCACGTCAGTAATGCTTTCTACAATAAGGTTATGGTGAGCTAAAAAAAATTTATGGTAATAGGCTTGAGAATACACGCAGAAGTTCTGCTATATCTCAGCCATAAAATAACCCAATAGCTAGTTCATTGAATTAATGCACTAAAAAAGAAAGGAAAGGAAAGGAAAATTTTTTTTCCAAAATGTGACCGATTTCCATCAAATTTCTTGTTAAAATATACGAATTCCACAAAATAATGGCTATCGTTTCGAACATTTGTTTAAATAATTATTAAAAATCTTATATCTTAATTTACATATGAGATTCCATAAAAATATTTATTTTACACGACCTACACTTTTTATATCCACATTAAAAATAACAAAATGGGAAAAACATATATTATTTTAAGTACCAGATTTGAATTCTAAGCAGTGTTGAGATTTTCCGCAAATCTTTTAATATAGATTTTTTTTTAATTTCAAAACCAGTAACACGTTTCGTTTCAACAAATTTCTCTGCCTCTCAAAGATTCAGATTTCTATACTGACCCATCTGAATTAATCAACCTGTATGCTTTTAATTTTACAAGCGAGTTATCGCCACCCATTCGGGAGTTCCGTCTCTCCGCTTGGCTGATCTTACTTGTATCTTGATTACATTAACATGTAATTACAATCGAGGTATGGTAAGCAATTAGAAATGAAAATCGGCTTACAAGGGTGAATTTCGTACCTCGTCCTTTTAGGTGTGGGAAAAAAAAAAGTTGAACATTGTACATACGATCGTTGATAAGCAATACTGTGTCAAGCCACACGGACTCCATTTTGTGAAAATGGCGTCTAAGTATGTCACACCTAATCATAATCATTTTCTTAAAGAAACATATATCTTTACTTTTTATTTTGGTATAAGCAGATTTATATAAAAATCGTATATTTTTTATACGATTTTTATATAAATCTGCTGTGTTTTTTTTATATAAATCTGCTGTAATGTAATAATAAGTTTTTTATTCAAATAATATCTAATAATTTTAAGATTATTGCACGTTGCAAAATATGGAATTCGAAAATAAATTAGGAACCTTTTTCGACGAAATATCAGAATACATCAACATCTCCAAATTTGACCTTTTATAGGTTGACACATTATTGCTTATCAGCATTCATATATTATTCGACTTAATTTCACCTCGGAACAAGTCCAAAGTAAAGCCGTAAAAGTCTCAAAAATCCAATATGATAGAATTTAGTCGGCTTACGCTGAGCCTGAGAAATATGATTTTCTCAAGGTAACGTTTTCATCTAAATGGATATAGGAGCCTTTTAGCTCCTTGTAAAAGTGTATATACATTAGACGTTACATAAAAATAATAATCCTATGAAAAATATGTTTATAACATCTGCTCGCTGGCGTTTTATCTCTAACGCCTGTACGTGGAAACTGTTGCGAGCAAAATAAATAGAATATTTAGAATTTCCAATGACTTTTATCTTAAGAGCAACGCAGAATGCCTATATCTTCTAGAATTTAAGTTCTGAAATGGCGGTTATGCTTGACGAATGATAATTGTACTTCTAAAGTTTGTATGCACTGTATCTTTAAAATTACTTATATACACAATATTATATATATAGATGCTGATGAGCAATAATGTGTCAACACACAAAAAGTCAAATTCGGAGATATTGATGTATTTTGTGTCACCTATTTAACATTATTTTAAATTTCAAGTGATATTTACTAAATTATTACGGAAAAAAGTTTTTAAATTTAATGTTTCGAATCTTAAGTGCATTCCTTATTGTGCCATTTATATATTATATGAATCTGCTTTTAATTCATTATAACTATTATCAAAATAGTAATGTAAAAAAAAGAAAGGAAAAGATGGATAAAAGATTTATTAAATGAATTTATTAAAAATATGCTTGACATCTTCAGGCATGATTTTCTCAAAATGAAGTCCGTGTGGCTTGACACAGTATTGCTTATCAACGTCCATATATGACAATAGTAACTGGGTTTGGGATTTGATCTTATGAAACATGTTACCAGAAACTTATGGCTGAATTTTTTTCATAACTTTTGACAAGATGATATCTTTATTAAGCCTTATTCTCACTTGGAAATTATGACAATCAAGAAATTAGACAAATACTGCCTTACTACAAAAGATTTAAATAGACGTTAAACGCGCGCCTAAGACAGTTTTGAGTTAAACATGCTTTAGACATAGATTAATATACGTTTAAGTGAGTTTAATAGATGTTTAAAACCTATTTTTGCCGTTAAATGTAACGTATAACATTTTATCAATAAGTTTTTTTATGAGTTTATTCGCTGTTAACCAATTTAGATAATATTTTAAGCAATGTTTAAATCTTAAACACTGTTTAGCTAGACACGTGTTCAACATGGTTTTAATGCGTCTTTTGTAGTATGACAGATAGGCTTTAATCTATCCACAACTACATAAACTTTTCCACTTTTGAACTAATAATGTATTTGTAACTAATATAATTTATGTCGACACATGGCCACAGAAACTAACTTTACAAACGAGGAATGGGTCTGTTAAACCGAAATAATGTTTATTGGCGTTGGTCATTCTGGCGTGTTGAGAATTTCCGACATAATTCCAGTTCCAGTTCCATTTTATCGTTGTTTTATTGCGAGGTATGCGTGTTCGTTTCAAATTGGTCTGCTATCTGTGATCTATGGAATCCTACCGAGTCCGTCCGTGATCCTAGCATTGACGGATTCCAACCCACTGAACAATTAACCTAATGTCGCTATTGTGATTTTGTTTCATTTCCTTGTGTGTAAAGGAAGTATTGTTATAAGAATTTTCGTTTTTAGAGTGCAGTGGAAATGTTTATTTTGTTTATTCCTGAATCAATGTTAGTAAAAGTCGGCTTTACATTCTGAATGTGGAAAAATTGTATGTATTTACGGCCGTTATGTATCTCTCTAATTGATCATCTAGCTTTTTAATAAACGTACAAAAAAATATTTATATATTTTTAATTTTCGCGATTTGTACTATTCATATTTAATATAACGGATTTAATTTGACTGACGTCAGCTCGTGATCACGACGAATGCAACTTTGTCGAAACGTCGGGCAATAAAAAGGTATTACTACCATTAGTTATCGCGATAAGACCCGTTACATTAAATATGAATAGTACAAGAAAGTAATTTAGTATCTGTTACGTTATCTCCGGGGTTCTTGTAGCAAGTTTTTCGTAATTATGAATATATTTCTGAGAGTAAAGACGAGCAATCTATCCTAGAGAGAGGGAGGGTGCGTACTGCCGATATATAATAATAACTAACTGATCAACGAGCTACCATAGACAAAATACAGTCTTAATTACTTTAATGATATATTCCTAACAGTATCCGCATCATATTTTCTGTTAATGCTGATACACTTTTCATTATAGAGTGTATCGCTGCTCTCTTTTGTTTAATTGCACTGATATGACACGATATAAGATAACACGACTACATATTTTTAGCACAACATTCGTTGCTTTCTTAGAACGTGACCATGAGGTTCTGGGAATCATGAATTTCTTTTTGGGATCTGTACTAATATTATAAAGCTGAAGAGTTTGTTTGTTTGTTTGTACGCGCTAATTTCAGGAACTAATGGTTCGAATCGAGAAATTCTTTTTGTGTTACATAGTTTATTTATTGAGGAAGGCTATAGCCTATATTACATCACGCTAAGACTCACAGGAGCGAAGCAGTAAACGTAAACGCGATTGAAACCGTAAGAGACAGCTATTTCTATAATATAACTAAAGTAAAATTCTTGTTACAGGTTACAGATAATGTTGCAGAGACGCAAGAAATATAAAAATCGCACCATACTCGGGTACAAAACATTGGCGGAAGGCGTCATACGTATGGACCAGGTACCGCATTTTCTTATACATAACCTTTTGTTAATAACATACATTTAAACTAGCTGAATGATTAAATTACTAAAATGGCTATTCAAGATAGGGGTTGGTGATAAATGGGTAAAAATTGTGTGTATTGTTAATGCCCCATTATAGAGAAAAAAAAAAACAAAAAAAAATTGTAGCCAATTTTCAGGGCTACTGAATATGCATATAAAATATGGTAAAAATCATTATAGCCGTTTCGGAGGACTAAGGTAACTAACATTTTGACACGAGAATTTTATATGTAAAATATATATTTTTATCTTTTTTATGAGTTTTATGATACTGTGAAAACATTCCCTAACTTCTGCTAAGTTGTTTTTAATTGGAGCAATTTTAAATTACTTATGTTTTTCCATGAGTCTTATCGTAAAACCTTGATTTTTTTATTTTCAATTCTCAAATGATACATAAGTATTTAAAGATATAGCCGTGATTCAGACAACTCTTACGACAAAATATTGTCTAAAACTACGAAAAGATTGTTAAATAAAAAAATTAAAATTTAAAGAATAGTTAATTTAAAAGCATTTTTTTTTATCTGACAATTATGATATCTTTGAACTTTAGTGTCAAGTATATTCAGTTGTTAGTTAAGAACAATGCAATATTAATTCTAACGTATTACGATCAAGTGGTAAATTACTCTAGTAAATACTTTTACTACCCACACGTCTTGCAAGTAAATGGACAATTTCGCGTTACTAAGAGCTGGTGATGAGATCGCTAAGTAGAAGTCCAAAACTAACTATGAAGACGCCTTCATAGTTAGTTTTGGACGTAAATAAGTTCTCGTTTAGGGTTAGGAAGGATCCTCTTTAATCTATACTAATATATGAAGCTGAAGAGTTTGTTTGTTTGATTGTTTGCCTGAACGCGCTAATCTCAGGAACTACTGGTCCGATTTGAAAAATTCTTTCAGTGTTAGATAGCCCATTTATCGAGGAAGGCTATAGGCTATATATTATCACGTTAAGACCAAGGAGCGGAGCACCAATGAAGAATATTTCAAAATCGGGGGATATTTTCCTATTGAGAGAGTTTACGCTGCGTGCGCTGCGTAAACGGTTAAAGTTTCCCAAAAATCATGTATGACAAAATTGTTCCCCTATAAACGTTCCAAAAAAAGTCCGCAAGAGCATTTATTTGTCTAACGTTTAAGGTTAGCTGACTATAACCTTTTTTCTGCTAACCAAATTTGTTCTAAAATAATGCATTATTAGCCCAAAGTAACTATTCCACGCGGACGAAGTCGCGGGCGGAAGCTAGTTATTCATAAATTTAAAGGCGCAAAGCAGTTGTAATCTTGTTTTACACAGTAATGTGACTGAAATTAATTCAGGTGCTAGTTCTTCTTTTAGAATTACGTTGTGTTTCTTATTTATTTCTTCTTCTTCTGTTTAACTTCGGCTTTTAACCAACTTTTTTATTTTCGAAGATATTTCATTCTTGAGATATTTTTGAGCATACGATGGTAGCTGGGATAGAAATTGAAAAAACTTGTATCAAAAATTTTTTAATATTTTTATGTCTTGTTTGGGCAACTTAAAACTTTATACCTTACAAGCTGCCCTTCACGGTTTCACTTGTTTTTATAGTTACTGTTTCGCTCCTGTGAGTCGTAATGAGATGTAATATAGCCTATAATCTTCTACATTGAATGCGAAAAATGCATAAGAAAAATTTTAATTCGGATTAGTATTTTCAGAGATTACCCCCTACTTACAAACTTACAAACAAATTTAACATCTTTATAATAATAATAATATATTGTAAGGAGGCGCGATTAGTAAACGAGTACTGGCTGTAATATAAACGCGCGAGCTGGTTGATGACACTTTTAAAATAGATTACAATTCGTGGAACGGGCATTCTTTATTATAAGAAAGCATTTAGAATATGTTATACTACTACAATATTGTTACTTCCAGTAAATAATTAAATATTAAGATTGTTTGAATAGTATTTTTCAGCCATCCTTCCAATATAAAATACGCAGAGTCTAATAAAATTGCTTAATCATGTATTTTCCTAATTGTTTCTTTTTTTATAACAACGCGACCTTAATATACTAGTGTTGCCATGAACATTAAAAAAAATAATATAATTCTATCATATTTACTTTAATGTAAGTAATTTGCACATGTGCATGACCAAGTTCAAAGTAATTAATGAATCATGCAATTAGGGAACGTCGTTGAAAGCTAAATATATCTAATTGGGGTGACATTGGAAAAGTGTTTTGTATTTTATTTTATGAACGGATCTTTCTTCTTTCAATGTTTAGACTTGAATAAAAAGTTAAATTAAAAAAAAACACGTCACTCGTTACGATTAATGTACCATGGTCGAACTTTCTAGTCTAGTCTTAAGTATTATTACAAGTAATCTAGCATTTGTCATCCGGGATAATATAATAATAAATATACATCGAGTAGAGGCTTTTTTAGTGTATGTCTGTTTTTATACCCGCCAAATCTGCTAATCCGTATTGAGCCAGCGTGATGGATTAAGGTTCTAATCTCCTAATACGAAAGAACACCATTAACCATCAGTGGAAATGAACACCGCAGTCTTTTTTTCCTTTACGCGATATTATCACTGATTGTTAATCAATTGGGATACAATTTTTATTTAATAAAGCTTACAAAGTGAACTAATATGTTAAAAAATATGTAAAGAACTGATATAACCGAAGTTCCATTCCCAAGCTCGAAGTGTTAGCTCGAAAATGGAACTCCTCAGCGGATGTCAACAAATACGCTTCCGATTAATGCAACTGACGTTAAGAGTAAACATTTCAACTGAGAGCTTGAAGTCATTTATATTTTCTATAAAAACATAATAAAAAAGTAATGTATCTCTTAGTTTGTGAAATACTTCAAAAAATTAACGAGAAAAACCCAACGCGAAGTTTTAATAGGATTAATTTGAAATGCTACTTTGAAAGAAGTTTTAATTAAATCAAAAGTTTAGCGGGAATAAAAATATTTTCGAGATTCCAAAAGATACAAGTGAAATTCTAAGTATTCATTTAAATATGAATATTATAATAACTTAAACCGTATTTTCGTGGTCGATGGTCGTGTATATTTGTATTTATATGTAGATTCTAAATGTGTGTTTATCGAGATATTGTATATGCAAAAGTAAAGTAAAGTAACAGCCGGTAAATGTCCCAGTGCTGGACAAAAGCCTCCTCTCCTATTAAGGAGAAGGTTCACGGCTTCATTCACCACGGTACTCTACTGCGGATTGGGTTTATTGGAAATGTATGTTTTAGATTTAATACCGAGATAAGCACATCGATCTGAACTGAGGGCCATGTGTTCAAACCTTAATGCTTCAAGTGCTTGGCGTTGTGCGAAAATTTCGTGCGAAATCTACATTTGATAGGAGTCTTCTGAGCAGTAGTGTCAATCGTAATGAAGCAACTTGATCGTTCGTCAGTGTGACATTTCGAGTTACCGTACTGTACCATGATAAGATCCCATATTATGGAATCTTCGTCGCAATTTAAATATTACTTTCCAAAGCATTTTAATTATTACGTGCGGTAGGCACGTAATAATAAAACAAATGTTATGTTTACCAGGTCCTTCAACGTTCTATGGATATGGAGTTGGAGCTGACTAGCGTTGGCGGTAAGGTCGGTGCTGGAGCCGGGCAGCCGGTCGCCAGGCTCACCATCACCGGTTTAGCTTCAACGCCCGTAGACCATGACACCAAGAACAACAATACTCTGCTTATTACTGGTAAGAAATTTTAGATATTCTTTATCCTTTTGAACGTTAGGTTGGCACAGTGATCACTGTGGCAAATTGCCGATCATGGCAAATACTGCAGGTATTTGCCATGATCGGGAATTTTACCATATGAATGTTGGTCGTGGTTTGGGTGTCTGCGTTGTGTGTGTTTTCGGACACAGGATGGTTTCTGTATCGGACACCTATGCCGGATGACTGAAGAAGATGATCACCTAATGTCAATTTGTAGTGAATTCACACTGATGTAATAAAGAGTAGCTTATAAAGAATTATTCAGAATTATGCTCTTCTTATACCGACCGTTAACGTAAGAGGAGCATTTTTAACTTAATTATTATATAATTTTCAATCAATGACATTCCAGAGCGAGGCTATTCAGACGAGGAGGAAGAAGGCGAATTCAGTTCCGTGGAGGAAGCAGATGATTTGACGTATGGTGCAGCGGCGCGAAGACGGACACACAGGCAACTGGCCTTCAACAAAGGAGATCTCTCTTACACTAAGGTAAGGATCTCTTTATAACCACCCAATAGAGTGCCAGTAATATCACGTCATTTGCCAGGTTTGATATAGTTTGATTTTAATACAGTTTCATAATAATGAATGGCGATAGAGTTTATCATAGTAAGGGGCTAAATACTCAAACGGTACTTGACTTTAAGTTTAAGTTTGACAAAGCCGCAAGCGTTGAGCGCAAGATTTAAAGGTTACTTAAAATTGAGTAATGAGAATTTGGCTGTATTAGTATTAATTTAAAAAGTAAATTTTGTCTTAATAACCAATTAAATCTATATAATTAATGCTTCTAAATTCACTGTTTGAATTCTCAGCAATTTAATAAAAATAAAACAGTTTTGTGCATGGTGTGAAGTGAATAATGCTTTGCTTTAAACTAAACTTGATTTATGAATTAATTTAGTTTTATATTCGCACTGCACGTTTTAATTAAAATTTGATACTGTGTAGATTTATTATAAGATGTACGAGTATATTTATTGTAACAGGTATGAAAAGATCTCTTCGTTAAGAAAATTTATACGATTTAAATATTATATTTCTTTATTGCACAAAATATTTCTACATAAAAATATATTTAAAAGTGTGTATTTTATATTTTTCAGTTATTACAAAAAAAATATTGAATTTACTAAAATTTTGGTTTTTATATAAAATAATATTTTTGTGTTTTTTTTTTTTGTTTCATTATTTTTTATTATTATTCAAATCGCAAATTTCAATAAATTAATATTAATGTAACGTAGCGTCAGTGCTTCATTTAACGTTCATTCAATCCGTCCAAATTTCATTGAACCGTGTCTAAGGTGAAGAATTACATTTGTAAGTTTTATTCGTAATTGCCTTAAAACAACTCTGTAACCTAGTAACAGTTACGTGCCCTTACGAAAGCTACTGTCATTAATAAAGACACTGACAGTAAATCCTTCAGGTGTAAAACAATGACGAACAACTTACGTAAATCTTTCTGAAAGTCGAAAAGCAAAACTTATAAGTGTAATTCTCGACTTACAATCGAATTTTCAATTAGATCAGCCTAACGATTGAATGAACATCACCCACCAGTAGTGATAAGGCTAAGGGGCTTCGCCTAAACCGTTGCTTGCATACAGCTGTCACGCTCGCGAGAGCTAAGCTTCATGGAGCGAGAGAGAAAGATACAGAACTATATACGGTCGAAGGCGCACGAGAGGGACAGCGATAGTGAGCTGGAGCACGCAGCGGCCAAGCGCAAGGGCAGCCGCGGAAAGCTGGCGGTGAGCCGGCACGCGATACCTTATTGTTGTGGGAATAGAGACGTTTTTTGAATTGGCAAGTTTTGTTACTAATATAGTGAATTTTTTCGTAATGATTTTTTTTTGGTTATATGAGCTGAATTGATGAAAAACTGTATGTGTTTATGTTATGTCACATACATCACTTAAAGTAATATATTAAGTTATTATTGTTAACGTAAATGTTATCAATAATAAATTATATGATTTGGCTCGAAATCACTAAAAGAACAATTTATTTTTATGAACGAAAATTTGCAAAATTTAATTCGAAAATCTCAATAATCGTCTCTATTCTCATAATTTGGTTGTTTGCCTTTCAATGTTTGCTTTTAGTTTGATCTTGTTAGTTCGTTTAGTTTAGAATTTAGATTAAGTTTCTAACTCAGTAGTCAAACACTGTAAGTACAAATTGTGTATACATTGAATTTCAAGTATAAAATAATCCATGTTTCGTGAAGATTTGTATTATCTAATGTGCATGGAACTTTTGTGTGGGGGAATATCTTAATAAATCTTTTCGGGTTTATTCCAAATGGGCATTTGAATGTTGATTTTTATTACTATTCTTGTACACATCTTTTCCTGTGCCAATGTTTTCTTCTTCCTCTTGGAATTTCTTGCTTACCAGATATGACATGAAATATCATGATAAGATGAATATAGAATATACCTACAGCTAAGCAAAGGAAGATCTGAAGTCTTTTACTACTTAATGATTTGGAAGTTATAGATTGAAAGCTTCATATTACTTTGGTAAACTCAGGTGTAGCCTACTGGGTATATTAGCTGGTGCGATTGGGGAAATACCACAATCTTACAGAAATTCGACCTAAAGTAGTAAATTTATCTGTGCATTTCGCACATGGATGAGAGAGCCGGGAAACTAAACTTTTATTTTTCCGTTGGTTCCTATTATTCCTTCCTTGATTCCTTAATCCCTCATTCCACTTCAACATGACAATTCATTAAAGGATCCTCTCGTGTCAAATGTTTATGTGTATATTTTTGACAGACGCGTTAGCGCAATGGTCAGTGCAACTGACTAGATGTTTATATATAGATGTTTTTCGTGGTCTGGGTGTTTGTGTTAGTGTTGTGAGTGTTTCCGGACCCTCGACACAAGGTCATGAGATCTTAATGGGGGCCGTTGAGTGTGATGCGTTATTTATTATATTTTATTTTATGGACAGCGGTAACTTCATAACACCAGGTAACCCGCCTGCTCACTTGCCTGCAATTTATATAATAAAAATAAATTGTTGAAGGTTCCCAATCCTATTCTTTTTCATTATAAAGAGAAAAAGCGAGAGAATTCAGTCTATCGTTACCTTGATTTGGTCTATCTGTGAATGTCTTTTCTTGGGGGGGTTGATCTTCTAATTTTCCCCAAATAATGGCTCGACTGTTGATGTTGCATGAACGCATGATATGTCTTCTAAAATTGAGAGGGTATATGAATAGTATTTCTTCTTAAATCTTCCTTGACCCCGTTTTAAGTATTGTGTGTTTCTATAATGGTGTTGGTCTATTTCTGTAATGTTTCTACTAATCATAAAGCTAATATTCTTTTTGTTGTTGTTGGAAGTTTTTAGAAGTATTCTAACCATTTAATATACTTTCTTTTTTGATGAAATGTTCTGTTATTAATTTATTGTTATTAGTATAAGATATTGTTGTAAATATGTATAGATTTGTTAACTTTACAGACTACCGTAAAAGTATCCCGATAACTCTAAAAATAGGCTTATTTTGGACAACGTAATTGCCATAAATATATTAGAATAAGACATTCGAATTTGGACTCTATCTCAATGTAATAAGGGATAGTTATCAAAATCGTGAACTCGCTATTAATGTGATATCAGTTGTTTCTCACTTTTCGCGGTTAAGATTAGATTACCGTGTATACATAATGGTACGTGAAAAGTTACGTCAGTTGATCTTTCCAACGGGCGATGGAGGTAGTACGTTTTACAGCGTTTTATAATTTTTATTTAATCTGTTTAAAATATATTTTTGTTTATTCTGTGCCTTAAAAAATTAGGATTGCCTTTTGTCAGGTAACTTTTGTTTGGAAAACGATATAATATCGTCTGGTTTATTTACTGTTTTGTGTCAAAGTTGTATTCAAAAATAGGAATGTAATAAAATTTACTAGTGTCTAAAAAGTGATTTATGATGAAAAGAAAGTAAATGCAAAAGCAACTTTAATATGTTTATTTGTTTTACAAATTTGGTATTAGATACTGTTAGAAATATATAGAGAAAGTATATTATAAATAAATGTATTTTTTATCGTCAACACTGATAAAATAAATCCTTTTGATAGATGGGTTTTATACACAGATTGTCGTTATCGTTTCAGCAAATCCAAAAAAAAAATTATTTAAAAAAAATGTCATCCGAAAATTCGATGCTAGCTAAGAAAATTTTTTCTATGATTGTTAATAATAATTTTTGATATTTTAAAACATGTAATTACTCATTAATTCTTGCTATTGTTCATGAAATATTAAGAATATAAATAATCAAATACATAACTTAACTATGTTAAATAGAACTAGGCTTTTCTCAGACTTCAAAATGGTATTACCTAAATTTGGCTTTTTAATATCTTATAATAAAAATCGCTTTCAGCCAATCGATGTGAAATAATAAGTAGTCAATTCTAAAAAAATAATTGGTTTATTTTATTACTTTTTCACAGCAAAGGAATTTGAAGCAGAAATTCGCTGCTCTGCTGCGGCGGTTTCGAGTACCAGAAGAGTTAAGCGAGCGAGGAGCGGCCAGAGACACGCATCACGCTCAGCGAGATATCGATGAATTATTTCAGGTATTTTGTTCTTATATACATATCTAATATAATACATAACACTATATACCTAATCCTTAGGCGACAATTTTCGAGTGCATAGTTTTTAGTAATCGAATTTGATCAACGTTTTGGGTTGATTGTATTTGCTTCTTTATATATGAAAATCAGAGCTCGGAATTGTCTTCGCAAATCTTCGTTAGGCGAGAATTACAATTGTAAGTTTTACTCTCGTAAGTAATATAAAATAACTCTGTATCCTGGGCCCCTTTAGGAAACTGTGAGTCTTACTATGTTAATCGCAATAGTTACAGTTAATTCTTTTTGGTGTAAAGTTATAACAAATAACTTATGTTAACTTAAGTCTGAAAGTAAACTTATTAGTGTATTACTCACCTAATAATGTAAACGAGAAATCAACTTTGCCTTGATATTATCACACCTGAATAGCTGAAGCGATTTTACTGCAGCATGATACTAAAAGAAAGATAGATCACTCAAGAAATCAACATTTAAGAGCATTAATTAAAGATCTAAATAATAAATTTAAAAAGACAAATCTTTACAGTGCAAAAATATTAATTGTTCAATACTTTCTTAGGAGCAAAGTAGAAGAGATTATGTTTTTTCCATTAAGAATGTTTTAATAGGGATCCATCTATACACTTATTATGTTTAATGACCAATTTTAGAGCACTTTGTTTGTTAGAGATTCGTCGATATTGTAAAAATATTCAGGACTATAATAAACTTTCTGTTAAAACTCAAGAATGTGATTCCTAGGAGTTAGAGTCGTTATCCTGTGGCGAAGGCGAGGATTCAGGTCCTGATCAGATGGACACCATCAGCATCGGCTCCACTCCTAAACCCTCGCTGCGGCCCTTCTTTAGCAGCTCCCGCAGTCTCGCCAATCAGGAACACCATCGGCATTCTAATGGTATGTCAGTGATTTTGCTTCAAGAATAATGGAGAATATTGGCCTGAAAATATTGTTTGTTTCTTAAAATATTTTTTTAAGATTATCAATTAATAAAATTAAAAGAAATTTTTGCTTGATTGAAAAACAGAAGAAACTTTAAGAAACATTCATATCCCAAAAAAAAAACATTTTATTGTGTACTCTAGAAGTTTGTATTAAACTAACAGCTATTGAAATGATACAAAAAGCATTAAATGATTGTAAGCAAAGAGCCTAAGTTTGTGATGAAAGTACCAAAATATGACTAGTTAATGTAAAGTAAAGATTGCCTGGTCGTCAAGCCGATGCTCGGTCGACAGTGCATTTTGTGGCTTGTTTTGTTTTGCCTTGCAAGAGATATAGGCGAGAGATATTTCATCGGTCTACGTACAAGATATCTTGCTACAGAATACTTTTTAAAAATCGATTTGCCGATAATATTATCCCTTCGGATGTCACATATTGGGCATATTTTTGGAGTGTTATTTTTCTTTTTTTGCGGTAAGTGATACTAGCGAATTAAAGAGAAAATGAAAGGACGTCATCTATGTATACTCCCTTACTGTTTAATGTTGCCAGACAATAAATATTAATGCATCTTGCTCTCGCATGTTGAATTACACAGCAGTGTGAGGGAGACGGCAATACAAGATATCTTGTACGTGGTGTTTTGATCGATGAGGATTATGTGTAAATGTTTGTGTTTTGTTTTGTAACGCTGTGTGCATAGTGTAGTGCATGTGCGGGGCAGGTGGAACGTAGCGGACATATTTTCTGTAAAAAATTGTTATTATTTCAAGTCAATTATTCGTAATTATTACTAGATTTTTTTTTTCAAATTTACCGTTATAATTAGTGATTTTATTTTATTAACAATAAGAAAATGAACAATTTTAACGGGCATGACCTTTACGATGCGACGCGTTTATGATCGTTACGGTATTGGAACAAACGACGCGAGTATCTTCCAATTAGAACGTTTTGTGCTACTTTTGGTCAAAAAATAATAAAATATTCTTAGATTTATCTCGATAGTTTATAAGCGATGTAAAAATACGATCAACTTATTTAATTTAATAATGTTACCATAAGAATTCTACCTTCGAAAGTATATTTATTATTAGTAGCTTATTATTATTTTTATTATAGATATATCATTAGATAATTTAATTAAAAAAGTCATTACAAAAATTAGTCCAAAAATGAATATATAGGTACAGTTTCGCGTTTCATAAAATTAAACTTAGCTAGTCTAATTATTTGTATTATACGTGTCTACGATCCGCTTGCCCCAATCGAGTAACGCCCGCATGCGCAGTGACGCGGCACGCCAGCCTCGCGTCCGCGGCCGAGCTGCGCCCGCGCGACCGACACCCGTCCGTGCCGCTCACAGGTACACGCTATTCACGACCTTGTGCGACAGTCACGTAGGGCTCAGTACGCTATACACGACCTTGTGCGACAGTCACGTAGGGCTCAGTACGCTATACACGACCTTGTGCGACAGTCACGTAGGGCTCAGTACGCTATACACGACCTTGTGCGACAGTCACGTAGGACTCAGTACGCTATACACGACCTTGTGCGACAGTCACGTAGGACTCAGTACGCTATACACGACCTTGTGCGACAGTCACGTAGGACTCAATACGCAAGGACACGACCTTGTGTGACAGTCACGTAGGGCTCAATACGCTATAAACGACCTTGTGCGACAGTCACGTAGGGCTCAATACGCTATAAACGACCTTGTGCGACAGTCACGTAGGGCTCAATACGCTATAAACGACCTTGTGCGACAGTCACGTAGGGCTCAATACGCTAAACACGACCTTGTGCGACAGTCACGTAGGGCTCAATACGCTAGACACGACCTTGTGTGACAGTCACGTAGGGCTCAATACGCTAAACACGACCTTGTGCGACAGTCACGTAGGGCTCAATACGCTAGACACGACCTTGTGCGACAGTCACGTAGGGCTCAATACGCTAAGCACGACCTTGTGCGACAGTCACGTAGGGCTCAATACGCTAGACACGACCTTGTGCGACAGTCACGTAGGGCTCAATACGCTAGACACGACCTTGTGCGACAGTCACGTAGGGCTCAATACGCTAGACACGACCTTGTGCGACAGTCACGTAGGGCTCAATACGCTAGACACGACCTTGTGCGACAGTCACGTAGGGCTCAATACGCTATAAACGACCTTGTGCGACAGTCACGTAGGGCTCAGTACGCTATACACGACCTTGTGCGACAGTCACGTAGGGCTCAGTACGCTATACAGACAATGTGATTCTAAGAAACCAAATTTATCATTATTAGACGAGAATTCCACTTGTAACTTTTTCTTTCATAATTGGATGCTGATAAGCAATAGTGTGTCAACCCACAAAAAATCTAATTCAGTGATATTGATGTATTTTGATACTAAATAACCTATAGAACATTATTAAAAAAAAACAAGTCATATAAACTAAATAATATCGTTGTCTTAGATTTTCGCGATTATTATTCATTGAAATGAAACTATTTTAAACGGATTTAAATCGCGTATATTAATTATTTTTATCATCCCGACGTTTCGAGCACTTTGCAGCGTTCGTGGTCACGGGTAGACTAAGGTGACATTTGTCTATTTGAGATTTTAGAAAATATTATTTACAACTACCGCCAACGGTTTCTTAAATGATATCTTGAATAACGTTCCGGTTGCACGCAGAAGGCACTAACTGTATCTTTTGGTCTGGCAGTCTGTTGGACTTGGGATTTTAAATTTTTAATAAGTGGATCCCAGGTGTTTGAAAGTCTCCAACCATCTTCTCTATTGAAGTTCGGATGTTTTTGAATTTCAATAGCCTCGCGTATCATTCTAGGAATGAATCTGTGTTCTCTAGCGAGGATCTGTGGTTTATCAAATCGGATAAAATGGTTAGGTTTATCCAAGGCATGTTCACAAACTGCCGACTTTGAAGAACGCCTATTCTTGACATCTCCTATGTGTTCCTTGACCCTAGTACCGATGCTTCTTTTTGTTTGGCCTATGTAAGATAAACCACACTCACATTCGAGTTTGTATACTCCCGCAGTCTGTAAAGGAATATTACTCTTGACAGGTCTCAAGAACTGGCTCACTTTCTTATGAGGCTTGTAGATAGTTTTAATCGAAGCTCGCTTCAAGATGTTGCCAATTCTGTCTGTAACTCCCTTCACATATGGTAGAAATGCAGGTTGTCGCTCAACTGTGGGTGGCTTGATACGGCTTCTACGATGCTGGCGAGGCACGGGCAGCTTGTTCTGGTGGAGTGCAAGCTTGACGTGGTGTAGCTCGTCCTCTAGGTGTTCAGCATCGCAGAGATGGTGGGCTCTCTGAAACAAAGATTTGCCAACGGTAGCTAACTGGCTAGGGTGGTGGTGTGAGTCACCATTGAGGTATTTATTAGTGTGTGTGGGTTTCCTATAAACTGTGTGACTTAATGTGTTGTCAGGATTCTTGATAATAAGAATGTCAAGAAAAGCTAAAACATTATTTGCCTCTAATTCCATAGTAAATTGAATGTTATTATTAATAGAATTAAGATGTTGTAAAAATGCAGACGTCATATCACTAGGTAATATTGTGAAAGTGTCATCTACGTACCGCTTGTAAAACCGAGGTGTGATTGGTCCGGAGTGAAGAGCCCTCTCCTCCAGGTCTTCCATGAATAAATCGGCGACCACGGGGGATACTGGAGAACCCATTGCAACTCCGTCGACTTGCACATAGAATTCATCATTCCACAATAAATATCCAGATGTCAGGCAGTGATGTAACAGCTCTGCATACTCAATAGGCATGTTTTTTGTTTGTAGCTTCCTCTTGACAATTTCGATGCAGTCTTGTATGGGTAGGTTGGTAAACAATGACTGGACATCAAAACTAACCATTGTCTCATTGTTGGCTAATTTGAGATCTTTGATTTCACCAACAAACTGGTAAGAATCCTTCACATAAGCTTCCGTGTGTCCTCGGAGTGGTGATAATATCCTTGCTATGTGTTGAGCCAATCTATATGTTGGTGTATCGATTTGGCTTACAATAGGACGCAACGGAGCACCAGTTTTGTGTATTTTAGGTAACCCATACAATTTTGGGGGCTTAGCACATGTAGGCACGAGTGATTTTTTATCCAGATTTAACTTTTCTTGATGTTTAGTTATTAACGCGGATGTCTTTTTGAGAATAGTATTAGTAGGGTCTTTTGTTACTTTTTTATAAGTTTTTTCATCCGATAAGATCGCGGTAATTTTCTGGTTATAGTCACACGTATCCATCACAACGGTCGCGTTTCCCTTATCTGCCCGGAGGACTGTAATGTCTTTATTATTGCGTAAGTTCTTCAGTGCAATAGATTCATCACGAGTAAGGTTTCTTTTCGGTGGCCGGCTTCGACGTAAAACACTCGAAATGTCCTGTCGAATTGCTTCCGAGTCTTCCTTCGTGACATTATTCTTAAAAAGACACTCCTCTACGTGGCAAATAATGTCTTCAAACGGTATTTTGGATGGAGCCGGTGCAAAATTTAAGCCTTTATTTAATACCGTAATGGTTGATTTATCTAAAGTTTGTTTTGACAGATTGACAAGTGACGTACGCGCAGGTTGGTTTTTAATTTCCCCGGTGTTGCCATTGTTAAATTTATTCGAATTCGATTTCACTCCGCTAAGTTTTTCAAACTTATTTATCTGTTTTAATTTTAGATTATTATATTTTATAGCGGCTCGTTTATTAGTAAAATCGTAGCATTTTTGCCAATCTGTTTTTGATAAACTTAACTCGAGTTCTTTACTTAAGCTGTCAATTTGGTCGTTTAACCGTCGCGCTTCAAACCGATGTTCCCGGATTAGTTGTAATAACAATTTCTTACTTGCCTGGTTAAGTATTTTATCACCATGCTTTATGTCCTTCTTAGGCGCGATCCTTACACAAACCGGAATTAAATTATTGTCACGGCATCTTTTAAGGAAGTTAATGGACGTTACGTATCTTGCATGTTTCGTTTTCAAATACTCCAACCGGCGAATTTTATTTGATATTTCCAGTCCGTACTGGTTCACATATCGTTGTCTTAGATTTTCGCGATTATTATTCATTGAAATGAAACTATTTTAAACGGATTTAAATCGCGTATATTAATTATTTTTATCATCCCGACGTTTCGAGCACTTTGCAGCGTTCGTGGTCACGGGTAGACTAAGGTGACATTTGTCTATTTGAGATTTTAGAAAATATTATTTACAACTACCGCCAACGGTTTCTTAAATGATATCTTGAATAACGTTCCGGTTGCACGCAGAAGGCACTAACTGTATCTTTTGGTCTGGCAGTCTGTTGGACTTGGGATTTTAAATTTTTAATAAGTGGATCCCAGGTGTTTGAAAGTCTCCAACCATCTTCTCTATTGAAGTTCGGATGTTTTTGAATTTCAATAGCCTCGCGTATCATTCTACGAATGAATCTGTGTTCTCTAGCGAGGATCTGTGGTTTATCAAATCGGATAAAATGGTTAGGTTTATCCAAGGCATGTTCACAAACTGCCGACTTTGAAGAACGCCTATTCTTGACATCTCCTATGAGATGGACAGGACAGGAGAAGATGGTTGGAGACTTTCAAACACCTGGGATCCACTTATTAAAAATTTAAAATCCCAAGTCCAACAGACTGCCAGACCAAAAGATACAGTTAGTGCCTTCTGCGTGCAACCGGAACGTTATTCAAGATATCATTTAAGAAACCGTTGGCGGTAGTTGTAAATAATATTTTCTAAAATCTCAAATAGACAAATGTCACCTTAGTCTACCCGTGACCACGAACGCTGCAAAGTGCTCGAAACGTCGGGATGATAAAAATAATTAATATACGCGATTTAAATCCGTTTAAAATAGTTTCATTTCAATGAATAATAATCGCGAAAATCTAAGACAACGATATGTGAACCAGTACGGACTGGAAATATCAAATAAAATTCGCCGGTTGGAGTATTTGAAAACGAAACATGCAAGATACGTAACGTCCATTAACTTCCTTAAAAGATGCCGTGACAATAATTTAATTCCGGTTTGTGTAAGGATCGCGCCTAAGAAGGACATAAAGCATGGTGATAAAATACTTAACCAGGCAAGTAAGAAATTGTTATTACAACTAATCCGGGAACATCGGTTTGAAGCGCGACGGTTAAACGACCAAATTGACAGCTTAAGTAAAGAACTCGAGTTAAGTTTATCAAAAACAGATTGGCAAAAATGCTACGATTTTACTAATAAACGAGCCGCTATAAAATGTAATACTCTAAAATTAAAACAGATAAATAAGTTTGAAAAACTTAGCGGAGTGAAATCGAATTCGAATAAATTTAACAATGGCAACACCGGGGAAATTAAAAACCAACCTGCGCGTACGTCACTTGTCAATCTGTCAAAATAAACTTTAGATAAATCAACCATTACGGTATTAAATAAAGGCTTAAATTTTGCACCGGCTCCATCCAAAATACCGTTTGAAGACATTATTTGCCACGTAGAGGAGTGTCTTTTTAAGAATAATGTCACGAAGGAAGACTCGGAAGCAATTCGACAGGACATTTCGAGTGTTTTACGTCGAAGCCGGCCACCGAAAAGAAACCTTACTCGTGATGAATCTATTGCACTGAAGAACTTACGCAATAATAAAGACATTACAGTCCTCCGGGCAGATAAGGGAAACGCGACCGTTGTGATGGATACGTGTGACTATAACCAGAAAATTACCGCGATCTTATCGGATGAAAAAACTTATAAAAAAGTAACAAAAGACCCTACTAATACTATTCTCAAAAAGACATCCGCGTTAATAACTAAACATCAAGAAAAGTTAAATCTGGATAAAAAATCACTCGTGCCTACATGTGCTAAGCCCCCAAAATTGTATGGGTTACCTAAAATACACAAAACTGGTGCTCCGTTGCGTCCTATTGTAAGCCAAATCGATACACCAACATATAGATTGGCTCAACACATAGCAAGGATATTATCACCACTCCGAGGACACACGGAAGCTTATGTGAAGGATTCTTACCAGTTTGTTGGTGAAATCAAAGATCTCAAATTAGCCAACAATGAGACAATGGTTAGTTTTGATGTCCAGTCATTGTTTACCAACCTACCCATACAAGACTGCATCGAAATTGTCAAGAGGAAGCTACAAACAAAAAACATGCCTATTGAGTATGCAGAGCTGTTACATCACTGCCTGACATCTGGATATTTATTGTGGAATGATGAATTCTATGTGCAAGTCGACGGAGTTGCAATGGGTTCTCCAGTATCCCCCGTGGTCGCCGATTTATTCATGGAAGACCTGGAGGAGAGGGCTCTTCACTCCGGACCAATCACACCTCGGTTTTACAAGCGGTACGTAGATGACACTTTCACAATATTACCTAGTGATATGACGTCTGCATTTTTACAACATCTTAATTCTATTAATAATAACATTCAATTTACTATGGAATTAGAGGCAAATAATGTTTTAGCTTTTCTTGACATTCTTATTATCAAGAATCCTGACAACACATTAAGTCACACAGTTTATAGGAAACCCACACACACTAATAAATACCTCAATGGTGACTCACACCACCACCCTAGCCAGTTAGCTACCGTTGGCAAATCTTTGTTTCAGAGAGCCCACCATCTCTGCGATGCTGAACACCTAGAGGACGAGCTACACCACGTCAAGCTTGCACTCCACCAGAACAAGCTGCCCGTGCCTCGCCAGCATCGTAGAAGCCGTATCAAGCCACCCACAGTTGAGCGACAACCTGCATTTCTACCATATGTGAAGGGAGTTACAGACAGAATTGGCAACATCTTGAAGCGAGCTTCGATTAAAACTATCTACAAGCCTCATAAGAAAGTGAGCCAGTTCTTGAGACCTGTCAAGAGTAATATTCCTTTACAGACTGCGGGAGTATACAAACTCGAATGTGAGTGTGGTTTATCTTACATAGGCCAAACAAAAAGAAGCATCGGTACTAGGGTCAAGGAACACATAGGAGATGTCAAGAATAGGCGTTCTTCAAAGTCGGCAGTTTGTGAACATGCCTTGGATAAACCTAACCATTTTATCCGATTTGATAAACCACAGATCCTCGCTAGAGAACACAGATTCATTCCTAGAATGATACGCGAGGCTATTGAAATTCAAAAACATCCGAACTTCAATAGAGAAGATGGTTGGAGACTTTCAAACACCTGGGATCCACTTATTAAAAATTTAAAATCCCAAGTCCAACAGACTGCCAGACCAAAAGATACAGTTAGTGCCTTCTGCGTGCAACCGGAACGTTATTCAAGATATCATTTAAGAAACCGTTGGCGGTAGTTGTAAATAATATTTTCTAAAATCTCAAATAGACAAATGTCACCTTAGTCTACCCGTGACCACGAACGCTGCAAAGTGCTCGAAACGTCGGGATGATAAAAATAATTAATATACGCGATTTAAATCCGTTTAAAATAGTTTCATTTCAATAAACTAAATAACTACGGAAAAAAGTTATTTAATTAATTGTTTCGAATTTCGAAAATTGGAGTTGGAAGTGCGTTTCATATTTTGCAATTTATACAATAATCTCAAATATTTGAAGAATTTCTATTAGATAATATATTAAATATATCAATCTACTTTGATTTCATTATACCTTTCATCAAAATAGAAAAGAAAAGATGGATATATGCTTCTTTAAACAGATGTGTTAAGAATAGGTTCGACATGTTTAGACACCATTTTCTTAAAATGAATCCTGTGTGGCTTAACACAGTATTGCTTATCAGCATCCAATTGACATAAAAGAACTGATTCTTTACTCTAAGCAAACAATTGTAACCGTAATTATTTAGCAAACAAAATGTGTACGTTTTTATTTTAAGGCACAGTTAGTAGCTTTGAAAAAATAAAACTGCATTTTCACAATCCAATAAAAGTTTGTTATAAACAAATTAATTCCTTAATCTAGTTAATGAAATCATTTTATTATTTAACGCCTCAAAGTTATATCCGAAGAGTCCTTTAAAATAGGGACTTGGTAGTACTGACTGTTGTAAATTATTTACATTCTCAGCATCACTAGCAAGCTTTTGTCTGTCTGATTTTTTGTTTTTTTACTCTTTTCCATAGCCTCTTGTTTTCGTTTGTTTGTTAGAAATTATAAGGCTTTGCAAAGAAAACTTTAATTTTAAGTATTTATACATCTTTAAGTTATGACTCAAAAAATCCATCTACAATATTATTTTGTATGATTTATTATTCATTCTTTAATTTCAGTTAAAGTAATTTATCAAATTGTTAAATATATCCCCTTTTCATGCCATTATTCAACATTATCATTACTTAAATATTACAATAAATATACAGTCAAAACATAATTCACACCTTAGAATTGAAAGTTTAAATTTAAGAACTTCTACAGTTCTTAAATTTATACAAATTATGACTATTTTTACATCAATAATGGTCAATAAACAGAATCAGAAGCTGTGCGAAGCTCAGCAGGAGACGAGCGCGGTAGTGAATGCAATAGCGATGGAGACGCGACACTTGACGCGCCTGTTTCTGGCGCTTCGGTGTCTAGCTCGCCTCCTAATGAAACTAAGGTATATAATTCTGATGACTGAAACATTGGGGAAATTTTTGGACTTAAAGGTTTGGACCAAATTCTCCACAAATTCTAATGTTATAATATAATGTGCGTTATTTCGTTATAGGCCAACTTTATTAATTTGTGATTGTGAATTCTTTCAATAGAATCAACTGAAGGTTATTGAAAGGCCAAAAGAAACTTATAAAAATCCTTGAAAGAGCTTATACAAACCTATTTGAATAAAGTATATTTTAAGTTTGACTTTGTAAACTACCATATTGTAAAATTAAAGCGTAATAACGATAGAAGATGTCTGTGAGCAGACCTAATACTGTTATACTCATTGTATTAAATAGTTATCGAATATTTTTATATATTCACAGGAGGACAAAAGATCTAGACTTTTCCGTAGCGCCACTAGTGGTGGCAACTTGACCCCAGCGGCTGCTGCCCGTAAGAAGAACTCTCTGGTGATCGGCACAGACCGGCCTCTCTCCGCTCACGATCTTCCCGCTCAGAGCCCCACTACTCTTGAGGTAAACTTAATTACCACAACAATGCTAAAATGTAGAAGTGACCATACTGTACAGACTACTAAATTAATTACCACAATATTATTAAGGTGTGGTAATGCTATACATACTATCTTAGTAAGTAGAACAAATTTTATTGATTCTTATGGATAGTTTAGTAGACTTATAAAAATTTTTTTAAGAGCTTTAATAGGCTATAACATGTTAGCTTATTAAAGCATTTAAAACAACCTTTTCTTCTTCTTGTCACCGATTTTAAAGTCAACATCTTGTATAGTTTAGATAAGTTTACATCTTTATCGAGGTGTAATTGGTATAAATATCTGCAGCCGCGGCGCACGATGCTGGAACAGCTGAGCCGCGTGCTGGGCGAGGAGGGCCCGCTGCCGGAGTGCGTGGCGCTCGCGCCGGGCTCGATGGCGCGAGTGTTCCAAGCGCTGGCCGTGCCCGCCGTCCTGGCGCCACCAGCTGTCGCACCAGATGCGCGGGCGCTGCTGCACGCATTGCTGGCGCGCGCCGCTAAACAGTCAGTATATATTTTTTATCTGTTTTTTTTTTTTGTAAGTGTACTTGATTAACCGATTATAAGATAGGTGTTATATTTTCGGAGAAAGTTTAAGGGAAAGCATTTTCATGTGTTAAATTAGTATAACGTTTACTGATTACCTGAGTGTAATAAAAAATAACGTGTGCCCACAGAGGCGTGCGTCGCGGCGTGCGCGTGTGCGTGTGCGGCAGCGAGACGTGGTGCGCCGCGGCGCTGCGCGCGCACGCCGAGCTGGCCGCGCGGAGACACGACGCACCGCCCATACGCTTCTACATCGTACCCACCGGTACCCATTTTTCACTGATATTTCCACCTCCACGTCAATCTCCACTTCCTTATTTACACCTACCTCCACCTTTACCTATATTACCACCTTCACGTTTACCACCACCTACACCTTTACCTACAGGATTCACCTTGCCGCTACCTTCACTTTTTTCTTCACCTCTATTTCTACCTTTACGTGAATCCACACTTCCACATTCATATCTATGTACATACATACCTCCATCTCTACTTCTACCTTCATCCTTACGTCTACTTCCATCTTTATCCCTACATCCAGTCATCTAGCTTTACTAGATACTGGACTAACGACCGGGGCCGGGGAACTGTGTAAATTTCAACATTTTCAACAATGATGGTCACGTCTTACCATTAGGAACACTAATTTTAATATGCCTTTTACTATCTACCTGAAGAATACAATTACGGTCTAATTATATTGAAACATTTGGGGAACTACTTTCTATTAGGACTTTGACATTACTATATTAGAAGGAAAATAATACTGATTTTAGTCAATCAAGAACTAGTTAGGAAGAATTAAATTAAGCATTTTAAAACTTTAAAAAAGTCGTGCCAAACTAAATTCTAATTATATATATGCGTTAGGTCCCAACACGATATCACGATGGCTGGGAGCATCGGACAACGCGTATGCAGCTCTCTTCTGCAACGAGACGTGGAACACGCTGTGCGAACGCGCCAGTGACGCTTGTATGCCTGATATCGCTGAGATGTCCTCTAGGATCGCTAGGTGATTTATTAATATTTTTTCGTCTCAACATGAAGTAAATTTTCTTCTGGTGGTAGAAACCAGTGTTTGTACTTGAGTAAATGTCATTTGGATGCTGATAAGCAATAATATGTCAACCCACAAAAAGTCAAATTCGGAGATATTGGTGTATTCTGATAATTCATCACCTATTTAACATTATTCAAAATAAATTCAAGCAATCTAAACAAAATAAAGTACCGAAAAAGTTTCTTAATTTAATGTTTGTAATCTCAAATGTGTTACATATTTTGCAATTCGTACAATTACGTCATATATTTAAAAAAACTACTATTAGATTATTTTTTTTATGATACCAATCTGTTTTTAATTCATTATACCTTTTATCAAAATAGAAAAGAAAAGATTCATGTATACGTCTTCAAACACATGTATTGAGAATCGCTTTGATATCTTTAGACGCGATTTTCTCAAAATGAAGTCCGTGTGGCTTGACATAGTATTGCTTATCAGCGTCCATTTATAGTTTATATTTTACGGAAAATATATTTTACCAACAAATATCGGTTTTTTGTTGTCTGGTTTAAAGAATGGCATTGTATATCATGTCATAACAGGGCTGTTATTTTGTTTGTTCCTAATAGCGGTTTCAATTTTCAGGTATCTGAATAGTATCGGTCCAGTCAATAATATACCGATCGGCGAAGCCATGGTTGCCTACCGAGATAAATCAGGGGACGAAGATTCGAGTCAGACATTCGTACCTTTCATTGCGGTAAGACTATTTCCAAATATAACCCGGTCATTCTAAAGTGCTTTGATAATAAACCAAAGTACATAAATATAATAAGTGTGTTAGAAACGAAAAATAAACTATAAGTCTTCATTTTTAATATGTCCTTATGATTAAATCTTATATTCTCGTTCATCGTTTGTTATAAAAACATTGAAAATCGCTTATCTGTGGCATTATCAAGATCCAATTTATTTTTTCTCTATTTTTTATCGGCATGCTTGTCAGTTTTTTGTACTTGTGTAAATTTGTGGTATGAATCCTAATGAAGGTTCTATCCATCTATCTAAAATACCCGTGATCGGTGATCTAATTGTGACTTGTGCGGTGCCGCCAGGAGGTGCGCGTGGGCTGCGGCGAGGGCGGCCCGTCGTCGCTGGAGCTGGACGAGGGCGGCTCCCCGCCCGCGCGGCCCTCGCCGCCCGCCACGCCCGCGCCCGCGCCCGACCTCGCGCCGCCGCTCGCCTTCGCGCGCGCCGAGCCGCTGGAGCTGCAGCTGGACTACTGGCCGGTGAGCTGCTACATTACAATACCCACACTCCGCTCCCCACACTACGCTCCTCATACTACATTCCCCACACTACGCTCTCCACACTACACTTCCTATACTATCCTCCCCACACTACACATCCCACACTACTTTCCCCACACTACACACCACATCCACACTTATTCATACTGTACTACACACACTTATTCATATTGTACACTACACACCACACCACAGTTATTCATACTGTACTTCCCAAACTTTATTGCCCACACGGTAAACACTATACACTTGCACCGGATCTCTCGGAATATAATTAAAAGTCTGTCGGATCTGCTAGGTGGTTGAAGGCGCAAGTGGCGCGGAAGGTGGTGGTAAAGTGACGCTGAAGGGCTCCTTCCGTGCGCTGCTGGTGACGAGGCACAATCACCACCTCTGCATCACTTATCTCACCAAGGAGAAGAAGCAGAAGAGTGAGTACACTTTACCTATTGCACTTTTATTTCGATGGGAAGTTGTTTGTCGATGATTGTTTTTTATTTAGTTTCGTTACTTTATCTAAACTAATATTATAAAGAGGAAAGATTTCATTGTTTGTTTTTTTGCATTGAATACACTCAGAAAGTATTGGACCAATTTGAAAAATTCTTTTTGCGTTTGTTAGCCATTTTATTGAGGAAGCGAAGCAGCAACTATAAACGCGAGTAAAATCGCGAGGGAAAGCTATCTATGTAGATAATTTTGCAAGGAAATTTTACTAATAATTTTACGGTAATACAAATTGTTATTTTGTTCTAAAATACTCCGGTTTTAGTTAATACTTGTATAGAGTTAAACATTCCCTAAAAAATTCCCAAAATTGCCGAATCCTTTCATAATGTTATAGTATGTTAATAAATAAGCCTTATTTGTTAACAAAACAGTAACCATGTGTTTAGTAGTTATTATAATTGGAATATATTTCCAGTTATGAGGCTGGGTAAGAAGAAGGAGAAAAGTGGGGAAGCAGAACCAGGTCGCGCGCAGACTGTAGAAGGAGTGGCTCGTCTCATTTGTTCCGCGAAGGGATCGCATAACGCGCCACTTAAAGGTAATATAAGATATAAGAAACACCCTGTAAATTTCCCAATATTGTACAAAGTATACGGAGATTAATTTACCATCCTGTCTCACAGGTAGTTATGGTATATTTGGAATGTTTAACGTTAAAAATGTTTTCATTTTCCAACACTTCAAATTAATGATTAATCTCTAGAACCTCGAAACGCTGGTCTTCGCATTTTCGTGAATCTGCTGGAATCTTATTTACACCACACAATTTTTCTTTCATAATTTACAATCATTAAAATAAAGTATCATTAATAACCTGAAATAGTGATCAATTTATAAAATTTAACTTTTTGAAATATCTTCTGTATTATTTTAAATATATTTGATGACAAATTATATGGTGCAGTGTATAACTAAAGTTTTGTGATAAGCAGGGAAACATCATTTTGTTAGTTACGGCATTTGAGAAGTTAATATCAAAACTGTTAAAGTCATTTTATATTATTTTTTATTATCATAAATTTATATTTATTATCTTTTTTTTATTTTGTGTAATAAAGAATATATAATGAAAAAAAAAACACCATTTTTTTTTCCCCCAGTTTACATCGACGGAACCGAATGGACCGGCGTCAAATTCTTCCAACTATCGACGCAGTGGCAGACTCACGTCAAGACCTTCCCCGTAGCCACTTGCGGAGCACCCCTCGCGCCACCAGAGACCTAGGCCTCCACCACCAGAGATCTAGGCCTTCGCCCCACTTCGGTCGCCCTTCGGTTCCCCAGCCTCAAACCCTTCAGTGGTTCGATAGGCTGTATGACGTCATAGTACCGGTAGAGCGGTGAAACATCGGCTTCGTGAGTCCTATAGATATAATATCTATGTAGATATGGGATGTAGAGGCCGATAGGTATAATGAGGCTTTTGAATAGACCGTCAGCGTAAATATGGGTACAATTTGTATTTGAATGTAATCACACTTTGAAACTTACATAATCGTTCTTTAAGAATGAATGAGTGAATGATTTAAATTGAATAGTCCGATCGTTCTAACATGTCAGTAAACTTTAAAACTTTTTAATTAATCAATTTAATCCCATATTAATTTATGTATCACTTTTACGCTGGCGTCCTAAATAATATTAAATGTCCAAATTTAATTCACTAACGTTATTATATCCCTATTTGTAGCGTTACTTAATATATCGCTGTCGAGCTGCCATGGTTTTAGCTAAGCTTGTGTTGTGTAACATTGAATTCTATTCATTATTAAAAAGAGTCGAAATTCCGTCTTAGGATAATAGCTTTTCTTTACATGTTCAAGTTGCATAACGAAGGCTCAATAATGTTAACTATGCGTTATAGTCATTTCATAGTAGATAGTACATTATTTATCGTATAGATATTCCACGTACTCAGTTTATATATCGAGGAATTTATGGTTCGTGACATTTCCATGTAATATGTAGGTTAGGTTGTGTAATGGAGAAAAAAAAATACGAATTTTAAGGGAGTATTTTCGGCACATATCAGATAGGTTCGTGCTGGGCGGTGACCGCGATTTTAATTTTTGTCTGTGATTTATGAATGCAGTTTTTTTAGTACGGCGATAGTCGATTGGTCGCTAATGATTTTTATATATTTTATATGTATATTCAGCGATTCGTTTTCGGTAGGCGAGCAATAGCTTTGATACAGTCGTGTAGCGTTTTTTAATATAATTAAGACTATAAAATGTAATCTTTCCTATAAATCTTAGTATACGCGATCTTTCAAATATGATAATTATAAAATTTTTCGCCATTAAGTCGTGGATAAACGGAGTATTTATGTATGAAGTGTTATATTTCCTAATAAGATTATTTGAACCATAGACAACGGTGAACGTGTTTATTCAAAATCTGTTATGGTTCGGACACACATAACTTACTAGGTAGTTCCATCAGCTCAACGAAGTTGCTGTAATAGGTTGAAATATATATTAAAATACGGTAAAATGAAATGTCAATTGACATTACCGTGTAGCCGGGTCTTAAAAATGTCGTATATTTGTGATGCTTTCTATATTATATATTCCGAGCCAGCTTGAAAAGCTAATTTGAGATAATTCGATAGCAAAAATTGTTCCCAAAATATTATCCAGAACACCAATGTATTTAAATCTAATTCTACGTGTTTGGATTAACTAAGTATTATCTGTGGATTTTAGGATTTTAGAAAAAAATGCAACGAAAATTTATTAGATTTATCTAATATTTACAATGCCCAGCTGATTAATTAATAAAATTCTGTTTATAATATAGTGTTACAATTTGGAACTTCAATTCTTTTTTTTATAATATTTGGAATAAGGCTATCGAATGTTTCTATGATGCCACGGCTTATGGGTTAAATTCGCAATCTTTTACCGCATTGTAGTGTTAGTTAGTGATGTTGTAGGGTCGGCTCAAGGTGCTCTTCCAATATTCATTTTATTCAAACATTATACATCTGCACATTACGAGAGTGCCAAATTTTTACATAAATTTAATTTGCCGATTTAATTATTAATATATATCCTTCCATTTGGTTTTATTGGTAACTTTAGGACTTGCATGATTTTTTTTATTACTTGGAAGACGCTGTATTCAATAATACTACTCTACAATATCGGTTGTTCAAGAATTTTTATTATAATAATCACACAAACTTGGACAATAGTCGGTGTATATTTAGATATGTATGTGAAAAGTCAATGTAACGCTGTTAGAATAAGGCATATGTATATCAAATAGTAGAAAACTGTTATAATCTATTCGATCATACGAGATATATACAAATTTAAGTCTTAATGCTGGGTCCTCATGGTAGACTTTATTTGACGACGCTGGGGACGTCAAAATTGACCTACTTTGACAAGCTCGTCAATTGAATTTTTGACGCAAAGTTATTCACGCCCTCATACCAAGTCGGTAGCAGGTTGCTAAGCAACGCCGTCCAAAGTGGTCGGCATTCTGGGTGCCAAAATAGCGACTTTGACGTCCCTAGTAAGTCGCTGTCGACTAAAGTTGCTTCCATGACCCATAACATTTGACATGAAGGTTATTTTACAAAAATAACTATTTAATTATGTATATATCTACGTATGGCCAATTATATATCATTCTATGTATAATCTTTGTCGTGAATGTATTGGACATTAATAGTCTTAAAGTTTTAAGTTATTATACCTAAAAAAATGCACAAAGTCATTTGTAGAGATGGATTATAATTTTCTAATTTATATCTAATTTTCTCTAAATTTGGTGAAATATTCCTTTGTATCAGCAAACCTTTAAGATATATGTAAAAAGGTTTATATGTATATGTGTATGCTGTTTCCATAGACTAAGAGGACTGGACCGAGCCTTCCATGACGAGCTGTAAAAAAAAATTAGTAGAGAATGTGTGAAAGAGACAAATGTTGACTTTAGGTAACCAATTAAAATTCTCTAACTGTAGACAAATGTCTCTTTCCACAATTCTATTTGGTCGAAAATATAATTAAGAGAGAAAAGAGACGTATAGACGACACCCTTTTCTACAGCGCAGACAATTTTTGGAGGATGCTTAGTCCAGATCTAGATGTCTATGACTGTTTTAATAAAAAAATATATCAAATTTTTAACTTCGAGATAGAATACAGCAGACGTTAGGTTGCTGGTCAACTTTTTTCATATCTGATTTTCTGAATTTTAACTACATCTATTATCTGTAATCAGTGCATTTTTACATCTGTATGTGTGCTTAAATTATAGTAAAAATTATAAAGATGGTCTAGTCTTGTTTGCGCATGCATATATTGTCGGGACAACTTGATTTCTTTTTGTTTGTACAGCAATTTGAATGATTACACATTAAACTTTTTTCATTAACTTGTTTTACGGCTCTGGGTTCAAGACCTTCTGAGCCTAACACATTTAACATTATTCAGAGTGTTGCCGTTTATTAAATTATAAATTGTATTAGCAAGATTTTTCTGTAAGAACCAATTTTAAATTCTTGTTTTCATTAAATGATCATATGAGTATGCTTTTAATTTATTTTAAGTAATATAAAGTTTATTCGATTAATTTTATTTCCTACTGATTTTTCTTTTTATATATAGTAATAATTACAAGTGAATTAAAATATCGAATTATTATGTTTTTAATATGATTTTTTATTCAATAGTGCCATTATTTCATTTATTTCCATATTAAATGGTAAAACAAAAAGAAAATCAAGCTTCCTAAATTGTTTTAGAGGCCTAGCCAAACGTTTGCGCGTAACAGTGGTTTAAATTTACGTTATCTTCAATCTAATAGTAATAGTTCTTCGATAATAAGCTATGAAATATGTTTAGTATAATTTTGATCTCATAACTGCTGACTGACTTGGCGATTAAAATTTTTCTAATTATTTAGCTATACGCTGATATTAGGATGATTTAATTAAAATGTATTATAAGAAGGTATTCAATGCAACTTGTAATCATTTAATCGATAACAATTATTATTATTCATCACAAATATAATTTGCCGAAATAGATGGCTCATGAATAATCTTTAGTTTTAACGAAGTTGTTAAGTTGAATTAATTAGTACAAAAGTATATTACATATACGTTTTATGTTATTTATAATACGATTTTATACATCATTTCAAAGTAGTGAAGGTGCAATAAACTGATGTCTTACTGTCATTTATTTTACAGGTTGATTTAAGTCTAACCGAAAGTTATTTCACTTCAATGTTTATTCAAGGAAATGAGATTTATTATTTTATCACAATTTGCAGTATGATTTGTATTTATTGTACAAATAAAATTTTGCATTAAATAAAACTTGTTTTATTTCTAAAAAAACCTTTAATAATCCATACATTTTATCAAAACACTTGCTTTTTTTTATATACAAGTTACATTACTTGATAAGAAAATTGACGACAATGATATAATGATCTTCCATACACATCCAGTTTACTAATACCTATAGAATTCATAGAAATAGAATAGAAATATTTTATAAATTAGTACAAATCGATTGTTTATTTAATAAAATCTGTTAAAACATAAAAATAAATATTATTTAACATCAGCATGTAAAGTGTGCAATAATAAATTAACAATTACAGAGTGTAAATTGGACATTTTTTAAAGTTATTCTTACAAGCCTTTGAATAATAAAAACTTATCTCGTAATCCATTTTCTCCTCCAATACCACCTTCAGGAAGCACATATAACAAGCCATCTTCTTGTTTCTTTGGTGAAAATTCCCACAAATTCTTATTACTTTTATCTAAGTCATTCAATGTCCAGGCAGTCAGATATCTTGATTTTCCATGTCGACAGATGACATAAACATTATTAGGATCGGCTGTGTAGTTGTCTCCAGGGTCTGTCACTACAACTATACCACAGACGAGAGCCCAGTGTGCGGTGTGACCGTGTCGCAAGCAGGGTGAGTGATTGAAGTCTGCATCATACCTGTTTATCTTTATTAAGGATATTACTTCATTTAGTTTATGGAAATTGAATCGAGAATTGAATTTTGTTAGTCTAACAAACAAATGCTAAAGATTAATTACAACAATAAGATATTTTTTATATAATTCATGCACTTCCTTATTAATAATATAAATGAGAGTTAGTTTATACAAAAAAACTACACTTTCTTTCCTCGGCTACTAAACCAATCATCATGACAATTTTGCATATATGTTGTTCGGAGTACAGAAAAAAATATAGAATATTTTTCAATCAGTTATATGTGTTTCAAAGTATTGCTTTTAAGGGATATTAAAAATTTTGACAGCCATTAAGCATAAAAGTCTACATTTATGTAAGCAAAACAGCAGGCCGAAGGTAGTGAATGACAATATGACTATGATAAATTAAAGTATTACAAAGGATACGCAACTAGTAAAATAGCCCCATTTATTAATTCAAGTATAATTTCCTCACTAAATAAATTGCCGGTCTTGACACTAACATTAATGTTTTCTACTTCTGCTAAACTAATGGCCTTTTTTGCTAGCTTAGCCATGTCGTTACAACTGAACATCTCGCCGTTATTACTGTAGCCTTCCATTTTAGTTATATTCAGGAGTTCTTCGGGCGTAACCTCTCCCTTTAATAACATCGATAAAGCTACTAATCCACAAGTTGGTCCTATTTGCATAATTGACTCAAAATGTTTATACTTATACTGAAATGGGGCTTCATTTAAACATATATCATTTTTAGCGCAAACTTCCCACAACTGGGGTTCGTAATCAGCCCATTCGCAAATATCAGAATAGCTAAAAGTAGGAGAAAAATCAGACAGCTTAGGTGGCGAACTTGAGCTGGGCGGAAAAGGCGGCGGTGGTGGTGGTGGAGGTGATGAATTCGCTGGGGGTATCGTACACATTTTATGGTAATAAATCTTATGTTACACTTCTATATTTAAACCTCATACTTGTTTTCTTATATGGACTTTGATAGGTTAAGTTTGCTAAATATTAAATAACAACAAATCGTTCATTCTTTTTGACAATTATCAGCTGATTGTAACAAAACAATTTTTACATTTAATTAACTTAGTTGATAAATAATCTCCATTTAAATAAATTACACATTAACTTTTAAATAAAAGAACACATATTTAAACACACGTTATTATATATGACAAATTAAAAAAAAAATTATATTCATTCACTCATTAACTTATGAACGCAGTTTAAGTAACATCATTCAAATCGATATTTTGGGTGTGGTAATATACTACATTCATATGTCATTCGATTATTCGTTCTCATTCATGGAATCCATTTGGCATTCGATCGCATGGAAGTGAAAGATAATTGTATTTTAAGTGCTGTAATTTTAACTTATTGACGCTAAGTGAGACCTTTCTACTTGCGAAACTGGTTTGAAGAAAAGTAATTCATCATGTCGGAGACGCGAAAAAACCATCTTACTATAGATGGGGGCCAAGTTAAAGACGCGACGGATGAACACGTCGCCTCTTATAAGCCTATTCCGGAATCTGATACAGGTAAATTTATTTAAAGTTACTAAATATTCCTAGGTAAAACACTTAATAAGTACACTTAACAATGTCTATCTAATAAAGTATTCCTTTCATATCTTTAAAAATATTAAAAATTAACCATTGATAAAACCGTTATTATATAAAGATGCTATAGTATTTGTAAAAGGGGCCAATTTTAACATCACTTTCTTTGTTTAATTGTAAGAATTTGACCTTATCATTATCAGCTGATCCTTGACATTATAATGAAAGGTGATTTACGCTTTAAACGTCAAATTACATTTGATATAATCCGGTCAAATTACGATGTAGCGCTGTTAGCATTTTGAATTATTTTATCGCTAATTTTTAATTTTAGCTCAATGAGTATATATCATAAGACTGAATTCAGTATTATTTGTTAAAATTCATTTTTAAGCCATAAAAACTATACAAATTGCAATAAAATGGAAATAATATAGGTAAATTTAAATCGGTCGTATTATAAAGCGCTTTCATTGGACGAAGATTGGCGTAGCAGCGCCATTTTGTTGTTAGTCCGCTGACTGATGCAATAAACGGACTATTTTGCGTTTTTTTAATATAATTTATATTCATTTTTTTATAATGAGATAGTGTTTTAATAATAATAAGAAAAAAAAACATGTTTTATGAATATCATTAGCGTGATGTGCTAAGCGTGCCTTATATAAGGCGGTATAGCGTTTTGATTGGAGTAGAACCAATGAAATCAGGAAGTTCTCATGAATGCCAATTGAGAGCACGACACAAATGCTTTATTACGTCTATATCCTTAAATTGGTTTCGTTATGATAGCATAACCCCATACAATGAAAGAAAATTTTGAAGATAATTGTGACTGAAGAATTTATTTTCAGTACACGAAATTGAATACATTGAAGCTGATACAGAATATATGCAGTTGAATCAAACAGAGATTATGGAGACGTCTGACGATCCGGATGACCACTGGGACCATGAAAGCACTGCGGGAATGTTAGCATTATATTTACAAAATATAGATAAGTTTAGAAATCCAAAAATTAGAAAAAAGAATGTATGGATGGACATAGCAAATGCGGTCGGCAAAGGACCGGATAGCTGTGACAAGAAATTTAGAAATTTAAAACAAACATACATAAGGTTGCTAAGAAAGAAAAACAGAAATGGTATAACAGCATTCAAATGGCCATATTTTGAAATATTTGAAGAGATTTATAGTGTCGATGGTGAATATCAACCAGAAATTCAACAAAAGATACAAGACGGAACAACAGATAGAATAACTAAAGCATTATTAGGCATCAATTCGTCTACTAAGTTTGAAGAGCCTGCCGAGAATGGAGAAACTTCCAACGGACAAAATGACGAAGTTAAAAGAAAGTTACTAAGAAAAAGGAATGCCGAGTTTAGAAAAGCTACACTAGAAATGAGAGACAGACAGCGAGTTGTAGAAGAGAAGTTAGATAGGCTAATAAATATTGTAGAAGAATCAAATAATATTCAAAGAGAGAGAAATAGGTTGTTCCAACAATTTCTCGATAATTTAAACCAAAATCAATGACTGTATACGAGTGTTACTATTTTTTAAGAAATTATATTTAAGAAGAAATAAAAGCTATTGAAATTGTATATTTCTATATTTTTTTCTTTACCATTTTTTAAACTTCAAACTAAAGTACAAGTACAAAATACAAGTTTTTTTTGTACTTTTACCTCTTAACAATGGACACAATTATTCTGCTACATGGAGCCACATTTAACAATAAGGGATTTTTTTTGTAATAGATGTTTAATTTATTTATTTTATAAAACAAATTTTCTAAGTATAAACATTCTTATTGTTCAATTAATGTCGAGGGGTTTGAACCCCGTTTTGTCACAATTTTGAACATGTTTAATATTTTAACAACATTTAGGAATTGCAAAGCAAGTGTATCAACCTTAGATGACATAATTTTTTTAAAAATCTATTCTTGATAATGTTGACTTCTGACACAACGTAAAATCGGCGTATCTCTTGCATCACAAGCTGTTAGGGGATAATTAATTAATTAGCGACATTTTCAACTTCGGTTTAAATATACCAACAACCGACCATACGTAACTAGGGTACAAAACGGTACACATAAGCTTAAAACTACCGAAAAACCGTCAAACCTGGTAACTTTGCTATCGAGGGCTAGCTGTGCCCAAGGTGTCACTTTTCTAAATAGTAAAAAATATTAAAAATGGTTTTAATTCTTGAATAATGAATATAGTTGAAGAACAACCAATCTTAATACAACGTTTTAGTAGAAACATTGTAATTAAATTCTTTGGTTAATGGCTTTAAGATGTGCCAATTAGATACATGTTAGTTCGCCAATGTCACGTGGAATGGAAAAAACACGATGGAAATTGATCGGTCGGGTCGAGAATCTAACCTTAACTAAACTTGGGAAACACCCTAAAATAGTGTGAATTTTATTTTTAGCCCTTAACCTAAAACAACACAAAAATAGTTATAAACATTATACATAATAGTATTAAAAAAAAAGCCAAATAATTTTAATGGGACACTTACATGTTTTATTTACAACTTAATTTTGTTACATTTAATATATTTATATAAAAACGAACGCAGTGGACTAAATACAAACATCTATAAACAATCAACATTTATAGGGCGGGGATTTTAAGAGGGAGGACGACATAGAGGGGATGTAGAAGTTTGGGGCAATTAAACAGGATATGTGATGGCGAACCTTCGTCTAAACCGCGTTCACACAGTGAATGGTCACGAAGTCTAATTTTAGCCAAGTGTCTGCTAGTATAAGAAACATTGTAACTCTTACACGTGGTGGAGTCAATCATAGACCATATTTAAACTACAAGATAGATGCCAAAATCAGTAATATACTTTTCTCGTTATTGTCTTATTTCATTTCAATACTCTATTTAAGAAGTCACAAAATTAACAATTAGAAAAAAAAAACAGAGTTTATTTTTAAATTAATATAATTGCTTTAATCGAATTTAAGGCAAACTTCTAAGGGCCGAATAAGTATTACTATAGGAAGATTATTTCGTTTCGGTAAATATTTACTTCTGGGGTGTGTCAAAAATATTCGGAAGTGGGTCGCGTCCACTCGTTTACCCCGTTGTTACGTGTATGGGGTTACAATGTACACAATCTTCTGATCTAGAAATCCACTTGTAGCGAAGCCCATTACTATTGTAGGTTTCTTCCACACAATATCGATTCGTTTCGATGGATGCCTTTCCATTAGTGTTCCGTATACCGATCTAGGCGCTCGTGTGCTCGTGTCTTGCTCGCTTGTTATTTTTTAATTCGCCAATAGAGTCAAAGGTAGGTTATGATTACGATCAATTTTTTTTTTTGTGTTAAAGTGTTATTACTATTTTTGTATTTGCGACCACGCGACTGATAAAATTATTTTAATTCGTTGATATTTTTTTTTATGTATTAAAGAATTTATTTCAATAAAAATATATTTTTGTTGTTGCAATATTTAAACAGTATTTAATTTATATAGTAAATGTTTGTTATTTTAAAATATTTAAGAAGAGCAATGATTTCTTTTTTCAAATAATGTGAAATAATTTATATTATTTTAGTATTTAACTCATAGTATAATGTAAAAGATTTATACTTTCTCTTAAAAACTAAAATTGAACTCGACGATGGCTGATGTAATTTCGCAAAAAATCCGTAAGCAGTCTTCGTCCAGACTGCACAGCATTCCATCTTACTTCTTGGAACTTTTATTTCTTGTCAAAATGTTAAGGAACCTGTTTTAGGGATCAGCAGGGTGGGACGTGTTTGTTCTATAATGTACTGTGCACATGGAAAATTGTTTTGGAGAGTTTGATATTCGCTCCCTACTATAATCTCTTGAAGGCAAAAAATTACAACACGTTATAATTTTTGAGTTCTTTAGAAATAGTATTCTAATTTCGTAAAAATAAAATCGAATAAAAGTTGAGAATAATACCAAGTTAAAATGTAGACGATTCCTCCTCTTAGCAACAAAATAAGACATGTGTTTAATAATAACGTATTTTTCCAAATTATTGAAAACGGCTCCATGCCTAATGTGGCGACAACTCATTGTTATTAAAAATTTTCCAGGAAAAAATAAAATTTACAATTCAATAATGCTTCGTCTCAAAATAATGACTAATAATATACGAATATAGGAATTTCTATCGAATACAAGACGATGTATAAAAATTCCTGAATAATATTGTTGTTCTTTATTTTTATAACGTTACAGATTATTTAAAGTACATAAGAACTTTTTTTATTAAAGATTTAATATTTAGTTAAAAATAATAATAATAAATATTAAGTATATTGTCTTGCGGCAAAAAAAAAATACGGAACCACATTGCAATTACTAGACTCGTTTGCTGGAGTATAATCAGTCTTTTCTTTAAACTCGAGTTCGTCGACCAACTCTTAATATCTTTGAGATCACCATCGGCTACAGACGTGTAACAGTTTTGTGAGTAACTGCTTATTATTATTTTCCACTGACTATCAAAATGGCTTTTATTCCCACTATTTTTCTTGTTTAATTAACGCGATTTTACTCCGTTTTTGAAACGTCAAAATGTTTTCTAGTGCAAGTTTTATTTCAGAGCCTATAAAATTTTCATAAAGATCCGATAGAAACCCATAGAAACGAAAAACAGTATCCCTAATACGAGTTTTGATAGTTTTCAATAACGTATAATTTTAATTTTTTACATGACTTCCGTCGGTATTTGGTCGTTAGTATATGAATGCGAAATTAGCATCCTGAAGTAGATGTATTAAGTTTTAAGTAAATATGACCACATAATATACTACACGTAATACATACAAAAGTTTGTACCCCTCTTCACCCCTTAAGGGGTTGGAATCAGTAAATACTTTTTAGTGAATGCTTACAACATAACACTCTGCATTAATGAATCAATCAGTCAGTCAGAACTAGTCATTACATTTTTTGTATAGTTTTGTCAAAAATACAAATCGAAAATTACGGTATCGAAAAGTATAAAAGAATCATAACAACTATTTACTTATATTTAATGTTATTTGTACGATGATTGCAAAAATGTTGTTTAATTGTTGTCCTTTTAAGGATCAATTGAAGCACCTTGTAATCGATTAAGCAACAATTAATTAATTGTATTTATTGATTCTTGTTGTTTATTATTATTCCATCTTCTAGTTCAACGCATGTAATATATAATGTCACAATGAACTTAGTATTTATTCACCAGTTATTTAATTACATATATATGAAAAACTCAGTTTCTTGAATTTATTTTATAATTTCTCAATCTTAATCATTTCTTTTTATCTTTTGAGGTTAAAAGCCTATTACTATCACGCACACTATATTCGAAATAGGGCCGAACGATAAAGTAACTCACTTAAATAACGGCTGTTAAGCAATTAAAAATCAATGTTAATAAAACAAGTCTTTTTCAAGTCAAGTGTACACACAAAAAAGCTCCCGACTAATTAAAGAATTGAGAACTTCCTCCTTTTTTGGTAGTTGGTTAATAAGTTGAAATTTCCGGAGGGAAGCAAAGTGGTTAATTAAGAAAAGGAACATTACTTATTTAGGAGTAGTAGTTACAGTCTGTAAATGGCCCACCGCAGCTCCTATTAAGGGAAGGTTTAGAGCTTGCCACGCCATGCTGCTCCACTACGGGTTGGCGGATATACATGTTTCAGAATGTCTCCCGACACATGTAGGTTTCTTCACGATGTTTTCCTTCACCGCGGAGCACGAGATGAATTTAAACACGAATTTAGCACTTGAAAAATCACCAGTGCTAGCCGCGGTATGAACCCGCGATCACCTGTTGAGATCGACGAGTTCTAAGCCATATGTGTATATAAAGCTCAATTAGAAATTTTTGTCGTCTTAGATTTCCGGACATCCAAAACGAGTTTGCACAAGTCCAAGGAGAAGTTATCGGCCGACGGAGCGGAGGAGAAGCTGCTGCAGAAGGAAGACGAGGCGAAGATCACGACTCGGGTAGATATGGCTGATGCCAAGTATGTGGTCGGGGACCATAGGAACGGCGACGCCAAGATTGAGCTCGACGCTAATAAGAAGGTCAGTGAAGCTTAGTATTTTTAAACTAATTTCATATAGCGTTTTTTTATTTATTACTAACTGCCCATCTCGGTTTTTCTTCGCTCGTATGAATCGTAGCGCGATGTAATATAGCCTATATACAAAGTGTCAACTAGGTACATATGTGTTTGATATTTTACCAGCGTTACCAGAATCGATAAATATTGAAAGTAAAAAAAACTGAAATATATTTTTAAAATCCTGTTACATAAATGATGCACGTACTTATATTTATACGAGCCTTTAAGATCTAACGGTTAAATAAAAGAAAACTTTTTTTTATTTAAACAAAAATAGTTGGTTCAAAGATTACATACAGTTATAAAAACAAATTATCACCTTCATTTAGAGTCACGATATCCTTTTATAATGATCGATTAGACCGGGTCTCTTTTGGCCTTACGGAAAGAACTGATTACTGGATTTCAACTCACGCGAGAAAGATAAGAAATCGTGTTTCCATCTGTATTTTTGTCGCTAATATCTCTGTTACTATGTGTTACTATCGCATCTCGCTCCATTTAGACAATTTCGGTTCATATAGTTCGTCACTTTTCTTGAATATGGTGAGTTGCATCAGTTAATTATTATTATTTAATGCTATAAAACTTAAGGAAAACTGTGTTAAATGGTAGTAATAATAGCCAGCGAAATATTAAATTTATGGTGAATAGTGATGCTCGACTTGTATATTAAAATTACCTTATTATTATAAAACCTTTAAGTATAATTGAATATATGTTAACAAATTTTTCAAATAAAATAAAAAGATTAGATACATCTAGGCCACAATAAAAAATGATTTGTTTAATCCTTTTAAAAATAAATGGATGCTGATAAGCAATACTATGCCAAGCCAAACGGCATTAATTTTGAGAAAATGGCGTCTAAAGATGTCAAACCTATTCTTAATATATTATTTTAATATATCTTTTCTTTTCTATTTTGATAAAAGGTATAATTAATTATAACCAAATTGATATCCTTAAAAGGTTTATCTAATAATAAGTTTTTCAAATATTTTCTATAATTGTATAAATTGCAAAATTTTGACGTACTTGAAATTCGAGACATTAAATTAAAAAACTTTTTTCCGTACTTATTTAGTTTAGATAACTTGGATTTTTTTCGGATAATGTTAAATGGGTGACGCATTAGCAGAATACTTAAACTCTTCATTTAAAACATCACGTACATAGTAACAATATTAATTGAAATATATACATTTCTTTAATATAATGTATCCATCAGCTTTATATGACGTCAATATACCGTTGTAGAATATTTGAAGAGTAAGCTTTTATTTTGTTAAGAAATAACTTAAAATATAATACATTTCGTATTCATTCAAAATTTTTGTATCACAATACTTTATAAAAAGCAAACCAGTTATTTTGACTTTAAAACCGAACTGCTTAACCGATTTTGATGAGATATGGGACCAATGAGAAAGTACATCCTTACTGGATTATTATTAAAAGAATTAACGAAATGGGTGTTCGAATAGTCGAGGAACATACTGTTGTCAAAATACTCTGAAGAATTGCGAACCTCCTCCTATTTTGGAAGTCGGTTAAAAAGTACATTAAGTATTGTCGGAGTCAAGTGGGAAATAAATCTGTATTTATATGTTTATTTATCTTATATAAAACCTGAAATTTCTTTATTTGAATTTCAATACTTGTCCTAATTTAAAAATACATTTTTTTGCATTAGATAGCTCGTTTATTGAGGAAGGTTATAAAACGTCACGTTACGACGTCACTTAAATCTAGCAAACTTTAGGCAAATGCCGAAATTTAAATTCACACAAAATTCAGAATGACACCAAGTTTAATTTTTATTCGTAGCAATTCTCCGGCCTTACAAAGGAGGAACTGATGAAATACGCAGAGGACCCGTTCTGGGTGCGCTTGCGTTGGTTCATGTTTGTGCTGTTCTGGGCGTTATGGCTGTGCATGTTGGCGGGCGCCATCGCCATCATTGTGCGTGCACCCAAGTGTGCGCCACCGCCGCCAAGGACTTGGTAATTTTTGAATAATCATTAAACATTGTGCTGATAATATGATTGTTCCATTGACTTTAAAACATCGAGTAGTTCATATAATATAACGTATATGGTTTTTAAAATATAACGTAATGACTACTGTGACAATATTTAAGCATTTACGTTGTGGATACGAATTACCAAAATCCAAATAAGTCACGGTTACGTAAAATAGTATTAAATTAAAAATATTCTTATGTTGGATAATACTTTTTACAAAATATGGGGATATTGTTCTTTTGACTAGTTAGTATAAGTTTTACTTAACATTCATAATTTATATGTCTCATATTATCATCAATAACGAAGACTTCTTCTTAGGTATGAAAAGGGCCCGTTGGTGGACATGTCCAGTGTAGAAGATTATCGCGAAGTCGAAACAGCGTTACCTTTACTCGAGAAGTCTAAAGTGGCTGGTATCTTCGCTTTCGCCTGTAAAGACACTTATGAAGTTCTGGACAGTCCGACATGCATCGACCAGTTCAAAGGATTTGTTGCTAAAGCCAAGAAGTTTGGAGTTAAGTAAGTATCTTTAAGAGTATTTTATTGATTAATCATGAGCTGGGTCTAAAACTTTTCATAAATATTTCTCACTTTCTTTTAAAGTTGATATTTTGTTTGTATTAAGATTAAACAAAATTATTTTGTAAAACGGTTAAAAATATCTTGTTAAATTTTTATGTAACAATATGTTCCACTTATTTCTTGGTGTAAAACACAAATTTTGATTTATTAAATTTTGGGTCCTTTACTATGTTTAGAATTGTTTATTAATAATATTAACTATGACTTAACTTAAACTTGTAATTAATTGTTCAACAGAGTGATAGTGGACCTGACGGCCAACTTTGTGTCGAAAACTCACAAGTGGTTCCAGATGAGCGAGAACCGTTCTTCAGAATACAGCGATTACTTTGTCTGGGCCAAAGGCAATGAGTACGACCCTGAGAATAACACCACACAACCCAAACCACCAAACCAATGGGTAAGTAATTTTATCATTAATTTTGAGATAATTTATCATGAAATTCCGCAAACATATGACTTTTAATGAGATATTTATCAATATTGTTTTAAAAATTGGGCTCTTTTTTCATTTGACAATTTTAACACTTTAATTTTCCATGTCTTACAATATATCACCATGGTCTCTTTAGGAGTCAACAATACTGTCAATTGTAATACTGTAAATATCCTTAACTCCAAGAGATTAACGAATCCTAAACTTACTCAATACTGGAATGTGATTTTGCTTATAAAATAAATTATAATTTATAGGAAAGCATATTCCGTTAACTTTATAAAAATTTACAATTGATATCTAAATAAATAGACTGTTCTGCTGGACTTACCCATTTTTTGAAGATGTGGTATGTAGGTCGAGTCATTTAGTATTAAAAAAAAAATTAATTAGGTTTCAACACTGAACGAGCCTGCTTGGACCTGGAGTGACAAGCGCAAGGAATTCTACTTGCATATGTATGGAGCAGACCAGCCCGATCTTAACTTCACCAATGTGAATGTGGTCAGGAAGTTTGATGATGTCATCAAGATGTGGATGCAGGCTGGCGCTGATGGGATCAGGTAAGATTCATAAGGATAATTAAGCCTGAGATAATTGTGAAGTTGGTTTCCAAAATAAGTGAATGTCTGCTATATTTCCATAATTAATTATCATTGAACTTTCAACCATTAAGTGTGGATGACAGATAGTAAAACATCAGTTCAAAACAACAACTCAGTTCTTTTGTCATTTAGTCCTTGGGCTATATTTAACTTAGAAGTAATTTACATAGTTCCATAAGTTCTGTTTGCATTAAAAAAGAAGGGTATATATGGAATGAAATTAAAAGAGTACCTATCGAGTTTCTTGCCGGTTCTTCTTGGAATGTACATTCCGAACCGGTGGTAGCTTTTCCTTAATTTAATTACTTTTTGTTTGGTTTCACGATTCAAAAGTTTAAAAAGCCTACTTGAATAAAGTATTCGTTGATTTTGATTTTGAATGTGTCTACCAGGCTTCAGAAGGCGCGCGAGCTGCACGCGAACAACTCGCTGGTGGACGACTTGCCCAGCGGCGAGCCCGGCGCGGACCACACCCAGCGCGCCTACTGGCGCCTGCGACACTCCGCCGACGCGCCGGCGCTCGACCTGCTGCTGGCGCACTGGGCGCTCCTGGCGCGCTCCGACAGCGGTCAGTACACTGCCCGCACTGGTCTGTTGTCGACAGCCGAGATGGCCTAGTGGTTAGAACACGCCGATTGCTAAATTTGTGTTTAAATTCATCTCGATTTCGGCGGTGAAGGAAAACATCGTGAGGAAACCTGCATGTATCGGAAGAAATTCGGATACATGTATATCCGCCAATCCGCAGTAGAGCAGCATGGTGGATTAAGCTCTAAGCCTTGTCCTTAATAAGAGAATAGGCATTGCCTAGCAGTGGGACATTTACAGGCTGTTACTTCACTAGTCTGTGGAAATCTACAATAACAAATAGCAAAAGACCCGATTGTTCTGCTCGTATGTACATGACAGCTACAGTGGGTAGTCTAGTGGTAAATTTATTTGACATCATCACTTCGCATGGATAAAAACCGCCGAACTGTTGAGTCGGTACGCATTTCTTATGAATACGTCTTGGTGCACGGACCACTGTCTCATTAGATCCTTGCTATTACATTGTCATATGTCAGTTATAATTTATGTAATTCATTTAACATTTAATTCATTACTAATCACTATTTCTATTTAATTATGAAGTTATTTAAAGACTTCAAATAATTACTGATTATAATTATCATATAAAATTCAAAGATTTAATGAATTAATGATTTATAAGTAATTCTTGTTTCTTGCATCTGATGCCCGAGCCAAATCCAACAAACAACAGATCAGCCAACGAAAACATAATATGGATATAGAGTAATGTACCTCGATTGCATTAACTGGAAGTCCACTCTCCACCAGGCGACACGCTGTTCACGCTGGCGGAGGGCGGCTCGCGGCCGGAGCTGTTCATGCTGGAGCGGAACACCAGCTCGCTGCGCCCGCCGGCGGCCGCGCCGCTGCCCGTGCGAGACGCGGAGGCGGCGCTGAAGCAGCTGCAGCCGCGCCTGGCGCGCTGGCCGGCGCTGCAGGTACCTCTACCACTTACCACTATAATATACCACTATCGCTACTGTCACACATCAATATTACATACCACTACTAACAGCCTACCTACCGCTAGTACTACCACCACCTATATCACATATTTCATACCACTATTACTACCATCTCATAACATAACTATCGCCTCAATACTAATACCACAAACCATTATCACATAAGAAAATTATTCTAATTGATACTGTAATTGGTACTTATGTTTTAGAATATTTAATACAGTCATATTAAATTAAAGTTTGATAAAAAAAAAGAAATCATAACAATCACAAACATTTACCTATTTATAAAATCCACAACTTTAAATTAAAAAAATCTAAAAAAAAAAAAAAACAAACAAGTCATATTGTTGAACGGCTTGACAGTCTGATAAATATTTAAATATAATTTTTGTTTTAGTTAACTACGGAGGAAGGTGCAGATGAAGACCTAGCGGCATTCGCGATGCTGCTGCCAGCGGCTCCAGTGCTACAGCTGCAACAGCTGGGATACAACGACACCACACCCGTTAGTACTGACTACTAATTTACCAGCTGATACTCGAGATTTCGAAAGTAGAATATATGACTAATATTTTTTATATTTAGGTTAATCAGAACAAACATAAATTGACTTTATTATATTTAAATCTATATTTAAATTTATAAATATCTTCGAAGCAATGAAAAAACCATTTTTATCAATATTTCATCAATATCTTTAGTAGTTTTAGTATACAAGATTTAAAGAAAAACTTTATGCAATTTTTATATGAAGAATATAGTAAATTACACTTATACAGGATAATCCATTCAAATTTAGTAGTAATTCTCCCTAGAAATCTAAATTATGAGAGATAGAGAAATTTGTTGAATCATGTCACTGAGTTTGAAGAAAACTGCATTTTAATATTTACGTACAAACTGCTAATTAAAAAAAAAAACAATTTTATTACTCTGACCCGTCTGACAGAATCGTCCTGTATAATTTCCTTTAAAGGTCGAATTAACAAGTCGGACCTTTAAATAGTCGAGTATTGCAATGCTATGTCGAGCCACATGGAACCACGTGTCTAAAAATGTCAAACCTATTTTTAATTTATTTTTTAAGAAGTATCCATCTTTCCTCATCTATTTTGATAAAAGGTATATAATTAATTTAAAACAAATTAGAATAATAAAAGTTTTATATAATAATACATTTTTCAAATACACGAGATTATGAGATATTGCATAACATGGAACAAACATCAATAATCAAAACATTAAATTAAGAAATGTATATCCGTTCTTATTTCCTTTAGATGACTTGAATTTTTTTCTAATAATGTAGATGCATTATCAGAATACACCAATATCTCCGAGTTTGACATTTCGTGGGTCGACACGTTATTGCTTATCAGCGTCCACATAAGTGAATCCCCGCGTGTTGCAGAGCGCGGGCCTGCAGCTGGCCGCGGCGCTGCGCGAGGACGCCAGCGTGCAGCACGGCGAGCTGGCGCTGGCCGCCGCGCGCGCCGGGAACGACTCCGCCGTGCTCGTGTGCGCGCGGTCAGTGCGCACGTCTTGTTGTACTAGCCGTGCCCCGCGGGCTCGTCCGCGTTGGGTTCAGGACAAATATTTGTATACACATGGAACTGTTCAATTACAAACAGCAAATGACCTGCCATTACTGCGATTATTTGTCTAAATATCAATAATTAACAATTCTTTTTGAAGTACAAAACAGTTATTAGGCGAGGATTACATTTGTAAGTTTTACTCGCGTGACTGATGAATAACACTGTAACCTAGTAATAGATACTTAACGAGTAACAGTAGTAACAGATACAACGTTACGAAAGCTGTAAATGTCAATAAGGCACTGACAGTAAATTCTTTCAGATGTACAACAACATCAAAACTTATAAGTGAATTTCCCCTTATAAAAAAATTATAAACGTTATGTGACATTTTCAGATGGAAGCGCGGCCACACGGGCTTCGTGGCGGTCTACAACCCGAGCGGAGACGACGCGCACGCGGACCTCAGCGACGTACGCTCGCTGCCAGACTCGCTCGCCGTGCTGCTCGGAGCGCGCGAGAACGGCACGCGGTGAGTCACACTCGGATTTATATTATGTTAGAAGTATAAATTGTTATACACTTGTGGATTTTGACACTTTGGACGACGTTTCCTAGCAACCAGCTAGCTGATGGTAACAGGCGGGTTTCTTTGGACCGGCAAGCCAATTGATCAGCTTGTTAAAGTTGGAAGTGGGTACAAATTTTTAACGTCAAATAGTATAAGCAAAAAACAACTGAAACCTAGTAACAGATACCTCGTACCATGCCCGAATTCGCACTCGCCTCGTATTAAATAAATAACAATACTCCAATACACATGTAGATAGGTAGAATAAATAGATATACACACAAGGGCCACCTGAGACTTAAGTTTATTTAAGATTTATTGTTATATTCTCATTGATATATCGCTATATTTGTATAAAATTGACTTTGTCACGGTCCGTCATAAAAACATACCGTTTTTTTTATTTAGTCATTTTGTAAGTATGTATGTTAAGTTTTAGTCTTAGTTTGACTTTACAGTTGTTACTTTTTTTTTTTGTTATAATTTTTTTTATTTTTTTTATTTTTATTGTTAGTCTATTTACTGTAATAATTGTCTGCACTCATCAGTTATGTTCCAAATAAACTTATTCTTATTCTATTCCATTACCTCTTAAGCATTTTGTTTTATAAAACAGAAAAAAAACTACAAAAGCAAACGCTTATTTTACGTTTCAACCTGCTAAACATATCTTGTTTCAATAATCGAAACTCAAGAGCGTATTAAACCCTCGTGTTTGACACATTTTATTATATATTCAATATTATACATTAGAAAAGTATATTTGTAAGAACTTTGTTATAACAAAATATTCTTTCCACAGACCCATCAAAGAGGGCTTGGTGGAGAGGAACGACGTGTTTGTTCCAGCGCACTCCGCCGTGCTCCTCTCCTATGTCCCCAACACTGCGGCGGAGAATTAGGAAAGCTACCAATTTTACGCATTTATCATATATAAAAGAAGGTTTAAATGCGTCCGAGCTTTGTCTTTTTTAGTCGCCCAATAATGCGACAAGCTTGTTCCCAATGCATTTAGTTTTTATAATTTGAACATGTTTACAATTTACAAATAAAATTTGATTGACGGATATTTTGGGAAGTTTTATTTAAATAAAACAAATTGAATAAAATAATCAGTATATTTAAAAAATCCAGTAAGATTATGCACTGTTAACATTTCAAAAGCATATTTGTACAAATATTAATACAAAAAAGAATTTTTAATACATTATTATAATTACGGCGTATATTCTAACGATCACGTCACGATTTTAGGAATGTCTGCTTATATCTAGTTCAATGATTATTTATTTATTTTTCTAAAGAGATTAATAAATAAGCTTTTAATCAAGCTATTAATTAAAATAGGTTATGATCAGTGAGAAGAAAATTTAGTTCGTTCCAAAATAAAATCCAGAATACTGGTGACATTTAATGACATGTCAAACTGACATATTCCATGTCTAACGAAACGTCATCTGGTGTAACACATATTGTCATTAAAGGTTTACACACACGAACAGCATTTTCCTATACACAGAGGTATCGGTAGCCGTCAGCACCTAGCGACTGCAGCCGTCGACCAGTCGGCTGCAGTCGCCAACCATTACGATGCTTGCAGTTGTACTGTAGCACACTCGTCATTTTCTAGATAGAGAGTATATAGTACAAAAGTACACACTGCGCATCACGGATTTATAAGATGATCGATAATAATGCTAATTGATGCTGAGTTGCTATTTCGATACCTCCCACGTAAGTTATTGTAAGCCACAAAATTGCCGTTAGCGTTTTTACTGAATACTACACGAATTTTTATTACTTGATGCATTCAAAGTGAAAAAATACTAAAAATCTTTTTTTTTTCAAGGAAAGTTACAACAAAATACGCCTGAAAAAAGGCTTTCAAACTAAAACGGATTAAAAGTGCTCTACTGTAAAATTGTAATTTTGGGGTTACAACAACTTACGTGGGAGGTATCGATTTGAAAAGTGAAATCTTTGTATTTTGAATTACTATAAATTACAGGTAAGAAAAATATATATAAATAAATTGAACGCCTTCTTCATGTTTAAAGAGTGGGGTGAGAGTGAAAGATAAGAAAGAGCATCTCCATCTTGTTCCATATATTTTTTAATTCATAATGAACGTGTTTTTGTCGAAGTAAAAACAGTAAAACCATTGCAATATTAAAAGTGTCGACATTTTCTACCTACGTGTGGTGTCGACTACAATACCCTCTGAAGTTAATAACATGCCGCTTGTGTATATGAGCCTTAAGACTGACCAGCATACTGGACTGTATTTCGAAATACACCTTTAATAAGGTAATAAGGTTGGAGGAAGAATTTTTACTCGTTTACAAAGGGTGGTGGATAAAATTCGTCAAAATTTTCTGTCAATTGCGTATTCATATAACCGTGACGAATACACGTTTGATCGTGAACAAAACGGATCACCATCCAAATACTGTACGAGACCAACGCAACCAAACATATTCGGAGAAAAATGTTCTCATACGTGTACATTTCAGACTTTAAAACCATTTTAATTGGAACGATTTGGAGTGATGATTTCGTTGAAACATTTGATCAAATAAAGAGTCTAAAAGTAAATATAATTTGTACAATCGCATCGAAATTAACATTTAGAGAATTTCACATTTGACGTCTTTTCCATAGTAAGGGAATTTAAAGGAATGTTCTTTAATTGTTATTAAAATCTAAGTTTTTTATTGAGTTTTAACGTATCGTTGATATATAGACAATTTAGACATTTCAATTTGTCAAGATGCGCAAAATATTCTTAGAGTTAGTGACCTAAAGTACGGATTGACAATCCGAGGAATACATTGAAACGGAATTATTGTTAGTCAGATATCTTTGAATAATGGAATTTGGGATTTAATGAATTAATTTTACAATTATTTTCAAAAAGAGGAGTGCCAAACTACAATACAATTATACACTTTCTTCCAAAAGCAATAAACAACATTTGTTATATTAACATTCCAAATATAATTAATTTTTAAGTTTGCCAGTTAAAGGACAAGTTATTGGGACTCAGCGTATATTCCTCAGGAATATATTATAACACCTATCCTAGCTAGAAATGTTGCTAAGTAGGTAGGACTTACTATTTATTTGACAACCTAGTATTTTTTACAAGCTGTTCCAGCCAGTGATCGGTGATGAGGATGGTGATGTTGGCAGGGAGATAGGCTGACAAGCAGCTCAGCAGGTAGGAGACCTAGTATTATCTGACGACCGGTTTATCCAATCTGTTCTAGCCAGTGATGAGGTTGGTGATGTGGGCAGGGAGGCAGGCAGGTTACCGGCGGCGCGGCTTGGGCTTGTTGAACTGGTAGGTGGCGCACTTGGGCACGTGGCGCTCCGCCGCGCCGGGGCTGAAGCGGCGCTTGCAGTGCGGGCACTGCACGTAGTCCGGGTTCTCGGACGGCGGCGGGGGCGGCAGGTCGCTCAGCTTCCCTGGTACCACGGGAGGCTTTATTGTCACGGTGTAGTGTGTACTTTTGGAGATGAGGAAGATTATTTAGGAAACATTCTTAAATTAAGAAGCTTAGAAGTTAGGTGAAGAACAGTTTTAGAAGAGTGCAGAAGTTGAATATCGAAATTTATCCACATAAATCTAAATGGATTCTTTATCTTAGACAGCTGTTTAGAATGCCAAAGTACTAAATCTGAATATACGAGGTAATATCGATAAATTTGCAGACTATCAACCATATCGCCAATTTCGTATAGATCCAATAATATCTCTTCCGAAACTCACCCCCAGCGTTGAGATGCGCCTGCACTTGCTTAGCGGCGCGGATCGCCTGGATGAACTCCTCGTGCTTCTGTCGCCAGTTGCTGTTGGTGGGTTTCTGCACTTTAGTCGATGACGGGTTTGTCGTGCTCTTGCGCAGTTTTGTGATGAACGGCTCCGCTTCTGTTCCCTGTATGGTTAATAATTAATTTAGTGGAAATAATTGGTTATTTAGCGTTTCCTCTTATTAAGTTAGCCTGTTAAAATTATTTTTCGAAATTCTATTAAATACTTTGAATAATTAATATTACAAAATAATAAGAGTACCTAAAACTTCAGCATATCTCTCCATCTAACATTTTAATTTCTGACTGTTCTTTATGCTTTGTAATTAAATTATAATTTGATAGAGATGGTGATAAGTAATAAACTTAGTTCATTAAAGAAAGTGTCGATTAGAATATTACGAACTGTATATTGAAAAATTTTTGTAGAGCGCAGGGAAGAAAGGAGAACATAAATAGCCCACGATTGTAGTAAACACTTTTCTGAAAATATATGTAATTTGTCAAAATGCGGCGACATGTTTTGGTGTATAGATATAGTTTCTTTCTAGCTCTCTCTGCCTTACTACCTGGTTCTTAAAATTCTCATACGTCCTAGAGTCGGTTATGTGCTAGTAAATAATATTATGCAAAACATTTTTTATGGTTTTAATGATCATGCCGACACTAATAAGTGTAAATGAAAAATTGAAATTATAGTAAAACTTTTAATGTGCTTATTATGATGTGTATAATACAGTCGTTATTATAAGAAGTAGCTAAAGGGACTTGCCTCTAGATTTTTCTGTTACACCGAGGTCTGTATACGAAACTATATTAGATATTTTGTTTATAGTTAGTTAGTTTTTGTTTTATATATAATAAAAAAAAATTAATGCTTCATATTTATAGGTGTTTGAAAAAAATTCAATATAAGTGATATATTAATATAAAACGTTTTAAAAAATGCATGCTGGAATGAATATACTCAATCGTGCTATTGAACTGAAAAGTATCTTGCCTTGTAATTTTCTGCTTCAGTTCCCTAATCCATTGAAGCAGCGTTAAAGGTAAAGTGTTTAGAGATTTCACTTTTTGCAAGTAAAAACTATCAACTTTTTCTTGAAATTTTATTAGCTTTCCACTATGAAAGGGAAAGATATATTAGATCATTTTCTTTTGTCGTTTAAAGGTAAAGAATTAAGTAATTTTAATGCGTTAAAAGTTTAAACACAAAAGTGTTTTTATGTTGTTAGAAATATTAAAGTCGATATTTAGTTATCGATTATAAATACACATCCAGTTTATCAGGTTATGGGAAATTAATTTCAGAATGGTAAAATATGACACGATTCTTTTGTGGAAAATATTTCATTTTTGAAGTTAGAAACCTAAAAGTTGGTATTTAGGCTTCGTAGAATAACCAATATATCCTATCGACCACATTGCTAATAATTTTATGAGAAGAGATTTCCGCCAAGAAAGTGTCCGAGGAGGGGGAGGTAAAGTCCAAAATGTACAAAGATAAACTAGTATTTATCCGAGCATCACACGGGAAGATGGGATGATAAGAACCGGACATAAATTCTAATGCCACAGAGTCAAAATAGCACTAAAGTCACAGACTATACAGTCACTTGATAACCCATAAACCTTATAGCGCCGATAGAACGTAAATATAAGATAAAGAAATCTAATCAACGATTATAGAACAAAATATACTGTATTGTAAGTTTAAGTAAGTCGGATACTAAGGGGTCCGGACCCCCTAATATACGCCCATGACTCACCGCCAGCCGATGCTTAAGGACGTCGAACGGCTTCCGCTTCTTGGAGTGAGTCTTCCTGCAAATTTCCTGGTGCTTCGGAAGCCGGTCGGGGGCGAAGTGCCGCCCGCAGATGGAACAGCCTCCTTCGCTCGTGTTAGCCGACGGGCTGGGGCGCGTCTTGTTGGTTACGCTCGTTTGGGGACTCTATAAGTAGGGAAAAATATAAGCCTGTAAAAATATTGCTGGGCAAAATGTTATCGTGTTTGATATATACGCCGCCTACGATTTTTGGGGACTTTAGAATTTTCCAATTATAATTATATAATAATAAAACAAAAAAGAATAAACTAAATCAGTCAAGCCGTTTTCTAGAAATCAGGTAACATCTGTGAACATATTGAGAACTTCATCCTTATTTGGGAGTCGATTAAAAATTTAAACTTCCCTACGCATAAGTGAACACGAAATAATGTTAAATTAAAAATTCAATAGATTAACTACGTAAAAACAAACGAAAAAAGAAGTAAAGGAAATATTTACCGCGACAGGGTTTTTCCTAAGTACCTGAAATAAGGGAAAAATAAAATGATAGAAATAAAAAAAAATTAAATATATATAATAGAAATTAAAAAAAAAAAATGAATGAATACTAGAATTAAGCTGACGTTCTAGGTATCTTTATATCTCAGTAAATACATTTCATGTTAAATTTACATATTAGGTAGTGGATGGACAGATGTTTGATGACACATATTACGAGCACAAATAAGGATATTTCCGATCATAGAAAATCACATTTATACATATAATTAAAATCAGAGTGTCTGCGTGTGAAAACGACCAGGCGGACCTGATGTTACATCACCACCGTCCATGACCATTTGCTGCACCAAAGAAACAAAAGTGTTGCCAGCTTACGAAACATATTACGCGGAATTTCTGTGAAAATGTGGTAACACATTTGTACAGTGCAGCTAAGTAATTAATCGCGGATTCACTGTTGTTGTTGTGCTAAGCCTAATAAACACGTCACACCTGATTCAGACCCAATTTGGGCAATGAATTTCATGAAAATTAGTTCAATATTTTACAGTCCTAACAAGAAATGTGCAGATACATATAAAGTGATTTATATGAGTGTGTTCATACTCCAACTCGCACTTGACTTACGATTGTTTTTCGCCCACAACTTTTTTTTAGGACTGGATCAGTTCCTGAGTCTGAATGTGAATTTACACGCACAAAACCAACATGTAATAGCGGCTAAACGACCAAACAGTCATTGTATACTATTCATCACCACCGCCCATGACGATTTTCTGCACCAAAAGAGCCTGTGTGTTGATTACGAAACGTATTACGCGGATTTTCTATGACAGTGTGGTACTTCCCTGGACGAACCAGCACATATACGAGCTAAAGCCACATCCACAGCTAGGCTTTAGGAGTAACTAGGAAGATACATCAGTGCAGTACAGTAAAGTAAGTACTTACAGAATTCGTTCCTCGTTGCATGACCGGCTTTGGCTTACTGATCTCCCTCTCCGACACCTGTTGTTATATTTAATATCACATCACTGGAATTTCTTATTTAATTTATTGCCAATTATTAATATTCGATTTTCAATGTATTTATCAGGTTAATTTCACATTGTCAAACGGGTCGTTGATTTTAAAATTAGAATGAAGAAACATAATTTTGTCAACTGTCACTTTTTTTTAATGCAACCTCTTTTCAGGAATTTACGATATTAAATATTAATTGAATATTGAATTAAATCCCTTTTTTAATATAAAAATAACGCTCCTACTCATAGTACTTATAAGTTATTTCTAAGTAAACAGATACTAACATTGATTCAAAGAATATTCTGATGAATTAATAATATTTGATAAAAAATAGATGAAGTATTACCTTATTTTCACTGACGACTCTTCGCGGAGGAGTAGCAGCAGCTGGCTGAGGTTTACTTTTCACTGGACTTTTTGATCGCCTTATTGGACTTCTGAAAACAGAAGTTTTGGGGTATTCAAATCCATTAAAGTTTTTGAAGAAACATTCTGACATATGTATGTAGCATATCTTTCTTGAGATAGCTCACATTGTATTCTTCCCTTCGGCCAAATAGTTAAGTCGGTAATACTACTTAAAGATTGGTTTTAAACTAAAATGAAAAAAATATATTAATTGTTAAGTATCCGATGCCAATTACTAACTTTTTCGGTCTATAGAAAAGTGGCAATTTGGGAGACTTCTTATTATTATTTCAGTATCATACGATTTGTTAATACCTACATATATGTTATGAAATGTCATTTTTTTGTAATGACTTTTAATACTCTTACCATCATTATCTTAAATGAATGCTTAGTTAGATTATCGTTTTATAAGTAAAAGAAAGTAACGTTCTGCAAATGTTCCACTGCTGGGCAAAGGCGTCCTCTTCCTTTTAAAGAGAAGATTATGGAGCTTAATCCACCACGCTGCTCCATTGCGTGTTAGCGGATATACATGTGTCAGAATTTCTCCCGGCACATGCAGGTTACCTCACGATGTTTTCCTTCACCGCCGAGCTCGAGATGAATTCAAACACAAATTAAGCACTTGAAAACACAGCGGTGCTAGCCGGGGTTTGAACCCGCGATCATCGGTTGCGATCGACGAGTTCTAACCGCTAGGCCATATCGGCTCAGTAACTAAATTAATTTTACCGTTTGTTACCATAAATTTATGTTTAGATTTTATGTACTTCGAATCTATCTTTTTATGTTTAATACAATTCGTTTTTCTTAGTTACCTTCTCTGCGGTCTCTTGTTTTCCACTGGTTCAGGAGATCTTGGAGTGGGTGTAGGTGCGAGTGCTTCTGGGAACGTCTCGTCTTCCAGTAAGTAGTTATTTTCATGGTTACCGTGATCATTTTCATCTGTTGCTGTTATTATTTCACCGTTACTGTGTGGCTGAAAAGTATTAGCTTTCTAGTTTCTGTTGAAGTGACCAAGTTTGACAAACTGAGTATTTTAATGACATTATTAAGTAAACTTACCACTCGTTTTGCTGTGTTCAAGTCGACTTCGTGATTGTGATTTAGATCGCCAGAACCGTTGACCATGTTGTCTAGTTTTTGAACCTTAATAGAAAAAAATATCATATCATTATAAGATACTTCCTATTGATATTGAAAACAATTATTATGCATTGTCTTGTAGAGTAGATTTTTTTCCATATTCACATGCATCTCTTTTTAATCTTTTTTTCGTGAAAAACGTTTTCAACCAAGTTTAAAAAGCAGGAGGTTCTCGACTCGTAGGGTTTTTTTAATCTTTGGTACCTCAGAACACCATCGTTTCTGAAGCATTTTTAAAAATTCGTTTTGTGTTTCTAAAGATACATTTTCAGATTTATCTTTTAGAATTTTAATCAAAATTACGTATTTCGCTTTTGAAGATGTTTTTTTTTTTCTTTAAATCCTGATTAATATAAAATATACCTTACCTGAACGGTTCCATTTTGTTTCTTCACATTATGAGAGCTGATGCTCGTATAGGTTTTTGTACTTGAAGATTTCTTTTCAACCGTCGTTTTGGACGTTGACACTTTTGTGTAACCATTGGGCAAGGTCTTGCGAGGAGGAGTGCGCTCTGTGTTCTGTATTGGCTGCAGAGGGTAACTCTTGTCGATTCCTTTCGTACGTCTCTCCTCGAACATTTGTCGTACCTTTGATAAGATAAAAGTAATAAACAATGGCTTCACAATCAACGCCTTCCATTAAGATAAGCTTGCTAAGTTTGTGTTAGATATCCAAAAACACTTAACGATAATCTGGTGTCGTATGAAGCACCAGTATATATGTATAATTACGAGCACAGAAGTTTATTGCAATTAACACTACGCCAGTCATAAAATTATAATTAATTTTTATGGTGGAAAAATTACCAAAACTATCTAGTATGTGAAGGGAATTTTGAATTACAGCATAAAATCTTTTAGATAATCAGTATTTTATTACAGTATCGGACAATGCTTGGTTCTATTTTAAGCGTATTCTTTACATTAAAAAATCCTATAGCCCTGACAATAGTATCAAATATCTTGATTATATGACTTTATAAAAGATTTTTTACCTTCCCCGGTTGGTGCGTGACGGGCTGCGCTGGTGGGCTGGCCGCTACGCCATTGCTGGGCGAATGCCTCACACGGTCGAGTGCCCTGGCCTGTTGTGCTTCGTAGAGCGACGCAATTTTGAGTTCTCGCTCCTGGAGTTGTTTTTGTTGGAAGCGAGCCTGTTGACAAAAAAAAATGTATTTTTAACGTTTTTGTATGACTATCTCTACAAATCCATTAAATTCGTGCTATGTCTCCATGGATCATTTTTTTCGTTAAGGAAACTTTCGAAAGATACCAGATTCTGTTTTAGCGCTCTGAGCGCACTGGAAGAGAAGAACGCACTTCCGTCTCTTCGAAAAAGGACGCTAATCTGGTCATAGTTTGTATGGTTTCATCCTTCTCCATTGGAATATTCATGGTCGGAAAGCATGCAAGGACCCGAACTATGCGCAAGGCACTTCACTCAGGATCTTAGTCTTGCGGACGCCCGACTGTCGGTGAGACCAGACGGGTGCGGCAGAGAGTGCCATCGATCGCACGACACCGGCGTATAGACGGCTAGCCGATCGATCTTAATGGTCAGTACAAGGCTCATTTAGAACCTTGAGGAAGGTAGAGTTTTGATCATATGCGTTAAGATTTAAAAGTCTCAACTCTATTTTATTTAAATTCGAGTAAGTTATTTTCCCCTAAAGTGCTATTTTAGTAATCCCATAATCTTTTAAAACTTCATACATTGTAATACCGTTACATTTAAGTTCGACGGTATACTTAATTCTTGGTATATGCTCCAAAATGATGGTTATCGTTTTTGTGGAACAGTAATTTAATATTTAAAGCGACAATCATTGTATTACATAAAACGATTTTAAATAAATAGTATAAATCTAAAAATAGGTAAATTGATGTAAAAATTGTAATTTATTTCTTGATTTTGTGACATTTTTCACGAAATTATGGCATTAATATAGAGATATAATATAAAAATAAAATATGCAGTGCAAATTTTAAGTTAAGCAAAATTTCCTCCAAAGAATATTAATTGCCAATAGAGGGCGGGAGGTCGGCGCCCACGCACCGCCGCGTGACGACAGCCTGTCGAATCTTATATTGTTCTATGGACTATTGATACCGCTTCCGTCTTTTTATTACTATTGAAGGTCGAATGCATTTTGAGGCTCACCTTGAATTGCGAGAAAAGAAAATAGTTAGATAAATATTCTTCGCAACCAATGGTATTTTAAAAATATAACGTTCATACTATTTGACGTTAAAAATCTGTATCCATTTCCAACTTTGACATGGTCGTCAATTGTCTTGTTGGGCCAAAGATACTCGCGCCTATAATACTTAATCACTAACAAATTGCCAGGCAACGTTGTCCAAAGTTCTACTACTAGTCTACTAGCTTATAATATATTGACTTTTATATAATATCATTAACCGCAGAGCATCGAAGTATCAACCGTATTTATTTCCGTATGTATTTTATTTAAATTGCCATGTATGTCGACGCCCGTATGAAGCGCTTATGTTACAGAATTGCATATATATTAAAAAATAAATAGTTTTTATTTATTTAAAAAAACTAGGAGAAAATGTTTTTTACAAGTTAAACACGTTCGCGAACAAAGAGATCGGTTATAAAAATATCGCATCATTTTTTAACATTTCTGTTCCTCTTCGTCGCTCTGCACCATTATTTCTATTTTATGAAACGAATAAATTGTCACGATAAACAATATTCTCATCCAACCTTGTTTATAGACGTATTAGACATAATACAAGTAGAATATATTTACGAAAGCCTCAAATGGTTTTCTTTAAAATACATCACAAGTGCTAACAACAATATCAATTTTCACTTCGAATCGACTAGTTTAGAATACTACTTCTCAATAGACCATTGAGGGGTACTTGTTATAGCATCATTGTGATATTTCCTGTTCTTGTGTCATCTTAGGTCAAAGGATTTCGAGATTGTGTGGTATCAGATAGGCAAGTCTCAGAATTTATTTGTTATATGATCTATATCGCATCGATCGTGGTGATCACCTTAAGAAATTAAAAATTCACGGATATTGTGACCTTCGTTGTTTCCGTAAGTTACATCTATGAAATTATTACTGTATTTATGAAAAAGTCTAATTTATATTTTACTAGTTGGTTCCCAGGTCTTTTTGTAAAATGTTTGCTTTTAATTTCGTATTTCTTTCAGAAATAGTACTGATCCCATACAATTTTTCACCAATTATTTCCCCTCAAGGATTATTTTTTGTAACAAAGAGTAGTCTATAATATTCTCCAAGCTTCAATCTACATTTATGCCAAAATTCATCAAAATTGATTCAACGTTTTAACTGTAAAAACGTAACAAAGACAAACACAGAACTACTTTAACAATTTACGAGTGTATCTAATCAAAGTATAATATTTTTACCATTAAATTGATAAAAAGTTTGTATACACTGTAAAGTCATTTAGTCCTTCCATATTTACGTATGTATGTGGCTTAAAAATAAGTACATATGTACCAATAAAGAGTGAACCGATAAAAACGATACATCACAATTTTTATTACTGACTTGTCAGTGTCCATTGTTGTGATCATCAAAGTCAATTACTCACTTCAATTAACGAATCAGCTGTATGTATGCTTGTCACAAACTCATTGTCTCTGGCATGCCAATGTATTTACTAGTACTACGGTGTAGCCTGAATAGCTTTGAATTAAGTTGGTTTAATATCAATTGTATTTCCTTAATAGCTAAGTGCATAAGCTATAGCGTTAAGGATAAAGTATATGGAAGAATTTGAGGGTAAAGGATGCGAAAAATGGTGAATTGTTTTCTAAATTTGTCTGCAAAGGAAAATCTGTGACAAGGTGTTATCTGGGCATTTGTTGAATATTTTACCAGCGTTAGTAGAATCGATTTTTAGAAGTAAAAAACTGAACTAAACTTTTTTAAACTTATATTTCATGATTGTTAAGCCTATACGGAGATATATACGTATAGGCCGACCTATTATATATAGACGAGCCTACAAGAACCAACGTTTCATCGGAAACAACTTGTATAACGATGAAATACCACTTATTAACTTAATCGGTCATCACAAAATCTTTGGAACTGTAAGACTCCACAATTTCACCTGTACGAAGACGGAAATACAACTAGTATATGTTATAAAGATCAATTTGATCTTGTGAAAGTTTGTGTTAAATATACTCGTATATGAAAATCAATGTATCTTTTGATAAATTTTTTTCAAATGATTGTTTGCACTTGTAAGAAAGTTATAGGCATTCAATAACTTTCCGTGAGTGACGCGTGCTTTGTATTGATCAAAAAGATAAATAACTTTTAAATGGTCTGTGGTATGCCATAACAAAATGTGCATAACTCTAGCAATATAGCAATCACAGCTAACAGAAAATAATATCTAAAAATGTTAATACATTATCTCTTTACGTTAGTATCTCTATGATATCATTTTGAATCGTTAACAAGTTAAACTAACTTCTCGAAGCCAGTTAGTTCACTGTCACGCATTATTCAATTGCTTCAATTAACAAGTCAAGTTGGAGATGCGTCCTCGTTACTGAGACCGCATACTGTGACATTGTAATCAAATCCTTTGTTAAGTAATTAATGATAATCATAACGGTACGCTGGGTTGCATTCGTTAGTTTTGCATTCAAGTGAATAAGAAATGTAGAATATGGTAAAATCCAATGGTTTACCAAATTATATTTCGAACGGGGTTTAAAAGTGACTACAATTAAGGGTTTTTGACAGACGCGTTGGCGCAATGGTCACTGCAACTGACTAAAGCGCTAACGCTCGCGGGTTCGATCCCCGCTCATGGCAAACGTGTGTATTGGCCATACAGATGTTTGTCGTGGTCTGGGTGTTTGTGTTAGTGTTGTTAGTATTTCCGGACCCCCGACACAAGGTCATGAGATCTTAATGGGGGCCGTTGAGTGTGATGCGTCATTTATTTTTTAAAAAAAAGTCGTGAGGTAAGTAACATCAGAGTGTTGACTGAAATTGCGACTGTCGTCTTTCTGTTCCACCTCATAAAGGACAGGCAAAAATATGCTGAAAAATATCCCTTCGCTAATCAGAGAGGTAATTCAAAAAAAAGGTATTAAGTTTTTTGGGTAAGGTTACATTCATCTCTACCTGGTTATACGTAAGATCTTGTTTCTCTCAACTTGAGTCTTTGTCAAAGCCAAATGATATTATTGTTTGTGCTTATAATTTATCCAATCAACATCGAAATTGTTAATTAATTTCTTTATTTATTCTTCGATAGATTCACTATGCAATGCATTACAAAAATTCTACGGAGTCTACTTCTTTATTTCTTCTCCTGTATATGTGCACTGAGGTCCTGGATCACTTACACTTTATCTATATAAAAATATTTGTTTTATTTATGCATTGTCATACCGTTCATCCGATTGCAATAAAAGTTCATCAACTAATTGTTTGCATTTGGGAACTGAGAAGGTGGCGCACGAGTCGTATCGACCAGGAAGACTTTTTTTTTAATTCAACATTTTTAAAAAGTCTTCTAAAGCAAAATACGTAAATCCCCGACGAATTGAGAACCTCCTCCTTTTTGGAAGTCGGTTAAAAATAAACTTTAGACGGTTGTTCGTCTTGATGAACTCTAAGTTACCTATTATCTAGGCAAGTAACTAAAACAAATCACACACCCGTGATCTATAAGATCCTATCTACGATATAATACATAATAAAAGCAGACAGCCTTGTGTTATAGAGTCGTTTATAAAACATCGAACGCACCTACGCTTATTTGCGAATATATAACGTAAATGTTATTCCTTTCACTCCGTTTATGAAGTGAAATGCAATATAAAGAACATTTCTCGACTAATAAACTTTGTTGTTTATTAAATAATTTAAATTTTTAATGTTAAGTATTTAGTTTTACGAGCTGCGTTTTAAAAGATTCTTTAAATTGGCTCTTTTTGTATTATTTAGTTTTCTTTTTACTTAAATAATTGATAAACTCCCGATATTACTTGTAAAATAATAAAATATCGTTTTGGTTGCATATAAACCTGTATACAATATACGTTTATGTATAACAAACTGTTAAACTAATAGCTAGCAAAATAAACTATTTATATCAAGAATTACGGTTGCGCTATAATTAGAAATACAAAAGCCACTCAACTTTAATATAAATTCCTAATTACATGTTATAAGATAAAATCTAAAGCACTTGAGAACATTATAGAACAAATTAAGCGTCAATTTAAATCTTCATAGCCCAAGGAAAACGTCTGCTAATCACAAAAAGCTAGTCTTGAACAATGACCATAAACTGCGCACACGCACGACGACTGACTCATTGGCAGTCATCGACCTTAAAGCCGCGATAGGAAAGATCACGTTTTAATAATGAAATTGCACTTATTTATTAATTATATGCTTAAAAATAGTCAAAATATTTATTTATTGTCAAATTATAATATTTTTAACTTTATTATAGTCAATAAAGTTATAATTGTGTGTGTGTGCAATAACATGTACATATAAAGATTAAAAAGTAAAAAAATAAATAAAAAGATAAAATATAAGTGTCATAAAAATATTTCGTTACCAAATTGTTTTTTTTTTTAATAGAAAAATTTAATTAAAATTAAATGAATATAATATGTAATAGAGCATATTAATGATATAAAAGTATTAAGTAAAATTATATTCCAATTTGTTTTGTCGCGTATCTTAATGACTGTATTATACAAGTTATATAGGATTTTATATTTATATTATAAAGAGGTAATTTTTTTTGTAAATTTGTGTATAGGGGGTAAAATCTGAAACTACTGATCCGAATTGAAAAATTATTTTTGAGTTGGATAGGGCGTTTATTGAGGAAGGTTATATATACCAGAAAGAGTGTACTTTAAGCGCCTTATGTATAGTTTCTTTAGTTATTTTAGTGTTATGCATTTGTTATATAATTGTAAAATGTAAAATTGACGACACTGGTGTTCGGAAAAACTTGAATGAGTTTATGTTACCACCTTTAAATGTAAACCATGTTACACGTACTCTTTTCGTAATTAAATAAATAATAAAATAATAGCAAACTCACAGTTTTCGTAATATTGGTAATCATTACTAAGTAACAGTTGTTTTATATAACTTACGAGACTAAAAGTTAGAAATGTAATTCTCGCCTTATCTAGTAACAAAATTATGAAATAAATTCTTTCGACGATCTCGGTATCGTAAACAAGTAAATCAGTCGAAGCTCATTGAGCTTACGAGAAATGGTTATTATTATGTCGTTAAACTACTTCACTTAATGTATATTTACTTTGGGCAAAGTTTTGGCAGACCATCTTTTAAATCGAAATATGGACGCGAAAAAGAAAAGTACCTAAGTGGTAGGCGAGAATTAGGTACACTTATAAGTTTTACTCTTAGTTCATTGTTTTACATCTGAAAAAGAATTTGCTGCCGATGAAAAAAAAAAGCAATTTTTGACATTCACAGCTTTCGTAACTGCTTACGACGTATCTGTAACTTGGTAACAGAGTTGCTTTATATCGCTCTCGAGAGTAAAACTCACAAATGTAATTCTCGCCGTAGAGAAACAGAAAATAAAGAGAAAGGATAACAAACATACAAGAAATAGCTATGGAGCCCCGGAAAATTAACAGTATAAGTATAATATGACTTATCACTTTTAAATTGTATTAAAATTTGTGTAGGAAAATTCGTGTCACGAAAAAGAATTGTCGCAGCGGCAAATTTAGTTCGTATTCAATTAATATCCTTGTCAAAAATCATCCTGAGCTATAATTCTTTCCACGTTTGAATTTATCATAAGATTCTTCAACCAACTATAAAAAACTTTCAATGAAAATACACCAATACAAAAAAATCGAGCTAAACATAACATTAAATTAAACCAATACAAAAAATCAAGTAACATCATAAATATCAAATGATCACCTCGAAATGGAGCCTTATAAGTTTTTTAGGCTACGAGATACCCAGAAACAGTGTTTGAATCAAAAACAAAAGGTTTAATGCGAACTTCGTATTCACCATATACGGAGCTGAATCACGACTCACGGCCGCGTGCATGTGATGTAACGCGGTATGACTAAGTTAAGCAATTGAGCGTGGCGACGGATTGTTTGAGTCTTGTGAGGATGTATATGTTTTGATCGGATATCAATTTTTGATTGGTTTGTTGGCGTATATTTTAATTAACGATATGTTATAACTATAGATAACTGATAAGCAATAATGTTTCTTCCTACAAGATGTCAATTTTGGAGATATAGATTGTATTCTGACAATGCATCATGTATTCAACATTATTCAAAAAATTTTAAGTCATCTAAACTAAATAAATACGGAAAAATGTTTCTTAATTTAATATTTGGAATATTGAAGTGTGTTTATAATATCAATATTTTGCAATATGCAATAATCTAATACATTTGAAAAACTCATTATTAGATAAAACTTTTTAATATACCAATTTGCTTTAATTCATTATACGTTTTATCAATATAAAAAATAGAAGATGGGTAAATACGTATTCAAACAATTTTATATGTATATACTACTATTCTTAATAGGTTTGACATGTTTAGACGCTAATTTCTCGCGAATGAAGTCCGTGTGGCTTGACATAGTATTGCTTATCAACGTCCATATATATTACGTTCATACTATTTCACGATAGAAATCTGTACCCATTTCCAACTTTGTCAAGCGTTAATTTACTTGTGGGCCCAAAGATGTTCCCGTCTGTTATAATTCGCAAGTTGGTTGTAGGCAACGCTAAGTGCTCAGCATTCTGAGTGCCCAAATCCATGAGCTTATACCATATCTAACATCTGTAGTTATATAATATCATTAAAGTGAATCAATAGAACTTATTTAATGCGGATAAAAATTGTATATTAATCAATATAATATTATAAAGAGGTATTTGTTTGTAAGTTTGTTTGTAAGGGGCATCTCGGAAACTACTAATCAGATTTTAAAAATCCTTTTTGCGTTGGATAACTCATTTATTATGGACTATATCACATCACGATACATCTCAGAGACCATGCGAAACCGCGGGGCAGCTAGTATTCAATCTATATATATATATATAGACGCAGAGCCTAAACCGCTGGGGCTACGAACTTGAAATTTTGGCAGTAGGTGGCGTTTAGGTTGTAGGCATACTCTAAGTAAGGGTTTTTCGATTTTTCACCCCTAAGAGGGTGAAAAGGGGTAAAAACGTTTGTATGCAAAATCTTATTCGGTGGTCGTATTTACTTAAAACTTAATACACATACTTCTGGGTGATAGTAATGAAATATACAATAGAAAACGGGCTACTAATATTCCACACAAGGGTGCATGGGGGTAGTAAAGTTGTATGGAGAAAATATATTTTTTTGGCCGATTTTATCATAAATATATGTATTCCAAAATTTCAAAATCATCCCTTAAAGTGATACCAGGGGGTAATAAATGCTGGAATGGTAACAATTCCAAAATATACGCAGGCGTAGCCGCGAGCAACTGGTAGTATAATTTAAAATTCAATTACATAAGGTATTAGAAATCACTGGTTAAGTACACAAGATTGCAAAAGAAGTTTTAAAATTAAATATTACGTAATCAATCGAAATAATAAATATAAATTGCCGAATATAGTACCTATGTAAGTGCATCGTTTCAGAAAATTACTTTTCTCAAAATTTCGCTTAAAAAAATTCACATAAAGTAAGTCTTTTTCGTACATTAGCTTTGCTGGTAAAGCCAGGACGGGCCTATTAATCAATAAAAACAAACCGTTTAGGTACATATGTGACGAAAACAGTCAGTTTGTAACATAATATTAAGTTAAGTTAAAGGTCGACGGGGTGAAGGAAACAAATTATTCTATAGCTTTATCGAAATCAATATATTTGACGTATTCAAAGGAGTGTTTGCTTACACAATTTATTTATTCAATTTTGTTTATCGACGAATAAAAATGACTTGACCTTTAGCAATAATTTTAAGTGATAGGTTTATTCAAATTAATTTTCACTTCAAAGTTATCATATAAATGATAAAAAATAATTATGTACATCCCTAGTCATACTGTCGACTTTCAATTTCATTTTCTATATACACAAAACCAGACTAACGTTTAAAATAGATTTTTTAATAAAGATGGCTAAGAATTTGTAGAAATTCTAAATGTAATTTATACATAAAAATTACAAAGATGGTAAAAAGTTATTACTTTTTGGTATTCGGTCGACGTAAGGTGATAGTGATCTATTGCACATTTAAGCTCATCAATCATTCCGAAAAAAAAGATACATAAAGGCTTGGTGGCAGAATTAATGGTGAAAGTGTACTATATATAAGACTGCACTGTTAGACTGATACAAGCGAAGAAATAAAATCGTCGTCTTCATCGAAACTCATTGTTTCGATGAAGACGACGATTGTTTTGAACCAAAGCATTTTTGGAATTAACTAATTTTTCATTTTTGGAATCAACTAATTCTAATTTTTCATTCTTTTAAATCACAACTTAGAGGTCCATTCTTTGGAAAATATAGTTATACAGTTATATATTTTTTAGTTGTGCACCTCCAAACCGCTTTTACTATATTATGTCCTATGCCCAAAGGTTGTCTGGAAGAAATCGCTATTTCAGCGATAATACCGCCTTTGTATATCTTTCTTTATTTTTTTTCTCTCCATGTACTTTGCAAATTGACTGGTGTGCAATAAAGAGTATTTGTATTTGTAATTTGATGGCTTCAGCTGACTATCAAAAGTTGAACAATCCTTTCTGTAATTAACCCATATATTTTGAAATTCAATTTCAGAGATAAGAAATCAACAATTTACAAGAGTTTAAACCAAAAATTTATGGACTCCATATAGACAAACTAGCTTCCCCCCGTGGTTTCATTCGCTCTAGGCATACACTCTCATACAAACTTTTAATCCCCGTTTTACCCTCTTTGGGGTCGAATTTTGCAAAATCCCGTCTTAGTAAGCACCTGCGTCCTAAAACGAATCCCCGTGCAAAATTTGAAACTCCTAGCACGTATAGTTTCTAAGATTTCGTGATCAGTGAGTGAGTGACCTTTCGTCTTTATATACGTAATTATATACTATCAATATAGAAATATTCTAAAATAAATGCAAAAATACCTCTGGATCGGGCAATGTTAGCCAACCATTCCGTATATTCGAAGGATCAGCTCCTTGCAGAGTTGCTGAAGAAACGCATCGAGGACGTGTCTTCCAATGTTCCGGTTCCCACCAGTTCACTTGGTCAAGGGATCGCGATATATTACGAGATACCATGATTAGTTTATATAATTTATCCAATATTTTTACTATTCATTCGTAAACCCTGAAGGATCCAACCAATGGCATAACATTTAGTGCTTAAAATTTTGTAATTTTGTTTTTCTTAAGTCCAAATATTTGCACTTATCTGTATCAATAAAGTTTTTCTTTTAAATCACCCATTGCATACTTTATATTAAAATAACAGCAACAGAGAAAAACACGTCCGTGAATCCAAATGCATGAAAGGTGAATGAAAAAACCGTACCAACGAGGGTTTGTTTGTTTATCGTCGTCTAGCAACGGTACACGTGAGTCCAAGTTCACGGTGTTAATAACTCGTGACCTCCGTGAATTACCGCTACTTTGACCCTGTTAAAATATTGCTTTCTTTGTGAAGCACTTATTATGAGGGCGTTAAGACACCTGCTTTGCGAATAAATATTATAAGCGTTTATATGACTTGTGGCTAATGAATTAAGGCTGATAATAGAAGTTGGTGCTACATCAAAGTGAGTCGTGATTTAAACAATGATGGGATGAGATTTCTTGCGGTTGAAACGGATCGTTTTACTTAGCTTTGGCTGTATTAATGTATATTAATGGATGTATTGTATGCTTTATAATTTACCGTAATCAATTGATCAAGTATGAAACTCGTATTTTTATGAAAAGTTTTATTTAGTTAAATGCTGTATAACTTTACCACAAAGAAATATCTTTTCTATCATATCTTCTTTGAGTAGTATGTTTAATATTTATAAAACGTATGACGATTTTAAAAACTGCTTTGTTAATAAGTACCTACCCATTGCTGAGTAAATTGTAATCATTTTTGTCATATTACAATTAGATACGATAACGATCGCAGATTCGACTA